>CAWUFW010001346.1:1660000-2920406 GCA_963921515.1 Calotriton arnoldi | reverse complement strand
CTGACTGACTCTCTCTAACTGACTGACTCTCTCTGACTGATTGACTCTCTCTGACTGACTCTATGACTGACTGACTCTCTATCTCTGACTGACTGACTCTCTCTGACTGACTGCTCTCTGACTGACTCTCTCTGACTGACTCTCTCTGACTGACTGACTCTCTCTGACTAACTCTCTCTCCGACTGACTGACTCTCTCACTGACTGACTCTCTCTGACTGACTCTCTCTGACTGACTCTCTCTCTCTGACTGACTCTCTCTGACTGACTCTCTCTAACTGACTGACTCTCTCTGACTGATTGACTCTCTCTGACTGACTCTCTGACTGACTGACTCTCTATCTCTGACTGACCGAGTCTCTCTGACTGACCGAGTCTCTCTGACTGACCGAGTCTCTCTGACTGACTCTCTCTGACTGACTCTCTCTGACTGACTCTCTCTGACTGAATGACTCTCTCTGACTAACTCTCTCTGACTGACTCTCTCTGACTGACTCTCTCTCTGACTGACTCTCTCTCTGACTGACTCTCTCTGACTGACTCTCTCTGACTGACTCTCTCTCTCGGACTGACTCTCTCTCTCGGACTGACTCTCTCTCTCGGACTGACTCTCTCTCTCGGACTGACTCTCTCTCGGACTGACTGACTCTCTCTTTGACTGACTGACTCTCTCTGACTGACTCTCTCTGACTGACTGACTCTCTCTGACTGACTCTCTCTCTCTGACTGACTCTCTCTGACTGACTCTCTCTCTCGGACTGACTCTCTCTCTCGGACTGACTCTCTCTCTCGGACTGACTCTCTCTCTCGGACTGACTCTCTCGGACTGACTCTCTCTTTGACTGACTGACTCTCTCGGACTGACTCTCTCTTTGACTGACTCTCTCTTTGACTGACTGACTCTTTGACTGACTGACTCTTTGACTGACTGACTCTTTGACTGACTGACTCTCTCTGACTGACTGACTCTCTCTGACTCTCTCTCTGACTGACTCTCTCTGACTGAATGACTCTCTCTGACTCTCTCTCTGACTGACTCTCTCTGACTGACTCTCTCTGACTGAATGACTCTCTCTGACTAACTCTCTCTGACTGACTGACTCTCTCTGACTGACTCTCTCTGACTGACTCTCTCTTTGACTGACTGACTCTCTCGGACTGACTCTCTCTTTGACTGACTCTCTCTGACTGACTGACTCTCTCTCTCTGACTGACTCTCTCTCTCTGACTGACTCTCTCTCTCTGACTGACTCTCTCCCTGACTGACTCTCTCCCTGACTGACTCTCTCCCTGACTGACTCTCTCCCTGACTGACTCTCTCCCTGACTGACTCTCTCTGATCGACTGACTCTCTCTGATCGACTGACTCTCTCTGATCGACTGACTCTCTCTGACTGACTCTCTCTCTCTGACTGACTGACTCTCTCTCTTTGACTGACTCCCTCTCTCTGACTGACTGACTCTCTCTCTCTGACTGACTGACTCTCTCTCTGACTGACTCTCTCTGACTGACTCTCACTGACTGACTCTCACTGACTGACTCTCTCTGACTGACTCTCTCTGACTGACTCTCTCTGACTGACTGACTCTCTCTGACTGACTCTCTCTGACTGACTGACTCTCTCTGACTGACTCTCTCTGACTGACTCTCTCTGACTGACTCTCTCTCTGACTGACTGACTCTCTCTGACTGACTGACTCTCTCTGACTAACTGTCTCTGACTGACTGACTCTCTCTGACTGACTGATTGACTGACTCTCTCTGACTGACTGACTCTCTAACTGACTGACTCTCTGACTGACTCTCTCTCTGACTGACACTCTCTCTCTGACTGACTCTCTAACTGACTTACTCTCTCTGACTGACTGACTCTCTCTGACTGACTGACTCGCTCTGACTGGCTTGACTAACTCTCTCTGACTGACTCACTCTCACTGACTGACTGACTCTCTTACTGACTGACTCTGACTGACTCTCACTGACTGAGTGACTCTCTCTGACTGACTGACTCTCTCTGACTGACTGACTCTCTGACTGACTGACTGACTCTCTGACTGACTGACTCTGACTGACTCTCTCTCTGACTGACTCTCTCTCTGACTGACTCTCTCTCTGACTGACTCTCTCTGACTGACTCTCTCTGACTGACTCTAACTGACTGACTCTTTATCTCTGACTGACCGAGTCTCTCTGACTGACTCTCTCTGACTGACTCTCTCTGACTGACTCTCTCTGACTGAATGACTCTCTCTGACTAACTCTCTCTGACTGACTGACTCTCTCTGACTGACTCTCTCTGACTGACTCTCTCTGACTGACTCTCTCTCTCTGACTGACTCTCTCTGACTGACTCTCTCTAACTGACTGACTCTCTCTGACTGACTCTCTCTGACTGACTGACTCTCTATCTCTGACTGACCGAGTCTCTCTGACTGACCGAGTCTCTCTGACTGACCGAGTCTCTCTGACTGAGTCTCTCTGACTGAGTCTCTCTGACTGAGTCTCTCTGACTGACTCTCTCTGACTGAATGACTCTCTCTGACTAACTCTCTCTGACTGACTCTCTCTGACTGACTCTCTCTCTGACTGACTCTCTCTCTGACTGACTCTCTCTCTGACTGACTCTCTCTGACTGACTCTCTCTCTGACTGACTCTCTCCCTGACTGACTCTCTGATCGACTGACTCTCTCTGATCGACTGACTCTCTCCGACTGACTCTCTCCGACTGACACTCTCCGACTGACACTCTCCGACTGACTCTCTCTCTCTGACTGACTGTCTCTCTCTCTTTGACTGTCTCTCTCTCTCTGACTGACTCTCTCTCTCTGACTGACTGACTCTCTCTCTCTGACTGACTTTCTCTCTCTGACTGACTCTCACTGACTCTCTCTCACTGACTGACTCTCTCTGACTGACTGACTCTCTCTGACTGACTCTCTCTCTGACTGACTGACTCTCTCTGACTGACTGATTGACTGACTCTCTCTCTCTGACTGACTGACTCTCTAACTGACTGACTCTCTGACTGACTCTCTGACTGACTCTCTCTGACTGACTCTCTCTGACTGACTCTCTGACTGACTGACTCTCTCTGACTGACTGACTCTCTCTGACTGACTGACTCGCTCTGACTAGCTTGACTAACTCTCTCTGACTGACTCACTCTCTCTGACTGACTGACTCCTCACTCTCTCTGACTGACTGACTCTCTCTGACTGACTGACTCTCTCTGACTGACTGACTCTCTCTGACTGACTGACTCTCTCTGACTGACTCTCTCTGACTGACTGACTCTCTCTGACTGACTCTCTGACTGACTGACTGACTGACTCTCTCTCTGACTGACTCTCTCTGACTGACTCTCTCTCTGACTGACTCTCTCTCTGACTGACTCTCTCTCTCTGACTAACTGACTCTCTGACTGACTAACTGACTCTCTCTCTCTGACTGACTCTCTCTGACTGACTCTTTCTGACTGACTGACTCTCTCTTTCTGACTGACTGACTCTCTCTGATTGACTGACTCTCTCTCTGACTGACTGTCTCTCTGACTGACTGACTGTCTCTCTGACTGACTCTCTCTGGCTGACTCTCTGACTGACTGACTCTCTGACTGACTGACTAACTGACTCTCTCTGACTGACTCTCTCTGACTGACTGACTCTCTCTCTCTGACTGACTGACTCTCTCTGACTGACTGACTCTCTCTGACTGACTGACTCTCTCTCTGACTGACTCTCTCTCTGACTGACTCTCTCTGACTGACTCTCTCTCTGACTGACTCTCTCTCTGACTGACTCTCTCTGACTGACTGACTCTAACTGACTGACTCTAACTGACTGACTCTGACTTACTGACTCTCTCTGACTGACTCTGTCTGACTGACTGACTCTCTCTCCCAGACTGACTGACTCTCTCTCCCAGACTGACCGACTCTCTCCCAGACTGACCGACTCTCTCTCACTGACTCACTAACTCTCTCAGACTGACTCTCTCTCTGACTGACTCTCTCTGACTGACTGACTCTCTCTGACTGACTCTCTCTCTGACTGACTGACTCTCTCTGACTGACTCTCTCTGACTGACTGACTCTCTCTAACTGACTGACTCTCTCTGACTGATTGACTCTCTCTGACTGACTCTCTGACTGACTGACTCTCTATCTCTGACTGACCGAGTCTCTCTGACTGACCGAGTCTCTCTGACTGACTGACTCTCTCTGACTGACTCTCTCTGACTCTCTCTGACTGAATGACTCTCTCTGACTAACTCTCTCTGACTGACTGACTCTCTCTGACTGACTCTCTCTAACTGACTCTCTCTGACTGACTCTCTCTGACTGACTCTCTCTCACTGACTGACTCTCTCTCTCTGACTGACTCTCTCTCTGACTGACTGACTCTCTCTGACTGACTCTCTCTGACTGACTCTCTCTGACTGACTCTCTCTTTGACTGACTCTCTCTTTGACTGACTCTCTCTTTGACTGACTGACTCTCTCTTTGACTGACTGACTCTCTCTGACTGACTGACTCTCTCTGACTGACTGACTCTCTCTCTCTGACTCTCTGATCGACTGATTCTCTCTGATCGACTGACTCTCTCTGATCGACTGACTCTCTCCGACTGACTCTCTCCGACTGACTCTCTCTCTCTGACTGACTCTCTCTCTGACTGACTGACTCTCTAACTGACTGACTGACTGAGTCTCTCTCTGACTGACTGACTCTCTGACTGACTCTCTCTGACTGACTGACTCTCTCTGACTGACTGACTCTCTCTGACTGACTCTCTCTCTCTCTGACTGACTGACTCTCTCTGACTGACTCTCTCTGACTGACTCTCTCTGACTGATTGACTCTCTCTGACTGACTCTCTGACTGACTGACTCTCTATCTCTGACTGACCGAGTCTCTCTGACTGACCGAGTCTCTCTGACTGACTGACTCTCTCTGACTGACTCTCTCTGACTGACTCTCTCTGACTGACTCTCTCTGACTGACTCTCTCTGACTGAATGACTCTCTCTGACTAACTCTCTCTGACTGACTCTTTCTGACTGACTCTCTCTGACTGACTCTCTCTGACTGACTCTCTCACTGACTGACTGACTCTCTCTGACTGACTCTCTGTGAGAAGTTGGCCTGGTATATGCTGTTCACTAATTAAAGTGGACACCTTGCACCAGGGCAAATCGACTCTTATGGTAGATAGGTTTAAGACAACCTTTTAAAGAAAGCTATCCTAGTGGTAGCTGTGGAGAGCAGCCTTCAGGCTAAGTCTTGAAGGAATGTAAAGCAGCTTGTTTTACCATATAATCTCTTGAATCACCAAATGAAAAGACACCACACAGGGATATATATCAAATATATATGTATTTATTTCTAAATAACTCTCTACTAATCTCTTTATGAGATTAGAAGACAAACATATGCACAAATCAACGTTTCACAATAAGTTAAGCACAAAATATGGCTGGGGCCCTAGGGGCGTACCAGACCATATACTAAAAAAGGGACGTAGCAACAACGACTTGCAGGAAGACAAGGCCTAGGGCCTTCAGAAGTGCTGGGGCCTCACGAAACCACCCAAGGCAGGTAAGTAAAGGACCCACGGGGGACGCGTGCAGTGTGGATACACAGGCGCGGATCGCCGTTGACTTCAATGGGGCAAGTCGCGGTTGGAAATTAAGAGTTCTAGGATACTTCGGGAGAACCTACAAGCAAGTCACTTACAGGGTAAGTAGTTCTAGGGCCCACACCCACAGGAGCACCGTAGTGCTGGAGTTACCTCACCCAGGGAAGCCGGGTGCACAGGTGTCCTTTGGTGTCGGGTCGCGGCGTCGTTTTCAATGGCGAACAAAGAAGACTTGCTGCTTGCGGGAGCTGAAGAAGCGTCCGGTGGAATCCAAGCCTGGATTCTGAAGAAGGATGACCTGAAAGCAGAGGGGACAGTGTTCAAAGTCACTTGGCAGTGACTCGGGGCAAGGAAGATGGATGCCCACCGTCGTCGGTTGATTCAGGTCGGTTGCAGGTGACTTGACTCTTCAGCCACATGGTCCAGGAGGTGTCAACGACAACCAGGAGCTGGATTCGGTGGGTCCCTCGACGTCTGCAGCTGACTGCGGTGTCGGCAACTCGATTGGAGCCAACAAGCCTTGGCAGCAGCAAGTCTCGGGGAGATGAAGAAAAGTCGATGGCGCAGACCAGCAAGGTCTGAGGGACTCACCCAGCGAGGGTAAGTCAGGGCAGGCCTGGAGCAACCAGGGAGCCCTTTGGTTTCTTTAAGAAGTCTTCTGGGGACCCACAAGCCGGCGGGCAAGGGATCGCGAAGACACCTCGGGCGGAATCACTCAACAGGGGCCCACGGTCACTCGGGACGGTGTAGGCCTCTGATCTTCGGAGGGATTCCTGCTGGAGGTCGGGACCACACGTGGTCCAAAGCACAAGTTCGTAGAACGTTGTGAAGGGGTTGCACTCGACAATAGTGCACGGTACCCAGGGGTCGCAGTTCCTCGTTACTCGTGGGGTCCACTTGCCTCAGCTTCGCTGGGGACTCACGATGGCCTGGGAGAGGTAAGGAAATCCACTTCTTGGGCTGCAGGGACTTCGGACTCCGGCGGGAGCGGCGTAGTTTGCGACCGTCGTTGTCGTTTTTGGTGCCTGCCAAGCAGGGGAGTCACTCCTTGACTCCAAGGGAGATTCTTCTGTCTTCCAAAGGTAGTGGAACGTCGAAGGGCCAGGATTCTTCTGTAGAGCGTCGTCCAAGGGTTATCTGCTTTGCAATGGCAAGGTTCCCCCTCTTATACTAAAAAGAGGGGATGGACTAGCTCTATGACTAGCTCTATGACCCCACTTCCCTTTGTCCAGTTTCGCGCCAGAGCAGGGGCAGGTAGCCCCTGAGCTGGTTTGAACTGGCATATGCACAGAGGAGCCTTCTGCTCCCCCAGTGCAGGACTTCAAAGCACTCTAAGAGTGCACCCACCCAGCCCCAATACACTAAACCCTGTCTGGGAGGTGGTTACACCTCCCTGTGACAGGATGCCTATTGTTGGGCTTCCTCCACTGCGAGTTTCGGTCATCAGCAGGAGGGCAGCCCAGTGTCTGTGACTGGTGGCATCCATTTTGTGATGCCAGGGCTCTTTAGGATTCTACTGCGTTTCCACAGCAGGTACATGTCTTATCCCTCTAGAAGGGTGGAATGCTACCCCCGCCGCCAATATTGGCGGGGGGTAGTATTCCAAGATGTTTGACACCAAACACGACATGTTTTGATGCAGCCATTCCAAAGTTAGCATTTACCGCGAGGATATAATGCACTTAAATAGTATATGGTTTAACCGCATCCACAAACAGCACCAGAGAATAGACTCTGAGAGCTGCAGAGGGGCCCTGCTCAGGCAGAGGCACCCCCTCACATAGAAGCCAAGCACCCTGCCCTCAGGATTGATAGGGCCTGCCTTAGGGGTGACTGATAGGTTTATATGTGTGTGCAGGAGAGATATAGGAAACCTATATCTCAGTGAGGGGTGCTAGCACCACCTCACCCAGGCTGCAGTAGCAGGCCTATGGTGTCAGATTTAGACTGCTTCCCAGGGGTGGCATAACACATGCTGCAGCCCCTGGTAGGCTTGTGAAGTACCTATGCCCTTGGCACCTAAGGTACCATATACTAGGGACTCATAAGGCACCACAGCATCCAATCACTAGTGCACCTAGAGTGCACTCCATGTCGTTTAGAGAGAGCAGATAGACTGGGGCCCTGAATAGCAGGGTCCCAGTCCAACTAAGTCATAAACCAGCAAAACACCAGGAAAAAGTGGGGGCAACCATATAGTCAGATTCCACCTTCCTACATAACCCCCCCAAACGAAAGGAGATAAGGCTAACCTTGACCAGTTGAGCCTTTATTGATTAAGTGGCCATATAAGGAAGCACCTGCACTAGCATGGTTGCCCCCTGTCTTATGGTCCCCTAAGCAATCCCCCACCCTAAGGGTATGAGAGGGTCTCCACCATGGGGAATCACTACCTCTGGTGTGCTTTGGTAAAGTACAAGGCTGGTGGGGTGTCTGAGTAGGGAAGTGAGGCCCTAGGAAGGTTGGCCTCAGCTCCCTCAGATCACTGGTCACCATGTATGCCTGTCTTTCCATGACTGAGTTGCACTTTGCTCTAAGGGTCAACCTTTGACTGCCTACAGCTGGGGGTTGGGTCCCTTTGGGTGGAACACTGGAGGGACATGGCATGTTTGGAACCTTTTGGTTCCAGGTTTGCCCTTGCCTAACAGAGTCCTTCTGGGGGTGGTCCCTACATAAAGGTATGGGGGATCCCTCAGTGGGTTGAGGAATTTTCACCTGGCTAGGGCCACTAGACTGGGTGCCCCTAATCTGCTGATGGGGGGGTTCCTCTGGACAGGGGGCCCTGGGGGGTCCACTGACCTCCCTGACCTCTGCAGCCCTGGGCTGACTGAGGCAGGGTAGAGAGGGGCAGTTTACCTGCACCAGACTGGGTACCACCTTGGAAGGGTCCTCTGCCATCAGGGGTGGGGACAGGCCAGGCCTGACTACCTCTGTGGCAGTTCCTTCACTAGGGGTAGGGTCAGTTCCCTGAGGAGGCTGACCCTTACCTACTGTCTGGAGGGGAGAAGACTTTTCTTCAACCCTTGTGCTCTCTTCTGGGGGAGAGTGGGCCATTCTTCCAGGCTCCATCTCTCCAAAATCTTGGGCTGGGGCTGTGGCCATCACAGCCCCACTAACCTTTACAGGGACACCCAACATCCTCAGATGGGTTTGGTGTTCAATTTCAGCCCAGGCTGAAATTTCCAGATCATTGCCCATCAGGCAATCTACAGGTAAGGTTGGGGACACTGCCACTCTTTTTGGGCCTGTGACCCCCTCCCAGCTGAGATTGACTATGGCCATGGGGTGCTCTGTTCTGACACCATCAATGTTGGTCACCTGGTATTTAAACTCAGGTAAAAGCTGGTGAGGGGGACTAGTTTCCTGCCACCATGGTGACACTAGCCCTTGTGTCCCTAAATGCCACAGCTTTCTGACCATTAATTATTGGCTCCAGTCTGTACCTGCCCAATGCTGTGGGACCCACGGTAAAGGTGGCAAATCCTATACCACCATCAGAGTCTGAGGAGTCAGTTGAGGGGGTCCTGTCTAAACTAGGGCCCACCTCTGTTCCTCTTGCAAAAGCACCTAACTTTTTGGGTGCACTACTCCCAACTGGAGGATTACTACTGGTAGTACCAGGAGGGGTGGTAGTAGTTGTTGGAGGAACATTTTCTTTATTGCCAATCCTGGGACAACTGGGATCAGATTTCCAGTGCCCAGGCTTTTTACAGACATGGCAATAGGGTTTCTTTTCAGGAGAGGAAGGAGTTTGGGACCCACCCCCAGAAGAGGACTTTTGGGGCCCTGTAGTGGACTTATCCTTAGATTTATCCCCACCTTTCTCTTGGGACTTGGTAGAATCTTTCTTGTGGTCACCACCCTGATTCTTAGGCCTTACTCTGGTTCTGACCCATTTGTCTGCCTTCTTTCCCAATTCTTGGGGAGAGGTCAGATCAGAGTCCACCAGGTACTGGTGTAAAAGCTGGTTTTGACAATTATTAAGGATCTGTTCTCTCATCATTAGATTATAAAATCCTTTGAAATCAGTAACCCTACTGCCAACCAGCCAACCCTCCAGAGCCTTGGATGCACAATCTACAAAGTCAGTCCAGTCCTGAGTCTGTGCCTTCTGGGTATCTCTGAACTTCAACCTGTACTCTTCAGTGGTTAAGCCAAACCCATCTATCAGTGCACTCTTCAGGACTTCATAATCATCAGCATCCTCTTCTCTAACAGTGAGGAGCTTGTCTCTACCTTTATCTGAAAAGGAGAGCCACAAGATTGCTGCCCACTGCTTTTGGGGGACCTGCTGTACTCTACAGGCCCTCTCCATAGCAGTTATCCACTTGTGGATATCATCCCCACTCTGGTAGGGAGGAACAACCTTGCTCAGGTTCCTATGGTCAGGAATATATTCTCTGCCTCTAGGGACACTGTTGCTGCCACCAGGGGTTCTAACCCCTCTTTTCTAGAAGCTCTCTGGATCTCCAGGGCTTCCCTATCCAGTGCCAACTGCTTGGTTCTGAGGGCCACTTTGGCTTCCTCATACTGGAGCAGTTTGCACCTTCTCTCAGAGGAGGTTTCTCTTAAGGAAAAGTATGAGCTCCTCTGCTGGACAAATTCTCTGCCAGAGTGATAAGAGTGGTCAGATTCCCTGGAAGGGGATCTGTGCCTCTCCTCCTCTCTGTCAGTTCTCTTAGGGAGAATTCCTCTGTCCTTTTCAGGCCCCTTGAAGCCTGGCCCTTCAATCACAGAGTCTTGGTCATTCTGATTTTCATCATCTGACCCAGATACTATGACTGACCCACCCACTGATTCAAACCCTTTAGCTCCTAGAGCCAATCTAAGGTCATCTGCTGTCAGCAGATCTATCAGGTGTAGTGTTGAGGGACTCTGTCCTAGCCTCAGGTGTCTGTCAACACACATGGCTCTCAAGTCAGAGAAAGCCATGTCCTTATACTGAGGCTGAGTGGATCCACTGGGTCCACCCTTTAAGGACATTCTAGTGTTGTGCAGTGTTGTACTACCTACACTAGTTTGTGGCCTACTGATCCTAGCTTGAGCTGTGGAAAGGGTGTGCTATCCCTTGGCACACAGCTCTAAGTTCAGTAGAACTTATTGATACTAAGCTTGACTTTATATGTACCTTGAGTACCTATAATGGTTTTCAGTTAGTAATTCAAATAGAGATTTTCTGGTAAAACAATGGCAAGCTGGAATCCCACACGCTGCCCACCAATGTGAGAAGTTGGCCTGGTATATGCTGTTCACTAATTAAAGTGGACACCTTGCACCAGGGCAAATCGACTCTTATGGTAGATAGGTTTAAGACAACCTTTTAAAAAAAGCTATCCTAGTGGTAGCTGTGGAGAGCAGCCTTCAGGCTAAGTCTTGAAGGAATGTAAAGCAGCTTGTTTTACCATATAATCTCTTGAATCACCAAATGAAAAGTCACCACACAGGTATATATATCAAATATATATGTATTTATTTCTAAATAACTCTCTACTAATCTCTTTATGAGATTAGAAGACAAACATATGCACAAATCAACGTTTCACAATAAGTTAAGCACAAAATATGGCTGGGGCCCTAGGGGCGTACCAGACCATATACTAAAAAAGGGACGTAGCAACAACGACTTGCAGGGAGACAAGGCCTAGGGCCTTCAGAAGTGCGGGGGCCTCACGAAACCACCCAAGGCAGGTAAGTAAAGGACCCACGGGGGACGCGTGCAGTGTGGATACACAGGCGCGGATCGCCGTTGACTTCAATGGGGCAAGTCGCGGTTGGAAATTAAGAGTTCTAGGATACTTCGGGAGAACCTACAAGCAAGTCACTTACAGGGTAAGTAGTTCTAGGGCCCACACCCACAGGAGCACCGTAGTGCTGGAGTTACCTCACCCAGGGAAGCCGGGTGCACAGGTGTCCTTTGGTGTCGGGTCGCGGCGTCGTTTTCAATGGCGAACAAAGAAGACTTGCTGCTTGCGGGAGCTGAAGAAGTGTCCGGTGGAATCCAAGCCTGGATTCTGAAGAAGGATGACCTGAAAGCAGAGGGGACAGTGTTCAAAGTCACTTGGCAGTGACTCGGGGCAAGGAAGATGGATGCCCACCGTCGTCGGTTGATTCAGGTCGGTTGCGGGTGCCTTGACTCTTCAGCCACATGGTCCAGGAGGTGTCGACGACAACCAGGAGCTGGATTCGGTGGGTCCCTCGACGTCTGCAGCTGACTGCGGTGTCGGCAACTCGATTGGAGCCAACAAGCCTTGGCAGCGGCAAGTCTCGGGGAGATGAAGAAAAGTCGATGGCGCAGACCAGCAAGGTCTGAGGGACTCACCCAGCGAGGGTAAGTCAGGGCAGGCCTGGAGCAACCAGGGAGCCCTTTGGTTTCTTTAAGAAGTCTTCTGGGGACCCACAAGCCGGCGGGCAAGGGATCGCGAAGACACCTCGGGCGGAATCACTCAACAGGGGCCCACGGTCACTCGGGACGGTGTAGGCCTCTGATCTTCGGAGGGATTCCTGCTGGAGGTCGGGACCACACGTGGTCCAAAGCACAAGTTCGTAGAACGTTGTGAAGGGGTTGCACTCGACAATAGTGCACGGTACCCAGGGGTCGCAGTTCCTCGTTACTCGTGGGGTCCACTTGCCTCAGCTTCGCTGGGGACTCACGATGGCCTGGGAGAGGTCAGGAAATCCACTTCTTGGGCTGCAGGGACTTCGGACTCCGGCGGGAGCGGCGTAGTTTGCGACCGTCGTTGTCGTTTTTGGTGCCTGCCAAGCAGGGGAGTCACTCCTTGACTCCAAGGGAGATTCTTCTGTCTTCCAAAGGTAGTGGAACGTCGAAGGGCCAGGATTCTTCTGTAGAGCGTCGTCCAGGGGTTATCTGCTTTGCAATGGCAAGGTTCCCCCTCTTATACTAAAAGAGGGGATGGACTAGCTCTATGACCCCACCTATGGGAGGGTCAAGGGAGGGGTGGCTACACCCACTTCCCTTTGTCCAGTTTCGCGCCAGAGCAGGGGCAGGTAGCCCCTGAGCTGGTTTGAACTGGCATATGCACAGAGGAGCCTTCTGCTCCCCAGTGCAGGACTTCAAAGCACTCTAAGAGTGCACCCACCCAGCCCCAATACACTAAACCCTGTCTGGGAGGTGGTTACACCTCCCTGTGACAGGATGCCTATTGTTGGGCTTCCTCCACTGCGAGTTTCGGTCATCAGCAGGAGGGCAGCCCAGTGTCTGTGACTGGTGGCATCCATTTTGTGATGCCAGGGCTCTTTAGGATTCTACCGCGTTTCCACAGCAGGTACATGTCTTATCCCTCTAGAAGGGTGGAATGCTACCCCCGCCGCCAAGATTGGCGGGGGGTAGTATTCCAAGATGTTTGACACCAAACACGACATGTTTTGATGCAGCCATTCCAAAGTTAGCATTTACCGCGAGGATATAATGCACTTAAATAGTATATGGTTTAACCGCATCCACAAACAGCACCAGAGAATAGACTCTGAGAGCTGCAGAGGGGCCCTGCTCAGGCAGAGGCACCCCCTCACATAGAAGCCAAGCACCCTGCCCTCAGGATTGATAGGGCCTGCCTTAGGGGTGACTGATAGGTTTATATGTGTGTGCAGGAGAGATATAGGAAACCTATATCTCAGTGAGGGGTGCTAGCACCACCTCACCCAGGCTGCAGTAGCAGGCCTATGGTGTCAGATTTAGACTGCTTCCCAGGGGTGGCATAACACATGCTGCAGCCCCTGGTAGGCCTGTGAAGTACCTATGCCCTTGGCACCTAAGGTACCATATACTAGGGACTCATAAGGCACCACAGCATCCAATCACTAGTGCACCTAGAGTGCACTCCATGTCGTTTAGAGAGAGCAGATAGACTGGGGCCCTGAATAGCAGGGTCCCAGTCCAACTAAGTCATAAACCAGCAAAACACCAGGAAAAAAGTGGGGGCAACCATATAGTCAGATTCCACCTTCCTACACTCTCTCTCTGACTGACTGACTCTCTCTGACTGACTCTCTCTGACTGACTCTCTCTCTCGGACTGACTCTCTCGGACTGACTCTCTCTTTGACTGACTGACTCTCTCGGACTGACTCTCTCTTTGACTGACTCTCTCTTTGACTGACTGACTCTCTCTGACTGACTGACTCTCTCTGACTCTCTCTCTCTGACTGACTCTCTCTGACTGACTCTCTCTGACTGACTCTCTCTGACTGACTCTCTCTGACTGACTCTCTCTGACTGACTCTCTCTGACTGACTCTCTCTGACTGAATGACTCTCTCTGACTAACTCTCTCTGACTGACTGACTCTCTCTGACTAACTCTCTCTGACTGACTGACTCTCTCTGACTGACTCTCTCTGACTGACTCTCTCTGACTGACTCTCTCTGACTGACTCTCTCTGACTGACTCTCTCTGACTGACTCTCTCTTTGACTGACTGACTCTCTCGGACTGACTCTCTCTTTGACTGACTGACTCTCTCTGACTGACTGACTCTCTCTCTCTGACTGACTCTCTCTCTCTGACTGACTCTCTCTCTCTGACTGACTCTCTCTCTCTGACTGACTCTCTCTCTCTGACTGACTCTCTCTCTCTGACTGACTCTCTCTCTCTGACTGACTCTCTCTCTCTGACTGACTGACTCTCTCTGACTGACTCTCTCTGACTGACTGACTCTCTCTCCCTGACTGACTCTCTCCCTGACTGACTCTCTCCCTGACTGACTCTCTCCCTGACTGACTCTCTCCCTGACTGACTCTCTCCCTGACTGACTCTCTCTGATCGACTGACTCTCTCTGACTGACTCTCTCTCTCTGACTCTCTCTCTCTGACTCTCTCTCTCTGACTGACTTGACTCTCTCTCTTTGACTGACTCTCTCTCTCTCTCTCTGACTGACTGACTCTCTCTCTCTGACTGACTTTCTCTCTCTGACTGACTTTCTCTCTCTGACTGACACTCTCTCTCTGACTGACTCTCTGACTGACTGACTCTCTCTCTGACTGACTCTCTCTCTGACTGACTGACTCTCTCTGACTGACTCTCTCTGACTAACTAACTGTCTCTGACTGACTGACTCTCTCTGACTGACTGATTGACTGACTCTCTCTGACTGACTGACTCTCTAACTGACTGACTCTCTGACTGACTGACTCTCTGACTGACTGACTCTCTGACTGACTGACTCTCTGACTGACTCTCTCTCTGACTGACTCTCTCTGACTGACACTCTCTCTCTCTGACTGACTCTCTGACTGACTTACTCTCTCTGACTGACTGACTCTCTCTGACTGACTCTCTCTGACTGACTGACTCTCTCTGACTGACTAACTCTCTCTGACTGACTCACTCTCACTGACTGACTCACTCTCACTGACTGACTGACTCTCTCTCTTACTGACTGACTCTGACTGACTGACTCTCACTGACTGACTGACTCTCTCTGACTGACTGACTCTCTCTGACTGACTGACTCTCTCTGACTGACTGACTCTCTCTGACTGACTGACTCTCTGACTGACTCTCTCTCTGACTGACTCTCTCTCTGACTGACTCTCTCTGACTGACTCTCTCTGACTGACTCTCTCTGACTGACTGACTCTAACTGACTGACTCTGACTGACTGACTCTCTCTCCCAGACTGACTGACTCTCTCTCCCAGACTGACCGACTCTCTCTCACTGACTCACTAACTCTCTCAGACTGACTCTCTCTCTGACTGACTCTCTCTGACTGACTGACTGACTCTCTCTGACTGACTCTCTCTCTGACTGACTCTCTCTCTGACTGACTGACTCTCTCTGACTGACTGACTCTCTGACTGACTCTCTCTGACTGACTAACTCTGTCTGACTGACTCTCTCTGACTGACTGACTCTCTCTAACTGACTGACTCTCTGACTGACTGACTCTCTATGACTGACTGACTCTCTCTGACTGATTGACTCTCTCTGACTGATTGACTCTCTCTGACTGACTCTCTGACTGACTGACTCTCTATCTCTGACTGACCGAGTCTCTCTGACTGACCGAGTCTCTCTGACTGACCGAGTCTCTCTGACTGACTGACTCTCTCTGACTGACTCTCTCTGACTGACTCTCTCTGACTGACTCTCTCTGACTGACTCTCTCTGACTGACTCTCTCTGACTGACTCTCTCTGACTGACTCTCTCTGACTGAATGACTCTCTCTGACTAACTCTCTCTGACTAACTCTCTCTGACTAACTCTCTCTGACTGACTGACTCTCTCTCACTGACTCTCTCTCACTGACTCTCTCTCACTGACTCTCTCTCACTCTCTGACTGACTCTCTCTCTCTGACTGACTCTCTCTCTCTGACTGACTCTCTCTCTCTGACTGACTCTCTCTCTGACTGACTCTCTCTCTGACTGACTCTCTCTCTGACTGACTCTCTCTCTGACTGACTCTCTCTCTGACTGACTCTCTCTCTGACTGACTCTCTCTCTGACTGACTCTCTCTCTGACTCTCTCTCTGACTGACTCTCTCTCTGACTGACTCTCTCTCTGACTGACTCTCTCTCTGACTGACTCTCTCTGACTGACTCTCTCTGACTGACTCTCTCTGACTGACTCTCTCTGACTGACTCTCTCGGACTGACTCTCTCTTTGACTGACTGACTCTCTCGGACTGACTCTCTCTCTGACTGACTGACTCTCTCTGACTGACTGACTCTCTCTCTCTGACTGACTCTCTCTCCCTGACTGACTCTCTCTGATCGACTGACTCTCTCTGATCGACTGACTCTCTCTGATCGACTGACTCTCTCTGATCGACTGACTCTCTCTGATCGACTGACTCTCTCTGACTGACTCTCTCCGACTGACTCTCTCCGACTGACTCTCTCCGACTGACTCTCTCCGACTGACTCTCTCTCTCTGACTGACTGACTCTCTCTCTTTGACTGACTGACTCTCTCTGACTGACTCTCTCTCTCTGACTGACTGACTCTCTCTCTCTGACTGACTTTCTCTCTCTGACTGACTCTCACTGACTGACTCTCTCTCACTGACTCTCTCTCACTGACTGACTGACTGACTCTCTCTGACTGACTGACTCTCTCTGACTGACTCTCTCTCTGACTGACTCTCTCTGACTGACTGACTCTCTCTGACTAACTGTCTCTGACTGACTGACTCTCTCTGACTGACTGACTCTCTCTGACTGACTGATTGACTGACTCTCTCTCTCTAACTGACTGACTCTCTGACTGACTGACTCTCTGACTGACTCTCTCTCTGACTGACTCTCTCTGACTGACACTCTCTCTCTCTGACTGACTCTCTGACTGACTGACTCTCTCTGACTGACTCTCTCTCTGACTGACACTCTCTCTCTCTGACTGACTGACTCTCTCTGACTGACTGACTCTCTCTGACTGACTGACTCTCTCTGACTGACTGACTCGCTCTGACTGGCTTGACTAACTCTCTCTGACTGACTCACTCTCACTGACTGACTGACTCTCTCTCTCTCTTACTGACTGACTCTGACTGACTGACTCTCTGACTGACTGACTCTCACTGACTGACTGACTCTCTGACTGACTGACTCTGACTGACTCTCTCTCTGACTGACTCTCTGACTGACTCTCTGACTGACTCTCTGACTGACTCTCTCTCTGACTGACTCTCTCTCTGACTGACTCTCTCTCTCTGACTGACTCTCTCTCTCTGACTAACTGACTCTCTGACTGACTAACTGACTCTCTCTCTCTGACTGACTGACTCTGACTGACTCTCTCTGACTGACTCTCTCTGACTGACTGACTCTCTCTTTCTGACTGACTGACTCTCTCTTTCTGACTGACTCTCTCTGATTGACTGACTCTCTCTCTGACTGACTGTCTCTCTGACTGACTGTCTCTCTGACTGACTCTCTCTGGCTGACTCTCTGACTGACTAACTGACTCTCTCTGACTGACTCTCTCTGACTGACTGACTCTCTCTGACTTACTCTCACTGACTGACTCTCACTGATTGACTCTCACTGACTGACTGACTCTCTCTGACTGACTGACTCTCACTGACTGACTGACTGAAATCAATACAAGTGTAATTTACAAACAAATGAATACAGGGCATTTTAACATTTGTAGCAGCTTAAAAATAAGGTGCTTTTCATAAATTTCAGACATAACATACCTATTTTAAAAACAGTAAATAATCAAAGGTGTCTAAAGGACACATTTTGCTCTCTTCAAACTAACCTCAAATCAGTTTTGATAAATAATACAAGGCAAATTTGCATCACTCACCACCACCTCAGAATCACTCTGCACCACCACAGCATCACTTAGCCCCACCTCGGCATCACTCAGCGCCACAACAGCCTCATTCAGCGCCACCACAGCTTCACTCAGCACCACCTCAGCATCACTCAGTGCCACCTCAGCACCAATTCAGCACCCATCAGCACCACCACAGTATAATACAGCGCCATCTCAGCATAACTCAGTGTCACAACAGCATCACTCAGCGCCACCACAGCATCACTCAGCGTCACAACAGCATCACTCAGCGCCACCACAGCATCACTCAGCTTCACCACAGCATCACTCGGCACCACCACAGCATCACTCGGCACCACCACAGCATCACTCAGTGCCACCTCTGCATCACTCAGTGCCACCTCTGCATCACTCAGTGCCACCTCTGCATCACTCAGCGCCACCTGAGCACCAGCTCTGCACCCCCTGAGCACCAGTGCAGCACCACCACCTCCGCATGACTCAGCACCACAGCATCAGTCAGCACCACCTAGGCATCACTCAGCACCACCTCAGTATCACTCAGCATTGCCTCTGTACCAGGTCACCACCACCTCTGCACCAGTACACCACCACCTCAGCATCACTCAACAAGACCGGAGTATCATTCAGCATCACCTGAGCATCACCTCTGCACCTCCGCACTAGTCACCACCACCACCTCAGCATTACTAAGCACCACCTCAGTCTGCCCTATGGAATCTGGCATCTGTTGATTCTCCCTTAGCATCCGTCCGCTGCTAGTGTTGTTATACAGGTACTATTTCCCAACCTTCACCCTCCTGTTATTTATGCCCCCCCATAACAAAAAAAAACCATAACAAGCAACCATTGGGACAGGCAGATAGAAGTTGCCAGCATTAAAAGGACAAAAAAAACCTCAAGATATTATTTATTGTTAATACTTTTTTAATATGGTCGTTCAGTTGTACATAATGCTTTCTTGGTCATATATACTTTTCAGCATACCTCAGACTTCTGTACAGCACAGCTTAAAGACATAGGCAAAATCAATATCTCTGGCTAAACACTTATAAGGTCCCAAAGGCGAGACCTATTGGCTATGCCAATGCTTGTTTTATTTTCTAGTCATCTGCTGACGGGGCTGCGCCAGCAAGTTTTTTACACCAATGTCATGGTCTTAGTTCAGCAGCTTGAAGGAATAAACATTGTGTAAGTACACATGCCACCACACACTCTCACCCCTTTTAAAGAAAGTCAGGGCACACCCACTGACACAGCCAAAAAACAAGCATTGGCATAGCCTATAGGTCTCGCTTTTGGGACCTTATAAGTATTTAGTTATGCAGCACCATATCCGTGGTGCAAGAACATCAACTGTTGCATGGCTAAACACTTATAAGGTCCCAACGGCGAGACCTAGTGCAAAGGCGATGGTTAGTGATAGTGATGTGGTGCTGAGTGATGCTGCGGTGGTGCTGAGTGATGCTGTGGTGGTGCTGAGTGATGCTGTGGTGGTGCTGAGCGATGCTGTGGTGGCGCTGAGTGATGTTGTGGTGGTGCAGAGTGAGGCTGTGGTGGTGCTGAGCGATGCTGTGGTAGCGCTGAGTGATGCTGTGGTGGCGCTGAGTGATGTTGTGGTGGTGCAGAGTGAGGCTATTGTGGCGCTGAGTGATCCTGTGGTTGTGTTGAGTAATGCTGTTGTTGCGTTTAGTGATGCTGTGGTGGCGCTGAGTGATGTTGTGGTGGTGCAGAGTGATGTTGTGGTGGCGCTGAGTGATGCTATTGTGGCGCTGAGTGATCCTGTGGTTGTGTTGAGTAATGCTGTTGTTGCGTATAGTGATGCTGTGGTGGCGTTTAGTGATGCTGTGGTGGCGTTTAGTGATGCTGTGGTGGCGTTTAGTGATGCTGTGGTGGCGTTTAGTGATGCTGTGGTTGCGCTGAGTGATGCTGTGGTGGCGCTGAGTGATGCTGTGGTGGCGCTGAGTGATGCTGTGGTGGCGCTGAGTGATGCTGTGGTGGCGCTGAGTGATGCTGTGGTGGCGCTGAGTGATGCTGTGGTGGCGCTGAGTGATGCTGTGGTGGCGCTGAGTGATGCTGTGCTGGCGCTGAGTGATGCTGTGTTGGCGCTGAGTGATGCTGTGCTGGCGCTGAGTGATGCTGTGTTGGCGCTGAGTGATGCTGTGCTGGCTCTGATTGATGCTGTGGTTGCGCTGAGTGATGCTGAGTGAGTGAGAAAGTGAATAAAGGGGAGATAAAGAGAGAGAGCTAGAAAGGGTGGAGAGAGAATGAAGGTGGGAGAGAGAGAGAGGAGAGAGAATGAAGGAGCAAGAGAATCAGATAGGGTTGAGATAGAGAAAGAAAGTGTAAAAAAGACATTGGGGGGAGAGAGAGAGAGTGAAGATATAATGCCCCAAAAATAGCAGTCAATGTTGCCTTTTCGGAGAATGAAATAAAAACAGCCAATGTTTCCTTGTCCTGCCACAGCTGCTTGTTCCAGGACATAGCCGTGCACGTTTAAAAAAGTAATGCTGCTGTCTTACAAAGCACCCATGTAACAAATAATGTGTGACAGTAGATAGGATTGCAAAAGTTTGACAAATTGTTTATTGATTTAGCGAAAGAAACAAACGTAGAGTGAAATGTTATAACCGCAGAGTACTGTAATGAGACAGCTGGAGAGTCTCCTTGTTTCTTGTTTTTTTGTTTAAAATTTGCATGCCAAATAGGACCAAAATAGAGGATGAAAAACGAAAGAGAAATAATGTAATTAGGAATGGCAGATGAATGTGAAGTGGGAGAGTGATTGAGAGAGAAGAGAGAGTGAGAGGATAGAGAATGAAGGTTAGAGAGAGAGAGAAAGTGAGTAAAGGGGAGAGAAAAAGAGAGAGAAAGGGTGTACAGAGAATAAAGGTTGGAGCGAGAGAGCAGAGAGAGAGAATTAGAGAGGGTGGAGAGAGAAAAGGAGAGAAAACGTGTGTACAGAGAATAAAGTGTGGAGCAAGAGAGGAGAGAGAATTAGAGAGGGTGGAGAGAGAGAAAGGGTGTGCAGTGAATAAAGGGTGGAGCGAGAGAGAAGAGAGAATTAGAGAGGGTTGAGAGAGAGAAAGAGAGAGAAAGGGTGTACAGAGAATAAAGGGTGGAGCGAGAGAGAAGAGAGAGCGAATTAGAGAGTGTGGAGAGAGAAAAAGAGAGAAAAAGTGTGTACAGAGAATAAAGTGTGGAGCAAGAGAGGAGAGAGAATTAGAGAGGGTGGAGAGAGAGAAAGGGTGTGCAGTGAATAAAGGGTGGAGCGAGAGAGAAGAGAGAATTAGAGAGGGTTGAGAGAGAGAAAGAGAGAGAAAGGGTGTACAGAGAATAAAGGGTGGAGCGAGAGAGAAGAGAGAGCGAATTAGAGAGTGTGGAGAGAGAAAAAGAGAGAAAGGGTGTACAGAGAATAAAGGGTGGAGCGAGAGAGCAGAGAGAGAGAATTAGAAAGGGTGGAGAGAGAAAAGGAGAGAAAAAGTGTGTACAGAGAATAAAGTGTGGAGCAAGAGAGGAGAGAGAGAATTAGAGAGGGTGGGGCGAGAGAAAGAGAGAGAAAGGGTGTGCAGTGAATAAAGGGTGGAGCGAGAGAGAAGAGAGAGAGAATTAGAGAGGGTGGAGAGAGGGTGGAGAGAGAGAAAGAGAGAGAAAGGGTGTACAGAGAATAAAGGGTGGAGCGAGAGAGATTGCATGACAAAAAAAGTTGACTTGTTCAGGGTATGCTCCTAACTGGCTACATAAACGATATCAACTACCAAAGTATCGATCCACAAAGTGTAACTAAAGCATCGACATATATCAGAAAAAAGCGAAAGGAAACAATATTATTTTTTATTAGACTATTGCTGAACCAAATCACAAACACGTAGAAGACATTGTAGGCAGGGTCAGTTTTAAAAAGATAACTCAGCTACATAAGTTTAAATAAACTAGTGCAGCCGACACCCACATTGTTCTCTAACCTGACGTGTATATATTGTTGTTCTCAATCAACCAGCAAGGTAGTCGTCCAAGGGGGCAAATGGCAGCAAAAAAAAAATGGTCAGCCTCACTTTGGAGCTTATTCCAGGTAAGAGGGGGAGATCACGTGATAAACCCCGTCTCCCAAGAACTGTGCTCCTAATACGAACAGCGAACATGAAGCACCTGACCATGCGAGGCCGAAATAAACTGCAACAGTCTGTGGATATATTTATAAGATGCTCAAGAGGAATTATTATTGATGGATGGGACAAAAAAATAACTACCGGAACATTCCACAAATGCCGTGCAGAAGAGGAGGAAAACAAATGTCAAACGCAGTTGAGTTAGTGGATGGGATGCTTGAGTAGCAGAGCAGCAGCGCAGGTGCTGGATCAGTGGTCCTGGTTGGGTTTCATAAGCAGCTTAAAGATTTTCATGAAACCAAATAATATTGGAAAAGCCAAGGAGGCTGCGTGAGAGAAGCTGTCAAAGGGCAGCTTCTCTGATGGGAGGATGACAAAGAGATTTTAGGAAGGAGAAGTAGTCACTGGGACATAAGGTTGGAAGAGGCAGTTAAAACAAGCAACACGCGCGGCCGCGAGATGCGCTCTGTGGTGGGGGAGGGGGAGGAGCGGGAGAGCAAGTGAGAATGAGCCACGACAGGCAACACGCGCGGCCGCGAGACGCGCTCTGTGGTGGGGGAGGAGCGGGAGAGCAAGTGAGAGGAAAGCCAGATGGCTCCTGAGCGATGCGAGGAATGCGCGTTACTGTGCGCGTAACCGCACGCTCTAGGCCAGCAAAAGCTTGTGGTGGGATTTCTAAAGCCCACTCACTAAATGTCTCGCCAGACCAGCGCATGCGCTGGCTCAGGCGAGACCTAACAAGTAGGAATTTTGTAAAGCACATCTCATAGAAAACAAGCATTAGCAAAACAATAGGTCTCGCATTTGCGAGAGTTTTAGCTATTGGCATTGTAAATGACAATGCCTTTTATTTATCTGTTTTGCCAATTAACTCATAAATGAAAGGCATTGTAATTTACAATACCAATAGCTCAAACTCTTGTAAATGCGAGACCTATTCAAAAAAGTGGCCGCAATTGTCCCGGGCTGCTCTGAAAGTGAAAGCACGCATGGCGTGCTGAATGTTGCAGGAAAGCATGTCGTGCCTGCAGGAGTAGAAACTCATTAAAGAAAATAGCGCTTAAAGACTAAAAAAGACGTATAGTGTAACAACCCAAGTAAAAGGGCCAGTCCTCATGGGAGGTTACAAATGAAGACAAGGCGGTACTAAGGAGGGACCAACAAGCGTATTAACGAATCAGAAGCCAGCATTTACGAAGGGCAATGACACAAGTCAATGACACATATGGGCGGAGAGTGGGCGGGGCTTCAATTCCATACTCCAATACAGCATGCCGCAGAGCAGCGCATGCGCTGCCCAGGCTCGACCTAAAAAATGACATACTCATCATCATCATATTAAGTTTAATTTGGCTAAAAAGCATACAACTATACAATTGTTAAAACATACGACTTGAATATATAATTTAAAAAAAATACATTCATGTATAAATGACTTTACACATTGCCATACTCAGGAGCTATATGTGTACAATTACTTAAAAAAAAATGGCAGGGGTTATCAAAGACAGTACACAAACATGGGGCAAGATACAAGTGTGCAAGCTTAAATTCTTCGCAAAGCCCATGAGATTAACACAATCAAGTGAATCACTGGCACAGGAGTAGAGTGAACTGACATTGCACAAAAGGCACACAAGAATAAAACAAGCATTAGCAAAGCCGACGAGTCTCGTCTTTGGGCCCCATCGGCTTTTGTCAGTGGTTTTTAGCAATACTGTGCATCATGACTAAAGAAAAAGAGCTATAACATGACCACTGCGGCTTGTCATTTTGAAGGCTTGTGCACCAAGAGTCTAAAAAATGCATGGGTGCTTTATTTCATTTTATTTATTGATCCAAGCAAGATTGGTAAATAAAAAAAGGCAGTGCAAAAGAGTTTTTGTTTTTATAAAAAATGGGTGGGGAAGCAACAAGGTGAGCGCAGGTGCAAGCAATGTGACGGGCGTGAAGCATCACGGAGGGTGGGGTCAGAAGAAACATGGAGGGCAGAGGGAGGAGTACAGAGAGAGAGCAACGTGGAGCATGGGGGGGAATAGAAGTAAATGGCGAAAGAGAGCATAACGTGGAATTGGGGAGAACCACATGGTCAAGAAAGCAATGCGGAGGAATAAGCACACTAGGATAGCACATCATGGAGGGGGATGGGAAGAAGCACACAGGCAAGAACAACATGGAATGCGGTAGAGGGTCAGCGAGAAGTACAAGAGGAAGACAGATGGAAAACGCATTTACTTTCATGCAGTGCTTTACCAAAAAGAAAAAATAAGTGCCTGAAAAGTAAGCAGGGGAAGGACACAAGTAATGAGGCTATGCTCCAGGGGAAAGACAAATGCAAGAAGGGGATTTTGGTTAGGGTGGTGGGTATGGTGGTGGTAAGCTAGTGAGGATAGTGGTGGTGGTTAGGGTGGTGGTGAGGGTGGTGATAGTGGTTACGGTGACTAGTGGAGGAGGTGAGGATAGCGCCAGTGGTGGTGGTGGTTAGGTTGGTGAGGGTGGTGGTTGGTGTGTTGAATGTGAAGGCTGGGGGCCGGTGGTGAGGGTGGTGGTGGTCTTGAGGGTGGTGGTGATGGTAGGGTGGTAGAGAGGATGGATTATGGAGTGAATGAGTGGTGGTGGGTAGGGTGGTGGTAGATGAGCAGGGTGGTGGGGGTGGTGGTGGTGTTAGGCTGGTTAAGGTGGTCGTGCTGGTTGGAAGATGGTCGTGGTGAGGGTGGGTAGTGCTTAGTGTGGTGAATGTGAGTGAGGGTTGGGGATTGGTAGTGATGGTCTTGAGGGAGGTGGTTAGGGTGGTGGTGATGGTAGTGAAGATGGGTGGTGGTGAAGGTGATGGTTAGGGTTGGTGGTGGTGGTAGAGGTAGAGTGGAGAGGGGGTGGTGTAGGCTAGTTAGGGTGGTGTTTTGGATGGTGGGTAGAGTGGTGCTAGGCTGGTTAGGGTGGTGATGGTGGTGGTTAGAGTACTAGTTACGGAGCTGGAGTCGAGGGTGATGGTAAGGATACTAGTGGTCGTGAGGGTGGTGATGATGATTGAAAGGTGGTGGTGGTGGTGGTGGTGAGGGCGGGTGTGGTTACGGTGAGGGTGATGAAGGAGGTGGTTATGGTAGGGTGGTGGTGGCTAGGGTGGTGGTGGCTAGGGTGGTTGTGGTGGTTAGGGTGATGAGTAGGGTGGTGGTGGTTGGGTGGTGGTAGGCCGGTTAGGGGGGTGGTGGTTAGGGTGCTGGTAGTAGTTGGGGTATAATGGTGGTTAGGGAATCGTGCTGGTGGTGTTGGTTAGAGTAGGGTGAGGGTGGTGGTGGTTAGTGTGTGTTGGTAATTGGTGGTGATAGTGGTTAGGGTGGTGGTGGTGAAGATGGGTGGTGAAGGTGGTTGTGGTTAGGGTTGTAGTGGTAGTGGTAGTGGTAGAGTGGATGTGCGCAGTAGGGTGGTGGTGGGGATGGTGTTAGGGTGGTCGTGGTATGCTGGTGGTAGGATGGTGATGGTGGTAGAACATTCATTAAGAGGTGCTATGGCAAGTAAAGCATTTTTGTCTGATGGAAGAGTGGAAGTAATTCTGAACGCAGCTGATTGTTCAAATGCAAATACCTTTGCAAGCATTACTTTAGACCAGTAAAGCATATGGCAAATGTGGTGTTGAAGGGCTTTCAACATGCATAATTGTAGCATCCGGTCTTGAAATGAAATGGCAATTCTTCAAATGAAAGGAATGGAGAAATCAAGA
Organism: Calotriton arnoldi; assembly: GCA_963921515.1. Taxonomy (NCBI): domain Eukaryota; kingdom Metazoa; phylum Chordata; class Amphibia; order Caudata; family Salamandridae; genus Calotriton; species Calotriton arnoldi. Next base: position 2,894,679 of record CAWUFW010001346.1, on the reverse strand, counting down.
TTTCATTAAATACGAGGAGGCTAACATTATCCCCACCCACCTCTTCCCTTGTAGAAATGAAAAAGAAAAAAAGGGAAAGTGGAGGGGGAAGAAGATTATGTATGCACAAGTTTTTAAGTGAACTTAACAAATTTTTGAATTCACAGGGAATACACACATAGTTATGAGAATGCATTAAAGTGGATTGCTTGTTTATTGTTCTTAGATGCACAATGGAGAAGAAGAGAAGATTGGAAGTTTCAGTTTCACGGAGTAGAGGAGATTCAGAGGTCTACTGTAGAGGAGTTTTACCACATTTAATAGAGGAAGAGTGTTCTTTGAGGGGAATATTTATAAACTATTGTGTTCCGGTTCTAGATTGTGATTTTAATGTTTGTAAGTTCTTTGAAGGTGCTGTAGGAGTGGCAACGAAAAGATTGAAGCATAATGTTAGCTTCCATGTCTTTAATGAAATCTTGATTCTCTATTCATTTTATTTGGAGAATTGCCAGTCCCTTGTAAAATTTGAACAATGAAACAAAGCATTGCGAGGTCATGTGCCATACAGAAGAATAAATTATATAAAAACCATTTCACCTTGAGAACGCTGGTGCCGGAATGACTCCAAGTAAGACGGAGCCGTGAGGACACATTAGTTGTGGAAATTTCGAAGAAAAGAAACTTGAGAAAGGAAGCCATTATGCTACATGCGGTGCGCCAGCTCCTCCTCCAATAATTCTCATACATTCAGGAACAAGTCCCACCCCAGAGGAATCAGTTGTGGCCCCGATGACCTCAAAAAAAAGTACGCCCTGTGTCCTATGAGGTCGAAACGCATAGGCAAAACTTGACATGAGGAAAGCTCTTGAATGGCCCTGCGTGAACATCGATGAAAGAAGGAAGTGATTTCCTCCCCTTTTTTAAATACTGGTGTGGAAACATCACAGAAGGGGACAATCAAAAGGACTTGTTGCACTCCTCAAATGCATTATGGGCCATTGATGAACTCCATCATGCTACTCTAATGATCAATTCTATGGATAGCTTATGTTGATTAATTAGGGAAAGGACTCTCTAAAAATTGTTTAATTATGTTGCTGTATTAATAACCACATTTTTAAAGCGCATGGTTATGTCCAAAGGTGTGTCACCACGCTGGAGACAAAGAGCCCCAAAAGCCTACCATACCAACAGTCCAAACTACTAGCAGAACACGAGAACGGCTGACATTCTGCCCCCCAGCCTACCCAACATGAACCTGTTCTAGAGTTGATTGGTAGAGCCAGGTTTTTAACCTCTTACGGAAGACTTTTTCCGAAGGTTCCATCCTCAACTGAAGAGGCAGAGAGTTCCAGAGCTTCGCCGCCAAAAACCAAAGAAGCAGCCGCCCAACCTGGCTTTACTCACACGAGGCACGCCATGTTGGTCCCTGAAGACCTGAGACTGCGGCTTAAATGGTGGCCTTTCACCAGTGATACCAAGTATTGTGGGCCCCTGCCATTAAAAATTCTATGGCAGAAGCCCATAGCTTTGAACAGACTTCTCTGGCTGAGTGGCAGCCAGTACAAGGTAGCAAGGGCTGGACAAGGTACAAGGGTGCACATCTAAGTAAATTCAACACTAGGCGTGCAGCCGCATTTTGGACCTTCTGCAGCTTCTGAAGTCTCCCTTTAGTTGCCCCCAGGTAAAGGAGATTGCAATAATCTAACTGCGCAGTCACCAGTGCCTGCACAATGGTTTTCCTAGCACTAACAGGGAGGAGGGCCATGATTTTTCTTAGTATTTTAAAAATATTAAAACATGTCCCTGCAACACAAGCTATCTGGTGTTCAAAAGATAGCTTCAGATCGAACCAAACTCCCAGGATCTCAACCTTTTCCTTAGGGGCTGGGGCAGGGCCCATTACATCAGGCCACCAGGCCGATGTCCAGATGGAGGGAGACTTACCAACAATGAGGACCTCAGTTTTGTTGGCATTAAGTCTGAGGCAGCTGCTGGTCATCCAGTCAGCCGCCTCTGCCATACACAGGTTAAACTGGGCGACCGCACCTCCTGCTTCCTGGGATAAGGTAACAATCAGTTGAGTATTATCGGCATAGGACACAATGGTCACGTGCCGCTCGATGATCTCAGCCAGGGGGCGCATATAAAGATTGAAGAGCTTAGAGCTCTACGAGGAGCCCTGAAGCACCTCCTGTGGCAGAGGCAGCGGATTTGAGGAGAAAGGCTTTTGAGGAACTTGGAAAGAGCAGTCCTGGAGAAAGGAGGCCAACCACCTCAGAGCACAGCCCAGACACCGCAATCCCCAATCTGATCTAATGAGAGGCCATGCGACACTGTCAAAGGCAGTGCTCAGATCCAGCATTATTAGTGCTGCCGTCTGACCTCCATCGGCACAGCAATTGAGTGATTCAGAAGCCAGCAATAAAGCCGACTCCGTGGAATGGTGTGCCCGAAAACCTGACTGCGACGGGTGTAGCAGATTATTGGCCTCTATAAACTTAATTAGTTGACTGTTAACAAGTTTTTCCGTCACTTTTGCGAAAAAAGGGCAGCAGCAAAATTGGTCTCAGATTATCAATCTGTGAAGGAATTAAATAAGTTTTTTTTTTAGAAGGGGCACAACAATCACCTGTTTTCATTTCAGAGGTACATGGCCTGTGTGAAAGACATGGAGATCAGATTGCTCAAGTGAGGTAAAATGGCATCCATTCCCTGGAGTAAGATTTGGGAGGGGTGATCCAGAGGGGATCCTGACTTAACTTTCCCCAGGAGTACCCCGAATTCATCCCAGGGAGGAACCTTAAAACTAAGGCGACCATCCCCAGGGGGAGCAGCCTCCAATCTAGCTTCAGAGAAATGAAAATCTCTGACTTCCTGAGAAAGGAGTCATAGATTTTAGACAACTTTTTCGCAAAAAAAAATGCAATCTTATTGCAGCTCTTGACTGAAGGGGTATTGCAGGCCGCAACCCACTCTAAGGAGGACAGGCATTTTACTATGGAGAAGAGGTCGTTTGTAGAATTTGTACAGGCCTCAATTTTCTGAGCATAAAAGGCCCTGCTACACGCTTTGTCAAAGTACAAATTAAAATCACTTAACAGTAACAGGTGTTTATAGTGTAGTGAAAAGGACGGTAACAGATCTGCCAGTGCCGTACTAAACTTCATAGCTGGTCCAAGAGGACGATATACTAAAAGACCAGCAAGAGTAAAATTGCAGGATAGAGTAAAAGTTAAAAAAAGGCGCTTCACAGTTGGCTATATCCATGTCCATAAGTGAACACTGAAGAGATTGTTTGAAGATAATAGCGATTCAGCCACCTCTCTGTGAGGCACGGTCACGTCTTACAATCCCATGCCCGTTAGGGATAGCATTTAAAATGTCAGGAGCCGCGATGTCAGAGAGCCACGTTTCGGTTAAAATAGTACATCAGGTGTCTGTTCGGAGAGGAGATCAAAGATCTCCATCTTGTGTTTAGGCAGCGAGCGGCAGCTAATTGCCAAACAGTGTAACAGTTTGGCTGCCAGCCCGGTTACTCCTTCGGTCCGAAGCCCTGTGGGCTGCCCTTTTAAGCTAAACATGCACTTACCACAACTGGAGCCAGCTTCGGAAATATCCATAGTGTGCTGGCACTCCTCTGTTATTGCGGGGGCAAGATGGCAGAGCTCATCGCTCGAGTACCTTATGGGGAATGGCCCCGAACGGGCAGGGGCCTGCACCCTGGTCCCGCTGGGCGTGGATGCGCGCAGACTGGCTTGACTTAGGCGCGCCCTCTGTGCGTTCGCGCCTCAGCCATCCTCAAGTACCCGCCTTGTGAGGGCGGTAATTGGAAAGAATCCCCGTTCGGGGGAGAAAGTGGGCAAGGCAACCAGAGCCAAACCGGAGCCTAGCAGGCCCACGCCAATCAGGAAGAGTTCCCTTCCTAAGTGACAGTACTGGCAAAAGTAAACTAATTAAAATAAAGACTCAAAAAAAGAAGGTGAAACAAACACATAAAACAAGTAGAAAAAACAGGGAGCCAGGCACCTCCCCGCACCAAATGGCGCTACAAGGAAATTAAAACTGTGTGCCCAAAGCACATCAAACACACACAAAACAGTCAGTTAAAAAGTAAGCTTCCTACCACCCTTCCATCTTTATACGGGTTGCTGTATAACTTCATGTTGTTTTTTCACCCTCTAAATAAGTGAAATGAGGTGATGGTGTAGAAAATACAATGGTAATGAGAGTAAAATGAAATGAAATAAGAAATATATTTATTTACATACAGGATTAATGTACTGTGATGTATAAATAGATCAATCCATAGCCAGTGGGGGTCAGATTTGTTGTTTTGGTAAATGGGGGAGGGGAGCTGCACGGCCCCCTCCCTGGGCCGATTTCAGCCCCGGAGACCCCATCCCCTGGGGCCCAGCCGTAATTTAATGGGGATGAGGGCCGAGCGCCCCCCCCCCCCTCCCTGGGCCGATACGGTACCAGGGACCCCATCATCTGGGGCACGGCCTTAATTTAATGAGCTCTCCCCAGACTGATTTCGGCCCAAGGGACCCAATCCCTCGGGGCCCGGCTATGTGTCCCTAGGTGCCCTGTCCCAACCAGGGCACCCAGAGTGCAGGATGGGGGCCGCAGGGGGAGTCTCAAGGCCCCCACGGTCCCAGCCGGCTCCCTGCCTCCTGCGGGAGCCAGCATTACTCTTGCACGCAGGGAGCTACTGGAAATGCAGCTCCCTGCATGCAAGAGCAATTGTTTCATCTCTTTCCCTGCCCGCATATCTCTGGGCATGGAAAGAGAGGAAACCTCTGCTTTCCAGCAAGCAGGAGCACTTTGACAGCTCCCGCCTGCTGGAACCGAAGTGTTTGCTTTTGCTTGGCGGGAGCTGGTAAAGCTCCCGCCAAGCAAAAGCAAACAGCTATGTCCAGAGGGTGGGCACCCTGGGACATAGCAGGAGCCAGCCCTGGGGTGCGGCGGTCCCCAGGGCCATATATGGCCCCCAGCACCAGAGTTAGAGGGTCAGGGTATTCATACCCTGATCTTGTGCGTGTGAAATCAGAACCCATCAATTTCTGTAACCCTTGTTTTTTTTTGTGAATTTCGAAGTCTAAGGAGGGGGGGATTGGACACAGGGCCTGGCAGTGTGTTTTTAGTATAATATATATATGTGTTATCTTCAAGCAGTAATGAAATAGGTAAAACATTGCAGGACTATGAGAAATTGAAAAAACGTGAAATCTCTCGCTGGTGGGAAGTTGCATCATTAAAGCAGTATATCCAGGTCGGCAGAGTCCCAAGGGGATTACGAGTAATGATAACACTGACGTATGAAAACCCCCATCCGGAGCTATTACGAGAGTGGGCGGAGAACAGTGCCAATAGCTCCAATAACATGGTGAGGGTGCTTATCAAATACGCTGAGATAGAGAGACAAGAAGTGGTGATCAAAATTAAAGAAATAGTGGCCATACTAGATAAGCATGTGGATCAAGCAAGAATAACTAAATTTAAAGGAGACCTGAAAAACAGGCTTGATAAGTACGAGAAAAGAATCAAAGACAGAAAAGCAACCACATTTTTACATGACCGGTTAGACTATGAAAATAGGTGAATCTATACATTTGCCAAGAGATTCGACCCAGAAAGAAGACAAAAGGTACAAAGTGGCAATGCTTTCCGGCAGGATGCATCACAAAGTGAACAAAGCTCAGACACGGGGTCAGAGGTAGAACAAGAGGAGCACCCTAGAAGAGGGGTATCCAATACTAGACTCAATGTCACCGATGAGCTGCGTTTTTTACAATTGGATCAGAAAACAGATCATCTAATAACGAGAGGTCGTGGAAAGACAAGAGGACGAGGAACACGAGGAAGAGGAATCAGAGGAGAGGAGGAGAAGGATACCGGAGGAATTGCAGGAGAGCAAATAAACAGATCAATGCGCTCCAAAACAAAACAGGTATCCAAGAAGTAATTACGAACAACACAGTGATTAATTTGAGCAATACGATTCTAACTGAGGAAGAAAAATCAGTGCTGGAACTGGGCCTCTCATATTGCGGCAAAAATGAATTTAATTATGCTGAGTGCAGAATGGACCTGTATAGATTTGTTCGAAAAATGAAATTAACTAAATTACATAAAAACCTCAAAGAAACTCCAGTGCTATCCCAAATGGAAGGGCCTCAAAGAGAACAGAACAACCTAATGGTGACAGATGCGCCAACCCTAGAAGAACTGTGGGCGTTACAAAATGAAGGCACTGATCTTGCACTTATGAGTATAGAAAACTTAATGGAGAGTGATAATGCTAATCCCCTTAATTTGCAATTAGAAAAAACTGACTATACTCCTTTTCGTCCACGGTCACGGTACATTCCACAAATGCCAAGAGACAATCTGGATGTTTTTTCTGACAATGTAATTATGGACTTGAGACGTTTGTATCATCAAATGGGAAAACAAAAACTAGATCCCAAAGAAGCCCAAATACATAGAGTGATAACTAAATTGAGGAATGAGGATGAGATACTGGTGAAGCCCTCTGATAAGGAGGGAAATGTAGTGCTTTGGGGACGTGATCTTTACTGCAAAGAGGCCTTGAACCAAGTAAACAATAGAGAATGTTATAAAAGAGTTGAAAGAGATGAATATGAATCAGTGAAAGATCAATTCTTTGAAAGATTGGAAAGTTGGAAGCAACAAGAACTATTAAGTTGGGATGAATTTAAATTTATGAAACAGGACAACCCCATTATTCCAGTTTTTATATGTTGCCGAAAGTGCACAAAAACATTGGAAACCCACCAGGAAGGCCGATCATTTCCCCGTGTGGCAGCCTATTTGAGAATACTTCGAGATACATTGATTATTTCTTGAATCCCATCACCAGAACCCTTACTTCTTATATCAAAGACTCTACTGACTTTTTAAAACATCTTTATGATGTACAATGGAATAGCGACATGATGTTATTAACTCTAGATATAACTACGTTATATACTAGTATTAGACATGCTGACGGACTGAGGGCCACGGAGCACTTTTTAAAGTCAAGACCAATAAGATTTGTGCATCATAATAGAATGATACTAGAAATGATGGAATGGTGCTTAACAAGGAATATTTTTATGTTTGGCACAGACCTATACCAGCAGGAGCAAGGGGACTGCCATGGGCACCTGCTTCGCCCCCAGTTATGCTAATTTACATCTAGGCTGGTGGGAGGAGCAGTTGCTCCATGGTCCTGAGCTGAAGCGGTGGATGAATAACATATTGTTGTGGGTTAGATTCATTGATGACGTGTTCGTGCTGTGGCAGGGCACAGGAGAAAATATCGACATGTTCATCAATGATCTGAATATGAATAATTTAAACCTCAAATTTGTGGGACAACAAAGTAGAACATCATTTGATTTCCTGGATGTGAGAGTCACTGTTAAAGCAGATAGGCTGGAAACTACTATTTTTCGTAAACCTACAGCAGGGAACACAATCCTACACGCAGAGAGCGCCCACCCTACACCACTCATCCGAAGTATACCCTTCGGAGAGTTCTTTAGGGCGAGGAGAACATGCAGTAATTTGGAAGAGTATGAAAGAATTGAATGCGAGATGATTAATCGCTTCATACAAAGAGGTTATCCCCGAGAAGTGATTCAGAAAGCTTCAGAAAAAGCCAGGAAGCGAGATAGGGATAAAATACTCTTTGAACCCTCTGGAACTCAGAATAGGAGAAAACAGAAAAAAGATTCGATATCCCACAGATTTATAACAACCTACAACATCAAGCATAATGAAATACGATCAATCATGAAAAAACATTGGTATCTCATTAAAGGGGATCCTTTATTGGGACCAGAGAGTAGAAAGTACCCTGAAATAACTTACAGAAAATCAAACTCTTTCAGGGATTATCTAGTCAATAGCGAATATCAGGAAATACGAAAGAAACAGACATGGTTATCAGTCAAGGATGGTTTTAGAAAGTGTTTTAAATCTAAAGCCTGTCAGCATGGAGAGAATATTGTTGATTTTAAAACATCTTTTAATAAAACCATAAAAATTAAGGGCCACTTAACCTGCAAATCAAACTTTGTGGTCTATATGTTGCAGTGTCCCTGTAGAAAGGTGTACATAGGCAGTACCACCTTGCCGGTTCATCTGAGGTCCTGCAGCATAGACGAGCTATCATTAACAAGGATAGAAGCTACCCTGTTGCCAGGTACTTCGAGAAAGAACATCAAAGTGACCCCAATCAAATGAAATATAGCTGCATAGCGGAAGCTCCTAGGAAGAGGAGGGGGGCAACAGGGAGAGAGAGCTTCGAAGATTAGAAACCTATTTCATACTGGAACTCGATAGTAGAGAACCTAACGGTCTCAATATTGATGAGGATTGGTTTACATGCCTGTAGAATATCAATGAAATCTAAGCTGCATACTCACTAGTATTATTTTTTTAAACTTTTTAGAACTACAAATGAGGAGGAGGACAAGGGACACATACACTTTTAGCATCAAGCACTTTAAATACTTAAGCACTAGCACTTTAGCTTTTCTTACCTTGTTTAAGTAAGAAAAATCCTGAGAGGAAAGTATATGATTTTAAATATACTAGATTAGGCTTTTTATATAAAAAATTGCTTTTTATATGAAAAAAATATATAAAAAAAGTTGTTATAAAGAAAAACGACAAAACTAAAAAACAAAGAACTTGCACTTTATAATGAAGTACTGTAGCACTTAGCACTTTAACAAAGCCGAATTGATATACAAAATGGAAATGTACTAATGTACAGAACGGGCAAATATGAAGTGTATTTTTGTGAATTTGACTGCATTATGTTAAATAATAATTTATTATGTATTTTCATCTTCATTTCATAAGTTATATACAGTAATTAATTTAAAGTGCTAATAACTTGGTTACATGCCTTGAATTATACACTTGTATGTAGGAATATATATCATATAATGCACTTTATACACTCCAAGATGGCGCCCGTCTTAGTATAATCAATGGCTGAGACGTGCATTGGGATAGTCCTTTGTCTATGTCCATATCAGTATAGATGTGTATTTATTGTTTGAAAGAATGGCGCCCTGCATCGTGAACAAGGCTGCGTGAGTCAGCCGGAACGCGTGGATGCCATCTAGCTCATTATAATAAAGTTGAGTGAGTAACTACCCATGGAGTGCGGGATTATTTCCTGGGATTGTGGAATTTGACGAAATATATATATATATATATATATATATATATATGCAGTAAATGTATCCAAAGGAACTAAGGATACAGACGAACTCCTCGGTAAGTGAATCAACGGATCTTTATTTCAAGCGTTTGCGAGTGACAACCTGTATATATATATATATATGCAACAATGTATCCCAACATGAGATAGCAGGATACGGACGAACTCCACAGCAAAATGTTCAAGCAAAGGTTTATTAAAGCGTGTGCAGAGTGACTGCCTACGCGTTTCAACTGCTCACAGCAGCCTTGATCACAACAGTGAGCGCCATTATTTACAAAGCATATATAGTGAAGTAAGTGAATCATAGACATGAGCAAAAGATGCAAAGGACATAGAAAACATATCCAATAGAAACGTTTACATGCTCAGGCAAAAATTCAATTCAATTCAGAGGACTTGCAGTAATTGCTGGCTTGGTTCATGTAGTACTAAATGAATATCAAGATATAACAGTAAAAAGAAGAAATACTCGCATTATCCAATTTGGTAACTAAAATGCCACCACACAAATACATTGGCCTTATTAGAAGGAAGAGAGTAATTCATATAAATACACAAATATCAACCCTTGCTGAGGCAGTGCTAACTTATTGCATGAACCACAGTTGGTGCAGAACCTCAAAATCAGAAGCATGGGTCAGGGACTAAACACAAACCACCATCTATGCAAAAACCAATCGTCCACAGGAATGCGTAAAGAAGACATGTTAATGGGCAAGTGCCCCTATGTCATAAGATGTATCAATAACACATATCATAAAGTGCACTAGTGTAAAATAAATTTTAAAAAAACACAGGTATTTACAAATTCAACTAAGGGCAGAAATATGCCTTAGCCCATTCATGCAAGGTAATGAGCGGGTAGTAAATGAATGGCATCCCTACATGGTGTCATAGGACACTCTAATACAGTAGAAAGGATGGCAAGGACAAAAGGAGGAAAGGATACCGAGTTAGAAAAAGAGGTCATAGATACAATTAAGCATATATATATATATATACAAATACATACACACACACACATGTGGTAGCATAGTTCAAAATAGTCCTACAGAAAGATATACTACATCATAGCTCTCATGATACACACGAATGCGAAACATGAAAAGGGGACCGATATTTCAAATAACACATGCTAGACATATACACAACACTATAAGGACAATAACACCTCATAATGACATATCCAAGTGTCGCATACTAAGTTAGTTCCCTCAGAGAAGGCAGGTGTGCATTTCCTCGTCCATATTGAGGCCCATGGGTTCCCTGCTATCTAATTGCAAGATGAACCATGTTTCAAGTTTACATGGCTCTTTCTCCCGGTCCCCCCCTCTTTTCTTTTTGGGTATTTGTGCCACACAGCTGTATCTCAGGGCTGTTGGATCGCCCTGATGGACCTTTTCAAAATGGCGGGCGACAGGGTAGCTACGATCTCTGTGTATGATGGCACGGATGTGTTGCAATATTCTTTTGTGTGCTGGCAACGTGGTGCTCCCTACATAGATTTTCTTGCAGGGACACAAAAGAATATATACAACAAAGTCGGTTTTGCATGTTAAGTTGCCCCTTATCTTAATGACTTTGTTGCATGGTGCCTCGATGCAGGTCCGGTTCTCCCCGTTCCTACACGCCTTACATTTAAAGCATTTTCTGAAGACCTCATATTTCGTCTGCCATGATTGTGGTCTGGCTTTTCTTTCGAAATCGCTTTTGACTAAGTAGTCTCTCATGGCCTTTGATTTCCTATAAGTAATCATAGGGCGTTTGGGAATAAGGGAACCTATGATGGGATCTTCTCTCAGAAGATGCCAATGTTGCGACATAATTTGCCGTACCTTTTGATGTTCTTGATTGTATGTAGTAATGAATCTAGGTGTATTACTGGTGTTCATTCTCTTTAAACTGGTTTTAGTAAGGTCAATCAGTGCTTTCTCCCTATTTATACTTCTAGTTCTTTTGCAAGCTGTAACTAGGATTCTATCCGAGTATCCCCTTTGCTTAAATCTTTTAAGCATCTCATTTTCTGTAGCAGCATAGGATTCTTGGCTGCTGCATATTCTCTTAGCTCTATATAGTTCCCCAAAGGGAATACTTCTGAAAAGTGGTGTGGGGTGGAAGCTAATGGCGTGAAGTATAGTGTTACCCGCAGTGGGCTTTCTGAATACCGTACTTTCAAGGCCGTTGGGTCCCACCATAATGCGGACATCCAGAAAGTCCACTATGGTAGAGCGGATATTCGCAGTAAATTTCAGATTAAGATTGTTCACATTGATCTCCCTGATACACTGTTTGGCCTCCCTCTCTGTGCCCTGCCACAGCACAAAGAGGTCATCCATATACCTGAGCCATAACACTGTGTGTTGCAGCCAATGTTCCATCTCTTTGCCACCGAGCACCTGCTCCTCCCACCAGCCCATGTGAAGATTCGCATAGCTGGGGGCGAAGCAGGTGCCCATAGCAGTCCCCCTCTGCTGTTAATACAACTGCTTATCAAAGATAAAAATATTATTGGTGAGGCACCATTTTGTCATATCCAAAAGCATATTATTATGTAAGGTGAATCCGAATGGCCTCATACGCAGGAAATGATGTACCGCCCTTAAGCCATCTGCGTGATGGATGCTCGTGTATAGGGAAGAGACAGCTAACGTAATTAGTCTCATATCACTCTCCCATTTGACATCATATATGTGTTTGAGGAAATCAGAGATGTCTCTGATATACGAGGGCAAAGAACTAACAATAGGTTTCAAAAAGAAATCGATGTACTTAGGAGGTGTTTTCAAAGATATTGTCCTGGGCTGCTATTATTGGTCTCCCTGGCGGTTTGGAGCGGTCTTTATGAACTTTGGGGATCATATAGAATGTGGGTATCACAGGATGATCTTTCCTTAAAAAACGATATTCATCCCGGTTCAAGTATCCCGAATCTTTCCAAAATTGTAAACGTTCATGAAAGTTCTCTTTGATTGATTCATAATGTCCCATTGTGACTGGAATGTAGCAGTTCTTGTCATTCATTTGGGACAAAGCTTCTTTCTCATAGAGGTCTCGATCCCAGAGGACCACGTTCCCTCCTTTATCTGAAGGTTTCACTATAACCTCATCCATTTGTTTTAGTCTTCCAATAGTTTCAAAGAAGTCTTTATCTCTCTGATTGAATACAATGGGAGTCCTTTTGGCTTTCATGCCTCGCAGCTCCCTGATCATAGTATCCGAGAATATATATATGTTATCTCTAGGTATATTAGGAATGTACCTGGATCTCGGTCTAAATGGAGTAATACCAGCTCCTTTTATCAATCCCGCAGTTCTTTCTTCGGTTGTATCCGTTGCCTCTTCCAAATTTGACCCACTTTCCTCTTGTAGGGCCAAAAGATTCTCTAGAATTTCATCCTCAGACACATAGTTATCTGTCGGTTGTACATCCATGTCCGCTGCTCCAGGGATGTGGGGTGTGTGTGTATATGTGTATGTATATATATATATATATATATATATATATATATATATATATTCACTGAAAAAACCATAGGTTTCAGACACGTTATAGTTACAAATTAGCATTTAAAAAACCTTTGAAATTCACTGAAAAAACCATAGGTTTCAGACACGTTATAGTTACAAATTAGCATTTAAAAAACCTTTGAAATTCACTGAAAAAACCATAGGTTTTAGGGACAGTTATAGTTACTTGGACATTGCACTCGTACAAAACCCGTGAAATTCCCCCGTTATAGTTAGTTCAGCTAACTATAACTCGCGCCCGCAATGCACTGCTGATGACGTCACATATTACATCACTCATGACATGGTCAGTGACATCACTGATGACATCACTGATGACATCTCAAATGACATCACTGATGACATCATCCAGTGACTGTGTGTTTCTGTAAAGTTTAAATATTTTTAAAATATATAGGAAAAGACGTATTGAAGAATGAGTGGGTGTGTAAGTGTCTGTATGGATGATTTAGTAGGTGCGTGACTGACTCTATAAGTGAGTGATTTAACTTATCTTACTGAATGCATGGGTTAGTGACTAAACTGGGTGTATGTCTGTATCCGTCTGTCTGTTGCTGTGTAAGTGGCTGCATGTGTTTGTGAATAGCTAAATGAGTGTCTATATGAGTTATTGAATGCTTGTCTGAGTATCTGTATGGGTGCCTGAGTGTTTGTGTGGGAGGGGTGTGTGCAACTCTGTGCATAGATGTGTGAGTGGGTGATTCACTGGGTGGATGGTTTCAAGAGTGCATCTGTGATAGACTGTATGGGTGGGTAAGTGTGTGTAAGAGTGTGTTAGTGAGTGAATGTATGTCCCAGTGGTACATGTGTGAGTAACTACATATGTGAAAGGCAGTATATATGTGTGTTGGAGTATATAAATAGCTATAAGCAAGAGTGAGTGATTGTGATAGTGGCTGTATGGATGATTGTGTGCTTGTATCAGTGATTGTATAAGAGCGTAACAATGTGCTACTATTTGTATGAGTAAGTGAGCTGGTGTGTGTATAACTGTATAGGTGAGTAAATGGCAGTGTGTTTAATTATTTGCATGACTGACTAGGTGTGTGAGTATCTCTATGGATGAGTGGCGTTGTTTGAGTGTCTATATAGGAGTAAGAGTGCATATGATAGTCCTGTACTGAGTGACCGTAAGTATGAGTGACTGTACGGGTGAGTGAGTGGATGTGTGTGTGTAGACCTAAGAATCAGTGAGTGGATATGTAGTTATTGGTGCTGGAGTGTCTATGGTTTTGCGAATGGCAGTCTGTAATTTAGAGTGGGTGTATCAAAGGTTATATTAGGGTGTGAGGAGGTGCATCAGATTATCACGTGGATGATGTCATCAGTGATGTCATTTGAGATGTCATCAGTGATGTCATCAGTGATGTCACTGACCATGTCATGAGTGATGTAATATGTGACGTCATCAGCAGTGCATTGCGGGGCGCGAGTTATAGTTAGCTGAACTAACTATAACGGGGGAATTTCACGGGTTTTGTACGAGTGCAATGTCCAAGTAACTATAACTGTCCCTAAAACCTATGGTTTTTTCAGTGAATTTCAAAGGTTTTTTAAATGCTAATTTGTAACTATAACGTGTCTGAAACCTATGGTTTTTTCAGTGAATTTCAAAGGTTTTTTAAATGCTAATTTGTAACTATAACGTGTCTGAAACCTATGGTTTTTTCAGTGAATTTCAAAGGTTTTTTAAATGCTAATTTCTAACTATAACGTGCCTGAAACCTACGGTTTTTTCAGTGAATTTCAAAGGTTTTGTAAATGACAATTTTTAAATGTATTAATTGTTATATTAATTTTTTTCATACTGATTTACTACATTTTTAGAAACAATTTATTTTTACATATTTTATTTTTTAAATTACATTGTAATTACATTATACATTACATTACAAAAAATACTTTCTCAGAATGAATTACTTTAGTTTAAATACTTTGCAGATAGGCAATAGACTTTTAAGTACAGTAGTTACAGTTGTTGCAATGGGCAACACATTTTCAAACACAATGCAACATTCAGCTCAATGTGAATTTCTAGTTAAATGCAATTAGTTACTTTATGGATTACTTTTGTAACCACAGGACTGGATCCTAGATTCAGTCCTGGTACATCTCCTGTAAACAGTTGAGTAAAAGCGTTTTGGTTACAGTCGTGATTTTTAAGGAATATTATTGTATTTTAAAAGTTGACACTTTGAAACTTTTTCTCATAGAATCACCAATGTTATCCTATGGAAGGAAATTCACTTAGCAGGTAAAAACTGTTATCGTTACTTTTTCTTACTCAGTGTTGGATCCTGGATCCAGCACTGGTGCATCTCCTGTAAACAGTTGAAAGAATGCGTTTAAGTCATACTGTCGATTTTTAAGGAATATTTGTAGTTTGTGAAAATCAACACTTTGAAACTTTTTGCTGAAAACCAGTCAATGTTAGCCTATGAAGGAAATTCAAGTTACCGGTAAGTACGGTTAAAATTACTTTTGAGGATCAGTACTGGGCTGAAACATGCAGCACTGAGGTCTCTCCTGATAACAGGTGAGTAAATCGGAATTCGTATTTCGGCTGATTTTAGAGGAATATTTTAAAGTTCCAAAACTCCACACTTAGAAGAATTTCCAAGTGAAACCAGTCAATGTTAGCCTATGGAAGGAAATTCAAGTTACTGGTAAGTACGGTTAAAATTACTTTTCAGGACCAGTACTGGGCTGAAAGATGCAGCACTGAGGTCTCTCCTGATAACAGGTGAGTAAATCAGAATTCGGATTTCGGCTGATTTTAGAGGAATATTTGTATGTTTCAAAAATCAACACTTAGAAGAATTTCCAAGTGAAACCAGTCAATGTTAGCCTATGAAGGAAATTCAAGTTACCGGTAAGTACGGTTAAAATTACTTTTCAGGATCAGTACTGGGCTGAAAGATGCAGCACTGAGGTCTCTCCTGATAACAGGTGAGTAAATCGGAATTCGTATTTCGGCTGATTTTAGAGGAATATTTTAAAGTTCCAAAACTCCACACTTAGAAGAATTTCCAAGTGAAACCAGTCAATGTTAGCCTATGAAGGAAATTCAAGTTACCGGTAAGTACGGTTAAAATTACTTTTCAGGATCAGTACTGGGCTGAAAGATGCAGCACTGAGGTCTCTCCTGATAACAGGTGAGTAAATCGGAATTCCTATTTCGGCTGATTTTAGAGGAATATTTGCACAATGGTGAAGGGAGGGGGCGGGGCCTGAGGTGTCATCTTTGCAAACGCGCCCCGTGGCGCGTTTTAAGTTGGGGGATTAAGTCCCCTTGAATCCTGAGGGTCCCTAGGGGCCAACTAGACCACCAGGAACCTCCAATATGCGCCAGGGGCTGCGTTGCAGAGACGTGTAGAGAGGCCACACCCCTTTTACACATCTCTGCAACGCAGCTCTGTGGCGCATTCTGGATGTACCTGTTGGGCTAGTTGGCCCTCAGGGACCCTCAGGATTGAAGGGGATTTAATTCCCCATCTTAAAACGCGCCACGGGGCCTGTTTGCACACATGTCACCTGAAGCCCCGCCCCTCCCTTCACCACTGTGCAAACGCGCCCGTGGCACGTTTTAAGTTGGGGATTAAGTCCCCTTGAATCCTGAGGGTCCCCGGAGTCCAACTAGCCCACCATATACCTCCAAAAAGCGCCACAGAGCTGCGTTGCAGAGAGGTGTAAAAGGGGCGTGGCCTCTGTACACCTCTCTGCAAGGCAGCTCCCTGGCGCATACTGGAGGTACCTGGTGGGCTAGTTGGCCCCCAGGGACCCCCAGTATTCAAGGGGAATTGCTCTCCTTCTGCAAACGCGCCAGGGGGCGCGTTTGCAGAGTGGTGAAGGAAGGGGCGGGGCCTGCGGGCCCGATCGTTTTTTTTTTTCTCCCTGAAGGGGGCTGTGTGGCCCTCCTTCCTTTTTCTTTTTGGGCCCTGGGGACCCCATCCCCCAGGGCCTTACACCTTTTTTAAATTACCTTTAAAAAAAAAACGGGAAGGGGGCCGCGTGGCCCCCCTTCCCTGGGCCTGTATTGGCCCCGGGGACCCCATCCCCCGGGGCATGGCCTCTATATTTATTTTTTTGAGGGGGCAGTGTGGCCCCCTCCTCTGGCCATTTTAAGGCCCCGGGGACCCCATCTCCCGGGGCCGGCCTTTCCATTTTTTTTTTTTTTTAAATTTTTCCTCTTTTTTGGGGAGGGGGCCGCGTGGCTCCCCTCCCGGGCCACTACTTGCCCCGGGGACCCCATCCCCCGGGCTGGCCCTTCTCCGTTGGGGACTGTGGGGGTCCCCAATCCCCCACAGTCCCGCCGGCTCCCCACGTCCCTTGGGAGCCGGCATTGCTAGTCTCCACATGGGGAGCAGCTGACATGCTGCTCCCCATTTGGAAAGCAATCGCTTTGGATATTGGAAGAGAGCAGGTTTCCCTGCCTCTCTTCCAATATCCAAGCAGTTTGCTATGGCAGGACGGGAGCCGCGAGGCTCCCGTCCTGCCATAGCAAACTACAGTGTCCCGGGGGTAGGCACCCCGGGACACTGCAGGAGCCGGCCCTGGGGGTGGTGGTCCCCAGGGCCATCAAGGGCTTCCAGGAGTGGGGCCGCGCGGCCCCCTCCCATTCAGTACACAGCCCCGGGAGGTGGTGGTCCCCGGGCTCTGGGGTCCGTAACGGACCCCCATATTAAAATGTTTAGTGCCCCGGGAGGTGGTGGTCCCCGGGGCGTGTGGGGGCTGGAGCCCCCCACACAGGTTTAATAATGTATTTAAAAAGCCCCGGGAGGTGGTGGTCTCGGGGCTGCGGGAGGGCTCAGAGCCCTCCCGCACCATTTTTTTAAAAAGCCCCGGGGGTGGCGGTCCCCGGGGCTTGGGGGCCCTTGAGGCCCCCACACATTAAATTATCCCCCACCATGCCCCCGGGACTTGGGCCACCCGGGGCCAACTAACATCGAAGCGCGGAGACCGTGCTTCGATTTTTTTTTCGGCAGGATTCGCGCACCCTGAGCGCATCCTGCCGATTTTTAAAAAAAATGTTTTTTTTGCCCAGGTGGTCCTTGTGGGACCCCTGAGCAAACCTAGGGGTCAGGGTGTTTCTACCCTGCCCCCTTTGTGCGCTTTGCGCACTTAGTTTCTGTCCCTCGGTTCTACCGAGGGACAAAATGGCTGCCAACATTTCCTGAATCGGAATGTTGACAGCCAGCTGACAGCCAATTAACATGCAGCTCGTGATCGGGAGGGTACGCGGACCCTACTCGGCCATAGATATCACTAACTTTTTACTTTTCATTTTCTCAGCAACTACTGAACGGATTTACACCATTTAACAAAAAGGGTTCTTTCTGAACCAAGAACTACCTCTTTGCCAAATTTGGTGTAATTCCGTTCAGCAGTTCGGGCTGTAGCCGTGTCTAAAGTTTCCTATGGGAAAATGCATGGGGAAAACGCGCTTTGGGACCCCCTTTTTGTCGGCCCCCGCTGACGTATCACCCCGAGACTTTCAGGGTAGGAGCGGACCGGAGCGCCCCACGAAGTTTGAAAATTTCGCGAAGATACGTCAACCGGCAAGAGAGTTATTTCAAATAGAATGTCGCGGATTTCCTATGGATAATAGGTTGTAACTATAACTATCTACTGGCGACCGCCAGTAGATAATATATATATATTAGAATTTTAAAAAACTTAGAAATTCACTGCAAAAACCAGTGGCTACAGGGACGTTATAGTTAGGAAATAGAACTAAATAAAACCTTAGAAATTCACTGCAAAAACCAATGGTTACAGGGATGTTATAGTTAGGAAATAGAATTAAAATAAACCTTAGAAATTCACTGCAAAAAGCAATGGTTACAGGGACATTATAGTTAGGCTCAGATTTCACTCATACAAAACCAGTGAAATTCAGAAGTAATAGTTACCTGAGCTAACTCTAACTTATTACATCATCCATGACATGGTCAGTGACATCACTGATGACATCACTCATGACATCTCAAATGGCATTACTGATGACATCAAGTGAGTGTAAGTGTTTTCTATGAGTTTATGAGTCTTAAATATATATACTAACCTACTACAAAAGTTAAATTAGTATACTAGGTATACTACTAATGAGTGATACTATTTTTAACATATGTTATCTGAGTGGCTGTTTGACTGTCTGTATCAGTGTGTGAGTGGGTGTCTAAGTGGCAGCATGGGCGTGTGAGTGGGTGCATGAGTGGCTGTATGGGTGAGTGAGTGGTTGTATGGGTGAGTGTGTGGGTTTCCGAGTAGCTGGGTGAGTGGTTGTATGGTTGTGTGAGTGGTTGTGTGAGTGAGTGTGTGGTTATACGGGTGTGTGAGTGGTTGTATGGGTTTGTAAATGGGTCTGTAAGTGGTTGTATGGGTGGGTGACTGGGTGTGTAGGTGGTTGTATGGATGTGTGAGTGGGTGTGCGAGTGGTTGTGTGAGTGAGTGTGTGGTTGTACGGGTGTGTGAGTGGTTGTACGGGTTTGTAAGTGGGTGTGTGAGTAGTTGTATGGGTGAGTGACTGGGTGTGTGAGTGGTTGTTTAGATGTGTAAGTGGGTGTGAGTGGTTGTGGGGGTGTGAGTGGTTGTGTGGGGGTGTGAGTGGTTGTATGGGTGTGAGTGGTTGCGTGGGAATGTGACCAGATGTGTGAGTAGTTGTATGGGTTTGTAAGTGGGTGTGTGGGTGTTTTTATGGGTGAGTGAGTGGGTTTGTGAGTGCCTGTATAGATGGGTGAGTGGTTCCCTACAAGTCTGATGACTGGTACTAACCAACGCTTTTGATCACCTGAATATCCTGGGCAAAATTAAAAACAAAAAAGTTGTGAAGGGTGGCTTTTATCTTGTTTTGGCAGAAATAGTAGAATACTAATTGGGGATGCCCGTCACCTCATTTCTTTGTGGTGTTTGCAATAGGAAATGTTCCAAAGCGGGATGTCAAGAAAAGTGATTTGACATAGAGTTCTCCGTTACCAATCCAAATGGCAAATGTTTCTGTGGCCCAATTATTTTCTAAAAGGAAGTATTTGTTGATCTGTCTGCTTACACAAGTGGTCTCTAAACCTCCAGAGGCACTGCTTTTAATGAAAAGGAGTCATATCAGACTAGAGGCTTTCCATTCCAATGCTGGTGAATACGGTTCTCACAAAAAGAAACCATATCAGAGAGAGTCTTCTATGAGATCCGAATGGGCTGACCTGTTGAGTCAATGGTCAGGAACACCAGATTTTTGCTCAACAGATCAGGGTCTTAATGCTGGTCTTATAAATAGTTGAGATAAATTCACAGAGAAAACTATCGCGCTGTGTTACCCAGTGCACAGCCTGAAAGCTTACAGCTTGTGTGTTGATTTACTCTTTCCTTATGGTATGCTTTTATTTAAAACAATAGCTCTAAATGTATCACCCATTTTCTCCTAGCTTGGCGTACTCCACTTTTCTTTGAAACTATTCCTTTGAGACCCACAAAGTAAGAATACGTTAAATAGTCTTTTAATAAGCAGTTATAGAAGCTGTTGTCATGAAACCTAATATTCTTGTCTGGCGACTCCGTATACGTTAGACGGAAAATACAAATTCAAGTACAATTCGAAAGGTTTTCCCCATCTTCCTAAAAACTGGTGTAAATTCCTCAAAACAGCCTATAGAGGAAGGTCTTAAAGATGGATGCTCTCCTATTAAGGAAAATTATATCAAGAACAAAAGTAACAACGTCGGTAAGAAAAAAAGAAGGAAAAAAGGGAAAAACGTCGAAGGATAAATAAAAAAAGGACAAAACGGTTATGTTTCGACCCTAACCTTATCCATAATTTATCACCAAAGTTGGATTCTAATGTTTTGAAGAAAGAAGATGGACAAACAGAGTACATTCTATCGGGTCCTCGTTCCTCTTCTCTGAACTCAAGTGTACCAATTAAATCTACCAAAGATGCAGTGACATTAGATATAAGTGTTCCTCCTATTGTTCAGAGTATTTTGAACCCTAATGCTTCTCTATTTGCTTCTCCTCTAGGTAATAATGTCATTTATAATTCCAATGATAATATTTCTGAGGTTTCTAACCTAGGTAATAACTCCCATCCTGCCCCTTATAGCCTGGATTTCTCGTTTATTTTTGACCAAGAATTGTATATGAATAGGACCCTTTTTGTTGGGTTGCTTTGCTGAAATTCTGGGCCTACAGATGATCGAAAGTAATGACATCGCTCTGGTTGAGGTACAAAAATGTAACAATCTTAGGGGTGCAAGAGTAACATTTACATCCAAAGCTATCTCACACCTGATAATGGCACACATCGATAAACTACGCCGTTGTGGCATTGATGTTTTAATACCTGAAGTGGAGTTACCATTAAAAAAAGTAGCCCTAAATAAGCTGCCTAACATCGATCTAGAAACCTCCGTAAGAGGCATTCCTTTCTCGGAGAAAGAGAGTATTTTGCAGGTTTTCCTCGGAAAAGAAGGTAGGAGGGTTTCACTCTATTCAGAGAAAAACACTCAACACGTGCTTCCTGTAGAGGAGGAAGATAAGAAATGGAGTTGGGTTGCAGGCGTTCTTAATTCAAATAGACCCTTAGGCCTAAAATGTGGGAACTCTTCCTAGCAAGGATATTTATGTGATATCTTGGAATGCAGCCGGCTTAAGCACTAATAAAAACAAACTCTTATTTTTGAAAGAGCAGAATGCCGATATAATTTGTCTACAAGAGACTTGGATCACAAAGAACTGGTCCGCCGAAGATTATATTGTGCTGAGCCGGCCTGCACTCCCTGTGAACAGAGGTCACGCTAAAGGAGGTATTGCTATTTTGTTAAGTACAAGCCTTAGATGGTCATATAAAGAAATTTTTCATGCCTCTAACCTAATTCAGGCAATTAAGTTAGATCACAAGGATGGCCAGGTTATCTTGGACTCCTTGTTGATCATAAATGCATATTTACCTCCTGACGCATCTCATTCTTATCTATTAAAAGATCTATTCCATTTTATTTCATCTACCCTGGAAAGTGAAGACTGCAGGTCCCTATTATTAGTTGGTGATTTTAACTCTAAAGTCTCATCTCATAGTATAAGGGTATTTTCTAACATCGGAAAAAACTAAGCCCTAAATATTCCCATTGCCCAATTTCCGAATAACAGCAGGACAGACAAAAGAGGAGTCTCATTACTCGAAGGTTTGAGAAGTTTGGATCTCATAATTGCTAATGGGAGGCTAGGAAAAGATATTCCAGCAAATCACACTCATAAGGCGACCATATGCTGATCTGTTTTAAGTTTGATTTTACTTGCGCTAAGGTAGGCCCCTGGAACTTCAAAGGAGACACAGTAGGGTTCAATGTAACAAATGGTAGAATTCACTGGAATACTCAAGCGACCGCTAAATTAAAAGCTTACTTATCAACTCTAATAAGAGATCAGCAGCACTTTATAACGGAGTGTGATTCTACCCAACCAGATTTACTCAAGCCTTTTCCCATAATATAGGTCTCCTGGCTAAATCCTGTAAATTAACACAAGCTCCTGTTAAACGGAGATCATATTTTAACCCATTGCTTACTATAAATAGGGAAATAAATAAATTAGTGAGGGCCCAGTTCCTGAATTTTTCGTGTGAGCGAAGTTCTTTAATAAACCTATTAACGAGGAAAAGACAGAGGAAAAATGCTCCCTAAGACAAATAAAGGAAGATGGAGCATGGATACAGCTAAAAGAGGCAGCCTTAAAAAATGATTCCAAAAGGTATTGGGAAATAATTGCCGACTGCTGTGGCACTAGAGTGAAATCTCTCCCTATACCCATAAAAGAAGAGGAATCTAAAACTTTAGTATCCAATT
This sequence comes from Calotriton arnoldi, assembly GCA_963921515.1. Lineage (NCBI taxonomy): Eukaryota > Metazoa > Chordata > Amphibia > Caudata > Salamandridae > Calotriton > Calotriton arnoldi. Next base: position 2,872,083 of record CAWUFW010001346.1, on the reverse strand, counting down.
ATGTACATTCAATCAATGAAGTGGCCGGAGCTATTAAGAAAATGAGATCCTCAGGAGCAATGGGTCCTGGTGAAATTCCCATGACGATAATTAAAAAGGAGCCACTTTTGTGGGCTACTTATCTAGCTCCATTGTTTAATCTCTGCTACTCCCAGGGGAAGACACCACCATCTTGGTCTGGAAGCATTTTAATCCCTCTATACAAAAAGGGCCCCAGAACGCACCCAGGTAATTATCGGCAAATAGCCCTATTGGACGCCACGGGGGAAAATATTTGCACGTAGTATCCTCGATCACCTTACGGAATGGATGACGGAGAAGAAAGTCCTCCCCATAGAACAAGCAGGTTTTAGAAAAAATCATTCCACTCTAGATAATATCTCTATGCTGAAACTAATTGAGGAAAAATACACAATCTTTCGTAACTCAAATGTATACATGGCTTTCATAGACTTTTCAACAGCCTTCGATAAGGTAGATCGACCCCTACTATGGAGAAAATTGCAAAAAATGGGACTGCCCTCACCCCTGCTATCCTTAATTATTGCACTACATTCGCAAACTTGGTGCCAGATACTAATGGGTGGAAATCAAGGTTTATCAGATGTAATCCCTACAGAAAATGGTTTGAAACAAGGCTGCTTGTTAGCACCGTTGCTATTTTCTTTATATATAGCAGATTTACCCGATTGCTTTGTTCAAGCTGATGGAGATGCCCCAAAGATAAGTGGCCGGCCTTTTGCATGTCTTTTGTATGCAGATGATATAGTAGTAATGGACCTAACCCCTATTGGATTGAATAGAAAGCCGATATCACTACAAAAATATACAGTTGGCCACTTTTTGAAAATAAATGTCTCTAAAAGTAAAATCTTAATTATGAAAAGTAACAAAAGTAGAAAATCATGTAACTTTAAGTGGCAAATTGGTCCTGAAATGCTGGAGGTGGTAGACTCATACCTTTATTTAGGGAAACTTTTAACAGGTAGTACGAAGAACAAACCTCATATTGAACATTGCATTTGTAAAGCTACATCTCATGCCAATGGTTTGCGTATTTTTTACAGCGCTATGGGCAGAAGACATTTTATACATCTACTGATGGTTTTTAAGGCAAAAATTCCTCCAACCCTGCTCTATGCGATTGAATCAATCCCTGTTAAGGATTGGAGTTTTTTAGATAGGATTGAAGGTCAGATACTACGTAAAATATGTAATTTTAACACGTTAGTTCCAACGGCAGCAATTAGACTGGAATTTGGCTTGATAAGCTCCTATATCCAAGGTTTATCCAGGGTTTTACGCTGGGGATATCAGCAAAAAAATAGCGAGCCAGATTCATTAAGAGGTCTCATGTGTTATGAAATCTTCAATGTTAAGGCAGGTAATTACTCTTTTTATCGTGATTCTCATTGGCACTAAAAATCTTTGGTATACATGAAGAATCAGTGTTCACACTTCCACCTTTAGGATTCAAATCTCTCTTAAAGACCTTAAGTGGCAAAATCAGCTTTGATAGAGATACTAAATTTTGCAATTCTAAAGAGATTAAAACTAATAGCCAAGACAAACTCACCGAGAATTGCACAAAAATACTTATTTTGGAATTTGGAACACGGAACTCGACGTTTGCTCACTTTATGTCGTATGAATCTTTTACCTCTAAACGATTTAACAGCAAACTGGTCCCAGAATTTGAAAAATGGAAAAACTTGTAATTTGTGTAAGCTGAGCATTCAGACCTTGGACCATGTCTTGTTTGTCTGTCCAGCACTGGCTTCGAGCCGTCATCGTTGGCTTCGACCGATGTTTTTACAAAATTGTGTAAAAAATGTAGCATCAGCCCGAGACTATCTCTTTTGTCCAAAAAATGAAGCAGTGTGTGTAAAACTTTTTCATTATTTTAAGGAGTTTATGTTTATATTTTAAATCCTTTACATATTCTTTTAATTGGCTGGTTAACCCCCCTGTTTGTCATCTTCTTACGAAGTATTAGTATTTCGTCTTTAGTCAAATTGTATTTTGCACATTGATTGGCTGCTATTTACTGCTATGTTGCACAATAGGGATATGTTGCGTTCGTTTCCCACTATGTACTTGTTGTTAACTACAAAACCTAATTGAAGTGGGATTTTGGATCTATTTTGCACATGAAGTGGCTGCTACTAAATTGCTTTTTTGCACAGGTTAGGATTTGTTTCGTTATTCCTTTTTCATGTTGCTAATTCCAAATTGAACTTTTTAGCCTGAAATTGAACTCTGGCCTTCTTTTTGCATATGAACTGGCTGCTACTTACTGCCCTTTGCACATTTTAGGATATGCTCTGTTATTCCTTTTTTCTTGCTGCTAATTTTAAATTGATCTTTTAGCTGAAGCTGAATTTTGAACTTTGTTTTGTATATGAACTGGCAGCTACTAAACGTCCTTTGTACATCCTAGGATATGCTCTGCTACTTTAATCCTTATGCTGCTAATTCTAAATGCTATTTTCTGTCGAAATGGCTCTGTGCTGCTGCCCAAATCATTGAAAAATCTCCTCCAAGCACTGAGGTTTTGTATATTATTTTTAACTTAAATATACCTGCTATTGACCAATACGGTTCTACAGTAGAGGTCTAGGGCTCTGTTTCTGTCGTGTGCTAAATGGTTTTATTGTTGAACTTCTTAAGTATTTTGCGTACTGAGACAACTGACAATATTGACTGATGTTATTTAAAGGAATTTTAGCATTGCTAACGCAGGTCTCTGATAATTTTATTATGGCCCGTGGATTGAGTTCTGTTATGTTTTTATTACTTGTAATAATATGCATGTACTTTTATGTGGACCTCTTAGGAGTTCCAAATCTTTAATAAAATATTGAAGTGAAGTGAAGTATACGTTAGTAATGCTTTCTTCATTTCTCACGGTTATTTCTACATACTGAAAGATTATAGTTGTTCTTTGCATGCTGCAAGTATATGTTATTATTTTATGTTTTTCATTTAGTTCATTTGGCTTGTTGATAATTCCTTCACTGTACCTCATGAGAGAAGGAAAAAGTCATTTAAGAACCTCATGTATTTTATTAACTTTTCATTCCATTCTGTCAGCAGATATGTGATCCTCTTCAAATTCTTCAAATTGTGTCATTAAAATATTTGCATTGCTGAGTTCCGAGTAATATCCCATCACATTCCAGCTCATTTGTAGCTAATACTTTTTTTTGTGCGCAAAGAAATTGTAGTACCAAGTAAAGTGCAACAATTATAGTAAAAAATATGTGGTTTGCCCCTTTGTCCCCACGCTTTACAGTCCCCGTTCAAACTGTTTCCTTTTCGTCATTGAGGGGGCATGCATGTGTGTAGGCTTTCTACATCCAATCTGGCTATGATTTGTTCTATTTTGTTCATGTCGATATTTACCAGTTTATTGAGGAAGTCACTTGAATCCTTTAAATACGACTTACTTTGCTTGACAATGGTTTGTAGAAAAAGTCAAGTACAATTAGCCAGATAAGGGATTTAATGCTTGAAGATATAAGGCGAAAAGGTGTAACAAAAAATCTGTGTGGATGTTTGGTAGCACGTATGAACATCTGGGATAATTGTGTGTTAGAAATGCCTTTGTCTTCTCAGATGTTTATTCTTTTTCCAAATCTTCTGAAAGTCTGGCTAATGTGTTTTAGAGCTGAAGTGTGTGATTGTTATCCAAAGCTAGAAAGGTCCATATATTTAAGGGCAAAGCTGGGGCACTCTTGGGTAAACTAATCTTTTCTCTAATAACCAGCATGTCTTCTTCCTTCTATCCCCATAACGAATCATTGTATGCTGCTCCGCTAACTGCTTTTGCATTAGACACCCTAGATGCTGAAGCCCTACCTCCATGCCTTACAAGGAATATTCTCAGGGTTCACCTCTATTGATAACATTGCAACACTATATTAAGCTGAATATCCTGTTACCTATCCTCATTAATACAAATGCCTGTATTGTTGAGAATTTGGTGCCTGCTCCAGAGCACTGGCATCTAGGAAATTAGTTACTTACCTGTAAATCCAGTTCTTCAACGTTGGTATCGTTCATATGGTCAAATGCTTAAATCAATCTCCATCATCAGGCTGGGAATTCCCAACAACTATAAATAGCAGTGAAAAGTGCCAAAATGGCCATACGCCTCAACAACAGTGTTTGTTTAGTAAAACATCCAACTCATTTGAAACAACCTGAACTTCAGCCTTTGAGGTGGAAATGCCAAGCTCTCCTACTCCCTGAGAGGCCACCATAGCTCAGATTTTCTAGCACAAAGTGTAAGTGAGTAGAGTACATAATACATGTTCCTCGGACAGGGGAGGAAGGAGGGTCACATGTGAATATATAAAAGATACCAATGCTGGAGAGTTGGGGTTACGGGTAGCATTCTTCTCCAGCATTTGGATCATATATTTTACTTGCTTGAATCAGAATACAAAGCAGTACATAACAATTAGAATAAATCAGTCTCACCTTTAATGAAACAGATTGCAGAGGGTTGCCTGCCCCACTGCCGAGTAGGCCGTTACATTCATGTCCAGGGAGTAGGACTTCGTGAGTGAGTGCCTGCTCTTCCAGGTAGCTGCACAACAGATGTCATGTAAAGGCACATCAGCATATAGTGCTGCAGTTGTTGCGAGACTCCTGCCCTCACTCTTCCCAGGAGCGGAAAAGATTATGCGGGCTGACAGCCAATGTTCTATTCACGGTTTGGACAAGGGTCAGCCTCTTTCTGGATGGCCAAAGGACACAAGTTTATGTTTATAAGTTTTGTATAGCGCATAGCTGGCCAAGGGCTTCCCAGCGCTGCGGAGCAGGAGATAGCGGTTAACATTGAATCATCCGGGAAACAACCATGTCTTCAGTTTTTTCCTAAAGCTAGGCTCGTCCGTGAGAAGCCTTAGTTCTTTAGGCATGCAGTTCCAGAGTTTTGGTACCAAGTGCGAGAATGATCTTCCTCTCCATCTAGACTGCCTTATCCTGGTGGTTTTGGCAAGGCGATCTGAGGAGGATCTTAGGGCTCTTTGCGATGTATATGGTGTGATAAGGGCCCTGAGGGGAGCCGGCCCTATGCAATTCAAGGCCCTGTGTGCTATGCATAGTGCTTTAAATTTGATCCTGGCCTGTACCGGCAGCCAGTGAAGTAGTCTCAGGGCCTCTTTCGTTGATTCATACCTGGGTATGCTTCTGAGTACCCTGGCTGCTGCATTTTGTACCACCTGCAGCCTGTTCAACACGTATTTGGGTGACCCCAGGAAAAGAGAGTTCCCGTAGTCCAGGCGCGAGACCACCAGGGACTGTATCACTGTTCTCCGGGTCTCTTCTGGAATGAGGTCTAGAATTTTATGGAGAATCCACAGTATTCCGAAACAGGTGGCAGCCAGTTTCCTGGCTTGTGTTTCCATAATGAGGTTATGGTCTATCCACATTCCTAAATTCTTTATGGAATTTTTATGGAATTTTTATGGACCGGCGGACAGCCCAATCCTTTTGGCCAGTCAATGGTGACTCGTGGTGGAAGATTATTACCTAGGAACATAAGTTCCGTTTTGTCACCATTTAGTTTTAGTCTACAGCTTGTCATCCAACTCGCTACCTTTTCCATGCAGGGAGCCACTAGGTTGTGTTTTGAATTGGGGCCCTCTGTCAATGTGACTACAAATTGGGAGTCGTCAGCATAAGATACGATTGACAGCCCAAATGCCTGGACAATCTCGGCCAGAGGTTGCATATATAAATTGAACAGAGTAGGGCTGAGGGCGGAGCCCTGTGGCACTCCGCATGTAACCTCTGGGGTATCTGAATAGTGTCCGCATTCTGAGGTCTGAAAAGATCTGTCCTTCAGAAATGACACTATCCCTCTTAGAGCGCCGTCTTGTATACCTGCTTTCTCTAACCTAAGAATGAGTGTTTTGTGATCCACCGTATCAAAGGCTGCGCTTAGGTCGGGCAGCAGGATGGCAGCAGTACCTCCTTGGTCAAGGATTTCCTTAAGTTCCTCTGTGACCAGTAGTAAGGCAGATTCGGTGCTATGTGATGGTCTGAAACCCATTTGGGTCTGGTGTAGCACCTCATTCTCCTCTAAGAAACTGGGACAGTGAATAGTTGACATGTTTTTCTGCAATCTTTCCTAGGATGGGTAGGAGTGAAATGGGACGGAAGTTTCCTAGGTCTGTTGGGTCTAGCGGTGGCTTTTTTTAGCAATGCCCGGACTATGGCGTGTTTCCAGGCTTTCAGCAGTTTCCCTTGCGTGAGAGATAGTGTGAGTAGCTCTGTGGCGGTAGTCAGAATAGTATCTCCCCCCGTATCAGAATATGTGGGGGTATCGGATCTTTAGGGGAACCTGATTTAATGCTTTGTAGAATCTTAATCGTGGTGGCTTTATTTACCGCTGGGAATTGCGTTAATGTGGGTCTCGCCGTGGGCCCTGTGGAAGCCTTGGTACTTTGAGGGTCTGGGTTATCTCTACTCCCTAGCATAGAGTTGTAAATATTTTCAACTTTGTTTTAAAAAAAGACTGCAAGTTCATTGCATCTCTCCTTAGATGAAGATTGCGGAGAGGCATCAGGTTCTATTGACGTGGGGGATTTAACCACCTTGAAAAGTTCTCTGGAAGAGTGGATGGCCGAATTTATTTTTTCCTGGAAATATCTGACTTGAGCTACATTCATTTCATCGTGATAATGTCTAATAGCTTTCCTATAATGTTCCTTAATAGTGGTATCATATGATTTCCGCCAGCTCCTTTCAGTTTTTTTACATGCTCTTTTCAGGGATGCAAGGTGGCTATTAAACCAGGTTGTTTTCCTTTGTGTCCGATTAGTCCCTGTCCTCTCTTTCTTACTGCAGTGTTCTGTCGCGTCAATGAGCTGTTTATCCCAGAGCAAGTCTGCTTTCTCTACATCCCCTGTCATTTTCGGGGTATGCCTTTCTAATGACTCGATCAATTTTTAGGTCGAGCCTAGCGGCAGCGCGCTTGCGATACTCGCTCTGCGAGACATGCAGTAGTCGAGTATCCTGTGGAAGCCTCGCCTTCTCTCCGCCCATATTTTTGGTTGGCTGGTGTCATTGTCCTTGGTAAATGCTGGCTTTCGATTGATAATGAGGCTTGTTAGTCCCTCCTTGTTACTGCCCTGTCGCCATTTGTTACCTCCCATGAGGACTGGATCTTTTACTTGTGGCGTTACACAGTCTCCTTCATAAGTCGGTAAGCACTATTTTTTTTAATTTATTTGCAGCACGGTCCGTTTTCACTTTAGCGGCCGCGCTTGTTTATTTAATTAATTTGCCGCACAGGCCGAAAGGGAGCGTCTCTACTCACTAATCTAACAAGCATTTGCAATGCAATAGGTCTCGCATTTACGCGAGTTTGAGCTATTGACATTGCAAATAACAATGCCTTTTATTTTCGTTTTCGTTTTTAAAACATAAATAAAAGGCATTGTCATTTACAATGCCAATAGCTTAAACTCGCGTAAATGCGAGCCCTATTGCATTGCAAATGCTTGTTTTGGAATGGTTCTAGTCCATTTCCTGCTTAATTTAGGTGCAGCACTTCCTGTGTTTTGTAAATGCGTATTGGTCAGCGATAGAGGGATGTAAAAATGGTCTGACCAGGGCACTGGTATGGGGGTAGCTATTTTTAATTTGGGGTCGTTGGTAAATATTGCATCTAAAATATGTCCTTTTTCACGTGTTGCTGAATGCACCAGCTGGCTAAGCTGCATGGAGTCCATGTCTTGGGTAAATCTATTGGTGGACGGGTCGTTTTGTTTATCCAGGTGGATATTAAAATCGCCTAGTTGCTCATCAGAAAAAAAATGTCCTTTGCCTTGTCCATGTAAAATCGGATTTACCGGTGTACATTAAGTGGGTGCAATGACCCTTCTACTGATGACAAGGGATTTTGGAAAAAGGAGCACAGATTAATAGGTTCCTAGAGGTCAGTAGGGACTTTGGTATGAATTTAGGATTGGTCTAAAAGATGGCTTTATCCTTAGTAAAGCGGAGAAAAGATACTCTCACAGTAAATGCTTGCATCTTTCCTGTTCTCCTTGCAGATGTAAGAGCCAGGAGAAGTGTCTTCCAGGAAATGAATTTTAGATGCGCTCTGTGGATCTGCTTGCACGAAGCAGCATGAGCTGGCTCATGACACTAATGAGGTCCCAGGGTACTAGGGGGGGCGATGTAGAAGAGGAATGATCTGAAAAGTCCCTTCATAAATTGTTCTATGATCTTCTGTGAGAAAAGAGTTGTCAAAGTGCCTTGTGCTTTTCGAAATCGTGAGACTGTTGCTAGATGGACTCATACTGACGAGTATGTAAGACTGCTATTGGCTAGGTTCAGTAAATGTGGCTGTTTTGGTGGGGTTTTTATAGTCCCTGTATGGAATCCATTGGCCTTGCCCCAGGCACATAAATGCTACCAGTTGGCGTTATATGCCTTTGTGTTTGCAGGTGCCCTGGCTTGCACCAGGATGTTTCTGCATTCCCCTTTCAGATCCAAAGGACCAAACTCTAGGTTGTACTGTACCTTGCAGTCAGGCTCAGCGACCTGAGGTCATGGCGCACAATATCTCTTTGTTGTGTCTGGAGAGGAGTCTTGAATACATCTTCAATAGAATCACCAGGAGTGAAGACAGATTCAGGAGCTCGATAAACCAGTACTGGCATGGCCAATACGGGCAATAGGAATCAGAGTACAATATTACGCCTTCCTTAGGACCCTGGAGACCAGGGGAAATGGTGGAATGGCATATGCAAAGACAAGGCACTATTTGATCGAAAAATCTTTGCCCCTGGTTGCCAAAACCTGCTGCTGTTGTAGCACCGGCATTTGTTGTTGCTTTGGGTGGCGAACACGTCCAGTGTGGGGGCGACCCCACTTGCGAAAGCTATAGTCCACTTGATTTTGGTGGAGCTCCCATTCATGGCAGACCAATAGTGTATGACCGAGTGCATCCGCCTGATCATTCTGGCATCCTGGTAAATGCTCAGAGGCCATAGAAATTGGCCCAGTCCCATAGCAGCTGCGTTTCTTCAGAAAGAGGTCAGGACCTTGATCCTCCCTACTTGGTGAAGTAAAATATTGATGCAGTGCTATCCATCTGGAAGAGTACTGCTTGACCAGTAAGTCTTGGGAGGAAGAACTGTAGACTCCATGTTATGGCACGGAGCCCCAGGATATTGATATGGAGGGTCTTTTCTGCATCTGACCATTGGCATCTGATCGACAGTTCCTGCATGTGAACTCTCCAACCCCCATGGATATATCCCTAGGTAACTCCACCATGTCTGATGAAGAATGGAATGGGAGGCCTGTACGGAGATTCATAGGGAAACACCACCATAGGAGTGCCTGCTTCAGTCAACTTGTCATCTTGTGACATGCACCATGTCATCCCATGAGCTGTGAACTTGTTTCTACTGGCTGTCCTGGTTTTTTTGGGTGGGGCTCATCTGGAGCCTGCTAAAAGGTATAAGACTTAAGCAGGATGACATCAGACACAGCAGAAATTTGTATGGACCGACTGCTTGATAGAGAAGGTTTTCATCATGGATTGAAGCTTCACCACTCTGTCTGCCGAAGAAAAAGCCTTTCCCAACTGTGTGGCCCATATCACTCCCAAGAACTGAATCTTCCACAGATGACTTGCCGGTGTTCAGGGTCAGTCCTAGCCTGCGAAACAAACTGATGCAGAGGACCACAGAAGCCTTTGCCTCTTCCCTTGATGGCACTTCGACGAGCCAGACGTCCAAGTACGGATACACATAATCACTCTGCCATCTGAGGAAGGCAGTAACCAGCACTAGGCACTTTGTAAATATTTGTGGTGCTGATTTGAAACCGAATGGAATAGCCTTGAATTGGTAATGCTGCCCGGCCATTGAAAAGTGTAGGTATTACCTATGCTTCCAATTCATGGAGATGTGGAAATATGGATCCTGAAGATCCAGGGACGACAGATAATAATTTCTCTGGAGCATCAGGAGAATTTCTTGGAGTCAATTTCTTGGAGTGTTACCATGAAAAGGATTGTTTTTTCACTAACTTGTTGAAATTCACACTGTCTAGAATAGGTCTACTTTGTCCAGTTTTTCATTAGCAAAAAGAAAATGGAATAAAATCTTGGATTTCTTGGCTTTTAGACCCCTCGATGAAGATGATGTTCCTTCTGGGGTGGGCTGACTGGTGGTTTCTGTAGAAACTCCAACTTATCACCTGAATGTACAAACTGCAGCACCCTGTTATTGACTTCCATGATGGGGGAAAAAAGGGAAATTCTCCCCCACTATCTGTTAAACCGGGGTTGTTGGGGGATAGTGAAGGTCAGTTGCGATTAATCACGCTCACTTTTGGTTGTCATGGGAGCACATTTGCAAGGTGCTCCCCTTTTTTCCAGAAGATCTGCCATATTCTTGACTTTGATTTCTGCTGGGTGCACACCCCTTGTTCCAACCAGGCTGTCTAGGGGAATAATACTGTCGACCTTGACCTCCATACTGATCAAAACCTCTGTTGTAGGCCTGGGATCTTCCTGTGCCATGAAAATTTGTTAAACCAGGATGACGATACCGGACGTTTCAACAACATTTTCCCATATCAGTGCCTGTTTTAATATTCTGGAAGACATTATCATCGTCCTATCCAAACAGGGCGACTCCATCAAAAGATATATCCAGTATCTTTGCTTTAACGTCTGGATAGAAAGCTGTAGATTTCAGCCATCCGTCTTCTAAATGCAGCTGCTCCTGCCAATGTTTGCTGCTGATGTGGTTGCACCTTCTTGATGACAGTCTTAGCGCTGTCCCTCTTATCTTCTGGTATGAGGTTGATTAGTGGGAAAATGTTATGCCACATCAGGTGATCATAACGGCACAAAACTACCAAAACATTTGCTGCTTTGATTGATGTTGCCGCCATCAAACCAACTCTACAGCCCAAATTATGTATACGATTGCCGTCTCCATCAGGTGTGCAGATGGTGGCGGGGTTGGGTTCTCTGATCTGGGCTGTAGATATAATAATAGAGTCTGGTTTCAGGTGGCCCATAAGGCAGACTGGGGCAGAGTCTGACCCCCTGTACTTCTTCTCCAAATGGGGACCACCGCTGAAACTGCGTCTGGCATGTTCACCAATTTTACACGTTCTGACCAAACAAAGTCCAGTATACGTATGGACCTAATGGCTGTGCATGGCTTCTCCTTAAAGTTGTATAGGACGCACTGCTGCTCCACTGCGGTCATTGGGAGATTGAATTTCTTAGCCACTCTCTCCATCAGTGCATGAAAACGGGCTATGTCATCTGGAGAAGAGCCTAGATGGACAGACGATCTGTCACACTCTTTTGCTATGATATACTCAATACTTCTATCGTCCTTTAATGGTAGTTAGCCCTCTTACTACAAATCAGAATACACTGACTCCAATGAGCCCCTCGTCTCCCATATCCTTAGAGTTTTGCGTGATCAGTGATAGTATGACAGTCATGGAGGTAGGTCAGTCGGAGGTGAAGGAGGTGGATGCAGCAGAGGAGGCATAGGTAGCCTAAGTGACGGTGGAGGCATGGTGGCCACATGTTGTCCGGCAGGCTGCTGAGGAAGCAATCTTTGAAAGGTATTAATCATCTTTTGCAAGGTTGACAAAAATGCAAGAAGCACCTACATGTCCTCCAAGTCTTTATAGCAACAACAAAGCCAAAGGATTGAGGAGGGTTGTCAGCTATGAAGGTCTGTGGCTGATACTCATACACGTGGTATCGTCCTCTTCATCCAAGGGATCTCCATCAAACTCCGGGGCAAATCCAGTTGTGTAGGGCTATAAGTTGTCTGAGAGGTGTACTGGTTGCGGAAATCCACTTCCAATTCAGAATCCAGAATCTTGGTGGCAAGGCTTGCAGTCACCTGTATAGTTGAAAAAGTGACTGGTGTCAAAAAGAACGTTGACAGTGTAGTTGATGAGATGGTAGGTATTATCAGTGGGTTCTCCATCGATATTGAAAGAAGGGTCGCTGTTGAATGCGTTGTCGTTGATGGCATCACTGTCGACACAGTTGACGGCAGAAGAAGAGATATCCTTGGAGTGGTCATTTATAGAGTCATGGTCGACGATGGTCTCAAAGTGGAAGGTGTTGTCATCGTCGGCGAGGGTCCTGTCGTCGACGACTATCTCTTCACTGTTGTGGAGGAGGTATGTCTCATAGGTAACAATTGAAATGTCGTCGAGAACGGTGTTTTTTTCTTCACTGTTGAGGATGATGACATAGAAGTCACTGGCGAGGACTGGAGTTTAGTCAGAACATCAAGGTAGTTGGATCTTCATGTAGGTTTTTACGTAGGCTGGTGCGCGACCTGTCTGGAATATTTTTCTGGGGAAACTGTTTTTTCTGGGAGGTGGCTGCATATGCTTTAGGATGTATGTCCAGCTCTGGAAAGCCACGTTTCCATTTTTGAGCTGCCTTTGTGGAAGTGCTTGGTGGAGCACCTATCATGTATTCACCCGCCGAGAAGGGGTCATCCCCCTATGGAGGGCATTTGCTAATTTCCAGTGCCCATCCCATCTCCTGATCCTTCAGAGGCTTTGAAGTAAAGGTTTTACAAATGTCACAACATGAAGTCTTGTGTACTCGATAAAGGCAATACAGACCTTGTTCATGTGGGTCATCAGTTTAGCTCCTTTTCTGTCCACACATAGAGCAGTATTTGAAAAGAGATTTTTTCTCTTTGTCAGTCATGATAGCAGCTGGTGACAGAGAAAAAGTCTCTGTGGCCCACAAACTGATTTCCCAGAACAGCACCCCAAAAACATATTATAGTACACTGAAAGCTGAACATAGGGCTGGGGGCTGTGTCCCATGGCAGACCGAGAAAGTAGGAGGATAAGGTCTGTGAAAGGTAAGAGACACCCTAACACATGAGGTGCAGTAGAAATCTGAGCTATGCTGGCCTCTAGGTGGAATAGGAGAGCTTGGCACTTCCACCTCACTGGCCGAAGTTCGGCTTGATTTAAATTAGGTGGATATGCTATTAAACAAACACTGTTCCTGAGACCTGTGCCCATTTTGGCACTTTTTACTGCTATTTAAAGTTGGTGGGATTCCTAGCCTGTCAACGGGAAAGGACTCAAGCATGTGAAGATATGAACGATCAAATGTTTTTCATAAAGTACTTATGAGTGCTTAAAGCTATATATTTTGTTGAACTTTTATTGATTACTAGCCTTTTACCCTTCTAGAAAACCTGGAATATGCTTAATAACTACGTTAGGCTCACCAGCATTCTAGATATTACTGCATGGCAGCATCATAAGTGAACAACAAGTAGTTGATTGCTAACCAACGTATTTCGAAGGCTCGGCAATTTTTTTTTATTTGTAAACAATTTTTATTAATTTTTCAAATATATGAAAAAGTAAAAAGAAAACATGGCAATCAGCAATGGCATCACTGATAATAGGATTATAAGATGACATCATATATGCTAGGGGTTGCCTTGAGACATAGTCCTCATTCTTGATTCGGGCATTTTTATGACCATTACCACCCAAGCAGGCACTTATGACCCTTCACTGGGTCCTCCCCACTTCAGCCACCCCTTGCGACTACTCTTCACGTCCTTACCACCTTATCTCAGCATTGTCAAAATGAATCACAGCGATCCTTCCATGGGTCCAAAATCTTTATGAATTTCTGGGGGCATCCTGGTGCCTTACAGATAAAGTCCTTTGCTTGCATACACCAATCCATATTCTGAGCCCAGTGTATCCCAGTGGGTGTCTCATAGCTCCCCCATAAGCTTATGATATCTCACCTGGTCACCATCAAAGCAATATTACAGACCAGAAATGTATATCAGGGCAATGTTTGGTTCCCCCAGATTCCCAGGCCCATCCCCTGCGTACTCAGGTCCCATTCCAATTTGGTGACTCAACATCTGGTGGTGAAATCCTAACAAGAAAGTGTTATTTTGGACATTCTCATAATGCGTGTACTAAAATTCTCTATTGATTGCGACCCCGCAGACATTTATCATTATCATCACAATCTGGTTCTAATGTAGTATGCTTGATGCAGATTTTAAGCTGAAGCAACCAGAAACCGCCACAAATTGCAACCTCCTTTGGGTATGTAAAGGTGTCATCCCAATCAGCATCATCTATAATTACCATATCCTGTTCACATCTATCCTGGAGTCTAGTCAAAGGTTGCTGGCAATTGGATGATAACATTTTATAGATCTTGGAGATTGCATGTTTATGTAGTGGGCTCACTAAAATATAGGTGATTCCTCCTCTATACGCTGCATCTGAAGGACATATTTAGCTAAAACATGGCAGACCTGTAGTGATTTAGAATATTGAAAGTCTGCCAGTTCAAACTGCGTTCGGAGTTCACTACATGGCAACACGCCATGCGTGTCCAGTATATCACCAATTTTGGAGCTATCCAGTAGGTTCCATTTCTGGAATCCCTCTAATTTCGCCAAGTCAGCTAGGTCGGCCGAGTTCATAAGGGATTTTCTTCGACAACTTGTCTTGCGGGTGGCGATTCTCCATATTTTAATAACCATATTCGTTAAGGCTTGCTCATGCCTGGGGTTACCTCTCCCAAACTGCTCTCCCTGGTATCCATATGGGGCCATGGCCTACCAGTTCGCCCCTAAAGAGAGTTCATTTGGCATAGCAAACATCCAGTCATTGCCTACCAATAACTGAACTGCCAAATAATAGTTTCAAGTCTGGCAATGTAATCCCCCATCATAGGAGCTACACATCATTGTATTTAAAGCAATCCTAGGGAGCCCACCACCCCATTATAGGAATCACACTACATCAATAACTATATCATATCCGAACCACTATAAGCATTAGAAAGCCATGTATGCCTAATAAATGAAAGGAATGTCAATTTTTGTTTTGAGTTCCAAATTTGAGCTTGTTTTGAAAAAGGGCGAATTTCTTCCAGCACACGACGAGCCAAATGAGTCACATGTTTATGTGTCCTGGCTGGTAGACGCAACATTTTCGTTGCTTGCTTCCGCAGTAGACGGCCCCTGTAGCACCTCGCAGAGTACGTCGATTGAGCACAGATGATGTTCCACACTGTCCGCTGCTGGGGTAGCCTGTGCGCCGTCCAAAGCCTGGGTGTCGGAGGAGGAGCCGGTGTCCATACCAACAGGTGCTGTTACTACCAGTGGGGGCTCAAGGATTGCTGCCATCATCAGAATACGCTGACGACACTGCAGAACATGGGCCGTTATCGGGTCCAGTAAAGCATTCACGTCCGGTTGCGCACATGATGGGAGTGTCAAACAAAGCTCTAACACGCATTCTTCTCCGCAAAACAGGCATCGGAGGACAGGTAAGATGCAGTCCATCCAGACTGGTCGAAATGACAAGAACCAAGATGCACTTAGTTCTCTTAGCGAGGCATGCCTAGATGTTGTACCATGCGGTCACGGTATTTACGCTCCAGGAGTGCTCTTTTCATCTCCTTGGTGACTGGGACGTCCATTGCGTAGTAAATATAAAACAATCAGGATACCTGCTACTAGAAATAGGATGAGCGAAAATCCTCCAAAGATGCTTCCGAATACGGAGTGTATGAAGTTTGGTATAACTCCAAGTACCGTCTGAAAGGTGCTCAGAAGTCCAGAACCTATGGTCTTAAATAGGTGGACTATGCCTGTTGTATCAGACATGTTAAAGATAAGATTTACCATTTCTGCAAAATGGAAAGGGCAGTTTGTATGAATAAGCGCCTGTATCTCTGCCTAAGACCTTGCGATCTGGAGATCAAAAGTCTCTCGAGCGGAGGTTAAGGGCACAGACTTTTGTAAAAGCATGGCTTTCATTCTGCTTAGAGTATCAAACCGTATTAAAGAAACATTCAGTGAAGGCCATAACGGCACCTCCCTGACTGTATGTGTCGGTGGAAACAATACTTGCATACAACAAGTAACCCTGGAGCTCACGGTTACAAGATATGCGATGCCCGGGGGCATTTCGCAGCAGCCTTGACTGTAACTCCCATTTGAAAGTAGCCTGAATGCTGGAGTAATCACTGCAGCTGGGGCACCCCTCAAATGGCAGGACAGGTTCGCTACAGAACCATTACAAGCCCCGTGCAGCATTATATCCTGACATATGAGTGATCCACTTAAAGCGTTCTCACAGTTTGTACCGCTTAGAAACACTTCTCGATCCCCACTCCGGCATCGAAATCTGTATGTTAATACCCATGATTCCTTAATGTATTCCTTACCCATTTCTTCATATCTGCCTGACTGCTTTTGTTCAAGGCAATACTGAAACTGAAAAGTAGTGACCGGTAGAGTTATGTGGCCATGGATAAGCCATTCTGTGGATGGTAATTCTGCCACTGTAAACGCTAATCTATCCAGTTTTTCGATGCGCAGCATTGTATATTTTGCTCCCCTTTGTGCCATCTCTATCTGTTTATCTGTTAGATTGTATTCAGAAAACAGAGACGTACTGTTGATATAGCGCCAAGGCACATAGCCTGCACGCAAAGATTGCAGCGTCCAGCTTAATAACATAATAGAACGTAATTGAGATTGCCCATGTTGTACTATGGCCAAATCTTGTTCCAGTATGTCTATCGCAGAAGATACAATATAGCCTAAGGAATATATCCTGGAGGTCAATGTAGTTAACCCATTGTCTATCACTGCTAGAGATTTTTCTAGATTTATACGGTCTATTTCACATAACCTCTCTGCGGCCTCTTGTTGGGATATTTTCCATATTTCATTATAGACAGCATAATAGAAACGTTTCTGACGTGGCTTCCTGGGACCTAGTAAAAAATCCCTGAGATCCACATCCTGTGACAGTAAGGATAAGTGTTGTTTCACCTTTGTGAGCGTTGAGGTTTTTAGCCAATCAAGGCACAACTTCCTAACACTGTAGGATGTCACTACCCTTGGATGTTCTCTCTGTACATAACGTGGATCCGGCCTATGGATAGCGAACCCTACGGTTTTACCCATGAATCTCGCCTGACAACTATTAGTGTCTGTGGGCCAAATCAACCATTTCTCCCAATCGGGGTCTGATCTGTTGTATTGTATAATGTCATTCAACGTAATCTCTTTCTGTGATGTTATGTTACCCTCGGTGTGTGATGGAGTTGGCAGCCGAGGTGTGTTCAAGTCTTTGTTCTTGGCTAGTCCAAGGCAAGACGTCTGTTGTACTGTCTCGTTCAAAAACATGATTTGTTGAGGGATAAGGCATGCTTTAAACAAAGCTTCCGTTCCCTGAACTTGCCATTCCCTAGTACCCCAGACTGATTTTAAGTCTATGGTGTCTTTCCATAAGTCAAAACCTTGTTCAGACAACTGGGCAATAAAGGAAGCAGAGTAAATCGGTTTGGTGTTTGTTAACATATTTTTCTGTGCCGATGTTGGTGCAACCTTATAATAATATGATGCTGGGTCAAACATATTAAACCCTGAAAAATATGGAAACTTTTGTGTAAATGTTTTTGAACTGCCTTTCGGTGGTGTTGGGCAATGTTCCCACTGGTGGTAAAAGAACACATTTCTAGGATTAGCAGATTTATGTAGAAAATGATGACCATTGTGTTGATAACAATACATTGTTTCGAAATCTGATGTGCTTTCCAATGTTTCACTATTAGAAAATGCAGCAGATTTTTCCAAATCAGACAACATGTTATTTACAGTTTCAAAATCCCAATCTTTAGAAAATGTACTTGAGGTAATGATATCACTCAACGATATTTTAAATAAATGAGGAATTCTCAAAAGTTCGGTCGGACCAAATATATTGAAATCAACCTTGTCCCAAACTATACCATCAGGTATAGGAACTGCTGTAATGTTCACTGATGACAAGTCTCTTTATTCTCGATAAGATGATTGGTGAGGTTTTAAAATTAAATTCACCTTTTGGGCAGCAGAGCTTTGTCGAAGGTATCTTCCATTAACAAGCATGCTAAAAACTATTACTAAGCCTAACCAGAAAAGAAAGAAAAGTATCCCGGTGATTACCCATAGTTCTACCCAAGGTGACACCAGGTAAGTCTTGTTAAGAAAGTTCAGAAAGTCTTTAACTTGCTGCTTGCGCGTTTTTTGGGCTGGCACCGGTTCACTTGGATCCAAAGAAAACGTATCAAAGTTTATGAAGTAGCCAGAAGCAGTTCGATCAATTGTTGGTATTGCATCAGGATTTGTAGAGATCGTAGTTTGCTCTTGTTGAGGCATGTTGATGTAGACATCTGTATTTGGTCGAATTGAAATTTGTCTTTCATTTTGGTTCTGAATTTGAACTTCAGGTTCAAGGGGAACGAGTTCCATAGCATTATTGCATAGTCCATCCTTCCGTGCAGGAGACTCTTCGAACGTGATGAGTCTTTCCGTTTGAACTTCTTGAATTGTAGCGAGAGGAGGGCTTCTGCTACTTTGGAGTCCACGTGGCCTACTACTCAGTATCGGCCACATAGCGTGGTTTGATTAGGTCGATTGAGACAAATCTTTTCTCCTTTTTTCCGGCAAGAGGCGGTAGAAGTACAGTTCTTGTTCCTTCAACTGCTAGAACCTGTACAGGCTTTCTGTATGATGGCCCAAATTCTTTCTTGTCCGCTATTTTCTCTCTGACCAGATCCCCGACTTTTGAGATCCAGACAGGTCTTGCAGTGACTGATTTGACTTCCCCAGTGGCGGTCTGCTTCATATGGACATTACTTTGTTGTGTCCTGGACTCATTTAGATTCTGTAAAACAGCCAAACGATCATGGATGTCAAAAGGCTTTTCATCCGCCACTGCGCCTTCACAATCAAGATCAGGTACCCACATTCTTGTCCCAAATAGGACCTCATATGGAGTGACCCCCCCCTAGAGAACTTCTTGGCATGTTATTCAATGCTCGCTGCACTCCATACAGATGTTTTACCCAACTCTCACCCGTGCCTAATACTCTAGCCGTTAAGGATTGCTTTAAGTCTCGGTTTTTCCTCTCCACAACCGAATTTTCCTCGGGATGGTATGGAGAGGAGTACCGCAAAGCTACACCCAATCCTCGCATGGCCTCCTTGTAGGCCCGAGAGCTAAACGCAGGGCCCTGGTCAGAATATAATGTGCCAATTGCGTATGTCCCTATAAAGACTCGCAAATCTTTTATAACAGTTCGAGCGTCAGCCGAGCGTTGGGGCCACACCCATAGGAATCTTCAGCAGGAATCCACTGCAACCATGATATACCTGTAAGCCCCATCTCTTTGTAAGTTGCCGCAGTGGTCCAAATAAACACACGCTAGTGGTTTGTCAGATATTAAAAATGGTGTCTGTGCTGGACGTGTTATGGTGGAACCTTTCATCTGCTGGCAGATGTCGTATTTCAAGACATAGGGGCCGATTCCGATCTCGGCCGGTAGGGCATTGAATCGGATTCGGCTTAACCGGATCCGATTCGGAGCCCTCTTTCCCGACCGATTCGTATGTGCGTCCGGGCGAGCGAGTACGATGCGAGCGCTCGCGAAATCGCCGACCGACTCGTACGCGGGTCCGACCCGCTCCGACCGACTCGCACGGACACGGCTCGCACCGCGCAATCGAGACGTTCCCCGGCCGGACAAGTACGATGCGCGCCTCGAGCAGTCCGACGGACTCGCGCCGTCCGGCTCGAAAGAGCAGTCGGAGCCGGACTTTGGGGGTCCGTGTCAGACCCCCCTGTACGCTTAGCCGCGCGAGTCGCACACAGGGGGGACCCATGGGTCCCCCCTACCTGTGCATGTACGGCGCGATTCGCATCAACGCGTACCCGCTGTAGGGGGCGCCCTTGTTCGCCTCCCACCCATTGAGTCAATGGGAGCCCGCGTACGCGTTGTACGACCGGCTCCCATTGACTGCAATGGGAGTCCGACTGAATCGAGTCCGATAGCATGCGTCCGCATCGTACTCTTTCGGTCGGGCTGCTAGAGTCCGATTCGGTCGGAAATCTCTCCGGGTCCGGCTCGGTCGGAGTGATTTCCGGCCTGAATCGGAATCGGCCCCATAGTCTTTAGTCTGCTTAGTTAACCCAGACCACCAATAGCGTGGTTTCAATAAAGAAATAGTCGCCGTAACTCCTGCATGTGCAGAACCTATCCCTTCGTGTGCTGCTAGAATTAAACCTAGCCTACGATCCATGTTTGGAATTACTCTATCACCCACTCCAGGAATCTGAGCAAATGGAATGTTATTGGCATCTAACTTGTAGGAGTACTTGAGTGGAAACATTTTTGGTACTGCTTTGCTGTTTTTGCGTGAAGCAATGACAGTCACCATAATCACACTGTCTATTCTCGCTTTAGAACGAGTGATTGCAGCTACAGAAGGCGTGCGTACAGCCCCCTTTGCGGCTTCATCAGCCAATGAATTCCCTTCAACGTGAACGCCATCACGCTGATGACTCAGTGTATGTATCACGTGAGCTCTCGGTAGTTCGGTTTTCAACTCCACTACCTGTTCCCATAGCATTTTATGCTTAATTGTGACACCGTTTGCATCTTTGAACCCGTTTTGAACCCAGTGCTGCAAATATTCATTATATGACTGTACACAGTAAAATGTATCGCACACAATTAGTGTGAGGAATTCTCGATCCATATTTACCAGTGCCAGTATCAAGGCTTTTAACTCTGCCAGCTGTGCCTTGCAGTCTCCTAGAGATTGCGTTTTTGTGCAACTTGGGTGAAACTTTCCATCCTGCATGCGACCTTTAACGATTGCGCATGCTGCGCTATATGGTTGCTTACTTCCTATGGCCGGTTGAGCTGATCCGTCAGTGTAAATTATATATTCATACTGATCTAGAGGCATTATTTCGTTCGGTAGAGTATATTCTTGTTCGTATTGCAGAAATGCTTGTGTCTTTGAATTTAGGTCGTACCTGTATTCTACATCTGTTGCAGTGAGAGAATTAGCCCATTGTATCCATCTTGGATGTAAGGCTTTAGCGTTAGGAACGCTTGCCTTTGTCGCAGCCTCTAAGGCTGGAACCGGAGTCACTACTATTATTCATTTCCCTTGTGCCAGTGCTCTTTCTCTCACTGCAGCAGTCTGTACTGCTGTTAGAATCTTTTCTGTAGATGCGAAGCGCATCTCAGCATTTGTGTACAAATGTGATTTGTATGCAATTGGTACTGTTTCACCTTCATTATATGTCAGATAGGTGTACCCAGATTGACCTGCAACTATACGGATCACCAGGTTGCGTATGTTTACGCGTGTCTGTAAGTGTTTGGAAGCTATCATGTCAGCTTGTAAGGAACGAAGGATATCGGTGTGTTCCTGTGGCCCTTGTCTTACTGAAAAATCAGGTTTTATTAAATCGTAGAAAGGTTTTACTCTTTCTGCGTATTCCAAAATGTATGTTCTACCAAAGTTCAGGATTGATTGGAAGTTTTTCAATGATTTTAGAGGTTGGAGCAGTGCGCATTTTTCTAAAAAATTGGCTGCCAGGCTTTTCCCTTCACTTGAAAGCTCATATCCTAAAAACAGGACACTGAGGTGGGCAATTTTTGATTTTTTAAAGTTGAATTTGTAGCCCTCAGATGCAAATCCCAAAATTATGGTGTTCACTCTGTTCAAGTGCTCCTCTAGGTCATCGTCCGTTAGATAAATATCATCCACATAGGACAATGCCTCTTCATCCAAATTTTGAAGTAACTCAGTTACTCTGGCCGAAAACAACCCCGGGCTGTTCTTATACCCCTGGGGGAGTTCACAAAATTGACGCTGGGACCCTAGCGCAGAGAATGCTGTTAGATACCTACTTTCAGGTGCTATATTTTGGCAGAAAAATCCATTTGAGGTATCAAGTGTTGTTTTATATTTTTTCCGCACAATGTTATTCATTAATGCGGCACTGTGTGCATTTTGGACAGCAAATGTCTTAGTGCAAGTGTTTAAATGTCTATAATCTAAAACTAAACGATATGAATTGTCAGGTTTCATGACGGGAAACAAAGGATTATTCATCGATGAGGTGCAATTTTTAATCACCCCTTGGTATTCAAGTTGATCTAAGATCTCCATGACCTGTTTTTTAGCTTCCTGCTTTATTGGATACTGCCTCTGTGCAGTTGGAGTATTATTTAAAGGAATTATGTGGTGGGTTGAATCCTCATCCCATCCAACATGGTTTTTGTATAATGCAGGGGCTTGGGCTACCTCCCACTCCTGCGCATATGTGTGTTTTAGGTGCCTGGGAATATGGTCTGAGAATGCCGGTAAAATTACCGTTTCTCCTTTAGGGCAATCCATGACGAATGCTGGCGGCCAATCTTGTTCCGCTAACAAAATGTCATAGCCACATGACAGATTCTCCCAAACGAGACCTCTAACTGTCCTACATTTGTCCCCCTCTATTTGGAGTGTTATTTCATATAACTTATGTGGGACACTTACCCTAGTATCTGGTGTCTCTACCGTGATATAATAATTCAAGTCCGCTGTCACCAGAAATTCCATCAGGTTCTGGCGAGCTATTGTTACTTCTGCCGCACTGACTAGCATCGTCAGAGCCCATTCCCCGTTCAGTAGTCGAGTCCTCAGAATTCTGGGCATGTCTGATCTTTAGACCTGCAACCTTCTTCTTTTTGAACTGTGGCTTTTGTTTTGGTTTCTCTTCTTTTTTAGAAGTGTAATCTTGAGCGTGCTGCTTGTCTCTGGACTTTGTACGCTCTTCTTGTCTGTCTGACCGCCCTTCCCTCTCGGAGTTTTTCGATGAACCCTGAAAGGAACGAGAGGAACGTGTATCAGTATCCTGATAACTGTCAGGTTTCCTAATATTATCCCTATTCCGAAGGTTATACCTCTTTTCGGAGGTCTCCTGTGGAGGAGATCTACCTCTTAACTGAGATCTGTTTCCTTTAAAGTTTTGTTGTTTTTTATTGTCCCACTTCTTTATTGAAACAGGTATCTGCTTAGAAGTGTACTTTTCAGGACTGCCCATCAGTTGTGGTTTTAAAGCTTTCCCACCCAAACTGTCTCTGCCTAATTCTGCATATGCAGTTTCAATTATTTTCGGTAGTTCGTGTTCTTGTTCTAAAGGACTGAACTCCCTTAGGCGTTGGCGGATAGCCACTGAAGCCGCTTCCCCTTTAATATTAGCTAATATTATGGCTGATACCTAGGCATAGTTACCTAGTAACTTCATCCCTAAGTTCAGAGCAGGCTCTGCTCTGTACTCGTTTTGTATTTGTCTCAATACGTCTGGTACTACTGCTAATGACGGGATACCATGTGTTCTGGTATAAATGGCAGCAAAGACTGTACCCCAAGTGGTACAATCCTCTATTTGTGGTGTTATCCCCATGGGCAAGCAGATTGTTAGCATTCTGTGTTTTTCATACGGGGTAGTATTCGGGAATACTGCCTCTAGCTGTGTTATTTTCTGAGCTACCCAGAATGGCATTTGTTCACGTTTTGTGGGTATTTTACCCATTATCGCGTGTAATGTTTGTGGTGTGATTTTAGTTGCTGTACTCTGAACTTAAGTTCCATTTGTTGCAACTATTGCTGGTTGGACTGTAAGTGTCCTCATGACAAATTGCGTCAAGTTTCTGTAAATTTTTATCAATTCTTTGTGCTGTGTGAGTAAGTCTCCTGGTGGCATTGTTTCAATGTCAGGATGTGGTGTGTAGGCCGCTAATATTGGCCATGTTGCCCCTTCTCTTCAGAGCGGGCCGAGTCTCACTCTTCTTCTTATGTGGGGTAGGGCGCCTTTAAACCAGTATAAGTGTTCCTGGTACGTGAGCGGAACTTCAATGTCCTCAAACGGACAATATTCCGCTGGTGCATCTCCTTCTGTGTAGGAGTGAAATGTTTTTGTTCTTGCATTTGCTGCTGGGAATGTAACCCACGAATAAAATACTTCTGTTCTATATGATTCGTGTGCCTCAATCACGAAAGCTACTATGCCACCCCTGGCTGTTACACCATGCGCAAGTAGTTTCAGGATGACTGTATTTCTAAGATTTTCTGCAATCGGAATTGCATCTGCATTTTCTTCTTCATCTGAGAGGTGCAAACTATGCACAACTCCCTCCACGTTTTCCACGCCTTCAGTCATTTTTTAGAGGAAGAAGTATTTCAAGGAAACTAAGATAAGGTGTTTCTGCACAATTTTAGGAACACTTTGTCCTTCAAGCTTGATTAACCAACAGCCAATAAATAGGATTTTTTAGCCTACTCAGCTGTGGCGGAGTTTGTGCCCACCCACTCCAGACGTCTCTGGTGTTTTGTGAGTAGCGGTCTCTGAGAATAGCACGACTGAACTACTCAGATTCTACTATTAAATAAGTACCCAACCAACGTTGTCGGCGCCATGTCGTGTAGTTCCTATATAACCTATACAGGATCTGCGCGTTTGGATAACAAACTGTGGGATTGGTGGCGGACTGATTCCGTGCACCCCCACCGGATACGTTAGCCTGTCTGTATCAGCTAGCTCACAGTGCCACTATAATCTCCTCATACCAAGGAGAGAATAGATTCTGGCAACCTCAGAACATGACAACCCTGATCCCTCAGAATCGTGGAAACAATATACTACCTTTCGCTCAGTCACTCGTGCTCACTTAGTTTGTCTCAGAAAGATACACAGAATAAACAGGCTGGGCGTTTTCAATAAGTATTTATTGAACAGTTGTTATTCTAGTGTAGAATAGATGAGCTGCAACAACCATTAGACAGTAGTAGATATATGATTAGAAGTACTACGAAAGTAAAGGGATGGTAAAGTTCTACCATCTTGCAGAAATTATGAATATATACAAGTACATAAAACACATGATAAAAAGTGCGTACTCCTACAATGCCTCCCTAACTAGATGTACCTAAATGTACCTAGCATCTGTGTAGGTGTTATGCCAAGAATCCCTCTAGGATCTAGTCAACCCCATTACCTGAGAATGAGAGAATATGGGACCCCGTCCTGGTCTCGAGTTGGACACCCCGCGAGGGATGTTAGACCACTGCGAGCTGGAGTGTCTGCATGCAGGAACCTCAGCGTCTCTGGTCAGTGTGTCAGCCGGGAAGTCTCGGTCTCCTCTCCCCTTCCAAGCAAGATGTGATGTATATATACCCATAGGTCTCCCGAAGGGTCCTACCTTGCTGTGTTACTGTGTCAGCCTAAAGGATGACGTTGGACCTGAACTTTATACAGAGATATTATACAGGAGATGTTAGTCCTGCTGTGCTTCCAACAAGCCTCATGCATAATGTATGAAATTCGAACTAAGGGGAAACCTGCATTTTGAATGCAGTGTCGTATCTAGGTAAAAGGTCAGTCCCTAAGAACCGTTATGTATGTATTGTAGGGAAGAATGTAGGTGAAAGGTTGCAATCTTACCTGCACCTATATAGGGTACCTATATGGAATATAACAACGTGTCTTGCAAAAAGAGAGTAGTTCAAGAACCCTAGGGTTTGAGGGCAGCAGATTTGCTATGTATAACATGTCATCTGCGTACAAAGAAATGACATGCGCACAATCCGGAGTCCAAGGAAGGCCCGGAATAAGTGTGTCTCCCCTTAACCACTCTACCAGTGGTTAAATTGCTAATGCAAATAGTAGCGGAGAAAGTGGGCATCCCTGCCTCGTCGTCCTATTTAACTGAAACTCCCTCAATAGCATTTCATTGACCCGGACCCACGCCACTGGATCTGTATACTAAGGACCCCCAGCAATTCGGGTCAATCAGATTCATTTTCAGCATCTAGTGATAACAAGATTGCTCGTTCCTGTGCTCTCTTACCTCTATCCAAGGCTCCGTATACACGTCACAAGTTAGGACAGTGGCCCTATGTAGCATAAAGCCTGACTGTTCTGCCTCAGTCAGTTTTTCGATTACACGGTATGGGTGGTTAGTCCAAACCTTTGCCGATAACTGAGCTTCAATATTGAGCAAAGAAAAGGGGCTATACGACACCCAGTCTTCGGGTGGTTTACTAGTTTTATGTATCAGAACGAAATTAGCCGTCCTGATACCACTTGGAAGGCTCCCCTGATACAGCCTCCTAATACAATGGAAGCAGAGATTTGCACAATTTTGTATGTAGATATTTAAAAGAATTCAGTGGGAAACCCATGGGCCCCACGGTTTTCCTGCTCTTCATTTGTCCAAGGACTCAGCAATGACTGTCAACTCCAACTTTTTTGTCCAACTGTTCCATGTCTTCCTGGGGCAGACTGAGGACCGGGATATCCCCTACAAATCTCTCCATCTAGATGTCCCAGTGGCCCTAGTGTTAGCCTTGTTTAGAGCTCTGGCATTCTCGTTGTCGAGGTCGCAAATTGCTCTGCGTCGGATGTGAATAAGGCTACGAGTGTCAGTTGGACTTTGCATTCTGGCAGTTTTCATTTTCCCATTTGAATGGCCGATGGGTGTTTTGACAGCTCTTATCTTGTTAATTTGGCGGAACAGTACTTCTACACTGTTGCAAAGCACACCCAAAGGCAGCCAAACACACAATATAGTTGTACTCCATGCCAGTGGCTTGTGGCTGGGTCTGGTGTCCTTGAGCAGAGGCGAGAAGTCTCATATTCCATCACATCACAGCAGAGCAATCTGATGTCTTGTCAAATGTTCATGTCAGTTAGTTCAGAGAAAATCCTACATACTTCAATAAAAAGTATAACTTAGCTCTATAATATTGCCAAAAAGCAGAACAATTTCTTATGCTTCTTGCAAAATTTTAATGTGCACCTCCTTTTTTAGGTCGTGCTACATTGTCAGATCTACTGTCATCAAAACATCAAAAAGAAATATAAATTATAGAGAGAGTGGGCTTCTGCCTTTGACTTCCATATGCTTTCCCTGTTTTACCATTGCTTGGATGGGCTGGCTGTGAAGGCATTGGCATTTTGAGGATGTAACCTTTTCCCATTTGTGTTCCTAATACATTGTTGTGATGGGATCAAGCAGCCATTTTATTCAACGCAGACACAATATGAAGTGCAGCTTGAAAATGAGACTCATTTTGAGCTCTTTATTATATGTACTTTGCTGGCAACAACTGCTGATTAATGGCTTTACTGCTTGCTGTTTGGAACCTTTGGCCTGTCATAAAAATAAAGGCATTGTGCTATTCACTAATTGTCCTAGCATGTTAATTTGTTTTAGTTTGGTGTCCTAACAACATGGTTGATCTGCAAAGTTTTTTGTTCACTGGGTACAGATGTGCAGGCAAGGAGTCTTTCATACCGAGCAATGGAAATGCTGGCCCTTTACAAAAGTATGTCCTATGCAATACTTTGCAGTGTGTGTCATCTCAGTTTATCACTTTCTACACAAACATCTTCTCAATTTCTCAATCTCATAACACTCTTCATTGGGGCTACAGCTTAACTCTGCTAATGCAATATGTTCAGCAAATAGGCTTTTATTAATCACTACTAAATTTATTATAGAATAGCACCTACATACAATTCTATTAATAAATTGTATTTTTGACCTTCTCGTATGTGACTGGATTTTTTTTATATTTCATACTGTGAACAGTGAGCAACAAGGGTAAACAATCTACAGCATCAAATATAATAAACGACTTATCTAAAGAAAATGTGCTTGATTAGTAAGAGTATGTTTGTGCTTCTTATTAGTAATGCCACGGTTTGAAAGCAAAAAGTCTAGAAAATGCTTTAACACAGCAAACTTTTAAATAGCAGACAAAAATGCTATTATGTACTCCCATACTGAACCTAAATAGCTATATAACATATCTATCATACCGAACCGGTAAAGAATCAGAATATCGAGTAGGAAATGTCGACTTGCACTAATATCGAGTGCAAAATATCGAGATACATAAATATCGACTGCAAGAATATCGTGGTCAAGAACATAGAGTTTCAGTTAAGAAATATCGTTTTCTAAAATATCGAAGTAATTAATATCGTTTGCAAAAATATAGTTGTAAAAAATATTGTTTTTTAGTTAGTGTTATGCATTTTAGTATGTATTTTAAATGTATGTGCTCTATTTTTTTGTCTAAGTATTGCATTTGTTTTTTAATATATGTGTTACATTTTTAGAAGTTATTAATTTTATTTTAATTAAATTTTGCGTTTTAGTTCTGTAGCGGGTTGTGGGTTTATAGGGGAATAGGGTGGGAAGTAATTTAATTATAATAAATTGAATATTAATTTTTATTTATTAGTATTTATTTATTTTTGATTTTATAGTGTTAATTGTGGGAATTAATTTATAATTAATTAATAATTGGCTGTTCATTTTTATTGATTAATTAATTGGTAAATATGTTAATTGTGTCATTTTTTTAGGAGCGGGTTGTGGGTATATAGGAAAATAGGGTGGGAAGTAATTTAATTATAATTAATTTATTAATATTTTTTTATAATTAATATTTATTTATGTTATATTTTATATTGTTAATTGTGGGAATTAATTTATTATTAATTATTTATTAATTGGTTATTAATTATTACTAATTAATTGGTAATTATGTTAATTGTGTTATTTTTTTTAGGAGCGGGTTGATAGGGGAGTAGGGTGGGAAGTAATTTAATTTTAATGCATTAATATTTTTAATATAATATTTAATTAATTTTATTTTATAGTGTTAATTGGGTGAATTAATTTATTAATAATTATTTATATTTTGCTTGTTAATTGTTATTAATTAATTGTTAATTAATTATGTTAATTGTATCATGTTTTACGAAATTGGTGGTGGTATTTATAGGGGAATATGGTGGGAGGTAATTTATTTATAATTAATTAATTATTTGTTAATTAATGCTAATTAATTAATTACATTTTAAATATGCCAATTGTGTAATAATTTTGAGTTGTGAGTTTTTATAGTGGTAAATGGTGGGAAGTAATTTTTTTAAATTAATTAATGATTTGTTAATTGATATTAATTGATTAATGTAAAATTAGTTATGGAAATTGTGTAAATATTTTTAGATGTGTGTTTTGGTGTTTTTTGGGGTCGAGGGTGGAAAGTAATTTAGTTTGAATTAATTAATCATTACTTGATCATTAATATTCATTTATTAATTGATAAATATTTTTGGTAATTGTTTAGTTTTTATTTTGTTTGGGGATTTAGGTTCAATAGCTGGTTTGTACATTAATTCTTAAATTTTTAAATGTGTTTTATAATTATTAATATTTGTTAAATTGATAATTAATTGTGTTAATTATAGAGGTACACTTTTTTGTTTAATTTAGATGTGTGTTGTAAATTGTGTGGTGTTATAGGGTAGGAAAATAAATATTACATTTATGTAATTTTTAATTTTTTGATTAAGATAAATTTCTATTACAAAATATTTATTTGTTTGTAAATGGTTTGTTAAATTTAAAAAAGTTATATTTTATGTCAATTTTAGATTTTTGCTACATTAAAATATTTTTATATGTTTTGTTAATTTTTATATATGTTTTGTTTTTGTTTTTTTTATTATATTTTGTATTGTAGTTGATATTTTGTTTGTTTTTAAATTTTAATTTTGTTCTGTGGGAATAGTAATTTTTACCCCTCCGCTATCCAACACTTTCTCTACTGTTGCACTTGCAGGAGTGGGAATAGTATTTTTCTCCCCTCCGCTATCCAACTCTTTTCCTACTGTTGCACTCCCTGGAGTGGTAATAGTAATTTTATCCCCTTTGCTATCCAACACTTTCCCTACTGTTGCACTCATTGGAGTGAGAATAGTAAATTATTCCCCTCCACTATCCAACACTTTCCCTACTTTTGCACTCATTGGAGTGGGAATAGTAATGTTTACCCCTCCGCTATCCAACACTTTCCCTACTGTTGCACCCGCTGGAGTGGGAATAGTAATTTTTATCACTCCGCTATCCAACACTTTCCCTACTGTTGCACTTGCTGGAGTGGGAATAGTAAATTATTTCACTCCGCTATCCAACACTTTCCCTACTGTTGCACTCACTGGAGTGGGAATAGTAATTTTTACCCCTATACTATCCAACACTTTCCCTACTGTTGCACTTGCTGGAGTGGAAATAGTAATTTTTATCCCTCCGCTATCCAACACTTTCCCTACTGTTGCACTCGCTGGAGTGGAAATAGTAAATTATTTCCGTCCTCTATCCAACACTTTCCCTACTGTTGCACTCACTGGAGTGGGAATAGTAATTTTTACCCCTATGCTATCAAACACTTTCCCTACTGTTGCACTTGCTGGAGTGGGAATAGTAAATTATTCCCCTCCGCTATCCAACACTTTCCCTACTATTGCACTCGCCACGGTGGGAATAGTTAATTATTCCCCTCCGCTATCCAACACTTTCCCTACTGTTGCACTCGCTGGAGTGGGAATAGTAATTTTTTACCCTCCGCTATCCAACACTTTCCCTACTGTTGCACTCATTAGAGTGGGAATAGTAAATTCTCTGCTATCTAACACTTTCCCTACTGTTGCACTCGCTGGAGTGGGAATAGTTAATTATTCCCCTCCGCTATCCAACACTTTCCCTACTGTTGCACTCGCTGGAGTGGGAATAGTAATTTTTTACCCTCCGCTATCCAACACTTTCCCTACTGTTGCACTCATTAGAGTGGGAATAGTAAATTCTCTGCTATCTAACACTTTTCCTACTGTTGCACTCATTGGAGTGGGAATAGTAAAGTAATACCCTTAGCTATCCAACAGTTTCCCTACTGTTGCACTCATTGGGGTGGGAATAGTAATTTGTACCCCTCCGCTATCCAACACTTTCCCTACTGTTGCACTCCCTGGAGTGGTAATAGTAATTTTATCCCCTTTGCTATCCAACACTTTCCCTACTGTTGCACTCATTGGAGTGAGAATAGTAAATTATTCCCCTCCACTATCCAACACTTTCCCTACTTTTGCACTCATTGGAGTGGGAATAGTAATGTTTACCCCTCCGCTATCCAACACTTTCCCTACTGTTGCACCCGCTGGAGTGGGAATAGTAATTTTTATCACTCCGCTATCCAACACTTTCCCTACTGTTGCACTTGCTGGAGTGGGAATAGTAAATTATTTCACTCCGCTATCCAACACTTTCCCTACTGTTGCACTCACTGGAGTGGGAATAGTAATTTTTACCCCTATACTATCCAACACTTTCCCTACTGTTGCACTTGCTGGAGTGGAAATAGTAATTTTATCCCTCCGCTATCCAACACTTTCCCTACTGTTGCACTCGCTGGAGTGGAAATAGTAAATTATTTCCGTCCTCTATCCAACACTTTCCCTACTGTTGCACTCACTGGAGTGGGAATAGTAATTTTTACCCCTATGCTATCAAACACTTTCCCTACTGTTGCACTTGCTGGAGTGGGAATAGTAAATTATTCCCCTCCGCTATCCAACACTTTCCCTACTATTGCACTCGCCGCGGTGGGAATAGTTAATTATTCCCCTCCGCTATCCAACACTTTCCCTACTGTTGCACTCGCTGGAGTGGGAATAGTAATTTTTTACCCTCCGCTATCCAACACTTTCCCTACTGTTGCACTCATTAGAGTGGGAATAGTAAATTCTCTGCTATCTAACACTTTCCCTACTGTTGCACTCGCTGGAGTGGGAATAGTAAATTATTCCCCTCCGCTATCCAACACTTTACCTACTATTGCACTCGCTGGAGTGGGAATAGTAAATTATTCCCCTCAGCTATCCAACACTTTCCCTACTGTTGCACTCGCAGGAGTGGGAATAGTAATTTTTTACCCTCCGCTATCCAACACTGTCCCTACTGTTGCACTCATTAGAGTGGGAATAGTAAATTATTCCCCTCCGCTATCCAACACTTTCCCTATTGTTGCAATCGCTGGAGTGGGAATAGTAAATTATTCCCCTCCGCTATCCAACACTTTCCCTACTGTTGCACTCGCTGGAGTGGGAATAGTAATTTTTACCCTCCGCTATCCAACACTTTCCCTACTGTTGCACTAAATGTAGGTTTAAAAAATATTACATATTTTAATATTTTAATTTATATTATATATTGGGTTTTTTTATGTTACAGGTGTATGTTTATATATATTTATCTTTATTTGTTTAATATATTTCTAACATTTTATAATTAATTAAAATTATTATTTATTAATGATTTTTAAGTAAATATAGATATATTACATTTTATATATGTATGTTTAATTTATGTTTAAATTACATTTATTACTTATAATTGTTAAAATTTACAAATAAATCTAAATATTTTATTAAGTAAAATGTATTATTTAATTTATTTTACATTATTTATAATATATATAAAAAAACTATATTTTGTACTTCGATATTATTAACAACGATATTTTTTTTCAATATTTTTGTACTTACCATTATGAAGATAGGAGGTCGATATTTTTGACAACGATATTTATGTCACGATGTTTCTGTAGGTCGATATTAGTGTTGTCGATATTCTGTCAGTGATCCTACCGAACCAACCATATGTACGTACTATGCCTTCTGTATGTAATTTATGTTACAGGCCTGCTATTACCAACCTGCCAAACCCAACCTAACATAACTGTCTAACAAATCTATCTTCTATACTTAACCAAGCCCACCTAACATACAATAGGAAATCTACCTTCATTTTCATAGCCATTACACCAATCTACCATAACTAACCAAACCATCATACCTAATCTAATATAACAAATCTATCATACCTATTTATCAAACCTACTTATCATACTTCACCTAACCTAACATACTAACCATGGCTGACCTACCTTTCATACCTAACTATCATACCCAACCCAACAAAACTAACCCACTAGCGATACCAGACCTAACATACGTACCTACCTACTACAGCATCCATAACTACTATTCCATGCCTACAATCTTACCTACCTACCATGCCTACATAACACACCATACCTAACCTACATGCCTAGCCTGCCTACCATACATTACCTACCATATTGAACCTCTGCAGTGCGTATAACTTGCACCTGCACCTAGGTGGCATTTTTATGAAAAAGGGGCAAGTTATCTATGATATTTTTAGTAAGGGCTTAAGGCACTGTGGCTTGCAACAGACGGCACTTGTGTTGAACTACAAGGACTTCTAGTAATGGCCCTTAGGCATGCAGCCTGCATCGGTAAAGTGAAGGGCCTGAAAACGTGAATGCTATAGTTTCTTTAAAAATAGCTAAACTTATTGATCTTGCCAATGACTGCTTTATTTTACTAACAGGACCTGGTGAGATTGATGTCAGGGTTCGTCCCTGGGATCCCAGGAGTGCCACTACAGGACAACCGGTGGAAGGGAAAGGAAAAACGTGCTACGTGAAAACAATGCTTCTTAGCTGCTACCCCATGTTTTATCGTTTCATTACAAGTCAGGATTCGGTCTGCATTTCCCGATCCCTTCTCAACATGTGCTAATATGGAGAAGGGTGGAATTAGAGTTGAAAGGTGATGCAGGAAGAGTAGGACAAAAGGCTTTTCATCTAGTCTCAGTCCATAAACACTATAGCCAGAGCTTGGATAGAAAAAGCAAGTTATCTCCTGCTATATGCGGTGCAGGCGAGATGGAGGTCGGCAAAGAAGTGTGTAGGAATTCTCGTCTACTTCCAGACAAGAAAAGACTGAGGTTAACAATAACTGCCCTTTATCAAACGCCTGCTTCCTAAAAAATTGAGTGGAAAATCCATTGCACTAAGGGTTTTCACAGATATTGCAACCAGAAGAAACCTCTTAGGAAAGATGTTCTTAATCACCCAGTTTTATATCTGAACAGCCAATTGTCGCATCAGTGAGACTTTGTCTTGCCCTATTTGTTAAAATATGAATTGTCTGATGTGTTGTTTGAAAGAACGCCGACTCTTCTCTGCAGAATGGGGAAGACAAGACTTCAGTTCTAGAAAAAGTGTTTGTAGCTCCTGCTGATTTATGTAGAACTTCTTTTTTTGAGCGGACAGCAGCTAATTTTCCTATACTACAAAATCATAAACCTGTGCATTACACATTATTGGGATAATTTATATGTAATTTAATGTAGAAATAGCACTGTGTGCGTAGCTTGTTTGCCTTTTCTGAGATGTGGTTGTAATAGGCTCTGGCAATCCTGCCACCCTGACAGCGATGGAGTAATGTTAGCCAGCAGAGAAGTCCACTGTGTTGGCAGCAGTGAACCATTTACGCAACGGATAACACTCTGTCACCACGGACGGCGGTTCAGCCAGCACACATCTAAATAAGGCGGCACGAGTGTCAGCTTGGCAGAGTACTTGTAAACTCTGCCGCGGAGGGACAATGGGAGTCCCACTAATATCTAAATCAGGCACTAAAATTCA
Source organism: Calotriton arnoldi (assembly GCA_963921515.1). Lineage (NCBI taxonomy): Eukaryota > Metazoa > Chordata > Amphibia > Caudata > Salamandridae > Calotriton > Calotriton arnoldi. The sequence goes on along the minus strand of CAWUFW010001346.1, from coordinate 2,837,764 downwards.
GATCCCAGTGGGGCATCACAAAATGTGCAAGAGCAAGCATATACGCGAGTCCCATCAAAAATCACATAAAAATAGAAAATGTAAACAAAGACTGGTCAGGAAGGCAAGTAATCGCTAAGACAGCAGCAATGTATCTTCTAATTATACCCACTGCAGAACCCTGCTGGGTCAGTGCAAAGGCAAAGCGCAGGATGTCTGATAAATGCACCTTTGGAGCCTGTGCACCATGTGATAAAGCTCACCCGGACTTTGTGGAAAGGTTGCAAGCTGACAACATGTCCTCAAACATTTCTGGCAGCAGATGGAAGGAGCACAGATGCCCCTGCTAAATCTGCAGGCATAAAAATGGAGGTTCAGAACGTTTGGTGCAGAGCCAGCTTCTCAGACTGGGAGAGGAGGTCTGCCCTGAGAGGTAGTTGGAGCGGAGGACACAGGCAGAGTCTGCATACTATACCCTCCTTGTCCAATCTAGAGCTTCCTCAAAACTTGAGGAATCAAGGGTATGGGTGGAAAAGTGTAGTGAACTGGAACATTCCACCTCAACCGAAAAGCGTCTTCCCAAAGCTCCTTGCAGCAGATCCTGGAGGGCACAAAACTGTGGTCAGTGCGTGTTAGTGGCAAAGATGTCTGTCTGAGGGACACCCCACTGGGCATTGATGCTCTGGAACACTTGTGGGTAAAGATGCCACTTGTGGTCGGCAAAGTGACGCAAACTTACGCTGTTGGATCTGATATTCAGAGAGGCTACCAAATGGTTGGCAACCAGCCAGATCCCATGCATACATGCCCAGGCCCAGAATCTCAGAGCTCCCCAAAAGTGAAGATGAGACCCCACACCTCCATGCTTGTTGACATACCACATCATAGTGATATTGTCTGGCAAGATCTGGAAGGACCGGCCAGGAAGGGTGGGCAGGAAGGCCTTTAGGGTCAGGTGAATTGCCCGCAGCTCGAGCAGACTGATGTGAAGAACCTGCTCCTCTGGAGCCCAAAGGCCTCTGATCTTCAGATTCTCCGGGTGTGCACCCCACCTGAGGGTGGATGAGTCCGTCGCCACTGTAGCCACTGCTGGAGGGGGGCAGAAGGACATCAGAAGGTGTTCCTCTACCGACCACCAACTCAAATCTTTAGCATCTTGGGAGATCCTGACAGTGTCCGACAGATATCCCCCATGCTTGAATCGCTGCTGATGAAGGCACCGCTGGAGAGCCTCATGTGCCAGCATGTGTGTGTGATCAGTAGAATGCAGGAAGCCAGCAGACGTAGTAGGCGAAGATCCATCAGGACTGGAACTCAAACGCCCCTCTAAAACATCAGAACCATTTTCTGAATGTCCTGGACCCTCTAAGAAGGAGGGAAAGCTCTCCAGAATGTTGTACCCAAAATTGCCTTTATGGGCAGGAGGTACTGAAAGGGCTCTTAGTGAGACATGGGCCATCAGATGGAAAAGTCCAAGTAAAACAACAGGTATGCTGTTGTCCGTAGGTGATCCAAAACCAGCTGTAGCAAGTTGGTGCTGGAGGCTTGCCATGAGTAGCTGAATGGTGGTGAGGGTGAACCTACTAGCATAAACACAAACTGAGCCCGAAGTGGTCCCAAAGGGCCCAGAAGTGCACCAAAGGGGACCTCAGCTTGCCTATCATGGCATGTAGCAATTGTGCTAGGAACTCCGGGTAACCAGACATGGATGCTGGCACCGAGGGTGGCAAGGCGGCTGGCATGGACCCTGGAGCCAATGAAAGGGCTGGTAGGGTTGTATGATGGTACAACGCATGCCTGAACAGCACATGCCTGTACCACGCGGTCTCTACCACTACCGCCCCTTTACCGCGCATGCCTTGCCTAATACCCTCACTCACCCCCTCCTGCACACACAACTTTTTGCACACCTGACGGGACCAAAGTCTCCACTCCAGGATACATGACCCCGCAAAGCACACAACTTCTTGCACATCTGACGGGACCAAAGTCTCAGATAAAACACTCATAACCCCGCAACGCACACCATTTCTTGCACACTTGACGGAACCCAAGTCTCAGGTAAAACACTCCAGGGTACACTACCCCACAACGCACAAAATGTCTTGCACACATGACGGGACCAAAGTCTCAGGTAAAACACTCAAAGGTACACGACCCTGTAACGCACATCACTTCTTGTACACCTGACGGGACCTAAGTCTCAGGTAAAACACTCTAGTGTACACAATCCCACAACTCACTACTTTTTGCATACCTGACGGGATCAAAGTCTCAGGTATTTGTATTTGTATTTGTATTTAAGAGATTTATAGAGCGCGACAGCTGCCCCGGCCAGGAGGCGTCCCGGCGCTATACAGCAAATAGGAGACCACAGCGCAAAGGAGAAGCCAAGAGACCTACACCGTGGGAAATAGAAAAGTTTTAATAGCCTTCCTAAATTCGAGGAGATTACTGAGACCACGAATATAGAGAGGCAGAGAATTCCAAAGAATAGCTGCTCTGTACTGGAAGGAACGCCCTCCAGCCCGGGTCCTCCTGACCCGAGGGACCACTAATAGATGTTGGCCCATGGAGCGAAGCTGACGGGAGGGGACATAAAAGAATAACAGATCAGTCAGAATGTTGGGGGAGGCGGCCTTCAAAATTTTAAAAGCTAAACAGAGAGCCTTGAACTCAATCCGTTGAGCTACAGGCAACCAATGGAGGCGGCGGATTGTATTAGCCACCGAGCAGACTTTACGCAGACCCAGAAGAGATCTTGCTGCAGCGTTCTGAACTCTCTGTAACCTGAGTACTTCAGCCTTGTTAGCCCCCAGATACAGAGAGTTCGCATAATCAAGCCTCGATATAATCAAGGCCTGAATAATAATCTGTCTAGTCGGGGCATCAAAGAAGCCCAAAATAGGTTTGAGACCGCGCAGCAAACCAAAGCAGGTACCCGCCACCTTCTTTGTTTGGGTCTGGAAATTGAGAGAGGCGTCCATCCAAACCCCCAAGTTCTTCACCGCCTGTTTAGGAGGAGGGGGGGTGCCTAAATTCATAGGCCACCAGTACTCATTCCATAACCCGTGATCCCTACCCACCAGCAACACCTCTGACTTACTAGCATTCAGCTGGAGGCAGTTAGCTGTCATCCACCCGGCAACTGCAGCAAGATCGCCTTGAAACTTCGAGGCGTCGTGCTTAGAGTTGCTCGAGAGGGCTACCACCAGCTGCATGTCGTCGGCGTAGGAGACCACAGTCAATCCTCTGCTCTTGGCTAAAACAGCCAAAGGTTGTACATACAAATTAAAGAGCAGAGGGCTCAATGAAGAGCCCTGTGGTACCCCGTGCTTGATGGGAAAGGTGAGCGAGGTAAAAGGGGGAGCAATCACCTGAAAAGTCCTATCGGACAAAAATGACGCCAGCCACTTCAAAGCAAGGCCACCAATGCCAGCCTCTTCCAGACGGCGCAACAGGACAGCATGGGACACAGTGTCGAATGCGGCACTAAGATCCAGAAGGATCAGTGCCGATGTCTGCCCTGCGTTCATAGCTGTCCAGAGATGTTCCGTCACCGCCAGGAGCGCCGACTCAGTGCTATGGCCAGGGCGAAAGCCGTTTTGCGAGGGATCCAGAATCTCGTTGGTAGTCAGATGGTCTGAAAGGATAGAATTAATATATGCCTCTGTAATCTTAGCAGGCCATGAGAGTAATGAAATTGGCCTGAAATTTTCTGGCTTTTTAGGGTCCAATGAGGATTTTTTTGAGCAACGGTATCACCCTAGCCTGTTTCCATGCTGTAGGCACAACAGCTTGGCTTAGCGATTTATTAATCACTTGACCTAGGAGAGGAGATATAGTAGGTAAAATTTTCCTAAAGTGGTCAGGTTTCAGTGGGTCGGCCGGTGAACCCGATTTAATTTTAACACAGAGGGCAAGTAAACGGTTCGACTGAATCTGAGGGAAAGCCTCTAAAGTGGAGATCGTATCCTTGTTAGGTAAGGCAGGCCAGTCGGGTACACAACCCCACAACTCCACAGAACTCTGCATAACAAATGCCCCACACCTTACAAAACTAGGGGTAAAAACTCTAGACCTCCACACAAGTGTGGCAAATACACATAGGCAGGAAATTAGTGATAGCATCAATAAATCAGCATGCTATAAATAACGTACTCAGACAGCATAATAAGCGTGGCATAACACCCACACACCACCATACTGGGGATACAAAAACATCCACATGCAGAAGATCAGACTTGCATAAAAGAAACACATCTAGGAAGAAATGACATATGGCATGAAACAAAACATGGCAGCAGAATGATACCAGAACTAGATAAATACATAGCATAGCATCATCACCAACTTATGATGGCAAAGGATAAAAGTGACCAAAACCATCAAAGTCCTCCCCCTCGAGCGATTTCTCACCTGAATAAAATCAGCACAATATTACAAAGTTTTTTTGCTTAAAGGTACTGCAGGTTGTATCAGGTCCAATTGTCCATAGCCAGCTCGCTCCTTTGCTTGCGGTCCACTTTAAGAAGGTAACACCAACCAGTCCTTCCCGTACGCTGCCACCACTTGAGGGTGATTCTAGTCTTCCTGTGACGTGGACAGGCACCACTGTGCAGACACACCTTGGCAACACACATCACAACGCGCCTGACTGAATGCACCCTCCAATACTCGGCATGAGACCAGGACCCTATTCCACGCGCTGCCCATGACAAGCATGCACCTCCCTTGGCAACGAACACCTAACAACAGCAGCACAGCCACATAAATCCTTTCCTGCACAGTGCAGACTCACCCGTCCATAGCTGCATCCTGGGAAGCACAGACGACGTGTGTCACATCAATCAGAAGTTGCAGTTTAAACTTCACCATAAGCCGTAGTGTGACGCGCACAGGCGATGCGTGACACCAATCCAGAGTACCCTGATGTGTGATGCGCACAAGATCAACACACGTCACAAATACCAATCCAGGAATCTTGAGGCAAGCAACTTGCAGGCTCACGAGCTCCAAGCACGAGCCGACATCGGAGCTTGCACTCACCAGCGTTTATACTCTGCATACTCCGACACGCGGCCACTGTGCAATCTTGCCGCTCAAGCAGTTGCGGTGAGTAATTTTGAAGGTAAACGCAACCGCAATGGTGTACACACTCCAATTAACTTCGGAAAGTTCATAGAAATACCTTTAGGCGTAATTCACGTTCAAATGAGTGCACCACCAAAGTCACTGCCAGATCTGTCAGTTCGCTTCATGACTTGCCACAAATTTGTAAACAGCGCTGCCGGTTAATTTCAAGTTCATTCTCATGTTCCGCTACCTGTAAACTAAATTACAGCAATCTCCTCTGCTGCACGCTTTACGCTAGCCTGTTGAACTGCCCTGGACGGCAGGCTGTCTGGTGTAATTAGACACCGGTGGGGCTCTCAGGCGCCATTCTTCATTAGAGGCTTGAATCTCTGTTCATTGGAAATCTTCTTAGTTCCTCTAGTTACTTCCCAGATCTTACACCTGTTCCTCACGCATAGATTCTTTGCCTGATCGTCGCCAATGTTGTAATGGAAGAAGTCCAGTAGCCAAAGTGTAGGCTGTAGAAGAAGGTTTATTAAGACTCCGTTACAGTCCGTTCCAAGTAACTGGTAAGAAGGTAAGTAAGCTGTTAAGTAAGCCTCACCAGGAGCAGCCTCCTTACTGCTCAGCCCATATCTTCAACTGACCCTCCTTTCAACAGAAACACTCAACATTCTACGTGACCTCACATACTGGGTGAGCAGCGGGGGCTTGGAAGATTAGGGATGATGCATTAAGTTACAACAATTACCTTTTGAATGGGCGGTTGAGATAACCGTGGCACCGACAGCCGATGCTGAAAAGACCACCACACCCAATGTCCGAGTAGATGGTCTCTTCTGGTAGCGCAACTACCTTAGACCTTGGCGTAAGTCTCTTCCTTCATAAACTTCGGTGGCTTCCTGCACAGAAAGGACTCACTGATCTTGTGAAAATCAGCTACCAAAAACAACCCGCTGCACCGTATGCGAGGAAGAGGAAGCCATTTTTTTTAAGCTCATAGGAATTTCAAAGGTGAAATGAATACGCCCTTTCCAGAAAGGGGAGGCATCAAAAACTAAGCCCACGCAAAAAGGAGGAGCCCAGGCCAAACCGTGACCAGCATTTTACCAATAGGCAGAAAAAACAGAACTGGGCTGGGTTGATTGGTGGCACATTGGTTAGGGTTATTGTGTTATGAAGAGACACATGTTTTGGTCTTTTACTAAAGATGATAAGTGACAGTATTTTTTAGTAAAGTGTTTTTCCGTCCCCATTTGCATTGTAATCATTCCCAACCAGTCCTGAGAGAGAGAGAGACGGTGTGTCAGAGTGATTTATGCATCAGCCCCTCTGCCTCAGTTCCAACGGATGAGCCGAGCATAGTTTTAAGCAAATATCTAGACATTATTTTGCAGGAGCAACAAAAGCACGTTGTTTTCAGGCGCAGGATAATCCAAAAAGCCAATTTCCTTTCAAGAGGCTTCTGAGGGAGAAGCAGCCACTTCTTATTCCGTGCATGTCTGGGGTCTGGTGGCCATGCACTGATGAGCAGCTGTTCGCTCTAATCAGAGCTCCGGTTCCACTGTCCAAGGCTTCACACATGGCGGGTCAGGACAGCAGAGGCCTCCCAGGCCCATTAATTAACCTGCAGGCAGGCGGCAGGACATCTTGTCTGCATACACAAGGAGGACGCGACAGATTGCACGCACATTCAAAAGGGTCCGCTCGCGCTGCAAACAATGATCCAGGCTATAAAAAACAGGGACACGGAGCAGGCTTTTTGTTTAAGGCAGATGGAGAGCGAATATCACGCTCCATTTCAAATACTTTATTTTAAGCAAAATTACGAGGTACAAAACAGATCGATCTAAATACCAAATTCCTAAAACGATTCAAATGGAATCATTGCATTTAAAATGTGACAACATGCAGTCTCACATTCGCAAAACGCGCATGCAGCAGAAAACTGAACAACCTTACAAGATAGCCACGAAGAGCTACATTAGTGAAAGTATGCCACTGAAGTGGGTTGTGGGAAGCGGGCAGAACGTGCATGCGCCACAGCTCCAGATTCAACTGTGCGTGATTTGAAGAGCGCGTGCAAGAGAGTAAGTAGAGGCCGGTTTAAGGATTTGTACATCCCTGTGCAAAGCTGCATGTTGCGGGCGCTCCTGGCACGGGGCTAGAGGGTCGTATTTTTTTTATTTTTTTTAACTTGGATGTGGATTCTGGTGTCTAGTTGCTGGTGGGGCTCAAGGCGGCAGACTGGTCCTGCCTTATGTGAGAGACGCAGAGATGCACAAACCGACCCGCAGGTGCACACACACACACTTACCGATAACTCACGCCTGTTATCCTCGACATCACTGGAGATTTCTTTTGACTGGATGCCCTGACAGTAAAGTAACAAGATAAGAAATACAGCTTTGTGTTTTTGTCTTTAAATGTTCAGGGTGTTCATTGAGACTGTAGGAAAGTGGAACCTGGGTGCAAGCCACATCACCCAGGGCACGATAATCATGTCGGGGTGAGAAGGCACGTTGTTTGATACCAAACATGACATATTGTAGTGGTACCATAATGGGGCTGCCAATCTCAAGAGTGCCCGGTTGGCAGCCCATGTTATACTATGGACTGCTAACACTTTATAGTAGGTTCCAATGGGGAACACCACTATAGGGACATATAGGATTGCACTTTTATATCCACACCTTGAATATAATGCACCCTGCCTCCTGGGCTGAGGAGGCCTTCCTGAGGTATGCCTGACATATATTAAAAATAGTGCATTGACGGTGCCACACATGGCGAGGGCACAGTAGAGTTCGAGCAGTTTACACTGCTCCTGCAGTCTGCAATGGCAGGCCTGCTGTCATTAGTTTGGTTGGGTCACCAAGGGTGACACAAAACCATGCTGTAGCCCTGCGGACCCCTTTTCCACCTATGCCCTGGGTATCCCTGGTACCATATACTAGGGACTTATAAGAGGGTAAAGTCTTTGCCAATTTGGGATTACCAAGTCGAACATAACAGATTTGGGAGAGAGCACAGGCACTGGGATCTGGGCAGCAGACTCCAGTGCACTATCAGAGTCATAACCATCAGCATTTGAAGCAAAAGGTATGTGTGGGGGGGGGGGGGGTGACTATACAAAAAGGGCACTTTCCTACAGAGATGTACTGGCGATGTTGCTTTGTACTTAGTTTTGGCTTGGGCAGCCAAACTGGCAGCAGAACAAAATATTTTGCCTGGTGGGTCACTCTTCTTGGATACTCTGTCAGAAGCAGTTGGGAAAAATGTGAGTCACCTTGCTCGTCAAAGCCTGAATAACAAGACTCTCTGGAGTCCAATATTGTGTCAGCAAGGATAAGTCTCCAGGTGCAAGCCTGTGGCACTGAGCGATTTGGCAGCTCACAGGTGGTGCTAATACGATTTGGACCAGGTAGCCGTAAGAGCATAGTTGATGGCACAGGTTGTATAATTTCCGTCTGTACATTTGCCTTGGTTTGCAACGTGGGCATCGGTAAAACCATGTCCTCCATGACATTGCTAACAACCAACTCAAGGGTGTACCCACTCCTCAGTATTGGCCCCAATGGCAAATCCAATACAATTTTAGATGAAGTGTCTAAATCACTAGCATTCTGGACGTCAAGGGAGAGGCCAAGATAGAGCATCAATATAATGGGGGAGGGAGTAAATTGTCTGCCTCCACTTTGTCAGCTTCGTTGTGTGGAACCCTTTCAAGCCAATGACGTGCATCAGACTCAGAACCAAAAATGGCTTCCAACCTCCAATAGTACTGGCATTGAGGCAAAGGAAAGGTAGATGTATTGGTCGCCCTTTATTTATTAGCGTGACATCAATCGAGATCTGGCTGAAGTCATTTCCAAATCCAACATTGTAATTGGGCAGAGTTCAAAACTGGTGCCTTTGGGGCGGAGGCTGGAGGCAAGCTGGGCAGTACTGGTGGGGCCTGTGGCAGAGGTGCAGCCTGGCACTGACCAAGAAGCAAGCTGAGACCAAACGGCATCAGTCTGTGCTGAGGAAGGGCTCGCCACAGGCAGTCCAAGTTGAGAAGCCTGAGACCATGGGGCCTGAAGGCATGCCACAGGAACCCAGCCCCATCCATGATAACTGCAGCATTGCCTCTCTAAAGGTCTCAGTCTGCTTCAGAGTTGACATTGTCCTGGGAAATTCAAGACACATTGACTCAAACCTCAGATTGGAATCAGAGTCAGAGGACGCTGCTGGAGTCAGAGCTTTTGAGTGTGGATTGTGCTTTGTTCCCTGGAGTGTGAACTGTGAAAGGGGTTGAGTCCTGCATGGACTTCTTGTGCTTGTGTCAAGACCTACCTTTCAACTTTGTCTTGGACTTACTGAGGATGGCGACCAGGAGCAGGAACAAGCCTGGATATTTATGCTGGGCAGCAAAGAGCTTAGCTTCATGCTCCTTGATGGCCCTTGGATGCATCGCGGAATGTGTCATATGACTTTGAGTTGTTTTTGGAGCTAAGGCACAAAAAAACAGGCGTGTTGGTCCATGACCTACATCTGTTTTCTGTTTCCAAGAGGCACGGTACAGCCCAAACCCTGTAGTTACAGGTGGAGGTATAACAACATACTCTCGAAGTAATTTAGTTTTGCAAAATCAGTTGAAAAAACACATCAATAAAGTTCATAGCAGTACTCCAGATCTGGGCAGAAGGGCACAGAAAAAGAGGAACTGAGGTCAGCACACATGGGCAGCGCCTATATGCGCCTCCATATCGCCATTTCGGGAGGCCCGACTGAGCCACCACGGAGTCAGATGGTGCCACCTGACAGCACATAGAAGCTGTTGGAGGAAGGTTTTTTTGTTTGGCGCCTGGATGGATTCAAAAGGTTAACAATCTCACGTTAGAAATATCCATCAGAAATTGTGCATTACAAGAAATGTGCACATGAATGTTAATTTTCTTTTGAGTGCAGCAACATTGCTGCTGGAATCAGCAAAACAAGCTGACACTTCTTGTATTGTGCTTCTTTTATTCTATATATCTCATTTATGTTTTAGAAGAGCAAGTTACTTAACAACAGTAACGTTATTTCTGGTGGATCCTATCTAACCTCATATTCTTCGCCTTTTGAATTCCCCCTGGCACCAGGCTGAACCCAGAAACTTTCAGCAACTGCTCCGGCACGCCAACAGACGGGGCCATTGGACACCACCACCAGTAGAGAGATATTAGAACACAGAAAGCAAATTATATTTAAGCAACACTTAAACAGAATAGTCTGCAATGGCATATTTCTTTCTGTGCGTCTTTTTATTCTGTATCAACAGCAGGTTCCAAGTTATTTCTCTTACAATGCTGCAACCTTCATCCTATTGGACATTTACAAGGCTGGAGATATAATACAAATTCCAGTTATGTTTTGACCAACATATCAACCAATTAACATACTTTTTTTTAGCAATAGGTCTATTTGTCTACAGCATTATAACAGAAGAGTGTCCTATAATAAAGTATAGAGAAACTGACACCCTATGACTTTTTTTTATTAATAGGTGAGCTAGTGTGAGTCATGCAAATTCTGTAATGGCATTGTGAGAAAGGCAAGTTGCAAGTAACTCTGAAATAGCATTTCTTACTCATGCATGACAAAAACACGTCTGTGTTTCTGACTAGTCTTAAGAAGTAACCAGTGCACCGAAAAGCGGTAAAAGTTCTAAAGAGAGAAGCAATTTTAGAAACAAGCTCCTTGTAAAGTGTACAAATACCTTTGTAAGGTGCAAAAGTTGTATTTTTATATTATTGAAGCCCGCAAATATAATAAGAAGAACACAGAAAGTGATGTATTGAGTTTACCAACAAGCGCTTTGTTGGCCAATAATTATATGTTATTGAGAAAGGTCAACTTGGATTACTTGCTTGAAGAAATAGTAATTCTGTTCGTTGGCTCCTATAAGTAATGCCCAAGGTACATGGAATCATCCGATGGAGTGACCCTGTGTTTTCATCAATATTAGGCCAACAGTATGGTGTGCTAGAAAATATATTTGTATATATGTTGCTTTAGATCTCAAACTTTATAGGTTAATACCCTTACGTATAGGGTAAGTAGATACCTATTACCCCTAGCTCCAGCATCCTCATTCGGGGCAAGCAGAGGATGAGGCTAGGTGCGACGACCAGATAGCACTCAAACCGTGAGTACTAAATACCGGTCGCTGAAATCTCTGCCACACCCTAGAGAGTACTTTTATCTCCAGTTGGAGGTAAGATTATGTGCCTCACGATGTATGAGATGGAAGTAACAAACACAACCACACTCCTGTTTTTAATACTGTGACCATTTTTAACACCGTGACCACTTATGAGATAGCAGCACGCATTATGGTGATCTCTCTTGTGTGTGTACAAAACAGATGGCTGCTACACTGGCAATCTACACTATTTGCACAGTGGCATCGTATTTATGAAAGCTTGTGCCACTTACACAATGAAATTCCCTTTTCTCATACTGCATGCCATATATTATTGTGATCTGTGGCAATTTTTGATGTACAGGGGGTACTAGCTTTGAATTAGGCTGGGAACTTCGCTGAAAGAAATTCTAAATGTGAGCTATTCTCATAGATTGGCTCTTCACCCTACCTATTTTTTATGTTGTGTGTGTCCTGTATATGTCTTTACGTGTCTGGAAGCCACTCCAGCACCAGACGAACATTTTGGTCCACAATAATGGACATCCTGGTCAATAAGACGCTCTTATGCCAGGAACATGATAATTCTGTCTCCTTTTTCTCTCCTGACATGTTGGAAAGCCAACATCAAAAAAGTAGGTACCACTCAAAGGGCACCACTTTTGACACATTTGTGGGGTAGGAAGATTCACTCACTATTCCTGTCCTGACGAAGCACCACAGAACCTCCAGACCACGTGAAACATGTTGACTGACTAGAGTTGGACCCAAAAGAGGGTACTTTATGACCCCATTGGTAGCATTTACCTATAAAGGTTTTTAATCTGACAGGGCGGTCCAGTTATTAAAAGTAGTTGGTGGCCTCCCTTACCAGTTTTAACCCACATCATCACACATGAGATACCACCCCACCCAGACTTTACCTTGCATTCATCATACGGCATACCAATAAAAGATCTCCGCCAAAGTGACCCGTTGGGCATTGCAGCGCCGGCCCAACGAGGAGAAATAGCCCTATGATGAAGCATGACATCCCTTTGGGATGTGTGAGGGCAACATGAAACAGTCCTGCTGACTGCTACCGTGCATATGCCCGAGTCCTGCACTACCTGTCACTATCTCATCTTTAGGAACAGTAGCCCTCATTTTTGTTTGTGACATAAACCAAGGAGCACGGGCACTGGTCCTCTCATCCAGCTCCTAGTCCCCCACCTTCTCTCTCTAGGAAATCCTTTGATACAGCCTAAAAAACTATCCACCTGGACTTAGTGATTACTTTAAGCCTTTGTACTAGTAACTTACAGTCCGCCTCTGAATGTCAGATGAGTTAAAAAATGATCAGTGCATCTTTAGTGATAAGTAACTGGAGCTTTTATTAAGAGAAACTACATATGTTACCTCAAAACAAGATGATGACAAGAAATAGAAAGCAGCAGTGGAAACTGGGAAGAAACTTACCACTGAACTTTTCTGCCTCGGAGTCCTCTACGTTGATTGCGATTACCTTCCAGTCAGTCTCTCCCTCATCAATTAGAGCAAGGACTCCAAGCACTTTAACTTGTATTACCTCTCCTCGAGAACAGACCTTTGAAATGAAAATGTAAATTGTAAAATATAAAATGTCATTCAATAAAACAGAAAGACTTATTTTGAGTCCAACAACAGAAGTGAGAATTACACAATTTGGCCAGTTCACGTGATGATCTAGCAGACCCAAGGAAGAGTCAGTAAATAGCAGCATATTCAGAGCACAGCCGGCCTGTTTCACAACAGACAAATGAAAAGGGTTGTTAAAGAATTTCCTTTATCTCATCTCCACTGCGTGAAACAATCTCGACTACTTGTGGCATAGGGGGACTACAAGGAAGGTACTTTCTGCACTAGATACATGCACTTTCACAATGCCTGACATTAATCTAGTCTAATAATGCACCTGACTTACTGTAATGTTCATTATGTAGAGACAACCATATTGAAATTCTAGAGAATGGAAAATAAGGAAGTCAGACTACTTCGATGTTACAAAATCCTCCCATGTCACACCAGCCCTCAAAGAACTCCATTTTCTTCCTGTGGCACAGAGAATAAAGATCAAAATTCTACGCAGCGTCTTCAGAGTGCTCTGTGCATTTAGTACAAAACTGAATTTTTAGGTGCTGTTGCAAAACGACACTCCTATATGTGATCTGAGACACAGCTGTGCAAAAATACTTGTCCAGATCAGATTTAATCAAAAATCCCCTGGCAGGAAATCAATATTAGCCACGGCAGCTCTGCTCTTGAACTCCCTGTGCCCAAATCCTAAAACTCAATCCCCATAATTCTAAGTTAAAATGTTCGCTTCATAATCCCACACAGCACCCTTCGATCAAGGTTCAAATAGGATTTCCATTCGATCTTCACTAATCTCCATGATTTGGGCGGGTCGACAGGCACGGATCTCGTGGGAACTTTTGACTCTACCTTTGTCCCAGGGTGGCTTGGGCGCTCCGGACATCCAATTGTATGCTCTTAGTGCACAGGCTCAGTTCTTGCACTTTTGGGCACACCCAACTCCTTTTCAACCACATACGGCTGTGGAGATGGATGTTGCGGCTCCAGTTCCTCACCAGGTGGCCCTATATCAGGCCTGCAAACGGCCCCGTGGAGATATTGATACGGTTGAAACCCTGAGGTGTGCGTGGGATAAACTCCGGGAAAGGGCGCAGCTCAAAATTCTATATGCCCCGTCCATCCCCCTGGCACACAATCCTATGCTACCCACCATGGGGGAGGGCGCCAGCAGAGCACTGGCACAGAAGATGGGCTTACGGACCTTCGCGGACCTCTACCAGGGGGAGGTGTTCAGATCTCCCCCTGAACCCGCGGAGGAGTGCACAATATCCTTCTCCGAATTATTTTTCTATCATAAACACAGGGCCACGTGTAGAGCTCTGCATGACACATTCCCCAACCCCCCTCCCACATTGCTTGCCCTTGAGAACGTGCTTAAGACAGACTCCCCTCGTAGACTCATCACGAGGATCTACAATAATATGCAGAATTCCGCCCCCTTGTTGACGCCCAGGGCCTTTCAAGCATGGAATTATGAACTGCAAACTCCGTTAACCGAGGAACAGTGGGCCTTTTGTTGTAATCAACTCACAACTCGGTCCCCCAATGACAAGCTATGCTTGATTCATTTTAAATATCTCCACAGATTTTATAGGACCCCCTCTCAGCTACACCACATAGGGATTAAGGCAGACGACGGCTGCTGGAGATGTGGCTTTGCCCCAGCTACGTTTTTGCACATGGCATGGAGTTGTCCAAGGTTGGCCACATTCTGGTCTGAAATCTTCACTACAATACATGAGATCATTGGTACCGTGGACGATCCGGATCCCTTGCTGGGACTATTGGGATATGTCAGAGACACACCAGTCGAGACTCGAAAACTACATGCTATGTTATTGCTTTTTGCTAAGCGGAGGGTAGCTATGCACTGGGGGAGGAGGCGTACCCCTTCCATGAAAGAGTGGATCCAGGATGTAACATTTAGCCACACACAACTAACCACTTTTTGGGAGCTGATGCCATCGGCATCCAGGCCAAGGGACATTTGGAAACCATTTTTAGAGTGGGCGCGCCCACGCCAACAGGATGTGGCAGGCCCTTCAGGGGCGCCAGATGGTTCGTAGACATGCCTTTGTAGGCCTTAGGGTGGGGAATGCGCTGATCTAGAGGTCGTACCGCTAACACGATACATATTAGTATTGGTACCCATAAATGGGCCCTGCCTTTGTGGAAAAACACCAGGTGCAATGACGCTTAATCTGTAAAGCTAATGCCTCCTGTTACATGGATGTACAATGTATAATATTTGTGTTTTTTTTTTCTCGTTCTGGAGATCTGTGGACTCTGCCTTGAACACTATACCTTGCTGTATTAAACAAATAGCTGGAATGTGTTAAGACTGGAAGTAACTGGCTATTCTGTTGGTGTTGTCTGTTTTATGTTCAAAATGCCAATAAAGACAATTAAAAAAAAAAAAAAAGGTTCAAATAGGATGCGCACATCAAATCACCAAAGCCTGCTCTTAACACCAGCTCTACTGATGTTAGCTCTACACAATGTTATACAAAACAAAGAAGTAAACAGGTTACCTACAGTATTTTGCGTATATTTATTCTGTTCTACTGTTGGGTAAGTTTCAAATTCTAGAAAGTGTCTTCCTGATGTATTCTATCATGTGTATATCAAACGGATTGCACCTGGCCAAACTGCTGAGCACACATACTCTAATCAATTCAACAACAAAACTATCCCCATTCCACTTCAAATCCATGGTAAAAAGGTTAGTCACAGACCTACGTCCATAACTTCCGCCCTCATCGTTACTTCCTTCGTCAAATACCTGCCAGGAAACAGCTAACCCTGCTCCGAACCGGATCCAACTGCACCGCCAAACCACGAGGATCATTACAGAGTGTGCTGAACACAGCACTGTACTCAAGGTAAGAGTCGGTTCTCTCCGGGGACCAAAGACATTAACTTATGCTACCTCTAAAAACCTACTGTAAAACAAAGTCTTGTTAATGAACTCCAGAACCCCAAGTACAAGAAAGGAAAGAAATGGTGGGCAATCCCACATCAGCAAATCTCCACTGTTGAAATGCTCCAAGCTGAAACATCCCTAGATTCTTTTGTCCAATAACCAAAATAGCTTCTCCTAGTAAGTTTCTAGTTGGACTGGATTTCTTTTTTAAATTAATAGTAACAGGATTGTAGTCGTGGAATAGCTTGGAATATATATTACCATTTAATCCAAGTGGTTGTGCGTTTGTTTGTTGGGCATTAACTGACTGCATTGGCCAACTATACAAACACACTACTGTGTGACTGGAGTATTTGTGTTCGGAGTGGGATCAAAAGTTATTCAGAAAACGTGTTATTTGAGCTCAGAAGGAATTGGCTGCCACTCAAGGTCATAACGCTATGAAAGGCTGGGACTTTAGCCACTATTTTGGGAATCATCCTTTTAGAAGCCACGCGCAAAAGTTGCAAAGAGCTTAAAATGATTTTGGATTCAACCATGTCATTCAGGGAATACACTCCGCATACCATTACCACAAATTTTTGACAACTCAAATTCAATGACGCAGCAAGTTTTGACAACGCAAACTTTTACAACGACTATGCCTTTACCACGCATGCCATTACAACGCAAAGGCATGCGTGGTAAAGGTATACTCATGGTAAAAGTTTGAAAGGTAAGTGAGAGTACCCTGCCCTACCCTACACCCTAAAGAGGTACCCCTGCACGACCCTCTCCCGACACCCAGTCCTCTCCCTACATTTGCACTACCCAGCACGACCCCCCGACATTACCCTAAACCACTACTCTGCACTACACACACACAATACTACCCTAAACCCAAAAACACTACCCCCAGCACGACCCTCCCCCGACCCCCAGTCCGGTCCCTACACTGAAACACTACCCTGCACGACCCCCCAACACTACCCTAAACCCTAAATCACTACCTTACACTACACAAACACCACAACACTACCCTAAACCCTAAAACACTACCCCCAGCACGACCCCCAGTCACTACCCTACACTACACGAACACCACAACACTACCCTAAACCCTAAATCACTACCCCCAGCACGACCCCCCAACCCCCAGTCTCTACCCTACACTACACAAACACCACAACACTACCCTAAAACACTACCCCCAGCATGACCCCCCGACCCCCAGTCCGGTCCCTACACTCAAACACTACCCTGCACGACCCCCAGCACTACCCTAAACCCTAAAACACTACCCTACACTACACAAACACCACAACACTACCCTAAACCCTAAAACACTACCCCCAGCACGACCCCCCCGAGACTACACTAAACCCTAAAAAATTAACCCCCACCCCAGGCCCAATCCCCCTTACCTCTCTCTCCTCGTGGTTCCTCTCTCCTCCTGGTTCCTGCTTCACGTTGTCGGTCTCTGTGGGGCGGTGCACGTCGTTGTGAGGAAACGGAAGAGCCTCTGTTTCCTCACAACGACGTGGATCGCCTTTTTTTTTTTTACAACGCGTGTGCATTTACCATACATACCTTTACAATGAAATTCGTTGTAAAGGCATGCGTGGTAAATGCACACGCGTTGTAAAAAAATGCGGAGTAATGGTATGCGGGGTAGGTGCACCTTGTGTAGTACTTGAATGCGGAGTAATGGTATGCGGGGTCAAAAATTCATTGTGAAGGATATTTACCGTCATTCAGGTGCTGATGCTGCACTGCGGTTTACATTCATTGGCACAGGGAAGGTAATGATAGGTCTTCCTTTCTATTTTAAACTAGATTGTGATCGGAGGTTGAACATAGGAGGTCTCAATCAGTCAAAGAAGAACAGATATATGTGCAGGCATGTGCAACTGCAATACATACATATGATTTGATAAAATCTAATTTGATAACATTTCAGCCATTCATATGCGAGTAAGTGTTTAGCTCAGTGATGGAGAGCGGAATTGATCTTTGTTATAGAGAAGATAGATCTGAGGGATGAATAAGGATTGAAAGAGATGGTGCACATGCTTTGGACTGATAAAGTTGGAAGAGAAGGCCTGCATCTGGCTATGGCACAACCTTTTAACTCATTTGAGTGAAGCATGTCGTGCAAATGACTTGGATGAATGACGGCCATCATGAGGGAGTGGTCATGCCTCTTTCCTGGATGTGAAAGATCTGGAATGAGACCCCTCACGTGGTCATACCAGTACAACTACAATTTCCATGGTATGTGTCGGTGTGCAAGTGTACATCAATAGCATCTGATTAAGAACTAGGACAGAGAATAGTTAGATACAGTCACAATGTCTTCAAATAAAACCAACCAATGAAAGGTTTTTGAATTTAAATGACCAATATAATGCCATCATTCATATTTTTCATTTTATTCAGTTTAGTAAAGGATATAATTTATACCACGTTTCTGGTAACAATGATACCTAAGGTGATATTAAAAATATTATCTAGAACTTCCTGGAGAAACGAGAAGTGAGTATATATATATATATATTTATTTATTTTTTATTACCTACTGGTGGTCCACAGTAGGCAGTTATAGTTAGGACTTGATTTCTATTAAAAAGCTGTTTTTCCGTTGCCTATATCTTTGGCGTCGGTTGATAAATCTTCACAGACCTTTCCAAAAAAATACAACACTCACTTCAGCTTGTGTCTGGAAGGTTTTGGGGTGGCCCGTCAAGCGGGGGCTGAGAAAAAGGGGGGGGGGGGGTGCGGAGAAAAAGGGGGGGGGGGTGCCAAAACAAGTTTTCCCCATGTTAATTTCCATAGGAGTTTTGAACAGGACTACAGCCCAAACCGCTGTACGGAATTACACTAAATTTGGCAGAAAGCTAGCTCTTTGTCCAGAAAGCACGCTTTTTTTGATTTGGTGTAAATCCGTAATTAGTTTTAGACACATTAACTGAAAATCCAATTTGTATATACAGGGACGCGGACCCTCCGCGGATACACCCGTGGGGGATCCGCGGATCCACGTGCCAAAGTAAAGTCCTGATTGGCTAGGCGCACCTTCACAGAAAAGTTGTGGCCGCCATTATGTTTGTCAGGAAACGGTCCCCGGGGCTGAAAAATTCTGTGCAAAGTGAATAAAGGGGTCAGGGTACAGGTACCCTATCCACATGGGTGTGTTAGCAGGGGTCCTAGAGGGACTCATAAAGGCCAATAAATTGACTAATCTCAACATGCGGGAATCCGCAGATCTCTCGCGGTGCTTAGCACGACCCCTTCCCCTGTGGAACTGGAACCGCAAACCCTGATGCAGCTCATCAGAGGCCCCGCCCCCTTTGTTCACCACTCTGTAAACAAACCTCCTACCGCAATACATGTTGGGGGATGAAGTCCCATTGGAAGCAGACGGTGCTTGTGGGGCCAAAAACCCTCCTCTTAGTCCCACACAGCGGGATTGATGAAAGCTTGTCGGAGGCCCAGCCCCCCTTCTCCACCACTCTGCAAACGCGCCTCCTGGCGCACTACTAGTTGGGGGACGAAGTCCCCTTGAATGCTGAGGGTCCTTGGGGACCAGGAACCCTTCCTGTTACCTCCAGAAAGTCCCACACAGCGGGATTGCTGAGAGCTCAGAGGCCTGCCTTATTTCTCCACCCACTGTACAGACCCATACACCCACTCACAGACCCATCAGAGATGTTACTGACCATGTCATGAGTGACGTAATATGTGGGGTCATAAGCAGTGCATTGCGGAGGCGTAAGTTACAGTTAGCTCAGGTAACTATAACTGCTGAATTTCTATGGTTTTGTACGAGTGAAATGTGAGCCTAACTAGAACGTTCCTGTAACCTTTGGTTCCTTCAGTGAATACACCTATATACACACACACCAATATTGGCGTGTGCCTTATTTCCAGAGTATAGTATCCAATGTTCCTCACATAATAACCTGTAAGTCTCTAACAGGGAAAATGTCTTGGTGGAACGTACAGATTTAATATAGGAATGTATTGCAAAATCCACCTGTGATGTTTGTTTTCCTTGTAGCTCGAATAGATGTCAATGACACCTCAGGGCTGAGGTAAGGCCAAAGAGCAGGACATTAATCTGAAAGTTTTCCAACCCCATCATGAGCTGCAGAAGATGTCTGTGGGACTGCTGAACAGTTCAAATGCATGGGTGTGCAGTTCCTAAGGATATTAGTGGTAGTCAGGTCTCTGGAATAATCTCCAAATGGAGGAAGTTCCCTCACACACCCCGAGAGGTGTCATGCTTCATCATTTGGGCGTGCTCCTCGTCGGGCCAGCACTGCAATGCCCGACGGGCACTCTCGAAGGGGCTCTTTGGCAGAGTCTTTTGATAAAGCCGTTTGGTGAGTGAAGGTATGTGAGCTGAAGTGAGTACTGTAGTGAGTGAAATTTTAAAATAGGTTTAGGGAGAATCTTATTAAATAAATGTTATTAATGCAGCTCGCTAACCTAAGTAAAAACAGTGTAGCTCATATCGGAGACGATGATCCTATAGAGCATAAATACTATTTAGTGTTTTGGTCATGTTTCTTGCCTCGTCAGCCCCTAAACGGTCTATTGGCAATTCATCAATGAAAATATGTGTCCTTCAAGTCGAAGGAAAACATTCAGTTCCCCAGATCCAAGGCAGCGAACTTGTCCTTCGAATGGAAAGTGTTCATGAGCCAAAGACCAAATATCAACCTGAGCCCAATGTCGATTTTGGGACCAAAATGTACTGGGAGTGGCATTATGACCTCCTTTCCAAGGAACAGGCAGTATGGAAAGCAGAATCCGCTTTTTCTCCAAGCTTCTAAAGCTGTCAAATGGCAGATCTATACGGTATGTCTGTACGTCCCCTAAAAATCCTGTGGTGCACTTCCTTGCAGGCCATCGGATTACCACACAAGTGCTGATGGCGCGATCCAAAGTCTGTTGAACCCACACTTTCAAAACATACTTTGAAGTCTTGTCTATCATGGATCGTTTCTTCGAATCCACTCCTACATTTTTCAGAACAACATTTTATTGTCAACAGCCGTATCAGCCCTGGTGCATCCAGGGCTTTCAGTAATACAATATACATAGTAGCAGTATTGATGTCGACATTTGCAATATCAAGATAAAGCAGTTTAGAATCTAGGAGTATCTGAATAAGTACCCAAACAATAAACATCAGTGCCATGTATCTGATATAGGGTCTGAAACATGCAGTTCCCGGCCACCCAAATCGAATGATTGCATAGTTCTATCCCAATTTGTCTCTCCTAATCCTGTCATCACACCAATTCCCCAATTGTTGGTGCAGGGGGAATGGGCTCCAAATATAGTCCCCAATAGTCCGCCCACCTCTTCCAAATCTGGGGTGTTTCTGGGGGCATCCCCTCGCCTTGAATAAGGGTTATCTCTAGTCCCATGCAGAAATCAAGTCCCCTCTTCCAAACCCCCACTGATTGCGGGGACGTGTCTTTCCGTGCCCGGGCAGTATCCCGGTTCGCCAATGTAAGGCCAAGGAGTAGTAGATGGCGCTTGTACCTATTACCCCCTATTCCTTCAGTAATATGTAGCATGGCCAGTCGTGGTGAATATGGAACATCCCATCCCAGCACTTCCGAAAGGCAAGCGATCACCCCCGCCAGAACTTCGAAAGCACTGTGCATTGCCACACAGTATATAAGAGAGTGCCATCTGCGATTTTGCAGCGCAGACAAAGAGGATAGGAGTCCAGTCCAGCCCACCAGAGCCTGTGTCTAGTGAAATAGACCAGATGGAGATATTTGAATTGTATGAGTCGGAGGCGTGCCACTATACCAGCACCACGTGGGGACTCCAGCGCCTTGGCCCAATCATCGTCATCAATGGGGCCTAGGTCTTTTTGCCAGGCGTCCCATGTTGTGTCGAGTGTAGTGGGGCTATTAGTCACGAGTGTTCGGTATATCTTGGTAATTTTATGGTCGCCTAAGTCCCCCATAAAGACTTTAGCCTCAATGGGATTAAATTCTGGTATGTCTTCTTGATGGGCAATGTAGGGGGAGAATGCACGGTGGAACTGGAGGTATTTATAAAACTGCAAGCGGGGCAGGTCATATTCTGTTTGAAGCTCCTGGAAGGACTTTAAAGTCCGACGATTCAGAACTTCCCCCACCGCAGAGAGGTCCCTCTAGATGGTCTACTGTCGTAATGGCATTATGAGCACGGCGAATATTGTGCCATGTTGCGTGACCTGGCATTAAGCCAGCTTGGTCGGGGTGAATCAGGTCCGTAATATGTGGGACAATACGGTTGGCGATGACTTTGGCCAGGAGTTTAGCCTCTACATTAAGAAGAGATATTGGGCGATAAGGAGTTCAGGGGGTCGGCCCGGTGTTAAGAAGACAACTATTTCCGCATGTCTCCAATCCGGTGGGAGGCACCCCCTATCCACAGCGGCGTTAGGTGCTGCTAGGTAGGGAGCTGTCAGTTGAGACTGGTACTTTTTGTGCAATTCGCACGGGAAGCCATTCGGGCCAGGCACTTTACCCGAGCGCATATCGGATAGGGCACTCTGAAGTTCCTCAATTGTCAGAGGGGCATCCAGTTCTTTTCTCACCGAGTCAGTCAGGGTCCGCGGAGGCAGGTCATCCAAGAACTGGTGGATAGTATCCGCCAGAAGGGTCTCCCTGGGAGCGTATAAGTCTGTCAAATACTCGGCAAAACTCGCCTCAATTTGTACTGGATCAGTGAGTATCTCCGCGGCGGGACCGCGTATACCTGGGATGGTTAAGGGGCAGAGTGTCTGACAGAAATGGTGGAGCAGGACATTGGATCTGTCTCCCCACTGATATATCCTACTGCGGGTAGCTAACCATGCCATTTTAGCCTCATCTAACATTTCGCTGGCATATACTTGTTGCGTATTAAGCAATTGTTGGCGTGCCACGCTCCCATCCTCCCCCCTACTCCTGCGTTCCAAATCTATGAGGTGGGCTTCCGTCTGTATCAGCTTCTCGCGGCGCTGTTTACGCTGTGCAGTATGCAATATCTACCCCCCCTGAGAGTTGGTTTCATAGCCTCTCACAAGGTTTATGGGGACTCTACCGTCCCTGTATTGTAAGGAAAGTAATCTGAGATGGCTGTATGCATGTGTAGTTTGTATTGCTCATCCTGCAAGTGCCATGGCGAGAGCCGCCATCTGAATTGGGAGCGTCTGGGGTCTAGTTGCAGCGACACGGGGGAGTGGTCGGAGAGGCCCCTAGGCAGAATTTCTGCTGTCTAGAGTCTGTGGAGGTGGTTTGCAGGTATGAAAATGTAGTCAAGGCGAGAGAAAGACTCATGGACACCAGAGAAATATGTGAATTCTTGATCTTTTGGGTGTAGTCTCCTCCAGTTGTCTACCCATCCCATCCCCTGAATTAGTGACTGTAGCCTTGACTCCTCTATTCCTACCGACCGCCCTGTACTGCGCCATCTATCGCTATGTGGGCACAGTACATCATTCCAGTCTCCCCCAACGGTCGTCAGGCCCGAGGGGATTTCCGTCCACAGTGTCATCAGGCGCTCTACGAGGTTCCAGGCTAGAGGCGGGGGGGGGCCTATACGCTACCCAGAATGAGATGCTCGCCGTATAATGTACCTGATACTACAATGTACCTGCCCTGGAGATCCGACCATGTCTAGTCATGAACGTAGGGAACTCTGCGGTGAATTAAGATCGCTACGCTGCGGGAACTCCTGGTAAACCCGGAGTGAAAAGTCTGGACGTAACCAAACCGTGCCAAGCACGTTGTCTTATTACCTAACAGGTGGATTTCTTGTAAAAGCAGGACATCTGTTGTGTAGCGTTTAGCCTGGTGGAGTATGGCTCCCCGTTTGATCTTGTCTAAAAGACAGCGAACATTCCAGCTGATGATATGGAGTCCCCTCCCCTGGGCATCTGTCATGGCTGGTGGCATGTTTAGCGGTGGGGCATATGGATGTGAGATGACGTACTGATGGCATGGCCCGACGGGGAACTACGTATGTAGTTAAGAGTTATGGCACTGGAAACAAACAATACCTTCTAATTAACCCCCCTCCCTCCCACCCCAATACCTCATGAACATTGAAGCATCTGTCGCGGCACAGTGAGAGTCCCACCCCCAACGGGGGGCAGAGTCTACTCCCTGCCAACGGATCCCCGATGAACTTCCCTTGTACATAAAAGCATCTTGAAAATCAAGGGAATGTGAGTACAAAAGTAGCCCTTTTGTTCATGCCGTGTACAGCTCTGAAGGATTTGGTTAGGATTTTGTCAGCTCCAGCTGGCCTCCTATCAAGCGCATGTGGGACTTGCTGCGAGTCTTGGATCGTCTCTTGGAGTGTGACCTATGGCGTTGCTTGTCGGCAACCTTGGGGAGATCATGACTGGGGCCCCCAGACGAAGAGTCAGTGTTTAACCTAGGTGGAGTATGGGGTTTGAGTTTCACAACTTCCTCTGTCCAGTTGAACACCTGCTCTGGTGTTTCGAAGAAGTGTGTCCGCGATTGGTAGGACACACTCAGGTGGGCCGGGAACAGAAGGGAATATTGAATTTTCAGACCACGCAGGTGGGCCCTAGCTTCCACAAAGGACTGTCGGCCCTGCTTGACCAGCTTAGTGTAGTCCGGGAAGATCATTATGTGGTGGGAGGTGTAGGTAAGGGTTTCCTTCAGCCTGGCTTGTTGTAGGATGACATCTCTGTCCTTGTAATTTAGAAGTCTAGCAATGATTGGTCTGGGACGGGCTCCGGGCGGGTGTTTCTGCAAAAGAGCCCGATGTGCACTATCAATTATGAAGCAGGGAGACATTGAATTCGGTGGAAGCCAGTCTGTCAACCGTTTGGTAAGGAAGTCCTCCATGCTGCCTCCCTCACAGCCCTCGGGAAATCCCACGAAGCAAAGGGGTTTCCTGCGGGCCGGTCCCTCCGCATCCTCCACGCGCGTCACCAGGCCCTTCGTGAGTGTCTCTAGAGTGGATACTTTCTTTTGAAGAGTATTTACTGTATCTTCCACCGTCGGGATTCCGATTCAGTAATGCGCTGCACTGCATTACAGAGGTCCTGCCTGAGTAGCATGACGTCTGAGCCCACCGCACCAATCTTGGCCTCCAGCATATCTCTAGATTGCGCGATCGCTGCCAACAAGGCAGCATTATCTGGCATGGGTGATGTCGGGTCCCCAGGGTCGGGAGCTTGGGCCACAATGCCGGTGTATTTATCCATTGTGCTTTGCTTTGTGTGGGCACTGGGCATTTTATCCTTGGTCATCCTGTATGAATTTGTGGGGGGGCCGCCTCTTGGCGCATGCCCAGCTGCACACTGGTGCGTCGAGGCCGCTATGGGGCTGATGAATTCGGCCAGACCAGACCATTGGGGCGGCGGGAGATGGTATTTGGCGGGGGAGGCACTGCACCCACAAGCCGCACCAAGGCCTAGCTCGGCTGCCTCCGCGAGCGGGCACCCCCCAAGCGGATATCTCCTCTCACTCCTGTGCTCTAGTTCCAAGAAGTGTGGATCCGGGACGCGGAGGATTACAGTCCCCACTCTCTGCCGGTTCGGGGACTCCCAACCTCAGGCTTCAGCGTAGGCAGACAAGGCGCGTCTTTGTTTGGGCTGCTAGTTGCCGCTCTCCCCGACAGGCAATCTCTGCCGCCGTCCGGTGTTGATCCGCCTCCCTGGTTCACA
Organism: Calotriton arnoldi; assembly: GCA_963921515.1. NCBI lineage: Eukaryota > Metazoa > Chordata > Amphibia > Caudata > Salamandridae > Calotriton > Calotriton arnoldi. The sequence continues at coordinate 2,812,321 of CAWUFW010001346.1, read as the reverse complement.
GAGAGGAGCCAGTGTCGTGTAGGAGAGCCCGCGTTTATGAAAGCAGTGAAGGCCCTGCGGCGCGCACCACATCTAAGCTGCCACGGTCCGAGCAATCTGTGCCAGTCTCCCAATAGTGCCAGAGATAAACTGGTATATTCCTGAGGGGGTCAAATCTCTCAACGTCCGAGACCACCCTCAACAGGCATGCCCGTCCCGATGATTTGGACCCTCTTGCACCGCTGGATTCACCTGGAACTCCACCCGGTCCCAGCAAGAGAGGAGCAAGAGGGGGGAGATAGAGGTCTCTCACCAACGTCTCTGTCGCCCCTGGTCCGGCCACGCCGATCAGCTTGTATTTGGCCCCGGGTCCCTCCCATCAGGGACCGTGGATCGGCAAGCCCAGCAGGAGAATTACTAACGGGGCCCCATCTCAGACGTCCACAGCGATGCGGTCCCCAAGATGGCTACGCTGCGGCCCGATATGGCCACCGAGGTCCGAGAGTATGGCGTCAATCAGGGTGAAAGCAGCCCGCGACTCCGGTCCAGCTGCCCTCCGTTTATGCCAGGCCACAGATCCCGCCCGTCAGGGGTCGCATAGCAGGCAAGCCCCCAGCTGGAAAGTTACGGTCGGGGCACCGCCTCAGCCACTCACTGCGATGCAAGCCCCGGGGTCACTGCACCGCAGCCCGATATGGCCGCCGAGATCCGGGTGCAGAGCATCAATCAGGGCAGTAGCAGCCTGCATCCCCAGTCTAGTCGCCCCCCACCATCACATAAGGGTCGCCCCTCTCCGCCAGGGATGCATGACACAGCCGCGATCTCTTCTTGAACCCGTCGTGGGTTTTCCTGGTAGCGCGCCACCTACTCCGGCGCTTCTTCCTCCCCAAGGCTGGGGTTCGCTAGGCCTCAGTTTCACCGCAAGCCGCTTAACACGCTATGGCGGGCGACTTAACGGCGGTCTCGGGTGGCAGCAGAGAAAGGCAAGGAGCTGTGCAGGGTCAGAGAGGTAGCTTGATGAGCCGATGCGACAGGATTATTGACGGATCTCTGCAGGGCTACGAGAGCTTCGCTAAGGCGCGTCCGCCATGTTGGACCACCAGGCCAAACCCCCAGTCTCTGTGCTTTTACTTCCCAAGATGATATGAAGCTGCTGTGGAGTCCGATATTACGTCCCCAACCATGAGGTTAGAGTATCTGCAGGCGATCTTCCAACTGAGAAGGAAGTATATGGGGAGAAGCCTGTTGGAAAAGAAGGGCATACCCTTTTTCTAAACCTGTAAGACAAAGTGGTCTGAAGTTTATGGTCTAAAAAGGCCTGCATAAAGGAAGACACCCTACCTCCTACCAGCAGCTACACATGCTTCTTTAAGGGGAAGCTAAGGCCGCTGTCCAGGTGGAGCTGGGGAGGAAGAGGATTGTTAGGCTTGCTGAGCATTTTATTATTTCGCCTCTGCCTATGTACTGCCACAGAAGCTGATTTGGTTGCTGGACCAGCTAGGATGGCTGACTCTAGCAAAAGGAAAAACCTTTAGAAAAGCCAAGAAATGTGCAGTACTGCCTGCAGTCCCAAGTTGGGTATTGAAGTTTCAAATATCGGGTGGTTTCTCGTCCTGCCTTATCCTTCTACAAGACCGAATCGACCTAATATACAAACACGAGTGTACCATTGAAAGGCATGTACATTAGTGTTGTCTGCACATCACCAGAAAACTCAATTGATCTTAGCCATGCACACCTTCTCATGGTCACAGAAGTACCCCTGGCTCTGGCAACAGAATCCACCCTTTCCAGCATCTGGATATGGTCGAACTCAGAATCAAAGATTTCAAACGGAGCCCCAAAAGGACCCATGGAGCTCCACAGTCTGTCTGAATAGCACCATCATGGCGTCAAGGAATTGGGGTGGGTAAGCCTCTGGTGCAGGCAACTCAGATAGACTACCATCGGCACTGTGTATGACAGGGGTGCCAGCAGGCCTGAGGTGAATCCTCAGCTAGAGTGATGTCCATGTTAGGCTCTAAGGAGGATTCCAATGGAGACAGAGTGCGTTGAGGTGCCCTACCTTGAGAGACATCCCACCTCTTCTTCTTGTATTTCCTCTTACTCTCCTAAGAGGATTTGGAGAATGCAGCGGAATGCGACCTTGACCATGACCAGCATTAAATCAGATGCTCATCACATGTGCGGCATAAAAAGTTTGGCATTGCGCACTTTCATGGTCTTGGCGTGTATAAAGCTGCATTTGTTGCACAACTTCACGCCATTCTTCAGTTCAAGGCTCCACAGGCAGACCTCAAGTGGGTTTGAAGTTGGACATTTGTCCATTGCAAGAGCAAAAGGGTTTGAATCATTACTTTTTTGGTGGAGACATACCTAGGCACTGCACCGAAGATTTAGAAAAAAGGCTGAAAACTCTCAAGAGAAACGCGAAACAAATCATGGAGAGCGGCTCAGGGATCCACACTCAAAGGTGCAAAAACAAGGGGGATGGCGCTATTGGCTACAGTGGTCTAATTCCTGTGCCGCTTCAGGTGCAGAGATGGAACCAACTGTTGTAGGAGAGCTATGGAAAAGTTTCCATACCCAGTCTGATTCTTGGTAAATTTTAAAAGATAATGAATCTGCAGGTAGAATTATCCATCAGAAAAAAATGCATGCAATACAAGTAAAGCCATCATTGGAGAATTCAGTGAGTAAACTGATTATCTAACTTTGTGGTTATTGGATTCATTCCGAGAGATCATTCACTAATCCTTTCCCTCCACAATTGCATCTAACTCAAGTATTTCTATGGCTAGGTTTCAGTTTGATCCAGTTGTACCCCGGTGGAGGCTGTGAACATAAGCCAACTACAATTTGCTTGATGGCACTCAAAAAACCTCTGCAGACTCCTCTACATTCAAAGAAGAGCAAGCCTTACAACACAAACAAGTGAAGAGAGCTTTAATGTGTTATTTATATATTAAGGTGTTTTATGAAGTGCAGTGTCAACATACAGTAACTCTGGCTGTAGTGCATACAGAGAAGCATAATTTACTGCTGGCTTAATTTACTATGCACCGCCAGTCAAGTTGTGAGGAGCTTGAAACATGCTGGTAATACAAGACACAAGGAGGAATCCTGAAAATATTTCTTCTTTCAAAGGGTGCCTGCTATGGTAAGGTGGGTTCTCTGCCCATCAGGCAAACAAGTCTGATGGGCTTACATGTACTGGGACGTGTACAATGTCAGGCAGCGAGACACATTGTTTCTAAGTTTATTGTGTGAGGAACTGTGTGGGGGCAATGCTGCAGGTGAGAAACCGCAGGCCCCATGGGGCATATGTTTGCAGTTCTGTCGGCCAGGTTTCTCTCCCTCAAGTGTTTTATGATGACTGGGTACAGATTCACAGGCTAATCATGAATGAAAGCAGATCGGTATCCATTTATGCTGTTGGCGGAACAGTGGCAGTAACATATCTACATACTGGTCTGAAGGGACCCAAATGCAGTGGGTCCCATGCTATCTGGGCATAAGTGTCATGCAGGTACATAACAGGTGTCCTCTCTGGGATTGGAGGGGGGTGTCTGTAGTTTGTAAGGTCTTAATGCATTTATTGTGTGCAGTTCTGGGTGTTAAGAATATTCAGTGTGAAATGAAGCTTCTTTTCATCAAGAAATGCTGATGGAACAGGTTTACATTCTACATTTATAGTGATGTATGTTCTTTGCAACCTAAACAAGCATTAGCAAAGCCAACCAGGGCCGGCTTTAGGGCCATTGCGACTGTTGCGGTTGCACTGGGCGCTGACCTGTGGAGGGGGCGCCGACCTCAGGGGGGGAACTGTGTTTAACAATAGCTTATGATTGGAGAGATAACGGGCACTTTTGCCTGGTAGTAGTGAGAGAATCCGAGGAGGCAGTCATGGGGCACGGGGTGCCAAAAATGATTGTCGCACCGGGCGCTACCAGCGCTAAAGCCGGCCCTGAAACCAACAGGTCTTCCCCATGGGCGAGGGTGGGGAGGGAAAAGGGACTGGTTTGGGGGGATGAAATGAAAAAAAGGAGGGTGTGAGGATAATTTAAATACAAAAAAAGACTCCGGGGGCAGGGATGAGAAGAAACAGGTATGGGAGGGAGGGGAGAAGAAACAGGAAGGGGGGTGGGGATAAGTTAAATACGTTTTTAAAAAGTGCTATGACACGGCCAGCGTTGACAGCCTCATAGCTCAGAAATAGTACCTGAATTCCAGAGCGAGCAGCTGATAAACTGCAGAGGGTCACTAATCAAAAGCGAATTAATATGTACTTGGTCCATGCGCCAGACAAGAAAAGGAAGAGATGCACGGCAAGCGCTGTCCAATGCAAAGGCAGCAAAGAAAAGAAACAAGGCTGCCAACAATAGGTAAGCTATGGGCAGGTTCTAAGCCCATTATTGAATACAAGAGTCTCTCAAGTAGAGTGCATGCATTAGCGCATACTCGACCTAGAAACGTTATTCTGCAATACACTGAATGAAGAAAAATCCAGGCACACACCCACTTAGTTGTATATGTATAGGATGCTCTCTTTGCAAAAAGACACATTGTATATTTAATCCATTATCCATGTATTTAATTTTCATTCTCTCAAACTTAAAGTCCAGTTCCAAACCTATGTATGTTGTGCATCCTACTAAATTCAAGCATTACTTAAACAAAAGGTGTGCCCTTGATAATCTTCCCTTCGGATAAATGATGATCCTGATGGCTATACTTATTGTATCCTTCAGGCTGTTAGAAGGAGGTCTCCACCTATTAAACAATTCATAAACAGTGCATAGTTCTTTAAATCCAAATGCTTCTTCATTAAACATGATTGTTTCTCCTCAGCACTGCAAATGACTGATAGACTGAACACATTAACCTAAAACAATTTTTTAGCTTAGTGCTAATAAACAGTAACATCATAACATTTTTTAATCTGCAGCCCTTTTCAGAAAGAAGCCCCAATGAGCTTTCGCTCATAGGGGGGGTTGCGAGAGCCACATCAGATGCTCGCAGTCAATCTAGAAATGATCACTGAAACGAACCTTTGAGCCGATTTCACATACATCAATGGGGTCATTATCCCCACAGCAGCCAGTTTCTTTATCCATGTGATGCGGGTCTTCCCAGGTCTGTGAAAGGAAACCAGCAAAGAAGGTTAGACCTAGCACGATTAGAAGTCTTCACTTCACAAATCTAGACTATGAAACAACACAGAGCCATTCTTGTCTGTGCAATAAACATCATACCGTGAACAGGCAGTGCATATCTGGTGGGCAGCCATTGTTGTAAATCAAAGTCCAGACTTGTGAAGGAACCACAAACTTCATTGAGTCTCATCAATAAGGGAGCCCATCCAGAATATTCATCACAAAGTACCTTTAGATCTAGTCATGAACCAACATTCCAATGCCTACACCAACACAATGAGCGGGAGTAGAAAAATGGAAAAAAAGAGAAAGGAGGGATGAGGCAAGAATGGTAAAAACATTGTGATTGGCTACTACTAAGATGTACACAATATATAACAGCCATGTTATCAGAAACTTGTTCTTGTATATAGCTTCCCTTCTCTTTACAGGAGAATGGATTTGAAGTGGATATTCCCCGTGTTGATGTACTGACGTACTAGCAGTGTAACAACAGGTTCTGACGACGATGTCTGAACATATGGTGATCCCCTGTTTACCCCTGATCTCCATAAAGGAGGCAATTGAATGGCAGCTGACAAAGTGCATTCTCTCCCGCCTTCCACATCTTCCTAAGATCTCAGCAGACATGGAGGATGTAAGGGGAGGCAGGTGAGGCCCGGTGCCACCAACCACCATCTTGTTTGTCTGGCCAGGCATGTGCAGACTGACCCAGGCAAGAAATTTCTTTCTGGGCTCCATCAGGGCTGCTGTCAACAGAGCTCTCATAGACCTGCTGTTAACAAAGGGTGTGTTCTCAGATCTCACAGAAAGTGGAGAGAAAGGCGCTGGAAGTGAGAGGGAACACACAGAAGGAGGAGGCAGGTGTTGGCGGGATATCTGCTAGAATTTTCTTTTTTTGAAGAAGGGGAGCTACTGATGGATGTCGGGCATAATGACCGGAGCTCATATAACGGTTGTTCCTTGCAAGCGAATGCAGTGGCTTGTGTTAAGAACTTCGGCTCTTGGGATCTGGAGGGTCCTGTCTGCTTCCCAGGAGAGGGTCCCATCTACTCCCAAGGAAAGAATCCTTCATGCTTGGATCATCCAGAATTATATCTTCCTTTCAATCGGCCAATAGTGAAGCACAGTAGGGCCAAAGCCTCACATGGCTGCCCTGCTTGTATCACATCTGCAGCCTCACCCTCACAGGACTTGACTGGCCGAAAATCTTCAGTAAACTTCCACCCCATTCATTTTCATGTACTGTTTACGGTTAATATGAAATCAGAAATCTGCAGACACTTTCACTCATTCAGGCATAACCAGGCGTCTCATCTGTTTTTCCTGACAAACAGGTTACACTGCATCTCCCAGATTCCTGGACACACTAGCCGTGGCAGTCCTATAAAGGGGACTGCATTTTCTTGCAAACACACCATGTTTGAGGTCTAATCTCCATGCACACTGCCTACATACTTCTCTCATACCACAAAGAATATGTACTACATAAAAAATAGGTTGAAGTTTGGATAGCAGGCAAGCGGAAGGTGGAAGAGGGTGGTGTCAGTATGTGAGGTATAGTCTTTTTTAACAGAGGGAGACTACTGAGAAAAGAAGCCAGGAGGTCATGGACTAGGGTAACTGGGCTTAAGTAAGCCAGAACAAAGGTAATTCCTTTTAAGCGCACTGTGGATTACACATGCTTTGAGTTCCACGCTTGTGGTTTAGAGCGCCAAGTCTGGATCGGGGCTCAAGGAGACTGGACAGGGATCCCATTCTGTGCCTTATCACAGCCACCGGGTGTGATAGCCCTATCAAGTGGTGAACAGCAGTGATCCCTGTATGCTGATGGCCCAGGATAATCGCCCGCCAGTGGCTGAACATTATTTTCATTTATGTATTTATCCACTATGTAAAGCATGCATTCGCCAGAAAAGGCATCCATGTGCTAACAGAGGTGGTGATACCAAATAAGTAGCAGATTACACAGCGAGAGGCTAGACTAGGCTTATGTTAAAAAGTCCATCTCTTGTGTCCACGAGGGTCATGTGTGTTCGCCAGGAGACACTTCTTTATGCTCAGATCATCCCGAAAGATGTCTTCCTTTCCCTGCTGCAATAATGGGGCATTGTTAAGCCAGAGCCCTGTATGTAAGCCATGCTGGTAGCACGGCTGCAAGCTCTCGCTGATAGGATTTTATGTCAAGACCGGATGCCAGCATGATGCATAATCTCTCTATTTTTATTCCATGACAGCCCTTTTAAAGCAAACATATAAGTCACAGTAAACATTCCAGAATCAGAACATCACAAACTATATAAACCCCAGCACAGCAGCCATCTTCCTCTTTTCAGTGCTGCTCCATGACATATAAGTATCATTCACATTAGTATGAGTAAGAATGTTAGTAGAAATGCTGATGTCAGCTTTTTTAATGTGATAAAAGTTATTACAAGTAAGTAATAGAAGGGAAAGGTTTTTTCAATATCCCAATTTGAGGAAGGTTAGAGCGCTAATTAGTTGTGCAGCTGTTTTTTTTTTTGAGCTAACTTTTGCATAATACGTGGAGAGAGTTTTACTTCTTTAATGTGGTTTAAAAGTCAAAGTTGTAGGGAATAGGTTTAGAACCTTAATATAAGCGGGGCTGTTAGTGATTGTTGGTTGAGCAGAGCTGTTTTTTTCAAACAGGCGCGAGCTGCTCCAAGCACGCGCGGCCTCAGGTTCTCGTAGGTCCGCAGTAGCGCTAGCAGGGGCCCTTGCAGAAAGGAAGGACATTTTTCTTTGCACGAATTGGATTTCCCTCTATCAGCAGTGCACCCGGCGTGATTATGGCATCACACTTATGAGCTGCCATTTTGGATTTGGGAGTACAACAAGGTACAAAATTGGAGTGAAGCCTCTGGTGGCAATTTTGGAAAATGGCAGTAGGACTGTTGAGAGGAATAACTCAAGATCAGTCAAGGGTTTTAGGAGTGCAGCGGTTAGGTAGATTATTTGGCAATTAGAATTATAAGTTTAAGATTAAAAAAAATGTGTAAGGAAGAGGGAGTTTCTAGGGCTCAGGTCCAGGAGGAGTTATTAAAAGAATAATAGAAAACGAAGAGTGAACTTCTGTAAAGGAAGCTTTGGAGCAGGTTTTGAGTAGAAAGAGGAAAGGAATGGATTTGATTTAAGTGGTTGATGAATTTTGGTCTTTGGATGTCGAGGACACGAGGGATGTGAGGCAGGAAGGTGGTAAGTGAATGAGGAAAATGAAGCATATGGAGAATAAATATGATGAGAGTTTGTCAACTATGGAAAAAGGTAGTCTGAGCGCCACAGAGGCAGAAGGCATCCTTCGCGGCACAACAGAGGGTTTTCTTTGCGGCACAAAGAAGAATCAGGCTAGATAAAAGTTTGTTTACCAAGATGGGTCAAGTATAGATAAGACAAACTTTGATAAATTTGTGTTTAACACCTATGGTGGTGATTATTAGGATCTAGAAACGGAGAGGGGGTTGAGATGTTTAGAGCGATTATGATAAGACATCCAAGTGCTGGTTGGTGGCCCTAGGATTACGTTTCAGAACTTAATAGACTGTGGATTCGTAAGTCACTGGAAAAAGAAGCCAGAGCTGTTATGTGGGCAGAGTGTTCACGAGCGGTAATTGACTACAGGGCACATGCAGATCTGGATGTGGATTTAATTAGTTTCCTTTTCAAGTTGGCCACCGATGCAAGGAAAGGACTGGATAGATCCCTTAAGCAATGCCAGGATAGGCTTTTGGATGTCAGTCGCCCTTTGGAAAGGATTTTGGGCATGGCAGAGGAGGCAATATCAAAGGGAGTGTCTGTTGACATTGATTTGTTAAGAGGATGGAGTCAAAGAGCTGTCTGTTTTTGAGGAAACGCAAACACTGCTTTAACTACAGAAAGAAGGAAGGCAGTTCTAATGAGGATAAATCTATCTTACATCAAGACATCATTCCACTGAATAGCAATCAACGTAATGTACCTGTTAACATTACTGAAATTGTTACAGACTAGAATAACACATGCTCTTGGTTGCAGAGTCAGAATCACAACTTGAATACAAAAAAATGTGCAGAAAAACCTAGTCAACACTAGTCTCTGCATCTCCTTCCCAAAAAGGATTTGAAACTTGGAAAACAGATGATGCAAAATCAAATCACCTATATTACAAACCAAACTAAAAGGTTTGAGAAGAAAATACACACAAGCCATATCAAATGCAAAATACAATTTTATTCAATAGTAAATTCACTTTTACCAAACCTCTTACAGCTTTCTTCCACCTTATTCACTCCAACTGCACAAGAACCTCGGAATACATGCCAAATCCCTCAACCTCTAAATTTAAAAATTTGTTTTCTTACTTCACAGCCACGATCAGTCTTATTTGAGGTAGAATCAAGGCAGATTCAACTTCTGGCCCAACACATTCTTCGAAAGCAACGAACATCTCAGGTTGTTCGGTAATTATGATGTCTTCACTATCATCAAACAGCTCAGATTGACAGATTATTACTTTGACAGTCTACCAGCAAACATCATCATAGCCACGTTTCAAGGATTTGAAATGGTCTGAGGTGCTATGATTAATGCATTCATGGCCCAATATTCTCATAACTGAGGATTGTTGGTAATTGGGATACAATGAAGAGACACCTGCTCTGAATAGAGGATTTTGGTGAAGTATGTGAAAGACTACTATTGGGAGCAGGTTAACGTGCCAGAGACTCGACAGAATTCCCTTTAGATAGGATGGGGAGAGAAAATGAAATGAAAAAAACTCTACTGAACTCAGAAGGAGAGGTCTTGCTAAGGAAGTGAGTAGATACGAAGCACACCACTGGCAGTGGGAACAGACATGATCACTGTTCAGATGGGGTGACTGGAGTCAGGAACAACATACCTCAGCAGGAGTTTCAACCAACAGACTTGCTTGTGCGGACACCTGGAAGACATCATGGTCTCAACGGGGAGCCTCACTTGTGATGGAGACTTTTTGAAGAAACGGAAACACATACAAGCAGTAATGCCTATAAGGAGGTTCATAACTATAAAACTAGGAGCTGGCCTCTACGAAGAAGCTGAAGCAGAAAGACCACCTATCACATCCTGAGGTGGGGCACCAGTTGAAAAGGCACCAATTGCTATGCAGAACCACAGGTTAGGTGGGGGATTGGCAAATCGCAAAGCCCTGAGAGAGATCACCTTCGATAGCATAGGGAGATTGATTCAGGACTCTGTTTTTCTTGGACAAACTTTGCCAGGTTTTACCATGTGAAATTTGTGTTTGAGAAAAGCCACTCAGCTTGTACAATATATTCGCAAATCTTGAAATCTTGATTTGGTTGGAAGCTCCTGTTTGCGCTCAAACCAGGATTCGCACAGCAGTAATGAACAGCCCCTAAGAGTGCTCCCTTTGTACACAAAATTTAAGAATCTTAGGCCCTGAACCCGGATTGCTGAGGAAATACTGTTAACTTAGTATAAAAACCTGTGTGCAAATTACACATTGCAGGAGTTTGTGCATAGCTTTGCCAGGTCAAATCTAGCAGAAATCTCATTTTTACAGGCAAATAGTGCAGATACAGTCTGTACATCTCAATAGGGACGATACCACGAGCTGAAACTCTGCTGTCCCTCATTTAGAGGTGCACAAAGAGAAATAAGGCAGAGATTGCACACCACTTAAAAACAGGGAGATCATGCTCTTAGCTAGAGTGCCAATTTGGGCCTCAAGGACTCATGATATAAACTTAAAAAGAATAAACTAGGGCCTGAAAGTTACTTGTCAATTTCTGAATGTGGAGACAGAACTACAGGAGGAAGAACTATATATCTCTATACAGACTGTTAATGTGTACTACGTTCAAAGCAACCGCCTTCGCATAAACTAACGGAAAGAGTGGTGCTGGGCAGATAATGTATCAGGTGGATTGTATGATGCAATACATTTGCTATTGTACTTTAATTATGATATAACATAAATGAAACTCATTTAATAGTTATGGCTAGCAGTAAATAGCCAACAGTTATATTTAATTCAAAGAATGTGTGTTGCATGTGTTTAGTTTGTAAGAATATGGGTCTATAAAACTGAGTACCTACCTGAAGAATGTCACTCGAAAAAGAATAACGGTAAGTGACTGCAACTCTTTAACCTGAGATGGACAATACTTTAACAATCTGGCTGGATAATTGGTCAATTTAAAGTTGTGGTAATACAAAATCCATATATATTTCCAGAGAAAATATAATTTATGATACATCGGATTTGTAATAACCCTACCAGCTAAATCATTGCATCCTAGTTCTTGAGTACTAGAAGCCAAAGTGAAGGGCCTTGCTTACACACTTTGTTTGTGTGGACTTTTCCAAGATAAAATCCATCACTAAAAAGTTTGTGAAAGAGTTATGAAAACAGAATCAATGTTTATAGACACTTTAAGGGTATATAGGTAGAACATCCAGATTTACATATTTATTGAGCAGTGCTTTCAACAAGTATTCTTATTTGAAACAATACTATTACACTTGCGAATAGATTTGAAGTGCATGACCTAAATAACATGCAGGCAGACGTTACCTGAGGGAGCGCCCCATAGTTCCATATATACCCCTTGTGAGGGAATATATTTGCCACGTATCGAAGCTTCCCTTTCTTTGTGTCTTGCTTAATGGGATTTAGAGACTCCTTCGTTGCAATCTAAAATACAAACACAAAAGAGTAGAGAAAGAGAGAGGCTGTTAATACATATGGTGCATTATTGCCATGCACCTCAGGGGCCGGCCTGCACGTACAGGCATCTGCACTGACCGATCAGTGCAGTACATTTGTACTGAATGATCAGTGCGACAACGGTTTTTGCCACAACTGAAACTTACATTTTGCACTGGTTAGTGAGTGACTGTAAATGCTGGTGCCAAATTGCTCACTCGCCCAAGCAAAATACATCAGTCAACAGAGCAATGCATGTAATGCGGCCCTACATAGAATGAAAACGACAAAAACACTATCCAATTAACCAACAGTCAACAAAACTGCAAGATCAGTTCCAAATTATGCTGTTAAATTCCTCTCGACGATTTTACACTACTAGTCAAAGTATAGTCGAGGGACACCATGGTAGTTTACGGGGATCGGTGAATCTCTTATAGACTGTGAAAAATGTGTTGCATTTTCCCCAAAGAAGGCGAATTAAGAGGTGGACTTTGAGGTTAAGCTGAGAACAAGCTAACCATACGTGTAGATAATGTACGGCAGGCAGATGGGAAAGTAAAATGGTCAATGCATTGGTCCAAAAAAGCAGCTTTTTCAGATCAGAACCTAACTCAGCTAAGGAACCACAGAACGAAGATATGAAAGAAACAGAGCAGTGGGAACGTCTACCGGGCAGCAGCAGGCGGACATAGGAAAAATGATACTTAAAGTAGAAAAACTTTACAGTAAAAAAATATCAAAAGGTAACCAGCTTCAAGCAAATGTGAAAAAAGTAGATGGAAGGTTTTAACATGCATTTATAAAATCCTAAAATGGAAAATGTACTCATAGATTTGCGTGATGGAGATCTTTTTCATATTTATTAAGTGTTAAATACTTTCCAAATGTTGAGGAGGATAATGAAGAGAAAGAGAGACGGAGAGAGTGCACGAGTGTGCTCATCGACACACTCAAGTGAATGACTGAGGATTCATTTAACTCTTTTAAAATAGTCCACAATAGCAGTGCTCTCTATATTTTCATAACTCGATAAAGGAAGCAGATCTTTTCTCTAGACCATGGATACTCGCTAAACTTTTACGAGGGGCCACAAAGTTTGGTCTGTGGTGTGACTAAGGGCCGCATTGAGGGCAGCAGAGTGGCGGTTTGATGGGGGGCTGATTGTAGGGGAAGGGAACATGTACATCTAATGGCTAAATTGCATAATGAGAAACCAGAAAACCTGGGCTCAGTCCCGGCTTCCCCACTTGACCAAATTGTGTGATCCTAGGCAATTGCTTTATTTCACTAGCTCTCCTTTTTCTTCATTATCAAATATAGGAGGACCTCGAAATACTTGCCTTCAGGATGTGCGCTGTATAAAACCTCCTCCTGTATTTGATTTAATAAACTATAGTGTTGTTCATGTATAATAGCAACTCAGGTCACCCAAAGGGTCCACATAACAACTGACTTGCCTCACTATGAATGTTTCTAAATATTTGTTTGAAATCAATCACTTTTTAAAAAGTACTTCTCAATGCAACTCACTGATATAATCTGATGTAATAAGGTTAAACGTTTCTGCGTTTTTGAATTATGAAGATACTTTACCATTTCGTTTACACGTTTGCTGCAAGATGTCTTTAAAAACTGAAAGTTTTCCTAAAGTCAAGCGTGCAGGACACCCAAGTTACTTCTTTTGTTTGACATCAATTAACCTTTAATTAAATTCTTGCCAGATTATTTTAATCTATTTTTATTAATATAAGTGCTCAGTCGAGTAAACAGCAGCCCAGTGCTGCTGTTGAGCAGGGGGACGCATGTAAATGTCAGGAGGGCCGCATGCGGCCCCCGGGCCGTACGTTGAGTATCACTGCTCTAGACTCTAGAGAAAGGATCTGCCTTCTTTTTCCAGGTGACAAAATATAGAGAACACTGCTAGAGTCTAGAGTGAGCATGCTATCCTGCCTACCCGCCCAAACCTCCAATCCAGTTACACCATCACCACCATCAATTCTGCCTCCAGTACCCTCTCCACCACCTCCAGCAATACCTTCTCCAGCGCCTGCTCTGTTGACGCTCACAGAGGCTGGTACAAGGACTGGCTACAGGGCATGTCATGCATCTATAGCTGTAAGCACAGTGCTGAATGTTCAGTGGCGTCAAGCACTGAGGCAGAGAGTCCACTATGTTGCGCAGATGGGTTAGGTGTGAGGCCTGCAGCCTACTCCCACTGTGCACAGCCAAAGGGTGCAGTGATGTTGGAAATGGGGGGTTTTCCGCTGTTGTGCGCCCATTGCAAACAGCCAAAGGTTGTGCACAGTGGAGTAGGTTGTAAAGGAGATAGATGTAGTAGATCATCCTAAAAAATAAATTAACTGAAATTCTTTTAAAGATGAGTTGTGGCTTATTATTAACATATTTTGAAAAAAATTGGAAATTCAAGTTAAAAGATAGGAATTAAAAAAAAGGTATGGATATGGGTTAGTTGTGGCTGGCATAACTACTCATAACTAGACAATGACAAAACTTTTTGTTGTGGTTTTTTTTTCTTGACTGTTTGAGCATCCTTGTTTGTTTTAAAACTGTACTTCCATTTTCATTTTTATGAGGAAATTGTCACAGGAGTTTAATCTACACAGTGACGTTCAGCTTTGAACTGCTCTGCATATATTTTTTCCCCATTTCTTTACCTATTATGGTTCATGTCGCTGCTATAATTAAAATACAGCCTAGCAAGATCCATGACCTGATGACAGGTAGCTATTGGAGGATTGCCATTAATTGATGACTAAGGTCCTTGTTTAGAGTTTGGCAAATGGGTGACTGTTCCTCCGCGATGATGGAATGTTGTTCTCTGTCAGATTGGAGGATGGCCATTCTCCATATATACAGTTTTGGCCATCATGTCCGCCAACCATCAAGGCAGAGTACGGTTCATCAGCAGTCTTTCCCTCCTCCGTTGGTAGTACAGCCAGGCTCCGTTGACAGTCTATCAATGTTGGTGTGGCAGAACACTGTCCACCACCATAGTGTCAGAGACAAGCCACTGGGACAGACCATGGCAATGGAGAAAAGCAAAATGTATGGCAAACGTCAACCAAAATGCCCCTGTTGCATATCTACCAATTACGACACCTGCTGCACACCCTACAAAACAAGCCTCAAAAAGAAAACAAACCATTTACCACAGACAACACAGACCTGAGCTGTTCCACAATAAAAGCTACTACCATGGCAGATAGGAGAGCCCCTGTACTTTCTGAGAATAAGCTAACTGTAATCAAGCTGTCATGACCCTCAGGCTGTGCCTGGTAGTCATCATGAGCGATGAGTGGTATGTTTCTCCACAGGGCAATGTTGTGCAGCATAAAGCAGAGCATCATCATTTTACAGACCTTGCCAAGAGAGTACATTAAAGCACTGACAGTTGTATCAGGACTTTTGAAGCGGGCTTTTCGGAGGCAAAAATTACGTTCCACAGGCCCCCTGATGTGAAAGAAATTAGTTACTTACTTGTAACTTAAGTTCTCCACCTTTGGTATCTTTCATATAGTCACATGCTTATATCATTCCCAGTCATCAGGCTGGGAATCCCTGGTAACTTTAAATAATTGTAAACAGAGTTAAAAATTACCATAGGCCTCAACAACAGTGTTTGCTTAGTAGCATACCCATCTCATTTGGACCAAACCAAACTTCAGCCAATGAGGTGGAAGTGCTAAGCTCTCCACTCCTACCCCCCGGCCCCAAGAACCCACTGTAGCTCAAATTTCATACCACAAGTGTGAGTAGTGTGATAGAAAAGAGCTCAGCTCTGACAGGGAGGTTCACATGTGAATATAAGATAGATACCAATGTGGGAGAATTGTCATTACAGGTAAGTAACTCATTTCTTCTCTAGCATTGGATGTTTCATATATTCTGTTTTGCCACATGAACAGGGAAGCAGACATGTTTGTGTAAATGCACAAGCATGGCTTCCAGAAACTGTAGGAGTACAGCACAGGTTGTTTGTCGTGACATTCCTTTCACTTCTGCTACAGTATCTTGAAATGATCCAGTTGCACTCAAGAGTAACAATGCCATGAACTTAAGAAGTGGGGAGACTGCTGCAGAAATATTAATATCTGAAATAAATATTGTTTTCAACACGTATTCTAAGGCTAATATTGTGTTGTAGTCAAATCTGTATTTCCTAATGATGTGTGTTTCTTGCATGGTATGGAGATCAGGACAGATGCTGTATGTGACTATTACAGCAAAAAAATATAAAAAGAAATCTCACAGATCACATAATAAAATAATTTTTAAATTACATAATATTTAAACCAAAGTATGTTTCTAAATCATTAAATATATAGCTGCAGCACTGTGAAAAAATATGACTTGCCCTACAAAATAGTTGTAAAGGACTATATCGATAGACAGCAGATGGTGAAAGTTAGCCATTCCTTACCGTTAGTGATGAATTTGTAAGGACTTATTTTTGTTAGGTGGAGTACGAGGAATGCCATAAAACAGGGTTCTTCCCACCCTGCCAAAACATAGGTTTACCAACTCTGTTTAGAACAGGAAAACCCTCACTCGTTTTCCTTGTCAGTGTCCATATATTAAAACATAATAAACATCTAAAATGCATTTTAATATGTGATCATATTTTTTATAATTTTTAACATATCTCTGAAAAAACGTTTTCATTTAGTTTTAATTAAAGAAAAAGATGCTAAATAATAAAATACAACAGATTTTTATTTAAATACATTTTATTGGGGGCGTGGCCAAGATGGCGATCTGAGCGGACGCACGGCTCGGAGGCTCCTCACCCCTGGCCCCATTTCCCCCGATTAAAATAGCACAAATCCCCCTCCACACCCGGAGCTGGCAGCACGTTCACTGGGGGAGAGCCGCCGCTAGCCGGGAAGTGCCAGCAGGGTGGGCGCTCCGTGGAATTCCCTCTGAAGCACTCGGACATCAGCGACGGAGGCTGGAGAAAATGGCGCCTCTCCCCGGAGCTGTGAGGGTGTGTAGGCGCCGGTGAAACTCAGCTTCTCTGGGTACGCTGGAGGCCTCGACGACCCAGCCTAGAGCCCTACCCGCGGACGGCGGGACACCCGATACCAGCGACCACGCTGAGAGCAGCGGGGCGGCCGGAGAGGAAGGGACTAGGCGACGACCGGCGGCCTGCGGCCCAGGTGAGACGGCGGCTGCCACTAGAGGCCGCGGCTTAGGGGCCTGAGAGCAGTGCGGACAGGGCCGGCCGCGCCGTGCACTGGGGGGGTGCGCCCCTGTGGTGCCCCGGGGCGGCGCCTTGCCCGATGGAACCCCCGTGGGTGAAGCACTGACCGCTCGCTGTGGTTACGGGACTGGCCCGCGGCGAGGCGCTGACAGCGAAGGAGGTGATTGCTGACCCCGGCTTCGGACGTCTCCGCATAGAAGGGGTGAGTGCCCGCGGCCTAGAGGGAGCGCATTCTGCAAGACCTGAGGATGCGGATCGGCCGCGTTGGCACGAGAGAGGAAGGGGGTCCCTGAGGTGCTGGGAGAGGGCCCCGTGAGAGCTGACAGAGGCCCTCTCCTACAGAAAACTCATTGCCGGGCTCTAGGGGCCTGAGAGGGGAGACAGGACCCGAACGCCGAGCACCATAGAGTTGAGGCGCAGTGGGATCCGACCAGGAGCGGCGGAGCGCCAATAAGGGGCCGGGGTAGGGCTGACGACGGGCATTCTCCTGGAACCCTCTCAGGGACAACAGCCCACGACCAGAAGGAGCACGCCGGGGGCTTCCCGGGGGAGTTCGCCGGCGAGGGGTCCGGGGGCAGCGGAGCGGTGACACGGCCCCCGTACGGTCCTCTTGGGGCACACTGTAGAGCAACGGCACCCCACAACACCCCCACATAACGGCAAGGGAGGACTGGAGCGATCAACGCCGCAGAGGTGTGGGGGCAGCAACGAAGGCATCCTGTGGGCCGCGGCGGCAGGGCGGCTGGTCCGAGGTGGTGTACCGACACGGGCGTGAACACGAGCAGAGAGGGCCCCACCGGTGGGGGCTGAGACACGTGCGGGGGCCCGAGGATCCCGGGGGGTTTTACCCAGGAGCACCGAGGAGTGGAGAGGGGCTGCGGCTCGGCCCTGGGCGTAGCGGCGCGGAGAGGCCGGACCGCCTGGCAGGATATCCCGGAGGCCTGGTATAGATGTTGGCAGGGATACCGGACCAGATCACCACGATGACCGCGCTGAGAAAGAAGGGGGAGCGCAATATCAGAGACATGCTGGCCAAGAGCTCCGTATCTGGTGAACGGGGACGTAGGGCGTCGACTCCTCCTCAAACACGAGAGAACCTAGAGGAAGGGGACATGCCCATCACACGGACCTTCCTGGAATCCCTTTTTAATGTCCTGCGGGAGGACTTTCAGACGCTTAAGCAGGAGGTGAAGGGAGAAGTACGAGAGATTCGCCGAGACATGGACGGGATTGGAGAGAGGGTGGCTGCCATTGAGGACCGCGAACTCTCTAGGGGCGAAGAAATAGAGCAACTACAACAAGAAGTGCTATGCTTGCAGGATCAACAGCTGGACCTCCAGACCCACACAGAGGACCTCGAAAACAGGTCCCGACGCAATAACATCCGCGTCCGGGGGGTTCCATCCCAAGAGGAGGGGGGCGATGTTGCCGGCTACCTTCGGGGGCTATTCAGGGACATTCTGGGGGAGGACCAAGACTTTGAAATTCGTATTGACAGAGCGCACCGAGTGGGCCCTCCGCGACGTGCACCGGCGCCCCCGGCTGACATGCTGGCTTTCCTACCGGACTATCCCCTTAAAGAACGAATATTGAGGGAGGCCAGACGCAAGCAACCTCTCACGCACAAAGGGCACTCAGTAGCTCTTTTTCAGGACTTAGCCGCCATAACCCTACAGAGAAGGAGAGCATTTAAAGAGGTGACGACTCACCTGAGGGAGAAGGGGGTGGCCTACTCATGGGGCCATCCCTTCCGACTGATATTTAAGTGGAATGGCCGGCTGCACCAACTGCGCTCTCTTAAGGAAGCCTGTGAGCTTCTGGGCCTGGCACGTGAGAGCCCGGATGCATCGCCTGCTCGATCAGGGAGGCCCCTAAAGACCGGCTGGCAAAGAGTAAAGCGCAGAAGTAAGCCTTCTTCTGCTCAAAGACCGGATCCAGACACTATGTCCCAGGAATGGCGAGCGGCCGTGGCAGCAGCGACGAAGGACACTACCTCGCCAGTCCAGATCTGACAGTCATGGCATTCATGAGGGGGCAAGTAAGCTCAGATCCTTGATCTGCCGGGGGGGGCTGGGGGGCCGAGACCACTTGAGCCACACGTACACCCCAACTTTCTGGACTCCAGATGCCCACGCCAATGGACAATGGGCATTGGACTATGATACACAGGGGGGTTCACACAGTTGGGGTTAGGGAGGGCGGGGGGGGCAAGGGACTAGCGGAATTGGGGTTAGGGAGGGTTTGGAAAGGGGGACGGGAGAGGGGTGGGGGGATGCAGTTTGTTGGGGGTTGGAAGGGCTAGGGAAGGGGGGAGGGATTGGGGAACCGATGTGTTACCACTCACGGGGTCTCACCAGGACTCCTACCCACGCCAGACCCATACACAAGCGGCCAGTTGTCTTTCCCCCCCGATGACAGCACACACGCTACAGATCCTCACTCTGAATGTAAAGGTGCTGAACAATCCCATTAAGAGAAGAGCCGTCCTATCCTACTTAGAAAATTCAGGGGCGTCAATATGTCTCTTACAAGAAACTCACCTCCTCCCTAGAGACTGGCATCGGATGAAATCCCGAGCCTTTCTCCAACAATTCTATTCCTCCACACTGACCAAGAAGGCAGGGGTAGCTATACTGATTGCTAAAACATTCCCGGGCACGGTGGGGGATAAGGTGGCAGAGATACGAGGACGATTCCTGGCATACACACTATGGGTGGGGGGCGCCCCTATGGTGGTGGGCTCTCTATACGCGCCCAACACGGGACAAGAGCAATTCCTTCAAACGGCAATGTCGGAGGTGCTGGGCTCTCCTGGGAGGCGAATTGCGGTGGGAGGCGACCTGAATTTGGTCATGGACACGGACAAAGACAGATCGGGTCAACGATATGGACACGCGGGGGCCCTATCACAAAAAGGGAGGGAATGGTTAAGGGAGAGGGGGTTGGAGGATGTCTGGAGGGTGGTCCACCCCAACGCCACACAATTTTCTTTCTACTCACATGCTCATCATACCTACGCTCGGCTAGATCACTTTATAGGGACGACAGAACTGCTGACTGTCGTGGAGACAGTATCAATCACTCCGGCTGCACTATCTGACCATGAAGCAGTGCTGCTGACTTTGTCCATCCCCCCCAACACGGAAGCCACCTGGGAGATGGCGTCTTAGGGAGAGTTTGCTACAGAGGGCAGGAGTGGTACAACAACTTCAAAAACGGGTTACGGACTACCTAGAGCTGACTGACTCTCCGGACATTCCCATAACGGCACTGTGGGGGGCACTTAAGGCTACGATACGGGCGAAATAATCGCCATTACCGCAGCGGAAGCTAGGGAACGGAAAGAAAAAAGGGCGCTGCTCACGACCCAGGTGGCAGAACTAGAGCGAATACATAGCCGCACTTGCGCACCACGGATATGGCGCCAACTGAAAGCGGCTAGAACGCAATTAGCGGCTCTCGATCTCGACAGAGCCGAGTACGCGGCCCTACGACTCAAACACACCTATTACATAGGGGGCGACAAAACAGGGCGGCTGCTGGCGAGCAAACTCAGGGCACGGGAGGAGCGCACGAGAGTAAAGGGGTTTCAGACGCGTACGGGAGAGATAGTGGATCGTGACGAGGATATAGCGGAGGTCTTCCGGGACTTCTACTCCACGTTGTATAGCAAGGCCTCGCAGACGCCGGGGGAGGCAGCAATCTACCTGCAGGGAGCGGCCACCACAAAACTAGATCTCATGGGACGGGACGCGCTAGACGCACCCATTCGCATGGAGGAGGTGATCGGGGCTATCTCCCGACTTAAGCCCTTGAAATCACCAGGTCCGGACGGATTTTCGGCAGGGTTCTATAAATCCTTTTGCCCACAGCTAGCCCCAATATTAACACGCCTTTTTAACTCTTTTCAGGGCCCCGGGACTATTCCCACTGACATGTTGGCAGCCGATATAGTAGTCATCCCGAAACCCGGGAAAGACACGACTCAATGCGGTGCTTATCGCCCGATCTCCCTGCTTAATCTCGATCTAAAGCTGTTCACTGGGGTCCTGGCGGCCCGACTGGGGCCGCGAATGCCCGGCATTATCGAACCGGATCAATGTGGCTTCGCTACTAACCGTTAGAGTAGCGATCATACTAAGAGGATATTACACCTGATTGATAAAGCCCATCGCACCAAACTGGACGCAGTGTTATTATCGATTGACGCTGAAAAGCGTTCGATCGCGTCAGCTGGGAATTTTTGGGCGCCACGTTGACTCATTTTGGAATTGGAGATCGCTTCAGGGCCTGGGTAGCGAGCTGTTATGACAGGCCTGCCGCCACGATATGAGTGAACGGCATGGCCTCAAAGCCGTTTGACATCCAAAGGGGGACGAGACAAGGTTGTCCTCTATCGCCCCTTCTTTTCGCTCTCTACATAGAACCCCTTGCACAAAGAATACGGGATAGTCCTGATATTCTCGGCATACCCTTCGGAGGGGAACGCCATACGATTAGTCTGTATGCAGCCGATCTCTTAGCAACCCTGGAGTCCCCGGATCGATCGGCCCCAGCCTTCTTAAGGGAGTTGGCCTCCTTTGGCCGCGTCTCTGGCTTTAAGATTAACGTCGGGAAGTCAACGGTGCTACCCCTGGGCAGCTGTGAAGAAGCGCACAGAACGGGAACTCTGACGATTGGTAGGCTCCAAACCCGCGACACGCTTACCTACCTAGGGATTGATTTAGCGCCATCAGTGGCGAACACGGTCACGCT
Source organism: Calotriton arnoldi (assembly GCA_963921515.1). Classification (NCBI taxonomy): domain Eukaryota; kingdom Metazoa; phylum Chordata; class Amphibia; order Caudata; family Salamandridae; genus Calotriton; species Calotriton arnoldi. The sequence goes on along the minus strand of CAWUFW010001346.1, from coordinate 2,790,498 downwards.
GAACTACACTAAACTGCTCTCCCAAACGCAGGCGGCTCTTGGACGCTGGCAGAAACATCAGCCGTCACTTCTGGGTCGGATAGCGGCTGTTAAAATGAATATCCTGCCCAAGGCACTCTATATCTTCCAGACTATACCGATCTGGCCCCCAGTTGGGACCCTACAAAAGCTACAAACCACGGTACAACAATTTATTTGGGTGGGGGCACGCCCTAGGATGCGCAGAGAACTCTCCCATAGACCGACCGACGTGGGCGGGCTGGGCATCCCTAACTTCCTAGACTATTTTAAGGCAACTCAACTCCGACACCTGGTGGAATGGAGCAGACCGGAATCCGAAAAACGATGGTTGTTTCAAGACCGGGCTTTGGTGAAAATGTCTCTGTGGAAAGTCCCGTTCCTACAGAGATCAGACAGACCGCCGAACCTGAGGGGATCCCCGATCACGAGCACGCTGCTGCGAGTGTGGGACTCGGTAGCGGTTAAGAGGGGACTCACTTCCTTTCCCTCCCCAATGACGCCCCTGTTTGGGAACCCAGAGTTTCCACCCGGAATGGAGGAACGGGCGTTCTCGCAGTGGAAAGCCACAGAATGCAAATCGGCGGGCCATCTATTTGACCTAGAGGGGTTCCTATCTTATACAGATGCGAAACAATGGTATACCATCGTAGCACCACAACGATACCAATATTTTCAACTGCGTCATTGGCTCCTCCACCCGGAGGTACGGCCCGGGGCTAGTAGAAAACTCACGACGTACGAACGTTGGCTCCTTACTAGAACCTCTGACAAACGATTGATATCTGAATTGTACCATATGCTACGACCACAGGTTCCCTTTTCCCCTTCGGCGGGACAGAAACGGTGGGAGCGGGAGATTGGGAGAGGACTAACGGAGAAAGAATGGACGGATATATCCTTTAGAGCCAATCACACGGCACGTAACACGGCCAGTCGGGAGGCTGCGGTTAAGGTCACTACATATTGGTATCTAACACCAGCAAGACTGCACAGGGGGAACCCAGACAGAAGTCCGACATGCTGGCGGGGCTGTGACGCTGAGGGGACCCTGACGCACCTCCTATGGGACTGCCCAGAACTTACGGACTATTGGCGCGCAGTCTTAGATGACATTGATCGACACCTCGAGACAGAGATACCTCGCTTCCCGGCATATACGCTATTAGGGCTGCCTAACGCACTTACATACCCTCTGAAATCGATCCGGGGGAATCAAATGGGCCTAGCGATGGGGGCAGCAGTTCAGCACATTCTCTCACTATGGGGCAAACAGACCAGACCGACACACACAGGATGGCTGCACAAATTATGGTACACAGTCGGAATGGAACGAATCCAAGCCACCCTTACGGGTTCCTCCGACTCCTACCGCACCCTTTGGAAACCCCTTCTGTCCCTACTGGCGACAGAACTGAACGAACTTACATGCCCTAGATATCTATGCATTCTCCGACTTACGGATACCCCAGAGGAGACAGCAGCCCCCCAACAGGAGAGGCAGTAGACATCCTACATATTGGACGCTCCAGAGGCAGGCTGATATACACGGACTAGGGGCTCCAGAATGGAGGCTGAGGGAGGGGATATCTGCTTTTTCCGACTTCTCTACCCAGGATCCACAAGGGAGGGCCGTAGTCCCCGGAGGGGGCACCATCCAGGACTGTCACATGGCACATCGGTTCGGGGGGGGTTGGGGGGGAATTTGGGGAAGTTTTAGTTGTAATTTGTATTTGTTATATGCAGGGGATAAAAATGGAAGACACTAATTTTCGCAATCACATATTAAGCTCTTACGCGGCCGACCTCCGGGTTGTGGCGGAAACGCTGTGTATGTTCAATAACTATGCGCTCTGCCGGCCGAATGATGTAGGCAGCCAGCTGTGTGAAATTATCTTCTCTTCCGTCAATAAACACGATTTAACCGTAAATACATTTTATTTTTTAAATTATTCGTTGTGAAATTAAAAAGCCTATGAAACATCAGAGAATGGACCATATTATCCTTTATCAATTGTTGTCCCCTGTTTTTTTTTTACAGTAGCACCATGCTGACAATTCAATGGGATGCTAGCGGACAGACGAATCAATAAGGAGTACTTTTTGAATAGCCTTTTTTACAGTCAGTGAAGTTGTTATCCGCTGTCAACTGTGTAGTTGCCCGCCGTCCACCAAGATGCATCCACCATTTGTTCGAATACGATTAAGTGTAGGTGATCCATGGCATCATTACAGAAAGGACTCATTAGTACCGAATTTCCTGTCTGTCATCTTGTCAAGCAGTTACCTTTTTGACACTAACCGATGGTAATAGCAGACATACCATGGTGATTGGCGGACTTGTCCGCCATAGATAGAGCACATCTTCGTCAAAGAAGTACAATATCCATCCAGCAGGCAAGCATGGTCATTGTTGAACTTATTGTTTGACAGTGGTAAGCCGTATGCAATGTAAGATCTAGCAGCGAAATTGTCACATCAGCATACTAGCCTATGCTTCTTTAAAAGTGTACTTGTCTTGCCACCACTGAGCTGAAACCAGCTCCTCCACTGATGCTGTCAATTTGGTCTCCTCTAAAAACATCATGGCTCAGGGATCCAGTTATAGGGTTCTCAGCTTCACATCAGAAGAACTGGAGATCCTGCCAGAGGGCTCCCTGGCAAAGTACCCTCAGTTATATTGCCCTAGTCAAACACATCAGTAGATAAACAATGACTGCATGAAATATAAGCCTATGAGATAGTGGACCTAGTAATATGAACACAATGGGCCCGATTACGAGTAAAGGCATTATTTATCGCCCCTGATAAATAACGATATCACGGAGTACGTTATTTATCAGGTGTGATAAAAACACCTATTACGAGTTCATGAGGAATAACATGGATTTTGATGTTTTGAACGCACCAAAATCTACATGTTATGGTAGAAACCGTAGGGTTTTCCCCATTAAATTCACTCACTAGCATGTCTATCAAAGAAAGTGTGCCAGAGCACCTTTCATCATTTCAGAATGTTAGCTGTACACCATTCAGAAATGTGAACATTAGTTAGGAGGCTTTACTATGTCAAAACTCCTGCCTTATGTTTAGAAGAAATGAATAGAGATATTTTGCATGATACAGAGGCAGAGGTAGAAAAGGTTTATGATGATGTCCAGTTTTGTTTCTTTGGCCCTGAAGAGGAGTGTAGGGGAAATGAGGACTAGGCATCTGCAGGTGTAGCAGAACAAGAGACAGATATTACTGTTGATAACATTCAAGAAGACATTAAAAAATGTAACTCAGTGTGTTCAGAGAAACAGGACTGGGTTTGTATATGTTGTTGATGCACTCACTACAAAAGTCAAACTCGTTTTGTTACTGTGTCTACAAAAACTGAACAAGACAACACAGAAAAGCGGAGAGAATTTGCAGCTCATTTATTTGTAGAGGAATGCTTTGATTGTTCCACATGACAAATGATATGCAAGTACTCTTATAATAAGTTGGAGGACAATAAAATGCCAGGTAGAGCAGTCTACAACAATTTAATATTAGTTCTAATCCCTCAAGAACTACAAGATTTAAATGTTTATAAATCAATTCTAATACAGTCTATACATTCATTCAAAGCTATAATCTGTATAGAGCCAAAGACAGGGAAGTTACATCCAACAAAGTCACAGAAACCTCTTAAAAGAAGAGTTGTGCACTTGCCATTAGATTTCAAGCAGAATATTGAAACTGCAGAGGTGCAGAGAAGTTTGGAAGAAGCACTTATTATTCTAGTCAACAGTGTCCCTACCAAGAGCAAAACAATATGGCAAGAGCAAGTAGATGTTAGTAAAGTAAAAAAGAGCAGCATTACATCTGGTACAAAATATTATTTATTATAAAGATGAGGCTTGTCTTCAAAATGTAACACATATGGAGATGACACAGCAACATCAAGAGGTCAGATTGAAAAGGTGGATCGATCCCGATCAGGATCAGAATAAATGTATTAACATTACAGTATCCACCTTCTGCATTCTAAAGAGATTATTGGTGATACAACTGATCTCTTTCAAATGAAAAAAGCAAGAGGAGCTCCCTTGAATGTGTGGGAGAAAAGTTAAGAAGCTCGATGTTTTCCGCATCTCTTCCCCACAGGAATGGGTGGTAGGTATGATGAACGGCCTGTACAGATACCAACAGCTGAGTACAGATCAACTAGACTATACTCACAGGATCCTAGATTTCGCCAGTGTATTCCCTATATATTTCACCTTTATTTGAGAGCGATTTGTCAGGCCTATCTTATGCAGTAAACCACACTGTCAAGACAGGAGTGGATCTGGAAGATATCACTGCAAGGGAATTTGTGGACAAAGTTCAAGGAAAAGATGAAAACCTGGAATACAACTTGATTAATTTGATGGCGTGCCAACGTGGCACCAATGAATATTGGTATAGCCGTCATGGTGAGCTGAAATGCATGTTGAGAAACCGACGAGCACCGACTTGGTTCCTAACACTCAGTTGTGCTGAGTATGCATGGGGTGACCTCCTTGAATTCTTGCGAGAAGCAAACTCAAACATAAAAGACATCAATCTGAAGACACCAGGAGAAATTTGTTCGCTGGACCCTGCAAACGTTAGCATATATTTTAACCACAGGTTTCAAGCGATGATTGGCTTAATCTGCAACAAAAATAATCCTCCTCTTGGTGAAGTAACTGATTTCTTTTGGCGCAAAGAGTATCAAGAGAGAGGTGCTCCACATATCCACATGCTGTTATGAGTAAAAGATTCCCCGAAATTAGAAACAGACACTGATGAGTCCGTCTTGTCTTTCATACAACAGTATGTGACATGCGCCATCCCAAAAGACGGTGCTGACAAGGGCTTGAGACAATAAGTTCTATGGTTTCAAACTCATATATGTGGAAAGTACTGTCGTTGAAAATACAGATGCAACAGAAAACTTTACACAAGATGTTTTGGATTTCCACGACCTGTCATCTTAGAAGGAAGAGTCAACAGCTTCTTGTCTGCAGTCAGACATAACCTGACACGGAAATCACCAAAAAATACATACAACCTGAGAAGCAAAGATGCTTCCAAGTATATCAATGACTACAACCCTGAGACTCTGAAGAGGTGAAATGCAAATATGGATCTACAATTTTTTACAGACAACTCCATCTCTGTCGCTAACTACATGACTTCATATATAACAAAATCAGAGAAGACAGATGAAAGATGTGAGGAGATTTCTGCAGAAAAGAGTCTTACCAAGAAACTGTACAGCTTCAGCTTGGAAATGCTTTCCCACAAAGAAATAGGTTCCTATGAATGCTCGGAGAGGTTGAGCTCGGCTAGTTTGTTCCCCAAGTCTAGAGGAATTGTGTCTAGGCCTTGCAAGTGGTCGAAATAGAGTACTAAAGTCTTTCCCAGAAATAGAGTATCTCGCAGAATTCAATCCAGAAAGTAGGGATATTCTGAAAACTAACCTGCAACATACATTCTACCCAGGAAGGAGTCCTCATCTTCAAATCATGTGTCTCTATGAAGTACTTCAGCACTACACATATAGAAGTAATGTAACTGAAAACATAGAAGAAGGAAGATATGGAGTACTTGGATGTGACGGGTAGTTGGTGAGACACAAATGGAATCAAATTAACCACCGGAAGCTTAGTTGCCAAACCCCAGAGAGAAGAGAGTTTTTATACTTGGCACTTTTGCAGTTGTTCAAACCATGGCATGTTGAATCAAATATACTTGGATACTATGGGGCCGATTACGATACGGCCCGTAAAGGCTCCGACCAATGGTCGGAGCCTTCCAGGCCGGCCTGTCCGACATGGAAACCATGTCGGAAATCGTGTATGGAGGCGCCCAGCAGGGCCCTCTTGGGTGTGCGGCCTCCGGTTGAGGGCCGATGGGGCTGATTCCTGCACCCCGTAGCAGGCACCTTGAGGTGCCTGCCACTGGGTGCAGGGATGAACTGCTCCTTCCATTTCCCTATGGGAGCATGTATTACCGCCAGTTTTAACATGAGTTTGTTTACATTACTATAGTAAGTCCAGAAAAAGCAATTAATGAATGAATTGTAGTGAGTGTAATGCATAGTGTCACTTAATTGCAGTGATGTACTATGCAGCTAGGTTTTTTTTTTTTACAACCCATTTTTTTCCCCCACTGTTCGAGGATGATGCTTCATACAGACCACTGTTTATGGTGATAAAGTATGAAAGCTGAGAACAGTAAAAAGGGAAATTGATAATTTTACTAGATTGTAATACAGTGTTCCAATATAGGTAATGGGTATTGCTATGATTCTGTAATTTTGAAGATTAAATACCAACATATCTTTATGTTCTTTTTCTGTAGCAGCTGCAATTGAACGTCGTTACATGTCTCAAAACAGAGATATCCATGGGGAGTGTTTTTAAACATAAAGTGCTCTTGCCATGGCTTCCTATTAGTTTCTTTTGCCTATTTTGTAATTAAAACTTTCAGTGTAATAGAGCAGATTTACAGTCAGTCACAAAGCAACTCACTCAATCATCCAGGCACTTATTCATGCAGACACTTACACAACCAGACCCTCGCCCGTACAGCCACTCACATACCTATTTCACTCAAAGTATATCACACCCCCACTCATTCACTCAAACAGCAACTGACATACCCATTCACTCATCTATGCAGCCGCTCACAGTAGCAGTCACTCACCTATACAGCCACGCATTGACCTATATAGCCACTGACACTAGTACTCATTCACCCATACAGCAACTCAGACACCCATTCACTCATCCAGTTACTCCCACCACCACTCACTCTCCTGCATGGTCACTCACACAGCCACTCACTGATCCATACAATCACTCACAAATGCACTCACTCACCCATACAACCAATCATATACCAACTCAATTCACTCATGCACCTACTGACACAGCTGCCCACACATCCATACAGCCATTTACACTTCCACTCGCTCACCTATACAGCTACTCACACACCCTCTCACTCACTCATACAGCCACTCACCCATACAGCCTCCCTCAGTAGCAGTCACTCACCCATACGGCCATTCACTCACCCATACAGCAACTGACACTAGCTCTCACTCACGCATACAGGTACTCGCACACCCATTCACGCATGAAGTCACACACACACCCCTTCACTCACTCATACAGCTACTGATACAGGCACCAACTCCCCCATACAGCCACTCACACAACCATTTACTCACCCATACAGCCTCTCACATAGGTACTTTCTCACCTATACAGCCACTCACTCACTCATACAATCAGTCACACAGTGAATCACTCACCCATACACCTACTCACAGACACTCACTCGTCATACAGCCACTCACAGCAGCACTCATTTACCCATACAGCTACTCACACAATCACTCACACACACACTCACACATTCACTGATACACCCACTCACTCACCCAGACACTCATGCAACCACTCACCCATACTCACTCACACAGCTAAATCACCCATACAACCAGTCACAAACCCACTAACCACTCATACACCTACTCACACAGCCGCTCACTCATTCATATAGCCATTTATACCACCACTCGCTCACCCATACAGCTACTCATACATCCACTCACTCACTTGTAGTCACTCACACACCCATTCACTCACACATACAACCACTAACACAGGCACTAACTTCCCCATACAGCCACTCACACAACCATTTACTCGCCTCTACAGCAACTCCTACCACCACTCTCTCCCATATGGTCACTCACACAGCCGCTCACTCACCCACCCATACAATCACTCACACATTCACTCACTCACCCATAGTCACTGATACACCCACTCACTCACCCACACAGCTACTCACATACCCACTCACCCATACAACCACTCACTCATGCACCTACTGACACAGCTAACTCATCCATACAGCCATTTACACTATCACTCGCTCACCCATACAGCTACTCACACACCCTCTCACTCACTCATACAGCCACTCAGAGTAGCAGTCACTCACCGATATGGTCACTCACACAGCCACTCACTGATCCATACAGCCACTGACACTAGCACTCACCCATACAGCTACTCACAGAACCACTCACTCACCCATACAGTCACTCACCCACTTAGTCATTGAAACACCCAGTCACTCACCCACACAGCTACTCACATACCCGCTCATCCATACAGTACACTTTATCTTTTTTTAACCATAAAATGAGGTTTTAACAAGAACCTTTTTTCTTCTATTTTGTAGAACTGTTTTTTTTGTCATTTTCAAATATTTTGTGTTTTTTTTTTTCTTCATCAAACTAAATGGCAACGAAGGGGAGAAACAATTGCAACAACTAACATAAAAACAGTAAAAAACTAGGATAAATGAAAAAAACTAACATGCATGTTGCCTTGCAGCTTCAATTATGGCATTAACAGATTGCTCACCAGCTGTGAGTGTAGTGCTGCAGTCCAGGAAATATGTGCCAACATGCCTCAACTTAGGGGCTATTTGGGGACGCCGCCTCTCAAGTTCACTGGGAACTCTCTCTCCTTGGACAGATGGTGCAGCCAAAGATGTAGAAGGTCCCTCTCCATCTCTCTCCTTCCTTGCCCTCTTCAAGCTGTTGAAGTGGTACGTTTTTAGATGGTACAACATTGAAGTTGTACCACAGGAATATTTTTTGTTCGTACCTCTTTAGAGGGTCTTGCCACACAAACTGCATTTCACCAATTTGGCGACCGTCTTTGACTCTCTGAGGGGATTGCGAAGAACTCCTATGAAATACTCTGTTTCTTCGATGCAGGCCCTTTATCACCAGAGTCTTGGTGTTCCACATCCTGCTCTTGTTCCTCTGGCTGCTGTGGTACCTCCTCCTGCTGATTTCCTCCTGTTGCCATTTTTTGACAAAAATTAGCAATGCCAAAACTCCAAACACAGTGCTATAGGAAAAGCACAGGGCAGCTCCTGACAATAACCAAAAATGAATGGAAGATTCAAGAACACAGAAATGGGTCTTTTCCAAGCAAATCTCTTCCTTACATTGTCACATGATCTTCGCGAATACCAACATCATAGCAACTACTGGCGTCGTCGCGAAAAAGGGAAATACAATTTATAAGTGGTTATCATTCAAAATTATTACAGAAAGAGAAGTTTAAACATTATTTTAGCAAACAGCTACTGTCAAAGATTAATAACAATATGTGTATATATGTGTTTTACAGTTTTTGAAAAAAACAGAGTCTTTCCAACTGTTATGCGAAACCAGAACATACGTATCGGGATAATTTGTGATGAATTTGTGACGATTAAAATAAATAAAAAAAATAGTTATTAATCCACTGAAACAAATGTCAAGGAGTGACACAGAGAAATACAAAAATGGCTGGTCTATTATGCAGGTGTAGTATATAATATGCAGCAGACATTTGCATATTACCAAAATAGTAACTAACTTGCCAGTTTAAAGTAACGTAGATGAGTATACATTTTGCAGAAAACTGTAGACTCTTCTTAAAAAATGAGATTTTGATCAGATCCGCATGTTTATTTTAGATAAATTAAATCTCAACATGAAACATTTACAAATATAAACATAGCACGTGTTCCAGGTAAAGCACCACTGGAGAAAAATAGAAACAAACTTATCTTCTTTGGCTGGGCGAATAGAAAGCAAAAAACGTTCCCTCTAACAATACATATTTAAAAAAGATCTGAAATTCTTCACGAAAGTGAATGCATCGAAAATACATTGGAGTAAAATGTGAACTTCAGGGAGTGTGACGGCTGAATTCTTTAATGACATCTCCTTGTAAGAGCAGAGAGCATGGCTTTGTCCTTTAAATACACCAAGCATGGAAATCTGCAAAAACAATAGCACCACTCACACACCCACTCGTAGACCCATAAACTCACTAACATACCGACCCAGAGAATCAAAGCAGCACTCACACTGCCACTCCCAGACCCACACAGGCTCTGACACAAACCAATGGCAAACCCACAGTCATTCATACAAACCCACTCATAGATCACCTCAGATAGCCACTGACACACACACACTCCCAGACCCACACACACACTCATACACCCACTAACAGACCCACACGGATGCTCACACATCCACTGTGAAATATTACAGGTTCCAATTATGGAAAATGTTTTAGAAAAACATAGAAATTCACTGAAAAAATCATCAAAGGTTACAGGGACGTTATAGTTAGGCTCACATTTCACTCGTACAAACCCAGTGAAATTCAGCAGTTATAGTTACCTGAGCTAACTATAACTTACACACCCGCAATGCACTGCTTATGACCTCACATATTACATCACTCATGAAATGATCAGTGGGTTTTTCAGTGGAAAACAAAAGCAAATTATATATATATATATATATATATATATATATATATATATATATACATATATATTTGGTACGGTCAGTAGTCCATCATGCAGATAATATTAAAACAGCTACTCGTCAGTACTGACGCGTTCAAAGACAGTGCTTCTTCTCAGAGGCTTGTCGGAGAAGACGTGCTGTCCGGTCACTCCTCCTTATTTACATATTATAGTGCGCCCTGATTGGGCTGTTGAAGCTTGCCCAATCAGGGCGCGCTATAATATGTAAATAAGGAGGAGTGACCGGACAGCACGTCTTCACCGACAAGCCTCTGAGAAAGAAGCACTGTCTTTGAAACGCGTCAGGCACGACGGAGTAGCTGTTTTATATTATCTGCATGATGGACTACGACCGTACCAAATAAAGGCCTGAAGCTTGCACTGTGGTCCGAGTGCTTCTTAACGATGGGCAACTCCTTTGGAAATCTACACGCGGCAACCTCGCCACGAAGAGTGCACCACCCCGCTATCCTAGGGGGCCACGAGGATGATATTTATCAAACCTTATAGTGGGGCTACAGTGCTGGATTGAGGACGGGTCCAGAAGCGGAGGCCCATCCAGGGCTTGTTATTTGAACAGTTATTAGTGCAGCCATTGTGGAAGAATTTTCCGGATACTTCAACTCCCATAATCCGTGAGCGCAGATTAATTGGAACAGCCCAATCAGGGCGCGCTATAATATGTAAATAAGGAGGAGTGACCGGACAGCACGTCTTCTCCGACAAGCCTCTGAGGAAGAAGCACTGTCTTTGAAACGAGTCAGGCACGGCGGAGTAGCTGTTTTATATTATCTGCATGATGGACTACGGCCGTACCAAATAAAGGCTTGAAGCTTGCACTGTGGTCCGAGTGCTTCTTAACGATGGGCAACTCCTTTGGAAATCTACACGCGGCAGCCTCGCCGCGAAGAGTGCACCACCCCGCAATCCTAGGGGGCCACGAGGATGATATTTATCAAACCTTACAGTGGGGCTACAGTGCTGGATTGAGGACGGGTCCTGAAGCGGAGGCCCATCCAGGGCTTGTTATTTGAACAGTTATTAGTGCAGCCATTGTGGAAGCATATTCCGGACACTTCAACTCCCATAATCCTTGAGCGCAGATTCATTGGAACAGCCCAATCAGGGCGCGCTATAATATGTAAATAAGGAGGAGTGACCGGACAGCACGTCTATATATATATATATCCTGTCAATGCTGCACGTTTGACCGTCACGTTGCCTAACACCGGGGGTGCACAATACCGACTCCTCCTCGTCCGGGATAAAAAAAGGAATATGGTACTCTAAGAGGTGTTTCACTACAACTTTTTAATTCAGATTCGGCAAAAGTAAAGTGTCAGACTTTGTCACGACATTGACATGCCCCCCTCAGATAACAAATATCAATTTAGGACATTACATCAGTCCTCCAATTTCGCCGCCATCTTTGAACATGATTCGGTGTTAATAGTGTGGTACTTACATGCAGTTATTCAGCCTCAGTCGGCAAATTTAGATTAACCATTTAAGGCAAGTAATTTATGAGTAAGGAAATAACATAATTGTATTCAATTCGTGAAGACTGAATCCAAGGTTGTGCAAATCAGCTTGGTAGCTGGTACTATTTACATTCATAGCACATTTGAGTAACCCCCCTGCAATTCATTTGCAGTGGGCAAATAACACTTGGTACATGCAAAGAAAACAATTTTAAAGTTGAATGACAATTAAAAATCATAATGGATAATCAGAATCATATAGAACAGCGAGATAACTGATGCTGTTTTTATACATTGTATAAATCCCCCTTGGCTAGTAGGCTTGTATGACAATATATTTTGAAGAAGGTTGCTTGTGACTATGCCCTAATTTTGATGTTGCGTCCTAGTGGGCTGTATTGCTCCTGGCAATTTCTAAATTTGAAAAATCTGTGGTGTATTATACACTTAGTTGACCGCCTCGTGGATTTCCACGTACCCCACCCTCATTTTCAGGCAAACGTTTAGCACTGGGGGATGAAGGGCACCGGAACCCCAACTCAAGTTCTCACATTATTGATCCCCAATTGATCAATGGCAGAATGTTCCCTTGAAAGAATGTGTTCCTCTCCCTACTAGAAGGGCACCAAGGAAATGGCCAAGCACACTTGTGGCCCTCCCTTCTTCGACTGCTGCGGGCAACTGCTGAAACCAACCTTCAGAAGCTCCATCTTTCTTAAATCAAGTTCACCTGTTTCTGCATCCCTGGAGCCCTGGCTTCAAAACCGTATCCAGAATCGCTTCATTGCCAGACACCACACCGCCTCAGAGGCCCTTTTTTTGCCATCCGTGGGAAGCCAAGTCCCACAAGCAGCAGTCTGGTGGTTGGGAGCATGGTTCGGGTGTCTGAAACCAAGAGGTCCGAGTGAAAAGCCGGGAACAGCAAGAGGGAGCAAGGTGGGCCCCAGTGCAGTCTGTGGGTCCAGCCCACGCCTTTCAGTTTTCACTGGTTTGCTGTTTGTCGATAGCCTTTAGTGTGGCAGAAATTAAAGGAGGCAGGCAGTTGAGTGCAGCTGGTAGAGACTCGGTTAATCAAACAATGTTCATGAGTTTAAAAATGTAAACTTTGTTTGGATGAATTGTTTTTAAACGCGATAGACCTATTTATGACACTTACTGTAAGGGATTTTGGACCTGATATAGAGTTTGGCAGACGGGTTACTCCGTCACAAACATGACAGATATCCTGTCCACCGTATCACAAGTGCCATTGGATATACTGCACTTCTATTACGTCAGTTAGGATACTTGTCACATTTGTGAGTGAGTAACCAGTCCACCGAATCCTAACATTAGGCTCTATCTGGCAATTATGGAGTTGACGTTTTACCATAGGATCGGTGAGTATTTATGGGATAGTACCACAACATCAGATAAACTCGTGAAGATTGGCTGGTCGGTTCTTTGGGAGTTTACCCCACTCCTCTTGATATAGTTGAACACAAGTTTCAGCAAGCTCAAGTTTCTTCCAATTGTCAGATTTTGCTCAAGTATTTCTTAGTTATCCAGGGAACGCTAAAAAGAACTAGTTGCAAACTTTGCTGATCTTGTTCCACAGGTGGAAAGCAACCATTATTTTCCGATATGAAATATTATGATAATCAGAGCAATCACTTTAGAGCCTTTCAAGTATTTTTCAATAAAACGCAGGGCCCACCAATGTAATATGTCTCTTGAAATCCAAACAACCTGGAATTAAGCATTGACAAAGACAATTAATAGTGTGACTGATGGGAGTCTATTCCCTATAAGGACGAATCCGTAGCATACACAAGCCACATGGGCACTCAATTGCATAATAATATAAAACGAGCAAGCCTGTATCAGACTCTTTTACAAATAGACATACAGTTCCTCCAACAAACGCAATGCAAAAAAAGCACGAAAAAGCAAAATTAAACAGTAATAAAATGGAAAATGGATAAACATTTTTCTTTAGCAGAATCTGTTTCCTAAGCAATCGAACTGTACATTACCTCCATTTTCGCATTTGTCCAACGGGGAACTTCTACAACCATGTTAAACACCTTCTGAAATTAGAAAATGTTCAAATCGTTATTTTTTCTCTGACTGGTATACATTACCACCACTCCTCAATTCTTCTTTCCTATACACTTCAAGAACAGTTGAGGTGTATGGTTGAGATCCTGTCCACAAAGTGCATGCAAATAGTTAAAAGGTGCTGCTACGGAAGAACTTTTAAATTCACAGCAGTAAAAATATGTTTAAAGAAACACACTAATCCACCTACAAATAAACTCAGTTTTTGTTACCTTAATATGAGCTCCGATTTCCTTAACGTTCATTTTTTCCCCACCGCAATGGTTTTTTTGATCAAGTTTTAATACATGCTATTTCAGCAAATACAACCAGGGTGATCATGTTGTGCCTTTTTATTCACATTACCCTAGTCCTGAAGGTTATACCGTGCAACAGCATTCTTTTTTTACCTTGCGTTGTATTGCATTGTATTGGGGGCTTGACCAGACAACTATTCCTACTTTGCGGTGTTTGATATTATCTAGGTTTCATTATGACCATCAGTCATTTCTGACAGGTTCTTATAACAGTGCTCCATCTTAGTACATGCAACATGTGAGAGGCTATGTGTTGACGCTACTGGGGCCTCTCATCCCAAGGGGCCTCCACTGCAGTGTTGAACATGTCCCAAGCCCAAGCTGTATATCTAGTTCCTGTTCCCTTCATTTTCTGTAACTTAGCGCTTAGGACCATCTCCGTAGATCACCCACCCAACAGTTCATTGTAGGGTCTAGCCGCACCTTCCACAACATGGCAATGCACCTCTTTGTCAGTCCCAGCACCAAGTCTATAAACCTTTCTTCGTCCTCGGCATTAAGCCCAACAGACATGTCAGTGGATCCTGGTCCACTAACCTTTCAGCAAGCTCAGCTATAAAAGCCAACACTACCGGGCATTGCCACACCATGTAGTAAAAATCAGATTCTAATGGCATGAATCTAGGGCAATCTGTCATCGCATCAGAGTACATCCGTACTGTGTGCTTCAGGATCAGGCTGATCTGGTGAAGATAAGTATACTGCACATATTTCAATCTGAGGTTTCTTGAGGCCAATTTCACATAATTCAAGCACTGTGTCCAAATTGTATCAGTCAAAACATGCCCAGTACATGCTTTCCGCTTGCCTTTAAGTTCAGTATATTGGGGGGTGTGTTGTGCTAACAGAACAGCATATAGGAGTGTGACTGCCTTCCTACTACAGCCAGGATTTAAGATGAGATGTAATACAGCCGCTGTGTTCTTATCACCCGATGCAGGACAAGGAGCTTGTTATATGTTAAAATTGCCTTGCCCACATACCTTCAACTAAATGTAAGGAAGACTTTTGATCCAGTCCCAAGACTACAGAATATCTTGAAACTTTAACCCTATAGCCAGTTCACTGACCCTGTCCCACCCACTCTGGCAGCTACCTCATCATCACCTTATGGGATAACCTTGTGAAGGTCTCCCAATCAGAGTATTTATCCTGAAAATCTGTGACATCGAATATGACCTTGCATATCTGAACAACTATTGCCCCATCAATTGGCTTCCTTTTGTGGCCAAAGTTTTTGTGACCTGCATAACATCTCAAATGCTACCTAAAGCTAAACCCAAACAAAACCGAATTTCTTCGCCTCTTTTCTGCCCTCCCACCGAAGCTCCTAATTCAATTTGACGCTCAGATTCTATGGATTTTTTACAATGCACCCACAGTTCCTAAAAATGCCAGTCTAAGGTGACTGATTGACCGAATCTATAGGCAGTAGCATGTAATGAGCAGTGGATTCGATGTAGGTCCAGAAGGACTGGATCTATGGCCTATTTTAGGATATTCATACAGAATCAATTTACATACAATGACTCTAAACTGAGCTCATGTACACAGTGGGTATCCTAAACATCTGACAAGGATCAGAATATTCTGGCCCTGCTTTGGACACTCTTGCAATAAAGGCACAATAATTAACCATGCATACAATGTAAACACTCTAGAAATCTAGCATACTTTAGGGTTACACAATGAGAATAAGCATGTTAAGATTTCTATAAAAATGTACTGATGCTCACGTTCAATGAGAAACGGATTAGGGGATCGCAGAGACTGTCATTTAAGGCAGCTTTGAAAATGGGGTTGGAGAAGATAAGAGAGGACTGAGTGAGGGCACGAAATCCTATTATCAGAATGATGCACCACTAAGGTACAAAGAAGCAAGTGCCCACCTGATTTAACAAACATTCACAACATCAATAATGTTGGCATTTTTATAGGAAAATGTTGTCATCAAGCTTCACTAGCACAACAAGCACAGTTACAGCACGGAAAGCAGCAGGGCAAGCTCCCTCACACATAGCACAGATTACAAAAGTGCACAAAATACACTGGATTCAAGCTAGCTTGGCTGATGAGGGGTGATACCCCGACACCAGTGCCAGGATGCTTGTTTCTGGTCCAGCGAGCAAGGGACCTACCTCTGGGCATACCCTTTGCCACTTAGGGCACACATAGCAACATCACAATATAAAATGATGGACGGAGGTATGAAACATTTCAAACACTCACCCCCAGTCACAGATCTGGGTTTAATCCATCGTTATTTTGCTCGCCACTTCACCCCAGTTTGTCTTTTATGTTTGACTGGGTCCAAACTGGAATTGCGTGGCGTGCAAAAAAGCAATAGATTTAACCCAGATCTGTGACTGGGGGTGAATGTTTGATTTGTTCAGAATCCCATCCATCATCTGTTCTTTTTGCATTTGTCGCCCTAAGTGGGAAGGGTATGCCCAGACGTGGGTCCCGTGCTCGCTATGCCACTGGATTTAAGTTAGCCTGGCTGATGAGGGTTGATACCCCGAAATCAGTCCCAGGATGCTCGTTTCTGGTCCAGGGAGGACCTGGCCTGGCAGTTCGGGCTGGACTGTTCCCATGGGGAGCAGGGTCAAGACAGATTTGCATATGGCTTGGTCTAAACTGGAATGGCGTGGCGTGCAAAAAACAAAAGATGGATTTAACGATCTGGGACCGAGGGTGAATGTTTGATTTGTTCAGCATTCCGTCCATCATCTGTTCTTTTAGCATAAATAAATGTACACCAATGAAGTGAAACTGGGCAGTGTTCAAAATTGATGCTCAAACCCACTTGGTGCTGCTCCCATGAGGTAATCACTTACACAATGTTATTATATAAATCTGTGGCACACACTCACTGCACCGCATATTGATTCCTTTGTTATTTCAGACTAGCAGTTTACACTAAGGATACCGCACATTTTTGTTTCTCCCTCCGAGACCCAAGCATAGGTGAGATTCCCCTAGTGTCTAGTGTACTTAAGAATAGACACTGCTAGATTTATTTTTGCGCTTTTGTTACTGAATGGTAATTGAGCCCCCCTCGCCTTCCCTCAAACCCCTGCTATTAGTTACCATCATAAATAAGAGCATATTTCAAGGGCAGAAGTCCCAGACATCCTACATATTTTTAGTGTGTGAAATATAAAAATACTCAGCTCTTCCATACTTATGCACATGGGGTTGATCATCAAATACCTCTTCCACAGTTATCGAAGATGACTTTTTTCACAGCTAAAAAGCTGAAAATGAAATGTTTCCTGTACCCCCCTCGTTGTTTTGCACTTACTGCCTTTCAACAGCCTTTGCTCCAGTCTTTGAAGCAGAATACACCATACATTTAGGCCAGCAAGGTTTAAAACGACCACTCTATAACTAGCATGAATTGGGTTAGAGCAGTCGGGCTTTATTATTATTATTTCCACTTATAGCGCGCACGGCTACCCAGCAGGTTTCCTGGCGCCAAGCATAGGTTTCTGCTTTTCTGATATTGCCATAGTTAACAGGACAATGTTGTTACGTTTTCATTTTTAGAGTACTTATGTACACATATTAATGAGAAAAAAGATGTACCTCTCTTCCATTAGTCCTTGACTTTTTTGCTGGGCTGTCACCATCCTGAAAATAGATCACATTTTAGAATGTTTATGAAGCATCCTGCATACATTTTGCAGTAACAGAGTGACATTCCTTTCTTGTATGTCTAAAATTAACTTTGTTGTAGCCCCTTAATTTGAGTCCATAGTCTCTCTGCCACCATTATCCTGGAGGTACCACGCCACCTGATCGTGCAACTAGAAGATGCTACTATCGAGGCGTAACACAAGTTTGCATGACTAGACTATATGTATGCAGGGCTTTAAGTGGGAGGAAAAAACTGGGGGGTCTCTCAAAGGGACGTGGCCGATGTAAATGAGGGCATGGCTTAAAAATATTTAAGCTAAAAATCTGCGCTTAGCGTAGAGTGCCGCCCGACTAGTATTTTCCTGCTTCTGTCATTGCATCCAGATATTTAATACAACAAGTAACATTATACATAAAAAAAGCCAGGACTATTGGCTTTGTCAATGGTTTGTTAGCTGCACAAGATAAATAAGCAAAAAGTATGGCTTTGTTGTATAGAATATTGAAAATGCTTTAGTTCTTGCAGGAAAGATTGCTGCTGTAACGCCTAGAGCTGCCGACTTTGGAGCTGGGAAGCAGGTTTGATCCTCATGTTGGCTCAACATCCTGCGATTCTGGGCAAATCACTTAATCTCCCCGTGCCTACCAAAAGATTTAATGAATATGTCCTTGTGTGATGTAACTGGTGCTCATGTAAAGCGCAGTGAGTTCGTGCAATATAGAACTGCAACAACAACAAAAAATGACATCAAAAGCAATGAACTGCTACAGAGTCAAGATCTTTTTTTCCATCCTGAGGGTGAGGGCAAAAATGGAGAGCCAGATAGGGACCCATCGCAGCACCTGCTTTTTAGAGCTGCCGGTGCGGAGCACCACAGGACCCGGCCCACTTAAAGCCCTGTATGTATGTATGTATGTATGTATGTATGTATGTATGTATGTGTGTGTGTGTGTGTGTGTGTGTGTGTGTGTGGTATTTGTATAGTGCTATTCTAGTACCCATCACTTCAGTATTTACTATACATAAATATGCCCCTCCCACCAACGTGGTAGCATAAGACACACAAGGCTTTAAACCGGAGTGTTAAGGCTTAAGCTACCCATGCTGAAGCGATAGAATAGAGAGTGAGACAACATGTATTAAAGATTTAGAGAAGCAAATCGGACACAGGGACCAGCGTAGTAGGTTGCTGGGCATGCAAAAGGCACGTCATGAGTCACACTGGGTAAAGTTGTGCACAAGATAAGAGAGAATTTTATGGCAAGACCGGAGGCTCATATTATGCGGTCTCAACTTGCTTTAATGAATAGCAGCAGTCAAGACAACTAGAAAACTAAATGCCCCATGAGGATAAGGAACAAAAGGCCAATGGGAACAAAGAAAATCAGAGTACCATGTACCAATCAGGAATGAGGGACAGACTTTTATACCTAACTTGACTACAAGTAGCCCTCTTTTCTTGCTGCTCGTTACTAAGATAAGTATACTTTCATTGGCTTATATAGTACTTCATTTTACAGTTTGTTATGCATGCGAATTGGCATTTGTTGTTGAAACACTCTTGCCCCTGATACCTTAACATTGTTACACTACATTTTTCACCTCCTCTTCGAGCGTTCATGTGCGTCTTTTTGCCACCCGTTCCTGTGGTTGCGTCCGCCATTACTGGTGACGCACCACAAACTTCCATCAGTCTTCTCCTCGTGATGCTCCGTTCGTTTGGTGTCTCTCGCGGAGCAGTATTTCCTTTGTTGCCAACCAGGCGCTGTCTCCAGCAAACTCCTCTGAACGACACTACTCGGGGGCACGGCCTCGCCTTTACTCCGCTTCTCATAGACTGTCAGGTCATGTTGCCTCCTACCAGGAGCTCCTTTCTGTCAGGGCTTTGAAAAGAATTAACCCTTTCCTACAGCCTTCATTTTCCTTGTTTTCTCATAGCTTATACTGACATTAATGAGTTTTAGAACACACAAAATATTTATTATCACCATTTTCTCCATGAATTCTAACAACTCTTTCTCCTTTGAGGAAAATAATGATAATGAAGAAGATTTAAAGAATAATTTAAATGATTTTATTCAATCACCTGTGGCAAAAGCCAATTCGGCTTTTATGTCTAAAGTTACTAAAAAGTTTGAAAACACTGTTCTCAGTTGGATGTCAAAATCCAATTTGGCCCTATCTGCGGGGGGGCGGGGAGCTGAAGGCGCAAGGCCACAGTGGCCCAAACATCTGCTCAGTCAGCAAAGAGCAATTCTAAAGATATTTCTGCGCTATTGACTGGTGAGGAATCCTCACATGGGTCCGAGGACAATGCTCCTCCAAGGCCTTCTTGTAAGGAGAGGAATTCTTCTGCTACTGGCGTTGAGCGCAAAATAAAACAAAAATTTTAGAGAACAGCAATACCAAAATTGCTATTTCCAATATCCAAGACACTGATGATAACATGGAGGATTTGGCTACCGACAAAGGTCCCGATGCGGGGAATGATTCAGACTTCTGGTCTGGGCCTCCAGCAAAGAAATCCAAGGCGTCATTAACTCCTCATGATCCTTTTCACTTCAAACCAATTTTAGATGCCGATGGTCACCCCATGTTCGATCCCAAACTCATTCATCACCCTAACTCTACATAGTGGCTTCCCTCAGATCATGTGGGTGAATATATTGCCGTCAAACTGTGTTTACCTTTGGATTAACAAACAAGGGCAAAATTAAGCTCTGAATGCCCCAGACATTCCCTTCTTTTTTCATACTACTGCTACCACTTCTATTGACTCAAACATGCTGACCTTTTTCTTCAAGTTTGGTAAGGACACTCAGGGCGTGGACAAAGCCTGGTCCACTTGTCAAGATAAGTTGTTAGACATTGTTGGTCCTTTAGCACGTATTTTCGATATTGCTGAGATGGGCAGGTTGGATAAGCAGACATTGACGCTGAAGAATTATCCATGTGGCTACAAAATGCTTTCTGTCTTCTGGCGAATGCTAATTCCGCTATTACCCATGAACATCGCAAAGGTCTTTTACTAAAACTTGACCCCAAACTTACAAATCTTGCAGCTATGGATGCCGGTCTCAGCGCTGACAGACTTTTATTCGGAGACTCTTTCATTAAGGAGTTGAGTAAATATGTTGCTGCTTTCTCTTCTCTGGATAAAGCACAACAATCCCTCAAGAAAGTTTTTTCCAACTGTGTTTTTGCCAGGGCCGGTAGAGGCAGGAGCTGCTTTACCGGCCAATCTCCCAGAAGCCAGGGATACAGAGGAACCTACTCTTCAAACTATCAAGACTTCCGACCACAGTTCTATCCTCAAAGGTCAAGAGTATTCCGATTTACCGCAGTGGAGGCTCCCTGCGAGCGTGGAGTGGCCGATCCCGGATGGTGGTGAGGAGTGGTCCCGATTTAAGAACCTGGAGTACGCACCTGGTAGTTAGCCGGGCGGCTACGAAGCGGGCCGCCGACAGAGATGCCATTACTAGACCGAGCAAACGGTGACACAGAGAGTATAGTCAATACTCTGGAGCGGAATTGGACAGAGGCTTTGGTGACGGCTCCCCACCCGCCTGGGGAAGGGCGCACTAGCTCGGTGGTCGGAAATCGATTTGAGCTGGAGATGGGGAAGTCCAGAGGGAAGCAGACGGACCCCCCAAGACGACAGTGCGACGGACACAACCCATAAAGAGTTAGGCAGTGAATCACCGGAGATACCTGTACACCAACAACTGGCTAGGATCTTAGAAGCCATCGCTGATACGAAGGCAACATTGCACCAAGACATCAGTACAGTTGCAGTGGGCCTGGGCTTGTTGCGGGCAGAACATGCCAAACTAACGGACAGAGTGAAACAATCTGAAGCGACTCTCAAGGTGCTCGCCCCTGCGCAGCAGGCATTGGCTGTACAGGTTGGAGATCTATCTAGTAGGGTCAACGTACTGGAGCGGAGAGCGGAGGATGCAGAGGGACGAAACCGGAGGAACAATGTGCGGGTCCTAGGTCTGCCGGAAGGAGTGGAGGGCCAGGATATGGTCCAGTACCTGGAGACATGGCTTCGAGAGGTGGTGACACCGGAGGGACTGTCGCAGTTCTATACACTGGAAAGAGCTCATCGTGTCCCTGCCCGACCACCGGCACCTGGAAGGCCGCCGCGCCCTGTGGTGGCCAGACTGCTTCACTTTCGGGACAGAGATCTGTTGTTACAAAGGGCACGCTCAGATGGGCCATATACAGTGGAAAACAATAAGGTGTCTCTGTTTCCCGATTACACACTGGAGGTCCAGAGACGCTGTACCTCCTTCTTGGAGGTTAAACGAGCCTTGCGAGAGGAGGGGATACAATATTCACTAACAGTACGAAATCCTTGGGTCTATTAAACAAGTCTACGAGTGTGGAAAACCACTACTGAAGAGTTTATGAACAAAAAGCTAAACAATACAGAACCAATGACTACGCGCCCCAGAACTAACTGTGAGCACTTCCCTTTTCAGAACGAAATCCCTCACTCACCAGAGGTGACATGCTTCATCATATGGGATTGTCCTCCCAGAGGAAAAACCTAGTTCCTCTGGGGGCTACAACCCCCTCTCTGAGATGGTCATCACTCTCTATCTCACCGTTGCGGTTTGAATCCATACCGCTGGTGCACTGTTTTTTAATCCTGGCAGGGGGCGTATCTCAATAAATTATCATTTTTACGCTCTTTAGCTAGTTTTAATTACACCACCCCCACCCTTTTTTGTTTCTTTGCGCTGCGCCCTCATTCACACAGCTGTCCTTTCATATGTGGATTTAGAATATCCTACTAGCTATTCAAAACATCCCTGAGCTCCTCCCTCTCAGAGAGGGGGTTGTAGCCCCCAGAGGAACTAGGTTTTTCCTCTGGGAGGAGAATCCCATATGATGAAGCATGTCACCTCTGGTGAGTGAGGGATTTCGTTCTGAAAAGGGAAGTGCCCACAGTTAGTTCTGGGGCGCGTAGTCATTGGTTCT
The DNA here is from genome assembly GCA_963921515.1 of Calotriton arnoldi. Lineage (NCBI taxonomy): Eukaryota > Metazoa > Chordata > Amphibia > Caudata > Salamandridae > Calotriton > Calotriton arnoldi. The sequence continues at coordinate 2,767,570 of CAWUFW010001346.1, read as the reverse complement.
GTATTGTTTAGCTTTTTGTTCATAAACTCTTCAGTAGTGGTTTTCCACACTCGTAGACTTGTTTAATAGACCCAAGGATTTCGTACTGTTAGTGATTAAGTGTTGGGGATTAAATCCTTTGTGGTCTTAAATTTTCCCTGGGACCCTCCGACTTTGAACCGTTTTTTGTTTGGTAGGGGATACAATATTCCCTGATGTTCCCAGCTCGGCTTAAGATAATATTGGGGGGAAAAACTCACTTCTGCGACGACCCAAAGTCTGCCTGGGAATGGATTAAAGCTTATAAAACAGAAGGTCAACCCAGGTCACGAGATGGGAAGCAAACGATTGGAGCCAGAGATCCAGGAAAGTGCCTGCGGAGACGCCAAAGGCGGGGGGTTGCTAAGAGGCTGAGTCCGTCGTGAACAGCGGCGGAGCGAGCGGAAGTGCTACGGGCAGTAGCGGACATGATGCAAAACAGAGAATCATCTTTGGAGAGAGGCTCAGAGTCGAAACGTGGAACTGATGACACAGACTCGGACACATCCCATACTGGCAGTGTCCGCATGCCAACTGTGACTCCTCAAACCGCAGACGGAATTGTGTGATAAGTGATTGGGGATATCTTTCACTCTTCCCCTCCCCCTTCTCTTTTCTTTTCTCCTCCACACCTTCCCTACCTGTTCTATTGGGTTGGGTGATCAGGTCCCAACTTGTAGGTGTCTGGGCCTCTTCCTCCCGATGGGACTGCATGGAGAGGGTGGGAAGGGTGGCCGGGGGACACTCCTGGGCACGGGTTGGAGCGGTCTTCTTAGGCTGAAACGTCATGTATGTTTAACTACACCTTGTTAGGTATTAGTGGAGGAAGTCACGCTCCCCTGCAGGTCCTTGTGCTAGTAGCCTTGGGCCTTCATTGCTTGCTGTAGTTTAGTACTATGCAGTATTTTTGCGAGTTTGGGCAGCTGACCGTTGTCAGACCGCTCATGGGCTGGGGTGTTAAATTGTTGGGTTTGTTGTTACATGCCAGGAGGTCAGCGATAATTCTGCTGAGAGGGGGGGGGGGGTACTGACCTGACAGATGGCACTGAAAATTGATCAGGTTGAGGGGTTTAAACTACTTAACTGGAATATCCGGGGGATGGGTTCACCCTCAAAACGTTACAGTATACTGAATTATATCAAACGAAGGGGTGCGCATGTGGTACTGCTACAGGAGACCCATCTCACAGAGACGGAGGTCACAAGATTGAAGCATAGGTGGAAGGGACAACTATTTGCGACCACTTATTCGGCCTTTGCAAGGGGGGTGCTTGTGTGGATCCGGCCGGGGGTCCCCTTTAAGCTTTCCCGGAAAATAATAGATGCGGATGGGAGGTTTGTAGTGATCACGGGCACCTTGAAAGGTAGGGAGATAACGTTGGGCAGTGTGTATGCCCCAAACCGTGAACAGATTCCCTTCCTAGAACGGCTCTCTGGAACACTGGCTGGGGTGGCGCACGAGAACTTGATATTGGGAGGAGACTTTAATTGTGTGTGTGATATCGGATGGGATAGATCTACTCCTCCATTGCGGGGTACACTTGCTGCCACTACAGCTAAAGGTCTTAGGACCTGGCTTATGGGGTGGGACTTGTTAGACATTTGGAGGTTACATAATACACATCAGAGAGAATACTCCTATTACTCCCACCTTTATGACTTACACACACGATTGGACTTGTTCCTCTGCTCTGCTGTACTGACCCCAATGCTGTTGGGGGCCGAATATCTGGGTCGATCCATTTCAGATCAGAGTCCCCTGCTTATGAGATTTACCCCTACCCCCGAGAGGGCCCCAGTCCGGTTGTGGATATTGGATCCCGCCTTGTTAGAGGATGATGGTTTTCGGCAGCTCCTCTCCGCAGCCGTAGTTACCTATTTTACTGAGAACCAGGGAACCGCTAGCTCCCTTTTAGTGGAATGGGAGGCATTCAAGGTGGTGACTAGGGGACAATGCCTAGGGCAAGTGGTGGGAACTAGACGAGTGATTACCCGGGAACTAGAAGCCTTGGAAACCCAAATCTTGATGTTGGACAGAGAGATTGCGGAGGGGGCATTGATGCAGGATAAATTAGCAGATGTACGGAGCCTTCATAATTCCACTTGGGACAGGTTGCGGGCACTAGACCTTAAAACATACCAAGCAAAACAACATGTGGAGGGGGGCAAAGCCGGGAGACTATTGGCCTGGCTGATCAAACTGAAAAATAGGGGTGCCCCAATTTCTAGTGTCACTGACATGAATGGGCAGATACTCTGCTTGCCAAAGGCCATTAATGATGCATTTCGGGAGTACTATGAAAAGCTTTATGAGCTTCCGGGAGTTAGCCAGGGAGACGCACTAAAGGCATACCTAGATGGTTTGCGGTTGCCGGGATTGGAGCGAGAACACCCGAGACTCGCTGGCTCTGCCGGTTAAAGCAGGCGAGATCAGAGCAGCTATTAAAGATATGGCATGGGGGAAAACGCCCGGGCCGGATGGCCTTCCGGCCGAATTTTATGTTGCCTTTGTGGATATATTAGCATCGAAGCTGGAACTGGTTTATGCATCTGCGCTTAGAGAGAAGCAACTGCCGCCTTCAATTAGAGAAGCATTGGTGATCCCCTTACCTAAAACTAAGAGTGCCCATGCAGCGTTAATGGACTTTAGGTCTTTGTCTATGCTAAACATGGATTTTAAAATTTTAAGCAAAACATTAGCAACTAGGCAACTACCGCATATGCAGAGACTAGTCCACAATTACCAAAACGGCTTTATCCCCTCCCACTCTACGAATAATAACTTGAGGAGACTATATAATGTCCTCTTCCATTCGGACTTGGGAAATTACCCTGACGCGGTGGTAGTGGCGATAGACTTAGAAAAGGCTTTCAACTCCCTGCGCTGGGACTTCTTACTAGCTGTGATGGGGAAGATGCAGATGGGAACTGGGTGGTTAAACTGGGTCCGCCTTTTGTATGAAAATCCTAAAGCCCGAGTACGCACGGACAAAACGGTGCCAACACCTTATACCATTCATAGGGGATCCCGACAGGGATGTCCCCTATCACCACTGCTTTTTGCCCTAGCGATGGAGCCATTGGCAGAACGAATCAGGCAGGAAAGTAGGAGACTGGGGGTGGTTCTTGACGAGACCCATCATATAATATCATTATATGAAGACGATGTGCTAATATATTTACGGGATGGGTCTAGCGGGATCCAGATAGTACTACGAATCTTAGAGGAATTCGCGGAGCTCTCGGGCTTACGCCTCAATAAGAGAAAGACCTATGTGTTCCCACTGCGACCTACCCTTACTAGACCCACGAATTTCCCGCTGGACCTAGAATGGGCACCGGTCTCTTTTAAATATTTGGGGATTCAGGTCTATCATACTCAGGTAGACTTATTTGATGGGAACCTTGGAGGTACACTAAGAGCGATTCGGGCCAGTGTGGCCTTTTGGCGCACGCTTAAGCTGCCACTTATGGCTAGGGTGGCAATGTCCAAGATGGTGATGTTACCTCGTCTTTTATACTACTTTGTTAATTTACCAGTGGTAATACCTAAGAGGTGGTTTAAGACCATGGACGCGATAATAAGGGACTTTATATGGGATGGCAGGCGTAACAGAGTATCATTACAGACCTTGCGGCTGCCGCTCGCGGGAGGTGGATTGGGGGCCCCTGACTTCGAAGCTTATTATTTAGGGGCTCAACTCCAATGGCTTGCCAGGTGGCTGGATGGGAAAGGGCTAGACACGATATCCCTACCTACGGGCTCTGCACAAATGGTTTTGCTTCCTAGGATGCTAAATCGTCGTCAGAAGATCAAGCATATGGGTGTGTTACTATCAGTAGCGGTAACATGCTGGAATAGATGTACGACACGATCCAAGGGGGCACCTCTCTATGCACCTAGTATTCCCCTTGTGGGGTTCCCCGGAATGGGTCCTCCCCTTACGCAGCGACAGCTACAGGGCTGGGAGGACGCGGGAGTGCAGACGGTGGGTGATTATTATCGAGATGGTGAATTACTTCCCATGGACGAATTTCTGGAATACTATGAGCTACCGCCGGGGCAGTTTTTAAATTACCACAAGATACGTGGAGCATTGGCAGAGCTATGGGGAACAGATGTGAAAGAACCGGACACCCATGCGACCCTACAGGCCATGGTGACCCTGGGTTCGGCGGGACACCTGGTGAAATGGTTGTACCTAGCAATAATGGAAATGACACCTCGATCGCTGGCCCACCTACAAGAGAGATGGGAAGGTACGCTGAACAGGCAGTTGACTGAGAAAGAATGGAAGAAGGTTCTGGGTGGCCCGAAAAAGGTATCCAGAAACGCAGCTTTTAAACTAATACAGTTCAATATGCTCCATAGAACATACCTTACTCCGCACAGACTGAATGTGGTATATGGGAGTGATGAACAGGCCTGTGCCAGATGTGCACAGAGTGATGCTGGCTTTGAACACATGGTTTGGTCCTGTCCCGGGATTATAGACTATTGGACTAAGATAGTAGATATGGTCAACAGGGTTTTGTCTCAAGCCCTGGCGTGCTCCCCGGAGGTTTGTCTTCTAGGCCTCTTCCCGAGACCCAAACCCAAAAGACTGAGTCATAGATTTGTAGACCTGGCTTTCCTTTTGGCCAAAAGGAGAATAGCTATTAGGTGGAAGGCGAAGCAGCCTCCCTTAGTGGTCAAGTGGGAAGAGGATGTTTCCTGCTGCGCTAGAGCGGAGGAAAAAGCTTTGATAAAGGAAGATAAAATCACAAAGCGGCGTAAACCGCTCGCGGAGCCCTGGACGGACATTGTGAGAGCATGGGATACACGACATACCCCTGAGCAGTCTTCCCACGCGAATTCGTCTGACTCTGAAGACTTAGGGAGGACACACCCCCACACACATTAACGGCTGATTGGCTGTTGTGGTATGGACAGGACTACTGGAGCTCTGGGGGGGGGTGGGGCCTGGTTGGGCCATTTGGTAAGCGGCTACATTTTTTTCTTCTTTTTTTGATATACATTGGATCGGGTACTGCATCGGGGTTCCACTTATCGAGCTGGGGCCCTATTGGCCTTCATATTCCCTGCCTCCCCCCTCCTCCCTCCGGGCCTACCCCTTCCCCTACCCCTCCCTAGGTACCCCCCCGATCCCGAGGTAGCGTCGACTCAGATTGCAGATGCCTGTACAGACTAATGACCCCTGGTAGTTTATCATTAGTTGTAGTTGTATGTTCACTTCATAGTAGCACGGAGCAAATTCTCTTGTGTTCTTTTTTTATCCTTATATGGCTATTGCTTTCTTCTACGCATCTGTTGAATACCCTAGTACGTAGCAAATTTATGTTTCTTGGAAATTTGTGCATCTAAGGTGGACAATGTTGATAATTGTCCCGATCACTCCCCATTAACTATAATACCATAGTGAGTGATTATTTTACTATTGTATTGAATCCGGAAGAGAAAAATATATTGGAGATAACTTGTTATGAACAGGAACCGGAGGGACCACTACAGATTTTTGTCCCAAATAAACATGCACATTGTAATGTAATGCCTTCCAAAGGAATACACTTTGCTACATGACATTCTTACTATGGTTCTGCACTTGCGTTGAGTATAATCCTGTTAACTGAAGCTACCGCGAGTCACGTCAGGCCTCAGGGCAGCGCAGCTACCTCGCCACTCTTTTTAAAATTGAATTGAATCAAGACTTTTAAATTGTTGGGGAATTGTATGGGAATTGGTTTTAACTGCTCCGTTTAAAAAAAATATTGTTTTTTCCTGTGAATTATTGTGCTGTGATCAAGGAGCTGGGTTATAGCTCCGGGGGGCAAGCCGGCACTGTCTGACGGCTTTTGCACTACGCACGCGCACTTTAGGCGCCATTACCCAGGTCAGCGCTCTAGTCGCTGGACCTGTCCGGGCTTCTTAAGAGCCCGATGACACGACCGCGCAGCGGGCGCGCCGCTGGTGCGCCTAAGGCAAGCCCGTCTGCACCCGTCCGCGTCTGGACGGGGCCAGGGGCCACAACCCCTGCCCTTTTTACATCAGATGAGTATTGTTATAGCGCGGAGCAGCTAAGACAGTTTAATCCACCCCCTAGGATCCAACTGCCTTCATGCTATTGCTCCCAGTAGTCTAGCTACCAATTGCGCACACTGCTCATTCAGATTCTGGTCGCCCTCCCCCACTGACAAACATTTTAAACTGCTTTTATTAAATTGCAGATCGCTGCCTAAACATACTTCAGAGCTGTTCATCTTGCTTATGGACGAAGGCCCTGATGTTTTATTCCTTACTGAAACCTGGCTGAATGCGGGCTCAGAGCCCGATATTGTCCAGGCCCTCCCCCCTGACTATGCATTACAGAGGTTGGACAGGGCTATTGGTAAAGGGGGCGGCATTGCCATCATCTTTAAAAGCCACCTCAATTGTCGGACTTTTGGGAGCCCTCTACTTGACTGTAAGAACATCCATTTCTCAATAGGATTTACGCCTACGCTCTCCTTATCAGGTATTCTAATTTATCGCCCTCCTGGATCTATGGGCCAATTCTGCAAGTCACTATCTGAAATAATCCCTAAATTGGCCAGCACCGCCGCGAATTTCACTATACTGGGCGACCTCAATGTCCACTTCGATGACTTGGCATTGAAGGCTGCATCTGAGTTGTTCTTGGACTTAGCGGCCTTCCAGCTCACACAGAAGGTGCTATATGCAACACATTCAAAAGGGCACCTCCTAGTTCCCATTTTTTCTAACTTGGAGGAGCTATCTTGTCAGAAACCGGTCCCTATTCCCTGGTCAGATCACTACCTGATCCCATTCCGTTGGTCCCCTATCCACGCTACCCCCCCAACTCGGCCAACGCAAATTAAGTCCCGCCGATGGCCAAAACTTGCCATAGAAAAGTGGGTATCGGCACTGGAAAATTCGAAGCCACTCCCTGACATCAATTTGGTGGTGTCTAACGAGAGATTCAACAATTGGATTGAGGGGACATTAGATCAGGTCCTTCCAAATATAATCACTCAGTCGCATAAAGGGCCTAATAGAACGGCCTGGTACACCCCCAAACTCCGAGAACTAAAACAAACCTGCAAAAAAATTGAAAGAGCTTGGAGAAAGGACTTCTCCCTGAATAAGAAAACGGAATATAGGGAGGCCATTAAAATCTACAAGCTCGAAATAAAAAAAGCCCAGGCTTCTTACTTCGAGGATAAAATTTCCTTAGCAGCCAACTCCCCTCGTGAAACATTTCGAATTGCAAAAAAACTGCTGAGAGCCCCTTCTCCCCCCGATACCCCCTTAGCCACGGATCACCGTTGCAATGAACTTGCAGAATATTTTTCCAACAAAATCCAAACGATCTACGAATCTTTTGTCCCGTCCGACAGCCACACCACCCCTCATCCAGAGGACCCTTACACTTGGAGTAAGGAACATTCTCTTAAGGCCTTTCCCTTAATGAACTACGAATCATATCAGACCACCTCTGCACTTGTTAAGAGCGTGTCGCCCAGAGACCCAGCCCCGCTCAAGATCTTGAACCAGGTGGCAGAGTCAGTTGGTCCGGTCATTTTGGACTTGATCAACTCCTCCATATCCACCGGCGTGGTTCCCCCCCCTATGGAAAAAAGCCATGGTTAAATCCCTTTTAAAAAAACCTAGCCTGGACCCAGACTGTCTTGGCAACTACCGACCTATCTCGCTTCTCCCAGGAATTAGCAAACTATTGGAGAAGCACATCAATTCGGCACTTTCTGCACACCTGGAAGCTAATAATCTTCTCCATCGCTCTCAAACCGGTTTCTGCCCCCGCCAAAGTACGGAAACGGCCTTATTAGCAGTCGTGGAAGAATCCAGAAAGATCCTCGATACAGGAGGCTCCTCGGCCGTGATCCTTTTAGATCTCAGCGCGGCCTTTGACACGGTCAACCACCTCATTCTTGTCCAACGACTGAGAAATCTGGGCGTGTCCGGAGTAGCCCTTACCTGGCTGCAATCCTTTCTGGAAGAAAGATCTTTCCAGGTTTTCGAGGGTGAGGCAACCTCGAAATCCTGGCCCCTCCACTGTGGGGTTCCCCAGGGATCTTCCTGAGCCCAACACTTTTAACGCCTACATGGCTCCTCTGGCGGACATCGTTCTTCCCTATGGGGTGCACATTGTGACCTATGCTGATGACACTCAATTGACTGAGGCGCTTAACCACTCAGATAGGGCCTCTGCCGACCTCTGGACCTGCCTTGAAGAAGTAGCCAAGTGGATGAAACACTCCTATCTGAAATTAAATGGTGATAAAACCGAGCTTATGCTCCTTGGCAATCCTTCTCTTTTTAAGGCAGACACTATGTGGCCAGCCTCGATGTGCTCTGCACCTGTTCCCAAGGCGGAGATAAAAAGCCTGGGCTTCTGGCTGGACTCAGATCTCAGCTCTAAAGTCCAGGCCAGAAAGGTGGTGGCCTCCTGCTTTGGCATCTTAAGGATGCTTCGTAAAGTGCTTCCTTTGCTCCTTTTTCAAGCAAGAAAGCTCATGGTCCAGGCGCTTATCCTTTCGCGCCTGGACTACGGCAACGCCTTATACCTTGGAGCCCCGAGTTCGGTCCTCACTAAACTTCAAACAGTACAGAACTGTGCCGCAAGGATCCTCATGGGGACCCAGAGCCGGCAGTCTGCAAAACCAGCCATGAAAGCTCTCCATTGGCTCCCCGTCGGGAGAGAGTCCACTTTAAGGCCTTATGCAGCACCCACAAAATGATGGGAGGGAAAGGACCAGAGATTATCTCCTCTATGGTCAAGCCCTATCGAGCTAATAGGCGACTGCGCTCTGACGAGCAATACTTGGCAGTCGTCCCCAGAATTAAAAGAGCTAGAAGCGGCGGCCGGCTATTTTCATACAATGCTGCCAAACTCTGGAATTCCCTTCCTCTTCAGCTACGAAGGGAATCCACTCACACGGCCTTCCGCAGGCTGCTGAAAACTTGGCTCTTTCCTGAGTGATTCTCTGAAGCCTCAGTTATTCTCCAGCGCTGGGATGCCTACGGGTAGCTACGCGCTCTATAAGTGCTGCTTCATTCATGTCTATAAATGCCAATAAAAAAGATATTTAAAAAAAAAAAGGAATAGTTGACCACCGTGGCAGAAGTAACAAGAGAATAGAACGAGAAATGTTTACAGAGTATGAAAAAGCTAGGGTGTATTGACTACAGAGAATGTCAGGCCAGAGCACACAATGAAAGAGAAAGTGGGATGAATGCTAGCCTGGCTGAGTAAGAATGAACAGAACGTACCGGTGATAGTTGCGTTCCAGAGAGTAGATGGAAAAAAGGCAAGATCACATATAGAGATAAATCAGGCCTTTATAGAACACAACTCTGCATACATAAAGCCCGATACATGGCAACAGACCAAATAATGAATATTTAGAAAAGGTCAAAGGAGAAATGCTCCCAGAAGAGGCGAAATAGGAGCAAAGGAAACAGACCAGGAAGGGATATTGTCAACCAAAGGGGTGGCCAAAGGGAAAACACTAGGGTAAGATGGTATTGAAATAGAGTTCTAGTTGGCATATATACATCTACTGGTTAACCACAATGTACAACGAGGTGCTACGGATTCGCTCCCTTCCTTCTGCAACTTGAGAAGCCCTCCAGGTATCGAAATGAAGCCTGAACGAAACCAGTCAGATATAAAATGTATAGGCAGCTGTTGATGCGCAACACAGACTACAAAATATTAAGTAAGATTCTAGCCAATAGGTTACTTCCACACGTCTCAAGATTAGTACACCAAGAGCAGTGTTGTTTTATCCCAGAACTTAAAACTGCCAAGAATGTCAGATCACTGATCAAGACACGCTGGAGTATGCTCCAACTTTACCGGTAAGAGCAGGAGTATGGACAGAGTTGGAGCTACTTGCTTGTGGTACTAGATAAGAAACCTATTGCCAGGGTTAGAACAGGATGTATTATCTCCTCTGCTTTAGAGATCGAGAGGGGAGCTCGACACAACCGCCAGCTGTCCCCATTTATCTTTGCCCTGGTGATAGAGCCCTTTGCAGACATGACAAGACTGCAAGACTGAGGCTAGGTAACATAGGTATTGAAGTGAAAGGTCACAAACATGTGGTGTTGCTAAATGCTGGTGGCATGCAACTATTTAAAAGCGACGTGCACAAGGGAGCAGATCAAACAATGAAGGCAAAGATGTATGAGGATTACGAGTGAAGAAAAAGACCAATACATTTTCAGTGCACTCAGATACTGAAAGAACAACAGTGCCTGTAGTGCGTCACAGGCTGAACTGGGAACCCACCCCGTTTTGCTATTGGGGTACAGATATGCCATTCTGACCAAGACACATTTGAAGGGAATGTTACAGCAGCATTGTTGGCGGCTAGGGGCAGCGTGACCTTTTGGAAGATGCTGCCTCTGTTGATGGCAAGAACAGCGTTATCAAAGTTGAGCCTCCTTCCGAGGATGCTATATTATTTTGTGACACTGCGGATTCGTATACCTTGGATTTTGTTTCAGAAACTAGACACATTACTAATTGACATGTAACAAAGGAAGGTCCAGTGAGGCTGAAAAAACCTGAGCTACCCAAAGAGGAGAGAGTGACGGGCGCTCCCGACTATGAGCTATATTATTTGCCAGCCCATTTGCAACAGACAGCCAAATGACTGACACAAACATAAATAACAGACAAGAAGAAGAACATACTAACCCCCACAACAAGAGTAATGTGCCAAACATCTTTAAACCCCAGGCTAAAGCAAGAGGCGAACCACAACGAATCAAAGTCCTCACGTATTGTTGGACATGTACAGTCAAACATACGCAGATAGCAATTTCATGAGAAGTTGAGATCGCTCTCCTGGGAATCCCTGGACCACACCAGATCCTCCCACTACTAAAGGAACCTACACTATACTCTAGTGGCCTCGCCAACTACCGGCTGATAACTCGCCTACCATTCATCAGCAAGATCATTGAAAAAGAAGTCTACGCTCATCTACAAGATCACGTCAGTGTTAACAATCTCCTGCACAACTACCTATCTGGCTTCATATCACATTGCAATATGGAGACCGCTTCATTACACACCGTAGACAAAGCCCTCTTGACCAAAGATGAAGATGAGCCATGCCTCCTCATACTGCAGTCCCTCTCAGCTGCCTTCGACATAGCCAACCATCCCACCTACATGCACACCCTGGAGTCTTGAATGGAATTCACAGACAATGTCCTTCACTGTTTCTCTCCCTATCTTTCCTACCGACACCAGTTTGTTCACAAGGGCACATCCAGGTCCCAAAGGATCCCGATTATCTGCCGAGTCTCCCAGGACTGCATACTGTCTTGGGTCATCTTCAGCCTTTACATCTTTACAGCTGCGTGCTCTACACAGATAACAGCATCAAGATTCACCAATATGCTGTTGATACACCCATCTTCTTGAAAGCCTCTTCTGCTTCAGAGATGCAAGGCCTCAAACACTGCTTGCACATCACCCAGACCTGGAAGTCCAGAGCCTCTTTATTTTCATATTTAGCCACTTGTCATGCGCAACAATTACTAAAAAGGTGCCCTGGCATTAAAACAGTATCCAACTTTGTGAGCAGTGTGCAAGCTTAGAGACTATACAGCCAAGTCTTGAGTAACTTTCTGAATTGACTCAAATCCACAATCAAGAGAAGAAAAAGCAGCATGCCGTTCCAAAGGCGGGAGACCTGTTGAGGACTCTCTGCCAGAGACTCATGAAAGTCTTAATTTGGGCTAAAGAAGTAGATGTGATTCAGAGGAATGTAGACAGTGCACCGGGTGAGAACGCCGGAAGTTACTCTGTAAATAGATGGATCCGACATTTGAATAGTTCTGTGTAAAATGTACAAAGACTTGAAAAGAATCCTCTTAGGCAGGAAAAGCCAGTGAAGTTTATCCAGGGCAGCTGTAGCCAAGGAAGAACTAGGAAAAGTAAGAATCAAATGAGTAGCCATAGTTGGAATATGATACAGTCGTTTGACCAGATAGTCCGGGGACCTTAAAAATATAGAGTTTCCACAGTCAAGACAAGTCAGTATAGTAGCTTGGACCATCAAAGAGCGGTGTGATGCAGGGAGCAATGGAAGGATTTTCTGCAGTATTTTCAATAAAGAAAAGCAGGTAACCTGAAGCTCACCCCAACCAAGACAGAATTCCTGTTATTTGCCAAGAACAACAAACAAGTTACAGTACAAACCCTGGTCAATGACATGAAACTTGACGGCTTCTAACCCCAACTTTTACCGAGTGCCAAGTCACTTGTATTCACCCTGGAGACCAACTTCACCCTCAATCATTGCGAAAAAACAAGGACAGCCTGGTACCAGCTTGATCTTCTAAAGAAAGTCAAACCATTTCTTCCAGAAAACTACTTCAGAACTGCTGTTCATGCCCTTGAAGTCTTGCATCTGGATGGTGGTTATGCCCTATGCCATGGCTTCCCAGACTTCACACTGACATCCCTTAAGGGCATCCAACACGGCACAGCAAGTCTCATCCAGGGCCTGAAGGAATATGACCACATCACCCCCATCCTCATGGAACTCTTTGGGCTCCACTTGCCAGCCGGCACCATCGTCAAAACCAGCACCATCATTTACAGAGTTATCATGACCAGCACCCTCGCTTATCTAGCAGACAAACTTACCATCGCTGGTGGTTCTCGACATACCCGCAGCCAGGACTCCTTCAGACTGGAGACTAAGAAATGTAAACAAGCATTGGCAAAACCAATAGGTCTCAACTATGCAAGAGCTATTGGCTTTGCCAATGTTTTAACAATGTTGTACACCAGAATGGCTACTGTTCAGCATAGCTAAAAGTTAGTGGGGTAAAGGAGAGTGGAGTGTTATGGAGTGGCGTACAGTAGCATTGAGTGGCGTAGAGAGGCGTGAAGTGGAGTGTCATGGAGTAGCGTACAGTGTTGTAGACGGAATAAGAGTGTCAGAGTGGAAGTACGTAGAGTAGAGTGGCGTAGAGTGGAATACAGTGTCAGAGTTGAGTAGAGTGTCTTAGAGTGGAGTGGCACAGAGTGTAGTGGAGTGGTATATAGCAGAGTGGAGTAGCGTAAAGGGTGTTGCATAGAGTGGAGTAGAGTGTTGTAGAGTAGAGTGGCGTAGAGCGGAGCAGATTGTCAGAGTGGAATGGCGTGAAGTGGCGTGGAGTGGCGTGGAGTACTGTGTCATATAACAGAGTGGAGTAAAGTGGCATGGAGTGGCATAGAGGAAGCTGCATAGAGCGTTGTAGAGTGGAGTAGTGGCGCAGAATGGCGTGGAGTGGCATAGAGTGGAGTAGAGTAACAGTGGAGCACAGTTGAATGGAGTAGAGCATCATAGAGTGGAGTATCGTGGAGTGGAGTGTTGTAGAGTGAAGTGTGGTCAAGTGGCCTAGAGTGAAGTGGCATAAAGTACAGTGGTGCAGAGCAAATGGGCGTATAGTGCAGTGACGTAGAGTGCATTGGCTTTGAGTAAAGTGGTGAGAGTGCACTGGCGTAGAGTGTAGTGATGTAGAATAGCATAGAGTACAGTGGCACAGAGTACAGCGGTAGAGAGTAGATTGCAGTGGCGTACAGTGCAATGGCATAGAGTGGAGTGGCATAGAGTGAAGTGGTGTTGGGTAGAATGGAGTAGTGCAGGGTAAAGTGCAGTGGCGTAGAGTGCAGTAGAGTGGTGTAGAGTTGAGTGGTGAAGAGTAGAGTGCAATGGCATAGAGTGCAGCCACGCGGAATAGAGTCAGAGTGCAGGGTCGTAGAAGGCAGGGTTGTAGAGTGGTGCAGAGTGCAGCGGTGCAGAGAACAGTGACAGAGTACAGTGGTGCAGCGTAGAATAGAGTGATGTAGAGTGCAGTGATGTAGAGTGCAATGGTGTAGAGTGACGTAGCATGCAGTGGCTTAGAGTAGATGTAGAGCAAAGCGGCGTAAAGTGCTGTGTTGCAAAGTAGTTAGATTAGGGTGCATTGGTTTTGAGTAAAGTGGTGTATAGTGCGTTGGTGTAGAGTGCAGTCGTTTAGAGTACAGTGGCATAGCATAGCCTGCAGAGCAATAGAATGACGCAGCATATAGTGCAGTGGCATTGAGTGCAGAGGCGTAAAATAAATTGTTACAGAGTGGAGTGGTGCAGGGCAGAGTATAGTGGTGTAGGGTAGAGCGCAGTGGCATAGAGTAGAGTGGCATAGAGTAGAGTGGTGTAGAGTAGAGTGGTGCAGAGTTGATTGTAATGGCGTAGAGTGGAGTGGCATAGAGTGCAGTGGCATACAGTAGATTGTCTCAGAGTACAAGTGAAGTGGTGTGGAGTGGTGCAGGGCAGAGTTGACTGGTATAGAGTATTGGGGTAAAGTGCATTGGGATAGAGTGCAGTATTGCAAAGTGGAGTGGTATAGACTGAAGTGGTGTAGAGTGCAGTGGCGAAGAGTGCAGTGGTGCATAGCAGAGTGGGGTAGAGTGCACTAGCATAGAGTAGAGTGGTGCTGAGTAGAAAAGAGAGGCATAGAGTGCAGTGTCAGAGTGCAGTGGTGCACAGTAGATTAGAGTGCAGCAGAGTGGCGTCGAGTGGTGCAGAGTAGAGCGCAGTGGCATAGAGTAAAGTGGCACAGAGTGGCATAGAGTTCAGTGGCAGAGAGTGCAGTGCTGCAGATTTAAGTGTTGTAGGGTGCAGTGGTGTAGAGTAGAGTGTAGTGGTGCAGAGTGCAGTGGCATAGAGTGGAGCAGAGTAAAGTGACAGAGTGCAATGGCATAGAGTAGAGTGTGGTGGAGTAAGGTGCAGTGGTGCAGAGTAGATTGGCACAGAGTGCAGTGGCGTAGTGTGTATCGGTTTTGAGTAAAGTGGTGTAGAGTGCATTGGAGTAGAGTTCAGTGGCATAGAGTTCGGTGGCATAGAGTTCAGTGGCATAGAGTTCAGTGGCATAGAGGTCAGTGGTGTACAGCGCAGTGGCGCAGAGTGGAATAGAGTGGCATAAAGCAGATTGTTTCAGAGTAGAATGAAGTGGTGCAAAGTATATTAGAGTGACAGAGTAGATTGGTGTAGAGTAGTGTTGAGTGCAGTGGCGTAGAGTAGAGAGATGCAGAGTTCAGTGGTGTAGAGTGGCACTAAAGTAGAGTGGCAGAGTGCAGTGTTGCAGGGTATATTATCATAGACTGCAGTAGTGTAGAGTGGCGTGGAGTGCATTGGCATAGAGTTCAGTGGTGCAGAGTTGAGTGGCACACAGTAGAGTGGCATAGAGAGCAGTGGGGTAGAGTACAGTGGTGCAGAGTAGAATAGAGTGGCATAGAGTGCAGTGACGCAGAGTAGAAATGGCATAGAGTGCAGTGACAGAGTACAATGGCAGAGTATAGTGGCGTAAAGTGCAGTGGTGCACAGTAGATTGGCGTAGAGTGCATTGGTTTTGAGTACAGTGGTGTAGAGTGCATTGGCATAGAGTGCAGTAGCGTAGAGCGGTGTAGAGTGGAGTGGCGCTGAGTGGAGTTGCACTCAGCTGAGTGGCGTGAAGTGCAGTGGCGTGGAATAGATTGTTTCAGAGTAGAGTGCAGTGGTGTAGAGTACAGTGGCATAGAGGGGATTGGCATAGAGTTCACTGGCGTACAGTGGAGTGGTATAGAGTAGAGTGCAGTGGCATAGAGTTCAGAGTTGCAGGATGGCATAGTGTGAAGTGGCACGGATTGGTGTAGAGTGCAGTGGTGCACAGTAGAGTAGTGTGGGGTAGAGTGCATTGGTATAGAGTAGAGTGGAGTAGTGCAGAGTAGAGAGGCATAGGGTGAAGTGGTGCAGAGAAGAGTGCAGTGACGCAGTATGGAGTGGTGAAGAGTAGAGCGCAGAGGTGAGTGGAGTTGGTTAACGCAGAGTATGGATGGTATGGTAGCGTACTTCTATTACAGACAACAAATCTTCAACTGAAATGACCATTACATTTGCCCTTACATACAGTTTTACTCATAAAACATATACAGCACACAAACAATGTGTGGAAATGTAATCACCTAGGGCCAGATGTACGACCCTTTTTTGCGGCCGCAAACGGGAGAACCTCCCGTTTGCAGCCGTAAAAAAGGGTAATAGCATGTACAAATGCTATTTTGCGAGTACCTGACTCACAAAATAGCATTTGCGACTCTCGCTATTAGGAAGGGGCGTCCTTTCCTAATAGCAAGTCAACATGCTATGTACTAGTGTTTTGCCACTGCATTTGCGGCCGCAAAACACTCGCAGTTTACCACTTACTTCAAGTAGGTGGTAAACCACTCGCAATGGGGAAGGGGTCCCCAGGGGACCCCTTCCCCTTTGTGAGTATGTTGGAATTTTTTTATTTTTTTTTTAAATGAAACTGAAAAGTTTCATTTTTCTTTTTTAAATGCATCCCGTTTTCCTTGAAGGAAAATGGGCTGCGTTTAAAAAAAAAAAAAAGCTGCTTTATTAAAAAGCAGTCCCAGTCATGGTGGTCTGCTGAGCCCAGCAGGCCACCATCCCTGGGAGGGCTGTCATTCCCAATGGGCTCGCAAATTGCGAGAGGCTCATTAATATCGCAATGCACCCCATTAGGAATCGCAAACAGTGTTGCACATCGGAAATTGCGCCTCGCAAATTGCGACTCGCAAAAGAGTCGCAATTTGCGATGCGCAATTTTCTTGGTCGTACATCTGGCCCCTAGTGTATTGATTTGATCGTCAGCACAGTTCATTTACAGACATTTAAATTTTGATGTATGTTAGAAAAATACATTGTAAAGCCTTCATCAGGCACTTCTCCAGAGCCAGCATGATTGTCACATAAATCCTCTCACTTTGAAGTCAAAGAAAGAAAAATAAACACCAAGCTCCATGGAAGACATAGATTGACATTTTACTTCTGTTTTTGAATGCACAGTAAATGTGATACGATAAGAACAAGATTTAAAGGCTGTTTAACCCGTTTGCTGCTTCGAACGTTCCGCGCCAGTGCGGAACGTTCTATTAAACGGGCGGGGCCGCGTCGGCCAACGGACGTGCTCAGCACTACCGAGGTAGTGCTTGCGACGGCCGTTGGCCGACAGCAGCAGCAAACGGGTTAAAGAAAGCGAGTTTGTGGAAAAATACAGTAAACACGGTTTAGGCAATGGGAGGGGCAAACTGAAAATGGAGAGCCTAAAGCAAATAAAGCCAGCAAATAGAAAGTCACAAACCACAAAGCCAATGGTAATCAATGGGCGGAATGCATTCCTGGGTCAACTTTCTGAAAGTCCCCAAGATGCATTTAGCAAACCATCTGGTAGGCTGAGACCTTAAAAGAACAAAATAAAACAGCAGGCCTTTTCCAGCTAAGCACACAGGATCTAGAACAACATCACTATATCCATCAGGACGGCCCCAACACTGCTACAATTTAGGAAACAGTTGATGACTCACCTCTTTAAGGAACACTACATCACAATGCATTATCCATCCACAATCCAGATTTCTCTTCTATTACTCTTTGACTTTAGGCTGGTCTTTGAAGATGTACAGCGTTCCGCTGCCTTATGGCTAGGTTTACACAATAGAAATACCATATACATAAATATATACCTACCACACAAAAAGGAAATACCACAATAGGAGACCTATTTGAGAAAGGCACATTCAGAAACTAACAAGACTTAATATAGGATTACAAAATCCCAAGGGGGCAATTCCCATTACATAGATCCTTAATGATTACAGCAAAGAAGATGTGGGCAATAGAAGAAATCGAACTACCACACATAAAATGCTAACCTCTTATGTCAAATAAGGAAAGGAACAAGAGCAGTTTCAATTTTGTATCGAGCATCATGGACCTAAATGATAGTTAGAAAATTTGAGAGGCAAATGGACGATCAATATTGGTAAACCTACTGAAGAGGAAAATTGGAACAAGATACTGAGAGTACCCTCTAAAGTTGAGAATGCTCATTTTAGGTTTCTACAGTGCAACTTTGTTCATGTAACATACATAATGCCAAGCAAAATAAATAAGTACAAAACAGATGCCACAACCAAATAGGAGCAAGCTTTTTTTATAAGGTATGGGAGTGCCCTGCTCAAGAGGCCTACTGGAAAGAAGTAAGTCTAAATAAGGCGACGGAAGGACAGGGGCATACCACAAAATAATACGCTCCCCCCCCCCTGCAGAATGTAATAAGGGGCCCCTAAGTGTCTAATATCTCTTGGATATTTGCCTCTGCGGAGAGACAAATAGTACCAACGGCAGAAGCTTGCAGATAAGGATTATTCCTGTGCCCAAAGAATAAGAAAACCACTAACAGATAAGCAGATCTGGTTCTCGTTTTAGCGAGACGCCAAATAGCGATGAGACGGAAAGCTACTAAGGCACCAACATTAAACTAATTGAAAATAGAAACTCAAAAATGAGCTGAACAAGACTGAAAAGGGAAGGGGACAAAGAAACAGAGTTGCCCAGAGCCTGGCACCAAATATTAACAGACCAAAAGAGGGAGATGATCAGCAGGAACAGAACATAGAGTTAAAACTAACACGAACGTGAAATGCACAATAGTCCAAAATCCACACACACACACGCACACCAGGACAAGTAGATGACAACACTTTTTTTTACATCTTTAACCTAAAGCAATGACCTCTCTAAACCAGTAGCGGCTGGCAGGGAATAAGGATGATGGGGCAGGGAATGAGGGTGGGGGGCGAGGAGGACAAAAAAAATAATACCACTTACCTCTTCCGCGACTCCTCTCCACTTCTCCGGCGAGTCCCAGAACCAGGAAATACCCAGGCTCCCCATAGCCAATCACAATGCTGCAATGCAGCGCTGTGATTGGTCTGAGGCCGTGGATCGGCGCTCAGATGGGGACTGGGGGCCTGGGCATGTTCCCACCAGGCTATGTAATGCAGCCTGCTGGTGAGCATGCAAAGTGTGCATGACTATTTGGTCGGCCTGAGACGGCCGGCCAAGCAGTCCTGCACACTTGGAGTGTGCAAACCACTCCTTCCCCTGAACCTCCAGCCCCGCCCCACCTTGACCCAGCCCGGAACCTGCAAAAAATAAAATAATAATAACTATGTTATTATCATTTTATTTTTCCTGCTCAAAGAGCAGTGGGGCGAGGCTCCTCATGAGCTGGGTTTTGAATACTATGCCTAGACATCCACCACATAGACCCAAATTTAGATTTAAGGAAAAAGTTACAGCTAAGATTGAACAAGAGAAGAACAAACAGGAATGTAATTACCAAGGAAGAAAGTATTGCATTAAGGAATAACTTTAAAAGCATGTAAAAGGGAATCATCACAAAGTTCTAACCAGTGAAAATGCAAATAAAACTACCATAAGGCAATAAAGTTTGATTAAAAAAATACAACTCGGGGGGCGCGCGGCTGCGGCGGAACAAGATGGCCGCTCCGTGAGACGCTCGGCGGCACCGAGCTCTTTTCGACACTGGGGGAGACGACTGCAGGACGCGGTGCCGAAATTAAGGCACTGTTCCAGGCGTCGGAAGCTATCGGGCAGGTCGAGGCCAAATGACAGACCGAAGTAAGGTCTCTACGATGCTCTTTTCTAGCCCAAGCTGATTTCCCTCACAGCGCCCGTTTCGAGCGGCCGCCATTTTGAGTCGCTTTTCAGCGCGGAGCCTGTCAGACGGAGGTGACTGATTGTGTGTCAGTCCATCGTACCTCAGCGTTGATGCTGCGGAAGGAAGCGGCGCGCTGCTGGATACCATATCCTTTTACACGAGGAGGTTGGAGGTTGGCGGATTGGAGCGTCGAGCGCTTGGCTGTGAAGCGCTGTGATGGTGGACTCCTGAGGTGATGTACAGCCCCTAATTCCATCGCAGCTTTGGCTCCTGTTTCTTGGATCGCAGGCTACAGGGTATGACGAGGCCAATGTTTGAGAGTCCTTTTGGCGATTTCTCTCTACTCTGGCTGCCCCTCTCACAGCGCTTGTCTTAATGGCCGCCATTTTGCGAATACATGGCCGTCAAATGATGAAAGAGATTTTTTTTTTCTCTCTTTTTCTTTCTCTTCTTCTGTGGCCCATTTCAGCAAAGGCGCGTTGTGAGCTCCCTCCGGGCCTCTCTACATGGTGCCTTCTCTTCTGTTACTGCTTATGTGGAGGTCACTAGAAGAACTTTAATTTTACTTTGGTTGCTGAGTATAACATTTTGCAGCTGTGTTCCTTCCAGGACTGGTCTGGTATCTAGGTTCAGGTTTTTCTCCTCAGAGGCTACGCCTTTGGCTGCAACCATTTTGAGTGACTTTGGCTATCTAAAGTAAACAAGGAGCACCTCAGATCATAGTTTATGACTGTCTTATTCAACATCACTCTGCTGCGTGGTTACCCTACGCATTTTGGTGGGCTCATTTCTCCTAACCAATGGTCTGGCGTGGGGCACCTCTTCATCCTTCCTCCTGGAAAACGGCGGCTACTTAACTTTCACTGATATTTTTCTATATGCGCAACATACTCAACCATGGATACTCCACACTCGAATAAGTTGACCGGCGCCTCCGGGTCTGGTGTTGGAGGTCGTAAGGAGCCCGCTGCTTCCACAAACAAGCGCGTCAAGAAGGACCCATCTTCTCCTTCGAAATCGCCTCTACCGCTGACACTGGAGGATATTATGGAGGAGCTGCGCCATATCAGACCTTTCATGTCAGACACTACTGCTACCCTTCAGAGAATAGAGGAGAAGTGGTCTGGACTTGATTCGAGACTTTCGGATGTGGAACAAAAAATAAGCGATGCTCAGGATGTTGTTGCTAGAGTCGAGTCCCTTAATAAAGAAGTCACTCAATTAAAGAAGACTACAGAGGATTTAGAAAATCGCAATAGGCGCAACAACCTTCGTATTTATGGTATTCCGGAAGGATCTGAAGGCTCAGACATGATCTCCTTTTTGAAGTCCCAAGTTCTGCAGATAGTTGGCCTTCCGAAGTCCATGGACTTCAATATTCAAAGGGCACACAGATTGGGTCCTCAGAATGCTTCTTCCTCATCTAGACCTAGAGGCATTATAGCTTACTTCCTCCTTTATTCGGATCTCATTGCCATTCTTAATGCTGCCAAGAGACACAAGCAGATGCTCTGGTCCGGTCACAAAGTCTTTTTTTCCCAAGATGTCTCTAAGCCAACTGCAAGTCGACGCAAGGAATTTCTCGACCTCAGACCGTCTTTGAGGTCCATGAATGCCAGATATGGTCTAATACATCCCTGCTTCTTTAAGGTGACTTACAAGGACAGAACTTTCTCTTTTGATGATCCAGCTGACCTGCGGAAGTTTATTCATTCCCACAAGGGAGAAGATATGGAACTAAGCAAACCTTAAAAGGGAGAGAAAGTTTTCTCTGGTTATTTTCTGGTTTCTCCCTCGTTGTTTCAGATGCAGGTGTATTTATCTGGTGCCATATAAGCGCCTTGCCGTTGGTTGTTCTCCGTGGTGATCTCCTCGGCTGGTTGGTTTATTTCTAACATTTTAGGTCCTCCTTGCGCTATTCCGGATGCAAGTTTTTCCTTTCCCTCATTCTTTCCGCGTCCTGTTGTGTTTGAAATACTACATAAGTCTCCCTCCACTCTGTTTCATATGTTTGCCAATTTTGTCTTATCTCTTTACTGCTCCCTGGCTGTTCCTATGGTAATCTTTTCCTATCTCGGTGCCCCTCCCCCCGTTTCGTGTGGTGGTCGTCTGTTTCCGCCCCCTCTCCCACATTATTGTTCTTCTTGTCTTGTTTATCATGACTAAAGCCCGCTGGCTTTTTGTCATCTTCAATGTGCTAATCTTGTTTGGGGTGCTATGCTCCCTTTTCTCTCTTTCCTCCTTTTTCACTCTTCCTCCTTCTCTCCCTCCTTCTATACTTTGTCTCTTGGTTCAATTGTATTTCATATCTCCATATTGCTATTCCTCTTCTGTGGTACTTGAATGTTCGTGTACTCTTCTTACAAGCCCAACTCACATGATTAATGATATTCCACCTCTTCTATGCCTTCTCTTAACTTTAACGCCTTCCGCAAGTACATATTTTCCTTTTCTCTGTGTCCTTAAATTTCTTTCACTCATATGTATGTCATTTTCTAGTTTATGTTGATGACGGGGTTCCGTGTAATTTCATGGATTGTTAAAGGTATTCGAAACCCTGTTAAAAAACAGCGTGTGCTATCTCATCTCGCAAGATTGAAATGTCATATTGCACTGTTACAAGAAACGCACCTCAAACTACAAGATATATCTTCACTGCGTAAACAGTGGGTAGGAGCAATATCTTGCTCCCCTGCTGTGAACAATAAGAATGGTGTGATCATTCTGTTTCACAAATCTTTAAATGTTCAGTTACAAAATGAAATTCACGATGCTAATGGTAGATGGTTGCTTTCAATTGTTAAAGTTAATAATATTCAATTTTCCTTTTGTAATGTTTATGGCCCAAATGGCATTGATTTAACTTTTTGGAAGGAATTTTCCACTCTATTATCCTCCCAGGCTGCAGACAATTTGATTGTGGGGGGTGACTGTAATCAACTTATGGATCCCTTCCTTGACCGACGATCCCAAACTAATTACATCCCTAATAAAATGCAGAAAACCTTCCACAAAACTATCACCTCGAGAGGTTTGGTTGACTCATGGAGAATTTCTCATCCTGACACGTTGGAATTTTCTTTCTTTTCCCCTGTACATAAATCTCACTCTCGTATAGATTACATTTTCATTACTACACACGCTCTTCAATTCATGAGTAATTCAGAAATTGGCTCCATTCTTATTTCAGATCACGCCCCCATCATTCTAGACATGGACTATCCCACTCCTTCCCCTACTTCTCGTCGCTGGCGTTTTAACAACTCTCTACTCCTGGACCCCCAATTTGTTGAACAATTCACACTTTTCATTCAGGAATTTTACCAGAATAATCTCTCCTCTGATTCTGAAGTTCACTATATTTGGGACGCCTTTAAAGCTACTGCCAGAGGCTTTATTATTGAATTTGTCTCTCGGAGGAAAAAAAAGGCCCTTACGGAATCTTCTCTTGTTTTAAAACAAATAAAAGCTCTTGAACATCAATACTTCACCTCTAATTGCCCTGATGTTTTGTCCTCTCTTATTAAAGCCAAACTGCAATATAACAAACATTCTTGGGATTCCGCCTGCAATAATCTTCTTAAATTTAATGCAAAAATGTATGGTGGACGGAATAAAGCAGGCAAATCACTGGCTAATTATCTTAAAATTAAAAAGCAGAAATCCAAAATCGTTGCCATCACAGATAGTGCCGGAACACGTCATACTACAGATGCGGAGATTCTTGAGTGTTTTACTCAATATTATGTTACTTTATACACTCCAGAATCCGTCCCTTCGCCTGAACAAATTGACCTCTTCTTTCAATCGATCCCTAAATCCCTTGATAACTCCATAGATTTTTCGTCCTTAGACTCACCTATCTTGGATAGTGAAATTTCTAGTGCTATGAATCTACTACCCAAGGATAAGACGCCTGGCCCGGATGGTTTCACTGTTAGATTTTTTACACTTCAAACAGTTCCTAGTCCCCCAATTAATCTCATTGATTAATCACTTCCTAACTATTGGAGAGTCGACAGGATCATTTACTCAAGCTATGCTGTGTCTGATACCTAAAAAGGACAAAGACCCCTCCCTTTGTAAGAACTACAGGCCCATTTCCCTCATCAACACAGACTGTAAAATATTTGCTAAATTACTAGCCATTCGTCTTAATAAGGTAATCCCTGATCTCATCAACGTTCATCAATCTGGGTTTGTTAAAGGCAGATCTATCACGGACAACTCCAGAACCTTCCTCAATATTATTCACCTTGCTTCCAAGATGGACTCTCCAGTCGCTGCCATCACATTAGATGCTGAGAAAGCATTTGATAGGGTCAACTGGGACTTTATTTTTGGTGCGTTGAGATGGCATGGCTTTAGCCCCTCTATTACTAAGTATATCCAACTCTTATATTCTGTTCCCTCTACTTCTATATGGATTAATGGTTGTCAGTCTAAATATTTTCCACTTCTAAGGGGTACTAGACAAGGATGTCCCCTCTCCCCACTTCTATTTATCCTTGCACTGGAACCCTTTTTGGAGAAGATTAGACGATCTTCACAGTACACTGGCTTTCAATTTAAAAATATTGATATAAAATTTACCGCCTATGCGGATGACATTTTATTATATATTTCCAATCCGTCTACCTCTTTGCCTGCTCTTTTTCTTTACTACAGGAATACTCTACAGTGTCCGGGTATAGATTGAACATCGAAAAGTCTGAAGTTTTGCCCTTAAACAAGTTCTGCTTTTCTCATATGTTTCATGGATCTGGTTTTGAATGGAATCCCAAGAATATCAAATGCTTGGGTATATTATATGCTAACAACATCAAAGAGACTATCAAAATTAATCTTGAGGAAATACTCAAAAAACTTTCTAACCTTATTGAAAGCTGGTCTCCTCTTTTCATATCCTGGTGGGGCAGACTGGCTTCAATTAAAATGATGCTCCTACCCATTATAAACTTCTATCTCTCAATGCTCCCGGTTTCTCTTCCGCTCTCCTTTTTAGCAAGATCAATCGCTCCTTAACCAATTTTCTTTGGAACAATCGTAAAGCCAGAATCTCACTTTCTCGCCTTCAACAACCCAAGGCCGGTGGCGGAGTTAACTTCCCTAACCTCAGATGCTATCACTCCTCATTTACCTTGAAGCAAATCTGGACTTTTTTAAGGGATTCGCCTCTCACCCCTATAACGGCTTGGAGCTCATTAGAACAAGCCCAAGTCAAGCCTTTTACACTCTGTTCGGCTTTTTGCTTATCTCAACCTCCGAAGCGCTTTTCCACTCCTATTTTTTCCCACTCTAAAGCCCTTGCATCTTCTCTGTTTCGAAATCACTTACCTCTCAAGGATCAAATTTCTCACACTCCTATTTGGTATAATAAATTTTTGAAGATCAATAACAGAGCGCTGTTCTGGAAGGAATGGATTGACAAAGGTATTACCACTTTGGACCAGTTGTTGAAGGACGGATCCCCTAGGGACTTCACTGACATCTGCACATCGTTTGACACCACTTTCACGCATGCTTCTCAGTATCCCCTACTGAAGGCTTCACTGACTCACTTCCTCTCTCAGATCACTTCCCCTGGGTTACCTGAACAAGTTGCCTCCTCCCCACCTGACTTTTTGGTCCCGTCCAAAGCAGCGGCTATATACAAACTATTATCCCGCTCTATGGAGGTTAGAACAAAATCTAAACTGGAACTTATATGGGAGAAAGACTTGGCCCAGGATTTTTCCTTCCAAACTTGGGACTCTATTTGGTCAAAAATACATAATTCCTCTCGCTCGGCCAGTACTACACAAACTCTATTTTTTTTCTATAACAGACTTTTCTTTACTCCCTCCGATATGTACAAATTTAATCTGTTAGACTCCAAGAAATGTTGGTCCTGCCCGTGTGAGAATAGTGATTTTATCCATATGTTTTTCCAATGTCCTTCAGTTAAATCCTTTTGGTCCCGTATCTGGTTAAAGCTTAATGAAATTTTATCTACAAATTTTCCTTTTGATATTGTTCATGTGTTTTTGGGCAGTTTCTCGCCCCTATGGGAAGTGCAATGCAATGTTGGTAAATTTATAGACTTGTACTTAGCTATTTCCTTTCAGATCATTACCACCAACTGGAAAGATACCTCACAAATTTCCTATCAGGCCTGGTGGAATTTGCTATGTCATCACCACAGGTTGGACCGTGCCTTTGCAAATTCAGTACCTCTGTTAATCAAAAAAGACTTGTTGTGGTCACCACTAACCTCTTTCCTCTCTAGAATTAACTCCTAATTGTGCTCAGATTTAAAGTACCACAGTTGTTACTGTCATCTTATACAGAGTCAGTTGTTTTTTAGACTTTTCTCTAATTTATGTTTTTCACTCTGCATTTTCCTACATCTTACTTTCCCCCTTCTCTCTTTCTTCTCCTTCTTCCCCCTCTTTTTTTCTCAAAATACGAAAAATGCACTTTTCTTTTAGGTATATACAGTCCCTTTCGGGGTTAAGGATTTTATTTTGTCATGCGTACTTCTAATGCGAATTTTTCCTCATCATGTACCCACAACATGACCTTATATTGATGTTTTACCTTGTTGTATTATCTTAATAAAAGCATTATAAACTTAAAAAAAAAAAATACAACTCACTCTTGTTGCACAAATACAGGGAATTAATTGTAAGGTATGCCCTCCCAGTACTTTAAACCAATCCTTTGGTTAGCCATTTAGTATAGCAAACAACAGAATACATACCTCGTTCATTTCTACACAGAGAGGGATGTCATGAAATGGTGAAATATATTTTCCATCCTCACGTTCTACAAAGAAAATAAAGATATAAGTACGAAATCAGATAGGACAATAATAAACATGCAAATGCACTTTTATCAACTAATGACATAACATTAATAATTATTCTAAGTGCAAGAAGAACTGTTGAACAGCAAACATTATAAAAAAATACAACTCTCACGTGGTACTTTCATCCCGTCATTTGGTTGCTTTATTTACACGAGATATGAAAAGCAGCCAGTTTTGGTAACGAATATTGAATTCCAAGTGCCTCAAGAGGCTTGAGTAAGGGAGTTTGTCAGACCATACTTTGCGGCACCATGAAGAACTTCGTTATCACCCTACAGCAACATGCTAATCCCGGAGACGAGATTATTCCCTTGACCATTCTTAAACTGAGACAAGTCAATCGAAGCATATGTGACAGCTTTCAAGCATGTGTGTGTGTTCTACCGCAAAGGGAAACTGCTAGAGTTCACCTGCGGTGGCAATCATAATCCAGAACTTGATTCTCCAATGCATAATGCCGTTTAATGCTGGTACTGCTAAGCAACAGGAGCAGGAAAAAAAGAAATGCTTTCCACCTCCACAAAGCAACGCTGCAGTGGTACCTAGGTGAGAATCTCAAATGCATCTAAAAACAAGTCAATTAAAAGAGCAACGCCGTAGGGGAGCCGGACGCAGAGGAAAATGGCCACCTGAGTGCGAGCTCCATCTCCTCAGCGCCACATCATTTTTTTTTTTTTATTTCTAAAGTTTTATATAGCGCGAACTTGACCCTAGAAGGGTATCAGAGCGCTTTACATATAGTTCAATTAGTAGAAAATAGATTACCAAGAAACATAAACGCTTACAATGTCCGTTGCAAATCAGGAGTGGGACAGTGATTTATAAACCAGTACTCAGACGGCTTGCAAGCCCTGGTTGGAGAACAGCGTCAGATCAGTATCCAGAGAATGAGTTTGTGGGTTCAGGGTAGAGATTTGTTCATTAAAAGCAGTTTTACTTCTTTTTGAATGAAGTGATTGAAGGGATCAGTCTGATTTCAGGAGGCGGGAGTTCCAGATTCTAGGGGCCAATCCGGAGAAGGCTCGGTTGTAGGTTTTCTTTTTTCGAAATTTTTGAGGTTTCAACAGTAAGGTGCTGGCGCTTCTAGATGATCTGCCACCACTGGACAGTTCCAGTTTGTCAGCTAGGTACTTCGGTGTATTAAAGTGTAGGGCTTTGTGGGTCATGCAAGCAATTTTCATCTGAATCCTTGCCTCATAAGGGAGCCAGTTTAGTGCCTTCAGATCTGGAGTGATGTGGCTGTACCTTTTCGATCCAGTGATGAGCCTTGCAGCAGAGTTAAGGGATGCTCTTAGTGGAGCCAACTTGGATCTCGGCAGACCACATAGGGTAGCACTCCCATAGTCTAATCTGGGGATAACTAGCGCTTGCACCCATGATTTAAGGTCGAAGGGGAGGAAAGGTTTTATTTTTCTTAGAATCTTCATTTGAAAGTTCGCTCCTCTGGTGGCTGAGCTGATGTGTTCTTGCATGTTGAGATTCTTGTCAAGTGTATTTCCTAGTGATCTTGTGGAATCTAGAACGTGTGGAAGGCAGTTGAAGACTGTTAAGTGTTTCATCCAATCTTCGATGTCGAGGGATCTTTTTGGTGGGGCAATTAAGAGGAATTCGGTTTTGAGCGAGTTGGGTTTAAGGTGGTTTCTGGTTAGCCAGTTTTGGGTCTTTTGCAGAGTTGTTTTGAGTAGACAGATATCCTCAGGGGAGGAGATTTTAAGGTATAGTTGGGTGTCATCTGCATACATGTGGTATTGTACATTGGAGAATTTCAGAATTTTGGTTAGAGGCTCCATGAACAGGTTAAAGAGAGTAGGTGATAAGGTGGACCCCTGATGGGCCCCTAAAGTGACAGGAGTGGTAGTGTACAAGGATTGGTTAACCTTAATTCTTTGAGTATCATGGTCTCCAAAATTAGCCAAATGCACTAAACACACTGACAACACGGGAAAGTGCTCTGAAGCAGGTGGGGAAGGCAGCACGGGCTCAAAAATTGCTCCCTACAGCATGGTCGCCTCTGTACCCATAAGGCAGTGAGGCCACAACTAAAGATCCGGTGAGAGCCCCCCAACCGGGACGAATACCATATCAATTCTCCATTCGCTATCCTCTCTACAAGCGATATGAAGTGAGTGATTCTACCATTACAGCAATTTCAGCAGCGATACACACAAGCAGGCTGCAATCAATTAAGATGACCTCAAACCCGTAACTGTACTTGCCACTGCAAAACTACACCTGTGCTCAGGCGGGGGTTGTACGACCTCAGAAGCAGCACTATTTCAAATCACCCGCTACCGCTCTCGCCTCCACTGCAGTAGCGCGACCTGAAAACGGGTTAATTGCGGTCTAGAGCATGGCCACTCCCCTTCCCACAACTCGGCGAGGCCGCAACTAAAGAGCTGGCGAGACCGCACTGACTGGGACAAAGACCACATAGTGCCTCCGATCACTAGCCTCCTCAGAAGTACTCAATAACCCATTAAGGTGGGCACAATTACATCTGTGTACACACAGGGTTTCTACTGAAAATGTGCGACCTGGAAAACGGGCTGTTTGCGATCTAAAACATGGCCCCCCACCTTCCCGTAGCATGGTGAGGCAGCAACTAGAGTCTTGGGGGTAGTGTACCAACAGGAGACTCATTCCACACCAAGCCTCTGATCGCCTGCTTCCCTGCTAACAAAATGCAATAAGTTTCTCTGCTTTTTTTGTCTATGGGGGTTTCCTGGCCAGCGAAGAGCTCTACATTTTATGCTACAGCCTACCTGCATGATTGCTCCTCATCTGGGCCTTCTCATGTCGGATCCTTAAGTAGCTGTGCTGCAGCGATACACTGGACCCCGCTCCACCAGTCCTGGAGGCTGCATCTCCACAATTAAGATTAGCACTGCATATGCTACATTGGTGCCCACGCCAGTTACCCTAACCATTCGTGACTCTCTATAACTGAAATGTAGGGCACAATGTCACCACCAAATAACAAGAGAGATGCCCCACGTGCCAAAGGGACAGGGCGTAATAGTGTCAAACAAGAAATTAAATTCCCTTTGGTAACTAGAATAGAGGTAATTATTCAGTCATTCATCTCAATTATACCACAACCCATTCATCTCAATCATATGCAGAACCAATAAGTCTATATTTGCAATGCCGTCACTAAGTGGAATGTCACCTATATTTTATTAAAAACATTAAAAACCAATAGGAAATACTCATGAATTAATATTACATTAAAAAACATGTATCATTATTTACATTCATATTTTAAATGGACATTAAACTGATTTATGCAGAGGGAGATGCAAAAATACAAATTTTTGTATCGGATATAAAAGCAGGTGTTATGTCACATATGCATCATATGTACATCCTATCCAAATATAGAAACAGTTAAAAAGAGTGCTTCCTCTAAGCGGGAATGAGAATAAAAATAAAAATAAAACAAGAGGGGAGAGAAACAGACAACATAAACGACAATACACGTATTATTGGTTTGTGGACTAATCCAGATCGAAAACTCAAATTGCAGGCATGCGTATAGTCTAAGTATTATTATCCCAATAACTGGCCGGTACACTGGATTTAGTTTACCCTAGGCGTCGATGCGTTTCGGTGGTGCTTGCAGAATAATGGCCACTTTTATCAAGACAGATATATATTGTCTCTCTCCTTTTACAGCCTTCACATAGATGCCCAAATCAATTGTGGCAAGTTTCCTAAATGTTTGAGAAATTCCTTTGTTGCGAAATGGGTCAACCGTATATTATGGTAATGTCCTCTTCCTCATCATGCAGTCACATCGTGTATATTCTTTTAGGTCGTGACCGGCAATGTCGGAATAATCTGCTTGTGATTTTCTAACTTGGAAGTGAATTGTTGCCAAGTCTATAACTGCGGGGTCCTCAAAACTCCCAAAATCATATATGTCCCGTTCTATCGTCAGTCCTTTGGCGTCCGTGCGTCCAATCGGTACTTGTAATTATTGGGATAATAATACTTGGACTATACGCATGCCTGGCATTTGAGTTTTCGATCTGGATTAGTCCATGAACCAATAATACTTGTATTGTCGTTTATGTTGTCTGTTTCTCTCCCCTCTTGTTTTATTTTAATTTGTATTCTCATTCCCGCTTAGAGGAAAAACTCTTTTTAAATGTTTCTATATTTGGATAGGATGTACATATGATGCATATGTGACATAACACCTATTTTTATATCTGATACAAAAATTTGTATTTTTGCATCTCCCTCTGCATAAATCAGTTTAATGTCCATTTAAAATATGAATGTAAATAATGATACATGTTTTTTTAATGTAATATTAATTCATGAGTATTTCCTATTGGTTTTTACTGTTTTTTAATAAAATATAGGTGACATTCCACTTAGTGACGGTCTTGTGGCATTGCAAATATAGACTTATTGGTTTTGCATATGATTGAGATGAATGGGTTGTGGTATAATTGAGATGAATGAATGAATAGTTACCTCTATTCTAGTTACCAAAGGGAATTTAATTTCTTGTTTGACACGATGTCACCACTACAGCAGAGTGAAGTGACTTGAGTGCTCCCCACCACCGTCTTTGACAAGGATTCTTTTCACATTACAAGACACCATGCCTCTAAGCAGGCGTTTATTTAAACATCTGTGAGCAGTAACCCCCCCCCGAACTCCAGTCGGTAACAGAGGGGGTGTACACACATCATCTACAAATCTAAAGGCTCATTTCACTAACCACCAACTGAGCTTTGGTCACCTCCCACTTCATCCTACTTCAAATCAGCTTGTTCCAAACAGCTAAAGCATCAAGATGGCCAAGAAAGAATCAAAAACAGGTACGAAAAGGACAAAGCCAGAGCTTCCGGTTCCAGAATCTCCTATCAAAAACAAAACTGAATTTAAGGAAACAATGGACACCATTCTTAAAAAGCTTTCCGGTGTCTTACAACTTGCCCAAACAACAAAAGTCAAAATGGACATCATGCAGCAAGATGTGGCGGGTATGAGATTGGATAGCAAACAAATAACTGACAAGCTATCTGCAGCAGAGTAGTGGTTCAGCGATCTTGAAGACATAGCTGTCTCCGCAAAAAAAGACCTCAGCTCATTACATAAAATGTCAACATCGATGCAACACTCTATCGCTGAACTTGAGAATAGAAAAAGGAGGGGCAACATAAGATTTTCTGGCTTTCCTGAAAACAGCGAAGGGAAATATGGCTCATGCATTGCCATTCTTGAGGACTGGCTTCCTGCAACATTAATATTTCCTTTGACAAACGCTTTGAACTTGAGAGAGTGCATTGTATCCCTACACGACAAAACGATTGTGCTTCCTCAATGGGCCTGCCTAGACCTATAATCTGCAAACCCCTGCATTACCAACATGTGGAACTAAATCCTAGACTTCATATGTAAGAACAGATGTATTAACTGGGAAGGTCACTGGATCACCATCTCGCAGGACTTATCGGAGACCACTGTCCAAACGAGGAAAGGCTTCCTCTCTCTCAGATCTAAGCTACAGAACATGAACATCCCCTTATTCTTTTCCGGGTCTTTGAGGTTCTGCACCACCTACAAAGGTTCATCACAACTGTTCTACAATCACAGAGACCTGGCTTCCTTTCTAGATAACATTTAAGAGCGGGAGATGGATACATCCTCTTTCAAGGCAGAGGCGTTGTAATGTATTGCCACGTTTTATGATGCATCAAAGTCCTTTCTTTTTTGATAGGCAGTTACTTACACCCTTTGATGATCTGTATGTCTTGTACAAAACGCAGTTTGACTTTGCAAGCAAACATTACCTGATAATGTTCTTTTCCTCTTGTATCTCCTTGTCACCACAAGCTTGGCCATTTTAGATATGTTAAAGTTTGTATCACATCCTCACAGCTCATGACTGTGGGTAGTATCACGTTTCCTTAATAATAAGCCGAATATTACACCTATTTGTCCTGGAAGTAATGTTGCTCTACCAGCTGCGATTGCGGCCTGTTTTCCTTACTTGACAGCATCCAAGTGGTGGAAAGGTAAATTCCCTTTATTATACCGAAGATATTGCAATGCCTCACTTATTTCCCTTTTTGATGTGTACCCTTCCTACTGCTACTAGCCTGTTCTGTCCTTCAGCTGCCTAGGCTA
Source organism: Calotriton arnoldi (assembly GCA_963921515.1). Taxonomy (NCBI): domain Eukaryota; kingdom Metazoa; phylum Chordata; class Amphibia; order Caudata; family Salamandridae; genus Calotriton; species Calotriton arnoldi. Next base: position 2,734,979 of record CAWUFW010001346.1, on the reverse strand, counting down.
TAGGACCAAGATATTTGACATTGTCACAACTTTTTTTAGCATCAAGGTTCCACTGTTGTCCTTCTACTCTCGCCACAACAAGATTTCCTATGTGAAGGATGTGCACGTTGACATTCTCTATATTGTTTCAATTCACGTTAGCGGTTAATTATTTGACATTGCTAACTGTTAGGCAATCAGTCCACTTACCTGCGCTGAAACTTGTTACTCACTGAATATGTTCAGGATGGTGGAGCTGTTTACTCTCTGTTATTGCTCTAATTCAACCTACCCTGCAATATAGATCAGTAACGACGCGCAGGGCCGGACATGGACAACTACCTGACCTCTAGTGTCTTTCAGTAATGCTCCAGGTTATTAGTGAACCATGACCTCAGAGTCAGATATGTATTACAGCTTGTGTTGCCCTGCTCATAAAGCATCACTACTCAGTGTGTCGTTCAATGTTGCGCAGGGCAGACGAACAATGCAATAAAGTTAGGTAGGCACCTCAAAACTCGTTTACCCTTCCAAAGGGTCTGTTCAGATATGAGTTGGCAGGAGTGGCACACTAAGTTCCCCCACGGTAATTAGGCTCCAATCCTCAGGAGTGGTTGTGCTCCATGTGCAGCATAAACAATTCTCTTTTTTTTAAACATCTGTTTATTGAATTGTATGTTATATTCATGATACACAGTTTACACAGTTGCCATCATATTTTGCGCAGTATGCATTGTTCTTACATTATAAGACTTAGGCACCTAGTATATAACACTGAGCAGTCAATTACATCAAGGGGATACGTTAGTGAAAACATCTGTGCATGCTACCAGTTACATTCTGTTGCAGTGGGTGATCCGTGCACTACATACATTGTACATTGCAGTCCAAACTCTGTAGTTTTTCCCTCTCATTCCCCGTGACTATCAGTTTTTCCCTCCAAATTTCTCCTTTGCTCTGTGCCAAGACCTGTATGTTAAGCAGTGCACCCGCAGCCACCATTTTGTGTTAACAAGTCAGTGAAACCAGCCCCCCAGCAACAGGGATATTCTACATCAGAGGGTGCTCTGAGAAAGCAGTAATCTGCTGTGAGCTGTTTAAACTGTGTTTAATAGGGACTGTGCATTTCGTTTTTTGGCTAGGAGAGCGAGTAAAGTTTTTATGCAAACAGTATTATTAGAGGACAGTTTGTTAGGCCCTTACCTACAGAAGTCCAAAGTTGCGGATTGAGCCTGTCTGTCTCCTAGGAGATTTCTGAATAGAGGAGCAGCTCCCCAGTCCCAGCCCCACCCCCAGGCCAGCAGACCTAGGACTGCTGATTGGTTTCCCCAGCTCCAAGCAAACCTGAGCCCTCCTTTCACACCTCCCCAGGCCCCCTTAAGGCTTTGCTGGGTGCACCCCAAATCATTCTCCTCCATCTTGTGAGTTGCAGCCTACCTGTGCCCCAGATTGACGTGAAGCAGAGTCCAGGAAGTGGTAAGGAGGCAGACTAGTGCGGTCTCTTTCCTAAAAAAGTTAAAAAGTGATTTTCCCTACCCGTGATTGCATCATCTCTGCTTTTTTTAAATTTCTTTCACTGCCTTTGGCTGTGGTTGTTACAGTTTAAAATTGTAGTTTTAACCTGCCCGTGATTGCATCATTTATCACCAGTTTTGTGTTGAAACTTGTGGTTTTTCCTGCCCGTGACTGCTTCCATTTAACCTGTTGAATTGTGGGATTTGCAGTCCAAACTCTGCAGTTTTTCCCTCTCATTCACCGTGACTATCAGTTTTTCCCTTTAAATTTCTCCTTTGCTCTGTGCTAAGACCTGTATGTTAAGCAGTGCACCCCCAGCCACCATTTTGTGTTAACAAGTCAGTGAAACCAGCCCCCCCTTCCCCGCCCCCCAGCAACAGGGATATTCTACATCAGAGGGTGCTCTGAGACAGCAGTAATCTGCTGTGAGCTGTTTATACTGTGTTTAATAGGGACTGTGCATTTCATTTTTTTGGCTAGGAGAGTGAGTAAAGTTTTTATACAAACAGTATTATTAGAGGACAGTTTGTTAGGCCCTTACCTGCAGAAGTCCAAAGTTGTGGATTGAGCCTGTCTGTCTCCTAGGAGATTTCTGAATAGAGGAACAGCTTCCAACTCCCTGGCCAGCAAACCTTGTCTGAGGTCGCTGGGACCTTATATAGTCTGCTATTGGTTGGTACATGTGTGCACTGATTGGTGGTTGTATCTGGTGTTTCTATAGGATTAGGGATAGTCTCTCATTGGTTGGGTATTAGAGGGTTCTCATTGGTTTCTGGGTCTGTGACTCAATCAATGTAGGGTTTGGACTAGGGCTAGGGTTAGGCTTTCTATTAGAAGTAGGGACTAGGGCTTCTGGTGTGATTGGTTGTTGGGACTAGGGTTGGGACTAGGGGTAGGGACAGGCCTTTAATTGGAAGTAGAGATTAGGGCTTCTGGTGTGATTGGTTGCTGGACTAGGTGTGGGACTAAGACTAGGGTTAGGCTTTCTATTGGAAGTAGGGACTAGGGCTTCATGTGTGATTGGTTGCTGGGATTAGGGTTGGGACTACTGCTAGGGCTAGGGCCTCTATTGGACATTGAGATTAGGGTTTTTGAACCTGATTGAGTGCTTGGACTAGGGCTCAGATTGGCTGTAAGGTCCTGGTCTCCTATTGGTTCTAGATTTTAGGGCTAGTGTTGTGATTGTATTGTATTAGGGCTAGGGTTCCCATTGGCTGAAGGGGTCACCTGATTAATAGGTCTATAAAAGGCAAGGCTTAGGGTGTCTCAGCCCGGGCATTGAGGTTAAGGGCGGAGAGGACAAGGGCAGTTGCCTGTTTGAGCCTGGTCGGGACTAGGGCCAGAAATGCTGCCCATTTTCCCATTCAGTAATACCCAGCCCACACCATCCACAAACATAGTAACACACTCACACCAAATGTACACCACACACAACCCTATGCACAAACCAATGTACCAGCATACACTACAAAACCAACCAAACCACATCTATACACCCTTCTATCCCAACTACTACACATACCCACCATCACCTACAAACAGTACACAACTCTATCCTATACCACTAACCAATCCACTCATCACTAACACAACGCCATTCAACACCATACATAACTACATCCCATCCAGACACACGCTCCCTGCTCTAATTACTCCTAACAGACCACCTTTTATCACTAACAAACATATAATCAGCCTTCCATCATTTGTCCAACCAACACCCTCCTCTTCCTACTACCATAATAACACGAACGCACAACACATACACTGCACGGCACCACACTTTTTAACTCTTGCAACAAACCAGTCTAAGACAAACACTCTTACCTCTACTTCATTCCCTCCTACACACAACATACACTATACTCATAAACACATCACCACCCCCTCCACCTTACAACCTCCTCTCACAAACAATACTATACAAACAAATCCATTGCATGAAACAAATACACCAGCATCCCTTTTCACTACTCCTCAAAGACAAAACATATCACACACACCAACACAACAAGATCCTCCAAGCGCAACACCTCATAATACTTACCATCACAAAATACAAACATACACCCACCTTTCAAACCACACAAAGGAACAAACTCCAATACCAAGCTTTCTCTCTTCCACCACACCTAACACAGATACAGCAACACAGCAACTCTCTTCTAACCGCCTCTCATCCATTGGACAATTTATAAACTTACTACATGACCCACATGCTGCACCACCAACCCTGACTCATACACCTTCCGCCCTAAACACATGCAAACAATATAAGCGACGTGCCACACCTCACAACTTTGCTTCCCCATGTCTACTGCATAACAATGTTACACCACTGTGACAAGGTGGGGTCGAGGGAGGTAGAAAACGAAGACGTCACGGACTGGTGGGCGGCAACACCACTCTCTCCCCCTCTTGTCTCTCCACAACAGGATGATTGGAACTCTCCGTCATTGCCTTTGCTAGAGTCAATGGAGGAAAGCCGAGAAGGCTCCTTTAACTGGGGAATCCCTTATGACGAAACTCCGCCCCCTGATGAGGTCATCACCTTCGGCCCAATAAGGAGAGGAGACACCACAGAGCCGGCGTGTGTGATCACCGGAGAGGAGGAAGGAGCGGAGGGAGAGGACGTTGAGAGCTACAGAGGAAAAGGATCGCTGGAGAAGAGAAGGAGCCTTGGGTCAGAACCATCAGGAGCCCCACGAGTGCCAGGAGGCCCACGACACCACGCTTCGCCCAGCCACGCTCCAGGAGGACCGTGGCTTTCGCAGGTACGGGAACGGTTCGCGGGTTGGATTGGGAGGAGGAAGAGTCCCGCGGAATAAAGCCGACTCCTTCGCTGTCATACCTGTTTGCACCCTACCCTGAGCACCTTCACTTTGTTTCCTAGACGTGTGTCACGGTTTGCGGTGTTTCCTCACTTCCCTGCCCTCAAGTTCATTACCTTCAGCTCCCTTACACGTGTTATTGTTTTGTTGTTTCCTTCAAAAACCCCGGAGCCTCCGAGACGTCGACTACCAGCACGCTAAGAGGGAGACCCGATTAGACCCTGAGGAAGAAGACGGATGACCAGCCGCAAGACGGACCCGGCTCCATATTCCCCTGAGAAGCTGTCGTTTAGGAGAAGACGTGTACTTGGGAAAATAAAACCCTCTTTAACCCGATCTGGTTTCCGGCCCGTTATTGCTACCCCGCAACAAGTGGTGGAGAATGCGGGCATAACACCACAGCCCGTCAGTAACCCCATGATGGACGCACTCATCCAGCACCTCGTAAAAGGCCAGGAGAAGCTGGAATGGGCCATAGAGCGGCAAATGTCATCTGCCCAGGCCGACAGGGAAGTATTCAAGGACTCTATATCCGCCCAGATGGAGGGGCTTCAGAAGTTCATAACGGAGCCAGTTGCCCCTCCACAAAGAGAACCCCGGGGTGCACCTCACGGCCCTTCGGTCATCTCCTTACAGAAGTACGTGTCGGGGGAGGACCCTGACGCGTTCTTGTTAAATTTTGAACGCGCCGCTCGGGCCTGCGGTTGGCCTGAGGATAAATGGGCTTTCTCCTTGGCTCCCCTGCTGACCGGGGAAGCCCAATCAGCATACCAAGTGGCCAACGCCACTGGAGGCACGCCCTACCAGGAAATAAAAGACATTATTTTGGACCATCTCGGCCTGGACGCCGAGGCGTATCGTGTAAGGTTCAGAAGAGAGAAGGGCATGCCGGGGGAAAACCCCAAAACACTGTATTTTCGGCTCAAGATGGCGGCCGACAAATGGCTGAGACCCTCCACAAGCACCAAAGAAGAAATAATGAACCGAGTGTACTTGGAACAATTTCTTGAAGCACTCCCTTATAGCACGCAGAGGTGGCTGAAGCAGCACCCACACCTCAGCCCAGAACTAGCCATTGAAATGGCCACGACGTTGTCGCGAGCCCAACCATGCAACCCAGTGTGGGACGTTGAGAAACCGAGTCGAACAAACCCCATAAAATATGAGAAGAAGCAACGCCCCGTCTTAGACCCACCAAAAGCCAGACCCTCAAGACCGGATGCACCCGCTTTTAGAGGACCTCAGTGCTTTGAGTGTGGCGACTGGGGCCACATTGCCCGTCTGTGTCCCAAGCGAAAACCAGCTGAAGAACCCATGGAAGTGGGGTACATCCCAAAATCCATTTTATTCACTGCCGAGATGGGGACCACCTTCTATGTAAGTGTACAGGTGAATGGGAGGAAGGTAAAAGCGCTGTTAGACTCAGGCTGCAGACAGTCAGTGATACAAAGAACACTCGTAAGGCCTTCCCAATATCTCCCCGATACCCTAGTGCACATTAGGTGCGTCCACGGGGATGAGAAACCCCACCCTCTTGCTTCTGTGACCCTTTATCCATCGTACGGGGCTCCTTGCACTGTCTGGGTTGGGGTGTTAGGAGGGCTACCCGAAGATCTTATACTGGGGACAGACAACCTGGATTTCCTGCAGCTATTCCAACACACTGTACAACAGGAGGGAGCAAAGACAGGGGGGTGGGAGACACCAACCCCTCACTACCCGCCCTCAACACGCAGGAACCCTGGTTACTAGACAGGAGCTTTCGGTTCGCTCAGGCTAATGACGCCACCTTATTCAATGCTTGGGAAGCAGCCCATGTAGGTCAGGATAACCCGTCACCTACGTTCCCCCATTTCCGTATCAAAGATGGGCTTTTGTATCGAAAAGGCAACGCAGAAGATCCCCCTCAACTACTTGTTCCCCTGTTGTTCCGGGAACAGATTCTTTTTTTTCTCATTCCCACCTCACCGCGGGACATACAGGCACAGAGAAGACGACCCAAAACGTTTTAAGACATTTCTTTTGGCCGGGGTATACAAGGATATAAAAGTTCATTGTCAAGCATGTGAGATATGCCAGAAGAACAATACACAGCGACCACCTGCAGTACCCTTACAGCCGCTTCCTTTGATAGGAAACCCCTTTGAGAGGTTCGGGATGGACATAATTGGCCCTCTACCCAAGACACAGAATGGGAACCAATACGCATTGGTAATAGTGGACTATGCCACACGGTTTCCGGAGGCCTTTCCCCTCCGAGCCCCAACCACTAGGAACATAGCTGATCGACTCTTGGAACTCTTTACGAGGGTGGGGTTCCCGAAGGAAATCCTCACGGACCAGGGAACCCCATTCGTGTCTCGTCTGATGAAGGAGGTGTGCCGTGCCCTAGATCTTCGTCACATAAAAACCTCAGTTTATCACCCCCAGACAGATGGCCTTGTAGAGCGCTATAATAGGACACTGAAGACCACCCTGAAAAAGATGTTAGCCGTCGAAGGTAAAGAGTGGGACCGCCTTCTACCCCTACGTCATCAGGGCCCAAGTCCAAAGTAGCCTGGGCTGTTCGTCCTTCGAAATGCTTTATGGCCGGCAGCCGAGATCACTATTGGAAATGACCAAAGAAGCGTGGGAAAGAGAGGTCGAAGAAGAGAACAGGGGAGTACTGGAGTACACACAGCAGCTAAAATCCAAGATTTGGAAGCTAAGGGATCTAGCCTATTCCAATCTCGAAAAGAATAGAGGAAAGCAGAAGAGCTGTTACGACCGTGGAAAGAAGTGGAGAAGATTGGTCATTGGTGACTGGGTCCTAGTATTACTGCCCTCTTCCACAAAAAAGTTCAAGGCCGAATGGTTGGGCCCGTTTAAGGTAGTAGGGGTCATAGGAAAAACAACATATCAAGTCCAGGTAACCACCAACAGAAAGCAGTCGTACCATATAAACCTCTTAAAGAAGTGGATGGGACCCTTCCCTAAAACGGCAAACCTTACCCTGCCTACCGATTCATCCAGTTCATGCACTCTGGACCAGCTTGTGATCAATGAGGAGCTATCGGAAGAAGAAAGAGCCGCCCTCCGCAACACACTAGTCCCGTTTGCACCCCTTTTTTCGGACAGTCCGGGAAAGACGACTCTGGCCGAACATCGCATAATGACTCCCACAGGGAAAATCATAAAACAGCGGCCATATCGGATCCCGGCAGCAAAACGGGCAGCAGTCAGAAAGGAAGTACAAGACATGCTGCGCCTAGGTGTCATACGGCCTTCAAAGAGTGAATGGTCATCACCGATAGTGATGGTGCCCAAACCTGATGGCTCAACGCGGTTTTGCATGGATTTCAGAGCGTTAAATTCCATCTCTTCCTTTGACGCCTATCCAATCCCCAGGATCGATGAGCTAATCGAAAAGTTGGGAGATGCCAGTTACATAACTACGCTGGACCTAACAAAGGGGTACTGGCAGGTGCCCCTGCGCGAGGAAGACCGAAAGAAGACCGCGTTCGCTACTGCTGAAGGCCTCTACGAGTTCAACGTGCTCCCCTTCGGCCTCCACGGAGCCCCTGCCACCTTCCAGCGGCTTATGAATACGGTACTACAAGACCATCTCGCCTTTTGTTCGGCTTACCTCGACGACATCGTGATCTTCAGCAGGACCTGGGAGGATCACCTAGAACATCTACAGATTATCCTCCAGGCCTTGGAGCAGGCGGGTTTACACATAAACTCAAAAAAATCCAGAGCTGCCTATCAGAAAGTGAAGTACCTTGGGTACATTCTGGGCCATGGCATGATAGCACCACAGACAGAAAAAGTACGGGCTATAGCGGAGACTCTTTTCCCCACCAACAAAAGGGACCTACGCGCTTTTTTGGGTCTATTGGGATACTACCGGCGCTTTATACCGCAGTTTTCCGAGGTGGCATCCCCCTTAACAGACGCCCTTCGTAAGGATGTCAAACCACATCCCCTATTACACCCGACCAAGCAGATGGTGGAGGCATTCCAGTCCCTGAAGAAAACCATCACAACGAGTCCGGTGTTATCATCCCCAGACTTTAACAAAGCCTTTATACTCCACACTGACGCTTCCGGTTATGGGTTGGGGGCCGTGTTGTCACAACTGTCAGAAGAGAGGGTAGAACATCCCATCTTGTACATAAGTAGAAAGCTATTCCCTAGAGAGACCAAATACCCTACAATAGAAAAGGAGTGCTTAGCTATAAAGTGGGCAATAGATAAACTCCGATACTATCTGGAGGGCCGACCATTCACTCTGCACACGGACCATGCCCCCCTGCAGTGGTTGTGTAGAAACAAGTCACAGAACCCTAGAGTTCTGCGCTGGTTTTTGTCCTTACAGCCCTTTTCATTTGAGGTACGACACAGAAATGGGAAAGACAATGGGAGCGCTGACTATCTGTCTAGAATCTTCCCTCTCCCCAATCGGGAGAATCCAGGGGGGGAGGTGTGTGACAAGGTGGGGTCGAGGGAGGTAGAAAACGAAGACGTCACGGACTGGTGGGTGGCAACACCACTCTCTCCCCCTCTTGTCTCTCCACAACAGGATGATTGGAACTCTCCGTCATTGCCTTTGCTAGAGTCAACGGAGGAAAGCCGAGAAGGCTCCTTTAACTGGGGAATCCCTTATGACGAAAATCCGCCCCCTGATGAGGTCATCACCTTCGGCCCAATAAGGAGAGGAGACACCACAGAGCCGGCGTGTGTGATCACCGGAGAGGAGGAAGGAGCGGAGGGAGAGGACGTTGAGAGCTACAGAGGAAAAGGATCGCTGGAGAAGAGAAGGAGCCTTGGGTCAGAACCATCAGGAGCCCCGCGAGTGCCAGGAGGCCCACGACACCACGCTTCGCCCAGCCACGCTCCCGGAGGACCGTGGCTTTCGCAGGTACGGGAACGGTTCGCGGGTTGGATTGGGAGGAGGGAGAGTCCCGCGGAATAAAGCGACTCCTTCGCTGTCATACCTGCTTGCACCCTACCCTGAGCACCTTCACTTTGTTTCCTAGACGTGCGTCACGGTTTGCGGTGTTCCCTCACTTCCCTGCCCTCAAGTTCATTACCTTCAGCTCCCTTACACGTGTTATTGTTTTGTTGTTTCCTTCAAAAACCCCGGAGCCTCCGAGACGTCGACTACCAGCACGCTGGGAGGGAGACCCGATTAGACCCCGAGGAAGAAGACGGATGACCAGCCGCAAGACGGACCCGGCTCCATATTCCCCTGAGAAGCTGTCATTTAGGAGAAGACGTGTACTTGGGAAAATAAAACCCTCTTTAACCTGATCTGGTTTCGGGCCCGTTATTGCTACCCCGCAACAACCACGAAAACAACACAGCACACCAACTCACTCTCAAACACCTTCTCTACCACATACACACGCAGACCCATCAAAATGCCTTCTTAGCATGCTGGATGAGGAACATGATACAGAACAGCTACACAATTGCTATCCTAATACAGCTGATGCCAGCACTAAAAACACACCTGCTACAAACCCACACAATACTGATCACTCCTCTACAAAACAAAGTCTCACTATCACCAAAGCCCACTCTCTAAACTGTCTACTAATAAATGCTCGATCCTTCTCTAAAAACAAACATCACATCTACGACCTTCTCACAGATGCAAAACCAGACATACTATTCATAACTGAATCATGGTTGGGAGATGATATGGCTCCAGTCCTGCATGAAGCCGTTCCTCTAGGCTATCAAACGATCACCCAAAATCGTATAGGTAAAAAAGGAGGTGGTCTAGCTGGTGTGTTCAGGCAAACATTACATATCACTAAAGTTGATGACATCACCATAAAGAATTGTGAGGCTCTTCTCACCAGATGCATTCCTACACCGTCTTCCTCCTGTAACTTCCTGCTCCTTTACAGACCTCCACCTAGCAAGGCGACATTCCCAGACGCACTTCTAGACACAGTTTCAAACCTGATAACAATACACTCCAACCTATGCTTTCTGGGTGACCTCAACATTTGGTTTGACAAACCCAATATGACCCATCCAAAAACAATAATCACTGGCCTAGACGCACTGAACCTGCATCAGATTATCCACAAACCCACACACATCGCTGGACATATCCTAGATATCATTTTTGCTAATACTGAACTAGTTACCTTTCAAACTATAACTCCAGTCACATGGTCAGACCACCACTTGCTTGCTTTCCAACATAAAACAACACTAAATGAGTCACCTAAAACTACCTTACATCCATCCACCTATCGGCCATGGAACAAACTCAATTTGGAACACTTAGAAACACAACTAACATCCAGTACAAATCTGGAAACAATAAATTCTATTCAAAAACTATATGAGTGGCTACAGGAAGCTTTTGACATCCTGATACCACTCAAAACCACACAACAGAACAAAAGGAAAAAAACGCCTTGGAGAAACATAGAGATAAAAGACATAAAACAACAAATTAGAAAGCTGCAACGTACCTGGCTCAAAACAAACGCCAAACAAGACAAACTTCGCCTACAAAAATTTAACAGATTATGCAAGTCAGCTATCAAAAAAGCTAAGAAAAGGTACTATTCAGACAGAATTCAAAATGCTAAATGTGCAAATAAAGAATTCTATAAAATACTCAATGAATTTCGCAAACCAAATTGCCTAGAAGGAACTCATCCTGTTACTCAAGATTTCACAGACAAACTGGCAAATCATTACACGGACAAAGCAGACACATTGGACTCATACTTAAAACAGAAACAAAGCACCAGCACTAACCCTTGTACAAAACAACAATCCAAGAATACTTTAACCCAGCCTCTCTGTTCCTTCCAACACATCTCACACGATGAATTTATGGACCTGGTCAAAGCAAGCAGGCCTGCCGGCAGCCCTTCTGACCCGTGTCCACCACAAACTTTCAAGACAATTCTTTTAACAACCTCTGCTGCCACTCCAGTAAGAAGAATCATGAACGATCACTTAACTACCGGAATATTTCCAGAAGAACTCAAAAAGTGACACATACACCCTTTACTGAAGAAAACAAACTTGGACCCGCTGAACCCTGACAACTACAGACCCATTACAAATGGACCTTTCATGGGCAAACTGATAGAAAGAGCAGCATTCGCCCAGATGTCACAATTCATTGAAGAGAATGAAATACTTTCAGACTTCCAAACAGGATTCCGTCCGGGAAGAGACACTGAATCTGCCCTCCTTGCCATCTGGGATGACCTGAAGAATACAGCAGACCGCAACGGGGTTGCTGCGCTACTCCTCTAGGACCTCTCGGCTGCCTTTGACACGGTTGACCATGACACTCTGAAACAAAGACTCTATGAAGCCAGCATAGAGGGGACTGCTCTAGACTGGATCGCGTCCTACCTTCGAAACAGAACTAATGTCATCCATACCCCACCTTTCTCGCCAAACCATACTCCACAAAAGCAGGGGTCCCTCAAGGCTCTATCATCTCGCCCATGCTTTTCAACATCTACATGAAGTCATTACCGGTACTGATCAATCAATTTCACCTCACGTGCTATAACTATGCAGATGACACGCAAATACTCCTTCAACTAGAATGCCCCAAAGACATTGGAAAATCCCCAATTTTCAGTTGTCTCAGAGCCGTGGATCAGTGGATGACTTGGAGCCATCTCAAATTGAATGCTTCAAAACGGAAATACTCACGTGTGGCGATTGGAAACATTATGACCCGCTTGCCACCTGGCCTGATGAACTGGGATCACCGCCTAAAGTATCGAAGGAAGCAAGAAACCTCGGAATGACCATGGACTCCAAGCTATCGATGAATGCCCAAGTGGACAAACTAGCAAGATCAAGCTTTGTCACTATAAAAATGCTGCGACGAATTTGCCCTCATTTGGGATTTCCACACAAGGTCCAAGCTACCATCTCCCTTGTTCTGTCCAAACTCGATTATGCCAATAGCCTCTACCACGGATCACCTTTAACGACCATGAAAAGGCTACAACGGATTCAGAACTCGGCTGCCAGACTACTCTTGCATATCAAACCGCGAGACCACATCTCACCTGCCTTGAAAGCCCTGCATTGGTTACCGGTTGCCAGAAGATCCACGTTCAAGCTGCTTTTTATCACCCACAAAACACATTCAACAAAGGAACCTCCGCTCTCGCTCTAAAGGGGCATCTCGCCTCAAAATCCCAAGCTACAAGAAAAAAACCATGGGTGGCACATCCTTCTCTGTTCAAGAAGCCAAACTATGGAACTCTTTACCCCCCCAACATAAGATCCACCGACAACCACCTTATCTTCAGAAAACTACTCAAGAATTGGATCTTCCCCACATAAGCACCATACGCAAACAGAAATTTACAGCATATCCCTCTGTATATAAGCATTTATTTTCACTATAGATATATATCTATCTTTGTGTATTGCTTTGTATAAACATGTAAAATAATTATGTTGTAAAAAAAAAAAAAAAGAAATCATCTTTGGTCTACATGTACTTGCTTCCATTGTGCATCTATGTACCTTCCATGATCTGTGTGTTTGTTACTTTTCTCCTAAAAAAGCATATCCAATGCACTACCCTATTTCTCATCCTGTACCTCTATCAATATCTTTAATCTACATATACTTACCTCCTTTATGCATCTATATACTTTCAATGTACTTATGGATCTATATATTTATCACTTTCTTCTAATTTAGCATTTCCAATGCTTCTCTCAATATATCTTCTAGCCCAACTTTCTGACTCATCTCAAACTTCTTTATACTACTCTTTCCAATGCACTACCCTATCTCTCACCCTATACATCTATCAATATATCCTCTACATCCACTCTCTCATTTATCCCAAAGCCCATACCACTACTATGATCCCCAAAATAACCCTTTCTAGACTCTCCCCTACTCTACCCCGCCTTGCATCATCTGACACCTCTTTTGACTATACCGATCCCGCAAAACAAACCTTTCTAAACTCTTCCCCTCCAAAACCCCTTTTTACTCATCCAAAAGCCTCTTCCTACTGCTATGCTACCAAAAAAAAAAAAAAAAATCCAAATCCTTCACTCTTCTATCCCTCCACTATCCTTTTCAATCAAAATAGCAGACTAACATGTTCACTTCTCAAATTCCATATTCCACTATACTAATTCACCACTAATCCTTTATGGGTTCCAGAGTAGCGTGCTACTCGCCAATAAAGCGTTTCAACACCCCATCAGGGTTACAAGCGCTATATAAATGCAAACCTTTTTCCTTTTTTTACCCCTCCCCAACCCTTCTCAATCCAAATAACTGACTAACATATCCACCACTCAAATTACTTTCATGTTTCACCATACTAATTCAACACTAATCCTTAGGGGTTCCAGAGTAGCGTGCTACTCGCCAAAAAAGCGCTTCAAAACCCCATCATGGGTAGCAAGCGCTGTATAAATACAAACCTCTTTCCCTCTTCTATCCCGCCACCTACCTTTCTCTATCCAAATAACTGAATAACATATCCACCACTCAAATTACTTCATATTTCACTATACTAATTTTCAACAATAATCCTTTATGGGTTCCGGAGTAGCGTGCTACTTGCCAGAAAAGCGCTTCAACACCCATCAGGGGTAACAGGTGCTATATGAATGCAAGCCTTTTTTCCCTCTGCTACCCTTCTCAATCCAAATAACTGACTAATATCCACCACTCAAATTACTTTCATATTTCACTATACTAATTCACCACTAATCTTTTATGGGTTCGGGAGTAGCGTGCTACTCGCTGAAAAAGCGCTTCAACACCCCATCAGGGGTAACAAGCGCAATATAAATACAAACCTTTTTTCCCTTTTCTATCCTTCTGCTATCCTTCCGAATCCAAATAACTGACTAACCTATCCACCACATAAATTACTTTCATGTTTCACTATACTAATTCAACACTAATCCTCTATGGAACCTGGAGTAGCGTGCTACTCGCCGAAAAAGTGCTTCGATGCCCCGTCAGGGGTAGTAAGCGCTATATAAATGCAATTACAATACAATACAATACAATACAATACAATACATACGATATATTTCGGAAAGGAGGACATTTGCGTATATTCCAATAAACAGCAAAACTCCGTAAAAGGAACAGCAAAAAACTAAGCATAAGATCGATAGGCCCTATCCAAATATTGACTTACCCCACTTCGTTTCTGTTTCCCTCCTTTACTTTGTGTCCACAATTTACGCTCTCACTCATTTGTTTGCAAGAATTTGAGAGAACGAACAGGCACACCCATTGGAAGTAGATAGTCCAATGCAACTATAATTGCTTTACATATGACATTCAGCAAATCGTATACAGTTACTCTATTAAAGTGTAAGGAGCATGCCAACATTGACATACGTCTACATGAGAGAGGACGCATTATTGCATCCATGCTGAGGACGGGTAGGTTAAGAGTGCATTTCCACCGTCATCATTGGTGAAGCAGCAGTCACTCTACGCGGTTTCTAGAAGAGGGGATAATAAGGGATGGGCAAATAAAAGGGAGTACCTGGGAGGGCTTGGCTCGTTTGAAGCATTGACTGGTCCCCACCTGTGGCGCCAACGGGTATGGCAGGCGTGCTCGCAATTCTGAGTGCCAGGGAGAAGGGAGGGTGTATCGGGGTTAGGACATCTGCTACTTCCTACCCGCCAACCCCAGTTACGCCAGAGCAGGCTAAGTACTGGCAGTATCTAGGCTCTCCTGGGAGGCGGGGACAGAGACCTGTACAGCACCTGGTTGTGCACCCTGAAAGTCATCCAGAATAGCATTCCAGCTTGCTGCTATAGGATTCTTGCGAAGGCCTAGGGTGTCCTCAGTGCACAATGCCACACTTTCTGCCCTAGCCCACACCAGCAGCAACTGTCTACGGGCTATTAAGGTGGGGGAGTCGGAGGACTTCCATCTCCTTGTGATCAAGCGTTTGGCTGCCAACATACCCAGGTCAAGGAAGCGGGAGGTGACCTTCAATCGTTTGTCTCTTGTGTAGAGGTGTAGCATGTACTCCTCCCAGATGTGCATTAGGGTGTGGCCAGTGCAGGCGGTTAAATCCGCGCTGACCGAGCGCCAGTAAGGATGTAAAGATGGGCAAGCCCACAGCATGTGTAGGAGATCAGCATCGAGAACCTGGCACCTAGGGTAGGCTGAATCTGCCCGGAGGAAAAATCTGTTTATTTTGGTAGGGGTGAGGTATGCTCTTTGGAGTATATAATGTTGGATGAGGCGGAAGCGAGCGTTGCGAGGGATATAGGTGGGACTACTCAGTACTTCAGTCCACTCCTTGTTGGTGAAAAGGTGGCCCCTATCCGCCTCCAAGTGTTGCCTCAGTGGTGTTAGCGTCACTTCTGTGTGCTGGTGCAGTGAAGCAGCGAACAATTTAGTAAGATGCCCACCCCTCCCCATGACGTGCAGGTACTGGATGGTCAAGTGTGTGGCATGTTCCGTAGTCATGTCCCACCATTTATCCCGCAGAGATCGTCCTCCCCAGGTCATCAGCTAGGAGGTCTTCTTGTCGAGGACATATTCTCACTCCCAGATAACGGAAGGTGTCAGGTTGCTATTGGATGCGACCTCCGTTGAGAGTGGGCGCCGGACGTGAAGGGGTAGAGACAGGACTCTCGGAGCGTCCAAAGGATTTAAAATCAAGGTATAATACAATAGTGACTCCGTTTTAACGTTAGAGTACTGTTTACTGCGCGTTTGGCACGATGCACTGACTAACTTACGATGTGTAAAATAAGATGATATGTGGAGTTTGGCACCTCGTATTGTATTAAGCGGTACGGAGTGGTGACTGGAATCTATGTGAAGGATGGAGGGGAGAGTGTTGGATACAACAATAAATTGGATTTAGTGTAATTTCCTTGGTACATGTATATAGTTTACTCAGGGTTCAGCTATTTATTTACTTAAAAGCAAACATAGAATATTCAGGTCAAGGTACACTAAGGCAATGTAATTTGCTAATTTCTACTTACAAGGGTGTTACTCTTACCGCAAATGGAATTTGGATCATAATGACAAATTTGGAGACCTAGCATTCTAGATACATTTGGTGAGCGACTTTACAGAGAATTTTATGAAGTTTACTAATTCAACAACTAGCATTCATTGACTATACTCCCTTTTTTGCTCAATAGGCAGATCAATGCGGATGGTTTCATTGAATAAGACTGGATACGTCGTTTCTGATGTTTCAATATTTCTGTATAGGTGAGCTGGTATGCATACATCGAGACACGCTACCTGCTTTTAGCTTGATAAGGTGTAACCAACTGTGGTTTCGCACAGGAGCACTCTGTCCATTAAAGCACTATTTTGCTAAATCCTATGGAATATAATGAGGATTTCACACTGAATTCTTAACAGCATGCAAATGGTAGCATTGGGCACTTCTCTTTATTTTGGAGGGACCACAATTTATTGGTGGCAACTGTGACTTAGCAACTATATTTCTGGACACTAACTCACCACAGGTCTGGTCTTTTAGTCTAAACAACATGGAGCTTGACACGTTGTGGCGTCTTATAATTGGAGGCATTAGAAGTATAAAGTTTTTTATGCAATGTATGCAAGACAACAATTTGGTTTATTTCTTTTGTAGCCCTGATGAAGTCAGTATGGTTTATGTACCTATGACGAAACACGTGTTGGCTACAAATTGTGACTGGAGTGAATTCTGAAATTCCAGAAGTGACTTGCAACTTACTGTGATGATGGAAGAATAAAAAAGATAAAGGATTAAAAAAGAAGAACACGGCCGGGCAAGATGGCCGAACGGACGTAGCTCGTCTCGGCTCCCGATCCGCGCGTTATTCCGGACCTGATTGATGCGGCCAATTAGCGATTTTCCAGTCCTGACACACATCCCCGAGCGGCCGAAGATGTGGGGCACAAACCGTGGGCAATAAATAGATCCCTCCACAGTCCCAAGGCCAGCAGTGAGGCTTTGAAGTTCAGCGCCAGTGATCATCAAAATGGCGGGCGCCATCATACGGGAGCCGGAGCCTTCCCAGGTCCGGTGAAACAACCAACGAATTGCAGTAGCAGGGTACATCACTCACCGTGGCTGTCTGGGAGCGTTGCTGACTCCGCGGGCCCGGCGGTCTCCACCGAAGGGAGCGACGCTGGACTGGTCTATTCATGGGAGCGGACCCTGCGACGCCGCGTGGACAGGTGGGACTCCCCGAGTGTGAGGCTGGCGAGCGAGGGGTCTGATGACTGGCGATACACCTACTGCCCAGAGTTGCTTTCCAGGGGCCTGTCGCCGGGTTGGAGGAGCGGTGTCCTCCGGCACTGCCCGACGCCGCGAGCCCCGCCTGACCCCAAAATGGCGGACCAACGCTACTGGTAGCCACCGTTGGCTGGCACTTGTCATCCTGCGGCCCGCCGTTCCTCCGCGGGCCTGATTGGACGGATCCTGCTTTCTCCGGGGCTGCGGTGAGACGTCGGAGGCGCCCTGCGCTCTGGTACCCTGCAACAAACGCTGCTCCAATGGCGCCTTACTGAGGGAAGCGACCTCCCACCGGGGCTCCTCCAGGAAACGATACGCGCTGGGACCAGCAGGTGCGTGGGCGCCCCGGGGGACGGACGGCCGAGGGATCCAGGGAGTGAGGCGGCATTGGGCGGCCTCCAGGGCGACATCACCGCGGAGCGAGGACAAGGGGACCCAATGCGAAGCAATTTATCCAGCATGCCTGACCCTAAGATGGCGACCAATCGGTGAGCAAGACTATATAAAGTGAGTCTTCCAGCAGCTCCGGAGGGGCGCTGTCGACCCCCGAGGCCGGGCCCGCTTGCTGAGACGCCTAGGGGACACTTTGAAGGCCAGCGGCACCACTCGGTGGACCGCGCCACGTGGAGCTGGTAGAAATCGCCCGAGGTGCCGCATTCAAGCACGCTGGCTCGCCTCCGCACCCGAACCTAGCCCACAAAACGACATGTTGACAGCTTTCGGGAGAGGACGGGGCGGAGGACAGCGATAGCCATCTAACGAGTATGCTCCCGGTTTGCGGGTCGTCCACCTGAGCACCATCCAAACCGGACTGCTTCAACACCATACTCTCTGCCTACGAGCGATAGCGGCAGCGAAGCGTTTCTAGCTGGCCTACAGATTCTGCGCCACAACAGCACAGCCGCCCTCGCTGGCCCTCGCCTCCACAACTCACCAACTCAGCAGCCGCCTCTCCTGTAGCGGCGTCCGAGGTCCTCCTGGACCCGCCCTTATGCCACCAAAAAAAAAGTTGAGCAAGACACCCAACAAGGTCTCAGATTTCTTCGCGCTACCGGATAAACGACCGCCTCTGGGTCCTGAAAAGGGAACAGACACCATGGCCCTTACGAAGGAGGACCTCCTGACGCTGTTTAGGGATTTTAAAACGGAGTATTGGAATGACCTTAGCCAGGACATTAAATCTTCAATGGAACAGCTACGGTCAGATCTCACAGAGAGACTGACCACCCTACAACAAGATGTGGACTCAGTTGGCACTAGAGTGTTAGACCTGGAGGCACAAACCCAGGATTATGACAAGCACACCACGGCGCTGCGTGAAGATGTACGCACCCTCCAGGACCAATTACACCAGACCCAACTCAAAGCAGAAGACCTTGAGAACAGGGCACGGAGGGACAACCTGCGAATAAGAGACTTGGAGGAGGGGGCGGAGGGGCCCGACCTGGAAGCCTTCCTGGAGGGGCTTTTCTCAGAGATCCTCAGTCCTCAAGCTCACAAAATAAAATTGGAGCGCGTCCACCGTGTGGGAAGCCTCATGCCCGGAGAGAAGAGGAGACCGCGCGACGTGTTAGCTAAATTTCACTCTTACAAAGTCAAGGAAGCTGTGCTGTTGGCGGCCAGGAAGAAGGGGTCGATCTCCTTCCAGGACCATTCCTGCTCCATCTATCAGGACCTAGCTCCATCCACTCTGGCCAGGAGACAGTTGTTCAGGCCCATCACCTCGAAACTTCGAGACGATAAAATAAGATACAGATGGACATATCCGTTTGGGCTGAACTTTGAATTCAATAACAAACAGCGTCACATATCTGACCTGCAAGACGGACTGGAGCTCCTGGGACTTTCCGCGGAGGAGTCTGGCCCCCCGCACAACAAAACACAGAAACCTCTGCGGGGGGCCCGTCGGGCTCCTCTTCGTCCACGCGTCCACGCAGGACTTACCGATGAGGCGTCGGAGAACACTGGCCTTTTCTGGCTACGATCTGTGGGTGGATGCTCGAACGACTCACCGCGCCTACCAAGAGGCATTGACTACGGCCGCCTGCCTGCCATACGTTGATAGCGTCGACAAAAGACGTTGCTGCGGCTGTCCGCGGAGACATTTCTAGTGCCATGGTGTCACTCTCGGCCAGGCCACACAACCCTCGTTGAACCAAGTGGGACGACTCTCTTTCACTTTCATACCTGCTGCTCCCCCAGCTTCTCCAGCTTGGTGCCCCAGAGATACCGGGACTGCATAGCAGCTTAGTCCTCGAGACTACTATAGACAATGGTGTCCTGCGGAGCCACCTGGCCATCCGGGCATGTCCGGTGGACCTGACGGTCACACTACTCCATGTGCAGACTCACGGGGATGGGGTTACAAGCTCAGCCGCATGGTTATACTGACTACAGCTTTCTACGATGTTCGGGATGGGTGCGGACGGGGACCTCGGTCGTACCGTCCCCCCATCGTTCTCATGGGGGCTACCTTACCCCCTCTGGGAACATGTTAGCGGTCCCTCGACCGCAGATGTTAGTAATGTTAGTTTTTTTTGTATTTGGGGTGGGGAAGGGGGGTGGGGGAGGGAGATGGTGGCGGTTTTTTAACGCTCACGGGCAGGGGCTATGCATGTCTCAACAGGCCAACAGACAACACGTGCATGGGAGCTCGGATGCAGCTGAGCCGAACCCGATCCAGTACTACAAGGCAATGCCTAGCAATCAAGGAGAGGGAGGGGAGCCCATACTCACTAGATGGCTATAACTATCGGCTCTTGGAATGTGAAGGGCCTTAATTCACCTCAAAAACGCCAAAAAGTCTGGAAATACCTAACCGACCATCACCTGGACATAGTGGCTTTACAGGAAACCCACCTGGCGAGAGCGGAAGATACCCGCTTGCGCCACAAGCAATACCCCTTGATTTACAGATCCTCGGCATCCACTAAACATAGGGGGGGTGGCGCTCCTCTTTCATACTTCCACAAAATTCCAACCGCAGGATGTCCGGACCGATAAAAATGGCCGTTTAGTAATGGTCAAGGGCTTCCTGAAGGGCAAACTCTGCACACTCATAGCAATATACGCTCCCAACGTAGGACAGACAGCCTTTTTAAACATGCTGGTGGGGAAGATCCAAGACTTCGCCGAGGGTCCAACGATCCTTATGGGGGACTTCAACCTCACATGGCAACCAGCGGTAGATAGCACTCATTCACATCGCTCAGACAAGGGCTCGTTTACCGCCGACACTAAGCAACAGCTGCATGACCTGGGTCTCCTTGATGCCTGGCGTACCCTCTATCCTGAGTCCCGCGACTATACCTTCTATTCCCATGTGCACCGCACATACTCCAGGCTTGACTACATTTTTGTTAGCAAGAATCTATTGGGTACCCTACGGGAGGCTAAGATATTCCCCTCTCTTTGTCAGATCATAGTCTAGTCTCCATATGCCTGACCTGGAGCAATAATGCTTCACCAACCCCCAGGTGGTATTTCCCGTCGGCCCTCACACGAGATAGACTGCTTTGCACCACACTGAGGGAAACAATCACAGAATACTTCCACTTAAACAACCCCGAGGACACCTCTGAATTTACCAATTGGGACGCGTTTAAAGCAGTAATCAGGGGAAAATGCATTGCCTTGAACTCTGCCTTGAATAAACAGCGAGCTAAGGAAAGGGAAGCCTTGGAAATAGAGTTAACCGCGGCCGAACATACACACAAATCGCACCCCACTAGAGTATCTCTCCGCCACCTGACCGCTCTGCGAGGTAAACTTAGAGCCATCTATAACAATAGAGCTGAAATAACTCTTCTTAAGCTTCGCCACCTCTCTTACTCTCAGGGTAATAAGATCGGTAAACACCTCGCCAGACAACTGAAGGGGAAACGGGAACAAGAATATATAGGAGGCATACGAGGGGGGGACGAGGAACCAACACATAAAGACGAGGACAAAGCTAACTCTTTCGGCTGCTTTTATAAGACCCTTTACACTAAAGACCAGCGCGACACGAATGCTCAGCTCAATTACCTCCAGACGCTATGCTTCCCTCAGGTCTCCCACGACTGGAACGACACCCTCACTGCCCCCATATCCCCTGAAGAGATAGGCGCTGCTATTAAAGCCCTCAAGCTGCACAAGGCCCCAGGTCCAGATGGGTACACCGCCCAATTCTATAAAACCTTTGCTCCAGATCTCATACCGCACCTCACGAGGCTTTTTAACAAAATGGCAGAGGAGGGGGTGGTTACCAGATCGATGACCGAAGCTGTGATCACAGTAATACCCAAACAGGGGAAAGACCCGCAATTATGTGCCTCATATCGCCCCATTGCCCTGTTAAATTTGGACGCAAAACTTTACTCCTCCATATTAGCGTCTCGCCTCAATGACCTCATGCCCGACCTTGTTCACCCTGATCAATCTGGATTTATCAAGGGCCGACAGACTCATGACAACACCAGACGCATAGTCCACCTGATAGAGAAAGCTACCAAACGTCGACTTCCAGCAGTGCTTGTCGGCCTTGACGCCGAGAAGGCCTTTCATAGGGTGGACTGGTCGTTTCTTTTTAACACACTTACAAGCTTCGTGTTCGCGCCCAAATTTATTAACATGATCAGAGCTAATTATATCCAACCGAGCTCCAGGGTTCAAGTCAATGGAATGATGTCGGCCCCCTTCCCCCACTCCAGAGGCACCCGTCAGGGGTGTCCACTTTCACCCCTGCTATTTGCTCTAAGCATCGAGCCCCTCGCGATGACCATAAGAGCGGCCCCAGAGATCCAGGGAATCCCCTTTAGCGGCGACGCACACAAAATCTCACTCTTCGCAGATGATGTGCTCTTATCCCTCACTGACCCGTCCACGTCCCTCCCATCATTGCAATCAGAATTGACGAGATTCGAAGAAGTGTCGGGTTTTAAGATAAATTTAGGTAAATCACACATACTTAATCTTACCCTTCCAGATTCGGAGGTGCGGGATCTACAGCAACGAACCCCGCTTAGGTGGACCTCTTCCTCCTTACAATACTTGGGGATTCAACTAACGCCTCGGGTGGAGGGGCTCTTCCGTGCTAACTTTCCACCCATTCTCTCCCGCATACAAACGGATCTTGCAAAATGGAAGCCTCTTTTCATATCCTGGCTTGGTCGCATCCACGCTATTAAAATGACGCTTCTCCCGAAGCTCTTGTACCTCTTTCAAGCCTTACCTATAGAGCTGGAAAGGGACTTTCTCCCTAAAATCAAATCTATGATTCTACACTTTATATGGCAAGGGGGCCGCGCTAGATTTTCTTTCTCCATACTGCGTCGGCCCCGTAAAGAGGGCGGAGTGGGTTTGCCGGACCTTGCTCTCTATTATAAAGCAGCCCAACTACGAGTGGTGACGGAATGGTCCAAGCGTGAGTCCGATAAACATTGGCTTCACATGGACCGATCTATAGCAGGGAGAACCATTTGGGATCTCATATGGCGCCCCAAACAGGAAAGACCCAAGAACGCCTACATTAGCACTCCCACTCTCACTACTCTGAAAGTGTGGGACTCCCTGGCCGGTAACGAGCAGTGGACCTCGTTTCCCTCGCCCCACACGCCCATTCACTTTAACCCAGCCTTTCCCCCAGCACTACATGAGGGCCCTTTGACGCCTGGCGTGCAGGTGGATGCCTAGCTTTGACACACCTCTTCCATAGTTTCGACCCCCTCACTTTCGATAATTGCAGAAGGGACTATGGTCTAGAGAGGTCAGAACACTTCCACTACCTCCAGTTGCTGCATTGGGCCCTCACTCCGTCCATACGACAGGCGGCCACTCGCCTCCTCACAAAATTTGAGACCTATATTTTAAACGCCACTACCATGAGAGGGGTGATCTCATTTCTATACAATTACCTACTTACCGCCTCACACTCCCCACGGCCACGCTACATGACTATGTGGGAGGACATACTCCATAGGGACATCTCAAATAGGGAATGGTCGGGACTGTGGTCAGACATTCTGAAATTCAACCATTCCACGGAGCTTCGGGAAGCCCACCTTAAAACCATGATGGATTGGTACCTCTACCCTTCCAAGCTTAAGACAATCTTCCCAAACACTTCTGACAGATGCTGGAGGGGATGTGGGCTCCTAGGGGACTTCCAACACATATGGTGGGACTGCCCCACCATACGCCCGTTTTGGGAAGAAATTCTAGCACACATCAAGGACATGCTAGGCTACCCCGTCCCGACTACCATGGCAGAGACTCTCTTAGGCCTCCGCGATCCGACCCTCGAACATCAGACCCGAGCTATCATGTGGATGTGCATAGGAGCCGCTAAAGTGACCATTGCGGCGGCCTGGAAACGGAAGGAGGCCCCTGCGATCTCCCTCTGGCATTCTCGTCTATGGAAACTGCTTAGCATGGAAAGAATGTCTGACATCTTTCGAAACGAATATAAAAACTTTGAATATAAATGGGGACCGTTGGTTGCCTTTCTCTCCCGAGGCCTACCCCTAGCTGTCTGTCCTCCCTCAGTTAGAGACATGCACCTATTTCAATTTTAAAAACACTTACGATTGCCCGTCGCTGGGCGCCTTAGATAACCAATGCTGCCACCATCGGTTTGTGGGAGGGGGGTGGGAGGGTTTGTTATTTATTTTCAGGGGAGTTATTTTAGGGGTATTTACTTATCCTTAGAGAGCTCCTCCCCGTTGGGAGGAAATTACAGAGTTCCATTGCAAAAGAAAGATGGGTTGGGCTGATAACTACCCCTTTCACTAGGCAGGTCGATCTGCTCCAAGTCACTATAACGTGAGACGTTGTACAATACCTTTACGCATTATTATATGAGGATGTGGCTGGGGCAGATGCCTTGTTTTGTATCACTGCTTGAACCCGTATTAACAGCTCTATATAATAGCTCACTGCGATGAGCGCTTTGATGCAAAATGTTTGGGTTGTCTTTTTCGGAAACATCAATAAATACATGTTTGACACAAAAAAAAGATTAAAAAAAAAAAAGAAGTACACAAACATTTATTTGTACTTTTGTTTGAATGTAGTGTTGCTCAGGGGCTGTATATATTATGACTGTTAGCGTTTTGTGCTGCATGTTATGTAGCTATATATGATAACAGGGGTCTGCTATGCACTGTATGCAGCATACAAGGGGGGGGACAGTCAACACAGGGCGATATCGCTCAGCTGAAAAATATTAAGGAAGAAAAACAAAAACAACATGCAGAATATTTTTGTGGCAGATGTGCAGCAGGGATCCACCCAAACTGAAAGGCCAAACATTGGCAACTGATCCGTAATCTCAATCAGAGAGGAAGGAGCGTGTGTAGCAGAACTGGGTCCCGAATTTCCCTGCACCCCTGGTGTGGTGTATATGATGTGCCAGCCGTGAAAGGTGCTTATCCGGTCACAATACCAGAACTGTTGAGGAGGAGTGTTCCAAGCTCCAATCTTGGCTGTTGCATGTCCCATTGGCTCTGTGTTGATGTGGGTGTCACCCGCAGTTGGCCATTGCAACAGAGACCAGTATGAGCCACCCTCAATTCAGAGACAAGGTGTTATTGATTGCCCAGCGAAGTCAGATTATTTCATCCGCGTTCTGCGGTGTCACGGCTGGTGGCACCGGCGATCCCATCCTGGTCGTGTTTGCGTTCGAGGAATCGTCTTCACTGGAGGATTTCACAGATTCATTGTCCAGATCCGAAGTATGGGTTCGAGCATGTAGTGCATCTGCCGTCTGCAGAGCACATCTTCTTTCCGAAATCGCCTGTTCTAGGTTGGGTACAGCTTTAGGTGGCCTGGGCGACTAGTGCATTATCACCGACCACGCCTGCGGACTTTGATGCTTCTTAATTACGGTGGGCCACCAGGACATGGATGCATGACCCGTGCCCTCCATCCAAAGCCACGCATCCTCAGGAGAGTCAAAGAGGCGAACAGTCTTTCTCTACTACTCAAAGGCTCACTCGGAGCAACAGAGAGTATCGTATATTCAGCTCACAGAGGCTACGCTTGACAGTGAGGAAGGAATTACGGTGCTTCTGCACGATCAGCGTATAATCTGGGAATAGCATGACTGAGGCGCTGCTCACACTGATCTCTTTTAATCTACGTGTTTCTCGCAGTATGATGTCCAGATCTCTGTAATTGAGGAGGCAGAACAGAAAGGGTCTGGGGTTGGCTCCTGGCGGCGGTCTCCGCGATGGTACACAATGCGCCCGTTCAACGGCAAATTGGGGGGACAGCGCTGTGCGAGGTACCAGTTCACGTATCAAGGCTTAAACATGGGCCACCGCATCCTGACCCTCTGCGCCCTCTGGAAGTCCAACTACCCAAAATTATTGAGTCGTGATCGTCCTTCAGCATCCTCTACCCGATCTTCCAAAGTGGTCACACGTTCCATCAGTGCCTATATCAAGGTTGCGTTTTCTTGGGTGACGGGTTGCAGTTCTGCCAACATGAGTTCAATATTGTGTTGCTTGTCAGCGAGTTTGCGCTGATCTGCACGCAGCAAGTTGGAGTCCGTGGTCACTTTATCCATCTTGCTTTCAAGGGAGATCAACGTACATTCCAGCGTTGCACCAATTTTCCCTACAGCCATAAGCTTCTCGCTAAGTGCCACCTCGGGATGCACTGGCTCCGCCTGCATGCGCTCTCTCGCATGCTCCACAACTTCCGGAGCCGGTCGAGCTGGGATGGATGGGGTAGTCGAACGTAGACGACCCATCACTATTTGCTGGACAGTGGCCATCTATGGGTCTGCAGTCGCCCGTTAGTGCCGTTCACGCAAGCCGATCAGGAGTAAGATCTGTAGCAGGTACAGAGAGCCAGTGGTGTCTTCCCCTAAGGGGTGTAGGCAAGGTGGAACGTCGACCCGGTAGGTCCGCAGTGTAAGCCCCTAGGCACTATGGGGCCCGGTCGAGTCCAGCCCCTGTGCCCCCTGAAGTTGGCCACAGGCCAGACCTTGGTTAACTCTTGGATCCTCTAAGGAGATGGAGTGAATGGAAGCAAGGGAAGAGGAGGGAGCGGAGAAAGGCGAATGAGCAGAGAGAGAAGGTGGAGGCACTGTGTCGTATCAGGAAAGCCATTGAAGTAGTGCCACTCAAATGAGTGGTATCCCTCGGGGCACAGCGGTGCCTGAATAAATCAGGTTTAAAAATTTTGATAAGAGGTTGAGAAAAGGCAACAAATTGTAAAGTAGTTTTCAAAAAACTGTCTAATCTTTATTCATACATGAATAAGTCCATTCAATCATGTATTGGAAGTAATATCATCAACCAAATGTTAACTCTCCCAATGCATTTCGGGCTTACGAGCCCTTCGTCAGGGGAAAGGAATCTGAAAAAGTGCGGAGAAAGCAGAGCGTCACGATTCTCTATGAAGAAATGAACGTAAATTATGTGAGATACCAACGCGATGTGCTAATGCTGAGCATGCGTATACCCGCGTGTGAGAGGATATAAGGAAAATGATTATGAAAGACCCGTTATTGAAAAAGTGTGGTGTGTAGAAAAAGTGCTAGAAAACAAAGCTTATAATAAAACCTGTGGTGGTGCGTAAAACGGTGTAAAAACACATCGAGGTGCCAACTCTAAATAACACTAAGATGACCCAAAACCTAAAACCTCGCGGTAAGTGATACTTCTTCAGCTAAGCGAATACCATGTGGCACGCGATCCAATTCACAATGTAAAAACATGGGTGAACGAAACAAATCTAAAAGAATAGATACCATTGCCATGTAGTGAAACGTTAAAAAACAGTTGAGTAGTGAGAACTTAGAGTGACCCAAACGTGTACAACCCGGCGGGTGAACTTACTAGAATCCGGTGTGAATGTTCTGTAATTCAGAACTTGAAAGCAGGAAGCAGAATGTAACCGACTATCTCCAATAAATGGTAACTCAGTGTGCAGAAACTAAGAAAGGACTAACCATAAACGTAAATTCGGCACTGAAGATAAGCGCCATCTTGTAGTAGTTTAAATGGGTCAGACTGTTAAGGTCTGACAAGTATCAAAGTAAATAAAAAGGAAAAATAGTGTAGTCGAATAATAACCTCAATAATAAAAACGGTGAGTAAATCTGAATGTGCATCTGAGATTAACGAAAACTGACTGAAGCATATAAATCAGCGAATGAGAAGAAGAAAAGACAGGATGAAACCCAATGGATAGGGATAGCATATGGATTCAATGGCGTGCGATAAATGTTAACAAAGAATAAACTAAGGAAGGAACGAGACACGTGTAAATAAAGTGACCCCAAAGTGCTTATCAGCTAGTAAGGAAAGAAACTGGTAACAAGAAGGTTACATGAAAGGTTCACGAAGTACTGTGAGGAAAGTTTATGTAAGGACAAATACGAACACACCAACACAACAAGTGAAACGAAAAAACACTTATGATGTAACACAAAACTTATGGATATTGCTCAGATGTTGCTGGAAGCAATAGAAGAGACACTATTACACTCCGATTTAGACACAGATTTTCAACTTTTCTTGATGGAATTGGTCAATTTCTCGTTATATCAGAGCTATTTCGAGTGGGAAGGCCAACACTACCTCCAACTATCAGGAACTTCTATGGGCAATTGTGCCGCGCCAACATATGCCAATATCTTCATGCACAACTTTGAAGAACACAACATACTCAACACAACACAATGGCAAGAACACGCCATCACCTTTCTCAGGTACATTGATGACATTCTCGTCATATGGAAGGGTTCTCAGTCGAGCCTCACAGATGCTTTACATGTTCTCAACAGCATCAATGAAAGGATACAGTTCACCTTTGATTTTGATCAACATTCGATTGCATTTTTGGATGTTAAGATTCATAGATCAGGCAATGTTTTGGACACGAACATGTATAGGAAAGCTACTGACAGGAACAACTTATTGCATTATCAGAGTTTTCACCAGTCATCCCTTAAGAACACTTTACCTTTTTCTCAGCTCCTCAGAGTGAAACGTATAGTGTCCAATCCTGAGAATTTCGAGCAACAGGCAAAATGCATGCTCAGGAAGTTTTCCAAACGAGGATACCCGCAAATGATCCTCGACCAAGCTAACAAACGTTGTAACGAGAAGAATCGTATTCAACTTTTGAAACCCACTGTAAAAACTCCATCCAAACGGATTGTAGTTGTTTCCAAATTTTCAACGTTAAGTGCACGGTACAAACAATCCATCATTAAACATTGGTCCATTTTAGATATGGAACCTGATTTCAAAGGCATCTTTCAAGAATCTCCCATTTTCGCCTATACCAGAGGCAAAAACATCAAGGAACATATCACAAGAACATCTATACAACCCACTGAAACCACGTACAAAGGAAACGCCCCGTGCTTCAACTGCAACAACTGTCATAACATCATCAAGGGACCAGTTATAACACACCCCATGAAAGGGACCAACATCAAATTGAGAGTCAACGCTAATTGCGATTCCAAGAACGTTATTTACATGCTCAAATGCCCTTGTGGATTGGTCTATGTGGGTAAGACAGAGAGAAAGATGAAAATCCGCTTGAATGAACATAAGAGTAACTTTCGGACTAACAACACCAAATCCGTCTTAGCCACACATTTTACTGAACACCGGCACAACGTTAGTCAATTACAGTTTGCCATCTTGGAAACAATCACCAGACGCGAAGGCATCAACAACAATGCCTATATTCTTCAAAGAGAAAACCATTGGATCAAGTTTTTGGACTCCATGAAACCGAACGGTCTTAACGACCGGATGGAATTTCTCTGTTATCTGTGATATCTTTATCTTTATGCTTGCTTTGTACCTTTGGTCTACTTAATTTCAATTTCACATTCACTTCCTGTTTTTCTCTTCTTCCTTTTACTCTTTTCTTCACTCAGCTATGAAATCTCGTCATCTTTTTGCACATTATTTTTCTCAGCACACATCCCAATCTCCCTGGTTATAGGTTGTTCCCTTCATCATCTTTCTCTTTTCAGTCTGCATCTATATGACCTTGTTATTCTCACTTTTATACTTTTACATCTGACATTAATCTTGTTTCACACCAACTCAACTGTCACCACAGACACGCTTTTTCACACTTTTGAAAACACACACTTTTTTCATCTGAGCAATGTCCATAAGTTTTGTGTTACATCATAAGTGTTTTTTCGTTTCACTTGTTGTGTTGGTGTGTTCATATTTGTCCTTACATAAACTTTCCTCACCGTACTTCGTGAACCTTTCATGTAACCTTCTTGTTACCAGTTTCTTTCCTTACTAGCTGATAAGCACTTTGGGGTCACTTTATTTACACGTGTCTCGTTCCTTCCTTAGTTTATTCTTTGTTAACATTTATCGCACGCCATTGAATCCATATGCTATCCCTATCCATTGGGTTTCATCCTGTCTTTTCTTCTTCTCATTCACTGATTTATATGCTTCAGTCAGTTTTCGTTAATCTCAGATGCACATTCAGATTTACTCACCGTTTTTATTTTTGAGGTTATTATTCGACTACACTATTTTTCCTTTTTATTTACTTTGATACTTGTCAGACCTTAACAGTCTGACCCATTTAAACTACTACAAGATGGCGCTTATCTTCAGTGCCGAATTTACGTTTATGGTTAGTCCTTTCTTAGTTTCTGCACACTGAGTTACCATTTATTGGAGATAGTCGGTTACATTCTGCTTCCTGCTTTCAAGTTCTGAATTACAGAACATTCATACCGGATTCTAGTAAGTTCACCCGCCGGGTTGTACACGTTTGGGTCACTCTAAGTTCTCACTACTCAACTGTTTTTTAACGTTTCACTACATGGCAATGGTATCTATTCTTTTAGATTTGTTTCGTTCACCCATGTTTTTACATTGTGAATTGGATCGCGTGCCACATGGTATTCGCTTAGCTGAAGAAGTATCACTTACCACGAGGTTTTAGGTTTTGGGTCATCTTAGTGTTATTTAGAGTTGGCACCTCGATGTGTTTTTACACCGTTTACGCACCACCACAGGTTTTATTATACGCTTTGTTTTCTAGCACTTTTTCTACACACCACACTTTTTCAATAACGGGTCTTTCATAATCATTTTCCTTATATCCTTTCACACGCGGGTATACGCATGCTCAGCATTAGCACATCGCGTTGGTATCTCACATAATTTACGTTCATTTCTTCATAGAGAATCGTGACGCTCTGCTTTCTCCGCACTTTTTCAGATTCATTTCCCCTGACAAAGGGCTCGTAAGCCCGAAATGCATTGGGAGAGTTAACATTTGGTTGATGATATTACTTCCAATACATGATTGAATGGACTTATTCATGTATGAATAAAGATTACAGACAGTTTTTTGAAAACTACTTTACAATTTGTTGCCTTTTCTCAACCTCTTATCAAAAATTTTAAACCTGATTTATTCAGGCACCGCTGTGCCCCGAGGGATACCACTCATTTGAGTGGCACTACTTCAATGATTTACCCTGACACCCGGTCCAGAGGGTGATACCTCAGGTGCACGCTACAACCAGCACCCTAGTACAGCATCTGCTGTGCATCGCTCACCCACTCTTTGTATCAGGAAAGCCCACAGCAATGTATACCCTACAACACCGAGCCCTCTGCACCAACTCACAGCCTCCTCAGGGATTAGTATCCCTCCTCCCACCCCCAAAATGGCATCCATCATTTCTTGCCGCTCGCACTGAATGTCCGCGGCCTGAAGCAGCCTCTAGGCCCTGACCAGTAAGGGCAGCACCGCGCCACTGATAAATAATATTGGTCAGTTCAGGCGGCACACGTCGTCCGCGCCCCCCCCGGGTGCAAGCCCTGGAGCTCTCAGTGCTGGCACCATGTCCTGGATTATTGCAACTGTCAGGGTCTAAACCCACAGGCTGCCGTAGGTTGTGCCCAAAGGGGGTACGTTCAGGATTTAGTCTAACAATTCTTTTCTAACAGATACCTCACATTGCGGCCTAGGTCTGTGCCGACCCCCAGGTCGGTGCCTGGTGCTCAGCAGGGGAAGAGGACTCGCAGTCGCAAGAGTTCCAGCGGGTGCCCCCTCGCGCCGCCTACACCTGGCCAACGATAACACACACCATCCAGGGGACCAAAGTAGTCCAGTACCTCCTGCCCCCAAAAAACCACCTGCGCAACACGGCCTGGAGCCGATCCAATCCGACCCCAGAGCGGGCGCGAGGCGGACAAAACTGTATGGGGAGTGGGGCCCTCACCTCATTGCAGCAGTAGACTCGTCGGATGGCCCCAA
Organism: Calotriton arnoldi; assembly: GCA_963921515.1. Classification (NCBI taxonomy): domain Eukaryota; kingdom Metazoa; phylum Chordata; class Amphibia; order Caudata; family Salamandridae; genus Calotriton; species Calotriton arnoldi. The sequence continues at coordinate 2,703,136 of CAWUFW010001346.1, read as the reverse complement.
GACGTCTCCACGCACCTCACTCATCAGTCGGTCGGAGGCTCCTCTTTCCTTCTTGTGTGCGGCTAGTCCAGCAGGGTCAGGCCTCTCGTTTGATAGTAAGAGGCCCAGTTGGCAGCCGGCAGGCAACAGAGCGGCCCCCGTGTCGTGCAGCCTCGGGGTCCGGGTCCAGGTCCAGTCGGGCCGCCAGCTATTCACAGGACTCTGCGCCTCCGCCTGAAAGGGGGACAGCAGGGGAGCGGTGCAGGCCCCTTGGCCTCAGCTCCCGCCACCCACTCCGTTAGACAGTCTGGGCCGTCGGGGCCTGCAGGCACTCACTGCCTCTCCTCAGCCGCTGGGTCCATTGCAGCCGCAATTTCCACACGGGGCTTCAGCAGTTCAGTGAACCTCCAGCTCAGTGGAGATAGCTCGAGCGATCTACTCGGCCTCACGTCAGCCGTCGCCAACTCGCAGGGTCTAGAGCCCGCTCCGCTCACAAAGCTGCCTCGAGGTGCAGCAAAAAACGCAGGCCCCGTCCGTCAGCCCTCCGCTTCACACCAGGACTCGGGCGTGTAATCCTGCCCCAGCAGCAGCAGGAGAGGGACGGGCCGACTACTGCTCCTTCTGGCGAGCGGGACGAGGAGAAGAGTCATAGCTGGGCAGGATGCATGTCGGATAAGAGGTTAGGGACGCAGAGCTTCAAAGGGATGCGTCTGCCATCTTGGCCTGCTGGCCACGCTGCCACGCAGCATGAACAATTCTCTTCACAAAAGTTAAAAGGTTGAAACTGTGTAGTAGATGAAAAACATTAGTTTATTCATGATTAGAACACCTCCGCCTCGTATCAGTAGCTCCCTGCATGAACATTTAACTGGGAGGTTGTAAAGTAAGGATAAAACAAGGGACCGAAATGGAAAAAGGAACGGGGCAGAGAGGAAAGGAACAAACAAATTATATTACAACAATGTGGTACCAGAATATAGTTGTCAGGATATCATCTGATATAAATATTGTGTCCTAAATATTGCCTACGAAAATACTGGCCACTGGAGTGAATAGAAAACTTACACAAACTCTGACAATATTTTTGTAAACAATATTTACGGCATTGTATGTGTTGTACTGTAATTACATTTATATAGCTTTTACTACCCAAGTTTCCTGGTTCATCGATTGGCTACTACATGTCAGTGGGATTAGAGTTCTGCTATCAAAGAAATCATTCTATGTATTTACTCTTGTTTGTTCAGTAGTCGATTAAGTTGGAATTAGATGGTTAGATGTGATCATTAGTGTATGAGGGTTCATGCAAATGATTGGTGGGAAGCATGGATATGCAAGAGAAAATTAGTTATTTTTAGGTTGCAGGAATATAGTTCAAAGAAGTTTGATGTGATCACTGAAGTGAGATGTGGGCAAGCTGCAGAAATACAATATTAGATAGTAGGCAGACAGTCATGCGGCTTAGGTTGGGCAACACTCAGACAGAGTAAGGCACGCAGAGGATAGAAGGTAAGGAGAGGGTAATTCGACAGAAAGGGAGTGGAGGAAACAGCCACTAGTTTTAAATCAAGTTCAATTTGTAATGCATAGGAATATTGAGTTTTTTTGAGATACCATGCAATCTAGAGCTGTAACAACTGCAGAAAGTCACAACCGTATTTGCATGTGGGATAGCCTTTTTATAGAGCTTACTACCCACATGTGGGTGCCCAAGCGCCTATCCACACATATAGCATGTTACACCGATATATGAAACATTATGTAGACAAAAACCTACTTCTTAGTAAGATGATGTTTGTAAAGGGATTGGGCTGGACTTGTTCTGCCTAGATCATTAAAGGGTAGTGTAAGTCATCTGTTTGTAGACAGCAAGGACATCATTTGTATTGACCCTTGTTTAGGTGACCAATATCACGCAAATTCTCTGATGGATCAAGTTGGAAATAACCAACTCTTAATCGATTTTCTGAACTCCAAGTGACTATCAATGGCTCGAATCTCTGAAGGTAGGAAATTCCATAATTTGACGGCTCTAACAGAGGAAGTAGTGCCATTAATGTTTTTCTTCCTGCAAGTCAAAATTATTAGATGCAGTGCCTCCCTAGAACATACGTTCCTACACTTGAAGCATTTGGCGATTTTTAATTGACAGCATGTGGCGCACTGGAGAAGGAGACAGGGAGGCCAAAGGTCACTGATTCTATAGCAGGTTTATTCACAGGGCTTTTTATAGGAAAATGAAATACAGGGTGCACCATCCGGTGTATAGTTCTTGATTCAGAGGGCAGGGAATATCGAGTGGAGAGTCCGGTCTTCAGATTTCAGCTGTTAGCACCACCGCTCCGTCTCGCACTCGGAAAAAGAAAACAAAGAAAGGCCTGGTAAGGGAGGGGAACGTTGCTATAGGGATTGCCACACAAGGAAAAGGGAGTGAAGGACTGAACACCCGACCGTCACCGTGAGACGCGCGGCTTCCTCCCAGGGGTATTTTGCGCTCTGCTTTATTTTACTCGCAGCCGCGAGCCCCGTCCATAAGTTTAGCCAGATGGCCCGCCCTTCTCTCCTGCCTTCCCCTTGTCCCACGCAGCCCCCAGGTGGCCCCATACCTTTTGGAGCCACGATCCTCCTGGACCGTGGCTGGCTTTTGAGCGTTGCCGGAAAGGGTCCGGCTCCCCCTTTTCTTCGGTCCTGGATGATGCCGCTTCGGTCAGCTGGGCTTCCGGCTCGATCCCTGTGGTGGATCCAGGTTCTCCCAGTCCTGGCGGGATGAAGAAGGTCCTCACGTCTCGTCTTGAATCCGCCGACACCGATCCTTCCAGCATCCGACTCCGTCTCGCTAGACCCAGTCCTTCCGTCTCTTCCCCTTTGAAGGAGGGCGGAACACCTGACCAGGGCACGTGATCGGCACCCGGAGCCGAGAGTAGTGGAGCCTTAAAGGGCCAGTGTATCTGAGGCGAGGGCTGGAAATAGAGGAGGGGACAAGGTGACAGGTGAGGGGGCATACCGTCAGGCAACGGATCAGAGGAGGGATTCGCAAACAGCTCCTCGCCACACACCCCCACCCCAGCATGTTCACGATCGGGGAACAGGGTGAGTCGGGAAAGGAAGTCCGCATTGCCGTTGTCCGAGCCCTTGCGGTGGCGAACCTCAAAAGAGAAGGGCAGTAGGGCAAGGAACCAACGAAGGACCCGCTGATTATTCCCTTTGTTCCGAATCATCCAGAGGAGAGGAGCGTGGTCCATATACAAGAAGAAATGGGTGCCCTCAAGGTAGTATCTTAACCTGTCCACCGCCCACTTGATAGCAAGACACTGCTTTTCAATGATGGGATAGCCGCGTTCCCTGGGGAACAACTTCCGGCTCAGGAAAAGGATGGGATGCTCAAGCCCTTCTGGGGATATCTGGGAAAGAACAGCCCCCAACCCATTATCGGAGGCATCAGTCTGAAGCAGGAAGGGTTTAGAAAAGTCAGGGGAACGGAGAATGGGACCTGATGTGATAACCCTTTTGAGGTGTTGGAAAGCATGCAGGGCAGCGGGTGGTGGGGAGAGGAGGTCTTTAGGTTTTACAGTCTTCCTAAGGAGATCGGTAAGAGGGGAGGAAAGTTCAGAGTATTGGGGTATGAAACGACGATAATACCCCAGGAGGCCCAGGAAGGCTCTGACTTCCTTTTTTGTGGTAGGGAAAGGGGCCTGGGTTATCGCCTTCACCTTCTCCTCCTGGGGTTCTATGAAGCCATTCCCTAAGAGGTACCCCAAGTACTTCACTCTCTGAAAACCTACTTTTGACTTTTTTGCATTGATATGCAAACCAGCGTCTTGGAGGGCTCGAAGGACCAGCTGACAGTGATGAAGATGGGACTCCCACGTGGGGCTGTATATGATGATATCGTCTAAATATGCTGACGAATAGCCCTGGTGGTCAGACAGTACCCTGTTCATAAGGCGCTGAAACGTAGCAGGTGCCCCATGTAGCCCAAAAGGTAGGACGGTAAACTCGAACAAGCCAGAGGGTGTGGAAAAGGCCGTTTTCTCTTGGTCTTGAGGTCTAAGGGGCACCTGCCAGTACCCTTTTGTGAGATCAAGGGTTGTGATATACTGCGCCTCCCCCAATTGTTCGATTAATTCATCCACCCGGGGAAGAGGGTACGAATCGCACTTAGAGATGGCGTTGACAGCCCTGAAGTCTATGCAAAACCGGACGGATCCGTCCGGTTTCGGTACCAGTACGACTGGCGAAGACCAGTTGCTTCGGGACGACCGTATGACCCCTAGGGCAAGCATGGCCTTGACCTCTTGTTCAATGGCGTCTCTCCTAGCAGCAGGGACGCGATAGGGTTTTTGTTTGATGACCTTCCCTGGTTGGGTGGGGATGGTATGTTCGGCTAGGGTGGTACGGCCCGGAAGGTCAGAGAATAAGGAGGCATATGGGGAGAGGGTGTCTTGTAAGGCCACCCTCTGTTCTTCCGTTAGGTCTTGGTTGATTATGAGATGAGGGAGAGTGGTATCCCGGTTGGTTATGGGGTCAACCACATGAAGGTCCTTGGGAAGAGGGCCCATCCATTTCTTTAAAAGGTTCACATGATACAACTGGGTACGTCTGGGCGTGACCTGAACCTGGTAGGACGTAATCCCGACCTTGTGTACAATACGATAAGGACCCTGCCATCCTGACCTGATTTTCGGGATACTGGAGGGAGTGAGAACCAAAACCCAGTCCCCCACCTTCAGGTGCCGCCACTTCTTTCCTTTATCATAGAATGTTTGTTGTCGGGATTGCGCTTTTTCTAGGTTCGCATCAGCGAACTCTCTCAACTTCTGTAGATGGTTCCGTAGTTCTTGGGTATAGTCTAGAAAAGACCTGGTTTCCTCCCCCTCTTCTTGTTCCCAGTATTCCTTGGTGATCTCCAGTAAACTCCGGGGTTCCCTACCGTAGAGGAGCTGGAAAGGGGAACAGCCCAGGCTAGACTGTGTCTGGCTACGGACTACATATAAGGCCAAAGGGAGGAGTCGGTCCCAGTCCTTCCCCTCCACACTCAATAGCTTTTTCAGGGTCAATTTAAGGGTGGAATTATACCGCTCGCACAGACCGTCCGTCTGGGGGTGATAGACTGATGTTTTAATGTGGGAGATGTCCAGGGACTTACACACCTCCCGCATCACTTTGGAGACAAAAGGAGTCCCCTGATCCGTGAGGATCTCTCGGGGGAACCCGACCCGGGAAAACAGTTCCAAGAGTCTGTCACTAATGTTCTGGCTGGTAGGAGCACGCAATGGAAAGGCCTCTGGATAACGTGTGGCGTAATCCACTATCACCAGCGCATATAGGTTACCCTTTTTCGTGCGGGGGAGTGGGCCTATAAGATCCATACCTATTCTCTCAAAAGGTGTACCGATGATGGGAAGAGGTTGTAGTGGGACCGGCGGGTGTTTATATGGGTTTCTCATCTGACAAACCTCACACTCCTGGCAGAACTTTGTGACGTGGGCGAATATGCCTGGCCAATAAAAGTGGCGTAGTATCATATCGATGGTTTTTTGTGCACCCCTATGACCAGCCAGCAGGTGGGAATGCGCAAAAAAGAGTACTTGTTCCCTAAACGCCTGGGGGACCACGAGTTGTGGTGTATCTCCTTCCTTGGCGACCCTATAGAGAAGTTCTTTTTCTATGCAAAACAAAGGGTACACTGGCTTCTGGGGCTGTGGGTTCTGGCGTGCATGATCCCACGCAGGCCGCAGCGTAGGATCATTGCTCTGGTTGTAGTGGAAGCTTTTATCGGATAGCCAGGGGCTTGTGTAAGGAGAGAGGGTTTCGGTGGGATCTGGATTCCTGTGAGCTGTAGGGTGCCCTTTAAGAGCGCCAGAAAGGACGGATTATCCTGACCTAATATGAGCTCTTCGGGAAGGGAAGGGAGAACCCCAAGTTTAGCTTTCATGACCACCCCGTTTGGGAGAGAGACAGGTAAAGTGACTAGGGGGTAGGATTTTATATCCCCATGTACACAGCGTATGGGTATTAATTCACTGGTAAGAGAAAAGGGAAGGGGTACCAGGGATTGGCGAACGACTGACTGCTTACATCCGGAGTCTAATAAGGCCTTTACAGCAACCTCCCCTATAAAAACACTTACATAAAAACTTGGTCCCATTTCTTCTGTGTATAGGATAGAACGTGGGATACAGCTAACGTCCATCGGTTCTTCTAGGGACTTTTTCCGGGGACAATTCCTGACGATATGTCCCCAATCCCCGCATTCATAACACTGTGGACCACGAACAGGAACGGGTTCTGGACGGTACTGACGAGTCTTTAGGGGTTCCGGGAAGGCCTTCACTGGTTTTCTCTCCAGTTTACCGACCATAGAAGGGGGGCGTGTGGGCTTCTCGGTGTCCCAAGACGGAGGGCGGGGTTGTGCCCGATAGAAGGAGGTCGCCATGTCTATGGCTTGTTCAGCGGTTAAGTGGGTGTGTTGTTTAAGCCACCGATGTATGGGGTATGGCAACGCCTCTATGTATTGCTCTAAATAGATAAGGGACATGATTTTCTCCTTTGTGTTGGTCTGGGGCTTTAGCCACTTGTCTGCTGCTGCCTTGAGTTTATAGTAAAGGGTTTTTGGATTGTCGGAGGATGCTCCCCGCTCCTTCCGAAACCTGACCCGATATGCCTCGGCATCCATACCAAGATGGTCCAGTATTACCCCCTTAATTTCCTGATAAGGAGTGTGGCCACTAGCGTTGGCCACCTGATAGGCGGCCTGGGCCTCCCCGGTAAGGAGAGGTGCTAAAAAGAACGGCCACTTGACTTCTGGCCATCCCGACGCTCTAGCCGCCCTTTCAAAGTTCAGAAAGAACGCGTCGGGGTCCTCATTTGCTAGGTACTTTTGTAGAGATACATTAGGACCTGTCCCGGCGCGGATCTGTAGCTGATTGGTCAGTTCCAGGCGGTCATCCGCCACCTTTTGTAACTGTTCACCTTGATTGGTGATGCTGTCCTTGAATAGTTCCCTGTCTGCATGGGCGGTTGTCATCTGTTTCTCAACGGCCCATTCCAGCTTCTCCTAGCCACGTATGAGCTGCTGTATGAGGTTTTCCATGTCTCTGGATGGAGGCGAACGATGATCCTACTTCTGACACCACGTGTGGCGCAGTGGAGAAGGAGACAGGGAGGCCAAAGGTCACTGATTCTATAGCAGGTTTATTCACAGGGCTTTTTATAGGAAAATGAAATACAGGGTGCACCATCCGGTGTATAGTTCTTGATTCAGAGGGCAGGGAATATCGAGTGGAGAGTCCCGTCTTCAGATTTCAGGTGTTAGCACCCACCGCTCCGTCTCGCACTCGGAAAAAGAAAACAAAGAAAGGCCTGGTAAGGGAGGGGAACGTTGCTATAGGGATTGCCACACAAGGAAAAGGGAGTGAAGGACTGAACACCCGACCGTCACCGTGAGACGCGCGGCTTCCTCCCAGGGGTATTTTGCGCTCTGCTTTATTTTACTCGCAGCCGCGAAACCCCGTCCATAAGTTTAGCCAGATGGCCCGCCCTTCTCTCCTGCCTTCCCCTTGTCCCACGCAGCCCCCAGGTGGCCCCGTACCTTTTGGAGCCACGATCCTCCTGGACCGTGGCTGGCTTTTGAGCGTTGCCGGAAAGGGTCCGGCTCCCCCTTTTCTTCGGTCCTGGATGATGCCGCTTCGGTCAGCTGGGCTTCCGGCTCGATCCCTGTGGTGGATCCCGGTTCTCCCAGTCCTGGCGGGATGAAGAAGGTCCTCACGTCTCGTCTTGAATCCGCCGACACCGATCCTTCCAGCATCCGACTCCGTCTCGCTAGACCCAGTCCTTCCGTCTCTTCCCCTTTGAAGGAGGGCGGAACACCTGACCAGGGCACGTGATCGGCACCCGGAGCCGAGAGTAGTGGAGCCTTAAAGGGCCAGTGTATCTGAGGCGAGGGCTGGAAATAGAGGAGGGGACAAGGTGACAGGTGAGGGGGCATACCGTCAGGCAACGGATCAGAGGAGGGATTCGCAAACAGCTCCTCGCCACACAGCATTTTGGTCCTTTGCAGTTCACTGCTATGTGAATGATGCACAATACCTTGAAAGAAGATATCCTCAAGATTGGGAGCCAGTGGAGATGCAGGTTTACGTTTGAAAGCAGTCATGCTGCGGAAATCTCTGAAGCCTTCGCATGGTTGAGTTCGGTATGCCATAGTATGGTATGGTAGCGTAATCTAGTTTAGAGTGGATGAGTGTTGTTGCTTGTACCTTTTAGGGAATTCCAATATGTGGAAAAATGTGTCAAAGTGTTTTCCAAGTGTAGAAAGTTGGTTTAGACAGCTTGTTCACTTGAGCATTCATGAAAATGCAGAGTTTGAAACAAATCCAATTTTTTTTTTTACTTCTTTAGCCATTTTCGGGAGAAGTCCCATTTTATTTTTCCTGAACAATAGTGGAACATAACCCTTCCAAACACAGCAAGTCAGTATTTCAGTTTTTGAAGCGTTTAACCGGAGGAGATTCAACTAACCCTGGGCGGAGTTCGCGGAGTTGCACTACGCTGCACTACGCGAAGTGCAAAAAAACCTCTGCCGGACTACGCGGAGCAACGTGAGCAGAGGAGTACAATAGAAAAATGCCGTTCGCGGTGATTGCACAGCGCCGGATGCTTGTCCGCACTGTGCAATCATTGCGAACGGCACCATGCACAGTGCAAGCGGTCCCTGCTTTCCTTTTCTGCCGCTCGAGTAGATTTTTACTTCGACAGCAGCTTTCTCAACGCAAACGGGAAGTTTCTCAACGCGAGCTGTCGCGAGCATACGAGACTACTCGCAATGAGAAACCTGACCCCCCGCGTTGAGAAATCTCGCCGGGATGTTGATTTTCCTCGCTCGCGGTCGCCAACTTGACGTTGACGAACGTGAGTGAGGAAAAAAACTCCGCTACACAACGCGAAGCAGAGTTTTTCGGAGTACAGGAAACTCCGCAAACTCCGCGAGCGGAGTTCACCGCCCAGGGTTAGATTCAACACCATCCATTAATTTATGAGTAGGAGGCAGCTGTTGGATTTTTGCTTTTTTTTTTTTATATTTCACTCGGGTTTTGCAAATTATCTGTGTGTTGTGCATGTAAGAATTTGATAAAAAGGGGTATGTGAATTCTGTGTCCGGACCGAAGGCGAGGATAAGGCTTCAACTTTCTTCACTTTTATTAACCAGCAGCCATTAAAAGTATGTATCAACATTAAACTACATTTCCTATAAGTCCTTGGGAAACAAGAGAAAGGCAGAACAGTTTATCCAATCAGAACGGAGAATGTCCTCCCAACATTCCTCAAAGACGTTCTATCCTCCTCTTTCTTCGCTGCTCCAGAAGCCTTAGATAAGTGTACTACTCTCTCTGTGGTTATGAGGATAATTATCTAGATGCTAATGCTTCATTTTGGATTTAATGCATTGTTTATGTGATTTCAGATTGTAACAAGTGTTTTTCTCGCTGCAACACTTTCTAACACTGTTTTCCGTTTCAGCTTGGCAGCTGGAACGTTACTCACTCCTTCGCAGCCGCTTTCATATCAACAGGCTCTCAGCGCGGTGCAGTCATCCAACAGCTAGGGGGACCGCGCATTTACAATTTACGCGCTCCGTTCGTCTCTACCACCGAGTGGCCGGCACGTCATTTTCACCCAATCCTTTGGGTTTGGTGACGTGCATCCAGCTGAGATACCAGTCAGGGGCTGAATTATCATAAATTATTTTTTTCTGAGCATTGTAGGAGAGCCGCCGCCTGGAGCTGAACTCCGACTCGGGGGGGTAAGACCTGATTTAATACACTTATCAAGGTCAGACCGCCACCGATCCAATTGCGGACAGAATTGTATCGGCGACGGTCTCACCTTGATGAATGTTTGACTACAGGGAGCCGCTCAGTATCCCACTCCTTCTCAAGCAACTACTACAGTGAAACTCAGTAATTGCACAGTGTGTTTTGCAGCCCCCAGGCCAGACTGGGCCAAATCTCAAACTACCAACAAAGAAAGGTAGGAGAGTAGGGGAATCAAAGGGATCTTAGGTCCTGACGAAAGACGTAAAGACCCTTTTAGGGCTAGATATAATCGGCTGATACATGTTGACAAACATGCAGATAGGAGAGTTGTTGGGTTACTAATTCTCTCCAACACCACCATCCTATATACATTTTTAATCCTGACCAGGAAGTCCAAGAACAAAATTGACAGCCGATATTCCTGAGCCAGTTTTAAACTCTTATGTCTGCACCACTATTCTTTTCTGACCGCTGAAAATTTGTGTTTGTATTGTCTTTCCCTCCCTTTTGCTCCACCCCAGCCGTTGGTCTGCACAGGGGTGTTGTTAGCAAGCCCGATGATGAAGAATGCCACAATTTGCGGGTGAGGGCAGTATTAGAAAAATGAAGCATGTGCCACATACCACATTAATTATCTGTTCCTTTGTACTCCTACTCCTCTTTTGTGTGTATGGATATTTGTTGGGGAGGTTGGTGTAGGAGTTAAACCTCTTCCCCCTTGGTTGTATGTGATTTACATTCTTAAAATATTCTGTTTCTGGGGTTTGTAGTGGATTTGGTCAAGGCTATGCTAAGTCTTCCCTCTCGCAAACTTTCCAAAATAAAAACACGAACTCAAGAGAACTCTAACCAGACCAACGATCTCCCTCCAGCACTTAGCCCGGGTAGTAGGCCTCCTCTCATGGTCAATATGGGCCATTTTTCCAGGCCCTTTGCATTACTGCGCACTACAGCACCTCAAGATTTTTCACATTTGCAAAGGGGTCTCACTTATTCCCAATCTATTCCCCTTTCAGAAGAAGCGAAAGTGAAACCTCAATGGAGGATCTCCCATATGGAGGCATGGAACAGCCAGGCCATCTTTGGCTCCCAACCCGATCATTAATAAAAACAGGAATACAATCCAATTTTCTGGCTGTAATCTTGAACAATCTGATCTCTAATATTGTCTCTTTCTTGCTGGAAGTATCTCTAATCAACCCACTTACATTGTTCTTCCCTATGAACTCTTTGAAACTAAATGCAGGTCTGCCTTCTCTTCACCTTCCCTCCACACCAGTGCATTCTCTTAGTTCCTCCGGCCTACAGTCTTCAATAGCATTTTTTTCCTAACTCCCTTCTCCATACTAATCTTCCCCCATCATCATCATCATCCACCTCCTTCTCCCGATGGGATAACTGATGAGTATATGGATATTCCTGCTTTAAAGTTTTCTCCTTCTCACAAGTTCTTTTTTAAGGAGTCTGTCAGGTGATTCTGCCTCATCTCCCTCATTATGTCCCATCCCTACAATTCACAGAGAAATCCAGTTTATCTCGCTGGTTTACCTTCCTATAGAAATCACAACTGTAAGGGTAGTGAATCTCCCTCTCATCCCGTTTCATCAGAGAAGTATCTACCCAACCCCCTATTTAAATGCGTAACCCACATAAGAACCTAAGTGACTCCCCTTATAGCCCTACTGATAATACTAACATTCACACCAAGGGTAAAATTACACTCCTAAATAATCTTGAGCAACCATCATAATTCCTTATGCTTGCAACCCAAACCCAATATTTCTCAGAAGGGATACAGGGTAGGTTGGATATCTTTCTGTAACAAATAAAAAAAGGAGGTTCTTTTAGACATCTCCGGGATATGAACTCAATGCCATTTCTTCCAAGATCTACCCCCTCTCAGACCGATTTGTTTAGGTTTAGGAAAGCCCTTGAGATTTGGCTCTTCCCAAAACATTGATCAGAAGGACAGCTGCGCCATCGCCCCTCCCCCTTCATCCCCCATCCCCATCTTCATTTCCCCTATCTGGTTCTTACCATGACTTTGGCAATCTTAGCGCAAGGATACCAGTCTGGTCTCAGTGCACTCTATAAATATACCATACATACCTACATACATACATACATACACTTCATGTAAGTAATATTTCTCTCCAATGGCTTAACGAGCATGTTAATGTGTCTTCCCTGAAGAACACTTGAAATCTCCATCTGCTAATTCACTACCCTAGCATAGAGATTACATATTGGACCAAATTTGACTGGACCCTGGCTGAATGAATCCTCTCAACCAGCATTTTACTTTCTTGTCCGACCAGAGTATTGTGTCATCCATCTGGATAGAATAGATAAATTGGTGAAGTTGCAGTCATCCATAAATACTATAAAAATGAGAGCTTCTAGACATTTCAATGTCTGTCAATAGAGATACACATGATAGACCCTGTTCATATTGTAATTTTTATTCAATAATAATCTCTCTCAAATGTTTGTGACTGGTACACACATAAGGCTACTTTCTTTACGTTCTCAGTGAAAAAGAAGTGCTGCTTAAGATTGTAACACTGATTGGTTGATTAGTTGTTCTGATCTTTTTCCCCATCCCCTTCTCAGTTAACTCCTGAAAAGTGGAGACCACTGGACAACCTAGAAAATGCAAACAAATGGCAAGAGACCTGAAGATTTTTGACACAACCTTGTTGGCCTCTGAAGTAGCCTACAGCTTGCGATCCATCTAACAACAGCTTGAAGTCAATTGATGTACAGCTCAGAACACTGAGACCAAGACAGGGATTATGGGTAAGATAGTCCCAATAAAACCTTACACTATTTGAAATGATCAACCAATCCATACTCCTCCCCTCAGAAAGGACTTCCAACGTCTCCAAAGAACGTTGCTCAGAGGTTTCTACGTTCTTTGGTGAAAATAGTGAACTCTCTCTCTCGCTGACGGTCTCTGAAAGCATAGGACAGCAGTGACACATTGTACAAATCCAAGGTCACATGGTTCTCCTCTCGATAGGTCACAATGGTGGTACTGCTTGATCCCACTGCCTAGACCAAGAATTGATACCATTTCAGAAACAGATCAGCTCCTCTGTTGCATCATATTGGACAAATCTTAATAACACCTCCTGGTCGCAAGGGATAGTTCAAACCTGCCTAAAAAAGGCTAGTCCACACCATTAGTGAGCAGGCATTAGCAAAGCTAATATGTCTGGCGTCGGCAAGCTAGTGCAAAAGTAAATTTTTCTGCAAACATATGCCACAAAAATTAAAGGAAAATAAATTATGCTGCCATCTAAAGATGGCCACTTTATGCTTGCAATAACAATTTTATACGTAGTAAACATTAACCAATGCTGCTGTTTTACTAGTGATGTTGTTTAAACAAGCCTTTCATTTGCAATATATATTTTATTATTTGTGAAGGAGACAAGAATAAATCACACCTAACCAAACACTTTATAACAAAAAGGCAAAATAAATAGATGCCATTTGAAGTGAATATGAAAGACATAGTAAATAAAAAGGCACACTATAAACCAGCTTTGCAACTGAAGAGAAAATAAATATTTTAGGGGGATGTGAACAATGGTCATGGGCTTTTTGTGGTCACTCATATTAAAGAGAGCCAATCGATTCAGTGGGCTGACTCACTGCCCATGAAGTATGCTGTACTGGGCAGAAGCAAAATGTGAATCACAATTTAACCAACCAGTTGATTGGATGATGCCCAATGACCAAAACTCCCTCTACCTATGTATATTAAGTATGTGTGCTTGGGAAAAACAATAATCAGGTGAATAGCTAAAGCTTTCTAAATAGCCGAACCTAAAAAGCAGGAGCACCACCAGATAATATGAACAATATCTACGTGCAAGGAGATTCAATGCAAACTATTTTTTTTTAAGTCTTTATTGATTTTATTTACAGATTATTACAGTTAAGCTGTGTACATACTGCATGTCCAGAACGATCTTATTTAGAAGCACATATTCAAGTTCACTTTGAAGAGAGCCACAACTTTCTTGTGCATTCACTGCTGTACTCTTCAACGTCTCCACTTACAGAACCTTAACTTACAACAGCCTTAAACCTTAACAATCCAACATCAACCTTAACAACCCTAGATGTCCAGTCCCACCATACATTTCTTCATAAATCCATAGAGCTGCTACTCTCAGATTACCGTCATCGCTACGTTTCAGCAGCCGGTGTCTGTTTTTCACTTCAGGTTTTTTTGGTGCCCATATTTCGACCCAACACCCCATCCTCCCATGAAAGGTCTCAGTAATTTGTCAGCTCGGGGAGGCCTACTCACTAGTCTCACTGAATGAATGCAGTACCTCCATCTACGCACGTTTTGTTTCTTCCTTCGTAAGGAGTTTTGTCTCGGGCCGCTGGAGCAATTTTACCCTCCCTCATTGTCAAGCGGTGCAGTCTGTGTCGGCAGGGGGCGCGCGTCCGCGTCTCGTTGATCCTTGCCTCTCTGGTATCGGCGGGATCGTCGAGAGTGAGACCCGGCGCCCACAACTGTGAAACTGCCCGCGCGGTCTGGAAGCCCTTACGCCCACACAGCAGTGGGTCTGTATTCTCAAATATTCGGCCGGGCGCCCGCATTGTGGGTCCGTATTTTGACGCCGTGAGGTGCAATTAGGCACTGGGGTGCGAATTGGCTGATTGGGGCGGGCCCAGACCGTAGTGGACACCCAGTACAGATCAGGGTGAGTCGCCCCACAGCGGATAAGGATATCCGACCAGCCCGCTTAGCGGGCACAAAAGCAGTGATTTCATCATGAAAGGATTGACTTGAGCTCGCAATAAGCCGCCTAATTGTGCAGAGAGCGCTACAAAGTGCTGTTAGCCTGACTTTGCCCCACCTGCATCCACTATCACTAGAACTACCATCATGGAGGATGAATATGCAGAGGAGTCTCTGCAGGTTCTTCCCCTTGATGATGAGTTCTGCGATGCGGTGGATGCTTCCATCCACCAGGCAGTGGCAGTGGCCATGAGCCCTTTTGAACGCCGCATAATGCAGATTGCATTTACCTGCCAGGCAGAGCGAGTCCAGCGCGCCCCGAAGCATAAAAGCGCCGCAAGCATGGACGTGGGAGCCTTTGAGCACTTGAAGAAAACTTTCTTAGCAAGATCAGAGACAGGCTTGCAGGAGACCCCCTGACGTCACAGAGACCCCCACTTTCCACGAGGAGGGGGAGGGGGAGGAATCCTTGGGGGAATCGGCGGATGAGGCAGGTCCCTCTCGTCCCTGGCCCCCTATGGTGCCCACCACCTGTTGGTCCCTGAAGACCTAATACTTCCCCAGTCCCCTTGAGAAAGAGGTAAGGGCTTGTCTTAGAGCAGAATGCCCCCACCCCGCCTTACCGGGAAAGGTGGCGACGACGCCGGAGGTCGATCCAAAAATGGCAACTTTTGTCCGGGAGCCAAAAAAGGGGATGGACAGGTTGTGGGAATCCTGTCATGATAAGCTGTTAGACATACCTGGCCCCATTACGAAGATTTTGGAGTTGGCGGAGGAGGCCAAACTGTCAGGTACCCCCCTTTCTCCTGAGAGGGTTTCGAATTGGGCACAACGCGCAATTTTCTTCCTGGGCAATGCTAATTGCGCCCTCCCCACAGAGAGGCAACGCTCTTTTCTCTTGAAGGTAGACCCCAAGCTGGGGGATTTGGCCTCTTCCGAGGTGGGCACAGTGGCTCAAGGCGGTCTCTTTGGAGAGCTGTTCATTAAGGAGGTGACAAAGTTTGTAGCCACCTTTACGTCCTTGGACAAGGCGCAGTCCTCAATTAAAAAGGTTTTTCACCCTAGGGTTTTTGTTGGGGCCTGAAGTGGCAGAGGGCGCTCGACCAGCCACTTTTATACCAAAGGCCCTCAAAGAGGAGGCAAGAATAACCAGGACCCGGGCAGACAAGAGTTCTTTCAATCACGTCGAGGCTTCAGAGGCCGCGGTGGCAGAGGATCAGCACGAGGTCAACTCTTGGCCACATCAGGTGAGGCTTTCTCCTTTCCCTCATTTAAAAGTGGGTGGCCGGTTGGCAGTTTTCAAGCACAACTGGAGGTCTATTACCCGATGCATGGGTACTACAGACCGTTCAAGGATTCCAGATAGAATTCTACGACTGTCCAGTGCAGGAGGTTTGCCCCGCCCGCTCGTTTTTGCACAGGACCAATCCGCTCTCATAGACCGGGAGGTGGCGGACCTGTTGCAAAAAGGAGCGATCATGCCAACCTATTTACATCCGAGGGGTTTTATCAGCAATATTTTCCGTGTGGGAAAAAACAGATGGGGGTCACCGGCTGGTGATAAACTTAAAAGAGTTCAATCAATGGCTAGTATACTGCCACTTCAAAATGGAGGGCATCCACCTCCTGCGGGATCTCCTACAGCCCGGGGATTGGATGACCCGATTGGATTTGAAGGACGCGTACCTGGCAGTCCCCATCTTTTCCCCACACCGACGGTTTCTACAGTTTCGGTGGAGGGAGCAGGTGTACGAGTTCGCATCTCTCCCGTTCGGCCTATCATTGGCACCTTGGTGTTTCACCAAGGTTCTCAAGCCTGTGGTCGAGACACTAAGGGCCAAGGGATTTCGACTCATCATTTACTTAGACGACATTCTGCTTCTGGATCAATGTCCACTTCGCCTATCGCAACAATTACAGGAAACGGTAGATCTACTCCATGGCCTGGGGTTCGTGGTCTATGCCCAAAAAAATCGCTCCTTAGCCCGTCCCAGCAGGTGACCTTCCTGGGGTTTAGTGTAGACTCGGTGGCCCGCACCCTAAGTCTCCCAGCAAGGAAGATGACCAAGATAACGCAGGGAACTGAGGTAAATGCTAGCACGCTCTTCCACTTCATTGAGACAAGTGCTCGGTTGGAAGGCCTTCTCGCCTCTTTAATTCAGGCGATCTTCCCGGGGCCGCTCCACTACAAAGCTTTGAAGCGTCTGAAAGCTTCACTCCTTCGCAGAGGTGTACAGTATTCCGATCAAGTGACCATTACAGAGGATGTGCGCGCGGAAATGAGATGGTGGTTGGATCATATGGAAGCCTGGAATGGCAGAGCCATCTTCGGCTGCGATCCAGACTTAGTCATAGAATCCAACGCCAACAAATCCGGTTGGGGAGCTCGCTGCTGGGACTCCTCTACAGGAGGAAAGTGTTCCGCCGAAGAAAGCCAACTCCACATCAATTGCCTGAAATTGATGGCGGGTTCCTTCGCAATACAGTGGTGGACGAAGGACAAAGTGTCTTGCAATGTACTCCTGAAGATAGGCAATGTCTTGGCGGTTCGTTACATCAACCATCTCGGAGGAACGAAGTCCAAGGCCCTGGCAGACCTAGCCAAAACCCTTTGGACCTTTTGTCTCTCCCACAACATTTCAGTGACGGCGGAATACCTCCCAGGGGCCTCCAATGTGATAGCAGATTGGTGCTCCAGGAACTGGTCAGATATGAGTCTGTGGCAACTACATCCTCCAGCCTTTCGGAAACTACATAGCCTGTGGGGCCCGTTCTCCATAGACCTTTTTGCGTCCCGTCTGGATCACCAACTGCTGCGGTTTTTCAGCTGGAAGCCAGACCCTCTGGCTACCGCAACAGACGCCTTTCTCCAAGACTGGTCCAAGGAGACGGGATATGCCTTCCCTCCATTTGCAATGATAATGAGGCTCACAACGCACATACGCAGACAACAGGCAAGGGTAGTGTTGATTGCCCCATACGGAGGTCTCAAGTGTGGTTTCCAGTTCTTCTGGAACTTTCCTGGGATACTCCAATCCTTCTACCCCGAGATCCTTTTCTTCTGAGGGATCCCCAAGGAAATCCCCATCCTCTAGTCCAACAGGGGAAATGCCCTTAGTGGCCTGGCGGATTTCAGGCATCGCTGGAGAGTCTCAGGCCTATCGACTGACACTTAGAAGTTACTGGGAGCAGCTTGGGCAGACAGCACAAGCAAACGATACAAATCGGCTTGGACCAGATGGGTCGGTTGGTGTGTTCGAAACGACCAAGATCCCATGGGGTGCGAAGTGGTAACCATTATGAATTTTTTGGCGGCATTGGCGTCTCAAGGCTTGGCATACCGCACCATCAACTTTTGCAGGTCGGCGATCTCAGCAGGGCACAAGCCTGTTCGAGGGCATCCAATCGGGGAACATCGGTAGATCTGTAAATTGATGAGGGGCATTCGCCTCACTCTTCCCCCGGAGCCCAGGTACTCGTCGTTATGGGATGCCAATAAGGTTCTGCACCTATTCCAGTCTTGGCAACCTAATAAATATTTGTCCCGTAAGGAACTGTCGGCTAAACTGGCAATGCTCTTATGTCTAGTTTCACGTTGACGGGTATCTGACATTAGAGCACTGGACATCTCTGGGGGGGTGTTCACCCCCCAAGGGGTCTCCTTCCATATTGTTCGTAGGACCAAATCAGATTCCAGAATAGTGTCCTATCCAGGATTTGACAAATCACCAAAATTGTGCATCGCCTGATGCCTTAAAGAATATGAGAATATGACGGAAGAAACTCGTCCACCGGAAGAACACCAATTGCCGATATCCCTACGGAAACCGTTCAAGGCGGTTACGCCACCAACCATAGCCCGTTGGATCAGATGCGTGATGCAAGAAGCGGGTATTGATGTCTCACAGTTTGGCGCCCATTCAGTAAGGGGAGCAATGGCTTCAAAAGCTTTTTCCTTGGGGGCCAGACTGGAGGATATTATAAATGCAGCAGACTGGTCGTCAGACTCTATTTTCAAGAGGTTCTACTTTAAACCAGTCTTAGATATGGCATCGTTGGTGGTGGATAAGCTTTGAATGTGCATAATCCTCGCCTCCGGTCCTGACATAGAATGAAAAATGTCCTAGTAAGCATGACGGAAAGTTTCAATTCTATTAAGGACGCAGAGGCGAGGATTATTCCCGCCCAGGACCATGAGAGTCCTGTTCCCAACCCGGGACGATGGAAATGTATTTTTTCATCTGGAAGGAACTCTATTGTATGGTATAAGTATACGCTTTGGCGTTATTTAGCTCTGGTTGGAGATCCTTTTGGGGAGCAAGGATATCTGTGTTCATTGCTGTTCTTATTGTGATGTAACCTGCATAATGGTCTAGTGATACTTTCGAATGCTATGTTGAGATCAGAGTCATGGTTTTGCCTTTTGGATTCTTCCAGGTTTTGAGGGTTCCAAAACGGACTGAAGAGACTCGAGGATAAGGGAGTCGCAGTCAAGAAATAGGAGATTACACAGGAAGCACACGCCATAGTGAAGGATGCGGAGTGCCTAATGGTGGACTGTAGATGACCCCTGTTGCAAGCACCATGGGAGTGCTAGTTTTTTCGTTGTTTTGTTGAATAAAGTTTAAAACTGCTGGATGGAGGAATAAAGAAAGTATGAGCATAATCGTCGCCTCCGCGTCCTTAATAGAATTGAAACTTTTCGTCATGCTTACTAGGAAATTTTTCATTTCATACCATATGCAGGAAGTAAGCATCCAGTTATGTGCATCTACGACACCTCTTGTCGTCAGTCCCTGCAAACAATATTCGTATTGTGGGATTTTGGGTAGGTGGTATGAAGGTAGATAATTTGTGTACTTGAATCTGATATTCCTGGAATTCCTGTGTAGGTGTTCCAGAACAGTGTCCAATTCTTTAACCCTCAGGCCTGTGCCAATTTTCTTCTCCCACTCTTCCAGTAGATTTGTCAGGCTACATTTGCTCATTGAGAGGAGGCTTGTGTTGTGCCAGGATATCAGTTTGTGGCCACTCCTAAATGTGAGAAGAACCTGTAGCACCTTGAGTGTTTGGGGTTCCAATTTGTCTGTTCCCAAAGTCTTTCTTAATGACTGTGCCACTGTTCCAAGAACTGAATCTCTGGAAGGCCATCTTCCTAAACTATGGGGACCAGATTTCCACGTACCCCAGTTTCGTAACAGTCGTTTGTGGCAAGTATCCCACTTCCGACCAATCCTTCATCCTCCACGCCGTAAAGAACCCTCCACTTGTGGTCGGAGGGCCCACCAAGGGAGCCACCAGAACATATGACGGACAGTGCAGGGTCCTCTTAACCACCCTCCTCCAACAACAGAAGGCCGTTCTGAGATGTTTAGTTGTGCTTGTTGGGCCTGGTGGAGGACCACCAGCAGAGCCATCAGTGCTCCCTTCTACTGCGGTTCACCAACAGCCCCCGTTCTTTTTGCATTATCCCCTCAAGCCGATTAGCCAGCCATTGCAGTTGAACGGGCAGGAAGTACAGCTCGTGATCTGGTTCCCCAAATCCTCACCTCCCTAATCTGGAGTTGAAATATACATAGTGACACTCTCTGCCTCCTCCATCCAAAATCAGCTCCATAAGTAGCGTGTTCAGTACTCTAAACTAATGATGGCGATCCGAACAGAAAGATCTGCAAAGAAATACGTACAGGACTCGCAGGAGCATCACTACCTTAGAAAATGCTATCCTGGACATTACTGTGAGATTCAGTGTTCTCCAAAACTCAACATTACCCTTCAGTGACATTAATGCTCTGCCCAGATTCCCCTCCCCGATATCCTTTTCACCATTATAAATCTTAACTCCCAAATATCGGAGTACATGTGGTTCCCATTTGATTCTCATATGGATCACCAGTGCTGGTGCTTGTGTCATTGTAGGGTTCACCTGGAATGCACATTTTCTCCCAGTTATTGTTGAGGGCAGACAATCTCCTCAGCTCCTCCAGGCATTGCATGCTCTGGCAATCCTGGTTCCAACATCTTTAAGGTACAAAAGCATGTCGCCTGCGTAGAGCAAGATGATGTGCTCTCCGTCTCTCAGGGGGATGACCCTGCCACGCCTTTCCAACCTCAAGATGCTGACAAAGGATTGCACCGCTAACGCAAATAGCATTGACGAAAAGGGACACCCTTGCCTGGTGCCCCTACGCTCCTTATATACATTGACCGGTTCCCTGGGCGTTTGCATACAGTAGGCCTGCTTGAAGTGTGCTTCTATGAATGCGGATGACTTGCATATATTCCGGCAGTGTCCCCAGATCCAGGGCTTCTGGCAAGACGTTGGCAAGATCATCTCAGAGGTTCTGGGGCAAGAAACTGAGGTAAGTTCTGCCCTAGTTATTTTTGGGGCCCTACCAGAAGAGAGTGATAGTTGTAAACTCACCAAACTTCAAGTGCACTTATTATTTATGTTAATACTCCTGGCAAGAAGAGAAATTTGTTTAAAATGGGTATTGCGCCTCTGCCCCCGGTGCTCTTGGACTGGGTTACCTCAGTTAATAGAATAAATAAGCTGGATCATGGTTGTCTTTCCAAAAAAAGAACTAGATTTTGGGTGGCTTGGGAGGAGTGGGCCAACAAGTTACACAATATAATCTCCTAAAATTGGTCCTTTGATTATGAAATAAGTAAGACTATGGCAAAGAGGTTGATCCTTGGGAAGGTCGCTACGTTCCACCTCTTTTTTTGCCCAGGAGTCTTGAGGTTGGCCCTTCATGATCCTTGGAGGTGGTAAGGTAACAGTTAGAAGTCGAGACCTCCCTCCACAGGAGCCGTTAAAGAGCCCGTACTCTCTAAGAGACAATTACTTATTTATGAATGAGGACAAAATAAAAAAATAAAAAAAGTAGAGCAAGATAATGTGCTCTCCGTCTCTCAGGGGGATGACCCTGCCATGCCTTTCCAACCTCATGATGCTGACAAAGGATTGCACCACTAATGCAAATAGCATTGACGAAAAGGGACACCCTTGCCTGGTGCCCCTACACTCCTTATATGCATTGACCGGTTCCCTAGGCGTCTGAATACAGTAGGGTGATCCATTTTTCTCATCCATCTCTCATATTCATGTGTTTCATAACCGTCCTCCGGAAACCCCAGTGTAAAGTGTTAAACGGTTTTTCTAAGTCTATCAAAAGGAGCATTTCATTAGGACCCTAAAGAGTCTCCTGATATTAACAGAGGTATTACATTAGGGGATTCATTCATTTTGATAATCTCGGATTAGTTCTTGCAGGGAAGGATATAATCGGCCAGCCAACACTTTTCTAAGACCTTTATAAAATGTAACATGGACAGCGGCCCTGTAGGAGGCCTCATCAAGATATCCCTATATGGTTTTGGGATTGATACTATTAAGGCTTCTCTTGTGTTAGCAGGTAACGTACCATCCTACAGTGCTTCCGGGTACTCCTCAGCAATATGTGATGCTATCAGGGAAGCATATGTCTGACCGTACTCTGCTGGTAGACCATTTGTTCTCTGTGTTTTGCCCCGTGCAAGTTCTTTGACAGCTGCTTTTAGCTCTGCTTGTTTAAGCCATACAGGTGCACCCTTAGCTTCTTTGGATACCTGGTTAATGGTGGCCCTATCTAGGAAGCGCTCTACACTGCCTTCAGGGGAATGTGCTTGCTTACTGTACAACTCTAAATAATGGTGGCAGAACACGTCATTGTCTCACAGTGAACGTATTATGGCCCTAGCGAAGTTCCTTATTTGTGCAATGTGAGTGTCAATAATTTTTGGCTTTGGTTTCCTTCACATGATTTTTGGTCGGATATTCCCTGTGGTTGAGAGTACGCAGTCTCTTCAGAGTAGTGGCACATTTCGCTCTTTCCCCTAAGAGTCTGGGTCTTATTAAGCGATTACTACAGTGTCCCTCCTCCAATGTGGGAATGATTCCATCCAATGCAATTAATTCCCTCTCTAGGAACTTTCTAACCTCTATAGTTTGGCTCCTACAATGTCCACGCACCACCACCTTAAAGGCCTTCTAGTCAGTGGCCAGATGCACAGTTGTGCTGTGCTTTCATTGGAAGTATTCCAATTTGATCATATTATGCCATGACTAACCAAACTTGCAGGTCTGCCTCTCCAAGCTCAAAGCAAATGTACGCCTACTTGCCTCCAATTTAAAGCCTTTAAACTAAACATGCCACAGTAGTTGGCGGGGGTATGCCCAGACGTGGGTCCCTTGCTCACTTTGCCACTGGATTCAAGCAAGCCTGGCTGATGACGGCTGGAATGCCAGAAACCGGTCCTAGGATGCTTGTTTCCGGTCCAGGGAAGACATGGCTTGGCAGTTCGGGCTGGACTGTTCCCATGAGGCACAGGGTCAGACTGATTTGCATATGGCCATGTCTGAACTGGGGTGGTGGAGTGAGCTAAAGAATGATGATGGATTAAACCCAGATCAGTTGACTGGGGATGAGTGTTTGATTGGCTCAAACGTTCCGTCCATCATCCCCTTTTGTATCGCTTTAAACTAAACATGCCACAGTATTTGAAAAATAAACTTAAATGTGCAAGGAGAGACAGACTCCTACAAACCACTAACAAGCTCCACTTTGCATACCTGTCAGATCAAGCTGGTCATCCATGAAAAAACAAAAATATCGGGCGTGGCTTGTCACCAATAGAAAATGGCCGCTCGCTGAGGGAGCTCCGTGGCGGCTCGGACGGAGTGGCGGCTTTTCCTGCAGACATCCGCCGCTTTGCCACATTTCGATGGAGTCCTTCGTGGGATGAAAGACTCTGGATGTCTTTTTTGCTATTTCCAAGGTCTGGGTGAGCGTCTCTCCCCTTCAATTGTGGCCGGAGCATTTCCCTCACGGGAATCGCGACCGCCATTTTGTTTTTTCCTGAAACGGCCCGCATTTCAATGAGAGACAGAAACGGGAGCATTCACAATGTGTTTTAGCGCCCGACCATACTTCAGTGCCCAGTATTCCCAGTATTAAAGGGAAATGTTATGAGTAACTGGAGGACAAGGAACATGAAATTATATCTTACTATTAAATGTGAATTTCCATTCAATCTTAGACTGCCTCAATTGCAGGCAGAGCTACGGTGAATGACGTAATATGAATTATCTACCACAGTGAGTCTGGTTTTGTTTTGGCAATTAGTCGAGACTAGATTTAATCGTTTTGGACGGTACCAGGTTGCTGTAGGCGATGCGCTGTTTCTCCACATGGGTTTTGATGCTCGTCATAATCTTATGTCAAGCAAGAATGGACTATAAATGAGTTGAGTTCATTATGGCTTTCAAATATTATCTAGTTTACTGGTCTTAATTTCTCTATTTCCAAAGGAGTTCTTGCTGTTATTTCAACAACGGTTTTCTTTTGGCTGCTACAACACATCACTTTTGTGTTCCTACGCTGAGCCTTTACTTCATATTTTTCACGCTGTCTTGATATTTTCAGTATCTTCAAATCCCGCTCAGCATTTTATGGGGAGAACAAAATCTACTCGTCGTGTTATTGGTTCTTCTCTACCATTCTCATCTTTGGCAGACCACAATCCTTACTCTGCTCTTTCAACGAATATGGAGATCTCTGAAAGCAATTCATCTCTTTCCAATAAGGAAACATCATCTAGTATTCCGCTTCTCACCAACAAACTTACTCCTAAATTGACCACTTCGTCTATATTGACCTCTGGAAAGCGCATCAAAAAGGATCCTCCTTCACCTACTACGTCTCCTCCACCAAGTACTATAAATGTGCTTCTTGAAGAGATACGGGCTCTTCGGCCCTACATGGAGGAAACGAATAAAAGACTCCAAGCTTTGGACGACAAGTGGTCTACTATGGAGAATAGGGTTATGCAGATTGAACAGCAAGTAGATTCTGTTCAGGTTGTGGTGAACCAAGTTCCTTCAATGAAATCCGAAATTTCACTACTTAAAAAACACGTGGAAAATTTGGAGAACCATAACAGGCTTAATAACTTGCGCATTTATGGTCTGGCAGAAGGCTTGGAAGGCTCAGACGCCATTTCATTCTTCAAATCATTCTTTCCACAAGTGCTTGGTCTACCTAGCTCTCCTATCTTGAACATTCAAAGAGCGCATCGTCTAGGTCATATCCCAACCATGGCAGCCTCTTCAGCCAAACCTAGAGGAGTAATCATATACTTCTTGGAATATACAGATTTATTGAAGATCTTACAGGCAGCTAAGCTCAAAGGCCGTATTTCATGGCAAGGCTCTAATCTCTTCTTTGCTCAAGACTATGCCAAAGAAACAGCGGATCCGAGAAATAAATTCCTGGATATGAGGCCAGCACTTCGCACTCTTAATGCCAGATTTGGTCTCTTCCACGCATGTCTTTTCAAAGTGACATATAAGAATAGAACCACGAATTACTAAGATCCTGCTTTACTAGAACGGTTCTTGGAGCAGTGCAGAGAAGAAGATATGGATGTGTCCCAACAAGCTACTGTTTAATCTTGTGATGTTATTGGTCTAATATGCTCTGTTGTTCAGACATTGTTTTTTGTTCTCGTCTAGTTAAGTCTCTCGGATTTCCCTATGTTATACTTACCTGTTATGTTTTTCTCTTTTATTAGGTGCGGTATTCCCTTCATACATATTTTCTGTTATCCCTGGTCTGCTTGGATGATGTCCTCCCTCCCCGGTCCACCCTGAGTTACCTGGTTAGTTGTGCCATTTTCCTCATGTGGCTTCACCACCCTCATCTTGTTCATGTTTTTTGTAGTCTGTTATTGTGTTTTCGGAATTTATGGTATATGTTTTTTGGTTGTTGTATTTGTCTCTTCTTCTTTTCTCCAATTTCTGACTTTTTTCAGATATCTTTTTCATTTCGCTAATGATTTTTCCTCTTCTTTCTTTACACTTTCTCCTTCCTCCCAGCTTATACCTATCTCTCTTATTTTCTCGATTTTCATAACTACTTATTTCCTCCTCTATTCTATTCATCTTTGCTGGTACGATTTTGCAAATTTTTTGTTAAATATTTTTACTAATATCATATTATCAATTTTTAATTGTTTTCATTATTGTTACATAATTTGTATGTTTTATCGATTAGTATAAATGGCTTTAAAGGTTGTTTCATGGAATGTTAAAGGTTTGGGTTCTCCTATAAAACGTCAACGGGTATTTTCTCATTTATCGAATTTAAAATGTGATATAGCTTTATTACAGGAAATTCATGTTTTAGAAAAAGAAATTCCTAAACTTAAAAGGCAATGGGTTGGTCATGTTTTTGCCTCTCCGGGTACGGGTAATCGTAATGGTGTAGCCATTTTATGTCATAAACGTCTTGACTTACAGATTCTTTCACAAGATGGTGATGATGTGGGTAGGTGGGTTTCTGTTTCGTTGCTGCCCCAGATGTTGCTTTTTGGCCTACAATATTGTCTAAATTGATGTCTTTTCAAGATGAATACTTGTTAGTTGGGGGGAATGTAATTTGGTTATGGACCCTATTATTGACCGTAATTCTCAATCTAAATTCATTCCCTCCCCTATGCACTCCCAATTCACATCCACTATTCAACAAAGATCACTAATGGATGCTTGGCGTTATGCAATCCTACACTTCGAGAATACTCTTTCTTTTCTCCAGTTCACTCTTCCCAGTCTCACTTAGATTATCTATTCACTTCAAAAGCACTCACACAACATATCACTCATTCTGATATTAGTTCCATATTAATTTCTGATCATGCACCAGTTACTTTAGATTTAGACCTTCTTCCTCCTGTTCAGGGTACATGAAGATGGAGATTCAACAATTCCCTCCTATTAGACTCCAAGTTTACCCAACAATTTGAAGCCTTTATCACCACTTTCTTTCTTGAAAATGAAACTCCACTCATGTCTCCACAGATTATCTGGGATGCTTTTAAAGCAGCCTCTAGAGACTTTATCATTTCCTTTGTATCCCAGCAGAATCATTCTTCTTTACTTACTTTGCAATCACTTACGGCACGCATTAAACAATTAGAACATTCCTTTTTCCACACAAATTCTAAAACTTGCTTGAACTTATCAAATTCAACAAAATATCTACTGAAAAAGCTAACTCATTTCTGCTCAAATCCTCAGCCAAATACTATGGAGGTCAAAATAAAGCAGGGAAGCTATTAGCCAATTATCTTAAAGTTAAAAAAAGAACGCACCAAGATTAGTTCTATCCTTTCTACTAACAATCACATAGTTTACAAAAATGAAGATATTTTACCAGAATTCACTCAATTTTTTCAAACTCTATACACCCTTGAGTCCTCGGTACCTCAGCAGGATATACTTCAGTACTTATCCTCTATTAATCCACCTTCTTCTTCCGATTTGGATTTTTCAGTGTTAGTTGAGGATATCCGAGAACTAGATCTCCGTACTGCTATTCGCTCTATTAAACACGGTAAAGCCCCAGGACATGATGGTTTCACGATTGAATTTTATTCCTATTTTTGTCGAGCTCTTATTCCTAAATTGCATCAATTATTTCAATTCTTTATCTCCTCCAAAAAATCCAGTGGCTCTTTTCAAGAGGCTTTGATATGCCTTCTTCCCAAGGAGGGTAAACATCATACTATTTGTAAAAATTACAGACCCATTTCTTTAATTAATTTAGACTATAACATTTTTGCAAAAATTCTAGCTTTGCGCTTAGAGAAATTTTGACCCCCATTAATTTGGCGAGAACAATGTGGTTTTATTAAAGGTTGAGGTGCTTTCAAGGCTCAAATCACCTACTACCAAAGGTGCGAATTACACATTAGAAAACTAATGTGTGTACATATATACAAAAAATAGAGCTTAGTTCAGCACTCTCATAAAGAAGTACAATTATCCAAGATGTGGTGGATAATTAACCATCACAAATTATATATTGAAAACAATTTTTGAGGAATAGTTTAAAACAGACCAATGATATCCTTTCTCAAAGTAGAAATAGTCACAAGAGTCCATAAATTCAGTGTTCAACTTGTTGATTTATTCTTTTGGTATTCCCAGCAAGGATTTTGCCAACACGTGTTTCGTCTACACATAGACTTTTTCAAGGCGATTGTAAGTAAGAAGTGAGAGTGCTGAACTAAGCTCTATTTTTGTATATATATTTTTTCTACTTTATCCTGGTTTGGGTTAGGTCATAAATGTATAAATTATATCTCATTATATTCTTCACCTGTCTCCTCCATTTTATCTAATGGTCTTATTTCTTCCTCTTTTCCTTTATATTGTGGTGTAAGGAAAGGTTGTCCTCGTTCTCCTCTTCTTTTTATACTTGCTCTCGAACCCTTCCTGATTAAAATTTGTTCAAACTCTCAGATTACAGGCTTTAAATATGGCGTCAACCAATTAAAACTTTCTGTTTATGTGGATATCTTCCTTTTTCTATCTCACCCTCAGACCTCTTTGCCAGCTTTCATATCTGAAGTACAATCTTTTGCCTCTATGTCTGGTTATAAATTAAATGGCGACAAATGTGAAATCCTCCCATTAAACAAATTATGCTTCTCTGTGGACTATACCGCTTCGGATTTTCGTTGGGCATCGGAGAAAATCAAATACTTGGGTTTATGGTTTAAATCTTCCATTAAAGAATCCATGTTAATAAATTTGAGAGAATTACAGACGCTCTTGAAAACTAGCACGTCCAGATGGAATCCCATGTTTTTATCTTGGTAGGGCTGTCTTGACATGATAAAAATGATGTTGGTTCCTATAATACTTTTTTATATCTCTAATATTCCCGTAAATATTCCTAAGTCACATTTTAAAACAATCTATTCTATCGAAATTTCTGTGGAATAATAAGAAACGTCGTATGTCTTTACGTAAACTTAAACGACCAAAACAGTTGGGCGGTGTCAATTTCCCAGATTTTCAAACCTATCATACTGCGTTCTCTCTTAAACAATCCTCTCTATTACTCCAAGATGATAATGAGGATTCATCATTACAGTTATGGACTACCATTGAAAACTATTTCCTTCAACCTTTCACCTTCCAAGAATTTCTATCCTTTACGCACCGCCCTTTGTCACTTTCTCTTCCC
Source organism: Calotriton arnoldi (assembly GCA_963921515.1). Taxonomy (NCBI): domain Eukaryota; kingdom Metazoa; phylum Chordata; class Amphibia; order Caudata; family Salamandridae; genus Calotriton; species Calotriton arnoldi. The sequence goes on along the minus strand of CAWUFW010001346.1, from coordinate 2,674,502 downwards.
ATTATTAATAACAGCTGCAGGAATTCTCCAACCTTTACTTACAAATCACCTTTCTCCCAAAGATCAATTTTTGCATTCTTCAATTTGGTACAATAAACATCTTAAAATCAATAACAGAATTATTTTTTGGAGAGATTGGTATGATAAAGGGCTCCGCTGGGTTCATCAACTTTATCAAGATAATGCTTGTATAAACTTCATAGTTGCTGAAGCACGATTTTCTTTACCTAGCTCGTGTGCATCTAAATACGCGTCCTTAATTTCATAACTTACAATCGTTTGGCACTTATTAATACCTTGTCATCTTCGCCGCCTACTGTCCTTTCCGTCTTGTCTCTCTCCCCGTCCGCATCTCAAGTTTATAAACATTTATCTTCTTCTCCAGTTACTCGAGATAAGACGGAGGTGGAACTCTTATGGGAGAATGATCTCCAACTGTCCCTCTTTATTCCTACCTAAAATAGGGTCTGGATTAAAATTAGGAAATCTTTCAGGGCTGCTAACACTACCCAAACTTTATTTTACATCTACAACAGACTCTTACTGACTCCTGTCTCATTACATAAAATAAACCCTACTCTCTCTCCCTCATGCTGGTCCTGTAATGCATCCCCAGCAGATTTACAATACGTTATTTACATGTCCCCATGTCCATAACTTCTGGAAACAAGTTTGGAGACAAATCAATAATATCTTTCACACACAAATCCCCTTCACTTTTGTTATTATATTTCTAGGTAGTGTATCTTCTGAATGGGAATCACACTCAAATAAATTTTCATATTATCGACCTACTCCTTGCAGTTGCTTTCCAACAGATTACCAGGGCATGGAAGAATGCCACCAATATTTCTTATCAAGCCTGGTGGTATGGGGTTTGTTATAACCACAGGCTAGATAGAGCATAAGTCCACCCCATTTCCCTTGCAATGAAACGAGAATACCTATGGTCACCTATTACTCATTTTCTAGATATATCTGCAAATACAACACAAATCCATAATCCCCGAGTTGAAGAAGTACCTAAACCCCCATGATTTCTTTTTAGTTGTCTATATATCAATACTATTTCCTTTATATTCATCTCTTTCATTATGCAATTCAGTAGATATTAATAATTATATAAGTGGTTATGTTAAAAATAATATTACATGAATGTCATTCCCTACCCTCTTCCCTTCTTTTCTCTCCCCCTCCCTTCCCATATCACCGTAACATATTATACAGTTAAGATTGTATTTCCTATTTCTGTATTTTATTGTGATGTTTTATATTATATCAATAAACTTCCTTTTCAACTAAAAAAAGCTGGTCATCCATACATACATCCACAAATTTAGGCTCTCACCAACAATCTGAACCCAATGTAGGTAAAGTACAGCTTAAAATGAGCTTTGCAGAACAGCACTTTCAATATACGTATTTGCCATCTGGATGAGAGACTAAGGAACCATCTCTGAATGGCTCTCCTCTAAGATTCACCTTCTGAATACTGACTCTCCACTAGTAGCACCATTAAAGATTTAAACCGCAGTATGATTTTGTCACCTGCTATGACATGGCGCAGCAGTTGCTTGTACCAGAACCAGCCAAAGTGAATGGACTCATGCCCTGTTTTTCTGCCTCAGGGGTGTCTTTTTCATTGGAGTAAAACCACTTAATCAAGGTAATTCATGGCTTTGCTTAAAGTACACACAGTTCGGTTCCTGTGTTCAGCTTTTGTTTTTGTGGCACTCTCTTTGAGGTTGTTTACTGGGTAGCTATTAACATAACTGGACCTTTGGATGTGTCCTGCCGTTAATGTTTCAGTGGATGAGCACCATGAAAGAGAAATGTTATAAATTTACAAATGTACTGAAATCATTAACCAAATTCTTACTATGCAATAAAAAATTCACTCTGAAAAGTCAGTATCTTGAGCATATGTCGCAGTTTTTTAGGACTTACAGGACCTTCTTGTGACCAATTAGCACAAATGGTGTTCCGACTGCAGGGTACACAGCCGCGGCACGTGCAGGTAAGAGTGGTGGGAACGGGTGGGGTTGGGGAGGGTAGGGGGGGGGATTTCGAAAGACGATGACGAGGGAAAATTAAATTATTTATTTATTTAATTTTCCCTCGTGATCGTCTGTCGAATCTCCCCCCAACCTGATCACACCGCTCTTACCTGCACAGGCCGCTCCTGAGGGTACATTATGTAAGTAAGCAGAGGAATGGATACTTATCACATATGCCAGTCTTAAAATACAGCATGTCCTTGTTTTCTTCAGATGCCGGTTACGGAGTGTGAAATCACTGAACTATGGCTTACCATAACAGTGTATTTCCAGGAATTTTGATTCCTAGTCCCACCATTTATACAGACTGATCTACTACCAAACCCATCATTTGAGAAAGCTGCACTGTACTGCGTATCAGAGTACAAAAGAAATACAAACACCTATGTGCAAGAGAACAAGCGTGTGTCTGGGGCATTATTCAAATGAGAAAGCATCAAAATAAAATCGCCACAAGGATACGCTCTTAGAGCCCGTGCACGAGCCAGCCCTGAAAATAGTTGCCATGTAAACTATGCAAAAACACGATGTAAGAATAGGACAGTCTCTTCAAAATTCGAAAAAATTAATTTCTTTACTATGTGGAAGCTTTTATCTTTGTGCATCAGATTATATCACTACATTGATGGGTAATTATTACTTTTTACACATGAGTCAAGTCAATAATCTTTATTCGGTTTCAAATAAAACCATAAAAACACACAATGAATAAATAAAATACAACAGTAAGTCTAGTAAAAATAAGCAGGCCACACCAGACACTGCCGGTGAGTTAAAATATCAGTGCCAAACCGGCCACTGGATTAATGTTACGTAAGTGCTGTAGCATTAAAAACGGATCATCAGGGGCTTTGCGGGGAATACAGTTAAGTTAAACAGGCTAGTTAATCGCAACTAGATCTAAGTCTGATGGCAGATTTTAAGAATTAGAGTACATAAAACACAGTGCTACCTGTCAGCATTTGTAGGTAAATAAAAGCTGGGCGTACTTGCATAAAATTAGCTCTTTTCAGGATTGGAATTATAAAAGACTTCCTTGGAGTTTCATAAAAACTACAAAACATCATATAATGGGTCATATCCTGTGGAGATTGACCATCGCAGCCACAGGACGACAACGTTTGGCCTTTGGTACAACCCCTGGGATGAGCAAGAAGGAGGTGGAAAAGGTCAAACCGGAACCTGGTGAGCAGGAATCTATCATATGAGTGTATAAATCCCAATAGGTAGGGCTCAGCCGATTTAATCGTATTTAACATAATAAATCGGCGGACACTAGGCTTTAGGAGCTCCCTCTCTTCCCTTGCCATAACCCTCTGCTCCATGAGGCTTGCCTTTATGGGGTTTAGATCTCTCTTGGCTATCCGGTCTTGGTTAGTAAAAAGATCACGTCTCCCCACGCCCGTTAAGGTCACTTCGATATACTTCAACCATGGTATTCGTGTGGCGTGGTCAAGGGCCAGACAATCATTTAAAATAAGCTTGTTTAACGATGTCCCCTTACCTGCCCAGATTTTTAACTATAATATGACAGGGCGTATCGCCATCATGTCAGTTAGATGTTTCTTTCCCACCTCCTCATGTATTGAGAAGGACGGAGTACATTGGGGGACTGAGAGGAGCCGTCTCAAGAACTTATTTTCCACAGTTTGGAGTTCCTTTGTGTTGGTATACCCCCATATTTCGCTGCCGTATAATACCTTGGATAGACACTTGGCGCTATATAGATGTAATAAGGCTCCCACAGGTCTTTTCCCCAGTCTGATTGAAAAGTTAAATATTACTGCGATTTCTCTGGAAAGATCATTCCTCTTACTGGTAAGTTGAGGCCCCCCATTTCATTTTATCGTCCAGTAAGACTCCTAAATAGGAGAAAACACTCGCTCTTGGCACGGTGGTTGTCCCAACCGTAAAGGTGTATGGCCTGCTAGGACGGGCCCCTATTTGCATGATGAAGGATTTAGAATTATTAACAACAAGGTCTTGCTCCCCCATAAACTGAACGAAATAATTAATTAGCCTTTGTAGCCCCCCTTCCGTTCTGGCCATCAGGACAGCGTCGTCTGCGTACAGCAAGTCGGGGGCCACGCCGTCCTACTTGCGGAAAATCCGCCCTGGTCTCTAGAAGGGTCTTCTCTAGGCCATTGATCTATATGTTAAATAAACAAGCATTGGCATAGCCAATAGGTCTCGCCTTTGGGACCTTATAAGTGTTTAACCATGCAACAGTTAATGTTGTTGCACCAAGGATATTGTGCTGCATAACTAAATACTTATAAGGTCCCAAAAGCGAGACCTATTGGCTATGCCAATGCTTTTTTATAGTGATTGGGGCAGAGGAACTGCGGCAGAGATGAGTTTTTTTTTTTTCTTTGCAGATTTATATAGCGCGAACTCGACCCGAAGGTATTGGAGCGCTTTACATGAGCACCAGTTACCTTACACAAGGACACATTCATTATTTGGTAGGCGCTAGGAGATTAAGCAATTTGCCCAGAATCACAGGATGCTGAGCCGACGCCGAGGATCGAACCTGGTTCCCCAGCTCCAAAGTCAGCAGCTCTAACCCTAAGGCTACATCCTCTCCCTAAGGCTACATCCTCTCCTCTGTTGAACAATGTAGTTTTAGAAACAGTAACATTTACAGTTGTTGAAAAGGAGCTCTGCGCACAAGTGGTGCGTCCTGGAGGCTGGAGCCAGTCCTGCTGGCAAGAATGGCACATGTCGGAGGGTGTAAATGGCCGGACTGCCTATAGTTGGAGCTGGGTGAGGCATTGAAAGCTTGAGCCTGCCCCGAGGGGATGCCTGGCTCCTCATGGACCCTGAGCCAAGACGGGCCGAGCTGAGCTGTGGCATTTACAGTATCACGCGCTGTGCGGTGGTGCGGCGGAGGAGGGTCTGCGCGGCAAAGGAGCGCATTACTCTTGAAAGGCGCGAGCCCGGAGCGCGTTAGTCTTGAAAGGCGCAAGTCCACAGTGCCGTGTTCATGTTCGTAAGGTGTTCAGACTGCATGGCCGTTGCCAAACTTGTGCCCTGCATCTGCGGAGTGCGGCGCGTGCATACACAATCATCTGGGGACCTAGTACAAGACGATATGAATAGTGCTATACAAATGTGAGCTAAACACTTAGGGACCCCTTATGGTATGAACGAGATAAAATCATTTCTCCTATCGGGTGACTGGCTCGTTCAGGCTTTGTGCATGGTTTCTCAAGGGTTATTAGGATAAAATAGCAACATTGTCTCCACAATGCCTCCAGTCTGCTGGTCGCATAACACAATTGAACACCGCCGTTGTCATGTGTAATACTCTGACAAATAGAAACAAACTTATTAGTAAAGGTTTTTTCTATCTCATTGTCGGCCGGGGCTATCGTAGCAAATCTAACTATAGAGCACACCTGTTTAGTTCCCTGTGTTATTTCGCAATGGTACCTTCCCCCTCCCTGTACCCACCCGTGTTTCCTCGTACCATGGTACCTTCCATACACGGCGCCGTCAGCGGTCAGACCAGCTGTCTTGGACCTGCACCTCTGGCTGGCCTGGGGATGCTGGAACCAATCTAGGTCAAGCTTAATCTTGATTCCTCATTAACAACCACAGCTTTTCACGAGACCTGAAGGTGTGCCAGGCGCTTCGGAGAAGATGACCCTGCTTTATGATGTCAAGTTTTAAGAATGACAGGAATACGTCACTGGGCGTCTCGGCTGCTCTGAACTGCCGAGTTCACTCTCACTCGCCATTCTACGGTGCTAATGTTGGACTGCACTTGGCACGTGTCGTATTCAGTCTGTATGCTTGTAAAACAACTGTGGGGTCTTACTAGGGGTGTCTGAGGCCGGGAGAGACCCTGGAAGTTCCACATGAGGTGTTCAGTTAGTACATAAACAAAGAACACTTGTTACAGAACTGGAAACGCGTACACACGTTACATTGACCGACCTGATGTCATCTGCACGCGAGAAAAGTCATTCCCAAACATTTTTTTCGCATCCACGCACCGAGAAGTTGTTTTGACTACAAACTGTCCTGGTGCACAGTGAATGAAGCCAGGGGTTTGTTTACTGCCTGCTGGGCTCCGTTGGGGTCCTGGAGTGTTGTTGTACCCATGCAGTGAGGTGGGGTAGCACACGCGCGGCGGCAAAAGTGAAAGCGAGGAATGCAGAAACAAGCCCGGGAGTGGTGCGCGTTTACCTGTAAGGAATGCAGACGCGAAAGTAAAAGCTAATTAGACCTGATCCAGAACAGATGGCACCCTGCGCGCTCCCGAGACCCCTAGGCCATGGGAGTGCAAGTTTTGAGGAGAGGCGGGACATGCACCCGTCTTTGGCCATTTGCGTGCTTTCAATTATTGAAAGCCACACGCAAAGGCCAATGGGATGTGTGGGAGGAGGCACACCCACACGGAGAAGGCTCTTGGAAGTCTGAAGTGATTCCAAGAGCCCTCTCCTACAGCAGCGCGCTGCGCTCTAGGCGAGACCTAAAAAGGGGCCAGGATGCAACTCTGTCTTACCCCTCTCCTGATGGGGAACAAGCCTGAGGCCTTCATGCCTCCAGAATAACGCACAGCCGCCCTGGTATCTTGGTGAAGATCCCGTAGGAAAAGGACTATTTCCCTGTCCGCCCCAGAGAGAGCAGGGTCTGCCACAGCCTGCCTCTATTCACGCAGTTGAATGAGGAGGAGAGGTCCATAAAGGCCAAGAAAAAGGTCCCAGTGCGGGCAACCGTGTACTTGTTCACCATCAGGAAGAGGTTCAGGCATTGCTCTATAGTTGAGCGGCCGGAACGAAACTCATATTGGGTGTCTGACAAGATGTTATTCTCAGCAGCCCAGGTGGTTAAGCTGTCTAACAGGATTCGTCCGACCACTTTAACCCTCGAGTCCAACAGGGAGATGGGCCCATAACAGTGTGTGCTCTCTCTATTTCCCTTTTTAAAAACCGGGACGATGGTGGATGTGGCCCATGAGGCCGGGCAACCCGCCCTGACAGCCGCGTTAATGACAGTAGTGAGCACCGGGGCCCAAAACTCCAGGTTAGAGATGTAAAGGTCGGGCGGAATCCCATTAGGGCCAGGGGCCTTGTTTCGCGCCATACCTGCTATTCCCCCGCCTCACCTCTTCCTCTGATACGGTTAGCACGGACCTTTCATTTGCCCCCCAATTTGGTAATATCTGGACTAAGGTACCCCCCAACATACCCTCATAATGTCTGACCCAGTCATCCTCTGTGATGTGCGCATCAAGAGCACTGGCAAGCTCTGCTCCCAGGATTGGGCTGTTAATTATGCCCCAGAACTTAGTGCTGTTCTTGATAGTGCAAGGCTCCATTAGCTTCCCCCAGGCCTCCTCCTTCAAGGTTTCTTTACGTTCTTTAATGGCAGTTTTGTACTGTATTCTACGGGTTCCAACTAGTCCACTGTCTCTTGGGACAGCATGCAGGTCCGCCTTAAGTGACCTTGCTGCACGAGAACAAGTTATATCAAACCATTTTGGGGCCCTATCTCGTTGATTATTAGCAGCAGGGATCATCAATAACTCAGCGATGGAGCAGGCGATTGATTCAAATGATTTAACTACTTGGACATCTGGGTGTCTCTGGGCAGTCAAACAGATCTGAATTTCCTCCTGGCATTTGACTAAAATGGCCAGGAGTAATTTGTGCCCATTTTAACCTCCTGCCCCAGTCTGTGGCCCCTCCACCCCTACTCCCCTTTTTGAGACCCAGTGCAAGCCAGCTATTTTTAAGGCACAAAGGATTATGATCGCTGTAGGTACTAGCCGTAATTAAGAAATCTGATATTAAATGGAATAAAGGGGTGGAAACAAAAATGAAAAATCGATAAACGAGTGCTTACCATGACCCTTAAAAGTTGGTAGGGGAGCGCTCTGGGCAGAGTCCAACTTATCCATTGCAGATAGTAGGTCAAAATCAGATATCAAAGCATTAAGAAGATCTCCCTGCCCATAGTGTGTAAAATGCCCTCCTGGGTAGCGTGGGCAGTCAGAATCCCCTAATCCCCTGGACTTTTGGATCCCCACAGGGGTGAACATTAAAATCACCGGCCAGCACGATGTTAGGGGTGTAACTAGAGGAAACACTAAAACCGCCCAGAAATTTCCCCAGCCGAGCTATATTACATATCTCAGGGAGGGAGGAAACAGCATTATAAAAATTTAAGAGCAACAGACTGGTGGGCCCTCGTGAGAAGAGCAAGGCCTGCAAACTTGGATTTTCAGTATTTAGTTCTACGATTCCACTTTCCAGCCTAAGGGATGCATAAACCACCATTGGTTCGGCCGGAGCTGGACGGGCTAGCAGAGACAAAGAAAGATTTATGCCCTTCCAGCAAGAAAGAATTGTCCACAGCCCAAGTCTCCTGCAGGCAAATAATGTCAAACTCCTGAACAAAGTTGCGTCATTCTGGGACTGAGAACTTACTTGCTAAACCGGCTACATTCCAGGAGATGAGGGAAAAGTGTGTTGTGTGCCTGGAGTGGAGGTCCGAGATTTCTCGTTCCACTAGGTTTGTACGATCCAGGCATGGGGAGGTTATCAATGGAGACAGCGACCCTGGTCCTCCCAGTCAATCAATCACAGTTCTCAAGAGGACCCAGGGGGGCAAAGGCGTTAAAAGTTGGAACAGGGGACAGAGTCTGGTGCCGCTCGTAGGATGCAATGCTCAAGAGTCTCCTCGGGAACAATAGATTTTGTGATGGTGCCTGGAAAATTGGTCTGTAAAAGAAGCCAAGGGGAAGAGCTGATATCGAGGTGGCTGGGCCTCTGGGAGCACGAGCATTGGCTACATGAAGAATTATCTCTGCTAGATGGGGTTGGTTAAAATTGATAATCACATAGTCCCCATCATTACTCTTTTTTGACCCTCCTATCCAAGCCACCCATTGTACCGTGATAATGTTTCTCTCCACCCTATACCCCAGAGATGTATTACTATTTAGCCAGTGCAGGACTTTATTTTTCAATTGATGGAAATCTTCGATGGAGCCTGGCTTCAGTACTGGAACATTTCCCAGGACTACTACATATGGTGTTGCTTCAGAAAGTAGATCGATGTGGTTTGGGCCTACATGCTGGCTACCCACCTCCTCTAATGCTGGAATGGAAGCCTCACATCCAGCAGCTTCCCTCTGTGTGGACTTTTTACTACCTTGGTTCTCCCCGCTCCTTATCCTCTTCACCTGTAGATGTTCCCCTCAAGGAAAGGGCGGGCACTGCCTGGGGTAAAGAGTAGTGGATTGGGTAGCACTTCTGCACGGAGGATTACTAGCCGCACCTGCACCTGCTAGATCACCCTCCCTTGACACTGCCTTCAGGGTGGGTTGATCCTGAACCATGTTGACACAGTGGCCTGGGTGAGCCGGTTGGGCGACACCGGCTGTACTATTAGTCCTACTGCACTGTGTCCAGTCCTTCCAGAAGAGTCCCCACGCAGGCTTCTGCAGTGCTGCCAGCTCGTCTTTCAACGGAACTCCTGTTCCTGGAAGATTTGGAGTTAAAGAATCCGCCTTGGGTCATTTTGCCTTGGCCCCTACCATTGAGCATTTATGTTTTGCCCCAGCACCCAGACCTCTGACAAGTCCTTCAAGAGCGTCCTTTCGAGAAGCTACTATTGCCACTTCAGGATAAGCAGCAAACTGGCCATGTCCCAGCAGGACAGCAGGCGCTGGATGTGCCTTATTAGGTCCCGTCCCCCCCTCCTGGGTTTCAGGACTATTTCTTTGACCAGGGAAAGGGGGCGCGGATACAATCAATTCTCCCTGCTTCACAGTGCTTAACGAAGAGGCCTGTCCAGGTGCCAGGGTGTTAGAGCGGGTGCATAGTTGGTGTACTGGGGAGCGAGAGAGGCGCCTAGCTATCAACTCAATTTCCTTATCAAGGACCCCCGCCGCTTTCTTCAGAAAACAGTCCATGGTTGAAGTTATGGGGGCGGGTTGGGCTAAGGTGGCGGTCTTCCACTTCCCCATAATGCCGGGCTGAGTAGGGAACAAGGATATTTTAGCCGGGCAGGCAGCCTCTCCTAAGTCAGGGCCAGCAGAGGTCACTACAATGGAATAGGCTAAGTCAAGGGGTGAATGGGGCCTTTCCAGATAGTCGTCAGTTGAACAAATGGGCAGATTGTCACAAAGATTAGAAAGCAGTACACGCAGTACATGCAACAGTCAGCAAGTGTCCCCCTTCCACATCGACTGCACATATTCCTCAGCATGCAAACGCCCTCCCTGAGTTTACCTTAGGGCCTCAGTTTCTGGTTGTCCTGGTCCTGATTTGAATCCACACCGGAGCCCTATGTATGTCCTGGACTCAGTCCCCCGCTGTAACAGCCACGAGCCAGGGAGCCAAGAAACCTGGCCCAGCCCAGCGTCCTCCGGGCTCTGACGGGCGCAGACAGGCCTGCCCTTGGCCCGGGCACGCCCGCGCTGCGGGAGCCCAAGTCCGCTTTAAAGCACCTCCCGGCGTGAGGATACGCGTTGGCACCTCCTGGCGCTAGGAACTGTGGGGGATTGAGTCCCCTGGAAGGCAAGAAGGCTGGTGGGCAAGAAACAGCAATTACGGGCTCCTGCACTGCGGGAGCCCAAGTCCGATTTTGAGCGCCTCCCGGTGCGAGGATACGCGTTGGCGCCTCCCGGCGCTAGGAACTGTGGGGGATGGAGTCCCCTGGAAGGCAAGAAGGCTGGTGGGCATGAAACAGCAATTACACATGAAACTAAAAACATTACCTCCCCCCAGCCTGACAAAAATGTGATTTAAAAGGCAATACAGTTGTTATCTATACCCTATATACAGCCTAGATTCATATTATAGCTGTAGCAATATTATAGTATATTACAAGCGGTTTTTATATTTGTTTGATAATGTGCCGAAAAGGCAACACAAACATTAGACATTAATATACAAAACGCTTAAAAACCTTCCAAAAATTCATTGTATACATTTCAAAACACTTTCCAGAAAGACAGCTCATGCCTCCTAAATATCAGATATAGCCAGATGACACATACAACAAATCCCTAAAGACCCATTGAGTGGGAACATCATAATAAACATAAGATCAAAATGTCAGGACTGGAGGCGAGGATTATGCCTTCTTTCTTCACTCTTTATTCAGTAGCAACTTATTAAAAGATTAACAAACTACGTTTCCCATGAACCCTAGGGAAAGGTAGTAAAGAAAAACACATGGCATCAGCCAATCAAGTCCATGTAACAGTGTCCAATCAGGGGCCTTCGAGCCCAACATAGTCCTCTGTCAGTGTCCCTTCGTCCTCTTTCTTCGCTGCTACGCAGCCAGTTAAGTACCCTTCAGTCGGTTTGCTGTTTGGTTTACTTAATTTTGATTGAATTATATCGTGTATGTAACTTTCATCATGTTATTGACGTTTTGCCGAACGTAGTGGCTTTTGCTGTGTATTTAAATATGCTTTGCTGATGTTCGCGTGGTTGTCCGCGCTCGCCGATCATTATTTTCATACTTAATTGTTGCGATTGCCATCTCTTTCGCGTTCGTTCCCGGGCGCCGTGTTTCTTGTTGAACACCGCGGGAGCGCTCTCGCTCCTACGCGGTGTGCTGGTGGCATCGCTGGGCGCCGGAGACCTCCCACCGCTAGAGGGTGTGAGAGGAGGCACGGAGTGCGACGCGCTGCTTGCATTCCTCGCATTCTTGTGAGGTTAAGCAGCGTGCGCATTCCTGTCAGCGATCCGGTCTAGGGAGACGCCCGTCTGGGTCCGTATGCGGTCGGACTGCTAATTATAGCTTAAAGCAGCCGCCGCTTGGTTTTTCCATTAACACTTTGTTCCCTGCTTGAGGACCAGAGTCTGTATTGATGATTTTTGCTCATTAAACGCCCTGTTGGGTCTGTACTGGCCTGAAGGCCTTGTTTTTGGGACACTACCCAGACCGGCTCCCTTAAGATAGGGACGATTTCGCCCAATCTATTCCTTTACTCACCAGCTTGTTTGTGTCCCTGGGGCTAGAACCCCCCTTTGAGTTGCGGAGAATCCGCTAGTATATCTTAGGCTGACACCCAGCCCTTGAAAACTTGTGGCCCCGTGGTGAGGCCGGGTGTGCGGAGGCCCAGACCCCCCTTTAATTTAGGTCCCTGACCTCCAATTTCCAGGGATGGAATACCATAATGAGTATGAAGAGGAGGACCCTCTGGCTGATCTCCCCTGGGGTGACGCCTTCTACAAGGCGGTCGACACCTCTATCTATAGAACGGTAGAGGAAGCCATGACTCCGTTAGAGGAGAGGCTCTCGCGCCAGATCGCTCAGGCCTTTGATAGGCTTACACCTCAAGTCCCGGCTACGCCAGCAGTCCCCGAGGGCCCAGGAGCCCAGGGTTCACCACCTTCTAAACGGTCCCGAGATTCTGGAGTGGATCTGGACGCGTTTGCCAGATTGAAACAGGCATTCCTGGATAGTCAACCTACCCTACCTGCAGGGAACTCCCTCCCTCCCCAGCCATCTGACCCTCACACTGACCCTAAGGCGGCAGGAGCTGCAGATGAGGAACCGGTTCCGTCCAGACCCTGGCTTCCATCCCGCCCTTCTCAGGCCCCTCAGAATACGTTGGACATGCTCGACCCCGACAACATCGTCCACCCACACCGCCGTTAAGGTAGCTAGCTATGTGGCGGGGCGCATACGTAGACCGCTTGAGAAGGAGGCCCGCAATTGCCTCTGGGCGGAGTGCCCCCGCCCGTCCCTGGAGGGGAAGGTGGCCCTTACCCCAGAGATTGATCCCCGCATGGCCACTTTTTTGCAGAAATTTGTTAGGGACCCTAAGAAGGGGATCGACAGGTCATGAAGGGCATGCCAGGACAGGCTCCTGGATGCACTGGGCCCCATGACTAAGATCCTGGACATGGCCGAGGAGGCCAAAGAATCCGGCTCCATGATTTCCCCGGAAACCCTTTCAGGTTGGGCCCAGAGGGCCATTATATTTTTGGGCAATGCGAATTGCGCCCTTTCCACCGAACGCCGCCGCTCCCTGCTAATTAAGGTCGACCCGAAATTGGGGGATCTGGCGGATTCGGAGGCAGGCGCCATTGCCCAGGGAGGTCTCTTTGGCGAGCCTTTTGTAAAAGAGCTCGGAAAGTTTGTCAACACTTTCACCTCAATAGATAAAGCTCAGACCACCATAAAAAGAGTGTTTCCTCGTGTTTTTCACAGGGCCGGCCGAGGCAGGGACCGCTCGGCCGGTCTCCATCCCCACCAGGGTGCGCAAAGGGGACAAGGCTCCAAGCAGTACCAAAATCAGTCCCGTTTCGGGAATTTCTACCCGACCTGAGGCCGTCGCGGCAAGGGTAGAGGCTACAGAGGAGGAGCGACCACCTCAAGCCCCGGTGAGTGTTCTCCCTTTTTCCCATCTAAACATAGGGGGGCGGCTGGCGAATTTCACCCAGGCCTGGATTTCCATCACGCGGGACGCGTGGGTTCTGCATACGATACAGGGGTTCCACATAGAGTTTGTAGGGGAACCAATTCAGCTTGCCAGACCCCGGCCCATTCCATTTTCACTTCAAGAGGCCGCCCTTGTGGACGAGGAAGTCGCATCCCTCCTCCACAAGGGCGCTATCTCCCTATCCTCTCCTCACCCACGAGGCTTCTTAAGCAATATTTTTTTTGGTCGACAAGACCGACGGGGGACGGAGGCCGGTAATCAATCTAAGCGAATTCAACGAGTGGTTGGTTTACCGCCACTTCAAGATGGAGGGGATCCATCTCCTCAGGAATGTCTTGCGGCCTCAAGATTGGATGGTTCCATTAGACCTCAAGGATGCCTATTTGGTAATCCCAATCTTTCCTCCACACAGGCGCTTCCTCCAGTTTGTCTGGTGCCATCAAACGTACGAGTTTTCCGCTCTTCCATTCGGACTTTCCTCGGCTCCCTGGTGTTTTACCAAGGTCTTCAAGCCAGTGGTGGAGTTCCTGAGAGCTCGAGGCATTCGGATGATCGTGTACCTGGACGATCTCCTCCTGATGGATTCTTGTCCTCGTCAGCTTTCGGCCCACCTTCAGATGGCGGTGGAATTGCTTCAGAATTTAGGATTTGTGGTGAACGAGAAGAAATCTCTGTTGGTACCCGCGCAGTCCATTACCTTCCTAGGATTCGTAATAGACTCCGCTTCTTCCACCCTGAGCCTTCCCTCCAGGAAAGTGACCAAGATTCGGCACAAACTGAGGCGTATGCTTTCCAGACAACATGTGTCCCTCAGGCAACTAGCTCGGGTAGTGGGCCTCCTTTCGGCGTCAATCCAAGCCATCTTCCCGGGCCCGCTCCACTACCGGGCCCTTCAGCGCCTAAAGGCATACTTCTTACGCAAGGGTTACCCTTACTCCCACAAGGTTTCCCTGTCCAACGAGGCCCGGGAAGAGATCCAGTGGTGGCTAGATCACATGGAGGCCTGGAACGGCTGTGCGATTTTCGGCTCTGCACCAGATCTGATCATAGAGTCCAACGCCAGCAGGTTAGGCTGGGGCGCCAGGTGCGGAAACCTCTCTACGGGAGGATTGTGGTCTCCCGACGAACAGAAGTTACATATCAATTGTTTGGAACTTCTGGCGGGATCCTTCGCTGTCCGCTGTTGGACGAGGGACGAGGGCCTCGGTGCAATCATGTGTCCTCCTCAAGATGGACAACATCTCGGCAGTCCGGTATATAAATCACCTAGGAGGGACAAGATCCAAAGCCCTCTCGGACTTAGCCGCAAGGTTTTGGCAATACTGCCTGGGGAGCCAGGTTGCAGTCACTGCGGAGTACCTTCCAGGGCACGCAATCAGGTGGCGGATTTTCACTCGCGGAATTTCAGAGATTCCAGTCTCTGGATGCTCGACCGGGGCCTTTTTGCAATGTTGAACGACCGCTGGGGTCCTTTCTCAGTGGACCTGTTCGCCTCGCGATCGGACCACCAGCTGCCCCGGTTCTTCAGCTGGAGGCCAGATCCCTCGGTGGTAGCCACGGATGCATTCCTCCAGCACTGGAGCTTGGAGAAGGGGTACGCTTTTCCCCCCTTCGCGATTATCACGAGGGTAACGGCCCAGATCCGCAGACAGTCGGTGGACCTCGTTTGGAGATCGCAAGTCTGGTTTCCAGTTCTACTGGAACTTTCGTGGGATTCTCCAATCCTACTGCCCCACTTTCCGACCCTCCTCTTGAGTCCCGACGAAGTTCCACATCCTCTAGTGTTGGCGAACTCGCTGTGGCTCATAGCGTGGCGGATTTCAGGGGACGATGGGAAGTCCCTGGCCTTTCGCAGGAGGCTGAATCCTTCATCTCCAAGGCTTGGGCGGATAGCACCATCAAGAGGTACAGATCCGCTTGGGGCAAATGGTCCCGTTGGTGCTTGCCACGGGGTTTTGATCCCCTGGTCGCAGACGTTGTGCACGTCGTGAATTTTTTGGCACAATTGGCCGCCAAGGGCCAGGCTTACCGGTCAATAAACACCTTTCGTTCTGCCATTTCATCTGGGCATGTGCCAGTTAATTACATGGCTATGGGTGCACACCCGATGGTCTGCAGATTGCTACGCGGCATTCGACTCTCTACCCCCCCGAGCCTCGTTACTGGGCACTCTAGGACGTGAACCAAGTCCTCAACTTATTTCTGTCTTGGCAACCAAATCGGTACCTCTCCAGGAAGGAGCTTTCCGCAAAATTAGCCATGCTCCTCTGCCTCATATCCTGCAGACGTGTTTCTGATGTCAGGGCTTTGGACATCACTAGCAGGATGTTTACTCCGGATGGAGAGACCTTCACCCTTCTCAGACGCACAAAATGTCATACCAGGGTGATTTCTTATCTGAAATTTCCGGATTCTCCCAAATTGTGTGTCGTAAGATGCCTCAAGGCGTAAGAAAAATTGACGGACGAATTCCACCCTCCTGGAGAACGTCAACTGCTCATTGCACTTAGAAAACCTTTTAAGGCGGTGTCATCACCGACTATTGCTAGATGGGTCAGATGGGTGATGCAGGAGGCAGGCATCAACCTTCGTCAATTCGGAGCTCATTCAGCTCGAGGGGCGATGACCTCTAAAGCGTTCGGCTTGGGTGCCCGCTTAGAGGATATCCTCAATGCGGCAGACTGGTCTTCGGACTCCACATTTAAGAGATTCTATTTCAAGCCGGTGCTGAATATGGCTCACCTCGTTGTGAGCAAGCTTTGAACTAGCATAATCCTCGCCTCCAGTCCTGACATAGAATGAAACATTTCCTAGCTAATGTAACGGAAAGTTTCAATACTATTAAGGACTCGGAGGCGAGGATTATCCCACCCTAGGGTCCAAGAAGAGTCACCCCTCCCCGTTCTGCAGTAAGTAATCTTGTTTACATACATGGGGTTGCATGGGTGTCTTTGACCTGCTGGGCTATGTTGCGTTGATGTTTATTCTTGCAGACTAATTCAGCCGAGGTGAAAGTGGTAATGTTTCTCTGTCTTTGCAGGATCTGATGCTAACAAACAGGATGCCTGAAGATGTTCCGAGGGCTGACTTCGCGCAAAGAAAGAGGGCGAAGGGACACTGACAGAGGACTATGTTGAGCTCGAAGGCCCCTGATTGGACACTGTTACATGGACTTGATTGGCTGTAGCCATGTGTTTTTCTTTACTACCTTTCCCTAGGGTTCATGGGAAACGTAGTTTGTTAATTTTTTAATAAGCTGCTACTGAATAAAGAGTGAAGAAAGAAGGCAAAATCCTTGCCTCCGAGTCCTTAATAGAATTGAAACTTTCCGTTACGTTAGCTAGGAAATTTTTCATTCATATTATAAAATGTGCCAATCAATTTACCTAATTGCTATGATACAATAGATAAGAATTTCTCTATAGCATAACATAATCTAAAAAAAATTGTCTTCAAAAGATCTTGAAGCGACAAACCTATAATACTCTAAAACAAATGTTTAAAAATCTCGGTATTTTTCCTATCCCTTACGAAAGCTACACAAAAAACGAATAAATGAGCAAGTATCAATTGGGAAATGTTTACAAAATGGGCAAAGAGAAATAACCACACTATACGGATTCGTCATCCTCCATTGTATGAAGGCTGCCACTTGTCCAAGCCTTCAATAACCATCTTCTAACACAGACGCTCTGTACATCACACAGATATTTTTGGGAAGGACCCTTATAGTCCGTTTCCAATAGATGGAGCAACTTATTTCTTTTGCCCACATCTTCTAGATCACAATTTCTAGAATTCTCTCAAACCACATCTTTTATTACCTGCACATCTTTTATTACCTTTTTCTGTGAGCCACGGATGTACAACGGATATCAAACGATGGTAGTATATTTAGACTATCCTTCATATTATGCAAATTTGTACTTCAAGGTGCTGTTAAATTTAACTGTAAATAATCATTAATTGACTGCCTCAGCGAGTCATCAGCTGATTTAACAAGACACACCCAATAATTAAGTATCCTTTGTTGACACTTAAATAATATATTAATCAGGCCAAGCTCAAATTTCAATGCACTATTAACATTGCCATTCAGAGACGTATCCATCTTTTCCAAATCTTCATTTCAATAACTGGCAAACAATTAATATATTTTTCCCAAAAGTACTTCGCAACCATACAAGAGCAGTTTTACTATTTTTGAATTAGAGGTTTCTTTGAGAACTTCTACAGATTTATGCCCAAGTTCCAAATGTCTTGTAGAACACCTGCTATGGCCCTTGCTCTTACCTCCTGCTGTTCTAAGTGTGCTTTAAAATTAAGATTATATTTAAAAAGAAGATCCAAGTATCTATACTCCTTTGCCACCTCCAATTGTGCACCATTTAACCACCACTTCTGGTTAACTTTCCCTATAGCTCTTTTGGTAAATACCATCACTTTTGTTTTAGAAATATATATATATATATATATATATATATATATATATATATATATATAGAGAGAAAAGGCGCTAGTATGCACCCTTGCCTTAAGCCATTGGGAGTATATATCCTCCTTGTTAATGCCCCATTACTACCCATTTCCACATTTTTCCATGGCCCCTCATGGAGTTGGATTATCAATTTTATCAATCCAATTTGAATATTCCAATTAGCCATTTTTTCCCAAAGAAGAGCTGAATTCACACTATTGAATGCCGTAGACCGATCTATATATGAAACATAAAGAGGTTGTTTTTTTAAAGGCTTACTCCTCAGCCAACACTTTCAATGACAGGCATCAGTCAACTGCAGAGAAACCCCTACGAAAACCTAATTGCACTTTGGGAAGCACTGCCTCCTTAATATCACCTCTTCCACAGCATGTAAAAGGTGTTTGGCGTAGATTTTACTCAAAATATCCAACAAAGTAATCGTTCAGTAACTCTTGGGAGAATCAGGAGGCCACGTTTCGTAAAGCGGAACCCTTATACTTCCTTTCCAGGATTCCAGTAGGTCTTCACCACTTAAAGACAAAAACACCAGGGTCAAAACATGCGCCCAAAGACTAGGAATACGTTTTATTGTCAGCATATATTCCATCTATCCCTTGGGCCTGTGAACTTTTTATTATTATTTCTACCCCTTTTGCTGTGGGAGTTAGGAAAGATTGCTCCTCAGCTGTAATCGTACACTTTAAACACCTGGAGCGCACCGACTCATCCATATTGCCATCTCTTAACTTTGTATAATTCTGTTATGTACTCAACCCATTCCTCTTAAGCTACCAAGGTTACTGCTAGACTTTAAGGATCCCAAGATATCACCCACTGTGTCCCAAAAACCCTTTGTTCTACCTGTACGAAGAACCATTATAACCTTTGTCCAACCTGCATCTTTTTTTCCAATAGTTTCCTTATTTCTTTTCTACACTCTCTTATATTGTCTAATTGAAGGCTCCGTAATTACGCCACCTACTTTGTAGGCCAACCGTATTTTCTTTTTGAGTTCAAGCTTTGTCTAATCTTTACAAGATTTATTTTTACCCATATAACCCCTTCCCTTCTTTAATGACAATGTTGCAGTCTCTTCAGGAGGATATCAAGTTATCATACTTTTTCAGAATAGCTTGAGGTGTGTTATTCAACTGATTCCTCAAAAGTTTATTAACCTTATTCACAGCCTCACATTTCAATCTAGCAGTCCATATTATCCCACGCTTGTTTTTTCAACGTATTGGTGAACTATTCTGCCAGCGGTCCCTTAAACATATCAAACTATGCAAAGTAAGAAAAAGAGGCCTATGGTCACTACCTAATAATTCTCCCATCTTAAAATCTTTTACCAGGCTAAAGTCACCAGAGGAGATTATGGCATAGTCAATAACAGTGGCTGATTTCCCACGGTCAAAGGTATTTTACCCAGGCTGATCCCTGTTGCACCTACCATTAATTATTGTGATGTTAAGGCTATCCAAAATGGACAACCATTTCCTGCCTTTCCTATTACTCTGATTTTTAAGAAGTTCATGACCCGAGATGCCCAATACATTATTATTTTCCACCTGGGAGTCATCGTCCAATATTTGACTGGGGATTTTAGCATTAAGATCACGTACCAATAGGATAGGGATTTTGGGGAATTTAGCCATACGTTCTTCCATCAACATTACCAACTCATTGAACTGTTTATCTTGGCTATATTAAGAAGGGAAATAAGTATTTACTATAATTAAATCTATGACAACATTTTTTGCCCAAATTTCCTTGCTTTTCTTCAGACTGGAAATTAAAATAATTTAAAAAATTAAGGTAATCAGTAGACTTTTTTGGAGACTTTATACTCTGTTTAACTGAAACATAAAATGCTAACCCCCCCCCTGCGGGGCGTCCATATTGTCCTTTAACTGCATCCACACTATAAGCCATATAATCATTCATCATAATTTCTTCAGTTTCCCATGTTTCTTGCAAAGCTATTATCATATAGTAATTCTTTGCTATGGTCGAAAATAACAATTTCTGATTCCTTTCCAAGTCAGATATATTCCATGACACAAGACCAACACCATCATCATCAGGGCCTCCAAAAAGGAGGTCTTACGACCACCCTTTCAGGATTAATTGCTCCAGCCACCCAATTCCCGTCATATTCACCCTTTACAGGCGAATTATCGAGTTTTGCATAAACCTGCCTTCCCTTCGATGACTTTGGTACAATCTTTTCTGTCCCTCCACCTAGCAATTTACTATTAAACCTTTCACTTATCATTTTATTATGCGGATACATCCTCAATACATCACAAGGAACTTTCTGGAAGGTTTCATTCTCCCTTTGACTATCAAATAAAACTGATGGGGAGGAAAATCTCTCATAAACATCATAACCTGCTCGTTGGAAATCATCAATCGAATTAAGAATTTCATCGACCACTACCCTGGAGTTGAGATGAATAGCTACATATGGCCAAGATGCTGCAACATCAGTTGCCTTCGGGAAGGAAACCAAAGTTATGTCTTTAGATACCAACTTGGAGAGCTTTGGTATGGTGTTAAAAAGGGCTAATATCCTAGATCTATTAAGGGGTTCTTCCGGATCATCCCAAAAAGGTCTACCAACTGAAGAACCCAATCTGCAGCGTTATAAGGATTAGCTGGAAATACCCCACTCCCCATGCAGGTCCTAGTTTGCTGTAAGACCAAAGGGCCTACCCCCTCCTTAGAACATACATTACTTTGGGTCACAGATGTGGTTTCTCTTACTCTATCAGGATTAACTTGATCAGCAGAATGAACTTGTATGTGGGTTATTTTGACCCGGAACTGGATCTGCGGAATCTCAAAAAATATTACCAATACTTGGACCTGAAAACAATATAATCGCACCAGAATAATTAAAATCAACCACCCTTTGCACCATATTCTCTGGTGATAGAGATGTCCCTTGCAACTAATCAGCCCTCCTCTTTTTCCTTTCTCTGGCATTGTCTTTAGCCTTAAGACCCTTTTTTTGTTATCTTACGCTTCCACACTCCACACTCTTTTAGACTTTTTATTTACAACCAATCGTTTGCCCTGATTTTTTTTTTTTTTAAATAACGTAACACTTTCTCTAGCTTTTCTGACCCATTCACACTCTCTGCCCCGATCCCTTCATCCTCTGGGGCCTCTACTGCCCTAATGGACTTGCATTCTGAGGGAGCAATTTTCAAAGCATCAACTACAACCATATTTGATATATCCACCTTTCCTTAACAACACACTAAGATGGGGCACATCTACTGTTTCAGTCTGAGTCGACTTAAAACAGTGTGTTAATAAAGGGACCAAGGTTTCCTTACACATAGAATTAAAATGGGACACATCTACTGCTTCTGTCTAAATCGACTGATGGCAAGTTTTTATCAAAGGTTGCATGGTTTCCGTACACTTATGGTTCCGATTCTTCATTTGTAATTCTGACAAGAATTGCAATACCAATAGGTTAGTGTCCACATTATGCTCTGTGTCCTTTAGTGAATTAGATAAAAGAAAAACAGTATCCAATATTTTATTCATTGATGCCAGCCAACTTGAGATATTTGAAACAAACTCTCTCATGGAATGGTTTGGTTGAACCAATGGGACACTATCTAACAATGGTTCAGGGAACAAGGACTGTGTTTTATTTAATTCCAGGTCACTGACCACTTTGGTAAAAGATAGATCAATTAAATACGAGAGAGAAAATCTCCTTTTTTTAAATTTTGTTCCAGGTTCAATGTTTGGGCATTTTCTATAGGTTTTCGATGGCATTCCATAGGATCAATGGGTTCAGTACAAAGGCTGGAGGTCAATTAATATCCCACAACCTCACCTGGAAGCATGGAACACAGAGGCTTATCTGACTTCTCGCCAGCCCCACCTTCCTTTCTAAATTCTCTAGAATAGAATTACCACTTATTTGTTCACCTACTAAGTCCATGCCAATATCTGAGATCACCAATCCGCCCCTGCCATCCCCCTTCAAAAATATTCTCCATTTCATGGCAAACTGACTGCTGGGGACTTTTTCCCTTAGCAGAGCAACTTCTAATAGGACTAGGGTTGGTTGGCGTTAACTTCAATGACCCTTCCTGCACACTCCTCTGGGCTGAAGTTAGACCTTGCATACCTACAAGAGAGCAAAAATCAGGACAAGGCTCACTATCCGCTTTACTATGGACCATTGCTTGTACTCTAATTACACCTTTCATCTTATCCTCACACTTGTTCAGTCTACCAAGTAACAATTAACCCCAGACATTTCCCCCAAATTACTAGACACAATAAGTACGGCTGCCGATGAATCCATTGGTAAAAGTTACTTGGTTATACTAAGGTCTGCTGCATCCACCCCCTTCTCCAAATTATTATTTGCTGGTAGCGAAAGAGATCCTTCGTTCAATAAGGATTTCATATAGGTCTGTATCGAATAGCTGGATCCCTTTGATGCCTTTGCTGTACAAAGCCTTTTTACTATTTTCCTTCTTTTCACCACTCGAGTCTTCAGAACACGCAGAGAACTTGGGGTTAAACAGGCACTTAAAAAAGCAACAACCTGGGCATTTGTCTTCTGGACCTTAGAAACGTCACCCCGTGAGAGCTCCCACTGATGCTCCGTGCTCAACCTATGTTAAATTTTCACTGTATCGGGATTGTGAATACTACGTTTTACCATCATTCCACCGTAAGGATGGCCAAATGTTCAAAAAGACCAATAAAAACCAAAAAGCAGGCCAAGCACAGCTTGCTCTACTCCGCCCCAATTCAATGTTCAATGACCAATGTCCCAAAGACCACTGCTAAAACTAATGGCACTACAACCGTCCATGGGCCTGGTGCATAGTATAGAATGACAGGGCCACTTCAAACAGGACACACCCAGAACTTGGAAAGAACTTGCAGAGCACACGGAACACTGAGAAACAAGGAGCAGAAGAATCCAAGAGTGCCAGCAATGACAATACCCAATGCTAGCAATTAGAAGACTTTCCTTAAAAACGTTCACTCCAATTTGAATAATCAAAAGTAATGATTGAAAGTCACAATTCGGTACTTCCAGACATCATCCTGCTGTAACCACTGCCGCTGCCACCACCAAAAGGCCGCCTCCCCAAATGTTATTGCCATCTTCAAATTAGCGGGGGGAAGAGCATCCATCTTTTACCTTTGGGTTCTCCAGAGAATCACTCCAGATGGCTGCTCAAGCAGTGCACTTTTATACCCTCTGTGGCTGTCACCACCCTGCCACACGCCCACAACCTCTTGGCTCCCCAAGGGTGGGGAGCACAGTGGCGGTGCAGCACTCACAGTTGGAAAATAACACAAAAGTAAACACTGCACTCGCCTAAGCAGGAGATTACCCTAAGCTCCGATTCTTACTGCTCCATGGGCCTGGTCTTGATTTTTGGCTTGAACTTTAACTCTTACATTTTTAGAATTTTACTGGCGGGCACGAGCACGGCAGACAACCAACAGACAGGCACAGTCAAAGAGCAAAAGCAGGCACATCAGTGAGCTGCCAGAAACGGCATTCAGACGAAGGCAAATGGAGGCCGACTAACGGGAAGTGAAGGATGGCAGAACAATTGAAGCAACTGAAACAGCTTTGTCGTGGGCACAAGCGCACTGGCCTAATACCAGCCACCTACGAGCGAGCGGAGGCTCCTAAAACCACTGCCTAATATGACTACTGAGGATACTTGCAGGCTCCCGGCTGCAAATGTTGACCAGTCAGCGGTTCGAGATCCAGGTGCCACTCAAGCCACACTTGGTGATTCGGGCTGCTCAAGCCGCAAGCCAGATAAATCCTGCCTGCCTGCTCTGGCATTGTTGCTGGTCGTCAGCATTGCCCCCGCGTCTGCTCCGTGCTCCACCGCACCCCAACGCGGTTGCTGATCCTGTAGCTCCGCCCTCGTAGCTCCGAACTAGTCCGTACATGTCCAACATGGCAGCAGATAAGTATCAGAGGTTTTTGTACGGAGTACACCCTGAGCTCAAGTATCTGAAGGTGCTTTCATATGTGATAACGAAGAAAAAGAAGTCTTAGTGAAATAAAATATATGCATAGGATCACACAATTTGGTTAGGCGATGAAGCCAGGATTAATTTCAGATTTACCGGTTTCACCATATGCAATTTAGCCACTCTGTGGGTATTTTTTTCTATAGTTTTTTACATTAATGGTTTATGCTCGTTTTTAGGTCGAGCATTCGAGACCTCTTGTATATACTTTAGTATATACTTATATGTGTATGTACTTTGTGCATCAGCCCTAGGACTTGTCTGCTTCCACTTAGGGACTTTTTTCTGTTCAACTGCCTCTATTTAACTGTCTTAATAGAAAACGACCAGCAGAGGTCAGTAAAATACAAGAATTGCTTTCTGCTTAGGGACTTTCTTTTTTTAATTTTTCTGGCAACTGCCTCTATTTAACTTTCTTGATAGAAAACGACCAGCAGAGGTCAGTAAAATACCAGAATCACTTTAGCATTCTCTAGATTCCAGTCCATAGAAATTGTCTTCCATGAGCACCCGTAGACAATAATATTTTTTTCAAACCTTGTATTTTCAGTGATATGAACCCCGAAGGCCCTCATTTTATATTAAAAACAGAGGTTTGGACTATACCATTTCCTGCTGAAAGGCAATATTTCTCTCCATGTGTTCCCATACCTGGCCTGTCACGCAGTTTGGTGCTTATTTTCCCTCCATGTTAAAGAGCGGTAGATGTTTCAGCACCCAGGCTAATGTGCTGCATAGCTAAATACATATAAGGTCCCAAAGGCGAGACCGATTGCATTGCAAATGCTTGTTCATTCTTGGTGTATGAGGAAAAATTGTGAGTGGGACGCAAAAGCCAGATGGATGGTCAGCTCATTTTGAGATCAAGAGGACGTCGAACTGAGCCAGAGCCAGCTACCCAGGTCGAGCTTCGCTCAAGCTTTCAGTGGTATGCCCACCTGTATACAGAATATCTATTATCAAGATTTTTAAAGAAAAAACTGGGTGATACCTGAAGAATAGGCTTTAAAATCAGTTAGGAAAATGAAAAGATGTTGGGTAGAATGCTTGAAATAATTTCACTGACCGGTATCTACCCAGGCAGCATGCCAGTCCATCATTTATTTACCCATTATTAAACTCCAGACAGTGACTGACCATAAGCAAACCACCCTTGGTCCTGCTCCAAAAGGACAGCCAAGCCCAAACTGCCAGGCCAGAGAACACAAGCAACCCCAGATCGGTTTCGGCCTGCTTATGGGTTATTAGTTAGGTATAGCTCGATTCCTACAGCAGAGTGAACAGAGGACCCACATCAGGATATCCCCATTCAGGATTTATCAGTACTAATAGTCGTATTTGGTTTTCCATATAGTTACCACAGCTATAGAAAATCCAACTTCCTTCCTACCCATAAAAGTGGTTGTTGAATCTTAGTCAGATAAGGCCAATGGGGTTTAAAAATCGGTATTTCCCGCAAGAATTCCAAATATTCTTTGATAGATACACTACAAGCCTTGTGTTATCTTTACCATCATGTCAGTTCTGAACATTATTATTCATCTAAAGTGGTTTAAAGTCCCAAACCACCTCCTGGCAGATTACATCACTCAAACCTCCATGTTAAGCGGACTTCCACTCTATCCAATGCTGACCACAGTGCTGGCACATTCCACTTTAAAATATATTACTTTTCCAAGTTTTCCACTGTGTTGTAGTGTCATGCAGGACACGTAGTGATGCAGTCCCTTCCCGGAGGATGCCTCAAAACCCACACCCATCCATCACAGGCATCACCGGTTAAGCAGCCCTGCCAATAAAAGGGCCCAGGCGCATGTGCCCTGGGTTAGTTATACTCACCAGAACCATGTGTCTGTATTGTTCATTAATCACAAAGGAGGGACTGAGGGCTTTTTAGACAGGACCAGCATACATGCCCTAACAATAATGAAGATACAAAAGGTATGCTGTTCCTAATATCGAGACAAGGGAAAACTGGTTTTATGTGGTCATGAAGTGTAGGAGGATGAGGATTCCTCCTCTTGGAATATAGGGCCCTCACACACCCGGCAAGGTGTCATGCTTCATCATATGGGCTGCTCCTCGTCAGTTCGGCGCTGCAATACCTGACGGGCTCCCTATGAGGGGCTCTTTGGCGCAGATCTTTTATTCCAAATGCCGTTTGGTGCCGTGGGGGTGAGGGGCCTAATTAGTGTAGATGAAGGTGTGGAGTTGTATAACCTGAAAGAAATTTTAAAACAGGTAAGGAGTACCAGCGAAGACTATTTTAATCAATGGGTCTCCCACCCTGATTAAAAGAAACAGAGCGCATGTCTGAGATTATGTCTCAGGTAGGGCGCTCTATTGTGCGGTCAACATGTTTCTCGCCTGGTAGTTAAACAATCTGGTGGCGATTCGTCAGGACCTAATAAAATAAAATCTATCTACACGTGGGTGGTTGTATGGTGTGATCTACCCATTTAAAGCAACCTAACAAATGCTATGTGTAGTACCCGATAGCATATGACCAACCTGGTAAAGGAATAAAAACAGTTATTAGAATCAGATGTACCAGTATAAACAAAACTCTTGTGTTCCCTGTGTGACAAGCTCACAGCACACAGTGGTGATGACTAAAAACATACGTAACGTGAGTGCCTTGTGGGTGACTCTCACAAACATTTTATCATGAGGATTACACAGGCGCATCTGGTGGAACACCACCATAGTTGCAGAAGGAACTGATGAACTCACCCTAGTTGGGTTTCTCTATCTACTTCATCGATACCCGGCAGGTATTTCACAAGGAATTTCCTTGTGTGCTGCGTGGGTTGTGGATTAAAAGAAACACACCTTAATCACATAGTTTATGTGATATGCTCTAATTTTTGTTTCTTTTAATTCACAACCCACGCAGCACACAAGGAAATTCCTTGTGAGATACCTGCCGGTATCGATGAAGTAGATAGAGAAACCCAACTAGGGCGAGTTCATCAATTCCTTCGGCAACTATGGTGGTGTTCCACCAGATGCGCCTGTGTAATCCTCACGATAAAATGTTTGTGAGAGTCACCCACAAGGCACTCACGTTACGTATGTTTTTAGTCATCACCGCTGTGAGCTTGTCACACAGGGAACACAAGAGTTTTGTTTATACTGGTACATCTGATTCTAATAACTGTTTGTATTACTTTACCAGGTTGGTCATATGCTATCAGGTACTACACATAGCATGTGTTAGGTTGATTTAAATGGGTATAGCACACCATACAACCACCTACGTGTAGATAGATTTTATTTTATTAGGTCCTGACGAATCGGCACCAGATTGTTTAACTACCAGGCAAGAAACATGTTGACCGCAGAATAGAGCGCCCTACCTGAGACATAATCTCAGACATGCACCTTTGTTTCTTTTAATCAGGGTGGGAGTCCCATTGATTAAAATAGTCTTCGCTGGTACTCCCTTACCTGTTTTAAAATTTCTTTCAGGTTATACAACTCCACACCTTCATCTACACTAATTAGGCCCCTCACCCACACGGCAGCAAACGGCATTTGGAATAAAAGATCTCCGCCAAAGAGCCCTCATAGGAGCCCGTCAGGTATTGCAGCGCCGACCTGACGAGGAGCAGCCCATATGATGAAGCATGACACCTTGCCGAGTGTGTGAGGGCCCTATATTCCAAGAGGAGGAATCCTCATCCTCCTACACTTCATGACCACATAAAACCAGTTTTCCCTTGTCTCGATATTAGGAACAGCATACTTTTTGTATCTTCTGTATTGTTCATTAATCACCATGTTGGCCTAGGGCCCCACGACTCTACACTGGCGATGAGGCGGTCTGGACCCAGCTTATCGCCGCAGCTCTGGCATGACAGGGCCTGCAGCATGCCATGCTCCTACCTGCTGAGACACTTTTTTTGCTGCCCCTAGCTGCCTACACCTGTTCCGGTGAGAGGAGGGAGAGCAGCATCCTCCCAGCAAAGTGTGTACAGGTATGTAAACCCCCAGCGAAAATGAAGGAAGAACATTCCAGCACGGCGACATGTAGTGAGGGAAGACGGCAGCACTCACCAAACAGAAAAGTGAGAGGACCCGCTGCTCCAACACACATAGCCTGTGATGGCAGCGTGAGTAAGTGATATTGGTGGAGGCGGGAGGCTCTAGGCTCATACCTCCTCCGAGAACAGCTGACCCTGAAAGAAAGCGGAAAAAAAAAAAAACAATCTTAGACATACTCCCCGCACAAACTCACTAAGTACGGGTAGTAGCAGGAACAGGTACCCACCTTCCACTCTGCAGCGGAGACTGCAGCTGTAAAAGAAAGCTGAGGCAGGCCTGAGTGCGCTGCACGCTTCCTGGTGGTCATCTGCCAGTGCCACCACCACATGCTAGTGAGTAGCTGCCTGCCAGAGTAGCAAAGAAAGGAAAAACTGACAGACAACCCATGAGAGCCTGGCGCCCATCGGCCTGAATGCAAAGAGGCCAGAAGAGAGCTGCCGGGTAGCCCCACTGACCCCGAACAGGACCGAAGAACAGATTACAGTAGAGCCCGCCTCCCTCGCAGTGACTAGGGCTGAGCTCATTGAGCCATCATGGGCGCTGAGAAAGCTGTGCGCCCCTTAGTGGCAGGCTGACAATACCACAGGAGAGAAGAAGACCGTGTTGGCCTCCTGCAGCAACCCCACAGCACCAAAAGTACCCCAGGAAGACAGGGGACAATATGACCCAAGAGAAAAAGAGCAAGGAGCGCTGTACCAGAAGGAACAGCCCCACAGGTGAAGGAAAAGACCCAACAGGACAGCAGCAGGCCATTGACTGCCTTGAAAGCCCCACTTCCTTTCAAAATCCACAAGGCAAAGGAATCACAGGGCTGTACTCTGCCCACCTTCAACACCCAGGTACCTGTAGCAGTGGGAGGAGCCCTTTACCTCCTTCGCCCAGACTCGGGCTACTGAGCTGGGTAAGAGGGCGAAGCCATGATGGGTGGGGATAGCATCAAATGCCCCCTGGTGGCTTCATACCACGATCACAGGTGAGAGGCTGTACCAGACCTGCTACACACTGCACGCCCCCTGGTGATCGCCTGCAGGCACAACATGGAGATGAAAAGACTGTCTCCCACTGCAACAGCCTTCAGTTACTGCCATGTGAGGGGAGGCAGAGCACCACACGCAAGGAGAGCCAAACTGTGGGCACTGCCCAACAAAAGAAGCAGCTCACCAAAAAGAACAGAATGCGAAGTTGAGCACACTGAGCCCTGCTGACCAGTACTCACACCTCAAGAGCTACTACACCAGCACAGTGGTGCTGGAACACTTTTTAAAGAGGGGGTCCTGCCATTAATAATATATCACTGAAGTAATAGGGATTGTGAAAAATCCAAGCATCATACAAAAACACAAATGTAGCAAATGTGCTATGCCCCTCCAGCAGGAGAGCGGTAAGGGGTGGTATGTAGCTGGTGGTGCATTTTTAAGCACTGTTGAGGTAGTACATTCTCATTTATAGACAGCATATTTTCCATTGAAACGGTCACTAAATTTGTACACCTGCAGTATTACTGGGAAAATTATATTGCATAAAAAAAGATAATGTCTGGAAATTAGGTTTCAGCGAATATTTATCATTTGCACATTACCTACTAGAATGTCTTGGGTGATCCTATTAAAATCTTTGTTCCCATCACACTTCAAAATTACAAAACTAGTGCTTAATTTGTACTTTTGTAATTGCTGGTATAATTTGAAATGTGTGTTTATATAATTTAGCAATTTTTAAATGTTGTGTATTAGAAAAACCTGACAACCTTTCCTTTCATTTCCTGTACCCCAACAGGACTTTCACCTAGATCACAAAAGTCTGTCACTTCGCAGTAGGAGAAATAAAACACAATCCAGTTTCCAAAAAAGCACCAATTTGCCAGAAGAAAGACATAGACCGTTGTCTCTGAATTGCAACTAAAGGAACAATATAAACACAAAATGTAAGGGCATCTTTATTGCTCATTCACCTTCTGAACTCCAGGATGGTTATTTCTGGGGGTGCTGCAGCACCCCCAGCACCCCTATTTCCAGCGCCTATTCACAAGCCTCTAATCACTTGCCATGAAACATGTATAAGGAGGGGCAGGCAACAAGCTCCTAGGCTACCATCACAAAGAAAGGACAGTATAAGTTCTTTGCCCCAGTAACCAGCCCCGTCCTACAGCCACTGTTGGCCAAGAAGAGGAATAGAGGAGACCAGGATAAGCCAAACATTCCACGGAGCAAATGAGAGACACTGCCAAGGGAGGACAGTAACAGTCTGGTGACCGTCAGCTAATGCACCCAAGTGAATCAGAGTGGCAAAGCCTGCAATGCCACCCAGCCAAGAACAGACTGCTGTCCCAGCCACTCTTCAAAGCACCCCAGGAAGGCACCCGGATCACAAGATGCAACCCACTGAGTGCCACCCACAAAAGAGACTGAAAAACCCAGAGACACCACACTGTCTGTCCAAGCCTCCCAGATGGACACATCCCCAAGCAGGGGGACGGTCCAAGGAAAGCTGGGCCAGACCAAAAGGTGAACAGAAGCACTGAATGCTGTGACTGTGGTCCAGGAACTAAGACCACATTATCCTGCACCCTCAAAGCACACCATGTCACACTCCACACCATGCTTGATGGCAGCAAAGCTTCAAGGTGCACGTTCTGCACCACCAAGAACAAGGAGGCAGTACCACAGCTCCCTACTACCCACAGAAGGTAGTCCCGAAGAGGGAACATCACATAGAAGGAGCTACAAGAAGGTATTGGAAGAGGGAACAAGCGACATGCGACGGAAACAAGAAGTGTATCAGCAACCTTCCAGACCATCACCAAGCCAGAGCCTAACACCCGAGGCCAGACTACTAGGACAGTCGACCACTGAGAGGCCCTGTTGGTCGATCCTGAAAGCGGTGCATTCCGCTGTACCCATAACGAGAAGTCCCAACAGCATAACTGGAGAGAAGGTGCATGCTGAATCACCAAGGAGAAAGAATAGACGAAAGTGTCAAGTCTTACCAGCCGTTTACCCAGGGAAATCTGATGGCCAACCAAGCTCCGGAGGAAAGATCAAGAGAGGCCAGGCCTGAAGGGCACGGTTGAGAAGATTCAAGTCGCTGCTGGAGCGCATCTAGACACACAAGCATGCCACCAAGTTGAAATGAGGATGACCTAGCAACAGCCCAGCGGGAGAACCAAAAGTAAGCCGCATGAATGTGCAAACTGAGTCTTTGTCCCACGCTTCTCAGCACAACCATCCAGACACAATCAATCAGGATTTATATAGCGCTGCTAATCACCCGTTAGGGTATCCAGGCACTTGAAGGTCCCAGGAGGCTCATTGGAACAGCCAGGTCTTGAGGGGACTTCGGAATTCTGTAAGTGACATGATGGTCCGGAGCTGCATGGGGAGGCTGTTCCAGGTCTTTGCAGTGACGTATGAGAAGAAGCGTCCTCCACTTCTGCTTCGGTGGATGCGGGGAGTGTGGGCATGAGAAATAACAATCACCAATTGCTCAGCCACCCAGGCTAAAGGATACAGATGCCTCCACTAAAGAAGGATGTAAGCACCTAGGTACCATCACTTACAGTTGACGACCCAAGAAAGAAGGCCTGAGGCCATCAAGGCAAGTAGCTGTCACCGGTCTACAGGTTCACCATGTGACTGGCAACCACATCACACCAGTCCATGTCTAGTGCATCACCAGTACAACTCATGGAGCATCGAAACAACCAGAGTGGGGTCCAACACAGTCATTATACCTGTAGCAAGAAGCATCAATGACAATTCAGTTGGCCAGCGACTACCTGCTCACCTCACCAGCATCCTGAGCCCAGTGGCAAGAGCACTCCTTGTCCATAACCCATCTACCTCTGCGGTTGTATGAGTGACTAGGCAGTTGCTCCTCGGCAGTCTTGCAACAGCCCAGACGCGGCATACACTCAACCCCAGCATAGCCCACACACAGTCACCTGGCAACCTATCCGAGGGGACTCCACAAGCACGAGACACTGATCCACCAGCGGATTCCAGTGTGCAGTGGGGCCTCAGAGCAGAAACTTCAACAAGTTGAAGAACTCCAAGACTGTCTTCAGTGAGTCAAGCAACACCACAAAAGTGATCTTCACGATGGACTGAGACAATGCTCCAGATGCACTCATTCTGTACGGTTCACACCAACCACAAATCAGCCGGAGCATCAGCAGAGTGGGCCAACTCTACGCTATGGAAATAATTCCATCTGGCATGCTTCCAGAAAGTTTTATTACTTCTTTGAACCAGTGTTCATGTCCTGTCTCACACAGGTTAAATTATGAATGCGAGCAGAGTTGTCCTGTTGAAGTCAGTGTCATGAGTACATGCATCAACTGCGGTCTTGCTGATTAACTCTAGAGACCTATAGACACAGTGGTGTCTAGTTTGTTTTCTTTCCACAGGTTGGACTTGTCCTTTCATTTGGATTTTGGGAGGAACATAGTTTCCTACTGGACATGTAGTGATGCAGGCCCTTCCAAGAGGCTGCCTTAAAACCCACCCCAGTCCTTCACAGGCGTCACCAGTCAGGTGACTCTGCCAATAAAAGGGGCCTGACGCACGAGCCTTAGGCTGCTAGTTATACTCACCAGAACCATGAGTTGGTGTTGTTCATTAATCACCATGTGGGCCCAGGGCCCTGACTCTACACGTGTGAATCCCCAACCCTCTTGCGACCCACTGAACGTTTGCAACGCTGCACGGAACATTGCCTTCTTTTCAGCCTTGAAAAGTGTAGTATCCGGCTGGATACATTCTAGTGTTTAGCCTGTGATGTAAGACACTCTACACCCACCCACCACAGGCGTCACCAGTCAGGTGACCCTGTTAATAAAAGGGGCCGGGCGCACGTGCCCTGGGCCAGTTACCAGTACCAAATACTATGTGTCCGCGTGGTCATTGCCGCAGCATGTGGGCCTAGGGCCCACGACACTACAATGGCGACGAGTGGGTCCGACCCCACGTGCGCACCGGCTGCTTCTCTGTTGTGCCCCGAGGAGATCGGCAGCCCGAGGCACCCTGCACTGGTATGCCTGTAAGACATGACCCTACGGCCGCCAGCCTACTCGCGTTTGGCCTGGGAGAGAAGAAGGGGGAAGTGCTGCCAGACCACTGTTTGACCCCTCACAGCCACTGCCCGCACATCCAGCCAATACGAAGGCATCAGCGCTGGGCGCAATCAAAGCCGACTAGGCCCCTCCGGCAGGGAAGACACGCCCGGCCTGCTGCTACACCCACAGTAAGCACCAGCACGATATTACCCATATGCGGAGGCCCGACCCGGATAGGGAGAGGAGAGCATCGGAGCTGCACAGGCGACCCCCGCCCCTCCCGCGAGCGAACTGCGCACCAGCGCGACACAGAGCCCCGTTCCAGCGTCATAATGATCAACGAGACTCACAACAACAACAACAACAACAAAAACGCAGCCCAGTCGGCTTTTGTTAAACGGTAAAAGAAAAGAAAAAACGGCGAGTGAGCTCAGCTCCACTCCAATGCCTGAAGGGGAAGAATACTCATAGAAAAAGGCCCAGCGCCTCTATGCATAGCGCAGCCACAACGGGATCAGAGCAACGCGACTCAAGCATGCACTTCAACCACGAGAGCAACTCCTGACAACAAATTGCCTGAGGGGAGGCGGCAAGCCTAACCAGGGAGAAAAAGGCCAAAGCACCAAGGCAAAGGGGAGCACTTACCTTCCCTCTTACAGCACGCCCTGCACGAAATGCCCCGACATCTGTGTCCACAACACCGCACCAAAGCAGCACGCAGCCCGGTTCCTGACTCCAGTCAGAGTAGAGGCCTGCAGGTCCAAAAAAAAACGGGCCCTGTGAACTGAAGCGCTGCACTGCCACCTAGTGGCCGCGGGTGGTAGTGCACCCGAACGAAGGCAGGCCATTATGTACAAGCAGCCTGGCAGCTACATCTCCACCCCAGTGTGACTTACAGTCTCAGCAACGCTGCCGCATCATGGAACGTAGCCACCGCACCCCTAGCACTGGTGAGAGGCACTGCATCTTGCGCTGCAAGCAGCCAGTCAGCGCCTAAAGTGACCCCCTCCCTGCACCACTCATTCCACTGACACACTCCCTCTGAATCGCAGGGAAAGAGGGACAGCAAGCAAATCACCAGTGCCACCAGGAAAGTTCACGAGGCACTACAGACACTATCCGGGGTAAAGGCCACAAGCTTGCAAAAGGGTATGTGGTGAATGAAGAAAGGGGAGGTCTTTCCCATGGGAGACACACATCCATAAGCCAGAATTGCAAACAAGAAAAGGCAGCACTGCCAGCACGACCGCTGATCTGCCTGATGAAGACGTCAGACGCACAAGCCCTACACTAAACAAGAGGGAGACAAGCGGTTAGAGGAGTCCTCTGCAGTGCCTCCAAGGCCTGAAGGAAAACAGTGGTATTTAGAGACTGTGCACCCCTTCCAGAGAGACTGCTGATCCCACAAGAAGCCCGAAGGTACCTCCCAAAGGACAGCAACACGTGGCTAAATAAAGTCCAGCAGAGGGAATCGGACTACAGGCAGCCAAACACCAAGCAAGCCCCACGAAAAGCACAAGAAGGGAGTAAGGCTTCAACACAGACAGGGAGAGCCAGCAAGCACTGCTGTCAAAGCCGGCAGCTGGACATCTGTTTCCCCAGCAAAGGCCCACCGAGTGTCAGCCTGAGAGAAGAGGAAAAGTCCCCAAGGAGATAAGTGAGCACTGCGCGAACCCCAGTGGCTGTCTGATGCCACCACAAGCGAAGATACGGCGCCACACAGTCCTGGTGGTGAACGGACCCCACAGCAAGAAAACAAGCACGCCAAGTGCCAACAAAGAGCATTTTAAAGAAGGACTAAGAGCGCGACGTCCGAGGTGCGCGACGGAGGAACACAGAAGCTTGTCAGCCCGGGCAGACGCTGAGGAGAGAGAGACTTATCCACTGAGAAGCACTGCTGAACGCAGTACAGAGAGCGACCACATCTCTACTGCACCGAGGTTGAAGAGGAGAACACAGCACCAAGCACGTGCACAACAGCACAGGGACAGCTGCTACCGTTCCAGGAGTGACAAACCGAAGAGAATGCGCAGCCAGTGCGTCCAGTGGAGCAAACAAAGGGCGCAGTCAGAAGCGCGCCAAAAGAGAGGCGACCAGAGAGAGGTCAAAGAAGTGCTTGCACAGACCACCAGAAGCACGTATACCCTGAAAGAAGCCGACCTGCCAGACGGTCGCAAAGAAGAAGCTGACCTGCCAGACGGTCGCAAGAAAGAAGCTGACCTGCAAGACGGTCACAAAGAAGAAGCCGACCTGCCAGACGGTCGCAAGGGTGAAGCCGACCTGCCATTCGGTCGCAAAGAAGAAGCCGACCTGCCGCACGGTCGCAAGGAAGAAGCTGAGCCATCAGAGGGTTGCGAAGGAGGCGACCTACAGGTCAGAGAGAGGAGACCTGACCAGAGGTCCAACAAGAGGAACGGAGAAGAGGTCCGTGCATAGGACTGAGGACAGTGTGCCAACGTTGACCGGACGTCACGTTGCACAGCGAAGGAGCCCGTCACACAAAGTGGCCAGTCCGGTCAAGCGCACCGGAAGAAGCAGCCGCCACGACGGCGCAGCCTCGAGGCACAAGCACGACGCCCTTGAGCGAAGAGAAGAGGGACACCGTGAAATCCCTGAGGAGGGGATGGAGCCACTGGAAGTCCCCAAGAGGTACATGCAAGAAGTCCTACTGACAGGACAGGCCTGCAACAGGCCCGCAAGAGAGAAGGAAAGATCGTCAGAAGAGCGACGCGACCAGTGAGATGTCCATGTGAAGCTAACATGAGACAGGTGGCAGGAGGCCACATCCACGTGAAAGCCTGGTCGGAAGCAGGAGAAGAGCGTAGCACGACGCCGCTCCGCAAAGGAGGAAAGTACAGTAACATGACGCCAACGGGCAGATAACCACCACAGGCGCGCAAGATGGAACAGAGAAGAGCGACAGGACCAAGGACTCGCACCAGCACTGAGGAAGGTGTTCATTCCCACAAGCCAGCCACCGGGGTGCAGAGACGTCACTGGAGACAGCTGCGCGGGAGGACCTACCGGAAGCCGCTAGCAGCGCAATCTGCGTCCTGGCCCCACGCTTCGCAGTTCGACCGTCCTCTCATCTGTCACCGGCTGCTTGGTATCGATAGCACCACACCTCGCAGTGAACCTGCCTGCAGACAAAGGAGCAGTGCCACGAAGTCCCTCAAGTCCTCCTCACTCCCTAAGGTCACCCCGACAGAAGATCACCGCCTGTCTGCCCACTGAAGAAAACTAACATCCTGTTACCACCTCCCAGGTGCATCATCACCAAGGAGCATCGCACCACCCGAGTGAATCCATACACACCCCGAACAACCGGAGCTCAAGGAGGCGAATCACCCAGGATCAGTCTGTGCACCCCAGTCAACCTACAGCCTGCCGAAGTCTAGCACACCCGGCCATTGGAAGATCCGCTCTTGGGGACTACACAAGACTTGGCCGTGGCCCTGTTGGGAGTTCTGCAGCAACCCCTAAGCGTGGCCTACGCGACGGCCCGCACAGCCCACGCGGTCACGTGGCAGTCCAGGGGACAAGGGCCTCGACCGAGTTCCCGTGCGAAGGGAGTCCGAGTAGGAGAGATGTGTCGGCCGCAGCTCCACGTCAGGCGCAGGATACACGAAGGTCACGGCGGAAGACTAGTCGCCCACAAGATCACCAGAGGAAGGCGCAGAACCCGAGTCCAGACGGCGAGGACGCCCAGACAACGACACCACCCTCGGAGGCTACATGAGCGACTTGGCTGTGAATCCGTTGGCAGTTCCTCAGCGACGCCTTTGCACGGCTCACGCGAAGCCCCGCACGGTCCACATGGTCCCATGACAGCCAGCGAGGAAAGCCATCCCAGAGGCTCCAGTGGCAGAGGAGTCCAGGCGAAAGAGGCAAGTCGAACGTCGCTCAGCAGTCAGGAGTAAGGAGGGTCACCGAGCACGTCACCCCCACAGGAAGGCCTCACTCACAGAGATCGTCTCCGACTCCAAAGTGGATTTCACCACAGCTCCAGATGCATCGACACTGAACTTTTGTACATCGACTTAAACACCGCGAGACCAGGCCGGTCTAAAGAACATCGCCAAGGCGACTGAAGGCATCCCGACCATGCGGTCCGAGGCTCCAGCGCTGCCTGGCTGACGGCCTGTATAGACTCATTTGGTGCTATGTGTTATTTATTTGTTTTCATTACAGGTTGGACTTTCGTTTGTTTTTTCATTAAAGTTTGGGCGGGATGTAGTATCCGGCTGGATACATTCTAGTGTTTAGCCTGTGATGTAAGACACTCTACACCCATCCACCACAGGCGTCACCAGTCAGGTGACCCTGTTAATAAAAGGGGCCGGGCGCACGTGCCCTGGGCCAGTTAACAGTACCAAATACTATGTGTCCGCGTGGTCATTGCCGCAGCATGTGGGTCTAGGGCCCACGACACTACAAAAAGTTGACATGTATGGCTTTGCAAACCCACATTAAAGTTTCCACACCAGCTCTCTCTTCTCAAGATCTGAAATAAAATTCCCACTGACTTCCAATACTTAGGCTAAACACATTTGTAAACTAAACTGGCACGTATTTCAATCTAAAACAGTAGCTGTACCATGTTCATGTACTACTATATGCAAGGCGCATCATGCTTTTATTTAGTGCAGACATTCTTTGAAGAAAGAATGTCTGGGCACTAAATAAAATCATGAGATAAAACTAGTGCGGCGGCCGAAGAGAAACGCCCATTGTATAGCACTGCTGCTTCCGCGTCGCGGAGAAAATACCACGTTCAACTTTTTCACGTCTCAGACCTCCTCGTTCTACAGAAACCAAAGTGCTATGAATGATGACAGCGCAACTATTATGCCCCCAAAGTTCCCCATTAGGTCACGCGCTGGAGTGAAGAATTAAGCACTCGCGCGCCCAACTGCCTCGGCCAGCGGCGACGCGCGCGTACAGCACGCACAGCTGCTCCTCCCACCGGCACTGCTTCGGTCTTTAAGCAGCGGAGTCTTCTCGCTCCCTGTGCCGCGTGCGCATCTGCTATCAGCTACTTACTAAAGTAGAGGCGGTAGTCTGTGGAGCCAGGCTGCCCCCGCTCCTCTGTGCTGAAGTGCATTGTTCTGTAGAAACAGCGTAGTAAATGGGCAGGCCGCACGGGGCGCGTCAGAGCAGCACGGCCGAGCCCGCAGCATAAGCGCCAAGGGACGCTCATGGTTGTTTCCTGCTGCTTTTGACTCTTCCTGTAGGTCATACATTAGGAGATTCAAGGTCTCGTTGGTGCTTGTCTTTCCCTTGAGCTCTGATTCTGCAGCGCCATCTCCTGTTGATATCAGGTTAGACGTAGCTGTGACGGAAACATGGCCGCTCTGCACAGATTAACGGTTTGAGCTCGTTTACAGTGTGTGGTAGTGCAGCCCCTCCCACTTGCACAAATTACCGGGAGGCTGTACCGGGTCTCTGGTGTTACATTAGTATTACTTTTTAAAGGGTTTTGTGGCACCTAGCGAATGGCCTATAAATCAATTCAAAGTTTATGCGAGAAAATGATATTTATTCCCTAGGATAAGCATGAAAACAGTCATAATAAAACAATATTAGTTTTACATTGGGTTTTCTTGCAGACAGATAACATGACATTGTTAATATGAGTGCCTACAGAATAGTACAGAAACAAAACAGCCAACAAGTGTTTCACAGTTGCACAAGTGACTATCAATGCAAAAAAAAAGCGTAAACATACAGTAGTGTAGATCCAGACAGCTACTAATGTTCAAAAACACACCAGAAATTCACTTACAGCGTCAACGCAGCTTAGCAACGATGTCAACAACTTCCAAAAAGTAACCAAATCAATAGTTGACAGGGCCTCTCCTCTTAAAAGCAAAATTCTGCCTGCTAGCTCTGGTAATCCATGGTTTCTCTGACCTTTTACATGATGGAACGAAAAAACGTTTTGAGAACAAGAAAAAGCTAGAGAGCCAATAGGTTCTCAAGATCTCACTCTCTGCTAAAGTCGACAAGGAACCAATACAAGGAAGACATTCTCAAAACCAAAGACTATCTTCAAATCAAGATCTAGAACTTTATTAATCATCCCAAAGACTATTTCAAATTATGAAACCTAACTCCAACCCTGCCATACTGTTGTCTCGTGACTATTCCAGATCTAAATATCAAGAATTTCAAGACTTTTCCCTAAACAAAATAACAACTCAGATTGTCCTTTACGCAGTTCAACTCAAGTTTCCGCAAAGAATTCCTATCCCCACCCACAGCTCTTCCTCAAAAATATCTGGAGGGTATCTGGAAAATATGAATTGAAAACATTCAGAGCACTCCTAGACCGTCACCCAGTTTTTTTTCAGGAGCAGCTCCATCTCTTTGAAATTCCCTAACTGATGACCTCCATCAACATACGGACTATCTTCAGTTGTGCAAAAAAATTAAAAGTCTTACTTTGTTCTCTAAATGCTTTCCTATTTCTATCTCTGCCTTCTCGCTCAAGCCTCTCCTCCACTCACTTCCTTCGCTGTTTCTCACCTGTCTTTTCTGTTTTCCTGTTGCCACCTAGCATCTCCTTCTCCTCTCATTTTCTCCTTGTTATTCTCATGTGCCACATTATCTCCTGCTTTTAATCGCCTTTGACTTTTGTCCTACCCTCTCCTGTTTGTTGTCCTTTTGTTTTCTTTCCCCAAGTCCCCTTGACTCCTCTCAAATCTCCTCCTTAGCTTGTCCTGCAACATCACTCTCTAGCCTTCCCCTAGATTGTTATCCTCTCCTGTGCTTATTCACCCCTCTAACCCTTCACTGCTTCACCACGATGTCTGTCTCTCTCTCATCTTTTAATAAGTAATTTACTACATGCGTCCTCTGTGAAACTGGTTTATGTGAACATGCTCATGTTTTTTCTCCACTTTCATTGTAACAAGGTTTCCATTGTCCATAGTTGATTCACTTGTAAAGCGTGCTTGGGTTGAGTCGCACTATATATAAATGTAAAATAAATACATTTGTTTCCGTCCAGTCTGTTGTGCTGGAGCAAGATCTCCTCGGGTATGATGAAGGCTGTCAGTACAGGTGCTCAATCTTGCTCAGTGGCAGTGCCTAAAACTGATATTCTGGTGGATTGTTGCTTACAAATGTGGGATCTTGGTCAGGCAGGGATATCGGGACACCCTTGAGTTCACGTAGGTCAAATCTGGAACCACTCCCTTGGCTGTCTGCTTCTTCTGGGCCACTCCTCTTCCATTCTCTGTGATTGGGCTTCTTCTCAGGAAGAGAGGTCCTTTGGGGCAAAGTGCTCCCTTCTCCCCTCTCAGCAGGCATTCAGGACCCAAGTCTCAGGCAGTCCCACAGCTTCTGCAGCAAGGTGTGTGCAGGAGGCTGGCTTAGAATATAGTGAACACTTATTTAAGTGAAGCACCTTGTACTAATCCAGACAACCCTTATGGTGATTTTAGTGGTCTTAGACAACCATATAAAGCTCTCTAAGTGGTAGCTGTCGAGATTAGCCTTCAGGCTTAGTCCGGAAGGAGTTAAGCAGCGTGTTTCACCAGAACTAATCATATAGTGTTGGTTAAACGAAAAAGGACCACACAGTGTAGTTATAAAAATAGTTATATTTATTATACACACTCACTAACACATTGGTATATCTCCTACCGGGAGATATCAACACAATACACACTTTCAAAAGGAAAAGGGTAAGTAAGCACAAATACAAAGGGGTCTCTAGGGGGAGACCAAACCATATACTAAAGAAGAGGAATGCAAACTGGACCAGAAGACTCAGAAGAGCTGGGGACCCAAGGAACCACCGAGGTAAGTACCCAGGAACCCCACGGAGGCTGTGTGCAGAGTGGAAACACAGCCGCGTACTCAATTCAAGTCAATGGTAAAGTTGCGGTTGCAGTTTTAGAAGAAGGAGGACACTTCCCAGTGGACCCTGAAAACACTCTGTGGAAGATGGAAGGTTGGAGAGTCACCCCACTCGTGGATACTCCAGGAATCGGGATACCTACACCAGGAAAGCCGGGTGCATAGGTGCAAAGTGACGTCGGAAACCACTGTAGACCACAATGGTGGACTTTAGTAAGGATACCGCTGGCGAAGAAGGTGAAAGAGTCCGGTGGAATCTAAGTGTGGATTCTTGAAGAGGAGTACCTGCAAGCAGAGGGGACAGAGTCTATGCCACTCGGGGGTGACCGGGAGGCACAGAAGACCAATGACCACCGATGACTGGAAGATGCAGGAGAGTTGATGGAGACCTTGTTGCTGCAGCTGTGAGGACCAGGCGATGCTGCGGAAGACCAGGAGTTGTTCACAAGCTGTCCCACGTTGGAAGTCAAGAACCAAGGGGTCGGTGTCTGGCGTGAACACCAACAAGCCTTGGCAGCAGCAACAGACGTGGAGAATGAAAAAGGTGCAGCTTTGGGACCAGCAAGGTCCGAGGGACTCACCAAGTGCAGGAGAGTCAGAGCAGGCCCGAGCAAGCAGGGAAGCCCACTGAAGCCAAAGAAGACCCTCAAGAGGACCCACAGGTCGAAGGCACAGGAGTCGCAAGAGGACCTCGAGTAGCTCACCAAAGATGCAGGCCCACGGTGCAGGGGATGCGGTGAGGACGAAGAACTTGGCAGGAAGAGATGCTGGAGGCTGAAGCTTCTTGTAGCTTGAAGATCTCTGGAGGACAGAGTCAACAAGCCTTGGCAACGGCAAGTCGACGCCGTGCCAAGGAACTGTTCCAGCGGTTCCGACGAGGGATACTGGCCTAAAACTTGCTGAAAAGACAGTGCAGGTGTCGAGGGAGTTGCAGAACCATCACCTGTGTTGCTGAGCCTTTCGGAGTCTGTGGGACCTCAGGAGCAGCAGACCGGTCAACTTCATTGCGGTGCCTGCAGATGCAGGGGAGTGACTCCTTCACTCCAAGGGAGATTACTTCGGGTGTCCTTAGTGCCCACAGGCCTGGAGAGGAACCTGGATGAAGCACAGGTACAGACAACGCAGGAGACTGGCAGGACGAGGAGACCAGGAGCAGCAGGAGTCTTCCCAGGTGCAGTCTCGGTTCCAGGCGAAGTCCAAGTTGCCCAGATGGTTGAAGTGGTTTCGGATCAGAATCTTGTCCCACAACGAATCTGAAGAGCCACCCACGGGTAAGCCCTTAAGTACCATAGGGAAAGGGTTGGGATGATTCAGGGATCCCTCCCAGAGCAGGGGCTGGACAGAGGGGAGGATACTCCCATGTCCTTTGTCCAGTTTTGCACCAGAGCGGGAGCCTATGGCTTCTTGAACTGGTTCCAACTGGAGTATGCAAGGAGGGCACCAAATGTGACCTTCAAAGCAGTCTGGTGGCGCTGGCCCAATACACTAAGTCCTGTCTGGGAGGTGGTCATATCTCCCTGTGACAGGAAACCTATTGTTCTACCTTCACCTGCTTGAGCTCAGCTCAGCAGCAGGAGGGCAGAATCGTGTCTGTGGTCGGCAGCAGCACTAGCTTACTGTTAGATCCTGGAAGACTGGTACCGGGAATACAGGGGGACTCCCTAGGGGAGCCCCCCAGTACATGGGATCCTACATCCAACACTGGAATGTGTTGGGGTAGGATTCCAACATGTTTGATACCAAACATGATCGGTGAAGCCTATATATAGTTAGACATCTCGTATTTGACTTGATGGCAACTATATGTATTAAATGGCTGACCGGACTTACAAAGCCTAGAGAATCGACTCCGGGGTTTATAGAGGGGCCCGCTCATGCTGCAGGGGCACCCTCACACTTATAACCAAGCACCCTGCCCTCAGGACTAAAGGGCCTGCCATAGGGGTGACTTATAGGTTTTAAGTGCAATGACCTCACATATAAGGAAACCTATATCTGTTGTAAGTGGTGCTAGCACCAACTTACACAGGCTGCAATGGCAGGCCTGTAGTTACAGTTTGAGTGGTCTCTCATGGGTGGCATAATACACGTTGCAGCCCATGGGAGACCCCTGGGGTACCTATGCCCTGGGTACCTTAGTACCATATACTAGGGACTTACCCGAGTACACCAGTAGCCAATTAGGAAGGTACCAAAGTGCTTACAATTGTCAAATTTAGGGAGGAAGCACAGTGGCTGGGGTCATGATTAGCAGGATCCCAGTCAGACTAGTCAGAACTCAGAGCAACCCCAGGCAAAAAGTGAGGGTAACTATGCTAGAAGGATCCTACCTTCCTACAGTGTACCTATTCTAGGCAAAGTCTCCCCACCTATGGAAGATTTGCTATCAGCGATACCAGCCCTGCATTACAGTAGTTCACCTCTGGGAATTTGGCTATCAGCAGTAACAGCCCTGGATCACATCAACTGTTCAGGTACCCTATGGCTAACACCCATCCTTGGTCACTAAATTAGCTTGGAGCTGGATCAAAGTGGGAAGATTTAGGAACCACTTTTAAACATAGTTTTCAGATAGATTTCGCGAATCCACTGGGGGAAAAAACAGTTTGGGGTGGTTCCTTTTCATAATCTTTCTACAATGTAGACATTCTTAGTGTAATGTGATGAGGCAATGTTTCTCACAGTAGGTAATATGAGCAAAATAAGTGTCAATTCCTTTACCTGGGTGTCATTAACCTTCCTACATGGGCATTTGAAGGAAAGCCAAAAGGCCCAGGCCCTTTCTAGAATATTCCCTCCCTTAACTGAATCAGCTCCGCCACCCCCATTCTCTTACAATCTCACAAATGGCAGTGTTCAGGGAAGACTGGTCAGCAATTCCTTGCTGATTATGTCACGTGTAATTTCTAAAAGCAGACCTGCTTCATTTGCATCCACACTTCAGTTTCTGGAGCTACACCCTCTAGCTCAGGAATGTAGGCAATACACTTCCACTGTCTGGGGAAGCTGTGTCAATACCTCTATCTTGTGCCATGTCAAAATTAGGAGCAATACTAAATGGACCCCACTGGCTACAGCATGTAGACAGACAAAAACAACATGGAGTCCTGGCTAGCAGCCACTGTTTACACAACACACATTCAGCATACTGACAGGAATATTTGCACAGGGTCTGAGTATGACACATGCAGAACTTTACATGAATGGGCAATAGGCCTAGCACTCTTCCTCAGAACAGGGAAAAAGACCTGCCCACTACTTTGGATTAAAAAACGGTATGCTGCCACCACCGCTCACTGTACATGTCCCAGGGACACAGACTGTAGTTTCATGTCAGTTAAGGGGTACGCTTTTGGTGTTTCCCACTTGATTTCAGAGCCAGGCTTTGGGTTTCATTGTCTATTCCGGGGCTAGGCCTCAGCACTTATGCAGAATTTCATGGGTGATGTGCCAAAAGGAAGCCAGGATACCAGATTCTCTTGTATTTGGGTAATTCATGGCAGGAGTTTCTGTCTGTAGGAAATCTGCCTTTTCAGCATGGTCACCCAGAGTTTTCACCTTTTGCTGAACAATATATTTTTGATTGTTTTACAACTCTGTGCACTTTAGCCCTGCTAACCAGAGGTTAAGTGCCTGTGCTCATCTTTAAACATGGTTGAATTGGCATACTCTCAATTGATATATGTAATTTACCCATAAATCTCTAGTGCATAG
Organism: Calotriton arnoldi; assembly: GCA_963921515.1. NCBI lineage: Eukaryota > Metazoa > Chordata > Amphibia > Caudata > Salamandridae > Calotriton > Calotriton arnoldi. The sequence goes on along the minus strand of CAWUFW010001346.1, from coordinate 2,629,815 downwards.
GTCTTCAAAGTGTATGGCGCGCCCCTAGGGGGCGCGACATCACCTCAGGTGGGGCGCGCACTCGACTCCACCACTTAACCTTCCCTTGATGTTTCCCAAGTCGGAAGTACGTTTGCTGCCTGTGTTGCAGACCTCTGATCGGAGAAGTCATTCAGAACAGCCAATCAGCATGAAGTTCATGCAGCCCTGACGTCTGTTTGTCAAAGAACAGAGATGGATACACAGATTATCCTCACAGATAACAGGATTAAATGAGGAAATACCCTGGAGTTCACTAAGAATTTAATATGAACAGATTAACTATGGGCATAGAAGGAACTGACCGGCACAACACAACCTAGAGAACAGTAACAAGATAGGACAACCACACCAAAGAGGTTACCCTTATCCCCATACACCAACACATTCCTGCGATAAACAACCTTCATACTTAACATCTGAAACAGGTATCATAGGACACAATGAATCTTAATGGCTCCCCCAATGCCCCATACATTCTTGGCATTTTTGATAGAACGCAAACTCTAAGTCACGCCAGATAATCATTATTTCTAACCACCCATCACATGGGTATATCAGAACTAGCCATGTGACACTAGCACCCTTGCACTAAATAGCGTCAGGGGCACGCAATTCCCGGGTAACGCAGTCAACAAATCCAGCAATTTCACCACTTAAAGATGGCAGCCATATTGTAGCATAAAACACCCTGCGATTACGTCATGAGGAAACACCAGTCTAAGATGGCTGCCAAAAAACTGCCATTTCGACTAGGAAACAAGCACTGGCCTAATTGGTCAGAAGAACTTCCACCACTGACAGCAGTGAAGGACTATAAAACAAGACTAGCCTGAGACCGCCTCACCTCCCGGACCCGGTAGATGTGGGTAGGTCGATTCGACTCGTGACAACTGCACAAAAGTGAGTACTGCTACAGCGCGCGCCGCCCCCTTACTTTGCTGACACTTTGGATGTTTGTAGATTTAATTTAATCCCAGCTAAAGGCGTGATCAGGGGCATAGGTAAATAACGGATAACTAGATACAATTGGAAATGACACCCCGAGATGCCGCTAGAACGCACCAAACACTAAGACATTAACGCTCTAGCTAAGGAAATGCATTTTGACGCTTCGAATGTCTGTAGAAATGTTTCCCGAGCACGGGGAACATCCATTTTTTCACTTCACGCTAACATTGCTTCGACTGAGAACTGTAGTTGTGCAGCCAGCCGATAGCTAGAGTCTTTCGGAACTGGCTTATATACATGCAGCCAGAACGCACTGAACGCTTTATCAATTACACATTACCCTTTGGTGTGCTTTACGCTGTAGCCAGGTGCCCGCCAGTAAGGGGCACTCTCATTTAATTACACGCTAACACGGCCGCCTTGGGAGTCACAGTAAACAACATATCACATACCCGACAAAATACAATACAGATCGCCAGACACCAGGACAGTGCGCATACACAATACGATCAAGGGCCTAGTTGTGCGCCAGATTAAACACCTATATTTTCTTAAACACCGGCGACTCCGGAACGCAAGGTAGACATACAAGGCCCCACTAGAATTCAGCAATGAGACAAAGATATGATCAAGAATAAGATTCGAACGGAGGAGAAGCACGTTAATGATATCTTACAATTGCTGCCACAATCACATTGGGTTTTGACAACAAAAGTGAATATAGATGGTCAATTTATACTGACCATGAACAACCGCGTGTTTCCGTTTTTAAATTCGCTAGATTTTTATAATTGAATTTTGATCGTAAAGTATGAATATGGTGAGAGTAAGATAAGTGACTGAGAGCTGAGGTCTCCTGTGCAACAAGGGTTATCTAAACAGTGTGACCCAATCTCTTTGCACCATCCATTCTCCCCTACCAGAACTTGTCTAATACTTGAGGAACTCCTCTTGTTTTGACCTACCGGGTGCTGATGACGCCTGGGTAACTTACAACACTGGGTGAGTCTGATTGCAATATACCTGCTGCATTACACATCTGCCACAAGGGCTATAGTTCACACTAGTTCACTGTGGGCACTCACCGTGTGGCACTATTTCTAAATATTTTACGTTCTTTACGAATTGGCTTTCACAATTCACTGATAAACAAGCCATGTTGGAGTCACAAGGGAAATGAAACTGTATATATACCGTAATGTGTACCTCATTATTATGATCAATGTCACCCCTTTTCTCCCAATACAGGTAGTTCCAGGTCTGACAGGTACACAAATAGGTATTTGTTTGGCTGATGTGAGTGTGATACCATGTCGCCAACCCAAGAGTGTAGATAGTCTTCACAATATAGGTCCTGACGAATCGCATGTAGACTTTTACGTTGAGCGAGAAACATGTTGACCTCATTGCACCAATAGATACGCTTTGACCTAAGACATTATACTTAGCCAAGCGCCGCACTGTTTATTTTAGCTAGGGTAGGAGACTTATTGATTAAAAATTGTCCTCACAGGTACTCCGAGCCCTATTTTAAATCACACACATAAACCATACATCTACACAGTTCTGGCCCCTCACCCGCACTTCACCATACGGCTATTGGAAGAAGATCTCCGCCAAAGTGCCCCTACTACAGGGAGCCCGTTGGGTATTGCACCGCCGACCCGACGAGGAGCAGCCCAGATGATGAAGCATGACACCCGATTGGGTGTGTGAGGGCATTACAATCCAATAAATGGACTCCCAACTCTGAACCAAAGCGGTCAGGTTGGTGTCATTTCCCTTGCCCAGACACCGTTCACTGAAGAACAGCATAACCTTCTTTCCCTAATACCTCTATCTTGTGCCATGTCAAAATTAGGAGCAATACTAAATGGACCCCACTGACTACAGCATGTAGACAGACAAAAACAACATGGAGTCCTGGCTAGCAGCCACTGTTTACACAACACACATTCAGCATACTGACGGGAATATTTGCACAGGGTCTGAGTATGACACATGCAGAACTTTACATGAATGGGCAATAGGCCTAGCACTCTTCCTCAGAACAGGGAAAAAGACCTGCCCACTACTTTGGATTAAAAAACGGTATGCTGCCACCACCGCTCACTGTACATGTCCCAGGGACACAGACTGTAGTTTCATGCCAGTTAAGGGGTACGCTTTTGGTGTTTCCCACTTGATTTCAGAGCCAGGCTTTGGGTTTCATTGTCTATTCCGGGGCTAGGCCTCAGCACTTATGCAGTATTTCATGGGTGATATGCCAAAGGAAGCCAGGATACCAGATTCTCTTGTATTTGGGTAATTCATGGCAGGAGTTTCTGTCTGTAGGAAATCTGCCTTTTCAGCGTGGTCACCCCAGAGTTTTCACCTTTTGCTGAACAATATATTTTTGATTGTTTCACAACTCTGTGCACTTTAGCTCTGCTAACCAGAGGTTAAGTGCCTGTGCTCATCTATAAACATGGTTGAATTGGCATACTCTCAATTGATATATGTAATTTACCCATAAAGCTCTAGTGCATAGGTCTTCAAAGTGTATGGCGCGCCCCTAGGGGGCGCGACATCACCTCAGGTGGGGCGCGCACTCGACTCCACCACTTAACCTTCCCTTGTTGTTTCCCAAGTCGGAAGTACGTTTGCTGCCTGTGTTGCAGACCCCTGATCGGAGAAGTCATTCAGAACAGCCAATCAGCATGTAGTTCATGCAGCCCTGACGTCAGCACTGACGTTCCTCCAATAAAAGGGACAGCAGCACAGATGCCAGGAAGTACCACAAATTTTGCATATATATAAAGCTGCAAAATACTTCTACTTTTCTGATAAGGCAGTGCTTCTTCACTGCTGCCTTTTGCCTCCTGGTTCCTGAATTTCATATCCGGTTGATGACTTTCACCTCGCTGATGAAAACGTCCCCCGAGGTTATCCTGGTTTCTAACCTCGCAGCTACTGCCTTTCGCTCCAAGGATTTGACAATGGGTGCATTTTTCCTGAGGATTCCATTCACTAGCAGGTAAGTGTGAATAGTTTTTAATTTTTTCAAAGTCTCTCTCCTTTCCCTTTCTTCCCAACACTAGTGGGAACGTTGCGTGTTTCGAAAAGGAGAGGATGTGGCATTAATTCCAGAGCTGCTGACTTTGGTTTTGGGGACCCGGGTTCGAGTCCTGTATTCAGCTCAACATCATGTGATCCGAAAATAAATTTGACCTTGATTAAAGCCGCTGGTGCTTGTTTAAAGTGTGCCAATACTTTGGAGCTGAGTACACAAGCCTGATATAGCAACTATTATGAAGTATGCCATCTGTCCTCACTTCTTTCGTAGGTCAAATATAAATGCTTTCTTGTGCAGCTGTTTCTTAATCTTTGAAGGCTATCTTCTTTATAAGCCAACCATGTTAACAATGGAATGACTCTTGATACTGTTAGAGGAGAAAGGTGTAGATATCCTCTTGAATCACTTATGTAGCATATGTGTCTGATGTAGATGTCCCCTAGGCCTTCTTGAAAAACTGTGGATGGGCTCCTACTCGCAACACCTGGCCATACTCCACATAATCACAGATTTTTCAATTGTGTCAGAAAGCATGTTTTGCAGGCCCCTTTTCCTGATATCTTTTCTAGGGACAATGATGTGGCGCAACAGCCAGAGATGCTGACCTTGGAGCTGGGGAACCAGGTTCAAGTATCGGTGTCTGCTCAACGTCCTGTGATTCTGGGCAAATCACTTAATTTGCCCGGGCTTACAAAAAATGAATGTGCTCTTGTGTAATGTGAAAGATGCTCCTGTAAAGCGCTCCAATACCTTTGGGTCATGTTTGTGCTATATAAAATTGCAAAAAATGTTTTACAAAACTTTGTAAGCACTCCAGTTTCTAAGTATCACTCAAAACTGGAAGTGGAGCACAACCTCAGGATGGCAGTAGCAAGAATCCATCAACACACTGACCGTCTCTTTGGAGAAAAACAGGCACACCTTCCACATTAGTTTTAAAAGGGTTTTTATTAATCTATGCTAAATTTTGTGTTTTATATGAAAAAGAAAGCACCATTGTAATTTTTTGTGCAAAACCTTCTTTGAGACTTTTCATTTGAACTTTGTAATAAGCATCTGTCACCTACCCACATGCACTGTAAAAACTTCAGTTTACTAAACACTCTTACTTTATTTAATATTATTTGCCATGTACGACCTGTACTCTACGGTGGGAATGGCTATTGATGATGCAGAGTACCCGCTTCCAGACATTTTTGTCAGGTGGTGGTGGGAGGGGCTCAACATCTAAAAACGTTTAGATGGGGTGGCTCAGCATAAAAATGTTTGAAGACCTCTGCTCTAGTGTAAGGTTCAAGGTGTACTCAGGGCCTGGAAGATACATGCCACTAGTGGACTGCAGGACATATTTTGCTATCCACTGCAGTGTAGTGCAAACATGGCTCCAGGCCTAACCTGTGTAGCCTGGCTGGAAGTTTAAACACTACAATTTGACCCATCAAAATAAACCCTTTTGACACTTGAAAACCTCCCTTTTAAATATTAATAAGTCACCCTTATGTAAGCCTTGTCACCCACAAGACATGTTCTTACAAGAACTAGCACCCAAAAGCAATATTTGACAGTGGCAGGCCTAACTGACCTATTTAGATTACAGATTAAAAATCCAATTATTGTATCTTGGGAAAGGAGCAAGCTAGAAAAATAAGTAAGCAAGTATTTTTAATAGTTATTCAGATCCAATTCAATGGTGAAGTCTGTTTTGCAGTACCACTCAGTGATACAAATTTAAAAAAATCCTTTTTTAAAAGTTACATTAAAAATCAACTTTGTGCTTTTAAATTCTCCTTTTATTAATAATTGGTCATCTTTGATTTTTCCTAAATTCATAATATAAGGAAAGTGGTGTATTATATAATGTGGTTGTGATACTGCACCGTAATACTCTCACAATACTGTCTTGGGTTCAGTCAGGCTCGTTTATAAAACCTTTAGCTCAACCTTGGGTAGCAGTGGCTTCAAGCAGCAAGGCTTAAACAAGAGAACAAGTCTAAAGCATTTAGAAGTAGAAAGTCACGCAACACAAAAGAAATCCGACACCAATTTATAAAAATAGATCTTATTTGGATGATTCTTAGACACCAAAATGAACAAAATCCACAGAGGGTTCCAGAGGTATAGATTTTAAGTAACACTTTGGTAACTACCACTGTTAGCGGAAACTTTGTAAAACTTGAATAAAGTTGTATTCAGCTACTCCGGCCTGCTTTGTGCAACCAATTCCAACAGGAAGGAGGTCAAGGGGGCCAGTAAGGATTTGTAGGACTGTTACCTTGCCACCTCAGCAGTCTCAAGTCCAGTTCCAGGCTCTATGAATTGACCGCCATAGATTTCAATTAAGTGGTCCTAATGCAAGGGATACAGGATGCCGAAGGTGCTTTAAGATGCTGAGGATGTTGTGCGGTAGATTGGGGGGGGGGGTGGGGGTGCTTCCTGGGACTACTCCTCACTTCGCGGTCTTGGTGGGGTGACTTTTGTCACAGGGGTCGATGTTACTCGAAGTTCTCTTGGATCCAGCAAAAGTCCAGTTGTCACAGGACTACTGGTCTCCAGTCACAGCAAAAATAGTGTGTCCCTTTGGTGAAGGCTAGTGTTCTTCTTCGGTGACCAAAATGCACTGTGATGACTCTCCAGGTCCAGCAGACTCTGGTGCAACCTTTGAGCATCAGGGCTTGAACTTCCTGGCTGCACATTGGCAGTCAGTGGCGATCAAGCTATTGTGGCTACTGACTTGCCAGCATGGACTTCTTCAGCTTTTGTGGCACTGGTGCTATAACAGGAAATCAGCCAACTGACTCAGGGAGTTCACTTCTTCTGTCTGGGGCTCGGGAGCAACTTTCCTTGAGCCTGGCATCATCAGCACAGTCGTCTCTTTGCTAGGCTAAAGATCAGCAGGTGCAGTCCAGCGGTTGGTGCTGCCTCTCTTGACAGATACAGGGAACTGCAGGCAGTCCCTCTTCAATCTTCTCTCTAGTCCAGATGTGATCTGAGGTCTGAGTACCATGGATGCCACATTTATGCCTAGAAAGTGCCCTCAGGGGAAGTGGTGGTTACTAGCCAATAGGCTATCAGGTCCCTTCCCGCCTAATGACAATTTTCTGCAGTGTGTGGCATCAGGCTATTCCAGAGTGCACTATTCTGCCCACTCCCAAGATGGTTGAATCCCTTGGTGTGTGATGCTTGGTAGCCCACCCTAGAGACGTAGCTACCGGAGGGCTACTCGCCCACAGAAAAAATGGTATAGTAACTGGTTTCCCCTCTCTGTCCCCGACACCAACCCGTCTACCTGACTAAAAGAACAGCCCCTCTTGTGTGTGTCCATCATTTGCCCTTCAAGTGTCACTTCCCCTTTGAAGCTCCCCTTTTGGACTCACACGCTGTGTGGCTTCCAGCCTGAGAAAGGTAATACCTCTTCCAATGGAAAGGACTCTATTGTTCCCGTTACTAGCCTTTCAGTAGTAAAAATGACAATTTGGTTTTTTTATTGGTGAGACATAAAAATACATGTCCTACTTTTTAATGTAGAGCACCTTGCTTTAGGACTCGATAGGCCTGCTAGAGGGGTGACATATAAATATTTAAAAGGGAGTTTGGTCTTTTCCATTAGTTTCAATGGCGAAGTGGAGTTAGCAGTTTCAAAACTGCTCTGCCAGTCTGCAGTGGCAGGCTGGGAGACATGTTTTCACATTTTCACATCCAGGATGGCACCATAAGTGCTGTAGCCCTGGTGGGACACTTTAATTTACAGGCCCTGGGTACCCCTGGTAATGTGTACTAGGGGCTTATAAGCAAGTAAAGATATACCAATTGGGTGTAAGTCAACCAAATATATACTTTTATGGGTCAGAACACTGGCACTGAGGTCTGGTTAGCAGGCCTCAGTGCACTCTCAGAGGCGAACAACCAGCAGCATCAGTCTAAAACTGTGGGTGACCATGCAAAAAAGAGGCATTTCCCTAAATGGGCCCCCTCCAGATGAAAGGTGATATGAAACTAACCTACATCCTGGTAGTTTTCATCTTCTAAGTGGAAGAACCTGGAAAGGCCATCTGCATTGGCATGGTCAGTCCCAGGTCTGTGTTCCTTTGTAAAGTCCATACCCTATAGGGAAATGGACCACCTCAAAAATTTCGGGTTCTCTCCTCTTATTCGCATCTGCCGCCTGAGAGGTCTGTGGTCAGTTTGAACTCTGAAGTGAGTCCCAAACAAGTAGGGTCTCAGCTTCTTCAGGGACCAAATCACAGTAAAGACTTCCTTCTCTATGGCTCTCAAACGCTGCTCTCTGGGGAGTAGTCGCCTACTGATAAAGGCAAATGGTTGGTCCTGGCACTCATCGTTTACCTGTGACAACACTGCCCCAATCCCAGGATCAGAAGCATCTGTGTGAACATTAAGCTCTGCTGAAATTAGGTGCTTTTAGGACAGGTGCTGAGCACAATGCTTCCCTGTGGGTGTCAAAGGACTTTAGACACAGGTCAGTCCAGATAACCTTTTCTGGGTTGTTTCATAGAAGTAGGTTCTGTTAGTGGTGCCACTATGTACCATGACTTTTGACAAATCTTCTATTGTACCCAGCCAAGCCAAGAATAGCTTTGACTTGGATTTGGATCTTAGGAGCCTCCTAGGCCAGGTTTATCTGAATTTTAGGTTGGAGAGGTTGTACATGGCCTCCACCTACTTGGTGGCCCAAGAACAAAACTGACCCTTGCCCTGTCTGACAGTTATTTACCTTGATAGTCATTACTGCTTGTTGCAGGGCCTGAAGCACTCCCTTGAGGTGGACCAGGTGATCCTTCCTTCCAGGTGGAACTAAATAAAGCAATATCATATAGATAAGCTGCACTGAATATTTCCAAGCTGGAAACTACTCTGTTCACCAACCTCTGGAAGGTGGCAGGTGCATTCTTCAATCCAAAGGACATCCTCCTAAATTGAAAGTGATGTTCAGATGTAGAAAAGACAGACCTCTCCTTCGCTCCTTTTGTGAGGGCTATTTGCCAATTACCTGAAATCAGGTCAAAGGTGCTCAGATACTTTGCATGCCCCAACTTGTTAATGAGCTCATCAGTTCTGTGTATGGAGTGAGCTTCAGCCTTGATGACTGAATTAGACATCTGTAGTTCACACAGAACCTCAGCTCAGGTTTTCCTCCTTTGTGGATGATACTAGCTTTGATCTGACGATCTGTAAACCTTACCTTAGACAAGCAAGCTCTCACCTGTGTACACATCTTGGGTACACCAAGTTGTCAGACTGGGGGTTAATAATAACAGACCTGCAAACTGTTGTAACAAGTGATGCCAATCCTTTTGCTGCTTATCTGTTAGTATAGAAGAAAGAACTACTCCCTCCACTGATCCATCTTTGACATTATTTGACAGCAAGTCAGGGAGAGGCTCACTCTCCTCTTCTTCCTCTCCACTTTTCACCATGAGCATGGCAATTTGTGCTCTGCCACGGTGGAGTTTTAGCCTGTTAACATGAATAACCCTGTAAGGGTTTCTTGGGGTTCCTAAATCTACCAGATAGGTGACTACTCCTGAATGGGATAGGGCCTAGTCCATTTATCTTGGAGGACCCTAGGTGCTACAAGCTCCAAAGCCCACACCAACTCTCCTGGTTGGTATCCCACCATTGAGGACTTCTGGTCATATCAGAGCTTAACAAGGTCCTGGCTGGCCTTCATATTTTTGTTTGCCTTCCTGTACTCTGCAGTCCTTGAGAAAAGGCTTAGTACATAGTCCACAATATCTTGCTTGTCTTCCTTGAGGGGTCTTTCCCATCCCTCTCTCACCAAAATTAGTGGACCTCTTACAGGGTGTCCAAAGAGTGGGGAAAAGGGACTGAAGCCCTCTCCTTCCAGAGGGACCTCCCTGTAGATGAAAAGAAGGTATGGCAGATGAAGGTCCCATATCCTGAGTTTCTCAGGCAAACCCATGATCATGCCTTTTAAGGCCTTGTTGAATCTTTCTACAAGACCATTTCCTTGGGGATGGTAGGGGTGGCGAACTTATATATCACACCACACTCATCCCACATGGCTTTCTGATAGGCTGACATAAAGTTAGTACTCCTATCTGAGATGACCTCCTTAGGGAACCCAACCGTGGTGAAGATTCAAAGGAGGGATCTAGCTACTGCAGGAGCAGTGACTGTGCTAAAGGGTTTGGCTCCTGAATATCTAGTGGCATGGTCCACTACCACCAAGGCAAATCTACTTCCAGAGGCTGTTTGTGGGCCTAGGGGATCAACAATGTCAATCCCCACCCTCTCAAAGGGAGTCCCCACCATAGGTAGTGGTATTAGGGGAGCCTTTGGCTGGCCTCCTGTCTTGCCACTGGCTTGACAGGTGGCACAGGAGCGACAGAACTCCTTCACTCCTTCAGACATCTGAGGCCAATTGAAATTAGTTGACCAACCCTTCCAAGGTTTTGGTCTGCCCAGGTGCCCAGCAAAAGGGATGTAATGGGCCAGGTTAAGGAGGAATTAATCTGTATTGTTGGGGGACTACCACTCTCCGGGTTGCCCTTGCTTTGGATGTTTTGCCTCACTAAAAAGGATTTCCTCCTGCCAGTACACCTTATGGGTACCACTTAGATCTCCTTGTTTTTGCCTCACAGCCAACTGTCTCAGGCCTTCAAGAGGGGGACAATTCTTTTGTCCCTGGCTCCAATCCTCCTTTGAGGGAGCCCATGCTCCTTAAAGCTCCTCGAACTCTGGCAAGTTTTCTAAGGAAGCATCCTCCTCGTCAGGCACCAGGCCTGCCTCCTTAGGTTAGGCTCCTTCTGGGCCTTAGGACTGTATTGGCTCAACAGCCTTCCCACCCTTTCTCTTCATGCAAGGGTCCTGCGACATTCTCCCAGGACCCCAGGATCCCTTGACTTTTCCTCAAGGCCTTTTGTGCGGTAGTGGAGGCGCATGCCCACTCAGGGAGACACAGTATTTCTGCATGAGTCCTTCTCTTTACCTCTAAAGCACATACCTCTGAAGTCTCATGGTCATTTCTCAGCAGACACTCCACTGGGATGGCAGGGGACATAGCTACTTTGTTTGGGCCAGTAACCCCACCCTACTCAAAGTCCACCATAGCTAAGGGATGGGATTTTGTAACATTGTCAGAGTTGACAATCTGGTGCACCTCATCAGGGATTATTTGGTCTGGGGAAACCAGCTTAGCCATGTCCATGGTTATGCTGGCACCTGTATCCCTCAGAGCCTGTACTTCAACCCCATTGATTCTTGGCTACAGTCAATACTTGTCCATGCTAGGAGGCCAGTGGGCTAAGGGTTCAATTTTCTCCCTACCCAGTGAAACTAAGGTGGCCTCTGTGTTTGCTTTGAAATTCCCAGGGACAACGTCCACCCTCATCCCTACACTAACAATGCCTTTGGGATGGTCGCCACTGGGTGACTTTTTGATGCACACAGCATCTCCCCTCTTGTCTCCTCTTTGCTTATAATTATAGCACACCCCAGTCTTTTAAGGGTCACAATTCTTTCCCAGGTACCCCCTTCGCTTGTAATGGGAGGTGACTCTGGGCTCCCCGCTTGGGCATCTTTTTGGGACTTTTTGGGAGATTCTTTTTTTTTTATCCATGCCCCCTTCTTTTCCCTGAAGGGGGACTGTCCCCTTTCTTCTGATCACCTCCATGGGACCTTTTGGGCAACCTAGTGTGTACCCATACATCAGCCATCTTGCCCAGATGTCTAGGTCTAAATAGCTTTGAAACTATCAGATGCTGATGTAACTTCTCTGAGTAACAGTTAGGGAGTATGTGCTTCTTTAACATTACATTACCTTTGATCCAGCCCTCCAGTGACTTGACAAAAGCATCCAAAAGGCCCACCCATGACTGTGTTGCCCCTTTGTGTGTTTCTTGACTTATGTCTGTACTCTTTAGGGTTGAGACCAAAGAGCTCAATGAGTGTATCCTTCAAGACTCAGCTACCTCATCTTCAAGTGACAAGAGCCTATCCATCCCACTACAGGGACCAGTTCTCACAACAAGGACCCCAGTTTTGGGCACCTACCTTTCCTCATCTTTAGAGCCCTCTCATAGGATATTGGTCATTTGTCAATGTCATCCCCTTCTACATATTTAGAAACAATGCACTTGGGAAACCTGGAATCATTGGCACTACTTGCAATTACCTCCATTTAATTGCTGCCACCATTTTCCTTGGGCTTGATGCCCAGCTGGGCCCTCCTTTCCTCTAGAGCCAGCTTTCTCTCCTCCAAAGCCAGTTTCCTCTCCTCCAGCTCTAGGGGACTTATCTGGGCCTGAAGGTTTTTGGGCCCCCTCTCTGAAGTTGAGCTCTTCTCACTGCCAGATGTGAAAGGGCACCTTGAAGAATAGTGGGGCTATTCTCTCATTGTACCCTTCATCCACTTCCTCGATTACTTCTCTGCCATCATCCTCATCTCCTCTCTCAGGGATTATTTAACATTCTAGTACTGCTTGGTCTCTCCTGGCTTCCTCCTAAGCTGTGAGTGCCTTCTCCAGGTCCTCCTTCTTGCCAGAGATGCGCACTCTTATTTTCCTGTCTTGCAGAGCACCCTCAGGTCATTAATACTCATTATGGACAGGGTGGCCAAGTTGATCTCCATGTTTCCCATACTTTATGTACTTTAACAAACTTTTACCAAGCTTTTCTAACTTTTGAAAACGTTTGCAAACTTTTCTAAAAGTTGGTAAACTCATGGAAATTGGTGCCTTAGAGAATCAGAACTTGGCAAACCTTAAAAAATTCCTGTTAAGTGTTGGGCAGGTAGATTTTTGATGGTTACTAACTTAAGTAAATTAATTGTGTGGTACAGCTAAAAACAAGTTCTAGATATCACAGCTACACACATATATGAGGAAAGTGGTGTATTATATGATGTGGTTGTGAAACCTCATCGTATAATACACTCATAATACCGTCTTGGGTTCAGTCAGGCTTGTCTGTAAAAACGTTACCTCAACTCTGGGTAGATGTGGTTTCGAGCAACAAGGCTTAAACAAAGGAAGAAGTGTAAAGCTTTTACAGGTACCAAAAACAATGAAATAAGAAAGTCACACAACACAAAAGACAACAGTCGCGGCTCGCATAACTCGCGGGTAGAGGGGGCGGGAGGGGGGCATCGCACGGGGGTTTACGCGGGGGATTAATTTAAAAAGAAAAAGAAAACTTACCTCACTGCGTCCCACGCTGCCTCCGCTGCTGGCTGGGTCCCACGTTTTCCTGCTGCTTCAGGAGAACAGGAAGCAGGCATCCTCCCTCCCCTCCCCTAAGCCAATCACAACGCTGCAATGGCAGCGTTGTGATTGGTGCGGAAGGCGCCCAGGCGGGTGCCTGTAGGGAGGCCATTTTCTCCCTGCATGCAGTCTACATAGAGAAAATGTAGAGTGCGTATGACTGGTTTGGTCGGCCCCAAAGGGCCGACCAAACAGTCAGGGCCCACAACAGTGGGCAAGCCACTCCCCTACCCGCCCACCCCCCGCCCCCAACCAGGCATACCCTCCCGCCCGCCCCCAACCAGGCATACCGTTCTGCTTTCTCTTAGCGCGAGAAGCAGAAACATAAAATGGTATATAAAATACCATTTTATGTTTCTGCTTCTCGCACTGCGAGAAAGCAGTGGATCGACGCTCCTCCGCCCTAATGGAGGAGCCGCCCCTGGAAATCAGACTCCAATTTATAAAAATCTGTCTCATTTTTATGAATTTTTTTGACACCAAAACAAACCAGAGGATTCCGGAGATATAGATTTTTAAGTAAGATGTAAATCACTGCTTTTCACTCAAAATTCCAACAAGCTATGATAACTACTACAGTTAGCGGAATCTTTGGAAACTTTGTAAAACTTTTATGAAGTTCTGTTCTGCTACTAACGCCCACTTTGGGCAACCAACTCCAGCAGGGAGGAGGTCAAGGGGGCCAGGAAGGATTTGTAGGGATAGGTACCTTGTAACCAAAGCAGTCTCAAGTCCCATTCCAGGCTCTAATGGCGAGCAGCCATATACTTCAATGGAGTGATCCTGATGCAAGGGATGCAGGATACTGAAGATGCTGTGTGGTCGACAGGGGGATTCCTGGGGCTACTACTTGGTCCATGGTCTTGGTAGGGACTTTGGCCACAGGTGCTGATGTCCATTGAAGTCCTCTTGGATCCAGCAAAAGTCCAGTTGCGATTGGGCTACTAGTCTCCAGTCACAGCAAACCCAGTGGTTCTCTGTGGTGAAAGCTAGTGTCCGTCTTGGGCGACCAAAGTGCACTACGATAACTCTCTAGGTCCAGCAGACTCAGGTACACCTTTTAAGCACTGGGCCTTGAACTCCCTGGCTGCACGTCGGCAGTCAGTGGCGATCAAGCTATTGTGGCTACTCATTTACCACCACAGACTTCTTCAGCCTTTGTGGCACTGATGCTATAACAGGAAGTTAGCCAACTGATTCTTTGAGGTCACATCTTCTGTCTGGGGATGGGAGTGACTTTTCCTTGAGCGAAGCCCCACAGAGACAGTCCTCTCTTTGCTAGCCCAAGGTTCAGCAGGTACAGACCAGGGATTGGTACAGTGTCTCTAGATTCAGGAAACAGCAGGAAGTCCTTCTTCAGTCCTCTCTCCAGTCCAGATGTGATCTGAGGTCTGGGTGCCACATTTATGCCCAGGAAGTGCTTAAGGGATCTGATAGTTACTAACCAATGGGCTACCAGGACCCTACCCGCCTGATGACGACTTGTGTGTGGCATCTAGCTATCCCAGAGTGCACTATTCTGCCTACTCCCAAGATGGATGAACTACTCTCTTGGTGTATGGAGCATGGTAACCCACCTTAGAGGTGTGGCTACCAGAGGGCTACATGCCAACGGAAAAAACAGTTTGGGAACTGGTTTCCTCTCTCTGGCCCAACGCCAACCCGTCTAACTGAATAAAGGAGCAGCGCCTCTTGTGTGTATCCACCATTTGCCCTTTAAAATCAACTTCCCCTTTGAAGCTCGTCTTTTGGGCTCACACCCTGTGTGGCCTCCTTCCAGGGAGAGGAAATACCTCTTCCAAAGGCAGACTTCTATTGTTCCCGCTCCTGAGAGTCGTTCACACTTCTCCCAAGGAGGGCAGAGACTGTCCTGTAGCCAGTGTCTGCAAATGGCCACTGGAAAACATGGGCAACACAGTGGCAACTTTCTAGAAGTTGAATTTCTTTAAAAGTTGCATTAAATTCGACTTGGGCCTGACGTTGGTTTTAATGTAACAATTATTTTGATTACCTTGCAGTACCAGCTTTAGTAGTTCAGTTCAGAAGTTAGGACAGTTGAGTTGTAAGATTGTAACCCTGTACTCGCCAATGAAGCCACTAGACTTTCTGCAGTAAATACGACAATTTGGGGCCTTTACTGGTAGGACATATAAAAATACAAGTCCTACTTTTTAATACACAGCACCCTGTCTTAAGGCTCGATAGGCCTGCTGTAGGAATGATATATATACTAAAAGGGAGGTTTGGGCTTTACAATTAGTTTAAATGGCAAAGTTGAGTTAGCAGTGTTAAAACCGCTCTGCCAGTCTGCAGAGGCAGGCTGGGAAACATATTTGCGTGTTGTCACATCCAGGGTGGCACAATAGGTGCTGTAGCTCTGGTGGGACACTTTTCAATTTACAGGTCCCGGATACCCCTGGTACCATATACTAGGGACTTATGATTGTTCCTTGAGGTTTGTAGTCACCGACCCCAAATAATCCAATTTCTTACATGTCAATTTACCAGAGAGGGGCATTTGTGACTAGCCACATCATTATACCACCATTGGAGAATTATGGTCAGCAGATCAGCAAAACTGGCAGTAAAGATCACCTACATTCCCATGCTGACATCCAGCTTTGTGTCCCACTGTGAAATCTGGACCTTGCAACAAGATAGTCCATCTCAGCAACTTAGAAGTCTCACCCTTCATTGCCACCAACTACTTGAGTAGTTTGTGGTCTGCCTGGACCACAAATTTGGTACCAAACAAGTAAGGCCATAACCGCCCCATGATCCACAACATTATATATCACTACTTTCCAATGACAGCCCAGTTCAGTTCCCTTTGAAGCAGTCTACGACTGATAAATGTCACTGGTTCTCTGCCCTTGATATCAAGCTGAGCTATGAGTGATTCAACTTTTCCTTAAGGCAGCCAGCTGTACAGTGAAGGGCTGACCATAGTCAAGTGCCAAATGCAAAAACACGTGAACAACCACTTTTTACAACAAGATGCTGAGTCCCTTTTGACATCCTAAAATATCTATTTCCTTTAAAGAGGATATCACTGCTCTTTTTAAAAAGGACTCTTACCCACACGGGAAAGGTGTGTCATCCTTCATCCTTGAGTCCTAATACCCACCAGATGGATCAAACCCTTATCCCATGATCAGTGGGTAGGGGAGCACTTTGCTTTTCTTGGCTCTTTTTCACTTATGGGATCCTAATTCACAATTCACATAGTCTCCTACTCCCTCTAATACTCTATAATATCTGGGTGCTAGGGACTACATTAAAAACAAGAAGGGGTGTGTGCATTGAGGATACTATGTTGTCTAGTCCAATAAGGTTGACATATTTCATTTGTTTTTTTCAATTCCCCTGTGACTAACCCCCTTCCCAGCCCACCTCCTTATCTGCACAATGGGTCCACTGGCCTCCTTTTCCCCACTCACCTCCTCACTGACGACAAGACCTGGAAAAGGAAAACAAACAATTAGAGGAAAGATGGTGGGCAGAGACAATAATCGGCTTAATATTAACAAAGCACGTCTCTCGACAGGAGCAGAGGGGCGGGGAAGTCCTATCCAGAAAGGTCATGAATTGGCCATTAAAACAAGAAAGAGGAAATGACGAGGGTGAAGGAGGAGGGGAAGAGGCCGACAAGAAGGAGGAGGAGGGCAGATTTGGGAAGAGCGAAAGTGAAGCACAGGAGCACACGCAGTCCAGCACCAAGGAAGAGGAGGAGACGAAGCCCCGGTACAGCCGTGAAGCAGAGGAGGCACCCGAGGTCTGGTTTGATACAGAGTGGTGGACACCACCAGAGAGGCAGCTGCAGGAGAGCTGTGGCCAGTGCAGTGAGTAAGTGGGGCAGGTTGGGAGCAGTATTACGGGCAGTTGGAGCACGTTTTTGGTCAAAGAAAGGGGACTCTTGGGATTACTTGTACTGGGGAAACTGGCAAATCACAGGAGTGGGGAGCACCCTGACAAAACCTCCCATCTGTTGGACCCCCATGAAATATAGCAGAGTTTTGGCTACTCATATTCCATTTTTACTTACCTGAGAGCTTCTCTAGTAGTATCCACTTACCCATATACCACTGACACATCCATTCACTCACCGACACAGCCATAGACACACTCAGTCACTTATACAACCCTTCTCTTACACTCACTAACCCATACGCCCACTGACAAACGCAGTCACTAATCCATGCAGGCAGTCACGCACCCTCTCACCCACCCACACAGACATTCATACACCCATACAGGTACTCAGACAACCGATCAATAAACCATACAGCCACTCATGTACCTACTCACCAAACTATGAAGCCACTTACACAACAACTGACAGACTGATACAGACATTCAGACAACCTAGTCAGTGGCCCATACATTCACTGAGATACCTAATCTCTCACTTATACAGTCAGTCACGCACCTACTGAATCATCGATACAGGCACTCATACACCCACTAATTCATCGATACACTTTGATATATATTTTTAAAGCTCAAAAACATATTAGAAACACTCACAGTCACTGGATGATGTCTTCAGTAATGTCATCAGTGATGTCATTTGAGATGTCATCAGTGATGTCATCAGTGATGTCACTGACCATGTCATGAGAGATGTAATTTGTGAGGTCATAAGCAGCGCAGTGCGGGACGCGAGTTATAGTTAGCTCAGCTAACTATAACTGCTGAATTTCTCTGGTTTTGTACAAGTGAAACTTGAGCCTAACTATAACGTCCCTGTAACCTTTGGTTTTTTCAGTGAATATCTAAGGTTTTTAAAAATTCTATTTCCTAACTATAACAGCCCTGTAACCTTTGGTTTTTTCACCAACATCAATATATATATATTCAATGCAACGGGGGGCCACCCGGTTTCCCTCTCCCATTGATTATAGATTCCATGGGACCCCATTCCCGATTTCGGCCCCGGGATCCCCATCCCCCAGAGCATGGCATATATAGCCCGAAACGCGTTGGCCAGAGAAAGGCTTTTAAAAGACTGCCACGTCCAAGCTGAAAGCTTCTTAATAAATTTGTCAGCATACGAACCTGTTGTGGGCCTCGTTCGTTGGAGGCAACTTCTTTGGTGGATTTGTAACGGCCTGTCTCAGCCGTGGATGCGGCCCCACTGCTATGCAGACCCTGATGACGCCAAAATGACGTCTGTGATGCGGGGACAGGCGCTGCATTTTGAAGCTACGAACGAGTCAGCTGAACGTTGACAGGACTTTTAAAGCAACCCACGGTGGTTTTTTATTTTCAATACGGAGTCGTTCTGATTTGGCAACTCACCTGAGGAACACAAGTGAAGCACTCCAGGTACCATAAGGCCGAGCGAGAAAGAGTGGCCACGCCCACTGGGGGTGGTACCTATGTGGACGATAAGTGCTTCCCCTAACCAACAGCACGAGTTCCAATTGGCCCAGGAAGAAGGGCGGGAGCCCGAAACGCATTGGCCAGAGAAAGGCTTTTAAAAGACTGCCACGTCCAAGCTAAAAGCTTCTTAATAAATTTGTCAGCATACGAACCTGTTGTGGGCCTCGTTCGTTGGAGGCAACTTCTTTGGTGGATTTGTAACGGCCTGTCTCAGCCGTGGATACGGCCCCACTGCTATGCAGACCCTGATGACGTCAAAATGACGTCTGTGATGCGGGGACAGGCGCTGCATTTTGAAGCTACGAACGAGTCAGTTGAACGTTGACAGGACTTTTAAAGCAACCCACGGTGGTTTTTTATTTTCAATACGGAGTCGTTCTGATTTGGCAACTCACCTGAGGAACACAAGTGAAGCACTCCAGGTACCATAAGGCAGAGTGAGAAAGAGCGGCCACGCCCACTGGGGGTGGTACCTATGTGGACGATAAGTGCTTCCCCTAACCAACAGCACGAGTTCCAATTGGCCCAGAAAGAAGGGCGGGAGCCCGAAACGCGTTGGCCAGAGAAAGGCTTTTAAAAGACTGCCACGTCCAAGCTGAAAGCTTCTTAATAAATTTGTCAGCATACGAACCTGTTGTGGGCCTCGTTCGTTGGAGGCAACTTCTTTGGTGGATATATATATATATATATCAAAAGTCACTTTTTTCGTGACATTTTGGCAGCAACCCACGGGGGGATTATAATCAATAAACTACCAGTCCCATAAGGCTATGCGAACTTACTCACCTGAGTGGAATTGTTTAATTGGTATTATCCAATAAAATGAGGGAAGATACTGGTGGTCTTTGCAAGCCATTTTGTTCCAAATGCCTAAGAAGAAGGGCGGTCAGCCCGATATGCGTCGGCAACCTGAGGGCGAGTGTGTTGTCTCAATCAGCGGCGCTTGTGTCTTAACAGCGTGAAACCGGCCAGAGGGTGCTCCTCACGAAAAAGGTGACTTTTGATGTTTGGATGTAGTGGCCCGGCCTGGGCCACGAGTGAGCACCACCACGGTATCCTTGTGGGTCGGCGGTTGCTCACTGGAGCAGCGTGAAGCCTGAGCAGGTCGGAGCTGATGACAGGCAGGCGGCGGAATGAGACACTTGACTCACCCGGGGAAAGTGGAGTTTTAAAATTGACATTTTGGCAGCAACCCACGGGGGGATTATAATCAATAAACTACCAGTCCCATAAGGCTATGCGTACTTACTCACCTGAGTGGAATTGTTTAATTGGTATTATCCAATAAAATGAGGGAAGATACTGGTGGTCTTTGCAAGCCATTTTGTTCCAAATGCCTAAGAAGAAGGGCGGTCAGCCCGAAACGCGTCGGCAACCTGAGGGCGAGTGTGTTGTCTCAATCAGCGGCGCTTGTGTCTTAACAGCGTGAAACCGGCCAGAGGGTGCTCCTCACGAAAAAGGTGACTTTTGATGTTTGGATGTAGTGGCCTGGCCTGGGCCACGAGTGAGCACCACCACGGTATCCTTGTGGGTCGGCGGTTGCTCACTGGAGCAGCGTGAAGCCTGAGCAGGTCGGAGATGATGACAGGCAGGCGGCGGAATGAGACACTTGACTCACCCGGGGAAAGTGGAGTTTTAAAATTGACATTTTGGCAGCAACCCACGGGGGGATTATAATCAATAAACTACCAGTCCCATAAGGCTATGCGAACTTACTCACCTGAGTGGAATTGTTTAATTGGTATTATCCAATAAAATGAGGGAAGATACTGGTGGTCTTTGCAAGCCATTTTGTTCCAAATGCCTAAGAAGAAGGGCGGTCAGCCCGAAACGCGTCAGCAACCTGAGGGCGAGTGTGTTGTCTCAATCAGTGGCGCTTGTGCCTTAACAGCGTGAAACCGGCCAGAGGGTGCTCCTCACGAAAAAGGTGACTTTTGATGTTTGGATGTAGTGGCCCGGCCTGGGCCACGAGTGAGCACCACCACGGTATCCTTGTGGGTCGGCGGTTGCTCGCTGGAGCAGCGTGAAGCCTGAGCAGGTCGGAGCTGATGACAGGCAGGCGGCGGAATGAGACACTTGACTCACCCGGGGAAAGTGGAGTTTTAAAATTGACATTTTGGCAGCAACCCACGGGGGATTATAATCAATAAACTACCAGTCCCATAAGGCTATGCGAACTTACTCACCTGAGTGGAATTGTTTAATTGGTATTATCCAATAAAATGAGGGAAGATACTGGTGGTCTTTGCAAGCCATTTTGTTCCAAATGCCTAAGAAGAAGGGCGGTCAGCCCGAAACGCGTCGGCAACCTGAGGGCGAGTGTGTTGTCTCAATCAGCGGCGCTTGTGTCTTAACAGCGTGAAACCGGCCAGAGGGTGCTCCTCACGAAAAAGGTGACTTTTGATGTTTGGATGTAGTGGCCCGGCCTGGGCCACGAGTGAGCACCACCACGGTATCCTTGTGGGTAGGCGGTTGCTCACTGGAGCAGCGTGAAGCCTGAGCAGGTCGGAGCTGATGACAGGCAGGCGGCGGAATGAGACACTTGACTCACCCGGGGAAAGTGGAGTTTTAAAATTGACATTTTGGCAGCAACCCACGGGGGGATTATAATCAATAAACTACCAGTCCCATAAGGCTATGCGAACTTACTCACCTGAGTGGAATTGTTTAATTGGTATTATCCAATAAAATGAGGGAAGATACTGGTGGTCTTTGCAAGCCATTTTGTTCCAAATGCCTAAGAAGAAGGGCGGTCAGCCCGAAACGCGTCGGCAACCTGAGGGCGAGTGTGTTGTCTCAATCAGCGGCGCTTGTGTCTTAACAGCGTGAAACCGGCCAGAGGGTGCTCCTCACGAAAAAGGTGACTTTTGATGTTTGGATGTAGTGGCCCGGCCTGGGCCACGAGTGAGCACCACCACGGTATCCTTGTGGGTCGGCGGTTGCTCACTGGAGCAGCGTGAAGCCTGAGCAGGTCGGAGATGATGACAGGCAGGCGGCGGAATGAGACACTTGACTCACCCGGGGAAAGTGGAGTTTTAAAATTGACATTTTGGCAGCAACCCACGGGGGGATTATAATCAATAAACTACCATTCCCATAAGGCTATGCGAACTTACTCACCTGAGTGGAATTGTTTAATTGGTATTATCCAATAAAATGAGGGAAGATACTGGTGGTCTTTGCAAGCCATTTTGTTCCAAATGCCTAAGAAGAAGGGCGGTCAGCCCGAAACGCGTCGGCAACCTGAGGGCGAGTGTGTTGTCTCAATCAGCGGCGATTGTGTCTTAACAGCGTGAAACCGGCCAGAGGGTGCTCCTCACGAAAAAGATGACTTTTGATGTTTGGATGTAGTGGCCCGGCCTGGGCCACGAGTGAGCACCACCACGGTATCCTTGTGGGTCGGCAGTTGCTCACTGGAGCAGCGTGAAGCCTGAGCAGGTCGGAGCTGATGACAGGCAGGCGGCGGAATGAGACACTTGACTCACCCGGGGAAAGTGGAGTTTTAAAATTGACATTTTGGCAGCAACCCACGGGGGGATTATAATCAATAAACTACCAGTCCCATAAGGCTATGCGAACTTACTCACCTGAGTGGAATTGTTTAATTGGTATTATCCAATAAAATGAGGGAAGATACTGGTGGTCTTAGCAAGCCATTTTGTTCCAAATGCCTAAGAAGAAGGGCGGTCAGCCCGAAACGCGTCGGCAACCTGAGGGCGAGTGTGTTGTCTCAATCAGCGGCGCTTGTGTCTTAACAGCGTGAAACCGGCCAGAGGGTGCTCCTCACGAAAAAGGTGACTTTTGATGTTTGGATGTAGTGGCCCGGCCTGGGCCACGAGTGAGCACCACCACAGTATCCTTGTGGGTCGGCGGTTGCTCACTGGAGCAGCGTGAAGCCTGAGCAGGTCGGAGCTGATGACAGGCAGGCGGCGGAATGAGACACTTGACTCACCCGGGGAAAGTGGAGTTTTAAAATTGACATTTTGGCAGCAACCCACGGGGGATTATAATCAATAAACTACCAGTCCCATAAGGCTATGCGAACTTACTCACCTGAGTGGAATTGTTTAATTGGTATTATCCAATAAAATGAGGGAAGATACTGGTGGTCTTTGCAAGCCATTTTGTTCCAAATGCCTAAGAAGAAGGGCGGTCAGCCCGAAACGCGTCGGCAACCTGAGGGCGAGTGTGTTGTCTCAATCAGCGGCGCTTGTGTCTTAACAGCGTGAAACCGGCCAGAGGGTGCTCCTCACGAAAAAGGTGACTTTTGATGTTTATATATATATATTTTTTTTTTTATTCAACAAACGCCAAAGCTTCTCAAGATGCACTCGACAGTGCGTCTGCCATTCGGCATCACGGTTCAGCCCGCCCCAACCATCCAAGTTCGTTGTGTTGCCTGACGCGTTTCTGTGGCCAACGTACCACTTCATCAGAGGCATTTCTCCTGTACGCATTGGAGCGCTCTTTATACTGCATGCTGATTGATTTTAAAACCCCTCATGGGTTCAACTGCGTACTTGATTTCTTCGTACAGCATGCTGGGATGTGTAGTCACATCGAGCTTTCATTAAACACCTATAGTAGGTTCCAATGCTTACAGATTTCAGAGAGTCAGTTAAAATCATTAGTAGGATCTGGATGTGATGGGAGCAGGCACTCTTCATCAAGACGCACTGTGCTGGAAACCGGAGCAGGAAGGTTCCTCTCCCTCAGCCTCTCATTCCTTCGAGATGGTGCATCTTGCACGGGAAGGCACCCGTGTCATAATTTTATTCAACAAACGCCAAAGCTTCTCAAGATGCACTCGACAGTGCGTCTGCCATTCGGCATCACGGTTCAGCCCGCCCCAACCATCCAAGTTCGTTGTGTTGCCTGACGCGTTTCTGTGGCCAACGTACCACTTCATCAGAGGCATTTCTTCTGTACGCATTGGAGCGCTCTTTATACTGCATGCTGATTGATTTAAAAACCCCTCATGGGTTCAACTGCGTACTTGATTTCTTCGTACAGCATGCTGGGATGCTGGGAACCTTCCTGCTCCGGTTTCCAGCACAGTGCGTCTTGATGAATAGTGCCTGCTCCCATCACATCCAGATCCTACTAAGGATTTTAACTGACTCTCTGAAATCTGTAAGCATTGGAACCTACTATAGGTTTTTAATGAAAGCTCGATGTGACTACACATCCCAGCATGCTGTATGAAGAAATCAAGTACGCAGTTGAACCCATGAGGGGTTTTTAAACCAATCAGCATGCAGTATAAAGATCGCTCCAATGCGTACAGGAGAAATGCCTCTGATGAAGTGGTACGTTGGCCACAGAAACGCGTCAGGCAACACAACGAACTTGGATGGTTGGGGCGTCTTTGAAACAGAGGCATTTTGGGTAATATGAAGCGCGGCGGCTTCAGCCGCGGAGGATGCACCACCTGCTTGAAATATGGTGGCAGGACTGCACGGTTGCCAAACGTCGGCCGTGAAAGCAGCATTGAGAGGTTGAATGGTGAAAGCCGCGCATTATGTCTGGGGCCCACTGGAGGGCTTGAAAATTAACTTTATGGCAAAAGAAACTGTGTTGGCAAAATTCACGGACCCTAATTGCGGGGAAGATTTGACCACAGCTACCAGCATGCTTCACTGGAGATTGCATGCATTCTGGGAAAAGATAGGTGTGGCCGTGCCGTGATTTGCAGTTGCTGCCCCATGAGGAAGGAGCTTGTGGCTCTGAAACGCGTCGGGGATTTATGAACAGCCATAATGTGCCGCTTTCAGCAATAAAGGTTTTGTTAACTTACCTCTCGATGGAGTGGCGTCTTTGAAACAGAGGCATTTTGGGTAATATGAAGCGCAGCGGCCTCAGCCGCGGAGGATGCACCACCTGCTTGAAATATGGTGGCAGGACTGCACGGTTGCCAAACGTCGGCCGTGAAAGCAGCATTGAGAGGTTGAATGGTGAAAGCCGCGCATTATGTCTGGGGCCCACTGGAGGGCTTGAAAATTAACTTTATGGCAAAAGAAACTGTGTTGGCAAAATTCACGGACCCTAATTGCGGGGAAGATTTGACCACAGCTACCAGCATGCTTCACTGGAGATTGCATGCATTCTGGGAAAAGATAGGTGTGGCCGTGCCGTGATTTGCAGTTGCTGCCCCATGAGGAAGGAGCTTGTGGCTCTGAAACGCGTCGGGGATTTATGAACAGCCATAATGTACCGCTTTCAGCAATAAAGGTTTTGTTAACTTACCTCTCGATGGAGTGGCGCCTTTGAAACAGAGGCATTTTGGGTAATATATATATATATATATATATATATATTCATTCAAAAGAACAGGGGGCCTCATCCCCCAGCACCCAGCCCTGTCTCCCTGAGTGCCCTGGTCCCAGCCAGGGCAGCCAGTGTGCAGGATGGGGACCGCGAGGGGAGACTCAAGGCCCCCGCGGTCCCAGCTGGCTCACTGCATCCTAATTTTCAGGGAATTTCTAGTTTTAACATAAGTTAAAATCTTACTATGTTAATTATGTTTAAATCCATTTAATCTTATGTTTCTTAGTGAATTTCCCTTTTTTTAAAAGATCTTTTAAACATACTTCTCCGGCCAACTTCAGACATCCTTCGGCCATGTACAGCAGGGGTTGGCCGCTCCAGACCCTGCACCAAACCCCTCACGGTAGCCATCTTCCCACCCGTACATGATGTGTGGTTGGTCTCGGGGCCTGGCATGCAGCCAGGCCCTGCGGTCAACCCCCTACGGGCAGCCAACTCTCCACCGCACAGTGCAGCTGTGCTCTGCATGGGCTTGGCTGCAAGGCTTGTTAGGTGGCCAGGACCTGCAACCAACCCCCACAGGAGATGAACACCGCATGAGCAACCAACCGGCCATAGACCACCCACATTTTCCTTGTTTAAAATTTGCTTTTGGTCCTGCGGGACTCCTGCGGTAGCAGATAGGTTCCGACGTGGCTCCTGTTGGATTCCCACAGGACCAAACAGGGTGGCTTCGCTGGGTCTTGCCGGAACTGTCATAAGTTCACACAAGTCTACTGTGGAAGTGGCATTCCTTTTTTGGAAAGGTTTGTAAAGACTCATAAAATGGCACAAATGTTATATGCAAAATAAAAAATGCTCTCGCTATGGAAACTCTGGCCTATCTTTACCATGGTGACCGTCACTGTGTAATATATGTATATGCCCATATATCACTGCGTGTACCGATATATTTTATATTCAAATGTGGATACCCTTTCTTATTGATCTGAAGTGCCCTTTAGTCTCAAATATACATGCTAAGTTTCATGGCTCAAGTAGACCCCGCATCCATTTTATTCAGAGTTGCACATCTGCACATTTCTGCAAAGCATAACCCCATTTATAGTGTTGACAACTACAGTAGGAATATTGTGACAATACTGATCTCAGCATTGTATTTATGAATGATGTCTTCTCCTTAAGGATGTCTCACTCTTCCTCCAGGAAAAGATCCTGCCAATTGCTCATTAGGTAAGTTTTGCTGAAAGTAACAAGTTTCTGTCACGTGATTAGTTTCCATAGGCTGGCATTGATAGAAGCATTTATAAACTGTCCTAATATCCAAGTATTTTAGCATTAGCCTCCAACTGACTCTTTTGTGGTGAAAGCCCTGGCCAGTTGAAAGAACAGTTGTCTTTTGATTAATTGCAGTGCTGCTTGCTATTTTGGCATTAAACACGTTTCACTTGAGGGCTTCCTGGTATATTGTGTTTTATATTTAACATGTACATAAAAGCTTATCCATTATCATAACTATTCCAAAATTAATAACCAATTTGACATCATGGTCTTACAATCAAGGAATATCACAAGAAAGTACCCCTACTTCTTAAATATTAGGACCTGCTGTTGGATTCTTTCTTGGAAAGTGAATGCAAAATTGCTGGTTAATGTGGATTATCTACACCGGGGCATCTCCAAATCGATCAAATACAACCAGCTGTATGTACACTGCATACACCAAAATCGTAGCTTGCATTGAAACCAGCTAGTTGTGAAATCTCACATATGCAAAAAAGCTACATCAATAGCTTACCTTATATACCAAACATTAAAGCTGGAGAAGATACTTTCCTCACAAAACCTCTCAAAGGTGGACATTTCTCAAAGATGCTCAAATGCTCACAAATTGATCCAATTAGTCCATTATTGTATGCCTAATAGGTGTAATGCACATTGTGTGTATTTTTTGAAAAGCAAAGTTATGTTCATTGTCAAAAAGGGGGGTTTCAAAATGCATTTTTCCAATGCAATTTCCCACAGGAATTTTATACAGTGATACAGAAAAAAACGGCTGAACAGAATTACACCAAATTTGTCTGAAAGCTAAATCTTTACTCAGAAAGCAAGCTATTTGTGAGTTAGTATAAATCTGTTTAATTGTTTTTGAGAAATTGAGGTTCAAAATTTAGTGATATCTGGGCATGGCCGAGCCATTTGATTGACATCCTGCAATACCAACAGGAATGTTGTGGCCATCATTTTTAGGACCCATGGACTCAGTCCCATTGTCCAGAGTTTAAAAATAAGATTCAAGAGGCCATGGTAGGAGTTCCATGACCTCATAACCTTTGTGGAAGGGGGCCCAGAGGGACCCCTTTGATCAAAGTTATTATTTTTTTTTACATTCCTTTGGCCACCAAAAGGGGTTGAGCACATGGCCTGTGACCAAATCCCTGCCACACACAGCAGAAGTATTCTTAGGTATGGTAATCAGATTTTAATTTACATTGAAAAACCCTAGAAATTCACTAAAAAACGGAAAAGTTAAGGTGGAGTTATACGTAGGTAAGGGACTAGGATTTTAACTTACATTAAAAAAACATGGAAGTTCACTGAAAAAAACAAAGGTTAAAGTGAAGTTATACGTGGGTCTTGTAAGATAAAAGCTAATGTTTATAAACAAAAAAACACTGAAATTCACCAGTTGTATGTAACTAACCTAAGTATAACTTGTACCCTCATGGCGCACTGCTTATGACCATCAAATTACATTACTCATGACATGCTAAATCACATCTTTGGTGATGCAAGTTATGCTTAGGTCAGTTACGTATGACTGGTGAATTTCAGTATTTTTTAATGTTTTTAAACATAAGCTTTTATAGTATTACACAATCTATGTATAACTCCACTTTAATCTTTGTTTCTTTTCAGTGAATATATATATATATTCACTGAAAAAAACAAAGGTTAAAGTAATGTTATAGTTAGGTGAAATGTTCAGTAACAGCGTAACATTTTAAACTAAAATAAAATCACAGAAATTCACCAGTTATAGTTATCTCAAGTAACTATTACTTGTGCCCCTGCCATGCACAGTTTTCTCATCAATAATTTCATTGCAAATATTGCAGTGATATTATCAATAATGTCATAGAAGATGTCATGAGTGACGTAACGTGGAATAACTAGCAGTGCATGGCGAGGGTGTGAGTTATAGTTACCTTAGGGCATGAGTTATAGTCAGGGCCAATAGAATTATGCATCAGGAGAGGGACAAATTATGCAGCATGGTTGACTAAATTATGCGGCAAGAAAAGCCAAATTATGCGGCATAATGCGACACATTTTCTGATAGAATTACTTCATTATTTTGTCATTTTTGCACTTATGAGACTATCTGGGCATAGGTTGCACCTCAGTTTAACACCCAAACATGGCAATAAACAACAGAAATGGGAGAGGAGGACCATCCGTTGTGTGACAACACAGTCGCTGTGAACTTTTTAACCGTTTGAGCTAGGAACAAAATGTTTTTTTTTAAATATCTGCAGATTATGCACCAGGTGATGGATTTTGTGGCAAATGTGACAAGTCCAAAATTATGTGAAAAACGCCATGGCCACACAATCGCATAATTTCAGTGTTTTTTTTTTTTAGTTTAAAACATTATATTGTTACTGAACATTTCCCCTAACTATAACGGCGGCAACGTGCGGGGCCGATAAAAAGGAGGGTCCCAAAATGCAAAATCCCCATGCATTTTCCATAGACTTCTTTAAGACGGACTACAGAAAAAACTGCTGAAAGGAATTACA
The DNA here is from genome assembly GCA_963921515.1 of Calotriton arnoldi. Classification (NCBI taxonomy): domain Eukaryota; kingdom Metazoa; phylum Chordata; class Amphibia; order Caudata; family Salamandridae; genus Calotriton; species Calotriton arnoldi. Next base: position 2,601,097 of record CAWUFW010001346.1, on the reverse strand, counting down.
CAAAATTTGGCAGGAAACTAGATCTTGGTCCACAGTTTGTGGTTTTTGTGATTTGGTATAAATCAGTTCAGTAGTTTTTGAAACATTTAGGGTAAAAAATAATTATATATTTAGACAGTCTCAAGAGACTCTTGTGGGGGCACCTATTTAAAAATAGAGCATTCTTATTGGCCCACACAGCTTTATTTCCCCTTGGGTCATCTCGCTCCCACAGAAGTCAGACACCCGCAAGAGAGAACGCTCTAATTAGCTGGCAGCAACATGAGAAAAATGTTGCTGGCAGCCATTACAGGACTCGGGGACTTAGTACCCTGCCCTGAAGTTAAAAAATAATAATAATATAAGGGAGCAGGGTAGGGATCCCCTGATCCCCAGGGCCCCATGGAGGGACCTAGAGGCCCCCCGAGGCCAAAAAAGAAAAAATGGCAAAAAGTGCTGTGATCCTGTGAGGCTCTCATGGGATCAGAAAAAAAAATGACAGCTGGGCCTCATTTATTTACTATAAGCCCTGAGGAGCCCACCCCCTATATATATATATATATAACCACCCAAAAACCCATGCTCACCCAAAACCCTTAACATACCCTTGCCAACCAATAACCCACACCCACCCTAAACCCTAAAAACGCCCTTGCCCTAACATATGTGGTTGCCAGTAGGTAGTTATAGTTAGGAGCTAGTTGCATAGGAAATGCATTTTTTGACTTGCCTATAACTTTGGCGTCGTTTGACCAATCTGCATGAAATTTTGCCCAAAAAGTGTCACAGTGGGTACTATTGATTGGGAAAGTTTGGGGGTGATCCGTGCAGTGGGGACCGAGAATATGGGGCATTTAATAAGGTTTGCTTGCAATGTTAATCCCCATAGGAACCTTTAGCCACCTCTACAGCCCGAGCTGCTGAACAGACTTACACCAAATTTGGCAGGGAGGTAGATGTCGGTTCAAGGAAGTGCCTATAGTGATATCTCTCACCGTGAAGCCTTCGCAAACAAAGGTGAGCTCGTGCAGGGAAATGCACTGCTCTGGTTGGCTGCCAACACTTCAACCAGGAAGCGTTGGCAGCCATCTTGGGACTCGGCTTGAAGCCAAGTCCCAGAAAAAAACTAAAAAAGAAAAAGAAAAGGGGGCAGGGTAGGAATACCCTGACCCCCCAGATATTTTAGGGGGTCTGCGGATTTGTGAATCCTCAACAAATTTTTTTTTTTTAAAGGCATGTGGTCTCCCGTGCGTCTTTTTTTTAGGGCCCCGGGTAGGGCATGAAGGAGGGGGGCTCATAGGGCACCCCTCTTGGGCTTATTAGAAGCCCCCGGGACTGCCACCTCCCCAGGGCAAACTGTATTTTTTTTTTAAATGCGGGGGAGGCCCTATGGCCTCCCGCTGCCCCGGGGACCGTCACCTCCCCGAAGCACTTTTATTTACAAATGCGGGGCGCCCGCTCAGCCCCACGCAGCCCCGGGGACCACCACCTCCCCAGAGCAAACTGTATTTTTTTTTTAAATGTGGGGGAGGCCCTATGGCCTCCCGCTGCTCCGGGGACCGCCACCTCCCCGGGGCACTTTTAATTACAAATGCAGGGGGCCCGCTTGGCCTCCCCACTGCCCAGGGGACTGCCCCGGGCCACACTGTATTTTTTTAACATGCGGAGGAGGCCCTATGGCCTCCCCAGCTGCCCCGGGGACTGCCACCTCCCCGGGCACAATCGCGAATTAATTTTTTTTTTAAATGCAGGGGAGGCACTATGGCCCCCACGAAGCCCTGGGGACAGCCACCTCCCCGGGGCACAAATGAAGTAATGACGGGGGTCTGTTGTGGAGGCCCAGCCCCGGGGACCACCACCTCCCCGGGGCTATCTACAAGATGGGAGAGGGGCGTGCGGCCCCCCTCCAGGAGCCTTGCATGTCCCTGGGGACCACCACCCCCCAGGGACGGCTCCAGCAATGTCCTGGTGTGCCCAGGACATTGCAGTTTGCTATGGCATGGCGGGAGCACCGCTTCCGCCATGCCATAGCAAACTCTGGTCCGCTTCATGGAAGCAAGAGCATTGAAAATGCTCTCGCTTCCATGAAGCGGAGTAGAATTGCTTTTGGGCAGAGGGAGCTGCATGTTTGCAGCTCCCTCTGTCCAAAAGCAATGTCGGCTCCCGCAGGAGGCCGGGAGCCGGCAGGTTCTGGGGGGCCTTGAGGCTCCCCCCGCGGTCCCCAACGGCCTGGCCATGCCCCAGGGGATGGGGTCCCTGGGGCCAAAATAGGCCTGGGGAGGTGGGCCGTGCGGCCCCCCCTCCCTTTTTTCCAAAAATATATTAAAAAAGGCCTGGCCCTGGGGGTTGGGGTCCCCGGGGCTGAAATAGGCCTTAGGAGGGGGGCCGCGCAGTCCCCCTCTCATTGAAAATTAAAAAAATGTAAATAAAGGTTGGGCCCAGGGAGATGGGGTCTCCGGGGTTGAAAATGGTCCAGGCAAGGGGGGCCACACAACCCCCCTTTCTAATAAAAAAAATACAAAACTGCCGCAACTTGCGGGAGGCCCCACCCCCTTCCTCTACTACTCTACAAATGCGCCTCCTGGTGTGCTCCTGGTTGGGGGATGAAGTCCCTTTGACTGCTGAGGGTCCTTAGGGGCCAAAAAGACCTCCTGTTACCTCCAGTAACCCCCACACTGTAAGCCCCACATAGCCCTCCTGGTACCTCCAGTAAGGCCCACACAGCTGGATTGCTGAGAGGTGGTCAGAGGCCACACCCCTTTTTCCACCACTCTGCAAACACGCCTCTCGAGGTACTGCCGGTGGAGGGATGAGGTCCCCTTGCCTCCTAAGGGACTCAGGACTAAAGTGGACTTTTTCCCCCAAGCAGCAGTGCGCCCGGAGGAGTGTTTGCAGAGTGGTGGAGAAAGGGGGCGTGGCCTCTGACCACCTCTCAGCAATCCAGCTGTGTGGGCCTTACTGGAGGTACCAGGAGGGCTATTTGGCCCCCAAGAACCCTCAAGAGCCAAGGGGGCTTCATCCCCCAAATAGTAGTGCACCAGGAGGCGCGTTTGCACAGTGGAGGAGAAAGAGAGCGTGGCCACCGAAAACCTCTCAGCAAACCCACTGTGTGGGGCTCGCTGGAGGTAACTGGCAGAGTACTTGTCCCCCAAGTACCCTCAATAGCCAAGGGAACTTCATCCACCTACTAGTAGTGCGCCACGAGGCGCGTTTGCAGAGTGGTGGAGAAAGGGGGCATGACCTCCTACGATGCCTCAGCAATCCCGCTGTGTGGGACTTATTGGAGGTAACAGGAGGGGTAGTTGGGCCCCAAGGACGTCCTTGGGGGCAAACTACCCCTCCTGTTACCTCCAGTAAGTCCCACACAGCGGGATTGGTAAGAAGTGTTCGGAGGACACGCCCCCTTTCTTTACTACTCTGCAAACGCGGCTCGTGGTGCACTACTGATTGGGGGATGAAGTCCACTTTACTCCTGAGGGACCTTGGGGGCTAAGAAGCCCCTCTGGTACCTCTGTAAGTTGTACAAAGCTGGATTCCTAAGAGCTGGTTCGAGGCCCAGCCCCCCATTCTTTACCACTCAGCAAACGCGATTACTAGTTAAAAAACATAGAAATTCACTGAAAAAACAAAGGTTACAGGTAAGTTATAGTTAGAAATTAGCATTTAAAAAATCTTAGAAATTCACTGGAAAAAACCAAAGGTTACAGGGACGTTATAGTTAGGAAATAGAATGAAAAAAACCTTAGAAATTCACTGAAAAAAACAAAGGTTACAGGGACATTATAGTTAAGGTCAGATTTCACTTCTACGAAACCAGTGAAATTCAGCAGTTATAGTTACCTGACCTAACTATAACTTACGGCCCTGCAATGCACTGCTTATGACCTCACATATTACATTACTCATGACATGGTCAGTGACATCACTGATGACATCATCCACAGAACCACTCACACACCTACTCACACCCCACCTCTTGTACACCCACTCACACACCCAATCAACAACTGACATACCCATTCACAGACTTATACCAGTACTCACCCACTCATGCCTCCATAGAGCCACTCAGACACCCACTCACTCACTCTTACAACCACTCAAACAACCATTCACTCACCCATACAGCCACTCATACGACCAGTTATGCACCTATACAGCCAGCCACATAACCACACACTCACCTATAGAGCTACTCACACACCCACTTATTTACCTACAGAGTCACACACCCACTCACTCACCCATGGAAGCACTCATACACTCACTCACACAACCACTTACATACCCACTGACACATCCATACACAAGCACTCACACATTCCTGTACTCACCCATACAGCCATTCACACAGATGCTCACTGTCCAATACAGTCACTCACACATGAAGTCAATAAACGAAACACCTACTCTAACAGCCACTCACTCACCCATATAGCCACTTACACACTCATTCACTATCTCATACAGACATTCAGACATCCACTCACTCACCCATACAGTTACTACACACCCACTTACACACTGATAGAGCCACTTACACTGTCACTCACCCATCCATACATCCACTTACACACCTACTCTCTCACCAATACAGCCACTCATACAGCATCTCACTCACCCACACAACTACTTACACAACCACTTATACAGCCACTCACACACCCATACGCACAAGGATACATACAGTCACACAGCCACTCACATGATATATATTAAAAGTAGTATCACTCATTAGTAGTACACCTAGTATACTACTTTAAGTTTTATAGTACATTAGGATATATGTTTAACAATCATAAACTCTTACAAAATACTAACACTCACTAGATGGTGTCAGCAGTGATGTTATTTGGGATGTCACCAGTGATGTCACTGACCATGTCATGAGTGATGTAATATGTGAGGTCATAAGCAGTGCATTGCGGGGCGTAAGTTATAGTTAGCTCAGGTAACTATAACTGCTGAAATTCACTGGTCTTGTACAAGTGAAATCTGACCCTAACTGCAACATCCCTGTAACCTTTGGTTTTTCAGTGAATATATATATATTCACTGAAAAAACCAAAGGTTACAGGGACGTTACAGTTAGGGTCAGATTATATATATACAGATTATATATACATACATATATACATATACATATATATATATATATATATATATATATATATACATATATATACATATATATACATAGATATAGTTAGGACCTTGTTTCTATTTAAAAAGTGTTTGTTCTTTTGCCAATATCTTTGGCGCCGTTTGACGAATCTTTGCGAAATTTTCAAAACTAATGGTTCGCTCAGGTCAGCTCCTGTCCTGAAAGTTTAGGGGTGATTCGTCAAGCGGGGGCCGAGAAAAAAGGGGGGTCCCAAAACACGTTTTCCCCATGTTAATTTCCATAGGAACTTTAGACACGGCTACAGCCCGAACTGCTGAACGAAATTACACCAAATTTGGCAAAAAGGTAACTCTTGGTTCAGAAAGCGACCTTTTTTTTAAATGGTGTAAATCCGTTCAGTAGTTGCTGAGAAATAAAAAAAAAATATATATTGATATCTGAGCACCGAGGAGGATTTGCGAACCCTCCCGAGCACGAGCTTCATTCTGATTGGCTGCCAACACTCCAAACCAGAATGTGTTGGCAGCCATCTTGTGACTCGGTAACCGAGTCACAAGAAAACAGTAGAAAAAAGGTAAAAAACAAGAAAAGGGGGCAGGGTAGAAACACCCTGACCCCCTAGGCCTGCTCAGGGCCAAAAAAAGCATTTAAAAAAAAACAAATCGGCCAAATTCGCGTTGAGTGCGCGAATCTGGCTGAGAATTTTTAAAAACGAAGCGCGGTCTCCCGCGCTTCGTTTAATTAAGCCCCCGGGTGGGCCAGGTCCCGGGGGCAATCACAAAATATAAGGACCGCCACCTCCTCAGGGCTATGCTGGTTATATACGGGGGGCATGCAGCCCCCCGCAGCCCCGGGGGCCGCCACCTCCCCGGGGCTTTCATAATTAAACGCAGGGGGCACGCGGCTCCCCGCAGCCCTGGGACCGCCACCTCCCCGGGGCTGTGCAAATGATGGGAGGGGGGCCGCGCTGCCCCCCTCCTGGAGGCCTCGATGGCCCTGGGGACCACCACCCCCCAGTGCCGGCTCCAGCAATGTCCCGGGGTGCCTACCCCCTGGACATTGCAGTTTGCAATGACAGGGCGGGAGCCCTGGGGGATGGGGTCCCCAGGGCCCAAAAATATTAAAGGGAAGGGGGGCCACACAGCCCCCTTCCAAAAAGCAAATTTAAAAAAAGCTGGTGTCTCATGGGAGGCCCCAACCCCTCCCTGTACCACTGCGCAAACGCACCTCCTGGCGCGTTCTAAGTTGGGGGATTACGTCCCCTTAAATCCTGAGGGTCCCTGGGGGCCAACTAGCCCACCAGGTACCTCCAGTAAGCCCCACACAGTGGGATTGCTGAGAGGTGGTCCGAGGCCACACCCCTTTTTACACCACTCTACAAACGCGCCTCTTGGCGCACTGCTGGTGGGGTGATGAGGTCCTCTTGTGTCCTGAGGACCTCAGGACTAAAGTGGACTTCATCCCCCGAACAGCAGAGTGCCAGGAGGCGCGTTTGCAGAGTGGAATAAAAAGGGGGTGTGGCCTCGGATCACTCTCAGCAATCCAGCTGTGTGGGGCTTACTGGAGGTACCTGGTGGGCTAGTTGGCCCCCAGGGACCCTCAGGATACAAGGGGACTTAATTCCCCAACCCAGAAAGAGCCAGGAGGCACGTTTGCAGAGTGGTGGAGAAAGGGGGCGGGCCTGTGTCTACCTGTCAGCTATCCCACTATCTGGGGCATACTGGAGGTATCAGGTAGGGTAGTTGGCCTCTAAGGACCCCCAGCAGCGAAGGGGACTTTAATCCCCATCCAAGAGCGCGGCAGGAAGTGCGTTTGCAGATTGGTGGGGAAAGGGGGCGTGGCCTGCTATGAGAATTTAGCAATCTTGCTGTGTGGGACTTACTGGAGGTAATACGAGGGGTAGTTGGCCCCCAAGGTTGACCTTAGGGGCTAACCATCCCTCCTGTTACCTCCAGTAAATCCCACACTGTGGGATTGCTAAGAGGTCTTCGGAGGCCACGCTCACCTTTCTCCGCCACTCTGCAAAAGCGCCTCCTGGCACAGTACTGGTTGGGGGATGAAGTCCACTTTACTCCTGAGGGACTTTGGCGGCCAAGTAGCCCTCTTGGTACCTCCTGTAAGTCCTACGCAACGGACTTCCTGAGCGCTGGTTGGAGGCCCAACCCCCTTTCTCCACCACTCTGCAAACGCGACTACCAGTTAAAGAAGCATTTGTAATGTAATAGGTCTCGCAGTTGCAAGAGTTAGAGCTATTAGAGTTGTAAATCTAAAAGTGTTTTATTAATGTTTCTTGGAGTGGAGTAGATGTAGGTTGTGTGTAGTGGAATTATATGGTATGTTGTGCAGTGAAATTATGTGGATAGAAAGTATGTGGTATTTAGTGTATAGGAATTATGTAGAGTGGGGTTATGTGTTATGGAGAGTAATTATGTTGTATGGTAGTCTGTGTTGTGGAGTGGTACCCTCAGGTTTAATCTTCCTCGTTTCCATAGAAACTAAACTATGAACTCAATGAGACAAAAAAAAGAAGGAATCACTGAGGAGCACTTCTGGACTTAGTCAGAGGTATGAGCAGGGCCACTGGAATTATGCAACTGGCTGCACCAACTTTTGAACAATTATACATTTTCCGCATTAGCCACATAATTCATCATCTGCTGCCTAATCTGCAGATTTGAACAAAAAAGCCTTGTTTCTAGCTCAAACGGATCAAACGTTACCAAAAATACAGCGACAAGTGTTACAGCGTGGTGGAAGGTCCTTTGTAAACCTAAAATGGTCACCTGTTACTTATTGCTAAATGTGGGTATTAAATTGGTACTAAAGGTGTGCAAGCCACTCTTGCTTCTTTCAGCGCCTCTCTTGCCTCTTTCTACATTTCTGTTGCTTCTATCTGCACCTTTCTTTCTTTTTCTGCACTTCTCTTGCCTCTTTCTGCACATCTCTTCTACTTTCTGCATCTCTTTCGCCTCTTTCTGTACCTCTGTTGCCTCTTTCTGCACCTCACTTGCTTCTTTGTGCACCCTTCTTGCCTCTTTCTGCACCTCTCTTGCCTCTTTCTGCACCCCTCTTCCTTCTTTCTGCACTCTTGTTGCCTTTTGCACCTCTGTTCCTTCTTTCTGCACTTCTCTTGCTTCTTTCTGCACCCCTCTTGCCTCTTTCTGTACCCCTATTCCCTCTTTCCGCACCTCTCTTGCCTCTGTCTGCACACCTGTTCCCTCTTTCTGCACCCCTTTTGCCTGTTTCTGCAACTCTCTTGCCTCTTTTGGCAGTTTTCTTGCCTCCTTCTGCACCTCACTTGCCTCTTTCTGCACTTTTTATGCTCTTTCTGCACCCTTTGCGCCTCTTTCAGCACCTCTGTTGCTTCTTTCTGAACTTCCCTTCCTTCTTTCTGCACTCCTCCTGCCTCTTTCTGTACCTCTCTTGCCTCTTTGTGTACCTCTCCTACCTCTTTCTGCACCCCTCCTGCCTCTTTTTGCACCTCTGTTGGTTTATTCTGCACTGTTCTTGCTTCTTTCTGCACCTCACTTGCCTCTTTCTGTACTTCACTTGCTTCTTTCAGCACCTCTCTTGCGTCTTTCGGCACCTCTGTTGCTTCTTTCTGCACTTCTCTTGCCTCTTTCTGCACCTCTGACTTAGAGGTAGTTTTAATCCCCCTGCCCTATTATGTACTAGGGCCTCTTTATGCACCTCTCTTCCTTTTTCTGCACCCCTCTTGCCTCTTTTTGCACCTCTGTTGGTTCTTTCTGTGCTGCTCTTGTTTCTTTCTGCACCTCACTTGCCTCTTTCTGCACTTCTCTTGCTTCTTTCTACACCTCTGTTGCTTCTTTCAGCAATTCTCTTGCCTCTTTCTGCACTTCTCTTCCTTCTTTCTGTCTGTACCCCTCCTGCCTCTTTCTGTACCTCTCTTGCCTCTTTGTGTATCTCTCCTACCTCTTTCTGCACCCCTCCTGCCTCTTTTTGCACCTCTGTTGGTTTATTCTGCACTGCTCGTGCTTCTTTCTGCACCTCACTTGCCTCTTTCTGTACTTCACTTGCTTCTTTCAGCACCTCTCTTGCCTCTTTCAGCACCTCTGTTGCTTCTTTCTGCACTTCTTTTGCCTCTTTCTGCACCTCTGACTTAGAGGTAGTTTTAATCCCCCTGCCCTATTATGTACTAGGGCCTTACAGGGGAGGTCATGCCAATCACAGGGGTACCCCAACACATAGTGTACCCTAGTGTATGTAGGTGTTTTCACTGTATTCTGTGTCTTTCAGCATAGCACTGGCTCCTGGCCTGGTTAGTCAGAGTCAGTTACCACCAGTACCAGTCAGCAAAAAGTTGGGGGCACAGGATGACTTTGCAACAAGGCCTCTTTCTGCACCTCTGTTGGTTCTTTCTGCATATCTTTTGGTTCTTTCTGCCCCTTTCTTCATCTTTCTGGACTTCTGTTGCCTCTTTCTGCATTTCTCTTGCTTCTTTCTGTGCCTTTCGTCCTCTTTCTGCACATGTTCTACCTATGTAGGCATAGTTAGAAATTATCATTTAAAAAACCTTTGAAATTCATTGAACAAACCACAGGTATCAGGGACGTTATAGTTAGAAATTAGCATTTAAAAAACCTTTGAAATTCACTGAAAAAAACCATAGGTTTCAGGGACGTTATAGTTAGAAATTAGCATTTAAAAAACCTTAGACATTCACTGAAAAAACCACAGGTTTCAGGGACGTTATAGTTAGTTGGACATTTTACTCGTGCAAAACCAGAGAAATTCGGCCATTATAGTTAGTTGAGCTAACTATAACTCGCGCCCCTGTAATGCACTGCTGATGACATCACATATTACATCATTCATGACATGGTCAGTGACATCACTGACGACATCTCAAATGACATCACTGATGACATCATCCAGTGACTGTTTGTTTCTGTAAAGTTTAAATATATTTTATATATATATATGCCAAGGTGTATTGAAGAATGAGTGGGTGTATAAATGTCTGAATGGATGATTTAGTAGGTGCATGACTGACTGTATAAGTGAGTGATTAAACGTTTCTTACTGAATGCATGGGTTAGTGACTAAACTGTGTGAATGTCTGTATCAGTCTGTCATTTGGTGTGTAAGCGGCTGCATGGGTTGGTGAGTAACTACATGAGTGTCTATATGGGTTATTGATTGGTTGTCTGAGTATCTGTATGGGTGCCTGAGTGCCTGTGTGGGTGGGTGGGTGTAATTCCCCGCATGGATGTGTGAGTGGGTGATTCACTGGGTGTATGGGTTCAAGAGTGCATCTGTGAAGGGCTGTATGGGTGGGTGAGTGTGTGTATGGGTGTGTTGGTGAGTGAATGGATGTCTCAGTGGTACATGTGTGAGTAACTGCATATGTGAAAGGCAGTATATGTGAGTGTTGGAGTATATAAATGACTATATGTGAGAGTGAGTGATTGTGAGAGTGGCTGTATGGATGAGTGTGTGCTCGTATAAGTGATTGTATAAGAGAGTAAGTATGTGTTAGTATCTGTATGAATAAGTGAGGTGGTGTGTGTATAACTGTATAGGTGAGTAAATGGGAGTGTGATTGATTCTTTGCATGACTGACTAGGTGTGTGAGTAACTCTATGGATGAGTGGCGGTGTGTGAGTGTCTGTATAGGTGTATGAGTGCATATGATAGTGGCTGTATTGATGAGTGACTGCATGTATGAGTGACTGTATGGGTGAGTGAGTGGATGTGTGTGTAGACCTAGGAATCAGTGAATGGGTATGTAGTAATTGGTATTGGTGTGTCTATGGTTTCAAAAATGGTAGCCTGTATTTTAGAGTGGATGTATCAAAGGTTATATTAGGGTGTGAGGAGGTGCATCAGATTATCACGTGGATGATGTCATCAGTGATGTCACTGACCATGTCATGAATGATGTAATATGTGACGTCATCAGCAGTGCATTGCGGGGGCCCAGGTTATAGTTAGCTTAACTAACTATAATGGCTCAATTTCTCTGGTTTTGTACGAGTGAAATGTCCAACTAACTATAACGTCCCTGAAACCTGTGTTTTTTTCAGTGAAAATATATATATATATATATATATATATATATATATATATATATATATATATATCGAAACGCGTTACCTGTGCAGCAAATAAAACCGTTTTTGCAAGTGATCCCGAGCGTCCTGGTGCTTGTTCTTAGGGCGGACAGGTGGTTGAGGATATATATATATATATATTCACTGAAAAAACCATAGGTTTCAGGCACGTTATAGTTAGAAATTAGCATTTAAAAAACCTTAGAAATTCACTGAAAAAAACATAGGTTTTAGGGAAAGTTATAGTTAGTTGGACATTGCACTCATACAAAACCCGTGAAATTCCCCCGTTCTAGTTAGTTCGGCTAACTATAACTCGCGCCCCCGCAATGCACTGCTGATGACGTCACATATTACATCACTCATGACATGGTCAGTGACATCACTGATGACATCACTGATGACATCTCAAATGACATCACTGATGACATCACTGATGACATCATCCACTTGATAATCTGATGCACCTCCTCACACCCTAATATAACCTTTGATACACCCACTCTAAATTACAGACTGCCATTCGCAAAACCATAGACACTCCAACACCAATAACTACATACCCACTCACTGATTCTTAGGTCTACACACACATCCACTCACTCACCCGTCTAGTCACTCATACTTACGGTCACTCAGTACAGGACTATCATATGCACTCATACACCTACATAGACACTCACACACCGCCACTCATCCATAGAGGTACTCACACACCTAGTCAGTCATGCAAATAATTAATCACACTGCCATTTACTCACCTATACAGTTATACACACACCAGCTCACTTACTCATACAAATACTAGCACATTCTTATGCTCTTATACAATCACTGATACAAGTAGACACTCATCCATACAGCCACTCTCACAATCACACACTCTCACTTATAGCCATTTATATACTCCAACACACATATATACTGCCTTTCACATATGTAGTTACTCACACATGTACCACTGAGATATACATTCACTCACTAACACACCCATACACACACTCACCCACCCATACAGTCCATCACAGATTCACTCTTGAAACCATGCACCCAGTGAATCACCCACTCACACATCTATGCACAGAGTCACACACACCCCACCCACACAAACACTCAGGCACCCATACAGATACTCAGACAACCAATCAATAACTCATATAGACACTCATGTAGCTATTCACAAACCCATGCAGCCACTTACACAGCAACAGACAGACGGATACAGACATTCACCCAGTTTAGTCACTAACCCATGCATTCAGTAAGATACGTTTAATCACTCACTTATAGAGTTAGTCACGCACCTACTAAATCATCCATTCAGACACTTATACACCCACTCATTCTTCAATATGCCTTTCCCTATATATATTAAACATATTTAAACTTTACAGAAACACACAGTCACTGGATGATGTCATCAGTGATGTCATCAGTGATGTCACTGACCATGTCATGAGTGATGTAATATGTGACGTCATCAGCAGTGCATTGCGGGGAGCGAGTTATAGTTAGCTGAACTAACTATAACGGGGGAATTTCACGGGTTTTGTATGAGTGCAATGTCCAACTAACTATAACTTTCCCTAAAACCTATGGTTTTTCAGTGAATTTCTAAGGTTTTTTAAATGCTAATTTCTAACTATAACATGCATGAAACCTATGGTTTTTTCAGTGAATTTCAAAGGTTTTTAAATGCTAATTTCTAACTATAACGTGCCTGAAACCTATGGTTTTTTCAGTGAATTTCAAAGGTTTTTAAATGCTAGTTTCTAACTATGCCTACAGAGGTAGGACATGTGAAGAAAGAAGAAAAACGCACAGAAAGAAACAAAAGAAATGCAGAAAGATGCATCAGAAGTCCACAAAGACGAAGAAAAGTGCAGGAAGAAGCAAAAGATGTGCAGAAAGAACAAACAGAGGAGCAGAAAGAGGCCTTGTTGCAAAATCATCCTGTGCCCACAACTTTTTCAGACGGGTACTGGTGGTAACTGACTGACTAACCAGAGCCAGTGCTATGCTAAAAGACACTTAGAATACAGTGAAAACACCTACATACAATAGGGAACACTATGCGTTGGGGTACCCCTGTGATTAGCATGACCTCCTCTGTAAGTCCCTAGTACATAATAGGGCAGGGGGATTAAAACTACCTCTTAAAACGCGCTACGGGGCGCGTTTGCACAGTGGTGAAGGGAGGGGGAGCCTGAGGTGACATGTGTGCAAACGCGCCCCGTGGCGCGTTTTAAGTTGCGGGATTAAGTCCCCTTGAATCCTGAGGGTCCCTGGGGCCAAACTAGCCCACCAGGTACCTACAGTTAGGACCACAGAGCTGAGTTGCAGAGAGGCGTTCCGAGGCCACGCACCTTTTTCACCTCTCTGCAACGCAACTCTGTTGTGCTTACTGAAGGTACCTGGTGGGCTAGTTGGCCCCAGGGTCCCTCAGGATTCAAGGGGAATTAATTCCCCAACTTAAAACGCACCACAGGGCGTGTTTGCGCACATGTCACCTGAGGCCCCGCCCCCTCCCTTCACCACTGTGCAAACACGCCCTGTGGCGCGTTTTAAGTTGCGGGATTAGGTCACCTTGAATCCTGAGGGTCCCTGGGGCCCAACTAGCCCACCAGGTACTTCCAGTAAGCGCCACAGGCCTGCGTTGCAGAGAGGTGGTCCGAGGCCACGCCCCTTTTACACCTCTCTGCAACGCAGCTCTGTGGCGCTTACTGGAGGTACCTGGTGGGCTAGTTGGACCCCAGGGACCCTCAGGATTCAAGGGGACTTAATCCCCAACTTAAAACACGCCACAGGGCATGTTTGCACACATGTCACCTCAGGCCCCGCCCCTTCCTTCACCACTGTGCAAACGCGCCCCGTGGCGCGTTTTAAGTTGGGGGATTAACTCCCCTTGAATCCTGAGGGTCCCTGGGGTGCAACTAGCCCACCAGCTACCTCCATTAAGCGCCACAGAGCTGCGTTGCAAAGAGGTGTAAAAGGGGCGTGGCCTCAGAACACCTCTCTGCAACGCAGCCCCTGGCGCATACTGGAGGTTCCTGGTGGGCTAGTTGGCCCCAGGGACCCCCAGTATTCAAGGGGAATTCGTTCCTCATCTGCAAACGCGCCAGGGGCGCGTTTGCAGAGTGCTGCAAGGAGGGGTGTGGCCTCCGGCGCGATGCCGGTCTTTTATTATTATTTTTTTTTAAGAAGGGGGGCTGTGTGGCCCCCCTTCTTTTTCTAATTTATTGGACCTGGGGACCCCATCCCCCAGGGCCTGCCCCCTATTTTTTTTTAAATAAAATTTGGAAGGGGGCCGTGTGGCCCCCCTCCCGAGGCCTTAATCGGCCCGGGGACCCCATCCCCCGGGGCATTGCCTTTATTTATTTTTTTATTGTTTTGGAGGGGGGCTGCGTTGCCCCCCTCCTCAGGCCACTTATGGCCCCGGGAACCCCATCCCCCGGGGCCGGCCTTTGTGTTTTTTTTTAATTTTGGGGAAGGGGGCCACGTGGCCCCCCTCCCGGGCCACTAGTTAGCCCCGGGGACCCCATCCCCCGGGGCTGGCCCTCTCCGTTGGGGACCCCCACGGTCCCGCCGGCTCCCCGCGTCCCTCGGGAGCCGGCATTGCTTTTCCACATGGGGAGCTGCTAAGATGCTGCTCCCCGTGTGGAAAAGCAATTTGCTTTGAATTTTGGAAGAGAGAGAAGGTTTCCTGCTCTCTCTTCCAAAATTCAAAGCAAGTTTGCTATGACAGGACGGGATCCGCGAGGCTCCCGCCCTGTCATAGCAAGCAGCAGTGTCCCGGGGGTGAGCACCCGGGACACTGCAGGAGCCGGCCCTGGGGGTGGTAGTCCCCAGGGCCATCACAGGCTCCAGGAGGGGGGGCCGCGCGGCCCCCCTCCCAACAATGCACAGCCCCGGGAGGTGGTGGTCCCCGGGGCTCCAAAACGGACCCCCACTTTAAAATTCTTAGTGCCCCGGGGAGGTGGCGGTCCCCGGGGCGTGTGGGGGGGCTCGAGCCCCCCCACACAGGTCATTTAATTTTTTTTTTAAAAAGCCCCGGGGGGTGGCGGTCCCCGGGGCTGCGGGAGGGCCGAGTGCCCTCCCGCACCATTTTAAAATCAAAGCCCCGGGGGGTGGCGGTCCCCGGGGCTTGGGGGGGCCTTAGAGGCCCCCCAAACAAATATTTTATGAACCCCCGCATGCCCCCGGGACGCGCATCCTAAGCGCATCCCGCCGATTTAAAAAAAAAAATGCTTTTTTTGGCCCTGGGGGTCTTTGTGGGACCTCCTGAGCAGGCCTAGGGGGTCAGGGTGTTTCTACCCTGCCCCCTTTTTGCGTTTTTCGCGATTGTTTTTCTGATTTCTTGTGCCTCGGTTCTACAGAGGAACAAGATGGCTGCCAACACTTCCTGGTTTGGAGTGTTGACAGCCAATTAGCATACAGCTCGTGATCGGGAGGGTGCGCGGACCCTCCGCGGCCATAGATATATATGTGTTTTTACTTTTGATTTTCTCAGCAACTACTGAACGGATTTACACCATTTAACAAAAGGGTTCTTTCTGAACCAAGAACTACCTCTTTGCCAAATTTGGTGTAATTCCGTTCAGCATAAAGTTTCCTATGGGAAATTGATTTTTTGACTCTTATTTTTTGAATTTCTTCGCAACTACTGAACGGATTTACACCATTTAAAAAAAAGGTTGCTTTCTGAACCAAGCGCTACCTTTTTGCCAAATTTGGTGTAATTCTGTTCAGCAGTTCGGGCTGTAGCCGTGTCTAAAATTTCCTATGGGAATTAACATGGAGAAAACATGTTTTGGGACCCCCTTTTTTCTCGGCCCCCGCTTGCCAAATCACCCCGAAACTTTCAGGATACGAGCGGATCGGAGCGCCCCACGAGTTTTGAAAATTTCACGAAGATTCGTCAACCGGCGCCAAAGTTATTGGAAATAGAATGTTGTGAATGTCCTATGGAAAATAGGTCCTAACTATAACTATCTACTGGCGACTGCCAGTAGATAATATATATATATATATATATATATATATATATATATATATATATATATATATCTCACAGGACTTCGCCACACAACATCCACTCGTAGGATAAAGACGAAAACGGATCCAAATTTCAGTGCATAGGTGTTTATTAGATGCCCTGCACCTCCTCCACGACGCGTTTCGACCTACAAGAGGTCTTGTTCACATAAAGCGCATGCGGAGTGTCTTCATGTATTTAAAGTGCTAGTGCAGTAACTCGTGACCAATCACATGGTATGTTGATAGACATAGAAGAGTTAATTCATACAAATCGTAAAAACCACCAATTGGACATAAATACATTCTATAAGAAAATGTTGGCATATATACTTTCAGACACCTTAAAACCATATAAATGTGTTAAAAGGCAAACCATTTCATTAACTTAAAAAACCTTGTTGTACGTTTTATATAAGAGGTATACAATTGCATGAGATAGCATGTCTGTAAACAGGTGTTTCGTAACATGCTAATGCATTATATCAACTGTAAACAGTACTGTGCAGACTCTATTATTTTAGTTAAAAAACATAAAAAATAGAGCTATACCTCAATATGTCCAATTGCAGTTTACTATTTTGTTAATCAATATAGCCCACAGTGGGCATAAAATCAATTCTTCTAATACTATATTAAAGTGCCAGTGCTAATAGTGTCACCCGATTGAACCGATCACGGTTCATAAAGTGCTAAGTGCTAAAATCTGAAGACTTTAAAAGTGAGGATGCATGTGAGCAGATTAAAAATGATCATGAGCAATGAGTCTTAAATTTGTGCAGTTGAGCAAGGAAGATATTAATATTGATTAAAGGCAGGTGTAAAATCCTCACTGGAGTTAAGCCCTAAAGGAGACTTTGTGTCTAACTCCAGGATATACCTGATTTCCAGTTGGCGTAAGCGAGCTTCACTGTTGCCTCCCCTTCTTAATGGCGGGATTGTATCTATCACATAGTATTTTAGATGTTCAGGGTTTTTGCTATGAATGTCCTTGAAATGCCTCGCAACTGGGTACGATGGGTCACAATTACTGATAGCCCTGATGTGCTGGAGTATCCTCTTGTGAACCTGCAACTTGGTACTACCCACATATCGCAGGCCACAGGGACACTCCAGCACATATACCGCGTACTCCGTTTCGCATGTTAACAGCTTAGTAATAGGTACTGTTTCTGATCTAAATGGACTAGTGTACGACGTTTTACTGCTAGCGAATTTACATGCTTTGCACGAGGAACATTTCACAAATCCCTTGCAGGAAGACAACCAGCTCTTAACATTTGTGATCTCTGGGCTACTTTTTACCAACATACTGCTCATAGAGCGTGCTTTTCTAAATATTAGGTCAGGGGTTTTAGATGTTTGATCACCCAGTACCGGATCATTACGCACCAACCCCCAGTTTTTGTTGAAAATGTTGCGAATAAATTGGTGTTGCCGGTTATATGTCAGAATCATCCGCGTTACTTGGTTGGTAGTGCTTTGACTTGTTTTTTGTAGGTTAGGCTTGGTGGATAGCGTGACCGCCCTCTCAATGTTGGATGTCTTAGCAATGGCTTTGTCAACAACCATAGAAGAGTAGCCCCTAGCAAGGAACCGTTCCTTGCTCTCTTGCTGAGCCAAACTACAGTCTCGAGGGGTGCTGCAGATACGCTTAATATGCAGCATCTCCCCATAAGGTATGCTTTGGATAATGTGTCTGGGATGATGGCTGGTGGCGTGTAATACTGTGTTTCCAGCCGTAGGTTTTCTATGCATCCGAGTTTCAATTCTATCGTCACATATGTACACTTCAACATCAAGAAAACAGACCTTTTGTCTACTCATATGCGCAGTAAATTGCAGGTTGAGGTTGTTACAATTGATCTGATCTATGAATTGGAGCGCCAGATCTTCGGGGCCCCTCCAAATCAAGAACAGATCATCAATATACCTGTACCAATGACATACATATTGACTCAAAATGTCTGCAAACTTTGTTTTGAGGACTTGCTCCTCCCATAGGCCCATATGCAAACAAGCATAGCTAGGGGAGAAGCAAGCCCCCATCGCCACTCCCCTAGTCTGCTGATAGACCTGGTTTGAAAAAAGAAAATAGTTATTTTCTAAGCATGTCATTATCATTGTAATTAGCATTTTGTTGTGCATATATAAGCACATCGGTCTCTCATTTAGGTAGTGTTCAATGGCCTTAATTCCATCCTGATGTCGTATACTTGTATAAAGTGACGTGACGTCCAAGGTGATCAGGATGCATTCTGAGTCCCAGGTCACATCACTTATCTTTCTCAAAAAGTCACTCGTGGCCTTTCCCTACACAAGGACTTGGCAAAAACGGCGGAAGTCAACTATGCCGCTCTACTGGCTCGGATCCGCGCGGACCTTTTGCGATGGCGCCGTCTCCCCCTCTCGTGGTTCGGGAGGCTCTCAGCTATTAAAATGAATGTTTTACCACAAGCTCTATACTTGTTCCAAACCTTACCGCTGGAACCCCCGCCTCGTGTCCTTCATCAGATCCAAACAGCGATTGAGGGCTTTATTTGGGGCCCGATTTCCCCGCGCATTTCCAGGACTCAATTGCAGCGCCCCAAAAAAGATGGAGGGATAGCGCTCCCAAACATCACTCGGTATTTTCTTGCTTCCCTCATACAGTATATTGTGGAGTGGAACCGGCCTATGACGGAGAAACACTGGGTCTTTATGGACCAGACGGTTGCGGGCCACCATATCTGGCGAGACGCCTGGTTGCCTAGACCCGCT
Organism: Calotriton arnoldi; assembly: GCA_963921515.1. Lineage (NCBI taxonomy): Eukaryota > Metazoa > Chordata > Amphibia > Caudata > Salamandridae > Calotriton > Calotriton arnoldi. The sequence continues at coordinate 2,582,125 of CAWUFW010001346.1, read as the reverse complement.
CGCGCCTGGGGGCTCTACTCCTCCCCGGTTATGCGGCCCACGATGCTTGCTTGGGATAGAGTCTCACGGAGGGCGGACCTGACCTCATTCCCTTCGCCGCTTACCCCGCTGTTTGCAAATCCGGCCTTCCCCCCGGGGATGACTGTCAAGGCATCGGCTCACTGGACTGCGGAGGGATGCAAACGTATAGGACACCTTTTTGATATCCAGGGACTACTCCCTTTTAAGGAGTTGCAATCGGATTATAACCTCCCTGACTCTGATATCTACTTACACTCTCAGTTAATACATTGGGTCTCATCGCCAGGGACGCGCCCCCTAGCCTGCAGACCAATGAAACCATTTGAGAAGTGGTTACTCAATAAAAAAGATGACAAGGGGCTTATTTCCGAGATTTATACTTTCCTTAACTTAACAACCACGAGGCCACGCACGGCCGGGCAGAAGCGCTGGGAAGTAGAACTGGGGCGCGCGCTGTCCGATAAAGAGTGGGAGGACATATACTTTCGTGTGCATCACACTGCGTTCTCCTCGAGCCACACTGAGACTGCCTTCAAAATTGCCACTTACTGGTACTACACCCCAGAGAGGCTTTCTAAATGGCAAACCCAATGCAATGGTCTTTGCTGGAGGGGGTGCGGGAATCCCGGAACACTCTTACACTTACTTTGGCACTGCCCCAAACTCACTCGCTACTGGGAACAGATCCTGGACGACATAGATATGGCCTTTAATACTAACATTCCCCGCCTACCGGCTTACACACTCCTGGGGCTTCCTAACGCGCTGACATTTCCTTTGCGCTCCACTAAGGGCCGACAGATGGCACTCGCGCTGAACGCTGCCCACCGGGTAATATTGTCACGGTGGAAATCTGATAAGATTCCCGATCACTCACATTGGCTACACCAACTATGGAGTCTACTGGCGATGGAGCGGCTCTCCATGGAGCGGGGAAAGACAAGGACTACGCTAAAATCTGGGTCCCTTTCTTGTCCATTCTTTCCATTGAATTCCACGAATTGACATGCCCACAATATCTCCGGATCCTGAGACTAGTCCCGGATTCCACGGATACCACTATTTAATGCGTGTCCTGTCACCCCTGGCGCTTAACTAGCCCCATGACTCCCGTGGTCGCAGCGCGACCCTCTAGGCTTTACCCGGATACACAATTGCTCACAAACTCACTGAGGAGAAGGGGTGGGGGTGGGTTGGGTTTTGGGGGCTGGGGTTCTTCTTTGTTATACATTATTCCACAGTTTTGTTTTTAGTTCAAACTCTGGAACGTCGTCTGGAACCAACGGGCCATAGCGGGTCCCTTCTGTATGAGCAAGCCTTCTGGTCTCCCCAAGGGGTCTCGCATGCTGGCTTATACCACCGCTGGATGGCTTACTCCCTCACTTCACTTTTCTTGAACGCGGCCGGCCCTGTTGGGTTGTAGGCGACATGCTGTGTTAATAGGGGGAGCTCTGTGGCTCTAAACGTTTGTTAATCAGCCGGCCCGCTGGGTTGTAGGCAACTTGCTATTGTATTTTTGGCGGCGTTCCTTCAATAAAACAGATTTAATACTAAAAAAGTCACTCGTATCTTGCAGATACGACAGTAAATTTCTCACATGACTTTGTAAAAAGTAATCAACATATCTTGAAGTATTCTCCATGAGACTGTTGCATGCAGCAATGATCGGTCTGCCAGGTGGTTTCACAGCATCTTTATGAATTTTCGGGATGAAGTAAATTGCCGGAATTACAGGATAGTCATTTTTCAGAAACTTGAATTCGTCCGAGCTCAAAGGTCCTGCACTTTTCCATGCTAAGAGTGTGGCATGATAATTATTCTGTGCTTGTTTCACACATTGCATGCTGCTCCTCTTATAGCACTCTTTGTCATTTAATTGAGCGAGGGCTTCCTCCATATACAAATCACGTGGCCATAACACAACATTGCCCCCTTTATCGGATTGCCTTATGATGACATTATCATATATATATATATATATATATATATATATATATATATATATATATATATATATAGATATATATATATATATATATACACACACACACACCAATGCCCAGTTCAGGAACAGCAGTGCATTTATTTTCAAATTCAAAAGGCAGCATGCTCTCATTACTTTTCCTTACGCGTTTCGGCTCCAACTGAGCCTTGTTCACAGGTGAGGCGGCTTGCCTGTAAGGAAATCACATGCTTATTTGTAAAATTCAGGCTCTCACATGACTCCCATAGTTGTAAAACTACATGTCCCAAAATGCACTGTTGATGTAAAAAGTACATTTCCATTTGCAATATGTATCCCAAATAAAGCGTAATTGCGTCCAAAGGATTGCAGATGTGCATTTCAAAGTTCGTTATCTCTAAGTGCATTTTGTGTGGAAAGTTCCTCCAAATATGAGAAAACTTGTGCAATATCAAGGAGCCTGGATCTGCAGATCGTGATTCTTTCCAACAGCCTCATGTAATGCTGCCAAATAAATGTCACAATTATTGCACACTGTCCAGAAAAGTCAAGAGGAGAAAGATTTTCTCCTCTCGTATCCCTTTCTCACCTCTGCACTTGAGTATCAGGGTAAATCCTATCGCTGGCAGAGAGGCGAGCGGGTCATGCTCCCACCTTAAATCCACAGTTCATCTCCGAAAAGGGGAGCCTCCAACCCTGCAGGGCAGCCTCGGGAACCAACAGGCACGGAGCAGCCTGTCAATTAACACCAACAAAATGCCGAAGCCCAGTTCAAAGTCAACTCCCAGGTCCCTGTCTCTCCTCTCATCAGACGCCGGGATTCGAAAAATCAAGCAGCATGGCGCCGTAAGAATAGCATTTTTTCTTTAATTTTATTTGGCCAGTGTACAGTATAAAAAAGACAGACATGTTTCGGCTGTAGCCTTCGACATGTATATATATAATAAACTTACCTCTGAAATACTTACTTATTTTGTGGTATTGGCATGCGTTGTCGCGCCATTGGGAACGATCCTGATGCATTTCAGGTACATTTTTAGGTCGAGCCTAGCGCAGCGCGCATGCGCTGCTCTGCAAGACTTTATGTAAGGGCTTCAAAAATCTGACCACACGCTCGTGCGTGTGCTTTTGTTTTTGTCACAGGCTATTGGCCTTTGCGTGCGTCTTTTTAACAAAGACAGCACGCAATTGGGCAAAGGCGGGTGCTTGTCCCACCTTTCTCAACAAATGTAACCGCCCATGGCCTATTGCTTGCAGTTACGCGCAGCAGCGGCATCTGTTTCTCATTATGACCATGTGTTTATAATTAGCGCGTTCGCTTTGCTGCCACGCTCGCTCGCCCCCGCTCCTCTCTTGCGTGTTCTGGTATTCTTTTTTCCCGCCCCTTTTTGCTTCCTGCCCGTCCCTTTAATATTGCACCGCGCTCGCTCGCCCCCGCTTCTCTCTCGCGTCGTCTGTTATTCTTCTTTCCCACCTCCTCTTGCTTCCTGCCCGTCCCTTTAATATTGCCCCAAGGAGCTGCTGGCTCATCCGCATGTGCTCAGTAGGCACAGAGGCACCCCCCCCAGCTATTGTACACGCACATTTTTTCCGGTGCCATTCACTACAATATACACTCCCGCCTAAATACTCCTTCCTGTTCGGGAAACTTATACCACCGCCCCAAAAAATTTGTTCGTTTCACAAAAAATATCCCCATGTTCAAAATACCATCTCTCTTTTAAACTGCTAAATCAAATACTATACAAAACTAGCAATAACTATAGCTAACCTAGCCATACTCCCAAACTGTACTTATACCGTTAGCCCCTAAACACCATAAGGCGCACGCTCATCCAGGTTGTTTTTTCATCAGTTGGGCTTTTACACGCATCTCCAAATATACGCTAAATGTCTCTCTCTGTCTGCAAGCCTGCATCCCCTTCTGCCACACATAAAAACGCAAACGTACAACAAATATATCCTACAAACCTATAGCACTTTTCGCTTGTCTCACTACTCCTAACATCCTGTCCGCTACCGTCCATTACAGTGTCGTCTTCCGGCTAAATTCTCCTTCCTGTTAGAAAAATTTACGCCACTCCCCCAACCAGGCTGCGCCGCTTTACTTCCTGTAAACCAATACCCACTGCCCGGTAGCAGCTCCTACCAAACACCAGCTGGGCTCTCGCTACTAAATAAACCCCACACCCAAACTACTCTATCTCTACACGCACACATTCTAGTTCTTTACTGTTCTATAAGCAATCCCTATATGTGTTCTTATTACTAAATACACACAAATACGCTAAAGCTGCCCACCTTACAAGGCACAGAATACACTGCACCACCCCCTACTATAAGGTAGAAAATACATTACAATACCTTACCTAAAATACACTGACCAACATGCAAGATACCCCACACAACACATATAGGTATTACTTACACACACCGGCCCCTCATTACATGCAAAAGCTTTTAAGTACTTGTTCTGCGCGCAAAGAGGTAGACTGCCTAGGCTGCAGGTTCACACTAAATGTATAGAAAAACGCTGCAGCTGCCTGCCTCAGAAGGCACAACATACACTACTACACCTACATTATAACACATAAAATGCATTGCAGTGTCTTGCCCAAAATGCACAAAGCAGCGTGCAAAAAAACTCACACAACGCATATAGGTGTTGGTTGCGTCCATCTGGCCCTTTTCCCACCCAACAACTTTTAATTAGCTTTTTAGATTCTTTAATGGTCCCCACCCCCAGAGCTATTTTGCACCCACAGAGGCATACTCCCTACGCTGCACGTTCACACTTTATGCACACAAATACGGTGTAGCTGCTCGCCTTACAAGGCACAAAATACTCTACATCACCCGCATTATAAGGTATAAAATACATAGCCGTGACTTGTCCAAAATGCACCAAACAACATACAAAATACCCCATACACAACGCATATACGTATCGCTTATACATATCGGCCGGTTATCTTAAAAAAAAACTTTGAAGTGTCTTTTGGAGTTCTTCTTTGGCCCCACCCCCCAGCTATTATGCAGGAATAAAAAAGCACACTGCCTATGCTGCATATATACACTAAATGCACATAAGGAAAACTGCAACTACCCGCCTCACAAGCAACAAAAATACACTGAACTACTGCCTCTATTTTATTGCTAGCACAACATTTTACTTACTAATCCTCTACAAAATTCCCTCTTGCTATTTCCTCTGCAAAATAGATACATGTCCCTCTCCTAGACAGATTTCCATACTTTAGTCGCAACGCAATCTTTTTAATCACCAGCACCTTTTAAACAGCGGCGCTTTTTTACCCCCCCCCACATAGCTGTTAAGTTGGCAGAAAGGCACACTACGTAGGCTGTACATACACACTAAATACACATAGAAAACTGCAGCTCTCCGCCTCACAACGCACAAAATACACTGCACCAGTCACCATTTATCTTAGTAATGCTCTACAAACTTACGTTTTGCTATTTCCTCTAAAAAATAAATACATGTCCCTTCCCTATACAGATTTCAGTACTTCACTCGCAACACAATATTTATACTCAAAATAACATTCTAAACAGCGGCGCAAACTGAAATAAAACTTAGTAACTTATATGCGAAACACCCATAAGAAAACGCGCAATAGGCACATTAAACAACAGCACGCAGTAAAAACAATATCCTAACAAAACGCTCCAATACATTTAACACAAGTATTAATTACCAACATGAAATACACATAGTATTTAAATAAAACACTCTTATCTTCCTCTCCATGCGCTGCTCCCTTATGTCTGCTCCGGTCTGCGGGGGGAGGGGCATCACAGTAATACTGTAAATAAATAGCCGCGTAAATAAGTTCTATAAGGGAAAACATTTACTAACATTTACATTAACAACACAGAGCACAAGTAATATTTCAAGAACACTGTTACCTTCCTATCCATATGCTCCTCCCTCGTCTCTCCTCCAGTCCGTGTAAGGTCATCACAATAATACTGTAAATAAATAGTCACATTAATACATTTTATAGCAAAAACATTTACAACAGATATACAGTAACACCACAGAGTAAAAACAATATTACCAAACCACTCTTGCCTTTTTGCCCATGCGCTCCTGCCTCTTCTCTGCTCCGGTCGGTGGGGGGTCATCACAAAGGACCTATATATAAATAGCACATACAAAGAACATACAATAAGTGCCACGAAGAAAATACTGTTACCTTCCTCTCCGTGCGCTTCTAACTCGTCTCTGCTCCGGTCTCTTGGGACATTACAAATAATACTATAAAGCAATAATCACATTGCCACATTTTATTGCAATAACATTTTATACCAATATACATTAACCCCTTCCATGCGCGGCCGATTTTCGCCCTGTGCGAGGCATTGCATTAAGCGGACGGGTTCATGACGAGCTCAGCTCGTCATGCGCACACGAGCACTGCGCAGCATGACGAGCTGAGCTCGTCATGAGCATGGAAGGGGTTAAGGACACACAGTAGAAACAATATTACAAAAGCGCTCTTACCTTTCTCTCCATGCGCTGCTCTGTTGTCTCTGCTCCAGTCGGTAAGGGGGGGTCATCACAAGAATAGCGTCAACATTGGCAGATTCGGTAAGCGAAAGCACGCATATTAACAAATACCACAAAACACATTGACAACATAAAAAAATACACAATTTGTATACTGAAGTTGCATTACTCAATTTTAAAATAATAACATTTACAGTAGAAATACATTTTAAACACAGAGTAGAAGCAATATTAGAAAAGCACTCTTTCCTTTCTCTTCGTGCGCTGCTCCGTCTTCTCTGCTCCGGTCGGTGGGGTGGGGGCATCACAAGAATAGCATCAACATTGGCAGATTCAGTAAACGAAAGCACGCATATTAACAAATAACACAAAAAACTTTGACAACATAGGAAAATACACAATTTGTATACTAAAGTTGCATTAATCAATTTAAAAATAATAACATTTACAGTACAGATACATTATAAACACAGAGTAAAAGCAATATTAGAAAAACACTCTTACCTTTCTCTTCGTGCGCTGCTCCGTCTTTTCAGCTCCGGTCGGTGGGGTGGGGGCATCACAAGAAAAGTTGCATTAATACATTTTAAATCAATAACATTTAAAGGGCATATACATTATAAACACAGAGTAGAAACAATACTAGGAAAGCACTCTTACCTTTGTCTTCGTGCGCTGCTCCGTCTTTTCAGCTCCGGTTGGTGGGGTGGGGGCATCACAAGAAAAGTTGCAATAATACATTTTAAAACAATCTGGGTAGGAAGGATCAATACAATGTAGCACGTCACCATAATAAGGTTGTTTTAGTGAGAGTGAGTATATGTTGCTATTGTGCTCTATATATTTAGGTAAGTCATCTGGATGCATAAGTACTTCTTTATTAAAAGAAACAAGAAAAGTTGCATTAATACATTTTAAAACAATAACATTTACAGGGAATATACATTATAAACACAGAGGGGCCGATTCCGATCTCGGTCGGAGGCGCACCTAACACAATTCGGCCGGGAAAAAAGCCAGGCGAATGCATGTTTCCCGACCGATCCGCACATTATTCCGAACGAGCAAGTACGATGCGCACAACTGCATAGATTCCGACCCAGTCGTACTCACCCAATCCATGTCCTGTTCTCCGACCGAGGCGGATCGGGATACGCAAAATCGAGTCGCACGGAAGCCAAAATGCAGCCCCGTCCGGCCGGACAAGTACGATGCTCTTTCCGTACGCGCCGAACCCGTTGCTACGCACGGCACGTCAACGCACCCGGGAGAGGCGCACATAAGCTCTGATTCGTGCCACAACACGATCCACGGCTACGAGACGAACACGCCAGCGACGAGGACGAGGCGAAGCAAAGAGAAAGACGAACGAGACGAACTAACTATGAATCCCATCGTGCCGATCCTACCAATATTCTACATCTACTACCGGAACAGGCACGGACGCGTACGGCGCAGAAGGTAAGTCAGACACCAACCACAAAAACAAACTACACGTACCCGACATATCACACACACACAGAGGGATGCAGAAATTACTTACACCAGCAACAGCAGCACCATAGGGGCGGGATGGCCATCAGCAATGCCACATATACACATAGGGGCCTGGATGCCCACCACCACTACCACCCCATCTCAGGGGGTGCCAGATGCCTACCACTACTACCACCTCTACCCAGGGTGTGCCAGATGCCTACCACTACTACCACCCCTACCCAGGGGGTGCCAGATGCCTACCACTACTACCACCTCTACCCAGGGTGTGCCAGATACCTACCACTACTACCACCCCTACCCAGGGGTGCCAGATGCCTACCACTACTACCACCCTTACCCAGGGGTGCCAGATGCCTACCACTACTACCTCTACCCAGGGTGTGCCAGATGCCTACCACTACTACCACCCCTACCCAGGGGTGCCAGATGCCTACCACTACTACCACCCTTACCCAGGGGGTGCCAGATGCCTACCACTACTACCACCTCTACCCATGGGGGGCTGGATGCCTGTCACTACTACCACCTCTACCCATGGGGGCTGGATGCCTGTCACTACTACCACCTCTACCCATGGGGGCTGGATGCCCACCACCACTACCACCCCTACTCAGGGGGTGCCAGATGCCTACCACTACTACCACCCTTACCCAGGGGTGCCAGATGCCTACCACTACTACCACCTCTACCCGTGGGGGCTGGATGCCTACCACTACTACCACCTCTACCCATGGGGGCTGGATGCCTGTCACTACTACCACCTCTACCCAGGGGTGCCAGATGCCTACCACTACTACCACCTCTACCCAGGGGTGCCAGATGCCTACCACTACTACCACCTCTACCCAGGGGGTGCCAGATGCCTACCACTACTACCACCTCTACCCATGGGGGGCTGGATGCCTGTCACAACTACCAACCCTACCCATGGGGGGCTGGATGCCTACCACCACTACCACCCCTACCCAGGGGGTACCAGATGCCTACCACTACTACCACCTCTACCCATGGGGGCTGGATGCCTGTCACTACTACCACCTCTACCCAGGGGTGCCAGATGCCTACCACTACTACCACCTCTACCCATGGGGGGCTGGATGCCTGTCACTACTACCACCTCTACCCAGGGGTGCCAGATGCCTGTCACTACTACCACCTCTACCCAGGGGTGCCAGATCCCTACCACTACTACCACCTCTACCCATGGGGGCTGGATGCCTGTCACAACTACCACCCCTACCCATGGGGGCTGGATGCCTACCACCACTACCACCCCTACCCAGGGGGTGCCAGATGCCTACCACTACTACCACCTCTACCCATGGGGGGCTGGATGCCTGTCACTACTACCACCTCTGCCCAGGGGGTGCCAGATGCCTACCACTACTACCACCTCTACCCATGGGGGGCTGGATGCCTGTCACTACTACCACCTCTACCCAGGGGGTGCCAGATGCCTACCACTACTACCACCTCTACCCAGGGGTGCCAGATGCCTACCACTACTACCACCTCTACCCATGGGGGGCTGGATGCCTGTCACTACTACCACCTCTACCCATGGGGGCTGGATGCCTGTCACTACTACCACCTCTACCCATGGGGGCTGGATGCCTACCACCACTACCACCCCTACCCAGGGGGTGCCAGATGTCTACCACTACTACCACCTCTACCCAGGGGGTGCCAGATGCCTACCACTACTACCACCTCTACCCATGGGGGGCTGGATGCCTGTCAGTACTACCACCTCTACCCAGGGGGTGCCAGATGCCTACCACTACTAACACCTCTACCCAGGGGTGCCAGATGCCTACCACTACTACCACCTCTACCCAGGGGGTGCCAGATGCCTACCACTACTACCACCTCTACCCATGGGGGCTGGATGCCTGTCACTACTACCACCTCTACCCAGGGGTGCCAGATGCCTACCACTACTACCACCTCTACCCAGGGGGTGCCAGATGCCTACCACCACTACCACCCCTACCCAGGGGGTGCCAGATGCCTACCACTACTACCACCTCTACCCATGGGGGGCTGGATGCCTGTCACTACTACCACCTCTACCCAGGGGGTGCCAGATGCCTACCACTACTACCACCTCTACCCATTGGGGGCTGGATGCCTGTCACTACTACCACCTCTACCCATGGGGGGCTGGATGCCTGTCACTACTACCACCTCTACCCATGGGGGGCTGGATGCCTACCACCAACAACACCCCCACTCACAGGATGGCTAATACATGACACAACAAGCACACACCAACATAAACAATGCAACATAAAGACATCCCCCCCAACACCATGACAAGCGTGTGTAGACTGTGTCAAATGCCTACAACACTGAACATAACTTTGAACATACAATGTGACCCCCTATCACATGTGCCACACATAAATGTGTGTGGCCCCCACAATGCAAGCAGACCATGACCACTGTGGCAATGGGGTCCAACCCCCATCATCACAGTGACCAAAATGTAAGTGTGGGGTCCATAGCTGAAGCACATCTTGAACATTGTGGCAATGGGGTTCAAACCCCCATCATCACAGTGACCAAAATGTAAGTGTGGGGCCCATAGCTGAAGCACATCTTGAACATTGTGGCAATGGGGTTCAAACCCCCATCATCACAGTGACCAAAATATAAGTGTGGGGCCCATAGCTGAAGCACATCTTGAACATTGTGGCAATGGGGTCCAAACCCCCATCATCACAGTGACCAAAATGTAAGTGTGGGGCCCATAGCTGAAGCACATCTTGAACATTGTGGCAATGGGGTCCAAACCCCCATCATCACCGTGACCAAAAGGTAAGTGTGGGGCCCATAGCTGAAGCACATCTTGAACATTGTGGCAATGGGGTCCAAACCCCCATCATCACAGTGACCAAAATGTAAGTGTGGTGCCCATAGCTGAAGCACATCTTGAACATTGTGGCAATGGGGTCCAAACCCCCATCATCACAGTGACCAAAATGTAAGTGTGGGGCCCATAGCTGAAGCACATCTTGAACATTGTGGCAATGGGGTCCAAACCCCCATCATCACAGTGACCAAAATGTAAGTGTGGGGCCCATAGCTGAAGCACATCTTGAACATTGTGGCAATGGGGTCCAAACCCCCATCATCACAGTGACCAAAATGTAAGTGTTGACATTGAAAAAGCTGCAACTGCCAAACTGCATGGATGATTCCTGGTCACAGAACAACAAACACATCAGTGGCAAAGTAGTGCTAGTGTCCCATAGCAACATAGATTGGGGGAGGCAAACACTGCAGTGCAAATAAGACATACCTTTGGCCATGTGCAGACAAACATCACCCATGGGGGCTGACACTGTCAACATTCATCAATGACACAATGACAGAAGTGACCATGATAATGCAGACCCACATATTTGCACCAATGGGCACACAAATGCAGATACCCTGTGGAGACTGTAGATGTGAGGTGAACAGATACCATACCATGGCAGCAATGGGACACACAAACAATGATCATTGTGCTGACTGATGACCTAGGAGTCCCAGGGACAGCAGGGTAAACCCACCAAACAACATACAACCAATGGCACACTAAAGATATGCCAATGCAGTGGTGCAGATGCACAAACACAAACAGGCAGACCCACACTGCACATCAAACACAACAGGTGAGGGGGGGGGGTGCCAGTGTCCCCAGGCAACCACACAACACATGATGAGGCCTGAATACCAATTACACAGATGTGCATACAGTGCCACACATAGGTAACTCATGGATCCAAATCCCCTATGTGGGCAATCAGGCATTGTTAGATGAGAGGGAGCACAAATCACACATGTCACACAAGCATGTAGGAACAGCAACTGACACAGCAAGACACAGAGACACCACAGCACTACCCCCAGGGTCCCCACAATGTGGTGACCCTGGGCTGCATTACAATCCCACTGTGATGACAAAGCTAGATGTCGTTCACACTGTGAACCACAGTCATGTGTCCTGAGCAACAAACTACCATCACACCTACACAAGCACAAATCAATCAGCACGGCCAGTAAGCCAAGGCATACATGGAGGCAGGGGTCTAGCCGTGCAACAACTCTCATCTGCACACACTCAACACCACACACCTCGATCTCCAACAATGTGCAGCAGTGAAGCTCACATGCACTGGTGACATTGCACATGCACCCATGACAATCCCATGGGTGGTGGTGGGAACCAAGGTGCAGAAACACATCACACATGGCCACTCAACAAGACTCCTGAATGTCTGACACACTGCACACTACGCTGTACATGGACATGACGGCAATACCACACCAACCAATGGGATCCCAGCCACAGTCCCACACCAATGAAGAAGCCAAGGTCACCCACAAAGAACACACATAGACAACTACCAACATTGCAGCCCTGACCCTGAAGAGTGCCAGCAGTCACACACACAACGTGTCACAATCACTGAAAGCTAACACAAACTGGAAATCACATGACAGGTGTAAACAACAAGTCCCAAGGGGAATCCTGACTGTGACCCATCTGCGTCTGCCCACGAACTCAGCCCTGACAGCAAACACACCTATGGGTGACACCCTGATGACCAGTAATGTGCCATGCACCCACATCACAGAGAACCCAGAGAGAAGACTTTGGGGGAACATAGGTCAACTCAGCAAGCATCACAAACAGGAACACCACTAGGGATCCCAGCATGCACAGCAAAATGGAAGTGAACACACAGACATGCTCATACAACACACACCTTGGGCGCAGGCGATGTCACAGGAGTACACACTGCCATGAGGGGACTCCACTCCTGTGTGAGGAAAGCTGTGCCATATGTTGCCTCAGTAGGGCTCCATCATGTCAGCAGAACACTTGGTCACACAGTCAACAATTTGCACCAAATGAAGGCTCCCGTCACATCAGCCTGGTCATGGGAGTGTCAACGAAATCATCAGCACAGATCCAACACACATGTATAGCAAGTTGCACTGACAACACAGATGAGTCCTTCCCCATTGATGCCCAAACCTGCATGTCCAGTGGAGATGGCCACACGGTCAGGGAAGTAGACTAATTGAACAATGGCAAGCACAACAGATGTGCAGGGGTGGAAGCCACAGATGTGACATTGCTAATGTAAGTAGGAAATCCCATTGCCAAATATTGAAAACATGACACCCTCAGATGCTGCTAAGGATGACATGGATACACCACAGGATAGGACACATTCCCCCTGGACCACATGGGTTCCTGAACAGTAACACTTCATTTTCATGAGACCAAATATCACCATCACTGCAGCAAGGGCATGGTTAGCATCATCAACATCATGTACATCAGAAGCAAAAGCACTAGAGAACAGAAAGTTGCTTTATTCAGCATATGTGGGTTCAAAAGTTGAAGTCCAGTAAAAAAGAAACAAAGGCCAATGGCCAGTCCATCCTGAAAGTCAAAACAGGGTGACAGTGGCAGATGTCACCCTACGCATGCCTGCACTGATAAAAACCAGGGACAATCCCCTCGGAAGGGTATACGGGGGGCAGGCCAGGCACCGCAGGGACAGGATCAGGGCTCACCAGAAGGAGGCAGGGAAGGGGTGGTGGGTGCTGGAGAGCCACTGACAACTGCAGTGGAGGTGTCTGTCATGGTGTGTGCAGGCACAACTGGGGGGCATGACTCAGATGGTGTGGGTGCCGGCACGACTGCAGTGGACCGTGCAGATGGAGTGGACAGGTTCCCCACTGCATTGCCCAAGTCAGACAGGGTGGTAGTGGACTCCACTGCAGTGCTTACCTCCAGGGGAGGAGAATGGGGATCAGGTAAGGTGGGCAGGACAGAGGGGGAGGACACCGTCTCCACACCAGTGGCACAGACAAGCGCAGCGGGGGGTGTGGGGCAGGAAGAGCAAGTGGCAGGGGGAACCTGGGGCAGGGTGTGGTGGGGGCACCTGTGGAGTGGGGGCCTGAGGGATGGAGGAAGGAGACTTGGTGCCTGAGCTGCAGGGCGGTGGCGGGTCTTGCTCTTCCGGGTTCGGGGGGACTTGCGGATGGGGGCGTCAGTCGGTCTGCGCCTGGGGGAGGGTGTCCGGGGGCGAGGGGCACTCCGCTCCGTATGGGTGGGCTTCCTCTTCCCCCTGAATGCTGGATCAGCTGGATCGGAGGGGAAGAGGCCGAGGTCACTGAGGAAGAGCCCCTGGGTCTTTGGGGTTGCAGGTGAGGCAAGGGAGGGGGCTTTGGAGGGAGAGGCAACTGAGGACTGCGCAGTGCTCGTGGATGCGTGTGTGTGTGCCTGGGCCCCATCCCCTGTGAGTGTGGTTTCAGTCCCCTGACTGTGCGTGCGTGTGCGTCTTGTTTGTGGTGTGTGTGTCTGTGTGCTGCTCGTGTCTGTGCTGGTGTGTGCCTGTGCCGGTGTGTGTGTGCTTTGGACAGGTAAGGTGCTGGGGAGTGTGGATGGGGCAGAGGGAGGAGGGGTGAGGGACTGTTGGAGGAGGGACACTGCTGCCGTCAGGGAGGAGTCCATGGACCTATTGCCCCTCTGTAGGGCAGACATGCCCGATGAGATGCCCTCCATGAACGACACCAGCTGAGTCAACAGAGTGGTGTGTGCATGGAGGACACTCAGCATCGCTGTCTGCCCTACATGGAGCTGGCGAAGGAGGTACACAGACTTCTCACTCAGGGCAGCAGGGGACACAGGGGCAGGGGGTGCGGTGCCTGGCCCGAAGGAGACACGCTCCCGAACATGGGAGCCTCCACGGACCTCGGGAATGGGAGCCGATGGGAGGGCGGTGGTGGTGGTGGTGGTGGCGGGGACAGCAACACTAGCTGGGGTGTGGTGGCTGCTGACACCCACATCCACAAGGGAGTCATCCTCCGAGCTGCTGTGGTCCTCAGCTGAGGTGGATGCTGCTGAGGACTCCTCGGTGTGGCTCCCCTCGCCCTCCGTGCCACTGGGTCCCTCCGACCACTCCTCGGCTGCTGACCCAGTCTGGCTCTGCGGCTCCTCCTGGTCCGTGGAGCTGTCCCCTCCTGTGGCCGTGGATGTATCTGCAAACAATAGGGAAACAGACAGACATCAGTCACCTGCACCGAACGCACACACCACAGTAAGTACAGCACATTACAGAGCAAGCCCTGGCATCCTTAGTTGAACATTGCCAAAAGTGCCCAAACAGAATAGGAGTAGCCAATTGTCAGTCTGATGGTCAACCATGGCACTCACATCCCTCCTGGCCTTGTACCCATCTGTCTGGTGTCTGTTGGATGGCAATACCCCAGTGTGGACACATGCACCACCTACACAGTAGTTGGACAGTGCAGAAAACACGGTGAAGCATGTGAACATGCACACATCACAACTCTTGCCACTGAGTCAGTACAGGTGTCCGGATGAAAGGGATGCCCAGAGTCAAATATGAAATGCATGTGATGCATACCAGCGACAGACACCATGATGCACCCATGTCCTGATAGCCATTGCCACAATGGTGTGCATGTAGCACATGTCACTCCCCTGCAGGATCACTCATAGGAAGTTACATGCCATGGCACAGGCATGCCTGCTAAGTCATACATCACTGTCTCCAGTCACATGGGCAGGGCAGCCAGACAACAACAGTCTGCACTGTGTCACAATAGTAGGTCATGGGGAATGCAAGTCCTGGAGCTGAACAAGTGCACATGTACATCCCCCACACACCACATCATCTGAACCCTTATCTGTCCAGGTCATACCGATTGGACATATGGGAGACCTGTAACACAACCCTCTGAACCTGAGCACCTCACAATCTGCTGTGAATGGGAAACAGCTGCCTGAACTTCACATTCGCATACCCCAGTCTGCACGGTCAGGTGATCAAACACCTATGTGTCACACAAGTATCGTCTCCTATGGTCACATCTCCGGTGGCATGCTGAGCCCCAACCGAGAAACACCCCAGCAGTCCTGACAACGAAGCCACAGCACACTGACACAGAGGCAGACACCTGAGGGGACATATCACTGAGCACAACGTGTCAGCTGATACACGGGAGTGGGAGTACAGAGTGTATTGTATGGCCTGGAGTAGGCATGACTGTCCTGCCCCACATGAATGAGGGATGAGCCCTGGACAGTAGGCAGCTGGCTAAGTATGTGTGACACACGTAATATACACACTCCTGGGGCCCAAACATTGTTCCCACCCGCAGCATGGGTGTGTGCCAGATACCCCAGGCACATGTGGTGGATCAGCTCAGCAATTGGACCACATATCAAAGTAACACGCAGATTACATGTCAGAACACAGGCATTGTGTAAGCAATGGACCCACCCATGATGCCCACCACAGAGTTAGGGGAACAGATGCTGTCCCCCACCTTGAGTCAAGCAAACTGCAAGGACACAGTACCCAAGTGACACAATTCCCTGACTGCAAGGGCCACACCTGGGTATCAGATGAGGAGTGGGCAGTGCACAATCGAGGGACATGGGTCCTGGACCACATGACTGATGTACTGTGGAAGTTTAACCAGGCCAGAGGAGGGCACATAGCATGGCAGACAAAGTTCACAATGCAGTCATGGACTCACCCCTCCTTGCTGCTCTCTGGCCTTCAGCTGCCCATCCAGATCAGGGAAGACCACCGCCAGGATCCTGAGCATGTGGGGGTCAGGGTCCGGTGTCCGCCCCTCCTGCGAGGAGGCGACAGCTTCAGCTGGACCCGTGCTATCCTCCGGGTCCAGCCCCGAAGGTCCTGCCACCTCTTCTGGAAGTTGCGGATCCGGCGCTTGTAGTCCCCCACGGATCTCACTGCCCGGACGATGGTCAGCCATATCTGCTGCTTCTGGTGGGCATCAACCTGTGAGGATGACAAAGTGAGAATGCCATTACTACACAGGCAACATATCCGTGCATTACACAGTTGGATATACATGTCTCAATCACAGGGGCACATGATGTACACAGGCAGTGCAACAATGGCTATGGACAGTATGCCAGCAGTTACTACATGGTATCATTGCCTGGGAAGTAAAACCTTGTTTAAATGCACTGTCACTGCACTATACCTGTTCAGTGCATGTAACTAAACACTATGGGGGGTGACAACTACTCAGTGAGCCTGCTAGCCAGTGGCGTGCAGACTGTTAGCCTTGCTAGTCAGACAACATGCACATTTAGTAAGGCAGTGGACAGTACACTCACCTGCTCCCCTGCTTTCCCATACAGCTTGCTGTACTGTGGAAGGAGGCTGTCCAGCAGGGCCTGGTTCTCCTCAGTGCTGAAGGCTGGGGCTCTCTCCACAGTACGTGCCATTGCAGGGTCCAGAGGGTGCAGATACAGCAGCAGTGGTGGTGGCAGATGTCGTCCTGGAGCATGTAGTGCAGGCAAGTGAGCTCTCAGGGGAACAGCCAGCATTATATGTGTGCTGCAGAGGCAGATACTGTCCCATGTGTCCAAAGTGATAGGTCCAAGTCGTTTGCATCTTCTGAATCTGGCCAATCCATGGAATTGCACCACTTACACACGCCCACAGCATCCTTCAAAAGTTCAACTTCATGACACCCATGAATTTGCAACATTGTTGTGGGTGACCAACTGAATTTCCAGCATCAGACTCGTTCAAGATTTGAAAACGCGTCCGTTGCCAGGCCAGGCCATAGCCAATGGGTGCGCACCGATCGGTCCATTGCTGTCCAACGCGTACTGCGGATACAACGCGTACCCGCTCACATTGAATGCAATGGGCCGGCCGGGCACACCGATCGGTCCATTGCTGTTCAACGCGTACACTGGATACAACGCGTACTCGCACACATTGAATGCAATGGGCCGGCCGGGCACACCGATCGGTCCATTGCTGTTCAACGCATATTGCGAATACAACGCTGTACCCGCTCACATTGAATGCAATGGGCCGGCCGGGCACACCGATCGGTCCATTGCTGTTCAACGCGTACCCGGGATACAACGCGTACCCTCACACATTGAATGCAATGGGCCGGCCGGGCACACCGATCGGTCCATTGCTGTCCAACGCATATTGCGAATACAACGCGTACCCGCTCACATTGAATGCAATGGGCCGGCCGGGCACACCGATCGGTCCATTGCTGTTCAACGCGTACCCGGGATACAACGCGTACCCGACACATTGAATGCAATGGGCCGGCCGGGCACACCGATCGGTCCATTGCTGTCCAACGCGTATTGCGAATACAACGCTGTACCCGCTCACATTGAATGCAATGGGCCGGCCGGGCACACCGATCGGTCCATTGCTGTTCAACGCTGTACTCGGGATACAACGCGTACCCGCACACATTGAATGCAATGGGCCAGCCGGGCACACCGATCGGTCCATTGCTGTTCAATGCGTATTGCGGATACAACGCGTACCCGCTCACATTGAATGCAATGGGCCGGCCGGGCACACCGATCGGTCCATTGCTGTTCAACGCGTACTCGGGATACAACGCGTACCCGCACACATTGAATGCAATGGGCCGGCCGGGCACACCGATCGGTCCATTGCTGTTCAACGCGTATTGCGGATACAACGCGTACCCGCTCACATTGAATGCAATGGGCTGGCCGTGGCACACCGATCGGTCCATTGCTGTTCAACGCGTATTGCGAGATACAACGCGTACCCGCACACATTGAATGCAATGGGCCAGTGTGTGCACACCGATCGGTCCATTGCTGTCCAACGCGTATTGCGAATACAACGCGTACCCGCTCACATTGAATGCAATGGCCAATATGTGCGCACCGATCGGTCCATTGCTGTCCAACGCGTCCCTGTTCAAGTCACTGGCATATGTCACCATGCCTGTCACAGGTGAACATATGCCAGCCACATATACTTCCCAGGGAGTGAGGGGCACACCTACAACACCACAGCCTGTCCACACTGTATCCTAAGGCATGTAAGGCTGCATTACCTATTCCGTGTATGGGGGTGAACATGTTGTTCTGTGGGTGTCACTTGGGGGCAGCCACTCCCAGGCTGTGCACGTGTTCATGGGGACAGAATCCTTGGTGTTTCGTGTACATGACCACTGTGATGTGCAACTGTTCATTTCTGAGCATGTGGCATGGTCACATTTCACAGTGGTGTATGTGTATGTCATGTCACATACCCCCTGAGTCCCATGTGGGACGGTATGTACGTCCCAGGGTGACCCATTGCCACAATAGTGATGGTCCTCCACAGTCTGTGTGCATGTTGTGTTTACAATGTCTCTGATTCCATGTGCACAATGGGAGACAGTCTCCACATCCACGTTGTTTGTGCATGGACTTTGATGTTGTGCGTGTGTGTGTCACAGACGTCCATGTCTGTCCTGCCGAGGCAACAGGGACCACTACCTGTGGGGGTCATGGTTGTTTTGCTGTGGTGTATTCATGATACACCATGTCATGCCAGTGTCCATGTGGCAATACAGGGTCCCTGGGAATCTACCTGTCGTTGAGCTGTGATGCCTGGGGCACATCTGTCCTCACATGTCACTGTGGGGTGTGTTTGGAACGTGGCAGCAGGAGATGGGAACTGTGACACGGCCTCATGATATCCCATGGCACAACCTGGGACTTGTTGATGCCACTTGTTGAACTGTGATGTTAGATGTTGGCCATGTATGTGCCATACATGTCCTTACGGAACTGCACACATCATGTACTTGTGCCTCATAATGATGTATCATGTGATATTGAGTATGGTCAATGCCACATATGTGGGGTGACTGACAATCTTTCTTTCTTCACCTATGCACTGCAGGGCACCAGCTGTCCATAGACCATTCCCTGACCTTGCAACCATGGTGGAACGGGACTGCATCCGACGGTACCGCTTCACCAGGCCGCTGATTGAGGTATTGACGGTGCGGTTGGCCCCACATTTGCAAGCTGGCCGGACATACCCTACAGCGCTGACCCCCAAGGTGAAGGTGATGGCAGCCCTACACTTCTTTGCCACCGGTACCTTTCAACACACTGTGGCGACTGCTGGTGGGATGTCACAGACCATGTTCAGCCGTGTGCTCCGCGATGTTTTGGAGGCTATGTTGATATACCTGAACCAGTACATCTATTTCCCTAGACTCCAACAACTCACTGACGTGAAGAGTGACTTCTATGCCCTGGGGAGGATGCCGCATGTCATTGGCTCCATTGATGGGACACATGTTGCTTTGGTACCACCACAGGCCCAAGAGCAGGCATACAGGAACCGCAAACACTACCACTCGGTCAATGCACTGGTGGTATGTCTTGCAGATATGAGCATCTCACACGTCTGTGCCCGTTTCCCCGGTTCTGCACACAATGCCTACGTGATGAGGAGTAGTCGCATCCCGAGGAAGATGTCACAGATGCGGAACCAGCGTGCCTGGCTTGTTGGTGTGTAGTGACTTTGTACCATTGTGCGTGTTCTGCAATGTAGAATATGCAACTCTTTTCCAACTCAGCTAATGTGCAATTGTCTGTATGTAGGTGACTCCGGATACCCCAACATGCCGTGGTTGCTGACGCCCCTCAGGAACCCTGTGACACCAGCCCAGATGCGCTACAATGAGGCACATGGTCGGACCAGGAGAGTGATTGAGCGGACATTTGGTCTCCTGAAGAGCCGCTTCCGCTGCCTGGACAAGACAGGAGGGGCCCTCCCATATGCCCCAGCAAAGGTGTGCAAGATTGTCATCGTCTGCTGCATGCTACACAACCTGGCAGTGCGGAAGGAGTTGCCTCTCATCCTGGATGACGATGACCAACATCCGCCACCTGTGGAGGATCCTGGCCTGGACCACGATGCCAGTGATGATGATGATGATGATGATGGTGATGTCCGCACACAGCTCATCACCAACTTCTTCAGCTGAATGTGAGTATCCAGAGATGTCATGTCAATGATGTGAGTATGCATGATATGTGTTGGTGGTGCTCTGGTGCTGTTTGAGTGTGTCCATGTGCTACATGACTGTATGCGTGTAGCGATGTGTCCTTACAGGTAGTCTGTACTCCCCAACAGTGTTGACATGCTAACTTGGTTCTGGGTGGGTATCTTGTGACATGTATTGGGCATGAGTATTGCAGTTCTGTCCTGTTCTTCAGTGCTTTTGACTGTGTTTCATTTCTGTCCTTCACAGGGTACTTTCAGAGTCGTTTGGTCAACTGTGATCCCCGACACCGTGATTCGACTTCCAGGGTGGTAGCTGTCGTGTCCCTACAGGTGATGTGCGCCACACCCATGGACTTCCTTCCTTCTACACTTGTTGACTGTGTGCCCGCTGCCAGGTGGGATTACCTTGCATCTGTAGTGGTTACAACAT
Organism: Calotriton arnoldi; assembly: GCA_963921515.1. Lineage (NCBI taxonomy): Eukaryota > Metazoa > Chordata > Amphibia > Caudata > Salamandridae > Calotriton > Calotriton arnoldi. The sequence continues at coordinate 2,560,790 of CAWUFW010001346.1, read as the reverse complement.
GTTGCAAATGTGTAATAAACCTGTGCTTCACTTTGTGATGTGCGTTGTCTGTGGTCACACATCTGACTGACATTTGCTTACTGCACCAGTGGGCTAGTTGACAAAGACTGTGAATAGGTGTTGTGTCTGTGCATTGCACCGTATTTCCTGGCAACATCAGTGTAGGCGATGAGTCAGATGGCCTAGGTGTGTATATGTTGTGTAGCCCTGGTGGTGTGTCTCCCTCATATGTGTCACGTTGCCATGACTCACATGCCTGTGTTGTACTTGCTGTAGCAGTTAGCATGCACAGTGTAATTTCGCAGGTCATCATCTCCATGACAGAAACCACGTTGGAATCACAACAGAGGCAGGTATGGTGTATTAGTGTGTTTATTGTCATACATGTGTGTGCATAGTGCACAGGATGGTGGGTGCTGTACATTTTGATTGCAATCCAAAGTTCCTAGATGAATTGGAAGTCCTGGTAGCAGAAATGTCCTGAATAAAGTCCACAGTCATCTGATACATTGGTCCAACTTGTACTCCCCATGTCATGTGGGGGAGTTGTGTTGCAGTCAACAGGGTGAACAGTTTGCGCACAAAGGTGATTATCCAGAACAGGTTTTGGCTTCCTGGAGGTTGCACATGGCCATCGGCCTCTCAGTTGCCCCTCCTCGGACGACCCCTCTTCTTTGGGGGGGACCCTCAAGTGCAGGCTGCTGCGGTGCAGGGGACTCTCCGCCAGAGTCATCCTCCCTCCCTGTGGCAGTTGCAGTTGTTTCAGCACCAGATGTTGTGGGCACACAGGGAGGTGTTGACTGGTTGCTGCTCATCTGGCGGAGGCATTGTAATATGTCCCTATGCACCGCCGTCATCTCTTGCAGTGTGTCCCACTTGGACTCCACGCGGGACATGTGTAAGTCCAAGCGGGCATGATGGGCAGCCTGCTGCTGTTTAATGTCCCTGAGGAGCCCCACTACCTGGCTGAGCTCTCCGGTGCTGGACTGGTACGCATCGGCTATGCGTACCAGTTGTGGGTCATCATGCAGTCCAGACCCCTCTGCGATCAGCGACCTATGTCTCCACCCTCCCACCACCCCTGGCGACACGTGCAGTACCTGAGGTGGCACGCACAGGTGACCCTGGGCCCCCTTGGGGGTTGTTGGTGGTGTTGGTGTCCATAGCCCCACGTTGGTCCAGGGTCCCTGTGCTGGTGGTGGTGGTGCTCCTTGGTCTGTCCGTGTCGGCAGGGGTGGTATGTGTGTTGACAGTCGTTGGAGGGGTGGGTGCAGGGGGTGCAGCTGGTGGTCCTGCTGGTGCTGCATGATGACTTGCTCCGGAGGTGCCAGGTAGGTCTTCGTCATCCGAGGAGGGCAGAGGCTGTTCCACACCAGTGAGCTCCGTTTCCCCTTGAGCCTGGGACGGGATCCTCAGCGTCTGCTGCTGTGTCCCCATCATCACCTGTTTTTGGGAGACACACACAATGTATGTTATGTTTCTGCAGGCATCAATGGTTGACACACATGACAGTTGTGACTGTACCTCTGGATGCGGGCCTGTACATTGCATTGTCCTAAGTTGTCACAGTCAGAGGTTGATATTGGTGTAGCACATTGTCCTGCATACTTTGGGCATTTCTATATGAATGTTGGGGTGTGTACATGGTCTGCATTGGTTGTATTTGGTTGACATCCGGCCCTCCTTCCCACCCAGCCAGATATTCCACCATGGAACGTGCTTCCATTGCAGGGAGTGCAAGTTGTCTTTCAGGATGTCAGTCAGTGGTGTCCTGCTGTTGGTTGTTGCACAGTTGCCAGCAGGGCCTTGTGCTCCCCACAGCAGTACCCAGTGTCAGCCATCTTGTCAGTTCTTTTCCACTCCCTGTGATGTGCGCATGGTTCAGGGTGGTGTTGATGGGACAGTTGTGGGGGTGACCAATATCTGTGACTACCACTCCCATCATGCTATTGCCTCCACCCCACTTCCCAGCATGCCCATACTTACTTGCTTTTGGGTGGACTTCACTGTGTGTGAGTGTGAGAGCAATGGCAAGATGGCTGACAGTGGTGTCCTGCTGTTGGTTGGTGCCCAGTTCCCAGCAGGGCCATGTGCTCCCCACAACTGAGCACCAGTGTCAGCCACCTTTGAAGTGGCTTTTGACTCCCTGTGAGGTGTGCATGCTTGGGTGTGAGCTTGCTGGGCCATGTGGGTGGGGGATGTTGGGCTGTGACTACCACTCCCATCATGCTATTGCCTCCACCCCACTTCCCAGCATGCCCATACTTACTTGCTTTTGGGTGGACTTCACTGTGTGTGAGTGTGAGAGCAATGGCAAGATGGCTGACAGTGGTGTCCTGCTGTTGGTTGGTGCCCAGTTCCCAGCAGGGCCATGTGCTCCCCACAACTGAGCACCAGTGTCAGCCATCTTTGAAGTGGCTTTTGACTCCCTGTGAGGTGTGCATGCTTGGGTGTGAGCTTGCTGGGCCATGTGGGTGGGGGATGTTGGGCTGTGACTACCACTCCCATCATGCTATTGCCTCCACCCCACTTCCCAGCATGCCCATACTTACTTGCTTTTGGGTGGACTTCACTGTGTGTGAGTGTGAGAGCAATGGCAAGATGGCTGACAGTGGTGTCCTGCTGTTGGTTGGTGCCCAATTCCCAGCAGGGCCATGTGCTCCCCACAACTGAGCACCAGTGTCAGCCATCTTTGAAGTGGCTTTTGACTCCCTGTGAGGTATGCATGCTTGGGTGTGAGCTTGCTGGGCCATGTGGGTGGGGGATGTTGAGCTGTGACTACAATTCCCATCATGCTATTGCCTACACCGCCCTTCCCAGCATGCCCATACTTCCTTCCTTTTGAGTGGACTTCACTGTGTGTGAGTGTGACAGCAATGGCAAGATGGCTGACAGTGGTGTCCTGCTGTTGGTTGTTGCACAGTTCCCAGCAGGGCCTTGTGCACCCCACAGCAGTACCCAGTTTCAGCCATCTTGTCAGTCCTTATCCACTCCCTGTGATCTGAGCATGGTTCAGAGTGGTGTTGATGGGCCAATTGTGAGGGTGAGCAGTATCTGTGACTACAACTCCCATCATGCTATTGCCTACACCCCCCTTCCCAGCATGCCCATACTTCCTTCCTTTTGAGTGGACTTCACTGTGTGTGAGTGTGACAGCAATGGCAAGATGGCTGACAGTGGTGTCCTGCTGTTGGTTGGTGCCCAGTTCCCAGCAGGGCCATGTGCTCCCCACAACTGAGCACCAGTGTCAGCCATCTTTGAAGTGGCTTTTGACTCCCTGTGAGGTGTGCATGCTTGGGTGTGAGCTTGCTGGGCCATGTGGGTGGGGGATGTTGGGCTGTGACTACCACTCCCATCATGCAATTGCCTCCACCCCCTTCCCAGCATGCCCATGCTTCCTTCCTTTTGACTCTGCTTCCCTGTGGAGTTGTGTGCCTGTGCTGACAAGATGGCTGACAGTGTTATCCTGGGGTTAGTTTTGCTACAAGTCCCATGTGTGTCCCTGTGCTTCACACAGCATGACCCAGGGTTGTGGTTCTTTGTGGGATATTTGATTAGAGTGTGAGGCAATGCATTCTCCCAGGTGAGTTGTGTGGAGTTTGTGTTAGGGGTGTGTGTGAGAAACGCTGCTGGTAACTATGGTCAGGGCTGTCAGTCCTCCTTCCCACCCAGCCAGATATCCCACCATGGAACGTGCTTCCATTGCAGGGAGTGCAAGTTGTCTTTCAGGATGTCAGTCAGTGGTGTCTTGCTGTTGGTTGATGCCCAGTTCCCAGCAGGGCCTTGTGCTCCCCACAGCAGTACCCAGTGTCAGCCATCTTGTCAGTTCTTTTCCACTCCCTGTGATGTGCGCATGGTTCAGGGTGGTGTTGATGGGACAGTTGTGGGGGTGACCAATATCTGTGACTACCACTCCCATCATGCTATTGCCTCCACCCCCTTTCCCAGCATGCCCATGCTTCCTTCCTTTTGACTCTGCTTACCTGTGGGGTGTGTGCCTGTGCTGACAAGATGGCTGACAGTGTTATCCTGGGGTTAGTTTTGCTGCAAGTCACAAGTGTGTCCCTGTGCTTCACACTGCATGACCCAGGGTTGTGGTTCTTTGTGGGATATTTGATTAGAGTGTGAGGCAATGCATTCTCCCAGATGAGTTGTGTGGAGTTTGTGTTAGGGGTGTGTGTGGGTGGAGCTGCTGGTAACTATGGTCAGTGCTGTCAGTCCTCCTTCCCACCCAGCCAGATTTTCCACCATGGAACGTGCTTCTGTTGCAGGGAGTGCAAGTTGTCTTTCAGGATGTCAGTCAGTGGTGTCCTGCTGTTGGTTGGTGCACAGTTGCCAGCAGGACCTTGTGCTCCCCACAGCAGTAGCCAGTGTCAGCCATCTTGTCAGTTGTTTTCCACTCCCTGTGATGTGAGCATGGTTCATGGTGGTGTTGATGTGCGCATTGTGAGGGTGGGCAATATCTGTGACTACGACTCCCATGATGTTATTGGCTACACTGACTTGCCCAGCATACACAGGATTCCTTCCTTTCAGTGGGCTTCACTGTGAGGTGGTGTTGTAGTGGTGGCTACATGTCTGGATGTGTTTGTTAGTTATATTTGTGCCACTGCCTAGCTGTAGTTGTAGTTGTGTTTGTACATGTGATGACACAGTTACATATCACTATGAGATGGCATGTGTTGTGTTTATCTGACTGACATACACATTTTGGGATGATTCTGTTCTGGTTGGTGTGTATTTGCTAAGGGTGCATGGTTTGACTCTCCCCTTGACAGTGATGTGTGTGTAATCTCGCACAATATTGTGTACATTTGTTGTGTACTCACCAGGCTCTGGGATGTTTTCTAGTCCATATACGCTCACTGGTGGTAGGATGGCCCGCACCTTCTCCTCCCAGGGCCTGAGGTATACTGGTTTGGCAGGAGGGCCACTGCCGGTGTGTTGGCTCAAGAGGTAGTCCTTCTTCAACAGCTCCCTGACCCTCCTGCGCACGTCATACCACCTGTTCTGGATGTCTCCCTTTGTGCGCAAACATGGTGATTGTGCGTTCACCCTGTCGACAATCCTCTCCCACATCTTGGTTTTCTGCGACATGGGTGTCTGTTGGACCAGTGTACCAACCAGCTGTGGCTCTACCCTGAGGATCTCATCTACCAGGACTTCCAATTCACTATCTAGGAACTTATGATTCTTCTTTGGGGGCATGGTGATGGGTGGTGATGGTGAGTGATGTGTGTGTTGGTGTGCAGGTGAGGATGTGTGAGTGTGTGTTTAGCTGGGTGTATGTGAGGGTGCTATTTGTTGAGGTGCTGATGGTGTGTGGCTTGTGTGATGGATGAGCTGTGGGTGTGTGTGTGGTTGCTGTCTGTTGAGTGCTGGCAGGTAATTTGAATTTGCAAAGGATCATGGTAGGGATTTGTGTCCTTTATATGGGTGGAGTTGTGGGTGTGTCTTTGTTCCCTGTTCCCCCCCCCCCAGTATTTATTGCCTTTGTAATTGCTTGTTTGGCCTTTTTTTGTGTGTTTTTCCCTTTGTACTTTTTGTGCATGTAGGAGACGTTCTTGTGACCGAGTCGGAGCCTGCAGTTGTCTCGTACGAGCTTCTCTGAGTCGTTCACGCTGTGTTTGTGCTGTTTTCTATGCTGCGTATGCGTCGGTCGCGGTGTATTGGGTTGCTTCTGCTCTCAGTTTTGTATGCGTGTCGGTCGTACGGCTTGGGCTTCGTGCGACTCGGTCGTGTTTTCCACGCGTTGCATCGTACTTGGCGGGTAGGAGTTCGCGGGTACGTTTCGTTCGGGATTCTTCCTGGTGCGTGTCGGTCGGTTCGATTCGTGTGGTTTTCCGGCCGGATAGCTGTTTTCCGCGCGGCTCGGTCGTTCGGCTTGTGTTCCGTACAAGTCGGTCGGATTTTGCACGCTTCTCATCGTACTTTGCGGGTCGGGCTGCACCGGTACGTGTCGGTCGGAATGAATTCCGGCTCCGAGTTGGTCGGTACGTTTTCCGGCCCGAATCGGAATCGGCCCCAGAGTAGAAACAATATTAGGAAAGCACTCTTACCTTTGTCTTCGTGCGCTGCTCCGTCTTCTCTGCTCCAGTCGGTGGGGGGGGGGGGTTTCACAACAATAGCGTCAACATTAGCAGATTCAGTAAACATAAATATTAATAAGTTGCTTTCCATTATAGGTTATAAGCAGGAAAGAGTCTAGTCAGGTGGCAAATCTTTTATTAAAAAGTAATTGGTTAGTGGAATTACTTTCACTTACAAAAATATTGCACAAAACTAAAAAATTAGAACATCCAAAAGGCGAGACATATTGGCTATGCCAATGCTTGTTTACGTTTGCATCTGGTTACCATCAAATCCAAGTCTATGGTGATAGCATTTCCTAATTGCCCTTTTCGCAATTAGGTAATGCTCTGTACCTGAAGTTAGAAAATTGCAAATAGGAAATGCCTAATCACAAATTTCTATTTTGGGAATCACAAAATGCGATTTCTGCTGGTTAGGAATCGCATTTTGCAACCACATATATGCCTCCCATACACAAGGAAAGGCTATTTTGCATTTCTTAATGACCCAAAATAGCGATTTGGCCCGTTTAGAAATGCAAATTCCTTTAGTACAGATGGGCCTATGTGACCACATAATAGACGTTGCTTACTAACACTGATGCAATTTGCTATAATTATTTTATTTTATTTTCATTATAACGTGTTTACCATGTTGGTGCCTCATAATGCAGACCTTCTACAAACAGTGAAACAAAAGAGACTAAACAACCGTGATCAAGACCCTTGAAGGTGGAAACTCGTCGGTTTGTGCTGACAGTGAACTAAATAAATGTATTTTGTTAAAGAAATTCCCGGAGGGTGGGATTTTCAACATTTGTGTTTGTGTGTGTGTGTTTATGGGGGTTTCCCTCATAAAAGAATAAGTAAAAAATAAACACAGAGAGGAGATGATAAATTTAAAAAAATAATAATAATAATAACTCACTATATGGCACCACAGTGCCACCTACTGGAAAACAACAGAATTAATTTTTGGATTAAAACAATTTTTTATTCAAAATTCATTTTCAATTACCAATAAAAGAAAATAGGCTCATGAAATTAATTAGTGTTATGTCCTGCTTTCGCTGTGTTTTCTGTGCCCCTGCACCACCATGAGTCAATGTTGCTATGTCATTCGGAGTGCTGGTCTGACAGTTACATCCCTTGATCTTGAACATAAAAGTTCCCTGCTCCTGGTGACGTATCCTGTACATACATAAGTTACCTGCTATTGATCATTATGTACTTAAACGTACCCTGTTCTATGAATAAAGTAGATACCTGTTTGTACTTCAGTGCCTTGGCTGATTTCTGCTCCTAAGGGACTTAACCACTCTAACTCCATTATTATTCTCCAGAGCATAATATCAAAGTAATTAATGAATCCGAAATAAACACATGGAACTCATAAAATGACGCCTAGGACAATGCAGTGAGACATGTTCTTCAGAAAAGAGAAGAACTAATTCAGAGCCACACTTGTTATCCCACCGGAAGCGTGTCTCGAGATCAAAATATTATGCAGCGTCATATCAAACACGCTGACATGCTTAGTAAGATGAGGGCGTCAGAGTCTGCTGCTAGGTCAAGAGCATCAATAATAACTATCATTGCGGATTTAGTACTTTTCTTGGGACTAAAGCCAACTTGAGTATCTTTAATAACGATGTTCACCTAGAAAGGGGGGGTAACTCAACAGCTACAGTGCTTTCAGGGATCCTAGAAAAAGCTGGGAGAGAGGGGAAGGGGTCTGTAGTTGGACATAATATTGGGATTTAAATTAAGCTTTTTTAGGAGTGGCTTCCCTATGCCTAGCTTAAGTTCCTTATGACCTATTGCTGAGGTCAGCGAAAAATTAATAACCTGGCAAATGGTGTTCAAATGGTATTCACAGAGATGCGTAAGTGCAGAATCTTTACTGGGATAGGATCTAATGGCAATCTAGATTTGAATTTCTTCATAAAATTATGATGTGTCTAACAGGAGATTGTGGAGTTTTTTCATTATGTGGCTGGATAAGTAGAATGTTCATCCTTGTAGATTTTGGTTGATGAGTTGGTTGGAATGGTAGTTTAGAGCTAAGGGGCTGATTACGCTTCCGCCCCACTCCCGCACTGCCAAAGTCGACCGCCGTACTCCCGCCAGATTAGGAGTTTTCTCCTGGTCTGGCGAGTGGTCCTGTGGGGTTCCCACAGCTGTGCCTTTGAAAAAGGCACCGCGATGGGAACGCCAAAGCAAGTTCCTGCACTGCTTAGTCCATGCCGTGCAGGAACTGGGGGTGCATGCACACAGAGGGGCACACCATGTGCCCCCCTGCATGCATCCCAGTTTACAGGGGCAACAAGGGCTCTGTAGGGCCTGCTTTATTACCCCTCTGCCAGCCTTTTCATGGAGAGCTCACAGCCATGAAAAGCCTTACAGTGAGGAAACTCGTAATATGCTTGGCAGGGCCGTGCGTCTCCGCCAAGCATATTGCAGCCTCACACCGCCACGTCATTGCCAGGGAACGTGGTTCCCTGGCCGTTGCGGCCAGGGCCGGACTGGGAACAGAAACCGGCCCTAGCAAAATGCTCAGCCACCCCCCCGCCCCCCATTGGGGGGAAGGGGAGTGCAGCCGAGCAGTTTGCGAGGGCCGGTTTCAGCTGATTTTGTTACAGGGGGCCGATATTGCCAACCCCCGGTAACAAAAACGGCCCCCCAGGGGCCCAAAACCGGCCCCCATCCTAGCGGCCCACCGGGGAAACGCCCGGTGCCCGCTACAGCCAGTCCGGCCCTGGTTGCGGCCGTCCCAAAACGGTCTGACCGCTATACATGAAATACGGCGGTAGGACCACTGGTGCGGCGGTCCGCGACCACCACAGCACCTTCACCACGGGTTCGGCGGTAAACTCGTAATCAGGCCCTAAGTAATTTTGTCGACAAAATAGTTGGCTAAGTTGTCACAGAAAGTCTGAGATGGAGGATTCTGTGGAGCGAAATTAGAAGAATAGGAAAGTTAACTAATTACCTTGAAAAATTCATTTTGCCTGTTCCCAACTGTAGTTATATGTTTAGAATAATATTCATTACCAGACGCTAGTATGGTGTGTTTGTAAGTAAGTGATTTATTTGTATCATGAAGTTTAAAATCGGCTGAATAATGGGGGGCACTAATTGCTTCAAGGCATGAAGAGCAGTGCTAAACCAAGGCGAAACCTTAGATTTGTCTCTAGTGTTTCTTTTAGTTTCAGGGGCTATGGAATCTGTCATTACAGTTTACACATTGTAGTCGGAGTAGCAAATATAGGGGTGAGAACACGGCGTCTGCTTGGGTTTAAGAACTGAAACTATGCCATAGTTTATAGGAAATCTGATGCTCAGAATGGGGTTTATGTTTAATGCAAATCTTAGAGTCAGAAGTGATCGGAAAATGTCCAGTCATTAAGGAGTAACACTAAATGATTGACAAAAAGGTCAGGTGGAGGCAGCGTCTAAAGTGTCTCCTGTGGAGTGGGCACTTATTTCTTCGTGGAAGCTAAAAAGTAAAACGGAACTAAATGAAGCAAAGAACATCGGTGCTGCAGAACAGGGGATGCTAATGGAGGAAAATGCAAGGATAGCCGCTAATGAAATAAATAAAAGATAACTTTAAGCAGGGTTTTAAGTGGGATGAAAAAAGTGGGGGGTCTCTCAAAGGGGCGTGGCCGATCGTGGCTTTAAAACATCTACGCTAAAAAGCTGTTTTAGCATAGTGTGCTGCACGACTGGTATTTTGCTGTTTCTGTCATTGTATCCAGATAGATAATACAACATGTACATTACACCCGCAACAAGCCAGAACTGTTGGCTTTGTCAATTGGTCAATTGGTGTTAGTTGCATAAGATAAATAAGCAACAACTACAGCTTCATTGTATATAATATTGAAAATGCTTCAGTTCCGTTCTGAAATGATGAGACTGTAACTATAACGAGTCTCTTTGAAGTTACATCAGAGGCAGTGAAGGGTGGTACTGCTGCAGAGTTAAGATTTCTTTTTTCACTCTGATGGTGAGGGCAAAAATGGGGATCCCGATAGGGACCCGTCTCAGCACCTGCTTTTTAGAACTGCCGGTGCTGAGCACCGGAAAGACACGGTCCACTTAAAGCCCTGCCGTTAAGTACAGCTTATCCGCTCCATAACTCATCCTTAGCCTTCTTTCGAGAAAGTATATACGTTTCTGACCCAGGGGATCTGCCTCAAGTGCTTTCGTCAGCCCCTAACGCATGTGTACAATAGCATAGTGTCTGTGGAGATTGTGAGCCAATGTGTAATACAAATGAAGTTAGAACTCAAGATAAGGGTTGCTTTGTTTCACTGATGACAGAAGCAGGAACACCATCGATACTGATCGTGTTTCCCAGGGATGTCTTAGCAGCTCAAATTCGCACATGGATAAACACTGCAAACACTTGCTGCTGTGAGTTGGGGCTGGATAAAAGAACCAAACTACAACAGCAGGAAAATGCATGTTACATCAAAAAGCAGCTAAGCGAGACGATGTGGCCAGTGGCCAGAGCTGCTGACTCTGGTACTGGGGATCTGGGTTCGAGTCTCGGCGTCGGCTGCACATCCTGTGGTTCTGGGCAAATCACTTAATCTCTCCTGTCCCTGTCCAGCGCCTAGATACCCACACGGGTGATAAGCCCTATATAAATCTACAAATGTAATTTAAGTATTTAAGGGCAGTCATTTCAGATCCATAAGGAGCATTTCAAAGGTGCTCAAGCCTCCATCACAATACAAGTCTGTGTATTTCCTTCTTTTGTGTGGAATATTTATCATATCAGATTCTTTCCTGTTATGATTAAGTTAACTATATCATCCCTATAAAATATGCATTCATTTGAATGACATTACTCCAGTGAACTGCACAAGAACGGTGGGCCTGATTCACAGAACTAACTTACGTCAAAAACGTAAAGTTAGTACTTTTTGGTATTCACAGAATACACTTACTCATTTTGGTATTCACAGAATGAACTTACTCATTTCGGTATTCACAGAAGTTAGTAGTCCTAACTCTAGGACTCCTAAATGCCTTCTGTGAATACCGAATAGAAGTCCTAAAGTTAGGAGTCCTAACTTTACTACTCCTAAACTGAGAAAAATCCTAACTTTAAGACTTTCGGTATTCACAGAAGGCATTTAGGAGTCCTAAAGTTAGGAGTCCTAACTTTACTACTCTAAACTGAGAAAAATCCTAACTTTAAGACTTTCGGTATTCACAGAAGGCATTTAGGAGTCCTAAAGTTAGGACTACTAACTTCTGTGAATACCAAAATGAGTAAGTTCATTCTGTGAATACCAAAATGAGTAAGTGTATTCTGTGAATACCAAAAAGTACTAACTTTACGTTTTTGACGTAAGTTAGTTCTCTGAATCAGGCCCAGTGTACATATACGTTTCTCTGGCTTTATTTAAACAATAATCTTTTACATATAGTAGTGTGAAAGGAATTCATGTCTAATTTGTATTTAATACTTGTGTTTATCGTTCTTATATCATGCACACTGCAAACCTTAACTGCTTTTGTCTGTCGATGGATGGGTCTGTTCATGGTTACAATGATCAGACTCCTGTTGGTTTAATGCCGTGATTGGGCAGTTTGTGGGTACATTGACCCTATCCATTCGCCATCAGCGAGTCTTAGAAGCTGACAGACATGGTCGATGGGTTGACCTATTGTGGTGTGGACACTGTTGTGACACTGGTCACAGTGTAATGCCAGAGAAGATTGTAATTACACCGAACTAAACAAACTAGTCATAACATTGGAGGACTTTGTAGCTATTTCACACCTAAACATGTAATTTACATCTAATTTACACTTGAATGGACTAGGTGTAAGAGCTGCAGAAAGTATGGGAAAGTGTTCTGAAATCTATTTACTGCTTTTACATTTGGTTATTAAAACCTGCGCATAGATAGGAAAAATCAGTCTTTTCAGGGGAAACATTTGTTTTAACTTACTGAAAACCTGCTAAAAGTGAAATTCCACTTCTAATCTATGTATGTATACTGTAGTGTAGAGATTGTGGGGGATATTCTCAACAAATGGGGAAAACTATTGCTAACCTCAGTTAGCGTGCGTTTACTTATCGCCGTGTACCGCGGGGAACTATCGCCGTGTTAGCGGCGTATTCACAACACGCTGCTAACAGGCGACAGTTTCCCCTACTAGGTCAAATGTCCGGCGATAAGATTAGCGTCACGGCGATAAAATTCGTCACACTAACGTGAAAAAAGTGGCGATGGGCCAATTAGCGACCAGGAACGGCACGCAAATTAGCGTCAGCGCAATTTCTCTCACGTTAGGCGGGAAAAAACACTATAAAACGCCCGCCAAACAGCCCAAACACCCCAAAAAAAAGAGAAACAATTGAGAATAAGCATGGAGGAAGCTGGACCCAGTACAGAAGCCAACAACAACCCCCCAAACACCCAGGAGGACCAGCCAGAGACCCAGGGGAGGGGCAAGGAGAAGAGGAAGAGGAAGTCCCGGTTCAGTCCGCAGGAAAACCAGGTCCTGATTGCGGAGGTGACAGAAAACCAACAACAACTTTTTGTCAGCTCCACAGTGTCATTGGGCACAAAAAATGCAATATGGCAGCCCATCGCTGCCAAGGTGAATGCTGCCGGAGAGGTGAGGAGGACAGTGGACGACTGCAAGAAGCGCTGGCATGATGCTAAGCGCAAGACCAAGAAGAAACTTGCAGCCAATCTGAAAGCAGCAATGCAGACTGGAGGTGGGAGTCCAGCACCACAGGAGGAGCTGGATGCGTTGGAGTAACAGGTGTCCCAAGTCATCAGCGAGGAGACAGTGGTTGGAGTTCCGGGACAAGATACTGCTCAACATGACCAGACACATCACCAACAGGGTGAGTAACAACCAGGGACTGGGGGGACGGGGGAGATGGGCCTAATGGCACCCATGCACAATTAAATATATTGCAGTGCACACCCACAATGACTGTGGATCATGTCCCGGATACCCTTGGCCCTGGTGGAATAGACACATATCACCCTACTCACACAATGCATTGCAAGACACATATTGGTGGGCTCACAGACCTGGAAATGTGCACATAAAAGTCCCGCAAATATAGTCCAAGTATCATATAAGACCACAAAATAAGGGCTACATGAAAGAGCAAAGGGCCACATTGATTGGAGATGCGGCAGGGTGTCCACATGGCCCCCTGCCTCAACACCACGCATATGCATGTTCCCGTATGTCTGAGTCGTGTGCAAGATTGTGCATCAAGGGTGACACTACTGCACATACACAAACTTGCACAGAACTCAGACACACAGGCACAATGGTGCTTGTGTGTTGACATTGCTGGCGGCATGCCCACTCATGCACATGATCAGTCACATACACACTGCATCCTCATTTTTGCGTCAGAGAGATGCGGGCCGGGGCAGACCAGTTGTATATGCGTGGTGTTGAGGCAAGGGGGCCATGTAGACATCCTGCTGCATCTCAAGTTAATGTTCCCGCTTGCTCGTACAGGAGATGCAGTCCTGTGTACACCAAGTGAGAAAGCATCTAGTGAATCTGCATACCATAAACACATGCATTGTCACAACAAAGTGATCATGTAGCCTACTGGCCAAAAGGTGCATATCCCACAATGCACACAATCAGCAGACCCGAGTCAAATTGTGATGTAATACAATGAGCAGGGGGGATATGCCTACAACACTACAGTGCATGGACAATGCATTTCAGGAATGTGTCACCCAAATATGTACCACATGACTTGTCCGTGTGCCATATTCACAGAACTACAATGTCCCTGTATAGATGTCTGACAACGTAAGTATGACAACAAGCAAGGATAGCAAAGTAGCACCAAATAATGACAAGTAGCTAAATTGCACCATCACCCCTTAGGTAAAATAGCACTCCTCCACTATTAAGTGTACACATCTGCCATACAGAAAGCTGCATTCCACATCAGTCCTGTTGTGAGTTGCCCATTACACCATTATGTGCATGTAAACCTATCAGTCTGGTAAGTCAAGTGTCAGTCAAAAAATAGGCAGTCATGGTCCTTATCATCCACACGCAAAGCCCGGCATTCAATATTCTGAACCATTACAGCATGTATCATCCATGTGAACATCTGCGTGGCAATAACACAAACACACATCACCCTGCCATTTGCATCTGTTGGGAGGGGGGCGGAGACAGGGCCTGAGAACCACTAATACACCTTAGTAAATCCACATCCATCAAATCCAGGCCCACTCATACATCACACTTGGGGTCAACGTTGAGTATAATGGGTGTTGACACTGTCTGCACAGCCAGCATAAACAATGGAAACTCAACCTGCGCCATACTCACAACGGGTAAGCCAACAGGAGGGCTGTAAGCAATGCATGCAAGAAAAAACTTGACTGACGACATGCACACAAGACAAAACACAATAGCCAAAGCAAGCTGGATGCACATGTGTACCGCATTGTGCAGCACACATAGGAACAGTAAGTAGGCCTTCGTTGCAAAGGTGCATAAAGGGGGCCCTCCTCACACATGACTATTCTCGCACCAAACCCATGCACATGTGCAGTACCCAGCAAAGCTGGCTGTCTGTGAGCCACACTGACAAAGCAAGTGACAGTGCATGATGAATAGCATGCCTGCCCACCCAACATATCAACAGGGTGCAGGCCACATCACTGAAGTGCATGAGTGTTGACTTCATTCTTAAAGGAGCAGGTCACACTCTGACACTTCCTCATGTACATACAACCCCTGATGTAAACAAGACATCAGCTGCCAAACAATGCACAAGTGTCACAACTCTGACCAAGACCCATATTTAGCTCACCTTGCAACATCTCACCATTGTAAAGGGACATGAGTGAAAGGCCCACTGCTTGAAACGGATAAGGGTATAAACAAGCAAGGCTTGGGTCCTTAGCTGCCTGGGCTGGACCACTGTATAATGAGAAACAAACTGTGTGCCCAGGGAGACTGTTAACCGTAATTTTGATGGACACCTTAGGCCATTAATTCAAAGGCGCCAGAGCTTTATTCAGCTTATATTGTGACAATTCTACAACAAACATTCAGACTTGATTATGCATGTATTAGAATAGAAAACACTGGGTTAAAGTGGCGTCATACATAACTCATTTTGCGTACATATTCAAATTAAATCGACATCACAACGAATATAACAATGACAGTGAACATTCAGGTGAATTAATCAAAGGGATAAGGGGCAGCAATACCAAAGCTGATGGGGTGACTCTACCACAATGCAGTGCGCACACACACATCAATCTGAGCTACTCAACATTGACTACAATGTGGGACAAACTGCATCACTTTCACAACTCAACAGAGGACACAACTGGTGCCGCTTGTGTGTAGAAATTAGCCATTCGCATGTGTCCTAGCTGTAAAATGTGAGATGACAATGTACAACTACAATGTCACATCTGTGATTTTGCACCAATAATCACTATCCGCAAAAAAACATGCATCTCCTCCCAAACTGTCACAATGGACAATGTCATGCAGTCTGCCTGTAAACTCATCCAATGCATGTTCATAATTGAAACACACAGTTAAACTGCATCTCCCCTTTACATTGCAGAGGGAGAAACATCACCTCCTGAACAGCAGCCTGTCCCACTCTTCACTGATGAAGAAGAGGAATTCGCCACCATCAACACGGACACCCTCCAACAGCAGCTAGACTCACTCAGCACCCCATCTCCAGGAGCAGGGCAATCCAGCTGCGTCGTGCAAACTCCACCCCCTGCACAAACCACACAGCAGCAAGCACCTACCACCACAGCTGTCTCACAGGTCCTTGAGGAGCCACTACTGGCATTCCAACGCCGTGCGGTAGAGGTCCAGCAGGAGATGGCTGATCTGGTGCGGGTGGGGTTTGACAGCCTGGTGGCCAAACTTGATGCCATACGTGGATGTCTGAGTTCCATTCGGGACCACCTACAGAACATCACAGACACCCACAGTCCGCTCCATCCCCTCCAGCATTCCATGGCTGACATTGCTGGAGTCATGACTCAGAGACAAGAACAACTGTCCCGTCAGAGTGGCTCCAGTGATGGCAGCCAGGAGTTGGGCCGCATGCGTCGAATAATGGAGAACATGGAGCGGATGCAAGCGGAACAAATGGCTGCCACGGCTGCACATCAATGCAATGTAGCTGGAATCTTCCATGCCCTGCAGCTGATCATCACTGCATTGCTGCAGCAAGGTTTGGCACAGATGAATGCTGCTGCAGCTTCTACATCCAGTGCCTCACAGTGCTGCAGCCAATCTACCACCAAGCCCATGTGAGGCACATGACACATCAGAGGACGAAGATGTGGATGAATCTGCATTTTTGCAAAGAAGAAAGCGGTAGCATTCATCTATGCCAAATGGCCAGTTTCTCCTTGGATCTGGGCTCAGCATCATGGCCCCTAATATCATCTTCCACTGTCCCGATACACTCTGTGACACTCACCTTGGACCTCGACATGGACTGCCATATCATGTCTTGTACCCAATGACACTGCAATCAGCCTGCAGACTGAACTCTGCCTCTTCTTCAGGACATTTCCCCCCAAAATGACTCGGACTGGGCCTCCACTGGGCATCGATGGAATGTGGGGATTGTTTGGCCAAGTACTGGTCCAGTCTTCATTAATGTCAACAGACTTGTAAATAAAAATTTGAACTCACACAGATGTGTGTTGTCCATGATCAATCAAGTATAGGGGTCCCTAAAAATGTAGGCACAATGAATCCACAAAAAGGTACACCAAGGGAAATAAGGGAAATGTACATGTTTAACTGTGGCCCAGATAGGCAGTGAGATGACCGGGTATGTGTGAACTAGCTGTGCCCTCATTGCTCCAATACAACAATCTAGCAACATCCCAAATTAGCCCCCCATCCATTAAGGAAGTAGGCATGTTTGCAATAATGTCCAAGTTTGTTGCAGGCCACAAGTAGTGTCCCCCTTTACAATTGCTAAAAACTAACTCTTGCCAGATCTAATCACACTCTATGGGGTGGACAAAGCCTGTTGTGATGGTGCGCATTGCATGTCACATCCCAAGATGGTGCACACCATATTCACATTGATGAAGATTCGTAAGGGCACATGTCTACCAGCCACAATTTGAACCACAATGTCTGCCTCAGTGAAGTACAGTTGGCAATAGGGATTCACCCCAAAGTGCAAGGCGTCAGTCAGCCCCTTCCTGTGGACGAACAATGCTTACGATATTAGGAACCCTCTCATGCTGTGACCACTGTGACCGGATAGGGCAATGTGACTAGGGATGCGTGGTGCACTGCACGTAGCATATAGTCAAAAGTAGTGCCACCATTTCAAGGGTGGCATCACTATGAGCCAATGCCAAAAGTTACAGCTGGGAGAAGCGGCCATGACACTGGCACTACAGGGAGCAATGCAACATTCCCCCTCTTATTTGCTGCAGAACAGTGTGCCCGCCCAAAAACTTCATCTGGGACAAATTCAAAACTTTCCAACTCTAGTGATCCACAAAAGGCATTTAGGAGAAGTGAAGTCAGTATACCTAACTGAACTACTCCTAAACGCCATTTGTGAATACCGTAAATCGTAAAGTCATGACTTACTCTCAGATGACTTTTGTGAATCAGGCCCACTGTTCTGCCATATGCCGTTCACAATGGCCCCACAAAAATACTACTTCCTGCATGGCCCGGAGGTTGAGCCTCCATGCACAGTAACATATAATTCGAATGAAGATGCCACACTTGCACTACGTAGCAAGTGTACCAAGGTCTGTGCATTGTAGATGGACCTTGCCCCAGGAGCATGTGATATGCAGGGGATTGACGTAATCTGTGGTACCCGGCGCATACATCCATCTCCATGATGGATAACAGTAGCAACTTCAGAATCCTCTCAAGGCCATGTCCCTATGTTGTGTTGTAAATGGGCAACAATGTACTGGGCAACTCCGTGAGTCACACTTCAGATGTTGAACTTCAAAGACTACTGTCCCTAGACTATGTTGTAAATTCTACCTGCCACCCTGTTATCCATGCAATTTTACTGTGCACACATCTAAGGTATCCTGACACAATCCATCCTGCTAAGTAACATGTCAGGACCACACTTACACATTCAACGGATTGTCCAGTGATGATATGAGTTGAATACAAGGTAAAAAGCCACACTCCACCACATCACCCCTGACATAAGTGCAAGCAGAAATGTAAACTAGTAGCCATTTATTATAAAAGTACAAAAATTAACTATCCTAAACTAACACTAATCATCACTAATACTAATCTAAGATAAACTAACTAGAAAAAGTGATTAAATACCTAAACTATCTACCCTAACTAATCCTAAACACACAACAACATATCTAAGACTCCCACCCTTAAGGCACATCATGAGACAGGACTAAGACATCTAAGCTATACATATACTAATTACACAGTTAACCTACACAAAGATATATTTTTTTTGAGATTTTTTTATACAACAAAGACATCAACCCCCCACCCAAAGGAAACGGAAACTTATTCCCCAAATACTATATAATAATAAATATCTAAACCTATCTTAAAATCTAACACTAACTATACCCACACTAAAACTACACTACCTAACACTTACAATAATTACCTAACACTAACTAAAAACATAGGAAAAACATTGGGGGAAGGGAGAAGAGGGGGATGGGGCTCTACATGGCCAGTCTTTATGGGAGTCCAAGGTGTTTTCTCATGTCCTCCATGTGCCTGGACTGCTCAGCCATTTCCCTCCTAATCTCTGCCAACATAACATTGTTGTCCAGCAATGTCCTCCTGTCCCACAGAGTGAATGGCACCACCTGATCTTCTGGCACAGGTGGCATTGCCCCTTGTGTGTGGGGTGTTGTAGGGGGATGGGACACTGCCTGTCTACGACGAGACCCACCACTGATGCCTGGGATGGCCTATGTGCCACTCCGTCTGCCACGTGTAGCAACCTCGGGTACCGACTTCCAACTCCCACTTGCCCGGTCTTCCTGGTACCTCCGTGCCATGTTGCGGTACCCTTTCTCTACCTTCTCAATGTGGCGGTAACGGTCCTTCCTCACCTGGAAGGCGTGGGACTCCTCTGGCGTCATGTTGTCTATAAAATATGAACAATGGGAAATTGTGAGTCCTATATAGTATGTCAATGTTCTTCATTCAATTCTGGAATACAAGATCACTTAAATATGTGAGCCTACACTCTAGCGTAACTATGTGTAGTCAGAGAGTGACCTGGACAACGAAATCCAGAATCCTGGATCAGTGACTACATGCTGGGGGGACTGACATGACAGTGCATGGCATGTGACATATACAGTCACAACCAAATTAGACTGTGTCAAATGATGGTGCTATGACATACCCTGACTGAGGGTGACATGTACAAGGAATCGGAGGAGGAAGGCATTAGCCCTCCGTGTGTAGCACCACCCTCATCCTCTCCTGTAACAGTACTGCATCATATGTACAATGCTCATGTGCAGCCCTGCGTGTCCCCCAGCGACTGTGTGCAGTTCATCAAGTCAGCGCAAACACAGGCACTCTTGCACAAGAGTGCAAGGGTGTCTGTGTGCAGGTGTGCTTGTTAATGTGTAGGAAGGTTACCCTACCTGCACAGGAGCAATCCTGGGACAGCCCTACTCACACTTTCATCTGTGCTGCAACATGCAGCACACATGGAAACACGTCAGGTGGCTGAACACTGACTTGTACAGGAGGCGCTGGCCCTCTCTCCACCACTACTTCACAATAGGTGACACGTTGCTGCTGAGAGGGGGAAACATCGTTTCCTCTAATTAGTCAATCATGCATGTCTTGGATCCGCTACTCTCAATCCGTAGTACATTCAACTACGCAGGCCTTTACAACGCAAACTGTCAAAATGCATTCCCCATTGTAACCGCACCCTGGAGTCATATTGGTTATTGTGTTCTCATGGGTAATGCTTCCTCACAGATAGCGTTGTAGAGCCCTGCTTTGTAAAATATATGGCACAGCAATAAATGCAGAGGTAAAGCATGCGGGGTAAATGAATGCGGAGTAATGTCACCAATTTGGACAGAGGGGCTCGTACACCTGAGCTAGAGTCGACCAGGGAATGACCCCAAGGAGACAGCTTGACAACACCATTGCAGTAGCCAAACATGCCAATGAGAATCATAGGGCCATCTTTGCTAGGTGTTTGGGGAACATGCCATTGATATGCTTGGCTCAAAGCTATGCACTGCTACTTCTGTGAAGCTGGTATGCAGCATACCTACAAATTAACAGTGCCAACCTGTGTCTGAGCACGCACGGCCGGAAAAACATTGCCTCCTTGTGCATGATCGGGCCCACTTGCACAGTCATCTCAGTCGAGGATGTACATGCATTCCATGTCAGCTGATACTCATCACCAACACCACTTACATTTCTCCTCTCCTATCAGTGCGCTCTGTAATCCACATGCATGTGCTGTGGTGACAGAACACATAGACCTAATGTGTATCACTGACTGGGGATTTGCAAAGTTACAACTGGTATACAAAAGCATAGCTCCACCTTCACTTACAGATTTGTACACACTTCTGACTTCCACAATACATCATCACACTGTAGGCAAGGTACATGTACTACACACCCATACTGCATGCTACAACTTTGATCATTTGACCCAGACATTCATGACACCGCACTCTGCCAATATATGATGTCCGAACTCACCAGTCGCGTGTGGGTCCTGGAAGGTGTCGACGTCCCCCTGTGTGATGAGAGGTCATCCTGCTGTGAGACATAAAAGAGAAATATGTGTTGGTATCAGACGTAAAATCACATGTGTAATATTCATCATACAAATCATCACCATAACTGAAAATGCTCCGTAACTGTACTGTAGCGTTTCATGTTGGCTACATGATTGGGTCGAATTTGCCAGCTATTCACACAAGACCTGTGAATGCTGAGTCAGGCCAAACAAGACAATAATGCTAGCAAACTTGTGCATACTAGTTGTGTGACACATTCACAAGGCCCCATTTCTACATGCAACCTGATGTTATACATGCCCTGTGTACGATTGCTACGCTGCAGATAGCACAAGGCTGTTTCACTGATGTTGGTGGTGTCTGACACTCTGGAGATGTCATATTTCCTTTGAGCAATTGTTCATATCTCACACATTGTCACACGGAGCCCATGTACAAGGACAGCGTAGCTAACTTTCCACAATTTATTAGGACAGCATTTTGACACTCCCTTATGGACAGCACACAGGTCCCAGTAACAATGCCTTGGATTGTTCATGTACAGTCACCCTTCCTGTACACAAACAATCTTTATCCTGCACGCAGTATTGCGCAAGGGTGCCAGCCTTGGCACTACAGTGCTAAGTGTTGCACCAGAGCTGTGGGTAACACAAACATGCACCCAATGGTTGTCAATATGATGCAGCGTTGTGTTTTTGATGTGCCAACGTTAGGCGTGGACCCATTACGTCGCACGCCACAGTCTGCCACATTTTAGCACTTGGACACCAGTGTGTCCCAAACGGCATTTTTGGGTTTTTGTTACAGTGTATATGATTGGATTTAGAGTTTGAACTTACCACACTCTATGCCAGAGATGACTCCCAGGTGGTGCAACAGGTCACCCTCATGGCCCAGTAAATCCTGCCAGCGGTGCTTCCATTGGCGCACAGTCCGGTGCACTCCAAAGACACGCTGCATCTGCGCCCACACACGCTCCCACCTCACCTTCCGCACACTGACCGCATATCCGGAGAGAATACGGCCTCCCCTCTCCACCATCAGGGGCAGGTAAAACTTCACAAGCCATATGAAGCCCCCCAATGCCCCCTCCGACATCCTGCCCTCCCTGCCCACACCCACCATCTCCCCGCACACACCTAATCCCACTGCCAAAAATATAACAGCCCCAAAAACTACTAAGAAAGTTAACTACCCCAGGACAAACACCCGACAAGATTGAGGACAGGAGACAATAAAACAGGTAACAACAAGTACACCACACTTCACAGAGACACTATCGACAGGACACAGCAACACTCTCAAAATCTCTAATCTGCACCATACCACACCAAACACCTCCAGCACTCTCCACAATCACCAGCAATGTGCTCAAAAGAGAAAGTGAAAGTTCACAGCACTCCTCCAGTAAACAGGAAGCATGCAGACATCACTTTCTGTGTGTTTACGGCCCGTTTTTTGACAATGCGGTGAAAATCTGCACGCAAATAGGCTTATGGGTAAGATTTCGTATTGTTCAATGTGTTTAGCGATGGTTTTTCCATCGCGAGTATGAAAAAAACATCGCGTTGACGTGAATGCGGGCAGATTTTGCACGCTAAGTGCAGATTCTTACACAGATGAACAGTCTTAGATGAAATTTCATTTCAACACCGCAAAAACACCATGAGGAGCTTGTTTTAACCCCATATGACAACCTAAAATCTCTAGTTTACTCAATTGACACCCTAAAATTCATAATTTACCCCAAATGACACCCTAAAACTCATAATTTACCCCAAATGACACCCTAAAATTCATAATTTACCCCATAATTTACCCCAAATGACACCATAAAATTCATATTTCGGCCCAAATGACACCCTAAAATTCATATTTTGGCCCATATGACACTCTCAAAAGTAGATTTTAGTAGCAGAATTGACACCCTACAGAGTCTAGTTTTGCACAAATGACACCCTAATGAGCGACTCTCTGTAGAGAGGAGACATACCCACCATCAAATTACAATTGTGATATTATTACCACTTTATGTTGTAATTAAACTTGTCAGAGTGATGTACTTATGCAGAGGATAAACATGCACACAGGGTATGTGTGTGGTGTTTTTTATTTGCACATATTGTGCTTGGGGTCATTTTGAACAGATATATGATTGCTAAGGACAGTCACGATGTGCTGTGCTCAGGTGAAGAAATTGTTTATGATTCTGTTCCTTCGGGCAGTCCCTGCTGCAGAAGCTGTGGGGTGTGCTCCACCTGCCTCATCTTCCTCATCATCCTGAGCATCGTCCGGTGCTTCTGGCACTTGGATCCATGTGGCATTGGTGCGTACACATATATTGTGCAATACACAACATGCTATAATCTTGCACACTATTTCTGGGCTGTACAACAGTCTGCCACCTGTGATGTCAAGGCACCGGAAACGTGACTTTAGCACGCCAAATGTGCGCTCCACAATGGACCTGGTGCGTCCGAGGGCCAAATTATACTGCCTCTGGGCCTGGGTGTCAGTGGCTCAGAGGGGTGTCATCATCCATGGGGTGAGTGCATATCCTTGATCACCTGTGACATGTAATGGAGAGATGTGTCCATTAGTAGTTATGCATGCTGTGTTGGCAGTGTTAATAGTTTTGTGATGTGTGATTTGTGCTACTTTGGAATTCATGTTTGCCATGTGTAGCTTCAGACAAATTACCAGCATCAATGCAAATTACATTCCCCCACAGCTGCTCGTCCCTCCCCCCGAGACTATTTAATTGTGTGCGCTGCGCTTTTGCATCACTAGCACTCCAACAGCGCACCAATGTCAAGCCTCTTTGCGCCTGTCCGCAAGCCTAACACCAACACCAGCAGTGACCCTGGCTCTCCTAACGTCTAGCGCTACCACTCATCTGCCCTCCTCGCAGTCAACTCCAGGAGAACGTTTAAATGCCAATGGGCCACACCAGACACATATCACGTTAAGTTCTGCTACTGCTGCTGCCGCCAGACCTTCCCCACCGCCCAACACCTGCACTTTCAGATCCAGACCTGCCACAAAGCAACAGTCAGCGGCACCCTCACCTGCAGGGCCCACAGAGGGCGTGGACGCTTCGCCAACACCATCAACATCATCACACACCACGCCATCTACTCCATGGACTACGTACTCATTCCTGAGCGGAGGCTCCACCTCACATACCACAACAACTCCAAATCCATTACCCTCTGGCAGATGCTTGCTAACATCGAACTGAGCCAACTCTTCACCACACTGAGCCACAAGGCAGGGCACACCTTTGACCCCATCTTCGCATGTGGAAACTGCGTCCACTTCATCAACACCACTCAACGCTCATGGAGTGACCAGCACTGCGTACACTTAAGAAAGCCCATGACACCCAAACCCACAGCAGGCACCACACAAAGTAACTGGAGCTGAGTCACTGAGGAGCTGGTACACTCCACCATCAATGGCAACACACACACAGCTGCAGCCAACACCAACAGGGCTGCCCGGGATTTGCCCACATGTATCTCCAACTGCGCATATACACTTGCCCCAATATGCTACTCCAACATACAGCGTGAAATGAATGCCACCTCGGTCACCAACTACATCCAAGATGACAGATGCATCTGCAGATGCCTGGAGAAGAACTGGAGCTACATGAAGGGGACCATTTGACATCACCACCTACAAGGACACCAAGCTCATACTCTCCCTCACCAAGCCGCCCACACACACCAGGCTGGGCTTCCAGGGAGGATTGCAGCAAGTTGCAACATGGATGATCAACAGCTGGGGGGTGCTCTACAAAGAGGAGACATTAGGGTTTCCTCGTGACCACCCCATCAGCATGTGGCAACACCTGTATGGCCACCGCCTTCGGCAGCCCCCCCCCCCCAAGACAACTCTAGGTACCTAGGCATCGTACTCGAGTCCTCCCTCTCCATGAACAAACAGGTCTACACAGTGGCCTGCAGCTGCTTTGACAGCCTCTGCATCCTCCATGCGACCTTCACATGGTTCCCCCCCATCAGGTAGGACAGTCACCAACACAGTCATTGCCTTCAGGCTGGACAACGGAAACGCAATCTATGCCCACATGGACATGTCTGTGCTCTGCAAACTCAAGACTGTCCAGCACACCACCGCCACACTCAACCTTGTGTACATACTTTCTTCTTAGGTTTGGTACCTCCATTGCACATACTTGGTTCCCACCTCTCCCCACATTTGCAAATGTGTGGCGGAGGGGCTAGGCCTTTGGGAATGGTTTGTCTACATGGCTAGCCCCAGTTACCACAGTTACTTGTGTTGTGTTGTGGTGTCTGGTAGGTGGGCATGTTGATCAATGTTCCCTCTAATTTTTTTCCACTGTGTGCGGCAGTGTAAGATCTCTCTGCGCTGCAGACAAGTCTATGTGCACCAAGGATCCAATGATGCATGCGAGTGCTGCGATCAGCTATGTAAATCTGTAGCAATCAGCTCTCCAAACTTTTGTTTATAACAATAGCGAAAACAGGTGCAGTTCACACATACAGCTACATTTAATAAGGTTTTGAGACTGTTTTGTAATGTCGATACACTTCGTCATGACATGTATTGTTTACTCTAGTGGCACCTGCACCCCAGGTTTAGAAAAGGATAGGACCATTATAAGATGTTGCTGAAGGTACAGTGGTGGCCTGGCGACAATGAACTGAAAGGGTTAGAGCTAGTTAATGCAGCCTTTATGGGCCCAGAAGAGGGGGGTTGAGGTAGGTGGTATTTGTTACAGCATATGATTAGAAAATATCCTCCAAAGCAATCCTAATGGCGAACAAGTCATAAGTGACTAACGAAGAGAGTGGTGGTCATCTTACCTGCAGAGTGTGAGCCACTCCTTGACGCTCTGAATAATCAGGGTGATCACTGCCAAGTAGGAGTATGGGGTCTTGGCATGACCATGACGTCTGTTGTTTTTCTTCGGCTATACTTTCTCCTTCTTGCCTTGCTGCCCCCGAGTCTCTTCCCCTTCAGCCCCTGAGCTCCCCTTCCCAGGCTCTCCTTCACGGAATCCAGGACCTCCACGGGTGTTAGGTCTGTGGACTTTGAACTTCACATTATCTACTCACTAAATCTGTCTAGCAACATTATCAGCATCCCCTCACTCCTGGACAGACCCACTATACCACTCTACTCAGTGGCATTGCTATCTGCTGATCCACCATGAAGCTGGAAGCGCAAGTGAAAGTATTTTTCTCATCATACTGGTGAAACCCAAATAGGGCAAAGTGTGTCTGTGATTTTGAACAATTTTGAGAACTGTTTGACTCCAGCTATCAAAGTCGAGTTGAAACAGGTACTGGCTTCAGACTGTGACATTGAGAACCTTTGCTTGGAATCCTTGAAGCTAAAATTGTGTGTCTCTAATCCACAGTCTGCATAAGACACAGCCTCTACTTGTGAATTGATTGTGGGGGGAAATCCTACAAGATGAGGAGTAGGGGCAAAAGTCGCAATGTAATGCGTAGATAGTCATGAGAAGTGTCATTTTAAACAAGGTGAAAGTAAATGCAGTCCTTACAAGTGAGCAGGTGATTGTGACACTATAAAGACCATTACTCCTTCAACAAACCCCAGTAACAGTTAGACTTCTTTTTGCTGCGCCCTTTTTTGAGACTCCCCACTTTTTCATCCCATTTAAAGCCATCCATGGTGACAAGTATGATTGCTCCTTTTGCTGACAGCACACTTGACACATGAAGCAGGCTGAGGTGCGGACGCTCTGTACCATAGCAGGGGATTAAGAACAAATGAACAACTTTCTGCAGTCCAATGCAGAGTGGGTAGTGAATAGAGGTTGGCGAGCCAACTAATTAACAGGGAGAGCTGAGCCAAGGATTTGCTCTGGCTCTAAGAACCGCTGTACGAGCCGAGCCCTGAAAATATTTGCCATCTAAATCGCGCTACAAACATTACGTTAAATTGTAATAAGTTGTCTTTGAGATTGAAGAAAGAGTATTTCTTCAACACACAGAAACATTTCACCTTAGCACATCAGTATATTTGTAAAGTATTTCTAAAAAGTGGGAGTTTGTAAACATGAACTGAAAAACCTTCCTACCTGGGCCCTGATGACCATGCCATAAGTGAACAAAGAGGCAAGTCAGGGATATGCAGGAAATATGGCCTAGATTCCTATTTTAGATAGAACCACTTTATAAGCCATTAAATCACACACAAGAAAAGTTTTTTTGTACAGTACACATCCTGACTTAATTAATTGAAAATGGTCTTATATGTGATATCAACAAAAAAGTTGCTCAGTGAAATAATGTATTTGCCTAGGATCACACAATTTGGTCAAGCAGAAACTGATCCCAGGTTTTCCAGTTTCAGGCTGTGCACTTCAGTCACTAGATTGGTATCTCTTAGTGCCATCAAAGGTTAATGCTTTGGGCTTAATTCTTAACGGATGTGATTAGATGTTGCTTCTAAGCAGAATCCACCTTTTATTTTGTGCAGTTTTACCCAGCGCTTTACAACAGATAACATATATTAAGTTTATCAGCGCTCTGCTGCATCAGGCTCCCAGACGCCACTGTTGCTGCTGAATCCTTGCAGGGCCCCCACTCGACAATAATAATGAAATCAGCAATTTAACAACTGCCTGCTCCGAGTGCTGTCATCCACTGTAGCAAAACCCATGCATGTAAGAGAAAGACTTTCAAGTCCTTCCACACGTATTCTGCTCTTCAACCCGGCATTGAAAACTCGCTGTCACTGCAGTTCAGCTCCAAGAAAGTGAGCTTTTTGTTGCACCGCTCACAAACCATCTCTTGATCTTGCACAGAGCAGTGAAGTGCGCGCTGTAGGAGAGTGTGCGCGCGCTGGTGAAAGGCAGTGTGCGCGCCAGCTCAGGCGCGCATGCTACAGGGAACAATGATGTTGATTGACATGTATGTGAGTTTGGAACGTGTGCATTCTCACATTTGTGAGTTCCATGATTGTGTAGTTGGGGTGTGTGGTGTGTTCAGTTAGTACTTACCAACAAGCAGGGCATTTCCATATGTGCCATCTTGAAAGCGCTGGTTGATGATGGACTGGCGGAAGATGTATGAATCATGCACTTTCCCTGGGAACTTGGCTACGACATTGGTGAACAGGCCCCTGTGGTTCACAATTGCCTACACATTGATGGAATGTGTGTGCTTTCTGTTGCGGTATATGTGTGCAGTGTCCGCAGGTGGCACAAGTAGGACATGTGTGCAGTCAATTGCCCCCAACACCTGCGGGAAGCCAGCTATGGCGTAAAAGCCTTGCTTGGTCTCAAGCTGTTCCTGCGCAGTGTTCGGGAAGCGTAGGTGCTGGGGTATCAGGCTGATGATGGCATCCAAGACAGTTGGGAGGAACTTGGATAGGGCTGGCTGTGAGACTCCTCCAACTCTGGCAGTTGTTGGTTGGAAGGTACCAGAGGCCAACATGTGCAGCACAGCCAGCAGCTTTGTTTGCGGAGGGATGTTGGTTATCCGCTGTGTTGGTGCCATCAGCCTGTGGGCTATCTGGGTCAGGATGCGGCGGATGGATGTCCTTTTGAGCCTGTAGTGGGTAATGACATCCTCTGGCGTTAGGTCTGTGAGGCTGAGGCGTCGGCGATGGACCCGCTGTCTTATTCTGCGCTGCCTCGGTGGTGGTCCTGGGGGAGGTGGCAGTGGCGGTGATTGTTTTGGCCTTCTTCGTGCTCCGAGCTGCATGAGTAGTACCTCCATGGCATCAGTGGGTCTTCAGATGTGGCTCTGGGCTAGTTTTCCTTATGTACTACTCTTTATCACTATTTTTAAGACCTCCTTTTTTCTGGTCTTAAGTCCCAGCCGCTAACGGGCCTTAGCGGCAGCTTTTTTATCGCGTCGCAGGTCCGGGCGAGCGTTGTGAATATAGCGAAGTGGGGTTGGCGTGCGTTTTTGCACTGGAACCCCTACATTGCATGTCATTAGCGATAGTAATCGCTAACATCGTTGGTGATGCGGCCGCTATCGCCGGAAAGCTGTCGCTAACAGCTGTTAGCGACAGCTTGGTAATACTGTGATAAAAATATCGCCGCATTAGCGGCAGAAAAGTGCCGCTAACGCGGCGATAACTCCTTGTGAATATGCCTCTGTGTAGGCTATGCAAAGCGGTCTTGGGAACACAATCTGAGTACCGAGTCCTCATTTAGGCCCTGACAGGTGAATTACTGAGCCTCTTAAAGGTCTAATCTACCTCCATATTTTAAGCTTCCTACCACTTTGGTTTGGCAAAGTGACCAAAAGTACTCCCTCCAATGTGACAGCAAAAATACCAAGGCAGTCAGGCCACTATGTGGTGGTGGCCTGGTCAGAATTTGTTAGGGTTGAATAAATATTTTCTACTTGGGCTGGGGACTTTATTGCATTTCTGTTTGCTTTAGGAAAAATCTGCGTTGGGAGGCCCACTACATATAGGGCGAGTCTTCTCCACTGAAATGCTGGTGGTTAATAAGGGTTTCTAAGGGATGTAATTGTTTTTTAATGGCCCTGTTGTCGGAAACCCAGCAATTTCCTTGACTATTAAAGAGGAGGGTAAACTGAGATATAGGTTTAACAGGACATTTGCAAATTACTGCCATTGCCTCCCACTTCTAAATGAGTCCAAAGTGTACAATGTTCAATTTATCCAACTTTCATTATCTATCGCATTCTTAATTTGCATCGGGTATGTTTGTGAATCAGTTACACCATCGCAAGTATTGATATTTTTTTTATTTATTATTGATTTATAAAGTGCAATCTGTCAGCCCAATGTTTCATGTTGTTAAATTATCTAAAAAGAAAGGCAAGAGCAATTCATCTGAAAATTAGAAGTAAAGGTGGGTTTTTAGAGCACATCTAAATGCTGCATGGTTCTAAAGAGCTTTGATATTCATTGGTACTGAATTCCAGAGTTTTAGGGAAAGTTGGCGAAAAGAGCAACCACCCATCTCTTCTTTATTTGAGGAACACCGAGTAATAAAAGGTAAGTGGATCACATGGGGCGAGCTGTTGTGTAGTGAATCAGCAAATGTTTTAAATCAGGTTTTTTTAGATCATAGAAAACTCTATGAGTGATGTAAAGAGTCGTAAATTGTATATGTTGTTCAGCTGTGTAAAGAACAGAAGGCCTCCATAATATGATACATTTTTTAACTTTGCTTAACATACAGATTGCTAAGGGCCTGATTTAGATCTTGGCGGATCTGGTCCCGCCATCACTTTTCCCAAAAATGTTCTGCCCGCCTACTTGGCTGTCCGCTCTCTCAATTTAGATGCTGGCGGGTCTATGGACAATAGTCCATCCGAGTGCCGTCGTCTCAGACAGAATTTTGCTCCCACGTCGATGGCATCATTGGCAAAAGCAGCTGTCAGATTCAGTCCAGCCAATATTTCTACAGTGCCAATTACGATGGGCCTTTCCGTCGAGGAAACTGTGGCTGGTAAACCTCCAAACTTGAGTTGGCGGAATCAAAGGGATATGAGGTAGAAACATAACTTTTTTCTGTGTTCCACTTCCATTTCCGTCTTGAACACGATTGTCCTACTCCTTCCTTTGCTACAGCTACTTGACCATGTTGCAAATCAGCTCCGTCATCGCCGGGATCGAAGGTAAGCTTTTTCTTTACTTGATCACCTGTTTACTTGTTTTCCTATTAACCGTGTGTTAACATTTGCTTTGGACTAATGCATTTTTACATTGGTGTTACATGCAATTTTTTTCTCTTGTCTAATGCATAAGTGTTTATTTTACAACATATTAAGGTAAAATAAAGACACCTGTATTACCACTTAACAAAAAAAATGCAATTGTAAAATAAAAAATATATATTAATAAGTAGGATAATTCTATCATGCACTTTTTTACAATTACCAAAAAAGAAGAAAATAAAAAAAGGAATAAGATTAGAAGGGGTAGTAGAGTAGTGGTATTTGGAGGTAGGGAGAGCTGGACTGAGTGGTGTGCTTGTGTCTGAATGTTTGGCAGTTGCATGTGGGTCTGGTGTAAGTTGTTTAGGTTTGCATGCATGTATGTTGGCTGATGTTTGATAATATGGTGAGTGAGTGTGTGTGTTTGTTTTTGGTTGGTGTTGTTTTGTGTGAGGGTGTGCTTTTGTGTAATTGTGTTATTGTGGAGGTTGGTGTGGTTGTGTTGCTTGTAGTGCCTGTGGGTGTAGATTCAATAGTGTGTGTATATGTGTTTCTTTGTGTGTTTCCGTTTATGTGTGTGTGTGTGATTGTGGTGTTTGTGTCTGTTGGATTGGGTGCCTGCAAAAGAAGTGAGTGTGCTGGGTTTGGGGTGGGAGTATGGAATTGGATTGAGGAAGGGACCTGAGTTGGGGCAGAAGGTTGGGCTGGTGGGGAGGCTGGGGGAGGCTGGGGTGAGGCTGCTATGCTATATGTAAAAAAAAAGGGACAAAACACATTACCAACAGATAATTTAAAAGCAAACGCTGCATGTATGTTTAGTGACGGATTAAAAAGTATTATTTACCAGCTCCACTCCACCAGGGATTCCTGTCAGGCCTTCAGAATGTGGGGTCAGCAAGACCTTCTCCTTCCAGGGATGTAGTGGTAAGTGGGGCTGTTAGTACCACCACCTCCAGAAGACGCTTGAAGGTATGCAGGCGACAACAATTAGCACAAGCACATCAGTAGGGTTGATGCTAGCATCCATCCTAAAGCCACAGGAATAGTACAATGTTGAATGTATCCCGCAACTGACTCACTCCATCACGAATCCGCCACTAGGACAATGCCAACGCAACTGGGAAATCAATATAGGCTCTGCGCAAACCTGCTGGCGACGGAGTACTGTTAGCCAGTAGATGAGTCCGCTGTGTTAAAGGAATTGTGCTGCTTATGTGACAGAAAACAGTCTGTTAATGCGGACGGCGGTTCAGCCAGCCCACATCTAAATAGGGCGGGCGGGAATCCGTCAGTCCGATGGAGTACTTGTAACCGCCGCCACGGAGGGACGACAGGAGTCGCACCAAGATCTAAATCAGGCCCTAAATTTTGATGAGTTGTAATTTAGGCAACAAACACCCCTGAAGAGCCAGAAATAAACTAGTATGGTAGCCAAGTCATTAAGTTAGTTGGTATTAAGGCAGAAATCATTTGAATGTTTATTCGCTGGTGTAAAAAGGAAGCCTTTTTCTGAGTGTTTGCAGTATCAAAAAGCAGATGAAAGTGATCACATTGAAAAGGGTTGGGAAGGACAGGTCTGAGTTAATCGTGAATCCAATTTCTCTGGCTTTCTTCTGGTCAGTAGATGGAGGACTTTCAAACTCTAGGGGCCAGAGCACTAGCTCGACACGAGGGATTGTTACCTAGGATAAAGGATTCAATTGCGTTTTGTTTCCATTTAGTTTCAGGTAATTGTCTTTCATCCACTTATGAATGGCCGCACGGATGTAAAGCTGATAAGAGGGCTAGCTGATTTCATCTAATAGTAAGACGGTTGTTTGTACTAGAAATTGTCTTAAGCCCATAAAACTGAATTAGCGGCGAGAGGGGATAGTGCGTAGATTTTGAAAAGCAGTGATGACAATGGCGATCCCTATGAAATAGAAATAAATAAATATAACTTTTTCTGTTTCACATTTTCTTTTAAAGTATGGGAATCTCACTTACTCGAGTTTTCGTATTTTGTGGCTTCACCACCATATGTAAAGTGTATATAAATGATTAAGCTGATTTAGAGATCGTAAGGCGATACACCAGGATATGGCTGGGTTGACAGAGGTCCTGACCTCCCCCACCCTCCCCATTGGATGTCTGCACACCTTCATGGACTTGAAGATCACGCCTGCCTGGTGGAGATCTCTGTGCATTCAGTGAATTAACTGGTGACGATGCACTGAACACAGAGCAGAACTCTGAGCGGGCACTATTTTTCTAACTCTGCTTGTCTGAAACAAACTTCCTTGTACCTTTTCGATTACCTTGTTGCTTGATTTAAATGCCTCTTCTTTCTCTCTCTATTATAAAGCTCTCTGATACCCTCACGGTTCTTGTTCGTGCTTTGTAAAACTTTTAAAATAAATAAATAAAGTGAGAGTTTCAGAAAAACAAAAACAATGAAATAGAAATAGATAACATCCGCTCGATTAATAATATTTTCCTTTCTTCCTCATTTTGTTATCAAAGTTCAGCTTGATGTTTTGTCCTTTTTAATGACTTTTGTTCCATGTAAAGCGCACCAATAGCAAACGGTGAAGTCAATGCTGTAAAACACTATTTAAATCACTGCCTCTGATTTGCTGGTAACCTCAACGATCAGGACCAAAGTCAAAAAGGAAAATTGTTGGAGTGGGCTGAGGTGAGAATCCCTGAGAGATGGGCAAGAGCTGTTTGGGTTGAGTGGAATTTTAAAAAAGCCAGATTACATTGGGTTCAGGAGATTGATGGAGAAGAGGTACTGAATGATTTTGTGGAAGAAAGGAAGTTAGGAAACAAGCAAGGAGGGGTCTAGCAGCCTTTTTCAGCAGATCAGCGACAGAATTATGGTGGATTTAAAGTATTCTGTGCCATTTACCAAGATGAAGAATGACTTTAAAAATAGGCAGGGCTTGATGTTTAACAATTTAGTGGGTGAAGGGTCAAAAGGAGCACAGTAAGATTTAGCATTGCAGAGTACAAGATATTTTTTGCTGGAAAGTTCTTAGTGAAGATATCGATTTGGAAAGTAGGGGTAGGGGGAAAAACAGGGATTAGGAGGATGGTGGAAGGTCTTTAAGAAGGATGCGTTACTTCTAAGCAAGATATTGATTAATACACAAAAAGCAATTGAAGTTGTTGTAAAGTTAGTCTGGGCTATAGTACTGTGGACAGAGGAGAGGAAGGCGTGTAAAGTACAGGAGGATTGCAAGGTGTGGATATGAGGAGGATTTTAAATTGAGGAAGTACTCTGATTTAGCAGAATAGAGGGCTGAGGGCGTTGCACAGAGGGTTGACTTACATGTGCCGAGATGCTCCTGTTGGAAGGATTACTGCTATCTGCATTAATTGATCTGCATTTGAGTTCTGAGGGTGTGGTCTAATCCTGTCCATAGTTCAATTGGATGAAAGTGGTGTTAGTAAAGTGTGTCAAATTGTCATGTGCACAGCAATTTAATCAGAACACAAAAACTGAAAGAGGCGACGGACTACCCAGGCTGCACCTCATTTATTTTCCAATTGTAATGAACAAGACCTGTGAACAAATCCTCCGGCACTTGTCGCCCTTAAGTGCCACTGTAAGACAGATTCCAAACTTGTTGAGAGCAAGGAGGTGCACCAGGAAAATAAATCCAGTCCCGTATGTTGTATAAAGAGATTCTTTATTCCAAATTCATTTACAATAAATTCAATCCAGCCAACGTGTTTCGTTCCAAACAAACACTCATGGAACTTCATCAGGGCTTTGTATTAGAGTAGGCTAATAGGCCTTAAATATCCTTAATAGTCCAGCAACAACCGTTTGTATAAATGGGCATTCCCAGGCCCGATATCTGCCACCATGATAAGTGTCCTTTCCCGTGTAGCTGCGGTTCGGTTCGTGTTCGATTTAATCAGGAGAAATTGTACATCTTGGGACAGAGATAATGACGTTCTAGGGTGATTGTATATGGACTGCTATTTTAATTATTGAGAGGTTGGAGGAAGATGGATTCATAGTTGGGCATCTGGGTTAGTGAACTGGAAACTAAGATGAGGGAAGAAGATGGCTCATGAGAGAATGGGTGGGAAACGTGTGTGTATTGGGTAGTGAGTGGTCATACAGGAGTTAACTGAAAAGCTGTTCACACATTCCCAGTGATACTGGAACCTCCCTTTCTGCATAAGCCTGCCTGTTCTGCCAACCGGCATTACCTGCCTACCAGGTAGTTCCTACATTACCCAGCTTTTCCTGCATCATCCTTTTCTGAAATTTCTGCCTAGACTGCTTATGGTGTCTGTTTGCTCTCAGCTACATGCCTGAGGAAGTTCTGGGTGTCCACTTGGAAGTAACAAAATAGTTGTAGCTTGTTCAGAATTCTAGGAGGGCTTGAACATCAGTTTTTAATTCACTTTCTGGAAGAAACATTTTCACCTTTTAGCAGAGACAACTAGTACCACGCCGTCTTTTTTTTTTTTGGCAGTGTGTTTCTTAAGGGTGAGGTTGGCATCCAAGGTGAATCCAAGTGACTTGGCATTCAGTGAAAGTTTGGGTTCTGGGCCATCAAGGTTCCTGCTATTTAGCCAGGTTTGTATCTTTTCTTGCTTGTGTTTCTTAGTAAATAACAGGAATTCTGTTTTCTTTGGGTTGAGTTTCAGGTGGGCGCTGGACATCCAGCACTGGATGAGGTGCGATCAGTATTTGAGGCATTGGATGTCTGGAAAAGAGGAGACATTTTCGGGTAGAGTTGATTATTGTTGGCATATTGCTAAATCCTGATGCTGTAATCTGTGAGTACAGCTCTCAGCGTCTCCATGTAGAGGCTGAAGATGTCAGGAGACAGTATGGAACGCTTGGTAACTCTGCTGGTGATGGGGATCTGTATTGACCTAGAGGTGTTCATGTCAACAAACTGTTGTTGATTAGTAAGGTAGGAGGAGAACCAGAAAAGTACATTGCCAGTGAGTTCCATTTGAGACTCCAGAGTGTGCATGAGGATTGGTGTAATATTGTTTTTGTTCCCATTCCTGTATGTTTGAGCTTGTGTCTGGAGTGCTTAGAGTTTAATGCTGAGTGTGAATGATGTAATAGAGTGTTGGTGTGTGGTCTTCAGTGGAAGCCAGGAGATAGGGAGAGTTGGAGAGAAAATGGAATCCTGACAAGGCCTACCTGCTTTCGTCATAACCTAAGGGCCTAACATGGAATAAAGAACTTCCCTCCCAACTAAGGGCTCCAGACCCTTGCACGAAGACCTTGCCCTCTAACTACAACCGCTGGATGATCAACTGTATCCAAATCAGCTGATAGGTCCAGCAATATCAGGAGGCAGGGTCATCTTCATCTGTGACCAGGAAGGTGTTGTCTATAATGTCTAAGATAGCAACCTAAGGGCTGCAACGTCATCTAAAGACATTTTTATTTTCATGCAGGCGATGGTTAACCTTGATGTAATCATGGAGTGGAACGTAAGCTACTTTTTCAATGATCTTACCAATAAAGGATAAGTGAGTGATGGGCCAGTAGTTGACAATGCCATCAGGGTCTAATGTATGTTTCTTTCAGAGTGGGAAAATCTACCCTGTCTTGTGAGCTTCTGGGAAGATGCCTTGAGTAATTGAGTGGTGAGTAGGGGTGAGAGTGTTTCCCTGGAGAGAGCTTTGATGAAGAACAAGGGTAAGACATCATCGTTGTAGGAGGTAGCTTGAAGGAGTAGAGTACGTTGGCAAGATCTGTGATTGACAGGGCTTTGAAAGATGACCATTGTGGGATTCTACAAGACGGCGTGGGCATAAGAGGAGCAGCAGGATTGGTGTTGTTGATGTGCTGCTGTATCTTTATTTTTCACAGACAACGTTAATGGCATTGCATTTGTATGTGGAATGAAGGATAGGTGGTCCAGGTAGGGGGTTAATGTAGTATATGATTGTCTTAAAAAGTGTTTTGCTTCTGTTGCTGGTCTTGGTATAATGCCTTGCTTTGACTGATGTGATGAGCCATCTGCTTGTTGTGCTAAGTGACCTCAGTAGCCTAAGGTCATCAGGAGTTCTGTTTATTTCCATTTTCTTTCCTGTCTGTGGATGGAACAATTATTGTCAGCGAGATCTTCAGAGTTCCAGCATGCGGAAGGTTTTGGCTTGCAATTGTTTGCTTTTGTTGGAACATGGATATTCGCATTGTTTTCCAAAAAATAGTTGAAGTCATTTATGATGGTGTTGGTTTTGGACGTGGAGATGGCAGTTGCGAGATGAGTTCATGCATTAGGTTGTTGATAGAGAAGTGTTTGAAGGATCTTAATGATTGGTCTTCTCTTCTGGGTTGACCCTAGTTTGATTTTAGAATGCTGAAGAGGGAGATGGACATGGTGAGGTGGTCGGTCCAGTCCAGGAGTGTGGGTGGTTTCAATTGGATTGCTTGTGATTTTGTAAAGACTAGGTCTAGGATGTGGCCTTTGGAGTGTGTGGCGAAGTGACATGTTGTATCAGTTGAATTCGCTGATGATGTTGAGGAGGTTGTCTCTTGTTGTTTTTGAGCCTGTGTTGTCTGGAAGGTTGAAGTCACCCAAGAGGGTGGCGTGGATATGTTAAATGGACGAGGTGGCAAGGAAATCCAATAATTAATTAAGCCCTTGTTCTGCACTGTAGGTCTGCAGATGAGATGGAAGTTGGCAGTCTGAGCAGGATAGAGTGGGAAGTGGGATGTCAGTAGCTTCATGGAATTGAGTGTCACTTGCTTGCTTAGGGTTCAGGGCCAGGAGGACTTATTGGATGACAGCTCCCTATTTATGAGGGCAGGTTGTAAGCCTGTCAAAAGAAGGATGCCATGGGTATGTGAGGATCTGGGGGTGAACCATGTTTCTGTGATGAAATGAGTGTCAAGCCTTTGGTAGGTGGTAAGATTGTGATATCTGATGCATGGAGTACTGCAGAGCTAGTGTTAACGAGAATTACTTGGAATGTGTGCTCTGTAATTTGAATGTGTGTGGTAGTTAGTGGGATATGCACAAGGTTGTATCCATGTGTTGTGAGGATGATCTGTGAGTGTTTGTGTCGCCTTGGCCTGGGTGTAATTGATTGGCACTATGGGGTGCCAAATGAGGCATACAGTTATATTCTACCTTGTAAGTTTTAGAGAAACAGTGGTTCTGGCCTCAACAGGCCCAAATAGGCAGTGCATTTGTCTGTGTCCGCCCTTTGCTGGGACACCCTCTGGAACTGACTGAAGTAAGGAGAAGGGATGCCACTTCCTATGTAGATGGGTGATGGGAAATGTAGTGACATCACTTCATGTGCAGATGGGTGATGGAGAATCTCAGAATGGGGGATCACATACTAACTGTACATCCTTTCGCCCACTCTCAGGTGCACAAACTCCTTTTTGTGCTATTTCCCTCACAGTGTCATCAGGCTTTATTTGCTGCAAATGATGTTGGCAAAATTGCATCAGGGTTGTAATCTGTTTCCACCCAAAGCTGTGCCCAGAATCTGAAGGCGGCCTAAGTATCAACAAGCATTGCAAAGCCAAAAGGTCTGACTTGTATTTTGAGTCCTGATAAAGTTTTTTTTAAAACAGCTGCCAAAGTGAAATAACAAAACAATTACTTTATGTTTACAATGCATCTATGAGATAAAGAATTTGAGGCCAGATGTACGACTGTTTTTTGCGGTCGCAAACAGGAAATAGGCCCGTTTGCGACTGCAAAATTGGTCTGCCCCAAGTACAAACCCTATTTTGCGAGTCAGTAACCTATACTGACTCGTAAAATAGGGTTTGCGACTCGCTATTAGGAAGGGGCGTGCCAAGGGCGTCCCTTCTTAATGGCGAGTCGCACTTCAATGTACGATTGTTTTGCGACCTCAATTGCGGTCGCAAAACACTCGCAGTTTACCACCTACTTCAAGTAGGTGGTAAGCCACTCGCAAACAGGTAGGGTCCCCAGGGGACACCTTCCTCTTTGTGAATGTATGCGAAAATATTTTTTAAGAGCAGGCAGTAGTCCCACGGACCACTACCTATTCTTAAAAAATGAAAGCGAAAAGTTTAATTTTGCTTTTTTAAATGCATTCCATTTTCCTTTAAGGAAAACGGGCTGCATTTAAAAAAAAAAACTGCTTTATTTAAAAAGCTGTCACAGACATGGTGGTCTGCTGACCCCAGCAGGCCACCATTTCTGGGAGTGCTATCCATTCCCAATGGGGTCGCAAATTGTACCTGCATCATGAATATTAATGAGGCAGGCAATTTGCGGCCCCATTAGGAATTGCAAACAGTGTCTGATTCACTGTTGTAAATTACATTTTGCGAGTTGCAAAATGACGCAATTTGCGACTCGCAAATTGTAAGGGTCGTACATCTGGCCCTTAATGTATGATGATTCTCTATTCTTTAAAAAAAAAAACTTTTTATTGATTTTGGTCATGTTAACAATACAACCAACAACCCACACCCCAAACCCAACCATCTCCCATTTGCTGCCGACACCACCACTAAAAATCTGAAACATTACACATCATTGCATGGAGAGTACACACGGATAACATGAGTTGGCACAACATGTTAAATGACGTCCCAGAAGTCATGGGATGGAGTAAGCCCACCACAGGCCCCATATTTTCTCATGTTTCTGAGGACAGCCCCTTGCTTTATACAACGCCTCCTCGGTCGATTCACTGTACTTTTGGGATGTAAAATAGCCCCTCACGTATTCCAATGCAAGCACTCTATAAGAAGTGAAATGAAACACCAAACAGTCAGTAGCAGGAGGTGAGACAGTAATACTCATATAAAGCAGAGCCAAAGACCACTCTATGTATAAAGTAATTTGAGACAGCAGATCTTCATACTACAAGAGTGGAGCTAAATGAGTGAAAAATTCTGTAATACCCTATATTTTGTGGGAGTAGAGGGTAAAGAGTTTACTTCACTTCCAAAGTTTGCTTCAAAAACACAAGAAAACAGTAAAATCTGCAAATGCAAGTTGCTGCTTTATTTACCCCGTGGCTTTTAAGCACAGCAGACAATTCAGGAGGATATTTTGTGGGGCGTAATGTGTACAAATATATGACCTGTCAAGATTTCCAAGACATACTCCTTGGTATTCTCTGTGAGGCAACCATTTTCTCAGTAACCAAGTCAATTGCTGAGGGAGCCAGAGGGAGGAGTCCCCCAACTAGACCTGAACCTTAATCGTGGAGATTATCCACCGGTGGAACCTGCTGGTTTAGAGTTGTGTATGAAGATCTCAGATTTGTGTAGGTCATGGGATGTTTATGAACCCCAAGAATAGCGAAAATGTACGTAAATGGTAGGTGTGAGGCTAGCACTCATAAAGGTAATTTGTCCTTTGTGAATCAGCCCGGAGAGCTCGCCCAGACCTGGCTTCTGTGCTCAAGGCTTTTATGATGTAATTATATGACTACCATTGTGTGACTGCTAGAAATACAAAGAGAAACTGTTGTTTGCCTACTTGATGGATATGATACGCATATTGATGGTTTTCTGCCATTTAGACAGGACAGCGAGTCCTGGAGAGCATTAGTAGTGCTTAAGCACACAAAAATAACCTTTGATGGTCGTCTTATAACGTTGCTAAGGAACACAGATTTCCTTTTATGGATTTACAAGCACAAATTGACTTTGCTCTTTACAAAGCAGTATACAGGATGTGCAAAACCCTGTACATAACATGGATATTAGCTACATTCTGTATGTGAAGCGTGGCTTAGTAGAAATTGAATTCTCTCATTAGATAAGCCACCCTAACAACAGGAGCATCCAAAGCGACTGTGACTTTACATGTTTTTGTGCAAGTGTTTAAAACAGAAGCAGGTGGGCGTCAGCCACTTTCAACGAGAAAGTGGTCATTGTTTTGAAAATTGCTTTAAAATAGTGAAAACTGAGAAATATAGCATCCGAAACACCTCCTGCACTACCCACATTAAAAACCAACAGACAGCCTTGTAGTGTCGGGTGAGTTAGCACTGACGAAACCCTTTTGGCTCCTGATGGACTCCGTAGAACTATGACGTAGGTGTTAGATCGTAGTGAAGTGAATGCAGGCTTAGAATGTTGAGTTCGCAGTTACACGCAGACAAATAAAGATGTGTAATACTAAGCTCCGTGTGTGACGTAGTCATTGGTGGGTGACCAGGCTGGGGAGGACGCTACAACTGGCAACGAGAAAGGGAATAAGTAGCCCGATGATTGACAGTGCTCTCCCAGAGAGTTTGCCATGGTCCAGCAAACTGCTCGTGCATGCCATGTGTGCCGCAGTCGAAGTGCAGAATTGACATTGGCATATGTGGAGTCAAAGCTCAACTTCAGCCAGTGTGAAGTATTTGACGATAACGAAAGCTTCACTGAGAAATCTGCACATTATTGGCCAAGAATCTGCTGGGAAGCCCATAAATAGAGGTACCGCACTACTATGCAACCTAAAGCTATACATCATATGGAGTGATAACACTAAAGGTGGTTGCAGCCAGGTTTTGAAAGAGCAGCAAATAGCGACAGCAAATTGCAAGATATCGCTGGGATCAGCAGCACTGCGAGGCAAAGATCAACTAGGTGTCAGACAGGGCAAAGAGACACTTAGAAGCAAAGCAATTCAAATACAAGATACAGCCATCTGCTTACCAGAACTGAGTAAAGAGAGTCATCATACCACAGCGCTGGATGGAGTGGCCCCAGAGGAAGTGCCCAGGGTTGTGCTTATAGAGCTGTCCATACTCAAAGTGGAACACCACCAAAGCTGCTGGGTTGCGCCTCAGAACAACTCCAAAGATCTCCATAAAAGTGAAGGGCTCCAATGGAGACCAAGAGGGAGGTCAAGGTGTCAGCCAGGCGAAGCCTCAGGATCGGTTCATTGCTCAAATTGGTCCACCTCTCAATAACCTCAATTCTGTATGCTGTAATAGCGCAGATGTTTGAGGGGATCAAGCACACCAAATAATGTCACAGGCAAAGAATTATTCCTTTCCACACGAGCCTGCCCGGAAATGGGCCGGGCTCCCCAATGGAAAGTAATGCTCATCGGAGCTACTAAGAATAGAAAGGAAAAGATTTCCCTTTCCAGTAGTCATCCAGGCCCCAAACCTTAAGGAACAAGCATTTGCAATGCAATAGGTCTCGCATTTATGCAGTTTGAGCTATTGGCATTGTAAATGACAATGCCCTTTATTTATGTTTTGGTTTTCAAAACATAAAGGGCATTGTCATTTACAATGCCAATAGCTTAAACCCGCGTAAATGCGAGACCTATTGCATTGCAAATGCTTGTCATGAAGAGTCAAGGGAATTTTCGAACACTCAAGGATACCCCTGGCAGTTCAGGGATGTCGAGGGCACATAGGTGCAGTTGCAAGAGGGTGGGAAGAACGGTGGGTGCAATACTTATCTGTGCTCAAGGTTAAGCTGTTATTTTAGCAGTGGGTATCAGATACAAATGTAAATCACTCACTACAGAACAAAGCAAATTTGAACAAAACTGATGTCCACAGCAAACAAAAGCAAAATTAAGAATTTGTTTGAAAATATTTATAAAAGAACTATGCTCCCAAAAACGGAAACATGCAGTCTCATACTGATGACGTCACCGTGCAATTTCCTCGGATGTGAAACAGAGTGGTTAAAACTCCTGTGGAACAGAACGGGCCTACTAGGAAGGTGTTTGGGTCCAGAGGAGAAACTGCTCCCAGTACAACATGACAGACCTGGAGCTGGTCACCAACTCAGCTCACCGTTCACTTTGTATGACTCTGCTTCTGTCGCACTGCAGTTGGAAAGGTGCTGTCTTTGTTTTTGATTCTATGTGGGAAGTGTTTGCATGCCTTGGGTGATGACCACAGAGGTGCGTTATCGTGTTATGGGATGCAGCTGTTGGTAGTGTGGGGAATGAAGGTGTGTGAGAGACATTCGCGCAGTTTTCTGGTTTTCAGAAAGCTTATAGCTTTGGGTAGCTCTGCGGGACACTTTATGGTATTTCATATGATCATAGTCTACTTAGCTCGGGTCACTGCACTGGGTTGTCCAACCTGATATTTTGTTTTAAACGTTTACTGTCGTGTGCAGGCATGGTTGGAGAGAGAAGTGGTGGGGAGGTCTGCTGGGATCGACTTTGTTACGGTCCTCACATATCTGAAGGTCATTGTGAGACGTAAAGGGGCCACAGTATGTAGCTAGTTGGGGCCTGCACTGACGGACTACACTAGCGCCTTTCCATTGGCCAGCAGTACTTGGCATCGCTCTACAGTTATTCCATGCATGTTCAGTTGGTGATGGCTGGTTCATGGGTTATTACAGTACTCGGTGATGGACAAGACATGTAGCAGACATGTCCTATGTGTGTTTGAGAGGATTAAGCATCAATTGGCTGCAATTAGAATTGGTGTGGGCCCGAAGGGTTATATATGAATTGACATTACTATAATACCCAGGCTAACCAATGGTCATTCAACCTTTCTTAACTTACTTGGATTTTGAAAGTAGTGTGCTGGTTGGGCTTCTCCATATCTGTGTGCTGTAAACTGTAAATTATACTTGAGGGTGCAATTATGTTTGTGGATTTCATGCAGTCCTTAAATTTCATAATTCTATGGGCTCAGTGATAAAGGTGAATGGATGCAGTCAGTAAGCTTGCATGTGCATGGTACATCACGCACAATGACGACACAAACACTATTGGGTCTTTGTTGACAGGTGGTGCGCTGAGCTTTGCTAATTATGTCCACATACCTGTGATTTAAAGTGGAACTCCACACTGAGGAGTGGAGCATGGAAAATTCAGCTGAAGTAGGAACTTTTTACGTCACCCCAACTGATATGGTAACATCATGGTTTCAGCAGTGGCCCCCTTTATTATATTAGGGAAGAGGAACGTCACCCCCTTGCTGACAGTGCAGTAAAAGTGAAAAATAAAACGGTAATAAAATGAATTACCATTTTATTTTTCACCATTCCCAGCCCGAGCAGTGTTCGGTGGTGGGGCATTGCTGCTGACAGGCAGCAGGGGAGTGGTGCTCACTCCACCAGCGTACACTGTCCAAGTCCATTTGGCTGGCTGTCTGGCGACGGCAAGCCAGACATACGTTGTGTAAACCTCTCCACTTAGCTGTCTCAGACAGTTGGGTGGAGAGCAGGCACAGGCCTCCTTTGCCTGCTGGAGAGTCGAGGCAGCCCGCACCAGCCAATCCTGGTGCTGCTCTCATGCTGCTCATGCAGCATGAGAGCAGTGTCGGGATTTGCAGATGGGGATGCCTGAGGCTCCATGAGGTGCAGTCACACTGACTCCAGGAGAAAGAAGAAAAGACGGCGAACGAAACACGGGTAAGTACATTTAAAGAAAGGTTTTCATTATCTTTTTGCCCCCCATGGGATTTGTTTCTCACTCCCCCACGACGCCCCTCCAGTGTCAAGGGTCACCACCCGCCACTGAATGGCTGAGTCACAGTGGTGGGGAAGTGCAATAAAGAAAGTATAAAGCATACCCGCTAACTCTGTGTAAAAAGTTCAGTCTAGTTCCATTGCATTATCTTTCACAAGACCCCCTTGTGGCTAGGCGCCAACACTCGCCTCCTGCTCCAACAGCACTCTT
Organism: Calotriton arnoldi; assembly: GCA_963921515.1. Taxonomy (NCBI): domain Eukaryota; kingdom Metazoa; phylum Chordata; class Amphibia; order Caudata; family Salamandridae; genus Calotriton; species Calotriton arnoldi. The sequence continues at coordinate 2,516,664 of CAWUFW010001346.1, read as the reverse complement.
ACCCTACATATATATAACAACTGCCCTACACCGCTTTTCGGACCTACTTCTTCTCCTTCTGTAGTCTTCAATACTTGTAACATCCCCCTTCAGATACACAGATCGGTTACTTTGTTCTAGGTCTGTTCTTGAAACAGTTCACACAAGTCAGAACTCATATTTCCGTGAGGCCCAACGCTAATCATGGAAAATCTTAGAACCTTCCTCAGTTAATACTAAGAAACACATGCATAAAGTAATGAATCAAATGTGATTTTATTCATAATGGCATATAATAAACCTGTAGAATTTCCTAACAATTCTGGACCACTGTAAAACCAGGGAGAGGGGCAAAGTCAGTCAAACATCAGGCAAAAAGGTATCAGCCGATTGTTTAAAAAAAAAAAATCTTCCCTTAGTCAATGCTGCCCTATGTCAGGAGGGTCTCTTGCTGATCTGCCTCCAGATCTCATGGTTCAACTGATCTCAGGAGTGAGATCTGAAGGTATTTTAAAAAGGTGACTCAAACACTGAGACTTGTCAGTCGTGCTTTAAAACACCCAATATGTGATGTGCATACCCAGCAAAAGACAAGACACGAGTAGAATACCCAATACATCAGACTGTACTCCAAAACTCTCATTGCCAAAAGGGGAGCCTGTGCTCAGAGCTCAAGGCCAAAACTCCAATAAGTGACATTGTGCTCCAAGGCGTGAACATCACGCCCAACTGGTTAGACTGTGCTCACTGTTTGCAAGACAAACACCCAGTGAGTAAACGTGCTCCATAGTGCGTGTACCTAATCATCCCGAAGGAGTGAGACATGGCTCCAATGTGTTAGACACATGCCTACAGGGCAAGACTGCAGGTGACACACAGACGGACACACTCCTACCGTAGCGGCTGGCTCTGCTGGCCCTGGCTCCCATTGGGGCTGCTGTCCGTCACCACGGTGGGCTCCAGCTCCGGCGACTTGAGGAGCCTCAGCTCGTCCACCTGCACGGCGTTGTAGAAGTTCTGCTGGCCGCCCTTGGGCGTCAGCACCGGGCTCTTCAGTTCGTTCTTCTGGCTCTTCACCAGCTTGACCGCTGCCACCGGCAGCTGCATCAGCTGCTGCATGGGCTTCATCTTCGGCTTGCTGGTCTACAACCAATACCCCAGGGGTGCCGCAAACAGGGCGCACTGAGCCCAGAAGAACCCTAGCCAAGTCCTGCACCTTTATTCCCTCTTGTGGGAGCCACTCACCGAACTGGCCAGCCCTTGACTCGCAACCTCAAAACCCGGCTGAACAGGATGGGGGTCTGCTCCCTCGCACTCCCTGAGCGCGCCTTGAAGGATGGCCTGTGTGCTACAAGCACTGTACAACTCCGAGCAGGGTAAAGTGTCCCAGTGGCATAACTCCAAACACAACTCCTTGAAGCCTGAAGTAAAGACACCCACATCTCTCTCGGATACCTTCGGGGACCCTGTGCACTTACTATGCATATATCACGAAATATAAATATATATGTCTTGCATTTATATATAAATAACACCCACTATTCACAGTGCCACGAGGCCACAAGGTAATAGTACAAAACGCTATATAAACAAGGAAGGCAGCGCCAGGGTGCCCGGGGTTGCACTTGCCATTTGTGTTTCCGCAGTAGAGCTGAAACCGAATTCCCAATGTGTGGGAGCAGGAGGACCCTGCGCGGGGAGGAAGTCACGGCATGCCGAGGCCCCTGTCTGAGAGTGACTGACTGCCAAGGCTACCATTGTGGGATGGCACCCCGGGTCAGGTGGAGCAGCCGTTCCGATGGGAAAAGTGGGGCGCCACAGGATACGGACAGCGTCGCCTGCCAGACGCGCAGTGCTTCTCGGCGCTGCCCTGCTGCTCTTCAGACTGCAGATGGGGCTGGAGGGCGCCTCTGCTCAGAGGGCCCCAGGTGCCGCTGTGGCTGGAAGCAGCAGTTTCAGCCTCCATCCTCCTCACTTTAACTTGGCCCAGGGGGCTCGAATTTGGGCGACTGCCACCTGCGGAGAGGACGAGGGCGCAGCGGGAGCGCCGAGGCGGGACCTTTACTGTAAGCTGGTCGGGGGGCCGGTCCTCCCCACCTCCGGGCAAACTATTCAGGTACAGTAACACTGTTGTACTTCACACACGAATGAAATACGCAGGCTGCAATAACGACCAGCAGAATCATGAGGGCTACAAGTCACTGACAACTTCTTGCGACATATTGCAAAGGCACACGTAGCACTGATTGACATAATCTTCCAAACCACGCACTTACACATTATTTAAAATAAATGAAATAAACTTTCCCGCAGGCCATACGGTGCCATCATTAAAAAACACACTTATTTTGATGTATAATAGCTTCAGACTTGAAATCGCTAAATGAACAAGCACGGAATCGAAACCCAGCCGAACGCGGGAATCGAAACCAGTGGTGCGCGTGCACCACATAGGAGCAGGGGGAGGGAGCGCGGCAGCAAAAGCGAGACGAACGCGCGCTGCTGCGCGTTCTGGCCACCGTCGGGAATGGGCGCGGCAAAGGCAGGACATGCGCCCGCCTTTGACCAATCGCGTGCCGTCTCCGTAAAAAAAACGTACGCTCCAGCCAATGTGGGCTTCCGAAAACAAAACCACACGCACGAGCGTGTGGGTCGTTTTCAGAAGCCCTTTCTAAAGGTCTCGCGCTGCGCGAGCAGTGCTACGCACTGCAACGCTAGGCGCGAGACCTAAAAAGGAGCGCATAGCCAAGAAGCACACTTCCTCATTCCCAACAATGCTTGAAGAAAATACAGGTGGTGCATAAGCACGTGTACCCCACCAGGTGAGTCTCACGGGACTCTTACTCCAGTGTGCTGCATGAAAGAGGAATAATCAGTAGCGTGCGGGGAGGCGGAAATGCCTAAATAGCCTGGCTCTGTTTTTACGGGTCATTACAAGCGCGCTGGGGAACACGCTAGTTCATGGGACTTGTAGTTTTGTAATGGTTTGCAAGGTGAAGGAAAAAGCGAGTGCATCACGGCGCACAGACAAAATGGCCGCCTGAATGTTCCAAAAGAGACAATCGACGCAGGCGCACAAGGCCAACCGACAATACTAGCTGAGGCAGATCAATACCAAACGAAGTCGATTGTCATCTAAATCATTGTCAAAAACAAATTCAGCATCAATATCAAGTGAAAGGGAAGAAGATGGGTGTGTAATGTAGATATTTACCTCAGAAAAGCGTGCACTTTTGGACTAGTCGCATGTGAAGAAAAATACAGGGAAAAGAAAAGTCGACATGAAAAGGCACCAAAATCATTCAAACATTGTACCGAAGATTACCCTAAAAGTAAATGGTTGCTCAATACCTTGTATTATGTGGTGCATCGATAAACTTTATGCCTGATAAGAAATACAATGAACTATCTCTAATGCCCTGACTTACGCCATTGAAAACAAAAGTGTATAAATGGGCTGCATCGCTGCCATTAAAAAGACAAGGTTCATTTGTAGCAACGATGAAACACAAGAAAACAAAAATACAAGCCCCCATGCATGTACTTCAAGGTACGGCATCAAGTGCCTGTTTACTCAGAGTCAGGTAGGATCTTGTTCTGAGGGGAAGGAAGATGAGGAAGGGTGTGAACTCCTCTGGCATCTCCCGCTGGACTCAACCTTACCTGTTGCCCACCCCTGTTCTCTGTTTTCATCCAGCAGAGGAAATCAGACAACAGGGACAGTGACCTATGATACGTCGCTTCCTCCCCTGAAACCAGGAAGTGGGAGCGACAACCCTCTCTAAGTAGTGAATGTAGTCCCTTTAATTGGGACTCCTCTCTAGCTCACGTGGGACCAAGTTGGGCCTATGAAGAGAGGCCCTTATCGTTGGAAGTGGGTGGAGCAGAATCAAGGAAGTTATAGTCCAAAGACGCGGAGCGAGAGAAGGATACTCCGTAACGGAACACCGAGGACGCAAAGCAAGTGATGGTATTGCAGGAATGAGAGGCAGCAGACCTACAGAATGATACCACCAACAAGCCAGGAGGCCACCAGCAGAACAAGGTGCCCCGCCATGCTCCTCGAGGAGCGTGGCTATCCCAGGTACCCGCTCTTCTCCTGGAAAGATACAGAAATTGGGATGCTGATTCAGAAAGCCGGCATGGGAAAGGGACGTGATGGCCACTTGCACTCCCTGCACCGTCTGTGTCATCCCGTGCCACTCTGGACTACACCCTACTTTCCGAGCACTCCTTACGATGAAGTTTTCTTTCTCCATTAGTTTTTGTTGTTTAATCTTATACTGCATGATATCGACTGGTATTTGAGCTTTCCCCACAAAACGCCGATACTAGGTTTTATTGATTTTGATATGCTATCATTATTCCTAGTGAAGAGAACTAGGTTCAACTTGGGAAGTCCTTATTTCAAGGAATGTTTCTGTTTCTCGTGCACTTGGTTAGGGGTTTAGCAGAATAACTTACCCGAGCACCTTTCGAAAATCCCAAGAAAAAGATATTAAAATAGCCTGATATTATACACTTACCAGTGCTCTTTCTCCTTCCTTTGAGGCGCATATACGGTCCCTTTGGCCCAGGCTTCCTCGCACCTAAAGAAGGAGAAGAGAAGAAGACGACATTACTATTCCATATTTGTTACATCAGAGATCAAATAAAAGAAACTAGTATCACAAAACGCAGTGTCACGAGTCCTAAATCCCTCACCTGTAACACTTAGCTTCAGCACTGCTGCTGATATGGGACTGATATCAGTGAACTATAACATGAATGCACATCATGAAATAGTAAGTCAGTTCTCTTCGTTGTACTTTCATAGTTTTGAGTTTTCCTAACCCATGAAACAATTGCAAAACAATTAGGACATTGTGGGAGGGATGGGCGGAAACAGAATCTAGGAGGCCTGATGCGGTTCTCAATCTTGGCTTATTTTATTGGACTGTTATAAATTCGGACAAAATCGTAATGTTTGAAATCTGGTTTCCCCTTCGTTACAGTGATGGAAGCTTCTTCTTCTTTTCTTACAGGATAGTCGTCAGGAGATGGATGGTTCCCCAGGAGGCTCAAAGAAAGGAGAAAATGGCGGTAAGTATTTGGACTTCCTTTCTTTATTTTGTAGGAGAGACCTTCACCACACCCGGAGGAAAATGTGAAAAGGACTGACACTCGGAGATTGTGATCAAAGTAAAGTAGGGGAGGAAATAGTGAGAATATGAAAGGACTCAAAAGCTAGGCTCCATTAGTCTTTCTTTCTTAGTCACCCTTGTGGGAGAAAATTAATCCACACAAATAACAAAAACAAAGGAAATCAGAATCCTTTTGTTAGGCCCGAAAGGACAGAGCATGCAGAAAATGTTGAGGAACGCTTTTCTTTTTATGAGTTTGGCAAGCTTATTTGATTTGCATAAGTTGCCCTTCTTTGCTTTAATATAGGTCGCGTCTTTGCCATGAAAAAATAAACAACAATGGTGCCTCACACTTAGTAGTTTGGTGAAGACTTTCTTACGTTCCCTCCTCCCACCACTCAGTTGGTCAGAGCTCCTACCCTGACTAGTGTTTCACCCCTTTCATCCACGCAGTTCCCGGGATCCCTTTTCCTCCCTCACGATCACTCACCGCCAATGCCGCAACTCTGCAGAGTTGCGGCGGCAAGCAGGTATCTCCTGGGGACGTCCACCACTCTTCGCTCCAGTCCTCTGGAGCGTCGTCCTCGGTATCACCGTTCTCGTCCTGGGAGCCAGTTTCTGACTTCTTCCGCTTCTTTCGGTGACAGTGTTCCTCCTCGAACCTTCGTGACGGCGTCTTCCGGCTTCTTTGGACTTACTCGTTCTTCCCCGCACTGCCCCCGTCCTTCTCGCGGGCACTCCTTTTCTTGGACGTTCAGGGCATCCGATTGGCTCCCTCGTCGAGCAGGTTCACCATTGGCCTGCACGGGAGAGTTCGTGGAGAAAGGTTTAGCCCTTTGGTTACCTTTCTCCTTATAGGCGTGACATCACTTCATTTGCAAGCCGGGGAGGGCGGAATGAGGTAGGTGCTGGGGTTCGGGGCTTGACCCTCCCTCACATCCATCCATTCCTGTTGCTCAAAGACACAGACGGATTGCATTTCGTTTACAGGAAGCAGCTGTTAAAGAACTTGAATCATTACTCAAACATTATATGATTGAACGTTCCATTGGTCCGACTCCATGGGTTTCTCCCATAGTGGTAGTACCCAAAAAGGACAATGAAAGAGCTGTACGCATCTGTGTTGATATGCCTTAAGCGAACAAGTCAATTGAAAGAGAACAGCATCCAGGTCCGCACATTACCGACATGATAACACAATTGAATGGTGTGAAGGTCTTTTCTTGCCTTGATTTTGATTAAAAGATCTCATCAGTTGGAACTCAAGGAGAATTGCAGGTACATTACAACCTTCTCTACACATACTGGTCTGTTCCGTTATGAAAGACTACATTTTGGTGTGTCAACAGCTGCAAAGTTTTTTCAAGATGTCATTCGACGTATCATACAGCCTGTCATGAATGCTTTCAATTATAGTTATGACTTTTTGGTTTTCAGGGCTACACCGAAGGTGCACAATAAAGCTCTCATGCAAGTGTGTCATTTGCTTGCTGATGCAGGTTTAACTTTGAATTCTGGGGGCGTGGTCAAGCAACATGGCAGACAGGACGTGAGCCTCTGAGCTCCCCGCCAGCCTGCTCTGAAAATCCTGTCTCATCCTGCTGCAACTATCCTGAAAACCAGCGCAAACTTACTGGGAAGGCGCCGTGGTTCGCCCTGCTGCCTGTGGGGTTCTCCAGAGGGGGCCCCTGTTGCACGAGACAATCTGCGGGTCACTGGAGGGCTGAGCTGCTCTCGGGCCCGCCACATGGCTGCCTGCTGGGAGGGTGCTCGGGTGTTACTGAGCCCTCGACCCCGCTGCGGAGACTGCAGCAGCCCCTCGCCTTCCCTGGTGGCGGGTGAGGTGGGTGCTGTGTGCCGCTGCTGTTGGTGGTCTCCTGTCTCCGTGGCCGAGAGGAATTGAGTTGGCCGCGCCTCCCGGATTCCCGATCGGGATCACGGCCCAACGTACTGAGCCGTTGCTGGGCTACCGCGCCGACGCGCCCCCTGCTGTGGACACTGGGTCCGGCCCCTCACCTCCTTTGTTGTGCGGGAGATGGAGTGTCGCAATCCGTGATTCAGGATCATCACCTGGGGAGGTGTTTACTTGTCTGGACTGCGCGCCCTGGTGCTTGGGCTGGGGTGCGGCCCTGTGAGTGGAGCTGTCACTGCTGGAGAGGACTGAGTCTGCACGAAATTGGAGGTGAGTGGGGCCCTCGGCTCCTTGGGCCCTGCTTGCGCCTCCCACGAGTCTCGGCCTGGACACCTGCTGTGACTCTGGCTGGGGGGGCAGCGGTGGGAGCCCGCCTGGGCCTGATGCGGCCTACTTGATCTTTGTGTGGAGCCCGCCCTTTGGGACGGAACTGAGGCATCTATCCTGCTGATGCCAGACAGGGGGGCACGGAGGATCACGTCTCGCCCTGCTGGGCTGCCTCCCCCGACTGGAGCTTGGCTTGTGTCCTCTTATGGTGGCCCGGCTGTGCTCTCCTGTTGGGGGCTGGGGCCCCCAGCACTCCAAAGAAAATGGAGTATATGTGGCGGAGGACTCCATCCTCCGGTGACTGAGAAAACGTGGCAGAGGTGTTGGCTTCCTATGCTGGCCTCCCGCGTCCTGACAGCGGCCTGGATAATACTGCCCCACCCCACTGCGAATTGGATTGGAGGCCAGTGGAGCTCTGATCTCCTAGGGACTAACTGGTTGCCAATAATGCTTCGCAGAGCTTGGGCGTGGCTCTGAGGACCCTCTGGTGGGGTCATCCACCTGTGTCGTGCGCTGTGGACTGAGTCGGGGGGTGCCCTCCTTGGTGTTTTCCGCCTTCCTGGGGACAAAGCTGATGGGCGTCGGTGCCCGCTTGGAGACTAAGGCGGAGGGCTGGTGTTTGCTATCCTTGCTGATTACTCCTGAGGCTGATCCGTGAGGACCGTGGTGGACGGCGTTGCAAACTGACGCAGTGCTTAAGGACAGAGCTGCGAAACCTTCAGGGCCTAATACAATAACCCAATACACGACGTCCCACCTCCCCCCTCAGCGCATAACGAGGCAGACAGGGGGTACTGAGTAGGATGCTGTTGAGGGGAACGGGGGAGCCCTCCCGGGCAGAGCTTCTGGCCGCCATACAAGGTTCCAGGAAGGCGTTGGAGAACCAGATCGAGACTGTCTCTATTGACGTAAATCTACTGAGGGCAGACCTATGAAAAATCACAGATAAGGTGACCACAGCAGAGGGTGACATTGTTGAATTGAAGGGGGAGGTGGCGACACTAAAACAACAGATGGCCCAGATGTCTGAGTCTACGAGGGCCCTGGAGCGCTGCGCTGAGGACGCGGAGGGCCGCGCCAGCCGCAGTAACATCCGCGTGCTGTGCTTTCCGGAGAGAGTGGAACAGGGTTCGGCGGAACAGTTCCTAGAGCAGTAGATCCGCACCCAGCTGCGCCCGTGGGGCCTTTCAGAGGTATTCGTCGTGGAGAGGGCACACGGGGCTCTGGTGCAGCGCCCCCCCCCCCGTCTGGCGCTCAGCCGAGGGCAATAAAAGAAAAAGTCTTGAATTACCGGGACAGAGACTGTATACTACGAGCCGCTAGGGAGCAGAAAGATTTATGCTAAATCACCAGTACTACACCAGGCAGGTCCAGGAATTGAGAAAACCTTTCCTGGGGGTCAAGAGGAAGCTCCGGGATCTACAATTGCAGTACATGCTCCCATACCCCGCCAAACTGAAGGTACTCTTTCAGGGCACACTTCTTTGAGACTCTGGGCGAGGTCTGGGAGTGGCTTGAGATACGTGGTGATGCGCTCCCCATGTATCTCAAGCCTGGAACAGTGAGATCAGAGGGGGAGGTGGAGTGCCCGCTCTGGCAGGGGATCGCAGGGCAAAGCCGGACCGGCAGTTTGCGACATACCAGAACAGCGGCAGGTCACTGTGGATGCAGACTGTACCATGCAGCTGGGCACGTCTGAGTTGGAGTGCCCGGGGTCTCCTGCTGTGGCCACAGCATTGGATCCTGATGACCAGTCGTAGGTGCTGGGCCACACGATCGACATCATACCTGAGACATTGCTGGAGGAGACTTCTGGAGCTTATGGGGACTAGGGGATGGCTCTTCTGAATGGTTCATGCTTTGCCTAAGTGCGTAGTTAACTGTTCGCTCCTGGGGGTCTCAGTTGGCTGAGGGGGCGGGTTCGGGGATCTGGGGTTGCCTAGGTGGGGGAGAGTGATGTAGCTGAGCCCAAAATAAGGGGTGAAGTGTGTGAGAATATGTGCCCCCTTTGATTGGTCCCTAACATATAGAACTGTTGTGAAGTTAATGATGTTTCCACAAGGAATGTCTGGTTCGTCTTGGGTGGGCAGGGCGGGGTTGCTCGTTGCACTGAAGTGCTTAGTTACAAGCCCCAGTTGGGCTAATGGGGAAGCTGTGCACGTCCTGGCACAAGCATGGGTTGGGCAATACAGCTAGCATTTCCGCACGTATGTTGTCTGCGGGCGGGGGTTGGGGAGTTTTGTTTTACAGGTTATTTAATGTTGTGCACACCATGAGGGTAGTCCGGGGAGGGAGTGTTGATGGCGGCGGGGGGTCTGCGCGTGGCGCAAATTTCAAAGATGAGACAGTATGACAGCAGAGGTTAGGTTCGTCGGCTGGAATGTTTGGGGGTTAGGTACCAGCACAAAGCGTCACAGGGTGCTCTCCTTCTTAAAACGGCACCGTACCTCGATTGCCTGCTAACAGGAAACGCACTTGGACGACTCTGGTGCTGCTAGAGTGGCCAAAACGTGATGGGCCAGTTATTTCATTATTCTTATTTAACTTACGCTAGAGGGACTCTGGTGTAGGTGGACCCAGGGATCTCGTTCACCCGCAATACGTGGAGGCTGATGTGGACGGCCGGTATCTGTTGCTACAAGGCGTCCTTGATGGGCACGAGATTGCAATACTGAACACTTATGCACCAAACACTGATGAACCTGCCTTTTATCAAACTACACTAGACCTGGTAGCCGCAGACCTAGACATGCCACTTCTGTGGCTTGGGGACTTCAACTGCATCCTAGATCCTGACTTGGACAGGCACCCTCCCAGGAGCGGTGCACAACCTCAAATGACTAAGAAACTGCACGCTGTGATGGAGGAATTGGGATTGCGCGATGCCTGGCGGGATAGGCACCCAGCCCAGAAGGTGTTCACGTGTTGCTCACCCACTCACAATAAGCATATTAGACTAGATAGGGCACTAGTGTCTGGTGCACCGGCCTTCCCGGAGTTGGAGGTGACCCACTTAGCCAGATTCCTGTCTGATCACGCCCCGGTTAGCTGCGTAACTCGGTGGAATCCCCCCATTCCGGGCCCCTGGAGATGGAGGATGCCGCCTGACATATTGGAAGATCAGGAGGGGAGGGAGATGCTTTCCTGGGCAATAACAGACTACATGATTGGAGTGTGACCCCTACCAGAGCCACAGAATGGGAGGCACTGAAAGAAGTGATGCCTGTGGAGGCTATGGGGCTGACTTGTGGGATCAAGTGCCTGTTACAACAGGAACTAAGAGAAGGGGAAGATGGCCTAGTGGACCTCCGACCCTCGGTCTAGGTCCACTCTCTCTCCACTGCTCCGCTGTGCCGTCTCTTGCCTCCAGACCGCGACCTCCTCCTTGGGAGGTTCGAGGCTGCTGCCCGCTCCAACTGGGACCAGACTGCCTCCAACCACCGTAACCTTCTCAGCCGCTTTTTTTCTTAATTTTTTCCCTGTTGTGCCACTGTTATTGTGCCCATCTGTGTCTTGCTCTAATTCCACCACTGTTTTTATTTTCTCGTGCCTGCCTGTTCCTTTTGCCTTTTGCCGCTACTGCCCCTGCGGCCCCTCCCCCGGAATTTCCCCCAGAATTCCCCCGGAATTTTCCCTCTGGAATTTCCCCCGGAATTCCCCCTGGAATTCCCCTGCTCCCGCCTCCCAGCCTCTCCTCCCTCCCACCTCCCCTACTTAATGGCAGCCGCTGCGCGGTCGCGCCGCCGGCGCGCCGAAGGCTCGCCAAAGACAAGCCCGTCTGCAGGCAAGCCCGTCTGCTCCCGTCCGCGACCCGACCGCGGCCAGCGCCAGGAACCCTGGACCTCCCACTACACCCCCTGGAAGACTTAGAGAATGCCAACAGGCCTCGCCGAATACGACCCACGGCCAGTTCTCCTGCCTCCACTGCCGCCAGACCCTCACCGCCGACGCCAGCACCGGCGACACCCAAAAATGCATCCTCCTCAACATACGCTCCGTACACAAACACGCCATGGAAATCTGGAACCTACTCGACTCTCTTTCGCCTGACATCGCCTTCTTCACAGATACCTGGATCAACGCATCCTCCGCCTCCGACATCAGCACCGCCATCCCAGACGGATACAAGATCCAGAGGAAAGACCGCCCCAACCACCCAGGAGGGGGCCTCCCCATCACCCACAAGAGCACCCTCCGCCTCACCACCTCCAGCGAAACCTTCCCCTCCGCCGAACACCTGCACTTCAAGATCCAGACCACCCCCAAAGCCACACTCCGAGGAACCCTCGTCTACAGACCCCCCGGCCCCCGAACACCCTTCGCCGCCACCATCACCGACTTCATCGCACCCCACGCGATCGCCTCAACAAACTACATACTCATTGGAGACCTGAACTTCCACCTCGACAACCCCAGCGACCCCAACTCCACTATCCTTCGTGACAACCTCACCAGCATCGGACTTAAACAACTCGTCAACACACCGACCCACAGAGCAGGACACACCCTCAACCCCATCTTCGCGGCAGGAAACAGCGTCCATTTCAGCCACACAACGCAGCTGCCATGGACCGACCACCACTGCGTACACTTCGCCATCAACAAACCCAAGGCACCCAAACCAGCCCCACGCCCACCACGAAGGAACTGGAGCAAGGTTACCGACGAGCAACTTAACTCCACCCTCAACCGAGACAACCACACCTGGGCACCCGACGCAAACAGCGCAAACGACGCAGCCAGAGAACTCCACACCTGGATCTCCAACTGCGCAGATGAGCTCGCCCCGCTACGCAACCCCGACAGACAACGCCCCAGGAAAGCCGCCTGGTTCACAACCGCTCTCCAAGAAGCCAGACGCACCTGCAGACGCCTGGAGAAGAACTGGAGAAACACCAAGACAACCAAAAACCACACCACCTACAAGGACGCCATGATGGACTACCACAACCAGATCAGAGCCACCAAAAGGAACTTCATCCACAACAAAATCCTGGCCAACTCCACCAACTCCAAGGAACTTTTCAGTGTCATTCAAGAATTCACCAACCCACGCAGCGAAGCCACAGACATCACCCCATCCCAAGACCTCTGCGACAAGCTTGGAACCTATTTCCACCTCAAGATCAAAAACCTCTACGACAACTTCATCGACCATCCACCAGGCGCCACAGACGGCCCCCCGCCCCCCAGAAACACCAGCCAGCCCACCATCTCCAACTGGACACCGATCACGGCCGAAGACACCGCCTCGACCATGAAAAGCATCCACTCGGGGGCCCCCACCGACCCCTGCCCCCCTCACATCTACCACAGAGCTGTGGCCGCCATCGCACCCGAACTACAACGCACCATCAACACCACCTTCAAAACAGGCACCTTCCCAGATGACTGGAAGCGCGCAGAAGTCAGACCCCTGCTCAAGAAGCCCACAGCTGACCCCACCGACCTCAAGAACTATCGGCCCATCTCTCTCCTCCCCTTCGCAGCCAAAGTTGCAGAGAAAACAGTCAACAGGAAACTGACACGATTCTTTGAAGAGAACGCCGTCCTCGACCCGTCCCAATCCGGATTCCGAAGCAACCACAGCACAGAGACCGCCCTACTCGCCGCCACAGATGACATCCGCACCCTCCTGGACCAAGGCCACTCCACAGCCCTCATCCTACTCGACCTATCAGCGGCCTTCGACACCGTCTCCCATCGCACACTAGTCGTCAGACTACATGATGCAGGCATACAAGGAACAGCCCTGGACTGGATCCGATCATTCCTCACCGGAAGAAGCCAAAGGATCAGACTCCCACCCTTCCTCTCCGACCCCACGAAAATCACCTGCGGAGTCCCACAGGGTTCATCACTGAGCCCCACCCTCTTCAACATTTACATGGCCCCCTCGCAGCCATCGTCCGACAACACGGCCTCAACATCGTATCCTACGCCGACGACACCCAGCTCATCCTCTCCCTCACCAAAGACCCCACCACTGCCAAACTCAACTTCCAGAAAGGAATGCAAGACGTCGCAGTCTGGATGACCAACAGCTGCCTGAAGCTCAACGCCGAGAAGACAGAAGTCCTCGTCCTCGGTACCACCCCTTCTGCATGGGACAGCACCTGGTGGGCGACCGCCCTCGGAAGCCCACCTACCTCCTCAGACCACGCCAAGAACCTCGGCATCGTACTCGACTTATCACTCTCCATGAACCGACAGGTCAACGCCGTCACCTCCAGCTGCTTCAACACCCTCTGCATCCTCCGCAAGACCTTCAAGTGGATCCCCCCTCAGTCAAGGAAGACAGTCACCCACGCACTCATCACCAGCAGACTGGACTATGGAAACGCACTCTACGCCGGCATCAACAAGTCCCTACTCCGCAAACTCCAGACAGTACAGAACACCGCCGCCAGACTCGTCCTCGGCATCCCCCGACACGAACACATCAGCCAACACCTACGAAGTCTCCACTGGCTCCCCGTGGAGAAAAGAGTCACTTTCAAAATCCTCACTCACGCCTACAAATGCCTACACAACAACGGACCCAAATACCTCAACGACAGAATCAACTTCCACGTACCCAAAAGAAACCTCCGATCTTCCAACCTCGCACTGGCCAAAACCCCGCGCATCCAAAGAGCTAGAGCAGGCGGAAGATCCTTCTCTCACATTGCAGCCAAGACCTGGAACGAGCTACCGGCAGACATCAGACGCGCCCCCTCCCTGAACACCTTCAGGAAGACCCTCAAGACCTGGCTCTTCGGCTAAACAGATCTGCGGACCCCCCCCCCTCAGCGCCTTGAGACCCTCACGGGTGAGTAGCGTGCTTACAATTCCGTGATTGATTGCCTAGTAGAGGCCCAGTCGGGTGACCCAGCACTCGCCAATGCTGCGAGTGTGAGATAAGAGAATGGATTAGTGACACATGGGACAGGGTGGACAAATATACGCTCAGCCGCTATCGCCAACAGCTTCATGCCGAAGGGGACAAATCCGGTCGCTTACTGGGCTGGATATTAAGGAGGGAGCAGGCTCCACTATTACTGACCTGTCTGCGTGACCCCACTGGGGTGGCGTAGTGGGCAAAAGAACGATGGATTTAACCCAGATCTTTTGACTGGGGGAGAATGTTTGCATTGTCAGCATTCCGTCCATCATTTGTTTGCTGTCACACTTTTTGCCCTAAGTGGGATGGGTATGCCCAGACGTGGGTCCCTTGCTCACTGTGCCACTGGATTCAAGCTAGCCTGGCTGAAGAAGGGTGACATACCCAGAAACCGGTCCCAGGATGCTTGCTTCCGGTCCAGGGAGGACCTGGCCTGGCAGTTCGGTCTGGACTGTTCCCATGGGGCACAGGGTCAAGACTGATTTGCATATGGCTGGGTCCAAACTGGGGTGGCGTAGTGGGCAAGAGAACGATGGATTTAACCCAGATCTTTTGACGGGGGGAGAATGTTTGCATTGTCAGCATTCCGTCCATCATTTGTTTGCTGTAACACTTTTTGCCCTAAGTGGGATGGGTATGCCCAGACGTGGGTCTTTGCTCACTGTGCCACTGGATTCAAGCTAGCCTGGCTGAAGAAGGGTGACATACCCAGAAACCGGTCCCAGGATGCTTGCTTCCGGTCCAGGGAGGACCTGGCCTGGCAGTTCGGTCTGGACTGTTCCCATGGGGCACAGGGTCAAGACTGATTTGCATATGGCTGGGTCCAAACTGGGGTGGCGTAGTGGGCAAAAGAACGATGAATTTAACCCAGATCTTTTGACTGGGGGAGAATGTTTGCATTGTCAGCATTCCGTCCATCATTTGTTTGCTGTAACACCCACTGGGGACATAGCTTACACCAGGGTGGGCATAATGGAAGTCTTTAAACAGCACCTACTGAGGGTTTACACGGCGGATCCCACCGTTTGTGTGGACCGCTATATCCCCTTCCTCCAGGGTCTGGCGCGGACCTGCCTCCCACCAGAGGGGTTGAATGAATTGGATGGCCGGTTGACGCTAGATGAAATCCTAGAGGCATTGCGGGAGCTCCCTCGGGCCAAAGCCCCGGGAGGGACGAGTTCCCTCCGGAATTCTATCAGACCTACTCGGTGAAGCTAGCCCTGCCTCTGTTACAGGTATATGAGGAGGCGTTTGAGCGAGGAATCCTACCCCCATCCAAGAGGGAGGGGGAGATCTGTATGTTGTTGAAATAAGGGGGCGAAGAACGGGACCCGTGGTGTATCGCCCACTAACCATGATCAACGTGGATGTAAAAATCTTGTGTAAAGTATTGGCCAGGCATCTGTCCCTATACATGCCCCTCTTGATACATGAGGATCAATGTGGGTTCATACCAGGCCGCAACACGGGCTTGAACATACGACGTTTAACGTATGTTATGCATGAGGTTAGGGACTCAAATGAGGAGCTAGCCCTAGTGGCTGTGGATCTCGAGAAAGTGTTTGATACCGTCGACTGGGGGAACCCGCTGGAAGTATTGAGATCAGCCGGGTTTGGCCCACGGTTATGCAAATGGGGGTGCGGGTAGGCCCGTGCCGGTCGGAGATGTGGATGCTGGAGAGGGTAACACACCAGGGCTGCCCGCTGTCCCCACTGATTTTTGCACTGGCCATTGAGCCGCTTGCGCTCTGGGCGCCTAGGGACCTTGGGTGTTGGGGCTTAAGGGTGGGAAAGAGCTTACAGGTGGTCTCGTTATATGCAGATGATGCCCTGTTTTATATCTCCTCCCCCTGCGAGGTGATGCCTAGGCTACTTCAGCTCCTAGAAGACTTTGGTGCATGTTCGGGCCTACGGTTAAACAAGCACAAATCTTTGCTCTTCCCCCTGGCTGCCTTGGCCGCTTGCTCACCGGAGCTCCTTCCAGACCTTGGGTTGAGATGGGAAACTGGTCACTTTAGATATTTGGGGGTGCAGGGGATGTGGGGCTCACCTGGTTTTCCGCAGAGGCGAAATGGACAGAACTGATGCTAAGTCCCAACTTCCCTCACCCACCTCCTTCGCCCAACAAAGTCAAAGCAAAAGAGAAAAGGTGGGGAAGAGGGGAAACAAAACAAAGAAAGGGAAAAGGAGTAAAGTCCGCTGGTCTGTTCAATGTGGTGTTGCAAGGTTTCCTAATGGGAAAAGACACAAGCATAAGTAGGATTCCTTGAACCAAGGGACTGTTGCATGAAGTTTGGTAACTTTAGTATTTTACCTGTTGAAAGTTCTGCCAGGTGTATCTAGGAGGTATCGAATGAATAAAGCGTAACTCATACAGTGTATCTAAAAAAGCAAACATACACTTATTATTCATAAGGACTGCAGAATTTGAACACTAAACAATGATAAGGGTGAAACATACCAACCTTAACGTAAACCATTAGTAGAATTCAACGGACCCATAAGAAAATATACCATTGCCTGAAAACTAGGAAAAAAACTAAAAACGTATTTTTCTAGTGAGGACAGCCAAGAAGGAAAACAGAAATGTGGCACAAAAAGGTGCAGGGTCTACGTGTGTAATACATTCAGGGATAAATGGTTAAAAATCAATCTCTTATTTATTTTGTAGCAAAGAGATTTGAAGATATCGTGAATCAAAACAAGTTCATGGCTGGGAATATACTACACAACAAGCGAAGGAGCACAATATCAGCTAAGTATCAGGATTGCCAACTAATACTGGAAAATAGCTTGTGTCCTACCTTCAACCTAGAACTCAGATTCTTTAAATACCTTCTTTGTTTTTACAATGTAGGTACCAGAGCGATGGCAGCGTAAGGAAATGCTGCACCAAGACAAAAAACTGAATCCGGCCGACAAAGGAGCTCCGAGGCTGAACTATGCCCCAGGAAGAAGACGCGGTAATTCGGAAGCAGCAGTGCACAGAGGAACGCCGGGAGAAGAATGCTGAAGCGACTTCTCACTCCGACGCAGAATCAAAAAATACAGGTAAGCGGGGAATGCAAGGGAGACCTAGCGGGAGTCCGTGAAGGAACGCGAAGCGCGTTTTCCTCGCGGATCCCTCTCTTATGTAATCCTCAAGCACCACCTTCGCCAGCTGACAGGAGTCAGCAGGAGGGGCGTGCGCAAGAGGCTGCGGGCGGACACGGAAGCGCTGCTACGGGCCGCGCAGCACGACAGGTGACGCATGACGACCCGCTGTCCCTGCACCTCAATGTGTACAGGGTGATGGAGGCACTCAAGGGATGGGTGGCATTTTGGAACTCACTGCCGCTCTCTGTTATGGGCAGGCCGACGGTCACTAAGATGGTGGAGTTACCAAGGTGCCTCTACGTGCTCAAGAACTCGATGTGTAACATTCCCATGCGTGTTTTTAGACAACTGAACTCAATGCTGGTCTCCCTGTTCTGGGCGGGCCGTCGCAGCAGAGTGGCATTGCATGTCTTAACACGGAGATATGAGGAGGGGGGACTTGAAGACCCTAGGCTGGACTTCTACTACTATGCTGCGCGGTTGCGGCATGCTGCCTGGTGGCTAGATGAGGGAGACAACTGGGAGAAAAGGCTACTGAGGGGACATGTCCAGTCAGATAGACTCCAAACTGCTCTGATGAACTGCACTGGAGTGGTGGGTGACATGGCGTACGTGGTCAAACAGACTGCAAAAGTGTGGCAATCGTACGTAGAACGCATTCTGAAGCGCACGCCATTTCACAGGGAACTCGCCATATGGATACTCACCCCAGTGCGGAAAATTATGGAGGGGATGTTGTTTCAGGCATGGTGGGAGGGGGGTTGTCGGGTGCTGGTGGATCTGTACCCAAATGAAACGTTTATCTCATATGAGCAGGCTCGAGACTGTTTTGGACTGGCCAGGGGTCAGTTTCTTCAATATGCCGGCCTGTCGGATCTCGCTAGGGCGACATGGCTCACATACCCCAACATCCCACCGATGGCGCAAATGTTGGACATAATGCTTATTTGTGGTTCGGGCCGTCGACTTATCTCCCTCATCTATAGAGAAATGAGATCGGATGCGGTGGGCCCTCCCCCTAAGGCCCGCTCATCCTGGGCCGGGGATCTGTCAGACCCTTTGTCTGAGTCAAAGTGGAAGGTGATAAATACACTCACATGCAGTGTCCTGTAATGCGCGCTTCAAGCTGATACCCTTCAACTATTTACATCGCACACACATGACCCCGGTGGGCCTGAGCAGCATTGATCCCACGCACTCAGATGCATGCCCACGCTGTGGTGTCACAGGGGCACATTTCCTGCACGTGGCCTGGGGCTGTTCCGAGGTACACTGCTTCTGGACCAGGGTAGTGGAGGCGATAAGGAGGGACATGGGCTTTCAGGTGCAGATATCCCCGTTGCATTGTCTACTTGGCCATGTTACACAACCTAGGAAACGCAAATTGGAGTATAAATTGCTACAACTCCTCTTGGTCCTGGCTAAGCGCAGGGTGGCAATAACTTGGATGGGGACGCGCTCCCCCTCCCTGGATGCCTGGATGAGGGATGTGCGTGAGTGGTCCTTGGCTGAGAAGATGCACATGAAGGCTAGTAGAAGGGATGAGAGGCTCGATGAGGACCTCAGGTCCTGGAGGGAGTTGTGTCATGGGTTTCTGAACCCTGTGGGATGCTTGAGTGATCAGCATGGCTCGGGGACTCTAGTGACTGTACATCCGAGGAGGATGCCTGTTGAGGCGTCAATATTCTTATGGTCAGGCTAATACTGTCTTTTGTCTGGTGAAGTTGATTACAATCATGTACTGTGTTTTGACCTTGCTTGCTGTCGTCGGTCTCTCCCTGCTGTTCTCTTATTCTTGACAATCTCTGCCCCTATTGGTTGTGCTGTTATGTTATATCTAAAAGAAAGGTTTTAAAAAAAACTTTGAATGCTGAGAAATTTGAGTTTTGTACGACAAAGCTAAAATTCTATGGCCATATCTTTTCTGATTGGGTATGACACCCGATCCAGCTAACATGCAAGCATTGTCAACTGCCGTCCCCCACATGATATTTTTTGTTACATTTGTTAAGGAAATGTGAAATGTGAAATCATGGCACAACAGTAGAAAGCATCACACGGTTATACGTGGTGAAAGAACAGTGCAAGCCAAAAACTTGAGCTGATGAGAGAGAGGTGAAGAGTTCACTTGAAAGCAGAATGCATGACCTACAAGGTTGTAGTTAAAGAGAAACTCATGTTTGACAAGCTTGAGGGAATTTATGGCCTTAGCACACAGGCATGTATTCTGTTGTCCTAATTAAACAAGAATGCGATTGAAGATGATTGAAGAATAGGAGCAAGAGATTGAATTAGCCAAGAACACATGGAAACTAAAAAGAGGTCTTAGGAGCACAATGATAAAGCATACACACCAATAAATATGAATTCACTATAAATACGCACACCTTCAAAAGTAGAAGAATACTTAGGTGCTCATTTCGATGTAGGTCGGAGTTGCCTCCAACCGACACCATTTCTGTGTGAGAACCGACCGACCATAGGTCGGCAGTTCTGCACACCTCATTACGATGCTCTATGGGAGCTTGTGCAGCGGGCAGAAACCACCCGCAGCACAAGCTCCCATTGAGGAATGGGAGTTTGTGTAAATCCCTGCACCGTGTGGCAGGCACCCCACACGAGCAGGGATTTTCAGGAGCCCCAACTGGAGGCCGCGGAGGGATGGGGGCACTGCTAGGGGCCCCCAAAGACACTCTTCGATAGCACTTCAATGTCGGAAAGGCCGACATGGAACTGCTGTTGGAAAGTGCCATCATAATACCGACGGCGGAAACGCCGTCCGTTAGGGATTATGTGGCCCTTCCGACTGCCCGACAGACTCCTGGAGCCCGTCGGAACTGAGTCGAATTCTCCGGCCGGTTTGGACTCCGACCGCCGTCATTGAAATACGGCGGTCAGAGTTCAAACCTACGATGCCGGTCGGAAAGCCTCCGACCAGCGGTCAGAGGTTTTCCGACCGACATCGAAATCAGGCCCTAAATTTGTTAAGCATTGTTAGACCTGCAATAAAGGATGTGTAGTGAATTAGGTTAAAGTTTAGGGTCATAGGCGGCATGATGTTTTTTTCATAACTAATATATAACTATGTCTTGGTTCATTGTTTGACGTTTTATAATAAAGTATTGTCTGACTTTGTATAAAAGAAGCTGCCTATGAAGCAACAGATTGAGACCGGCTGTTTACTTGTGTGAGCTTGCCACTCTCCCCGTCACGGCAGTAAAGAGCAGTCTTTACATACATGTTAAAGTAGCACATTTTTTCCTCAATGCCACAAAATATGACTCCTCAGTAGGAGTTTTATATATCCTTACAGATAGACAGGATATTGAGGATGAGATAACATGAATAAAGAAGACAGGTTATCCTACTACTGTAGGATGGGTTCAGATGGTCTTAGATTTAGGATTTTTAGAAGTAAAACGCCCGCCCACCGAGTGTAGTAGTTATTTAGTGAATCCTTTACCCCCAGATTGTGTTCATAGGCTAGGATTCAGAGTCACTGGATCAGTTATTGCCCGTGATCAATGGCATTCTGATATTGAATTTTCCAGTAGGGTCATGTCTTTATGGAATGGTACTGATGTTAGTCAGGATACAGTAAAGAAGTGTGGCGTATATGGAGCAAAGCGTTGCGCATTACACTGGGATAGATAGTACAGTAAGTCCTCAGACAGTCATTAGATTAACCTTTGTTTCTTTATGTTTAGGGTAATGTGGAGAACTACTGTTTGCCTAGTTACCACCAAACTGGGGGAACTTATATTCAATGATCACCTTGCACGACCCTGTTTTGGTAATTCCTGGAAATAATATTTCAAGTCTACATAAACACCCCATGAGCCGCCCAATTACTTTATTGCTTCATCATGAAAGGAAAAGAACTGCAGAGTATTATGGCACTAATACTTGGAATGACATTCCTCAGGAGTGTCGGTTGTTTAATGATGCACAGCTATTCTTTTGGAGCATTTTGCTGTTTGTTTAGGCTAAGGCAACAGCCAGATGGCTGCAGATAACTCAATGGGAGCTACTCAAGTGCATCATTACTACAAAAGATGGATTTAATGCCATAAAGGAGGAGCTGAGTCCTATAAGAATGATGATAATGCAGCACTGTTATGTACTTGACCTTATGATGACCATACAAGTAGGGGTATATGTCAAGATAGGACCTGCTTGCTGTACTTTTATCCCAGAAAACAATGCAGACATTGGAACTTTGTCAGAGGCTATACAGACTTTACGCACTTTACAAAAGTAGATGGTAGATGAAGGCGGTCCCGCAGATAATTGGTTCAGTGGGTGGCTGTCATTGCTGGCTTCCTGGATGTGGTGATTGTTGGTAGCCTTGTTGCCAACTATTGAGAATCTGCTAACGTTTTATTGTGTTGTACAATTAGTTCTAGCATGTTGTAGAAAGATAAGTACAAAGTCGGTAGAGATGTTCCAGTTAGGACACCAACACAAGTAGTAGATTCTCAGGCAACATATATCATCTAGTGCCAAGTGTAGACCAGTGTTTAGATCCAGTAGTTGAAATATCACCTAGAGGGGGGGAATGCGATACGAAATGTGAAATGTGAAATCATGGCGCAACAGCAGACAACAGTAGAAAGCGTTACACAGCTATACATGGGAAAGAACAGTGCAGGCCAAAAGCTCATGCTGATGAGAGAGAGGTGAAGAGTTCACTTGAAAGTAGAATGCATGACCTACAAGGTTATAGTTAAAGGAAAACTCAAGTTTGACAAGCTTGAAGGAAATTATGGCCTTAACACACAGGCTTTGAAGTCAAAGAGAGGGGGCTCTGGGATCCAAAGGGATAGAGCTCCCAAAAACTTGCAAGTTTAAAATAAATGTTCCCTTTGGTCAATCTAATACACCCTGGTTCATACCACATATATTGCCACATTCATACCTAGAAATATTAATGATCACTGTGTTTGGAATATATTAAAGCACTTATATGCAAAAGAATTAATAAAGAATATTTTAATCAATAAAAAACTGTACAGATTCTGAAGCCCACAGGGACAATTCATGAAATAGTTAAAATACACATGAATTCTAGCCACAAAAATTCCTATATTAAAAAAACAATTTCATAAGTCCGAACATCATACCTTAATCACAAAACAAAAAACATAAAAGGAGAATATACGAAGACAATCAATTTTGTCATACAGTTTGTTAATTTGGAGATACTCTAGATAGCACAAAGCATGGGTCTAAGTTCCCTGTCTATAATTGACTGCTATCATGTCCAAATTTAACACCATAAAAGACTGGGCACATATTCTGCTGTCCTAGTTATACAAGAATGCTATTGAAGATGATTGAAGATTAGGAGCAGGAGATTAAATTAGCCAGGAACACACAAAATCTGAAAAGTGGTCTTAGGAGCACAATGATAAAGCACACACACCAATAAATATGCATTCACTATAAATAATGCACACATTCAAAAGGAGAAGAAGACTTAGTTTGTTAAGCATTGTTAGACCTGCAATAAGAATTAGGTTAAAGTTTAGGGTCTTAGGTTGCATGATGTTTTTTCCATAACTATGTAGTGATTCATTGTTTGATGTTTTGTAATAAAGTATTGTCTGACTTTGTATAAAAGAAGCTGCCTGTGAAGCAACAGATTGAGAACGGTTGTTTACTTGTGTGGACTTGCCTCTCTCCCTGTCGCGACAGTAAAGAGCTGTCTTTACATTGCTAAGAGGAGTCTGCCTTTTTCTTTATTCTTAAGTTACTCTGCAACAGTTGGTGAGCCTGCTTGGAGTCCCTCTTCTCCTCACCTGACTGCTGACACCGGACTGTCACCTGCCCCTGCTACATAGATCATTGCGCATCTTTGATCAGGTGAGCAGACACCATGCAGTCTAAAGTTCTGCTTATCCAGGGGGATGGGTAGGATCCAGGGATTGCCGTCTTTTTTAAGGTGAAGACAATGCGGACTACGTTCCATGTTTTTATATATATTGTATGACCTATCTCTTTTGGCAATGGTAAATACAGATGTAGATATAAGAGGTATAAGGATATAAGAGACATAAGGGTATCACATGCAAGATTGTGTACATGTGTTGAATAATATCAGGAAAGGCGCTACATAACCGGTTAACTTGTTATTCCCAATATAAAGTTGGAAGTGGTCAATGTGGGTAATTCTAAGAAGGAGGGTGCCAATATATGTTCCAATGTTTGACATATAGGGACAGCTGAAAGGTTGATGTCACTAAACTTTACCTCCAAGTACAATCTTAACACTTGAATTGCTATCCTGGACCTAATGTCCAGAAGTTATGCAGTGGTCTGAGAGACGCATGATTTGAAATGTTATCGTCTCTAAGAGTGGCGGGAAGTGACCAGTGGGTGCCGGCTGTATTTATTGGTTAGAGTTAGAAAAAGCAGTAGATTTTTAGGGCAACATATATCATCTAGTGCCAAGTGTGGACCAGGGTTTAGATCCAGTAGTTGGAATATCAACTAGAAGGGGGAATGTTATGGGAAATGTGAAATAATGGCGCAACAGCAGACAACAGTAGAAAGAGTCACACAGCTATAAGCAGGTGAAAGAACAGTGCAGACCAAAAATTACGATGAGAGAGAGGTGAATTCTGTTTTATTCCTTTTTGAACATCACATTTATTGTTGTTTTTTCAAGCAACATTTATGTGAATATGTTGCTGAAATAGTGTTTGAATGAATATTTTCACTAAGTTGCTATTGTTATTGTAGTCAGGCTTTAGGCTTCAAGGTGAATGCACTCCTGGAGAGCCCATGTGAGGCAGAAGATAGGTGTCAATCTCTACTGTTTGGGATTCTGATCAAAACTGAACTTGATCGAAGTGGTTAATGCTTTCAAAATATTATGTCTTATGGAGGAAAATTTGCCCATTATGCATATTGTCTCAATTTTTGTATTAATTTAAAAATTATACTGGTATAGAGAAAATAAAACTATCAATACTTTTGGTTATATTAACCACAAGTAGAAATAAGGATACTTACATTAAGCAAGCTTAGACAATGCTGCCATCCACCCATCTGTCTACAGTCTTCTGGGTAACTTCTAAATATCAAGCATAAGCCTTTTGGAAATCAGAAATCCTCTGATAATCAGTGCTGCTGTTACTATATCTAGACTCTAAGGTAAGATATCAAGGAGTACTGTTTTGGTATTAAAAGAGAGTTTAACTTCTGAGACAAGACAAACTAAATAATCCGAGAAATCCTGGATCTCACAATATTTAATAAACTTGGACATAACACCAGTAGGATACCACATTAACAACAATTATATGAATCAAGTGTATGGAGTTTGTACAGTTTTAGAGGTGAGCAGAACAATTGTCTGTGTATTGGTTGCTCATATTTGCAATGATATCAAATGAGAGGTGCGGATGACTTACCCTTATTAATTAGAGTGTGTAAAAATTTACCAGATGCAGGAAGCAATTTGAAAATATTGGGGGGTAAGGTGGAAGTATAATTAAATCGATGTAATATCACTGTTAAATTTCCAGGGTCACAAACATTTTAGGTCACCTAGGTATCACTTATAAAAAATAGCATGAGGAAACGTATGCGGAGTAAATTTAAAACTTTAAAAAATTACTTTGTGAATGAAGTCCAAAGGATATTAGTTTAATTAAAATTGTTGATTTCTTTTTAGGAAACAATGTATATTAAATTCTGTTGAACTGTTGAATAGTACAGTTTATGAATTTATGGACCAGAGAAAAACAAATTATTCATAAAATTGTTAAGTTCTGAAAACTGAACTGGAACTAAGCACCACAAATCAAGAATGTTTCCATCTCCACTAGACTGCAGTAAAAAGAATAAAACTCAAATTGTTTTGACAGGTACACATGCTGAAAATGGCAAAATGCAAAGAGCAGTTATTGACATAACTAGAATGTTAAATGGTTTTGTGATTCCGTAAGTATGATTGAGGGAGGAGGAGCCTGCTTCTGCCAGGCACTCTGCCATTTTCTATCGCGGACAAGCCTCGAGGGCTGCCCCTGGCAGTGCTCTCCCTTTGGAGTTGCGGTAGCGGGGCTTGGCGGGCTTATCTTGTGTCTCCTCCAGGAGTAAATAAACGCACACAATGGCGAGATACGGTGCCCCAGGAGCTGGTTGAGCTCTCTGCCCTCACTCTCATGGCCCGGACGAACCCTCCAGGACCCGCCGTGGGGCCACGGGGAGGCCCTTGAGGGTTGGACGGAGCCCCGGAGAGAGAGCTCCCCAGTTGAGGACACCAGTGAATAAATTACCAGTGCCTAGGGGCATTCTGAGGTCTTGCCAACATCTATTTTGCCAACATCTACTTGCCAACATCTATTTTGGCTATTACATTCCACGTGGTTTCTGTATAACCTCAACGTCGCCACACTGAGTGGGCACCCACCGCTTGGACTCACCGTAGACTGTTAAACAGGCAGTGGTGGTTTCTCCCCGAGGGCGTCGGGGCTCCGCCCCCATTACTCATACGCTCATATTTTATTTTATAAAAAAAATATCCGTTTTTTTATGATGTCTTCTAAATAATATATTACTGCCGCCGTGACAGTGGCCGTTCGTTGTGGCGGCCGGCTGGAGGCATGTCACGTGACGGTCTCCTTGCATGCCCCCCCTTGCGGTCCCAAAGAGGCCTAAGTGTTTGCCGGGCTGACAACCTCACAGCCCTGAAGGCTGTGATGTCATCAGCTCGGCAAAGACCTAGCTTCAGGGCTCAGTCTCCACCCCCTGATGGCGTGGAGGCAAAGTTAGCCCCGGGCGTTTTAAGTCCAAGCCCGGTATAGCTAACCCTCCACGTCAATCAGAGAGTGGAGAGCTTGTCACCTAGCCCTTTCCCAACTCATTACAGGGCGTGGTGGGACCCACTCTGTGACGAGTTGGGAAAGGGGTGTGGCAGGCGGGAAGCCGAGGATTCGAGTCTGCGCAGACTCAACCTCAGACTGCTTCCCGCGCGTGGTGGCACTTTCAGGAAAGAAGTCACTGCGTCACGGACACGGACTGCAGTCCCCCGAGACAGTCCATTACTGCAGTGCACTGTTGCTGCTTGCCGGTGCCACCACAGCAGCACTGACTCGACTGCAGGGGACTAAAGTGAACTCAGGAGTCACCAGCAGGCCAGGTAAGGCCCAGGCGGGCATTTTTTAAAGTTTACGGTAGAGCCGCGGTGGGGAAGCAGACTCGAGTCTCGCCAGGGTGGGTAAGTTTTTGTGAGTGGACTGCTGCACTCATCTGTGTTTGAGTTCAAAGTCACACATAAGATTCCCGTCAGTTCTGAATCACGCCTTTATTTAATGAGGTTGACATAACGAGGTCTATTGAGTTGGGCAATAGAAACATCTAATATCTTTATTTGTTTCAGGAGTTTTCATGCGCTGCCCTTTGCTTTATGGCTGCCTCGCAGCACAGGCATACGTATAAGAGCGCCGAGTGAAATGTTTGAAAAGTTCGAGGGTAGTTACAATTACACATTTATTCCTACTCCTAAAGCTAGTGGGTGCCAGTATCACTGGGCGCCTTCCGGTAGGCGCCATGTTTTCACTAGGCCTCATGAGCCGTGCACTTGCGCGCTCAGCATGCAGTGGGTTTGTCACACAAGTGCTGTGGCAGTGCTTAGCCCTGCTTCAGCCTGCCTGAGTGAGCTCTGTTGTAATAGAAGATCGGGGCTTAGTGCACTACTGTGTGGTGTGCCGGATTTAAAGCACTCCAGTGTAATGAGTAGTCTGGGAATTCGGAACACACACGTATTGTGCTCATATGCTAATTGGCGCATTGTACATTCTGTAATATGATATCACGAGGGTACTATATCTATGGCAGTGTTAGTTTCACTGATTCTTATTCTGTGGTTTGTGGGTATTATAGTACTGTGTTCACATACCTCTCGTTGACTGTGTTTATTTCCTGGTTTCCGCATTTTGTTCTGTTTTCCTGCGCTTGCCAAACTCTGCTTTGCGAGTTTTACCTATATTGTCCTCAGGCTGTTATTCTCAGAATTGCCACATTATGGTGTTGGATCCCATGTTATATTGGACACGTGGCAGTGTTTATTGGAGTGCTGTGGTCCTCTGCTTAATCATTGGAGTGCACACATTATAGTACCATGTTTTGTGGTCAGTCTCTAGACCGCATCTATTACAGCTGCAGGGCCTGTGGAAATTGGAATAATGCAGCAGAGAAGGACCAAATTATGTGGAAGGATTGACTAATTTATGCGGCATGAAAAAAGCTAACTATGCAGCAGAGGAGGAATTATGTGGCACGTGCAGCAAGTCAATGAGTATGTGGACCACGCTGCTGCTGAAGAATCTTGTAATTCCAGTGGCTCTTATTATAGCATTACAATCTTGTGTTTATTATACCACAGAGTGTGTAGACAGTTGGCTTATATTCCTAAACTATGCTCTTTAACTTGTACTCATTATAGTGCCGTTTTCTTGTGGGAAGTCGCCTGTTGGCACCTTAAAGCAATGTCTACCTCTGTCTTTCCTCTGAGTTGTGTACACTGTAGTCCTGCTTTCTTTGTGTGCAGCTGTGTACTGTGCACCTCGCAGGAATATTATCCTGTTGCTTCCCTTTGAGGTGTGCACATTCTTGTGTTATTTTCCTGTGGTAACGTCCTGTGATGCGCACTGTGATTTTCTCATAGTAGTATATCAGTTTTGCATCTGTTGGGCCACCTTGAATGCCACTTTATCTCACGTAGGCACTGGCTCAGTAGACAGATCCAACCTATTTATGCAACATTATTAAAATTAATTGTGGTTTATTGCAATTTAGAATGGTTCATTCATGAGGCCTTGGAACTGACGATAGTTTGAGGGGAGGCAGTGGCCTGTTTCTGTTTAGCACAGTGGCTTCCGAAAGTCTTGAAAATGCACCATTTGACCACTCATTTTTCAAAGTTTTCTTCGGGGGAGAACCCCCCCCGAACCCTCCTTAGATCATTCGGGCTCGCTCGCTACGCTCGCCCGCCATGGTGTGCTCCACCACTAATTTTACGCCCACCACTTTCAAATGTCACCAGCCGCCACTGTAAACAGGGGCTCCAGAACTACATTATCTCCTCAGAACCCGAGCTTGCATAAACAGGATAAAAAATCAGTGATAGCTGTTTACAGGGAATTCTGCCAAGAGTCATGTCTCTTGGAAGAAAATGATCTCTATAGTCACCCATTCTGCTGCTACCGCAGAGAGATTCCAACCCCCAGGGTACACCACAGAGCCCAGGAGGAGGTACTCCACCGTAACTATTGCACTCTTAAGCACAGGGAGACCTGCAGACATGGTATGCTCATTCTGCTGCTACTGCAGGAGGACTCCAACCCTCAGAGTACAGCACAGGGAGACTCGTTGGCACTTGACCAAGAGTGGGCCCGTCTGAGCCTGTCTGAGCTTGAAATAGGCTGGACTGGCCCTAACCTCTTGGCTTTTTGTTTTCAGTTTTGCTCCACTACTTCCTTGCCATCTTCTTTGGTGTATTGTTCGATTTTTTTGTCTCAACCATGGTGAAAAAAAAGCTTCTCCTTACAATGGTGAAGGCTTCGGGTAAGTCTTCCACTTCTAATGCGCAGTTTCTAACTAGTGCTATGGGGCAATTGACAAAGAAATTAACACTGTTAAAGAGAGACTGGTAATTTGCCATCAGGCCTCATCAGAATTACAAAAGTAATTTATCATTAAATACCTCACTTAGGAGAAGTAGCGGGCCATCGGAACTGTTGCGGACATTGAAGTTAATGGGTGTGTGCAAGGTAACTCTCACTCTATTACCTCCATTTCTTCATCTGATTTACTACCTCAACCACCTCTCAGGCGCAAAAAGACATCAGGACCTACTTCTAAAGTATTGGGTAAACGCACACAGGGGGGTACTGTAACTATTAACAATTCATTCAAATCGTCTAGCAGAAAGGTTAGATGCATCAAATTCCCCCTGCTAATTCAGAAGATTTTTTCGCTCTACTTGTCTCCATGCATGCTCTAGAACAGAGGTCTTCAAACTGTGGGGCGCGCCCCCCTGGGGGGCCGTGGCTATGTTCCTAGGGGGGTGCAAATGCCTGTGTAAATACTTGTAAATGAAGATGGCCTGAAAGTGCGACTTTCTTTATTTATCGCGTTTCCAGGCTGTCTTCGTTTACATCCAGCAAGTAAAGGTCATATAAAACCATGGCAACTGTTATTCTTTTCGCCATGGTGGCGGGTTCAAAGACGTGGCTAAGTGGCTAAAAAGGAAAAGAACAACATTTCCTGTAAGTATTTGGTTGATTTAGCCAGCTGCATATAAAATAATGCACATACCATAAACGAAAAATAAATGCAAATTAAAGTAATCCTTGGAAACGCTTTCTTTATAATTATCAAACCTCAATTCATTAATGCGATCACTACAGTTGTCTGTGAAACCACAGAATCAGACAATAGAATCCTGCTTGGCATAGTGTGGAATCCTAACTTTTCTATTTATAATTCGGTGAAG
This sequence comes from Calotriton arnoldi, assembly GCA_963921515.1. NCBI lineage: Eukaryota > Metazoa > Chordata > Amphibia > Caudata > Salamandridae > Calotriton > Calotriton arnoldi. The sequence continues at coordinate 2,486,839 of CAWUFW010001346.1, read as the reverse complement.
TCCCAGCCTGTAACATAAAGCACTGTGAATACGCAAGTCATTATTTAACATATTTATTATACACTGTATAAGCAAGGCTGCTGGAATTATGTGCCGGGAAGGATGAAATTATGTGGCAGGGTTGACTAAGTTATGCGGCAGAAAAAAAAGCCAACACATGCGGCTTAACACAGTACTTTTTGTGTTAGTGTTTCTTCATTATTTTATCCATTTTACACATGCTAACACTGTGTGGGCAAATGTTTCACCTCATTAATGCCAGATTAACACCCAAATTCAGCAATAAGCAACAGAAAGCTGACTGTCAACCTTTGCGATGGGCCTTCCACTGCGTGGCAACATGTGTTGTTGCCTTTTTAGTAACTTTTGATCCGTTTGAGCTAGAAACAGATTGTTTGTTAAAATCTGTAGAATATGCAGCAGATGGTGAATTATGTGGTATGTGGATTTTAAATGGCCATCACTACAATTAGTGCAGCAGGTGCAGTGGCACTAGGGCAGTACACACCAATTGTGTCTGTGTTACCCCCCGCCCCTCTGCCCCTTCCCCTCAGCGCCTTGAGGCCCGTTCCGGGTGAGTAGCTTGCGCTCTATAAACCCCTGATTGATTGATTGATTGTTACTAGCATAAAGGTGGATGGGAACCCTTTTTTCCTGGTAAGCATTAGGGCCATAGTTACCCTTGCAGCGCAGGGAACAGGTCCAAATCAACAGGCAGCAAGATGTGGGATTTACTCCCTTTTCTTTTTGACACAAAGGAGCAGACAACCTGCTTTGGACCTTACAACTAGGAGTGATGGGGCAGTGGAGAGAGTGGGCAGAGTAGTAGGTATCATTTGTACCACAGATGCAGTTGCATGGGGGCCAGGGGTGTGAGGCGTCAAATAATCCCCAATTAGTTTTGTTTTACTGTCTTTTCTTGATTATGTTGGTGCCCACTATTGGTATCATTGTTTTGCAAGTGTTGCTTTGGGCCTCGGACCAATGGCCCAAGAGAAGGGAAAATGTAATCAGGGGAGACACATTAGCTTAGGCCTCAGAGAGATGACAGAGTGGGGAAAGGGGCAAGATGGAGGCCCATTTTTTCAATAAGGGGCAGAGAAGACCGCCACTTCACAAGGCAGCTGATCTCATTACTGAAGCAGATGCAGTGGCCCTCGGACCCAGGAGTGAGAGGCGCACTGCATAACAATTATGACTGCCTTTATTTATAAAAGAGGATTGTAGGCTTTTCTTCCTAGCATTAGAAGTGAGTGCACCCTTGCTGCAAAGTGGTGGACAACATGCCAGAGCTCATTTTATTCTGAAAGGGACAGAGAATCTGTACCAAGATTGGAGTGATGGCCATGCATATTGGAGAAGAGGTGAACGAGGCACAGCACACAGTCTGCTACTCAAGGCTACAGCTATCATTAGTGCTACATGTGCATTTGCATTGGGTCTCAAGGGTGTGAGGGCCTCACAACACCCCAAGTATCAGGAGTTGTGTTATTGCTTGATATATTTGCTCTTTTCACAGGGTCACATTTAGTGTGGATTATCAGTTACAGAAAAATTACTCCTGAAATGGTAATCCCACCTCGTGCACTCGTCCTGGATCTTTCCACTACCCCAAGTACTGACAAAGTTTTGGAGGGGGGCCCGACTTGAAAACATTTTGCTCAGGGGGGCTCACAGCAAAAAAGTTTGAAGACCACAGCTCTAGAAGCTTTGGTTAAGCACTCTTTATACACACTATCTTTGAGGTTAACACAGGTGGAAAAATGAACAGCCAGTTGTTTAGAGATACTGAAGTCTAATGTTAGCTCTAGCCCAAATTGTAATCTGAATGTAGCCAGTGTCTTGCCCCCAGCAACAAATACCAGTCAACACTTCACTAATAAGCAGTCTACACAACGGGCCCCAGGAGTGTTACTGTTCCATCTTCTGCCATCCCTAAAGAAAACTTTACCTTACCTTCAGGCGTGCAACTTAAACAAGCATTTGCAATGCAATAGGTCTTGCATTTACGCGAGTTTGAGCTATTGGTATTGTAAATGACAATGCCTTTTATTTATGTTTTGTTTTTTAAAACATAATAAAAAGGCATTGTCATTTACAATGCCAATAGCTTAAACTCGCGTAAATGTGAGACCTATTGCATTGCAAATGCTTGTTGCCCGTGTTATGGAGATGGATGGGTTGGTGGAGATTTCCTGCGCAATAATAACACACACTAACTTTAAAGGAGAACCCGCCAGGGTCAATGGGTGTAACTCTGTGTCCATATTTAGATTCCGGTACATGTACCACAGCTGTTCTTAATTAACTCTGTTCTTTCCACTGCATAAATAACCCTTATCTGGCAGCAGTTCATATTATTCTCAGACACTAGCAAAAGTTTTAAATACTAATTCTATCCGAAGTGATCCACAAGCGGGTTAACAAATTCTTCAACTGTCCTCACGACTAATGATAAACTCGCTAAGTCTTTGGTGGCAACTTATTTGTGAGATTAGCAGCTCAATATGTACATTTACCAATCAATCATTTCCTCTGTTTATGCACAAGGCTTTGCTGGAACACTTTCTATCACTAGTCACTTGCTCAATGTTTAAGGAAATTCCTGAGCAGTATCCGTCCACGCTGAGTAAATAGGCGGTAACAGCAGCGCGCGTCAATCCTCGCCACAGACACGCTATTGAGACATACCTTCAGCTGCAACAAGCTGTGCTGCTTACGTGTGTTATGTGCAGCCCCTGTCACGTGTCTAATCGGCGGCAAGTGAAACCTGATAAGCGCGATCACCTCGGGCAACCAGTCACCCAGCAACCTCGGCCTCCTAACTGGCCATGATGAGCATGGGGCCGGCCCATATTCTGAGAAAAATGTTATGCGAGCCCTGTCATATGCTACGAGCTTGTCAACACGGATTAACAGAAAGTAAACTATTAAAGGCGCGTGGCCGCTTGAAAGCGGACCGCGCCGTAAATTAAATAAATCATTATTAAAGTTGCGTGGCTGCTTGAAAGCGGACCGCGCCGTAAATTAAATAAATAAATAAGCGCGGCTGCTATAGTTGAAGCGGACCGCGCTGTAAAGTAAAAAAACACTTATAATATAAGCGGGCGGGTGCTCCGATGTCATGGGTGGAATAGCGGAAGAGCATTAAAGAAAATAGTGCTCCCCAACTTATAAAGCAGACCGTGTAACACCACCAGTAAAAGGTCCAGTCCTTATGGGAGGTAACAAATGCAGAAAAGCTGGTACCAAGGCGGGACTAACAAGCCTCATAATGAATCGGAAGCCAGCATTTACGAAGGACAATGGCACAAGCCAATGACAAATATGGGCGGAGAGTGGGCGGGGCTTCCAGTGCATACTCTAATACAGCATGCCTCGCAGAGCTAGCAGCGCATGCGCGCTGCCGCTAGGCTCGATCTAAAAAGGCCTGGTATCTGCCACAGTTAGTGGGATGATGACATTTTTAGATATTCCCCCAGAAGAAAACGTTTATAGTTGTGGTATTGGCGAATGTGCCCACCCTAGATCGACCAGATCTTGAGACTTGGGAGAATCTGAGGAATAAATCAATACATTGGGTGGACAAGAAAACAAGACTGACTGAGGCCTTCTTTGACAATATTAAAATGGTCAAAAGGGCAAAGTGGGTTGGCAGGGGGTTAAAGCATTACCCGGTGATTGCACAGTTATGTCTTTTAAGACACCCAGATTGGTATATACCATCTTTCAAAGAACCAGATCTTCAGATAATTCACACCATCATGTTACTGCTCTTCCACTCGGTTATTTCTATCTCCCTGTGGCCTCTAATAGCTTAGCTAGACAAGTCCCCCTCCCAGTGCAACATCTATACAGTCATACAATATTTACAATAAGGTCGCAACCCATCACCGCTTTGCACCATTGACCTCACTGGAAGATGTAGACTGACTTACTGAGAGTATAGAGAAGGGTGGCTCAATTGAGGATTTTACGGTCCCTGGAGATTGGTCAAGTACAACATGCCCCAGGACCCCTTCTGTTGTCGCCCCCTTATTTGACCGTCTTGGATAATCACTCCACTCTAATTTCAAGGGCAGAGGCCCCATTGTGCCAACCTCATTGAAGTATTTTATTTTGAAATGTGGCAGGTCTACGCTCCAAGGTTCATCTATTGGACTGGCATGATTTTATTTCTAAATTCTGTATTTTATGTTTCCAGGAGACATGGGCATCTGAGTGTATTATATCAACGGTTTTATGACATTCCACCTGCCGGCCGTACCTTCTCCGGAAGGCAGCACAAAGAGGGGTTTGTCCATTTATATTTCCAATTTATTGTCTGTCTCAGTCATGAAAACAGTGATTAGCTCTCCGTATTATCAAATCATTGTTATCAAAAAATTCTATATGTTTAGTTTTGTTCTTGTTAACTTTTATAGCAATACATTATTACATGACATAATGTACTATTTCAATTGGACCACGATCTCAAAGTTATATGCTGTTGTGACGGGAAAGAGGTTTTTATTCTTTGGAGAGGTGATTTTAATGTTCATTTATGCCAACTGCCATCCAAAATGGTTTGTGGCATGGCGGACGTATATGATATGGACCAATCTCATTTCATCCACAATCCTTACGGAGCTAAGTTGAATGATTTGATGTCTAAGCATGATCTTGTATTTGCTAACGAACTGTGTCATAATATTGTAGGTCATAATATTGTAATTGATTTAGGGGCACATGCATCATTCCCGCATTTTGCGATTTCTAAATAGCGAATTTTACCCATTCGCTATTTAGAAATCGCAAAATGCAATGCATGTAGGATTCGCATAAAAAAATGCGATTCCTTAAAATTCCTTAATTGCGACTCGCAAATTGTGAGTCGCAATTAAGGAATTGATTCTCATTCATTCCTATGGGCAAAGAGCCCATAGGAATCAATGGGAATTGCATGCGCAATATGCGAGTACTCCATAGGTACTCGCAAATTGCGCATGCAATTTCAAGGGTGAAAGGGTTCCAAAAGGATACCCTGTTGCACCCCTGAAATTCCAATTTTTACACATAGTTGCGCACACACATGCCCCAAGGGCATGTGTGTGTGTAATATGTGACTTTGAAAAATGCACTTTAGTGCACTTTTCAAAGAAATGCATAAATTACCATCAACTTCAGTTTGATGGTAATTTGTGATTCCTAATAGCGAAAATCGCAATAATTGTTTTATTTAATGCATTGCATTTAAGGAATCGCAAATTGCGATTCCTTAAATGCAATCGCAATTAAAGTAATCGCAATTTTAGCGATTTCTTAATTCTAGTGAATTTTGCATTTGGGATGATGCATCCCAAATGCAAAAATTGCGGTCTCAAAGGGGCAGATTCTGCGAATCTGCCCCTTTGCGACTGCAAAAAGCAATGATGCATGTGCCCCTATATCCTTTCATCTTATAAACCTAGGGGCACATGCATCATTCCCGCATTTTGCGATTTCTAAATAGCGAATTTTACCGATTTGCTATTTAGAAATCGCAAATGCAATCCATGTAGGATTCGCATAAAAAAATGCGATTCCTTAAAATTCCTTAATTGCGACTCGCAAATTGTGAGTCGCAATTAAGGAATTGATTCCCATTCATTCCTATGGGCCTAGAGGCCCATAGGAGTCAATGGGAATTGCATGCGCAATTTGTGAGTACTCCATAGGTACTGCAAATTGTGCATGCAATTTCAAGGTGCAAGGGTTCCAAAGGATACCCTGTTGCACCCCTGAAATTCCAATTTTTACACATGTTGCGCACACACATGCCCCAAGGGCATGTGTGTGTGTAATATGTGACTTTGAAAAATGCACTTTAGTGCATTTTTTAAAGAAATCGCAAATTACCATCAACTTCAGTTTGATGGTAATTTGCAATTCCTAATAGCGAAATCGCAATAATTGTTTTATTTAATGCATTGCATTTAAGGAATTGCAAATTGCGATTCCTTAAATGCAATCGCAATTAAAGTAATCGCAATTTTAGCGATTCCTTAATTTGCAAATTTTGCATTTGGGATGATGCATCCCAAATGCAAAAATTGCGGTCACAAAGGGGCAGATTCTGCGAATCTGCCCCTTTGCGACCGCAAAAAGCAATGATGCATGTGCCTCCTAGTTCACTATTATCGAACTTCACTACTCACTCTATATCAATGAGTGATCACTACCCTCAGAGTGGTAATCAATTAATCATTCAATCTGTATTTGTAAAGCACAGCTTATCAACCGTGAGGGTATCCAGGCGCTAGTAGTTGGGCTCAGTCGAAAAGCCAGGTCTTGAGTCTCTTCCTGAAGTCTGCCAGTGAGGGTGATGTTCAGAGGAGGAGGGGAAGGCCCACCCAGGACTTGGCGGCGAGGTAGGAGAAGGAATGGCCTCTGCTGTGGCTTCTGTGGATGCAGGCATCTGTGCGAGGGAAGCGTAGTGAAGGTATCTGGACGGCTGGGGGAAGCTCAGGAGGTGGTCTATGTATGCTGGTCCTTGGTTGTGGAGGGCTTTGTAAGCGTGTGTCAGTATCTTGAATTGCCATCTCTTCTGGATGGGGAGCCAGTGGAGGTTCCTGAGGTGTGGGGTGATGTGGGTCCATTTGGCCAAGTTGGGGATAAGTCTGGCCTCTGAGTTCTGGATCATCTGGAGTCTTCTCATGAGTTGGGTGGTGGCTCCTGCATACAGTGCATTGCCATAGTCCAGCTGGCTGGTGATTTGGGCTTGAGTGACGGTTTTACTTGTGCCGATGGGGAGACATTTGAAGATTCTTCAGAGCATGCAGAGAATGTAGAAGCAGGTGAAGGAGACTGAGTTGAACTGTCATTTCATAGAGAGCTTGCTGTCCAGGATGATGCCGAGGTTGTGGGTGTCGTCTGTCGGTGTGGGAGTGGGTCCGAGTTTGGCTGGCCCCAGATGTAATTCCAGAGGGAGGCTTTTTTGCCAAAGATCAGCACTTCGGTCTTGTCACTGTTGAGTTTCAGGCAGTTGGCCTTCACCCAGTCTGTGACATTCTTCACACAGTTGTGGAAGTTTGTCTTAGAGGTGGTGGGGTCCGCTGAGAGTGAGAGAATGAGCTGGGTATTGATGGCATAGGATATGATGTTGAGATCGTGGGTTATGACAATGTCGTCTAGAGAGGTCATGTAGGTGTTGAAGAGGGTGAGGCTGTGGGATGAACCATGAGGGAATGCCGCAGATGAAGCGCTTGAAATAAGGACAAAATGGTATAGAGTAGGGACTAATATTTACATTACAGGTCTATCCGAGTGAAGACACAAATTAATCACTGTTCACAAATATATCTATTACAGAATGAATTTGTTATAACTAGCCAAGACAAGCTAATTAACTGGTTGTCTCATTGTTACTACTTAAAAACACGTACACATATACATCTATACACAAAAAAACATGAATGAACAGGTAATATCGCATTTAACCATTGAACTTCAGTTTTTCAATTATTTGAAAATTATGTGGCTCGATTTACAGTCCACAGCACAGAGGTAGTCTTTCTTGGGTCAACATTCATTAAGGAATTAAGGACTGGTCAGTCCCTGTGCTTTCAATGCTGCTTTGGTGTTCATACACAGGTATTTTTCAATTTACAGCAGACTCCTCCAGTAGAGTTGTTGACACGTTTCGGACCTGTCACCTTTGGGCCTCGTCAGGACAATGGAAAAACTAGAAGGGCAGAGGCTGTGATACAATCACAGTGTGTCTCAAAACGGGGCTCAGACAAAGGGAGCCTACGGCTCAATCAGGGTCCAACCCAGGACCTCTGGTAGGGCGGTCCGGACAATGCATATTCATGTCTTTACGGTGCAGTCCTGGTGTGAAGGCAAGCTCTACACCCTGTCAGTGCGAGGCTATGGTGCGTTGTCAGTATATCCTATGGGTCAGAGCCAGGACAAGCTGATGTCACCACTCGGTCGGCGTCGGACTGGCCTTTTGTTACGTCATCCAGAGCCCTCTATAACATTTTGTCCTTATTGCAGTACTCTCTGCCCAGGTATAGTTGGGTCATTTAGGCCGACCCCTACGTTTGTGCCCGCAAATGGTGCTCTTGGACATCGAGGCAAAGGGAGGTAGGCGGATTCTTTGGGTTCGTCTCGTGAGGAACGATGCGATCCATCTGAGTGCATTTCCCTTAATAATGTCAGTTTGCCAACTACTCAGGAGAGAACTCACACAGAGTGTACTGTTGACAACATTGAAATAGCTCCTTGTAATGGGATCTCTTTACGCTGGACACAGGTAGATCTGGTCAACTTCTTTGAAAAACTGGTTGTTGATCTAAGAGAGGCCTTTGATACTTGGCTAGACGATTCTTCCGACAACGACAATCTTAATGAAGCTTTTCTTATTATTTCAAGTGGGATCAAAGAATGTTTAACTAGGTCTGCACCCCAGGCTGGACATAATAGATCGTGCAGTTCAATCGTAATTGTTCTAAAGCCCATAGGTGATTTAAAAGGGCCCTTCATAAATCGCCCACGTGTACTGTAGAAAAGGAAGACTTGTCAACGTGACTATAGTCTAGCACTCAAAGAGAGGAAAAAAGAGTTAAAGAATACTGTCATTACTTGAAGCAAGTAAGGTTAAAGACTGCTCAGCCTTTTGCCGTGTGATTAATGGCCCCCAATTCAGGGATAAAAGTGTCCCTAGATGGCCCATTTCTCAAAGACTTATTCTACCCCAAACCTGGTATCTCTGGGGCCAGATCATGCTGTTGTTGAGGAATTACCACTGCAACCACAGAAATCTATCTTTTTCCCTGGAGGAGATTAACAGGGCCCGCACGGTGAGTAAGGATGGCAAAGCACCGGGACCGGATGTTATTCCCATTGACCTTTTCAAGGTTAACATACCATTTTGGGGACCAATTCTGACCAAGGTAATAGGGGCCTGTTACAGATCAGGTATTTTGAACACATGGTTGGATTATTTGATTGTCCCCATTTTATAAGAAGGGGGGGACCATTCCAATCCAGCTTGCTACTGCCCCGACTCCCTTCTTGATTCCTTGGTGAAAGTCACACGTAGAATATTTCTGAGAAGACTAGAAGAATGGCGGAAAACAATTATATTCTATCATATCTACAGTATGGCTTTTGTAGGGGTGTGGGGATGATTGAACAGGGACTCAATTTAAGCTTTTTCATTGGGAAATATACTCAAATCAAAAAGGGACAACTGCATCTTGCATGTGTTGATCTATCAAGTGCATCTATAAAGTGCATTTAATTGTGTCTTGCATGACAAATTGTGGAAAGTATTGTCAGAGTTAGTGGTAGAACCGCTGATAATATATTTTCTTAGAGAGATGTATACGGAGAGCAGGGCTAGGGTACGTTATGGACACAGGAGTGAATGCACTCTCTCATTTGGTAAAAAGAGAGCGGTTAGGTAGGGGTGCATTCTTGCGCCATTTCTGTTCACTCTGTATGTTAACAGTATGAGTACAGTTTTTACAGCGCATTGTGTGATCTCCCCCAGATCGGGCATGGTCCGATTCTAGTCCTGCTCTATGCCAACGACACTGTGCTCATGTCTCATACCTCCATGGACTTACATTGGTTACTCACCTGTTTTGTTAACTTTATACAGGATTTGGGTTTAAACGTGAATCTGGGAAAAACGTTTATAATGAAATGTGGGACGAAGGTTACAGAGTGCCATGATTTTAAGGTTAGTGATGTTAAGCTAAGTTCTACTACTACTTTTTCTTATATAGTGGTTTTATTTGAGGCACAAAGTTCTTGGAAACAGGATATTGATATCAGAAAGCTGCATTTTATAAAAACCTTCATCAGCACTACTAAACTTTGCAACTAAACTTGGCAAAAGACTTCTGAACGAAATGATAATTATTTATAAGGTCAAGTGTGTGTCTGCAGCATTGTATGGGGCGGGAGTGTGGGGATACAGTAACAGAAACCCCCTCCAATTGGCCAAGAATGCCTATTTTTGGAAACTTCTTTCAGTCCCTAAGAGCTGATTCTCTTTTGTTTGCCACACGGAACTTGGCGTTCCTTTTTTAGCTGAAACGATTAGAATTCAACCAATTTTATTATGCCACAAGATTTGGAATTGGAAAGACACCGCTTTAAATCGTAAGATTATTAATGATTGTCTTAAATTGTCATTGCCTTTGCAAATCCCTTGGCTGAAATTCATTAAACAGACATTCCTGGAATTAAGATGTATAGAATATTTTGGGAACCCTGAATCACTGCACTAAATAAGTAGAAGGGAGTTAAAAAAGCAATGTTTATCTGTGTATGAAGAATGTAGGCTATCTGTGGAATTAGCTACACCTAGCGTTATTAAAAACAAACGATGCTTGTTACTTATGGTATGCAACCTTGTCTTAAATATATTTACAATCATCAGCACAGGTTGACATTGGCACGATTTTTTTTTTTTGTGTTCAAAATATTTTATTGAAGAAATTTTCATAAATATGAAACACAATACAAAAAATAATACCGAACTATAGAGTATAGAAAACATACTACAATGTATAAGAGAAAGTAGAATAGCAATACCAACATTGTATAATAGTACAAACATGATAAAAATAATAAAATAAACATAAAAGGGCTACATTAAGCAAAGATTAATTATTACAAATGGAAATAAGTATCCTAAATTGTAGAACATGTACTAATGTAGGAATCTAAACTAGACCACATACTAGACTTAGAAGAAGAGGAGTCCTTATGAGAGTGTGGATAAAAACATTGCCCACGTCTAAGAAAAATAATCCATTCCCACCATACATTAACCGAAAGTGAAGTAGCATCTTTCCAATTACAAGTGATAGATTTGAGTGCAGTAGAAATAAGGAAATCTAATAATTTACAATCCATAGGGGATAAAATGGATTTAAAGAGTGAGGATTTGAAAATTGAACCTGAAATGATAATGCTGTTTGGATCTTAAGGATCTGTGTAATAAAATGCCATATTTGTAATAAAAATTGATGTATGATAGGACAATTGAAAAATAAATGTTGTAGATCACCAGTAACAAATTGACAATGCCAACAGTTTGGAGTATCTAGGAGTTTAGCTTTAAATAATTTGTCAGGAGTCCAGAAACATTGATAAAGTAAGTAAATATTAGATTGTATAAGGGTGGCCGGAAGATAATTAGCCGTGTTGGCATTCCAGATGTCCTTCCAAGATATGTTAAGTGTATGAAGATTTAAGTGCGGGGACCATTTTTGAGTCAAATGTGCAAAGGAGGAATTTGAAGTGGTAAGTTTTTTATATACTTTAGATGCTGTATGTCCTGAACGGCTAAACACAGAAATACAAAATTCAATACCAGAAGACGGAGACATAGAAAGTAGTTGGGGGTAAGCATTAAGAATCGTATTACATAACAATGTATATTTAGGCAACTCAGACAATGGCAGCTTATAAGTGGCTTGAATAACATCAAACGTGTAAAACATATCATATTGGCAAATATCTGCAACAAAGAAAATACCAGCAGCAAGCCACAACTTCCAAAAATAAATATGTTTATGATATTGGAGTTTAGGATTGAACAAAAGAGAAACTTTTTTAGTGGAAGACAAAGTAATAGAAAATTTACTATCAAATGATAAAAGGGCAATTTTAGAGATGGCAAGAATAGGAGAAGACTTACCAAAAGAGCCATTGGACATGGTGAGAAAAGCAATTAAAGGGTATGGAGCCAAAATATTTTTTCCAGGAGAAGCCATTTAGGTGCATTAGAGAGGGGACAGTGTGGAACCATAAGGAACATTGAGCCACAAGGAATGCAAAATGATATTTTTTCAAATCTGGAAGACCAACCCCACCTTCACATTTGGGCAATTGTAAAGTCTTAAGACTAATACGTGCGGGCTTATTATTCCAGAGGAATCTAGTAAATAATTTATATATTTTAGTATAAAAAGTGGACGGGGAAGGAGAAGGGCAACATAGACAATAAATATAGAATTTGTGGAGTTATAGACATTTTAATTGCTGCAATGCGTCCCCACCAGTTTAAATGTAGATTAGACCATCTATCAAGTTTCTCTTTGGTATTTGTTAAAATAACAGAGCAATTGGTATGAACTGTATCTTTAACCGAACCGGTAAAAATTATCCCTAAATATTTGAGTTTTTTTGGAGACCAAATTATATCAGTATTCTCTAAAATTGTAGAATTACAAAAGGCATTTAGTGGAAAAAATTCTGTCTTATTAGTATTCAGGGAGTAACCAGAAACCTCAGCATATTTATGAATAATATCAAGGATAATAGGTATAGAGGTGGAAGGGTCAGTAACATATTACAATACATCATCAGCGTATGCCGAAAGTTTAATGGTACTATCTTTCAAAACAACACCTGTATAAGTATCACTATTACGAAGGGAACATAGGAGGGTTCTATTGCAATAAGAAAAAGTAAAGGAGAGAGAGCACATCCCTGCCGAGTGCCTCTAAACAACCGAAATGAAGTGGAACACAAACCATTGACTAAAATAGAGGCTGAGGGGCTGAATACAAAGCCTTAGTCATATTAATAAAAATAGGACCAAAACAAAAAGCTTCTAAAGTTTTAAATAAAAATTGCCAATTAACCTTATCAAATGCCTTTTCTGCATCTAAGGCCATTACACCAATAGGACCACTAGCTTCTTTGGCAAGAGATAAGGTATGACAGAGCAAACGGGTATTATGAGCGGATAATCTACCTTTCATAAAGCCAGTTTGATCAGATTGTATAATTTTGGGTGGTAGGGGTGATAGTCTATTCGCTAAAACTTTTGCATATATCTTACAGTCTTGATTGATTAAAGATATGGGCCGAAAATTTGAGACTAGAGTATGATCTTTATTAGGTTTGGGGAGAACAATTATTGTGGCTTCATTAAAAGATCCTCCCATCATAGAATTATGCTGAAACTCCGTAAAAGGGAAAGTAAAAAGGGGATAATTGGTCTTGATAGCATTTATAGAATTCGGCCGGAATTCCATCCGGGCCAGGAGTTTTTTGGGAATTTAAAGCATTTATTGCTGTAAAAATTTCTTTGATGTCAATAGGGTTCTCTAAAGTAGCTCTATCATTATCAGAAATCTGAGGCAGTCGGCAGGAATGAAGGAATTCACTGATAACACTATTATTAGGTGTAAGAGGTTCACGATATAAAGAAGAGTAGAATGAAAGAAACTCTTTCAGTATGTCCCCAACCTCCGTCACCAATGTACCCTTATTCGTCTTGATGGCTGGAATTTGAACCCTTTCACGTTTGAGGCGTAGATAATTAGCTTGCAAACTACCCGATTTATTAGAATTAAAATAAAAATTTGACTTTTCTTTTGAGATAAGTAAACCTGCTCTTTTACTAAGCATACAATTATATTCAGTAGCAGGTATTTCTGAAGTTGGGATTTATATTGTGGATCTCTAGATGTAATAAAAAGTCGTTCCACTGCTGCAATCTGTGTCTCCAATTCATTGAGGTGGGAATAAAAGATTTATTTTCAGTGTGCCATAATAGAAATTGCAACTCCACGGATATATGCCTTAAAAGCATCCCAATGTATAATTTTAGAGGTGTCACAGGATTTATTATTCGAAAAATAATCAGAAATAGCTGAGGCCATTTTTTTAGCATTGGTGGGATTAAGAACTATTTCCGAGTTCATTCTCCATCTTTTATTAGAAATTGGAGGGTCGGAAATAGATAAAGAAAAAGAAATTAAAGCATGGTCTGAAATCGTAATAGGGTGAATAACTGATTCACTAATCATGTGACATAAATTACGTGAGGATAATAAATAGTCAATTCTAGAAAAAGAAGAGTGAACATTAGAATAAAAAGTAAAATCTTTGTCTGTAGGGTGTTCCAGTCTCCAAAAATCTACCAATTTGGTAACGGAAAGAAAGGATTTCAAAGCAAAAAAGCCTTGTTAGGCCGGAATTTAAAAGCAGAGGACCGGTCCAACAAAGGATCCCTGATAAGATTGAAATCACCGCCCATTATAAGGGATGCATTGCCGATTTGTAGTGCTTCATCAGAGACATAGGACCAAACTGGTCCTAGAATGCTTGTTTCCAGTCCAGGGAGAACCTGGCTTGGCAGTTCGGGCTGGACTGTTCCCATGAGGCACAGGGTCAAGACTGATTTGCATATGGCTGGGTTCAAACTGGAATGGCATGGTGAGCAAAAAAACGATGGATTTAGGCCCAGATCTCTGTACTGGGGTGAATGTATGACATTGTTCTGCATTCTGTCCATCAACTGTTGTTTTTACTTTTTTTATTTATGCCTTTTAACTTACTTGTGCAAATCTGTCTTCTTTTATTTCTAATGCATTGATATTATAATTTATTGTATGCTTTTAAGATTTTTATCAAAATCGAATTAACATAAACTCATAAATAGCAATCAAATATAAAATCTAAGTTTCTGAGATAAAAAAATTATTGTTGTGGAGAGGACAACTTTATTGTTATTATTTTTAGCAAAAGGATCAACCTCATTACATACTAAGAAAAAATAGCAACAATATAAATATATATGAAAATAAACTCCTGTAAAGTGGCAGTGCTCGTTCTAATATTAATTTAATCAAATGTCTCTACTGGAAGGTATGTAAAAAATCATACACTTCAGCTACTTCATTTATCAAGATGAATTAAGGTTCAGATTGTATAATTACTTGATTGGACCTTTCCTTAATGTATTGCTAAATCAGTATATGTCAAACTTCCCCACATTTTTGAATATGTAGATAAACCATATACCCGGGCACAAAACCAAAATTCACACTGACTAATTTTTCACATTTTGGCCATCCATTTAGTGGGCTAGATGGTGATTGATTAAGGAGTGGGCTGTCAGCATAGCTATGTAAATGAAGATTAAAAAAGTGGGAAAAATAGGCGCATGAGTTAAGCCAAGTAAAATTGTCTTAGGGGTTGACTGGATAGCCACTTGAGCTCCTATGCTTACTTCATGGAAAATATTCTCTCTGAACTGAGCTAGTGCCCCACATGACCAAAAGATATGTATCTAATCTCATCTATTGTTATATCTGGGGCATTTCTTAGCAGTGGTGGAGGATATTTTACTAATTATATGAGTGTATAGTATAACATCCAACCCAGCCCGAAATAGCTTTTCCAGTGAATGTTATCTAAGTGAATTTCAGTGCCATTTTCCTACTTTGTCCTCATTATGAAAGCAAAGAAAATTCACATTGCTTTAATTGGATATGCATGTGTTCTCAGTTTACTGGAATGGCCTAAAGAACTTGCACAACTTGCCGCAGAACAATTTTTGCGTGATGGAGAGATATTCAAGGGAATTTGGAACAACTCTGGATTAATGATTCATACACTCTTCTGTCCTGCTTTTAAACAAGATTGTTATGTCTCACAATGGCGAAGAGAACTTGACTTTGATAAAAGCATTTTCATGAGTTATGTATATGCATGTTTGTAAGGTGAAGCTAAACAGCAATGTATGTATTTTAAGGAAATAATTTGAAATAATACAAAAGAAATGAAAATGCTGTAGTGCTAAACATAACAAGCATTGGTAATGCATCAGTTTTGCCTATGTAATGAATAAAGAGCTGTTTTCATCAATCATCGTCCGGGAGATGGAAAGAGCTCCCTGACAGATAACACTGGAGTGGGGAGGATGTGGCACAGGGGCCAGAGCTGCTTCCTCGAGAGCTGGGGATCCGGTTCGAGTGTCGGCAGCGCCACGCAACATCATGTGATTCTATGCAAATCGCTTAATCTCTCCAGGTGATAAATTGTTATATAAATATGCTGCAATCGTAAAAGGCAAAACTTTATGAAAATATAGTTCCACCAAAGTGGATGTTAACAGTATTTTGGCGGTGGTAAACTGATAACAGTAGTAGATGAGGAACAAGCATTGGTAAATGCAGGGGAATATGCTAGAGCCAATAGAAATGGAGGAAAGGTAAGTGGCACACACAGGAACCAATGAGAAGCCAGGAAAGAGAGGAGGCGGGATGTAAGTTCCTTTTAAGTTTATATTAAAAACAATAGATTTCTCAAGCACAGCACAAGCGCTGTGCAGGTGAAAACTAAAAATTACATTTTGCTTTAATGCAACTTTCTATCTTTGTGTTCACTAACACAATCAGGTAACCAAACCTGTTGGTCAGCTAAGCAATACTGCTCAGTTTTCTAGCACTCCTTGTTTCAGACACAACTCTGATGTTCTGTTTTAAATCTACCATTATCAAGATTTAAATAACATGCTTGCAACTCTGTTTCCTGATCTCTCGCTTCTCTGGATCGATAATCGCAAGCCTGATCACCCATGTTGCCATGCTGATACAATATATTTTACAAAAAGTAGTACCTCAAAGCCTCTCCTATGTAAACGCTAAGGCGCGGAGGAAACGATAAAAAGAGATTAACCGTGGAACCGTCTGTGTGAGAAACGATTTGCTAAATATACCATTTTTGAACAACAGAGCAGGTGCAGATGGAGCTATAAAACAAACTGGATGAACAATCACAAGCCTGATCAGCCACTCAGCAAATATGCATGAAATGGCAAGCAAAATCGTTCTGATATTTAGCTATTTGGATTTATCAGGTCACAGATAATGTGGCATTGAGGTATGCATTTCCCAGTGTGTAGGTCAGGTCGTGCTGTGCTTTCAATCCGCCTCTGTTGGGCTCCAGGCCAGTGAGTGACAGGGAAGTAAAACTTCCTCTGACATGGGCCAGATATTGACAAGTGGGCCATCAAACATTTATAGTTCGTGCCACTTGGAGTATGTTGCACTGGTGTTTTATTAGAGAAATGGGGCTGCAAATGCCGCCTGCATCTCTTAAGTGCCATCAAAGCCCATGGCAAGCTGTGCTTAGGACTTACAGTGTGGTTGAGTGTGTAGTGCCTGTAACAAACCAGTCACCTTGTAGATCGAGCGTTTTGGTGAGTGGCTGTGTTACAGTCCCTCTGCTGTCAATTACTTTGTGTGTGCACAAGGACTACCACCCATCGAAAAGTGAAAGTAGGCGAACAAAGAGCTAAAGTCTGCCAGAGCGAAATACAGCATAGACTCATTATAAATGCTGTCAGTGTTTCTGTTTGATAGTGACAGAGTGCGTATGTGTACACCTGTGTTCATGCATTTATGTGATGGTGTGGTATGCCAACCGCTGGCGTAATGGTGGAAATTCTTCGTATATTGTCCACATCATGGCATGACTGTCTCCGCCCCAATATAAAACTGGATCTAACATAATGCTGGCAGTGTTTGGTAAATTGAGGGGTGGCGTGGTGCGGTGAGCCCACCCCTGGAATAATGCTGGCCCAGTAGAATGTTGGTGATAATTGAAATATTGTAAGCATCCATTGGATAACTTCCACCATCACTGGTATAAAAGTGATCCTGGTATAATGGTGGTAATTCTTGGTGTATTGTGGACATCTATGACATGATGGTACCTACACCAGTTATGATGCTGGCCCTAGTTTAATGATGGAAATGGTGACATACTCTTGATATATTCACTTTTAACATGTGCTGCCTGCTTTGGGGACTCTTGAATTATTGAGCAATGGAGGACAAAATGATGGTGCAGTGTTGACTAAATTATGCAGCAAAAAAGGCTGCAGCGTTATGCTGTACATTTTCTGATACTTTATTATTTTGACATTTTTACACATATTAACGGTCTCTGCAAAGATTTTGCCTCATTAGTACAAGTGTAATATGCAAATGCAGCAGTGAGAAAGGTGACCAGTCAACCTTTGCAAAGGGCCCTCCATTTTGCAGCAACACAAGTCACATTTTAGTAACTTTTGATCCATTGGAACTACAAACAATTTTTTAGTTAAAATCATCAGATTATGCAGCAGATGAAGTATTATGTGGAAAATATGGCAGAGCCATAATTATGTGGAAAACATTTGCAAACTAGGATATTTTTCCATTCATGTTAGAACTTCTCTTGTGGTAAAAGGGAGATGTGCTGATGACAGAAACTGCATGGCTCAGACACAAATGGCTTGTCCACTTTTAAGCGTATTTGGGACATTCTGTGATTGGAAACATATCCCACTTTGTGAATGTATTTTAATTGTCAATAACTCATATTAAACCTTAAATACACATGTGTATCCATTGGTTAAATTAAATAACGTAATAAGCTGTAACTGGTCAGTGAAAGGCCAAACAAATACAAAAAATTGGGATGTTTTGCCCTTTCTGGTCACACCTCTGACTCCGTCCACTGACCCAATCCTCATGTTATTCCCACCCTCTGATTCTCCGCCCACAGTTCCTCTACTCTTTTTTGCCCACTTTGACCACTGACCTCTGGCATGCTGTGGCACTGATATATTGAGGCCTTTTGGCTCTGGTTGGCAGAGTATTGTATGATTTCAACATATTGCAAGCATTCATGATAACAACCTGTCTATCACCAGCATAATTGTGGCCCTCCCTTGACGTATATTGGGCTTTCTTGATAGCATTTTGGCTATTCCTGGCACTAAAACCTATCCGTAGTATGTTGAAACCATTTTTGGCATACTAGTAGCCGACATTTGAAATATTAGGGCCATTCTTCAGAACATTTTGCTGTCTCTGGTAGAATAGTGGCCCATGTATGACATATTTTGGGCATACTGTGCAACATTTCAGTTGTCTTTTGCAGAACAGTGGCCTTAACTTGACATATTCTGGGCATCACTGACAGCATTCTTGTGATCTCTGATACAAGTTTGGTCCATGCTTGACAAAGTTTGTGCATTCTTGACAACATTTTGAATAACCCTGGATTAATAGCGCCCCGCTGTTGATACATTTGGGGCGTTCTTTACATCTTTTTACCTATCGCTGTTATAACAGTATCTCATCTTTCACGTCTTGTGGGCATTCTTGACGACATTTTGGCTATCCCTGCTATAACCGTGGTCTTTCCTTGATAGTTTTGTATGCATATGATATAATAGTGGCCCATCATTGACATATATTATTTCAGGGATAGGCCTACATATTGTCAAGCAAACCCATTTGTCAATGTACATTCACATTAGTGGTTGTGAAAAGCTTATAGCTCCCCACACATCATCTGTTGTGTTCCCATGTGCCCAAACTTTGTTACTGTTGGAGCACTTTCAGACTGTCGCACACCCCACTGTGGATCCAAGGTTTCTTGAAGGGTTCTTAGAATGGGGTTTAGTGATTGTGACAAAAGAAATAGTTTTGTGGAGGAATTTGAATTCTGGCAGCCTCTGGTAGGCACATTCTGATTCAATAGCATGCATTATGATGTTGTTTAATCCGGTCTTAGGTGGTACTGGGCAAAGCAACAGCATACCTCACTAAACACATTTTCTCTATTAATTGGACAATACTGGCAGATGCGGGTCGGAACCACCTGTCTCCAAAAACCTTTAATTTTACAAAAGAAAGATCTGGGTCTTTCCCTGGGCTCCATTAAACTTCTTGGAACCGGATCCTATGTTATTGTATCTCAACCCAATCTATTCAAAATGATTTTCTTTTTCTCTGCATAAGGATTTTTTCCTGATGGATTTGCTGCTTCATATGTCGATTGTAAATCACCGAATAGCAAAGGAGCCCCCCGAGTTAGATGTCCATGGCACATTGCTTGTGATCTGTTCAGAAGTCACAGAAATTGAGGGCCTCCTCCAGTTGGTATTTTCATAAAGCGTGACTGCTATGTTCAGCTGACCTCTACCGCTGACAATTACATCAGTAAGTCTTAGAACGGCAGTGTCGTGGATTTGCTGATTAGAACCAATAAATGCTGCTTGATCTAGTAAAGTGGTTTGTAAGGCTTGTCTTGTCGAGCAACCAATGTATTTTGCTCTACCATCATTTAAAGATGTCTTTGCCTCTCTACCAATTGTTGAGTTATTCCTTGTAATGTGATTGGCTGACACATGACGAAAAGGGTCTTATGGGCCCTAAGATCCCACTTCTGATACAAAGTTGTCCCAGTTAAGCACTAAACCAGTCAATTAGAGATTGTGAATTGCAGGGTCTTTATTCAGTTCCTAGAGGTAAAAACCGATAGCAGAGAAAAAATTGCATTTGTATTTGACTCTTCTATTTCCACACTCCATCTCTTCTTTTGTCTGTCCGGGACACAATGGGGCATATTATCAAGGGCTGGCGATAGAATTATCGCCGATTTAGCGTCCGTTTTCGGGCGAAAAGCGGCGATAATTTTATCGCATTATTAACAAGGGCACGCTAGCGCGTGTTTCCTTGATTTAGCTCCCGTTTTTGTCACGACTCGCATCGCATCGATAATGAGATGCGAATTAGGCGTGGCTGTCAAAACAACACAGGAAAATATCGCTAAGGCAGCTTCGCGATATTAACAACGAGGCGTAGCGATAATCATGATCGCGCTAACTCTGCCTTAACGCAGGAATTTAACGTCTGCTAAATTCCTGACTAAGGCATACCTAACATGGGAGGTGGATTATGGGGTTAAGGCCACAGGGCCTTATCACCAAGCTTATCGCCGTTTTAAAAGGGACATCGCTGGTTTTTCAGCGATGTTTGGCCATTTTCCCGCTTTCGCTGGAATATTTATCGCCATAGCGCTAAGCGTTGATAATACAGCGCTAGCTTGGCAATATATTCCAGCGATAGCCGGCGATAATAAAAAGCGCGCTAAGCGCGCTCAGCGATAATTATCGCTGGGGCTTGGTAATATGCCCCAATATCTTCAGAAGATCCCTCTGTCATGGCCCTTAAAATAAAATATCTGGAATTAACCTTCCTTAAAACTAAACAGGAAATAAAAATCCTATTGGTTTATCTTTCTTCCTGAAATATAAACATGCTCTTTCTTCTCACCATGAGAAGATCAACTGTTTCTGGAAACTCAGTGATACAGCATGCATAGATTTTTTTTTAAAAAGGGTGATTTCTGTTCATTCTTATGCCCCATTTGCCTTCAGCTACGTTTCACCTCTGTGGCATCAAGAAATGAAGCATCCCTCTCTTGAAGGTGGCTGGTCAAGTCAGCTCTTATTTGGTGGACACCTTCTCCTAGCTCTCCTTCTGCTGTGTCAGTCGTGACTCTGCCTTTCAAATCCCTGGCCTTCCTCAGGTTGCAGTGATCCTTGGACCTTCTTGTTGGGCTTGGCTGTGATACAACTTCAGCAGATATTAAATCCCTGGTTGACTGGTCCACACCTTCTCTCTCCTTTATTTATTCATTCATTTATTAGGCGCATGAATCATCCCCTAGGGGATCTCTAGGCGCCTTTGCAGCGGGGGATATCACACTGTAAGAAGTGAGATTATAGGGTGAATAACCAGGTTTTCAGGAGTTTTTTTTAAAAAGAGTGAAGTCAGAGCATGCACGAATAGGCAAGGGCAGCTGATTCCAGTGATGAGGGGCAAGGAATGAGAAAGAGCGGCTCCCAAACCTGGTTGTCCGAATACATTTGGGGCGTAAAAGTAGTAGGTCACTGGATCTGAGCTGACGAGCCAGGATGTATGGCTGAAGTTTGTTCCTGAGGTAGAGTGGGCCGTTTCCATGAAGAGTTTTGCAGACCAGACACAAAATTTTAAAAAGGATGCGTTTTTTTAATCGGAAGCCAATAGAGGGAGCAGAGGGTAGGCTCCGAAGGAGAGCAAGGAGGAAGGTTCAGGACAAGGCGTGCGACTGAATTCTGCACCACCTGAAGCGTAGCTAAGAGGCTTTCATTGATTCCCACCAATAAGGCATTACCATAATCAATGTGACTTATTATTAGAGTTTGAACATGGGTTTTCCTGGCTTGTAGTGGGGTCCAATGAAAGACTTTCTTAAGCATTCGCATAAGGCCAAACCAGGTTCTGGAAACGGTTTTGACATGCTCACTCATGGAAATATTATCATCGATAAGAACTCCTAGGTTCTTTACATATTTTTTAGAGATAAATGGTGGGCCCAACTCTGATGGCCACCAGTCGGCCAACCAGACTGAATGAGCTTTTCCGAACAAAAGGATCTCTGTTTTGTTTGTGTTAAGCTGCAGAACGTTGTTGGTCAGCCATGTGGAGATTCTTAATAAGCAATTCTTGAATTTGGCTTTGGAGAGCATCGGGTTATGGTCCATAGTGATGACCAATTGTGTGTCATCCGCATAAGAGATGGTTTCAAACCCACATGACCTGATGAGTTTCGCCAGGGGGGCCACATAAACATTGAACAGGGTGGAGCTCAAAATCGAACCCTGAGGCGCCCCTTTGTCCAGAACCATGGATGCAGATGAATAGTCACCCAGCTGAACCAAATGAGTACGTTCAGACAGGAAGTTCTTCATCCATTCCAGGGCTTTACTCCTGATATCAATCTCCCCTAGTCTTTGTACTAAGATTTGATGGGAGATGGTATCGAAAACCGCTGACAGATCCAAGAGAACCACGATACCTGAGGTTCCCTGGTCTAAAGCCAGTTTGATGGTATCAGTGACCTCTACTAAAGCTGATTCCGTGCTGTGAGATGCACGGAAACCTGACTGAGAGAGGTCCAGCAGGTGATTCGATTTAATGTAAGACACCAGTTGGAGATTCACTAAGGACTCTAGGATTTTGGATATGAAAGGAAGTAGAGCTATAGGTCTGTAATTTACCATGTCCAGAGGATCTGGACATGGTATGAGAATGAGTCTTCTCATTCTGCAAACCTTGACTCCTTACTTCCCCATCCTTTTTAGCCTCCCCCGGAAGTGACTGTTATGTCACTTCCATTCACCACCCCAGCTTAATTAGACCGCCAAACTATTGTTTTAATTCGTGCTGTGTTCTGGAAGCTCATTACTAATATTGGTTTCTTGGTAGCAGAGATCACTTACTGCCATGTTGGTTATTGTTTTACTTATGTGCAGTGTGAAAAATTAGGTTATTGGTTGAGTGTGGGGTGAAACCCTAGCAACAACCAGAACCCCTGTCAGGGTGAACCACAAAAAGCCACTAAATTGACCTGTGCTTATGAAGGAAATGACCCGATTAG
Source organism: Calotriton arnoldi (assembly GCA_963921515.1). Taxonomy (NCBI): domain Eukaryota; kingdom Metazoa; phylum Chordata; class Amphibia; order Caudata; family Salamandridae; genus Calotriton; species Calotriton arnoldi. The sequence continues at coordinate 2,463,796 of CAWUFW010001346.1, read as the reverse complement.
GGCCACCCGGGTCACTCGCAACCACCTCTCAGGTTTCCACACAAATGAAGAGTCGGTCAGACAGTAGAGAATACAAACCAAGTATATTTTATTCAGGTACACTCAAGTGGAGTCCAGGCTGACCAGCCTCCTGAGATTGCTGCAGAGGGACTGTCTTCAGCAAGCATGTCGATACATTATGTACAATTCAGAACCAATAAAGACATGCCATGACTGGAAATTAACACTTGGTAGCAGTTAAACAAAGGAGATACAGAAGGATGAGGTTCGATTCTGAGACTGGGCACATTCGATCCTCGATGCCAAGGTCACTCTGCCTGCGCCCGCCGCTCTAAGGGTGGACGAAAAGTGTTACAGCAAACAAATGATGGACGGAATGCTGACAATGCAAACATTCTCCCCCAGTCAAAAGATCTGGGTTAAATCCATCGTTCTTTTGCCCACTACGCCACCCCAGCTTGGACCCAGCCATATGCAAATCAGTCTTGACCCTGTGCCCCATGGGAATAGTCCAGACCGAACTGCCAGGCCAGGTCCTCCCTGGACCGGAAACAAGCATCCTGGGACCGGTTTCAGGGTATATCACCCTTCTTCAGCCAGGATAGCTTGAATCCAGTGGCACAGTGAGCAAGGGACCCACGTCTGGGCATACCCATCCCACAAAGAGCGAAAAGTGTTACAGCAAACAAATGATGGACGGAATGCTGACAATGCAAACATTCTCCCCCAGTCAAAAGATCTGGGTTAAATCCATCGTTCTTTTGCCCACTACGCCACCCCAGTTTGGACCCAGCCATATGCAAATCAGTCTTGACCCTGTGCCCCATGGGAACAGTCCAGACCGAACTGCCAGGCCAGGTCCTCCCTGGACCGGAAACAAGCATCCTGGGACCGGTTTCAGGGTATGTCACCCTTCTTCAGCCAGGCTAGCTTGAATCCAGTAGCACAGTGAGCAAAGGACCCACGTCTGGGCATACCCATCCCACTTAGGGCGAAAAGTGTTACAGCAAACAAATGATGGACGGAATGCTGACAATGCAAACATTCTCCCCCAGTCAAAAGATCTGGGTTAAATCCATCGTTCTTTTGTCCACTACGCCACCCCAGTTTGGACCCAGCCATATGCAAATCAGTCTTGACCCTGTGCCCCATGGGAACAGTCCAGACCGAACTGCCAGGCCAGGTCCTCCCTGGACCGGAAACAAGCATCCTGGGACCGGTTTCAGGGTATGTCACCCTTCTTCAGCCAGGCTAGCTTGAATCCAGTGGCACAGTGAGCAAGGGACCCACGTCTGGGCATACCAATCCCTCTTAGGGCGAAAAGTGTTACAGCAAACAAATGATGGACGGAATGCTGACAATGCAAACATTCTCCCCCAGTCGAAAGATCTGGGTTAAATCCATTGTTCTTTTGCCCACTACGCCACCCCAGTTTGGACCCAGCCATATGCAAATCAGTCTTGACCCTGTGCCCCATGGGAACAGTCCAGACCGAACTGCCAGGCCAGGTCCTCCCTGGACCGGAAACAAGCATCCTGGGACCGGTTTCAGGGTATGTCACCCTTCTTCAGCCAGGCTAGCTTGAATCCAGTGGCACAGTGAGCAAGGGACCCACGTCTGGGCATACCCATCCCACATAGAGCGAAAAGTGTTACAGCAAACAAATGATGGACGGAATGCTGACAATGCAAACATTCTCCCCAGTCAAAAGATCTGGGTTAAATCCATCGTTCTTTTGCCCACTACGCCACCCCAGTTTGGACCCAGCCATATGCAAATCAGTCTTGACCCTGTGCCCCATGGGAACAGTCCAGACCGAACTGCCAGGCCAGGTCCTCCCTGGACCAGAAACAAGCATCCTGGGACCGGTTTCAGGGTATGTCACCCTTCTTCAGCCAGGCTAGCTTGAATCCAGTGGCACAGTGAGCAAAGGACCCACGTCTGGGCATACCCATCCCACTTAGGGCGAAAAGTGTTACAGCAAACAAATGATGGACGGAATGCTGACAATGCAAACATTCTCCCCCAGTCAAAAGATCTGGGTTAAATCCATCGTTCTTTTGCCCACTACGCCACCCCAGTTTGGACCCAGCCATATGCAAATCAGTCTTGACCCTGTGCCCCATGGGAACAGTCCAGACAGAACTGCCAGGCCAGGTCCTCCCTGGACCGGAAACAAGCATCCTGGGACCGGTTTCAGGGTATGTCACCCTTCTTCAGCCAGGCTAGCTTGAATCCAGTGGCACAGTGAGCAAGGGACCCACGTCTGGGCATACCCATCCCACTTAGGGCGAAAAGTGTTACAGTAAACAAATGATGGACGAAATGCTGACAATGCAAACATTCTCCCCCAGTCAAAAGATCTGGGTTAAATCCATCGTTCTTTTGCCCACTACGCCACCCCAGTTTGGACCCAGCCATATGCAAATCAGTCTTGACCCTGTGCCCCATGGGAACAGTCCAGTCCGAACTGCCATGCCAGGTCCTCCTGGACCGGAAACAAGCATCCTGGGACCGGTTTCAGGGTATGTCACCCTTCTTCAGCCAGGCTAGCTTGAATCCAGTGGCACAGTGAGCAAGGGACCCACGTCTGGGCATACCCATCCCACATAGAGCGAAAAGTGTTACAGCAAACAAATGATGGACGGAATGCTGACAATGCAAACATTCTCCCCCAGTCAAAAGATCTGGGTTAAATCCATCGTTCTTTTGCCCACTACGCCACCCCAGTTTGGACCCAGCCATATGCAAATCAGTCTTGACCCTGTGCCCCATGGGAACAGTCCAGACCGAACTGCCAGGCCAGGTCCTCCCTGGACCGGAAACAAGCATCCTGGGACCGGTTTCAGGGTATGTCACCCTTCTTCAGCCAGGCTAGCTTGAATCCAGTGGCACAGTGAGCAAAGGACCCACGTCTGGGCATACCCATCCCACTTAGGGCGAAAAGTGTTACAGCAAACAAATGATGGACGGAATGCTGACAATGCAAACATTCTCCCCAGTCAAAAGATCTGGGTTAAATCCATCGTTCTTTTGTCCACTACGCCACCCCAGTTTGGACCCAGCCATATGCAAATCAGTCTTGACCCTGTGCCCCATGGGAACAGTCCAGACCGAACTGCCAGGCCAGGTCCTCCTGGACCGGAAACAAGCATCCTGGGACCGGTTTCAGGGTATGTCACCCTTCTTCAGCCAGGCTAGCTTGAATCCAGTGGCACAGTGAGCAAGGGACCCACGTCTGGGCATACCAATCCCTCTTAGGGCGAAAAGTGTTACAGCAAACAAATGATGGACGGAATGCTGACAATGCAAACATTCTCCCCAGTCGAAAGATCTGGGTTAAATCCATTGTTCTTTTGCCCACTACTCCACCCCAGTTTGGACCCAGCCATATGCAAATCAGTCTTGACCCTGTGCCCCATGGGAACAGTCCAGACCGAACTGCCAGGCCAGGTCCTCCCTGGACCGGAAACAAGCATCCTGGGACCGGTTTCAGGGTATGTCACCCTTCTTCAGCCAGGCTAGCTTGAATCCAGTGGCACAGTGAGCAAGGGACCCACGTCTGGGCATAACATAAGCATCGCATCTGGCGATGCAGCGCGCGCAACGAAATTCGTTTTATTTATTTGTTTGTTTACTTACCTTTGTGCGCCGTATTCCGTAGTTTACTACCCCCCACCCTGCCCCTCCCCCGCCCCGCGTCACCGCCCGGCAGCACTCCCACCACGGGACGCTACTGCCAAGTACCATTTTCTTGGTGTATGTCAGATGAGAGTCACACAACAGCTACTGCCAATGACGCGACAGGACCCACCACTATCTACAAGTATTACGTCTAACACCATCCTGTTCTGCAAGGTAACTAACCGTGTAGCCTGAAGCTCAGCAGTGATGTTTGTCAATATACCAGCTGTTGTATTAATGACCCCCTCAACAACCCTTGTTAATCGGCGAATATTAAGGGTATTGGACATGGGGCCCCTAAAGGGTCATATTCCCTTCATGGCATCCTCAAACTGTTGCAAGGTAGTATCTGTCTGATCTATATCCTTCGTGTCAATAACCCTTCTGACTCGGGGCAAGGATACACTCCTACGCTGCAGCTGATGATCCTTATGGTAATTGGACGGAGCTATATACACAGGGGGAAGGAGAAAAGAGAGATAACACCTGCCTGACCATCCCCTCGGGAGACAGCCATAAGCTTGAGATCCACAGACAAAATAGACATTAGGGGGTGGTATTGAGGGCGGACTATCCGTCGTTCTCAATCTGTATGTGGAATTGCATCTGCTCTCCCCCACCTTTATCCTCCCTGTTCCCTGGACGCAGAAACTATCTGTTGTGTTGACCACTGACACTGGAATTGGCTGGTCCTCTGTAACATTATGAACCTGGAAAGATTGGAAATACTCAGACGTGTTAAACCCTTGGAAATCAGCCATTTCCATTCGAAACCAGGTCTCATTCTTTACTCTTTTGTATGCGTTCATACAGGACCTTAAAAACAATTTACCAAATGTCTCTTGTCCTGTCGGTCCTACAGAGGGAACCCTATGATGGAAATGTACATTCTGTACCATAGTGCGAGAATCGGCAGGCGTCCTATCCAAAGCAGAAAGTTGGGGATTGGGACGCACCATACTGAGCAATTCAAACCAACCCTCGCAACTACTGATGTATGACAGTGGCATGGACAGCAAATTATCACTTTTATGAGTAACTGAGGGAAGCAATCCACAAACCCAACAATTTGTTGTATTGGACACGTTATGAGCTTGATACAACATTTGTATAAAAACATTATGTGTATAAGACTTTCGGTGCTCTCCTTTGTGAGCGGCCAAAGTAACAAAAATGTGTTCAGGGGGAATGGGTGTTGTACCAACCAAAGAATGTACAGGACACTTCTCCTCCAGAAACCAGGATATTCCCAATACAATTATTAGTGCAATCGTAACTATTGATGCAAAAACTATTTTACTTTTTGTGGACCAACCCTGCACTGGACGCAGAGGTGCAAATGGCTGTTCTTCCTCAGTAACAGGCCGACCAAACGGATACATTATGAAGCAAAAAGGGAATGCAATGAAACTGATGGCAAGGGGGCAAGTGTTCCTAGTGTCTGTCTGAGCCTCACTGGTAGACTCCTATTGTTCATCAATCCTGGCGCTCTTGAGCACCGGCGGTGGAGCTGCTCAGTCCTAGCTCTCAACAAATCCCACGTCGTCCAGGATAATGTACCCCCCTCCAAGGAGGCACATTCGACTTATCCTGTCCAGTGTCAGAACAGTGCACCAATCTCGCCTCACCCTAAACTAACACCGTTGGTACTACATCAAAGTACACCCTGACTTGCACAGTCCATCCCTGACTAGTCTGACTTCTCCTTTGGTGCACTGTTCTTCACCCGAGGACGCAAATTGTACCTGGTGACTCCAGGCACAGAGGGGCTCAGGCACAGAGGGGTCAGTGGAAAGGGGCTCCTTAATGGCTCTGATCTCCGGAGGGACTGCCGCATTTAGCACTTCATTATTTTCAGCATCCGTTTCGGTCCACGTTAGATTCGCATCGCTGAATAGGATGAACTGAGGCACCTTCTCATGCTCAGAGTCCCCAATGCCCTCCCTTACCCACTGATCATAGGGCAAGGGCAGGGGTACTCTGCAGCAGTGGCTTGAATGTATCCAATGCTTTCGGCCGGCGACTTTCACGGCTGTGCGGGTAGCAAGGAGGACATGGACAGGTCCCTTCCAGCGAGGCTCCAAACTCTTTTTCCACTGGAAGTTCTTCACCAGGACAAAATCGCCGGGCCAAATATCATGTCCGGGCCCCTCGGGTACAGGTGGAAGGGACTCGTGTATCTGTTGGTGAATAGAACGCAAGTTTTCAGTTAACTGGTACAGGTAATCAGTCAATAAAGGATACTCATTCTGAGAGAATTTACGCAGACGCGGGACGCCCCAGACGTTTGCCGGGCGTCCGATCACGACCTCGTAAGGTGACAACCCTGTCCTAGAATGTGCTGTTGTTCTTGTGGACAAAAGAGCTAATGGTAAAGCATCTGGCCACTGTAACCCTGTGGTCTCCTGAATCTTTGCCAATTTCAGTTTGAGAGTACCATTTACTTCTCAACCAAACCTGCTGACTGGGGGTGATTCGCAGCCTGAAACTTCTGTCTGATGTGCAGTCCCTCACAAACTAGCTGGATAACCTTGGCATTGAACTGACTTCCGTAATCACTCCAGATTAAACGGGGCAAGCCGAAGCGAGGAAAGAACTCCTTCAGGAGTATCTTTGCAGTCGCAATGGCTGTATTTTCTTTGGTGGGGTAGGCCTCAACCCATTTACTGAACGCACAAACAACCACCAACACATACTTCAAATTATTGACCCTGTCCATTTCAATAAAATCAATTTGAAGGACCTCAAAAGGAAAAGTGGGAGGTTACAAAATTACCGGGTGGTGTAGGGGCACCCTTGCCAGGATTGTGCATCATGCACACCATGCAATATTTCACCAAATGTGTAGCTGTCTTGGAGATGTTGTCATTTTGCCATACGGGGTCTAACAGTTTGCAAATACCCTTAGCACTGATATGGGCTGGGCCGTGGACCATTGTCACGACAGGAAGAACATATGCATCTGGCAACATCCATCTTTGCTTCCCTGACTTATCAATCCAACATCCCTCATCATTCAAGTTCGCTGTACTTTCTTGCCACACTGCTAATTCCTCCACCGTGGCCTCACTCTGTATCTCCTTCACGTTCTCAAGTGTATCCTCAAACATGGAGAACTCGGGCACCCACCTAGCTGAACCTGCTACAAACATCCTTTTCATCTTTGTTCAGGTTGTTTCCTTAGCTGTCTGATCTGCAAAAGCGTTCCCTTAACCACATTGTCAGTAACTTTCTTATGAGCACTGCACTTCACAACAGCCAATTTCTCAGGTAGTGTCAGAGCGGACAGAAGCCTATGTATAAGAGGACCATGCTGAATGCGTGTCCCATGAGAAGTAAGGAACCCTCTCTCTGCCCACAGCCGCCCAAAATTATGGGCGACCCCGAAGGCGTACAGGCTGTCAGCATAAATATTAACAACCAGTCCCTCAATTCACAAGCTCGAATAAGGGCAACTAATTCAGCTGCCTGGGCCGACTGATAGGGAACTTGCGATGTCTCAACTACCGTACGCAGCGTAGTAATTGCATATGCTGCAGTGGTGGTTCCATCTGGTAATTTGAAACAAGAGCCATCGACATATAGTTCCCCTTGGGGGTCAGATAAGGGACCATCAGTCAGGACTACCCGTCCTTTCGTCTCTTCTTCCGTCCGGAAGATACAATCATGTATGTCAATATCCTCATTCTCAGAAGGGAGGGGTAGTAACGTGGCTGGATTCAGAGTGGCACAACGTTTGATCGTAATGTGCTTTTGAAAGAGCGTTAGCTCGTAACCGGTCAGACGTGCACTGGTGAGGTGCTGCGTCCTTGTCTTATTCAAAAGTGTGTCCACAGCATGGGGTACCATAACTGTGAGGTCAGTATCAAGTACGAGTTCCGCCGATTGTCTTATTGAGACAGCCACAGCCGCGACCGCTCTTAGACAGCTCGGAAGGGCTCGTGCGACAGGGTCAAGCACAGCAGAGAAATAAGCACATGGTTGTTGCTTATCCCCTAATATTTGTGTTATAACAGAAAGCGCACAACCACCCAGCTCATGGACATACAACACGAAGCATTTTGCATAATATGGGGTACCAAGCACTGGAGCCGAGCAAAGAGCAGTTTGCAATTGCTCAAAAGACTTCTGACACTCTGGCATCCAAGGCAGGGGCTCATGCACATCTTTTAGTGTTAGTGCAAGCAGAGGCTTAACAAGCAGTGAGTATCCAGGTATCCATTGCCTGCAATAGGAAGTGATGCCTATGAAAGCGCGCACATCTTTCTGAGTTTGCGGAATAGGCATTTTCACAATGGTACTGATGCGCTCAGGGGTCAATCTCCTGCCCTCCTTCGACAGTAAGTGACCTAAATAGGTGACCTCCTGTCGACAATACTGAAATTTGGAAAGGGATACCTTATGACCATGGTCAGCTATATGGAGCAACAATTTAACCGTACTATCTCTGCAACCTTGTTCTGTGTCTGAGGCGATGAGCAGGTCGTCAACATATTGAAGTAATACATTACCTGTAGGGAGCGACAAGGAATCTAGCTGACTTTTCAATGCCTGACTATAATTACTCGGACTCTCTGTATAGCCTTGAGGAGCGCGACAGAATCTAAAGCTTCTACCAGCTAGGGTGAACCCGAACAGGTACCTGCTGTCACGATGAATGGGGATACTGAAGAAGGCATTTTTCAAGTCAATGACGGAAAAGAATTTAGCAGAAGAAGGAATCATCGTCAAGAGAGTCGTAATGTCAGGGACCACTGGAAACTGGGGAATCACTATCTTGTTAACTTCACGCAAATCAATCACAAAGCGATAAACATCTTCGTGATACTCAGAGGGACCCGAAGGTGTCCGTTTGAGAATGGGAAGAATAGGGCTATTACAAACATTAGCAGTCGTCTCCTCAACCACTCCTTTCTCAATCAAATCCTGCACAATCTTTATCAAAGCTCGCTCACCTGCCTGCGGTATCTTATACTGAGGAATACGGGGTAAAATAGCATCTTCCTTGACACGAATCAAAACAGGCGATATCTGCAACAAACCCACATCTGTGTCGCCCGTTGCCCACAGTGTGGGTGGCACATCTTTGAATTCAGCAGGGAGGGGTGCATCTTTGGACAGACACTGCTTAGCGCACACCACATCAGGACCCATTGTCATATAGACGCCGGCTGGGGAGCAGTAAATCGTAGCTTGTAATTTCTTCAACAAGTCCAAACCCATCAAATTCTCTCCACAATTGGACGTCAACAAGAATGGCGAATCCACAGTAAAAGGACCAATCATCAATGCAAGAGGCTTTGAAATGGGGCTCACAACCGGTACACCAGAAAAACCTACTGAAACATTATTATCGCCAGACAGAGCCGCCCCAGGGACCAAGGAACGAGAAATAGAGCTGTTCGTTGCACCTGTATCCACCAAAAACTCCGTAGTCGAACCAGGCACGTCCGCACTAACGTACGGACCTCGTTGGTCTACAGGTATCAAAACTGGTCCCTCACCCTGTCCCCGGCTGTCCTAGCTGTAAGACATCCCGGTCACCTCATCCGTATCATAGTCATCATGATAGTACTGTTTGCCCAAAGGGTCGTCAAAGTGGTTCTGATCAGTACGACCCTGCGAAGTCCCAACGGTCTGATCCCTGTCCTGGCAACCATCTCCATGACCCCGTCCACGAGACCCTCGTCCTCTTGGGACTGCCACTTTCTGCAAAAGCACAGGACACTCCTCCTGTCCCTCCTCCTTACAATACGCACACTGATTCGGCCCTACCGGCGTAGTATTCCTGCTAGTACGGGGAAGCTGCCGGGCCGAACCACCACGTCCTCTACCATTCCCTCGAGAAGCCTGCTGCAACAACACCTTCGTCTTCAAATCCTTATGCTTTTCTCCGTCTTTTCCTTATCCTCATTTTCCCTGGTGCTCTCGGAAGCCTGTAATCGAGTCGCGATCTCAGGGAGCAAATTTGAAACAAATCTACTAACAAACAAACGCACACCACCCTCCATCGACAAGTCCTGTCCACAATAATCCAAAAACACAATTTCAAACCGGGTGAAAAAATCAGACACACTCTCATCTTTCTTCTGACGACAGGCCGATAGCTTGTCCCAATCAATGTTTCGGGGTGGGATAAGGGAGTGCATATAAGTGATAATACGGCTAGGTAGAGCAAGTATCTCCGCTTTAGGCTTCTCACCAGGCTACCTCTCCTGGTCCCATGCCTTAATTTGATCCCAGGTACCACCCAATTCAGCGACGTGATCCTGTGTATGTACCTGTCTCCAAATATCAACAGGAACCAACAAACCAAAGAACATTTCGACGTCCGCAAGCGTCATTACTGTCGATGAAGCGGCCTCAGTCAATTCTTTATAATAGGCAGTAGAATTTTTCCTAGGGTCAGGTAACTGAGTTTTAAGGGACAAGACCTCACTTCTTTTCCATGGAGTGTAAACCCACTGTTCCTGAAAACGGGCCTCTACCCTTGGCCTAGTCACATTATAATGCTGATCCCGTAGCGCTGGTATCTCGGGATGGTATATAGGATGCACCTCCCTCATCGGATACTGAGATACCGGGATGGGGCTCTTCTCCAACAGTCTTCCCCGATAAGCAACCAATGTTGCGACATTACCAAAGACCTGAGCAGGCTCCATATCAGTAGCATACACATGATCCCGAATGTCATATATGATCTGCGGTGCTGCACCCTTAAAATGCTGCTCCCAAAGACTGATCAGAGTAGCAGACATGTGCTTAAGGGCATGTTGCTGTACAAAAGGCTCATAATCTTTCATCACACTCCACACATCTTCCACACTGTAAATGGGGTTACGAGCCCACTGTGCTGCCTGATTAGCCACCATCTTTTTCTCTGCATCTCCCACATCAGACCAGACCAATGTCCGCCCCATGCGCTCCTTAAATTTCGTCCAATCTCTATCCTCAGGGCCGCGCACCGGTGTCTCACTAGTCAGTGATGTCGGGGAATGGAGGAACACAGTGGGGGTGGTAACGGAGGTAGTGGGCATTAACGTCGCTGCTTGCTGGGTCATGGGTGTAAGAACTGGTGAAAGAGATACCGAAGCAATAGGTGTTGCAGAAGTGCTAACAGTCGCAATTGCCACAGATGGCGAGGACAAAGAAAGGACAGGAGGGTCCGTGGCCAAGGCAGTCTGATCAACATAAACAGAAGCAGAAACAGCAGAGACAGAAGAACCGGGTAGCTGGGCCTTTTGGGGAAGGGCGGGCTATACCCTCTGCGGGGCATACGGAGGTGGGGGTCGAGCATCCAGCAATTCTTCCACAAAAGCATCATTCTCTTCTCGGGCCACATAAGATTTATCAATATTCAGTCAAAACCTCCTATCTTCACGTTCTATTCCGATCTCCTGCTTCTCTCTATCGTGCGCTACAGCTTTCTGAGTCAATGTTTGAATCCTCCCCTTCTGGGCCTCTTTCTCTGCTTTCATTTGTCTCTGCTTAACCTCCTTTTGCCATGTTCTGAGGGAATCAAACATAGACTGCCTGCTTGTTCTCGCAAACAACTTTTCCTGTAAAAAGGCAATTTTTTGTTCATCAAAAGTGCCCGTCAACGGCCACTGCAACTCGGCATTTTCCCTCGTATATTTGTGCCATAACATACTAAACATAATAGGGCCAAGGCCATGGCCCTACAGGTCAAAATTCTGAGTGCCTTCCGGAGGCGCTGGCTGACTTTCTTCCAGTCGAGCATCAGCGGAGCAACAACGACAACAAGAAACCAAAAAACGACTGAACACCAGCATTTTTAAAAGTAAGCCAAATTCGTTATGTTGCCGGGCAAAGTGTTCACAAACACTTTGTATCCAAATCGGTCCTCAGACCATCCCAAATGCAAACCAAAATCGGTCCTCAAACCGTACCAAAGACAAACCAAAATGGTACCATATACAGAAAGAACCAAAACAAACTCACCTGGTGCACACAGGTCAAACAAATTTATTCTCCACTGCCGACTCTTCGGAACAAACGGTCAGATCCAAGGGTTTCGCCATTCAGGACCCCAGTCAGGATGACCGCTGGTCGAGGCACCGACCGGTCAGACAGACGGGGCAGCTGCGAGTTCAGGACTCTCTCGTGCAGGGGTCCCTGGTCCGCCCGTCCGACCCGACGATGGTCCCGACCTTCTCACCCGTCCGCGGGCGAGGATGGGTCACCCGATGGAGTCCCTGTTCGGGCGCCAAGTGACCCAATTAGGGCCACCCGGGTCACTCGCGACCACCTCTCAGCCTTCCACACAAATGAAGAGTTGGTCAGACAGTAGAGAATACAAACCAAGTATATTTTATTCAGGTACACTCTAGTGGAGTCCAGTCTGACCAGCCTCCTGGGATTGCTGCAGAGGGACTGACTTCAGCAAGCATGGCGATACCATTATGTACAATTCAGAACCAATAAAGACACGCCCTGACTGGAAATTTCCAGTTGGTAGCAGTTGAACAAAGGAGATACAGAAGGATGAGTTTCGATTCTGAGACTGGGCACATGCTATCTCGATGCCAAGGTCACTCTGACTGCGCCCGCTGCTCTAAGGGTGGGAGCAGGCCTATCTAGTGGGAAGGGTATGCAAAGACAAGAACAGTGTATTCATTAGTACAGCAAGGCTCAACCTTGAAGAAACAAAAACTATTGCAGCTGCTTTCAGCTGGGGCAGAGAGAAAGAAGATAGTTTTGATCAGGGCTCAAAATAGCGGCTGAATATAAAATGGTGCCGCGAATGCTAACTTAAGACATACAATGCATGAACAATTCAGCTAAAACATTTTTATTCCAACACTTAACCCTCTAGTAGCCTGGCGCAAAACAGTCAGGCTCAACTTAGAGGCAATTTGTAAATTATTTATGCAGCATACAAACATTAATAAAGGGAGAACAAAACCCAAAAAATCACACACCTATTTAGAAAATCATAGTCAAATTGAATAAATAAAATTAGACCAAAATGGCAATAATCCAATCTATAGAACCGGAGTTATGTAGTTTCAAAGATTTCAGGGAAAATAGAGCTTAAAAGCAAATAGCGCCAATTATGGTTATCTGGTTGTGCTGGACCAGGACTAAGGCACAAGTTCAGGCCGACTGTGATTGAGCGCAGGCCGGGCACAGGATCATGTTTTGCCCATTGTTATAGTACCTTGTGCCCTTTGGTATCAAGATGCAAAGTCTACATCGGCCTGCGCCGCGATTGGTGGAAGAGCAGGAGCTGTGATGTGTGGTGCTGCATCAAGATGCGTCATGCTGGGTCGGTGATGTTGAATCCACCAATGAGGAGCTGCAATGCTGGCATCAACATGCGTCGCGCTGTGTTGGGTCGATGAAGCCACTGGTCAGGGGCTGCAATGAGGAGGCTTGCATTGAGGTGCGCTTTGCTGTGTTGGGTCCAAGGAAGTCACTGGTCTGGAACTGGTGATGCAAGGAGTTCCATCAGAATGCATTGCGTTGTGTGGGTTCCGATGAAGCTGCTGGTTAGGTGCCTGTTGTGCCCCTGTATTTCAGAACCAACATCCAGTCAACTGACCCTTGTAGACACTCTGGTAGTCCTAGGTTCAGGCAGCAAGGCAGGTCCCAGGCAGCTGGGTAGTCCTCAAACAGCTGGGCAGTTCTCAGACAGCAGGGCAGTCCTCATTTAGCTGTACAGTCCTTCTTCTTGTAGAGTTTGCTGGTCAGGAGTGTTCATAAAAGTGGGTCTCAGGGTCCAACATTTATACCTGGTGCCAGCTTTGAAGTGGGAGAAACCTCTAGACTTCCCCCTGCATCTGGTTCTGGAGTTTCATTCCTACCCCGCCCACGCACCAAGATGTCTACTGCGACAAAAGACTAGTGTGAAGTTCTTTGTGAGTGCAGGAGGCAGCCCCCTATTGAAGTGCAGGTGCAGTAGGTGACAGCTCCGCCCCCACTCATCTTGTCAGGATGGCCAATCCAGCCAACATCCAGTCCCTCTTTGTGACACTGGGGGGAATACATAATGCCCCACTGCCAACTACACCTAATCTTGTGACCGAGGACATAGGCTGCAGGTACCAAATGTTTAAGACAAGAAAATGCCAACTTTCTAAAAGCGGCATTTTCAGAATTGTGACTTAAAATTCAACTTTACCATTAAAGAAGATTTTAAATTACAATTCTTAAGAGACCAAACATGGCATTCCTACTTGTTTCCAAGCAAATGTTATCACTTATTAAATCTAACAAGGTAAGCCAGTGTTATTCTATAGGAGTGGTAGGCCTTGCACTAGTGAAAAATGAATTTAAGAGTTTTTCAGTACCAGGACTTGTAAAGCTTAAATGTACATGCCCAAATTTTTACATACAATACACCTTGTTCTGTGGGCTGTTTGGGGCCTACCCTAGGGGTGACATATGTACTAAAACATATGTTTTAGGCATGGCAAAAGGCTTGTTTTGAAACAAATATATTTACTTGATTGTGTATACTTTCAAACACAATATTAGTCCAATTGCATTGTGTTTTTTTTATTCTCTGCGGATCCTTCTCCCCTATTGCACAACATAATGCAATTGGACTAATATTGTGTTTAAAAGTATATACAATCAAGTAGATATATTGGTTTCATTTTGAGTTATTTTGTTTGAACAATTAAGTAAACTGTGCGGCCTGGTGCCAAGTGCAGTGTTACACTTGCAATACAGTCATTAGTTTACATGAGGTAGGCAACCTCATCCCTGACCTGCACGTTAAACACACAGGAGTATTGACAAGCATCTGAGTAAAAGCAATATTGTGTAGAAAGCCAGGAGTGCGCAACAACTTCATTTCAAAAGGCTTGTTTTGCCAGGTTGAATTGGCCATTTAAATCTGCACACAGGGTGCTATGGCAGGCCTGAAACATGTTTTAAAAGGCTACTTAAGTGGGTGGCATAACAAGTGCTGCAGGCCCACTAATAGCATTTAATTTACAGGCCCTGGGTACATGTTGTACCACTTTACTAGGGACTTATACATAATTTAAATGTGCCAATCAAGTGTAGGCCCATGTCACTATGTTTTAAGGAGAGTGCACAAGCACTTTAGCACTGGTAAAGTGCACAGAGTCCTAAAGGCCAACAGATGTGGGTTCAGAAAACAGGAGGGCTGAAGGCAAAACGTTTGGGGGTGATCGTGCAGAGAGGGCCAAGTCCAAAATGTAGGTACTCCATCCGGTATATTGATAAATCTTTTGCTTTTATCACTACCACTGTCTGAGGTCTGAGCATGTAAGATTAGTGTAACCTTTCTACTTTCTGATCCTGTAGGTTGCTGAAAATGTAGTGGAGCTTTATGGGCCTGTAATATTTGATTACCTCTGCTGTCTACAACCTGTAATTGAAGAGATTTGTATAACTTTTGATTTTTCCACCTTGCTCCTTCCAGGCAGATTTTCAATTATAAACATATGACGGACAATCTAATTTGAAAGAGTAGGGTAAAAAAAATGAAAAGAAGTGGATTGTACAAGTGAAGAAAGAAGTCATATTCATTTTTTGTGATGATAGCCCATTTGAAACTGCATATACAGATTTTCTAACTACCTGTAATACCTTAACTCTGTAGACATTTTTAGGGTAACTGTGCTGAAATTGTGCAGTTCTGCTACAATTGGAATGAGAAAATGTCTCCAGGTTATTTTTCTTAATCTGAAATAACATATTTGTTTACGTTATTGACTTTGTGAACAGAGATACGTGCCAGATCTGAGTCCGGATATATATGTTGCAATTAAGAATAATAATAATTTCTTTCTTTATTCGGATGAAAACACATCCATAAAAGATACAATAAAACAATCATGCGGTATAAAACTCAATACAAACAAATAAAAAGGCACAGCTTATTAAGACAGTACAAGTTATTAGGACAGTACAAGGTACTGAAACCTCAAGGATCTAAGGCTATACACCCTATCACACCGGCAATGACCTCGTGAATACAAACTAATGAGAGATCAATCAATTCTTGATAGCCTACATCTGTAAGCTGGCCGCAAAAAACAAATCACTGCATGGAGGGTATAGGGATTTAGTAACAACTGCAAGTGCAAAAGAGCCACTTTAGCCTGCCACTTTAGCCTGCCTAAACTTCAAACTCTTTAGTAAAGGCCGGAGGAATCGTTTACTTGGCACTGAAAACAGTTTACACAATAACACAAAATGAAGCGTGTCCTGTGGAGATATAAGATCGCAGCCACAGAGGCCTCTTTTGGATAGGGGAAAAAATCCAGCCGGAGATGCTAAAAGGTGGTGCATTTGATTGAATCTGAAACATGTAATTAAAAAATCTGTTGTGGGTGCTAAAAAGCGCAAAAAGATATGGCTCCATACCAGACACAGGTTTTAACATTGCATAAGCCCTCACTGTGGGTTTACTAAACTCAATAGTTTCACGCTGGGCAGTGGCAAATTTATGGTATGTCTTTTGTGATGTTAACATCCCCTGGGGTAAAAGTTTCATGTGCGATAAAGAGTTCTGGCCTTCCTATGGCCTAGAAGGATTCCTTTATATAACGTATCCATGATTTTGTTACCATGTTCCAAGGCCAGACAATCGGCTAAGATCAGGTGGTTTAAACCCTTATCTTCATGTATCTTTATCCAGCAAAGTAAGGGTTTAATTGCCACTTGGGCCACCAAATAATCAACCCCTAACTCTTCGTGCACGGACCAGGCTGGAGTGCCATGAGGGGCTCGCAGGATCCGGCGCAAAAACGTATTTTCCACCACCTGTAGCCTATGAGAAGGGACGTACCCCCAGACCTCACTGCCATATAAAACTTTCGCAACATCCCTGGATTTGTACAGTTTTAAAATGACCTCCGGAGCCCATGAGCCCAATCTGCTAGCAAAGCTGGTAATAGCCCCTGCAGATTTATTCAACTCACTACACTTCCCATCTAAGAGGGCTCTCCACTGTAGTCGGTCATCGAATAACACTCCTAGGTAGGGGAAAACCGGAACCTTAGCGAGAATATGGGGGCCAGCTTTAAAACGTTTCGGTCCGTGCCCCCGACGACCGGCAACTAAAACATACGACTCAGCAAAATTAACAGTAAGGTCCAGCCTGTCCATAAAAGAAACAAAGCAATCTATTAAAATCTGCAGGCTCTGGGCCGTGCGGGCCATGAACACCGCATCATCGGCGTAGAGTAAAACTGGCAAGGCTCTCCTCCCCACTCTAGGGAAGTCCGACTGGAGTGCCAATAAGGCCTCCCCTCATACAGTTAAAATGATTTGTAAGTGCCACCTCACGTGTGTATCTCACTGCCGCTGTAGTCTGGGCATGTAATGATGTGAGCTAGTGGACAATACAAGGGTCCACTCCCAAGGAAATTAAAATGTGCCATAACTTAATCCGGTTACCTCGATCAAACGCGGACGTAAGGTCCATGAAGGCTAGATACAAAACACCCGGTTGTATCAGTGTGTATTTGGCTGTCAAAAGATAAAGATTGAGGCATTGGTCAGTAGTAGACATGCCTTCACGGAAGCCAAATTGAACGTCTGATAAAATCTGATTGTCTATGGCCCACGAGAACAATCTGGATAAAAGAACCCGACCCATAGCCTTTACTACAGCATCAATAAGGGACATCAGGCGGTAAGATTGCATATTGTCCTTGTCCCCTTTTTTATAAATTGGGATTACGGTAGCGGTGGACCAGGAAGGCAACGTCCCCTTTGAGGCTGCCGCAATTTGGACTTGAGTTAGAAGGGGGGCCCAAACCTCAGTATTATCCCAAAAGAGATCTGGGGGTATTCCATCGGGACCTGGGGCCTTATTTAGCGAAAGCAGCTCTATACTTGAATATACCTCATCCAGAGAAAAGCTAATGGGGATTAGATCTGGACTAGGGGGTATATCTACCCATGGCTCTACCAAGGAGCCTGCGGTATAAACATTTTCAAAATGGGAAACCCACTGGTCTGAGGTAATATGATTGCACATGGTCGGTCTAGCTGGTTCCGCAAAGCAGGGACTATTAAGGATCTTCCAAAATAAAGCGGAATCACTCAACTCGCCCGCTTTGGATAGATCCTCCCAGGCCTGCTTTTGTAATTGGCGCCTGCGCACTTTCACTGACTCTTTATAAAGGCGCCGGCATTGAGTCACTCTATCTTTCTCCCGGGGCACCTGCTTCAAGGCTACCTTTAACCTCCTCAATGCTTGCGAGCACTTGCGGTCAAACCACGAATTAGGAGCCTGGACATCCCTCTGTGTCTGTTTAGTTAAAAGGCCAGAAACTACCTGGGCGATGGAGGTAAACGTACTTAATATGTCCTCACTCTGGGTATAAGGTTTCAAACCAAGGCCTATCTCAAGCTGACAGGAGAAGAAGAGACTATGATTAAAGGCCTTTGCATCTATACTTGACCAACGTAGGCGCCTACCCTGATCCGTTGGAATTAGGGGTGCCTGGGATTTACGAGGGCCCATTGAGTGGGTGCCCGCCCCTCTCATTATAAGTATCAGAGGATTATGATCGCTAAATGGGTTATGTTCTATGTGAAAGGAGCCCAAGCCCGCGCCCAAGGAGGCAGACAAAAAAATAAAATCTATAATACAATTTATTTATAGTTTTCTTTGGGGGAAGAGGGTGAATCCACAACAACCATTGAAAGCTTATGGCTGACTGGCACATTTAAACATATTGGAATAATTCAACTGTACAAATTCAGAATTTCTAGATTTTACACCATTTGATCATCCAGTTTCCTTCATCTGAGGAAGCTGGGCTCGATTTCCATGCTTCATCGCTCGGTACGTTTTGGGATAGATATTTATGGGCCACCACTTTCCAAGTTCACCCACCACCAATAACAACAATATTATGCATAGGACTCCCCAGCAATGTGTGGGTTTTGAGGCTGCCTGGGAAAGAGTTATTGTGGTATGTACAGTTCTGGAATCCTGCAGTGACAGAGGACTGGACATGTAGAGCCAAAGAGTAATTACCAACTTTTAAAAGTGTGCACCTGCAATCTATGTAAATATGAATGTGTGCTTCAGGGGCGGCTCCTCCATTGGAGCAGAGGAGCGTCACCCCACTTAAAATCCCCTCAAAGCCCCAGATGAAAAATAAAATGATAGTTCATTAACATTTTATTTTTCATCCCTGAGCCGAGCGTCAGGTCGGGGGCGGGGCCACTCCTGACTGAAAGCAGCGCGGAGGAGAGTCGGATGCCTAATGCACTGTTTAAAGTGCCTATGTCTTTTTGGCCAGCCGTATTGCGACGGCCAGCCACACATGCGCACTTTAAACCTCTCAACCCAGCTGTCTTAAGACAGCTGGGTTGAGAGTAAGTGCAGGCCTACAGTGCGCTGTGGAGCACCGAGTGAGGCCGCTTCCTCAAATCAGGGCACTGCTCACATGCTGCATGTGAGCAGCACCAGGATTGGGCAAGGGAGTTCCAACATCTGGTTCCAGTTCCAGCAAAGAAGAGGTCCGGAGCGAGGACGTCACGTTAGTTAAAGTTTTATTTTCTTTTTTTAAATAATATTTTGCACGTGTGCGCCCCCGCCAGCTCCCCTCCCCGCCACTTTAAGCCGCCACTGGTGGGCTTAAAGTGTCCTTGGCACGTGATGGGCTAGAGTATGCTCAGCAACAAATGTGGCTTTTGGAGAGTAGGGACAGTTGGAAGCTGTGGATCAGTGCAGTATTTCATCTTCAGATGTGAGATAATGTCAGGGTTGTGACAGGTCAGGCAACAGGTAATTTGAGAACTGGCATAGGACTGTGCTCCAATAGTATAAGGTTATCTCATCAGAGATGTCATTGGTGGTCAAAACAAAAAATGAGGTGTCCCTAAGTATTTATTAAGAGCCTTAGGAGTTTTTCTTAGCAGGTGGTGCTGTTTAATGCCGGAGCTGCCAAATACCGGGGCTGCCTGCTGTAGATTCCACCTCATACCCCTTTCACCATCTGCAACCACCTGCGCAAACTAAGCACTTTTAATGATACATCTGAGGTCCTCCATGATAAAATATGAGACGGCTTTGCTAGTGAATTTGGGAGAAGTTAGTTCTGCACAGCTACATTTACTGACGAGTATGCGACTTTAAAGATTTGGAAATGGTTGCCTATGGTGTTTGGCTGTTTAGATATATATATAACACAACACTTACACCTGTGAATTCACCTCAATCTCCATGAAAGTTGTATGTTTGTAGTTATTAATGCCCGACACTTGCAGAGACCTCCGAAAAAGGGCTCAGTTGTTCTGGATTAGAAGAGAAAACTCAGCCTCCTGCAGAGGCATCACTCTCATTGCCTTAGGCCCAGCATATGCTGAACCTATATTACTGAGTCGCTGATCTATTGCCAGGCCAGAAACTCGTAACTGTTATCACAGGGATCATGTTCACAGCACAAGAGAACAGGATAAAGGGAGGAGTGTGAAGACAGTGATCAGACTGTTGTGCCCCTTCATTGCTCCTTTTCCCTCACCCTCAGCTTCTGTGTGCCTTGCCGTGCTTAATTTGAGCCGGTGATTTCCGGTGCTCGGCAACGGCACTTAAGTATCAACATCAGCACTTATGACACCTGTCAAATGGTGGTGCTGTTAGTGCAATCAAACGATGAGCAGAACAATAGTTGTTTATTTATTCAATATACATTAAAAACAACTAATACCAGCCGCCCAAGCCATTCTTATAACTTTTGGGGCCTCAAACAGTCTGAAATGTCACACTTGTAGCAGTGTGATGGTTAGTAGTTGTGTACGTACTATTGTTTGCAGCACTGATAGTGGCAATCGATGGTGCAAGCTGTAATGGCCTCCTAACGAGGGCCCTGGTGCCTTGGTGTATATGCTTAAAGACACTCCCATAAGTTTCTGTATCTTGCCATGTAAGATATACGACATTATTTAGAGGTTGGCAGATGGAATGCTCCATCACAATGCGGCACATGTCCCGTCGGCCATTTTACAAGTGCATTTTAGCCTATAGCTCTTGTAATATAGGAACAGTTATCCACCACGTTTTTACAGGGTATATTGTCCTCCAAACTCTAAATATGTTATGTTGTAAACGAGATTTGTAGAGCGCACTATCACCCGGGAGGGAATCCTGATACTGAGTCACCAGTGCAAGTGTGACCTTGGAGCTGTACTCATTTAAATTGGTGATGTCGCAACGTTTGGAGATTTTGAGAGCTACCTTCTGTTCTGGGCGTTCCCAAAACCAGGCTGCTGATCTCCCTTTCAT
Source organism: Calotriton arnoldi (assembly GCA_963921515.1). Classification (NCBI taxonomy): domain Eukaryota; kingdom Metazoa; phylum Chordata; class Amphibia; order Caudata; family Salamandridae; genus Calotriton; species Calotriton arnoldi. The sequence goes on along the minus strand of CAWUFW010001346.1, from coordinate 2,442,864 downwards.
GGTAGAGGGTGCGAGGGGGGTGTTCAGCTACACATCACCTCTGCCCCACTTTTAGGTCGCAAGATTGAACACTATCAGATCTGGTGTGTTACTTTATGGCCTTTCAGTGAAATAGCATGTAGTAGCTGCAGTGTAGGTAACTGCAACAAAGGAGGACCAATATTCCTATTTAAAGAAACTCTGCTTCCAGAGTCTAAGGGGCAGATTTACAAGCCCCTGCGCCACCAGTACGTCACTTTTTGTGACGTACTGGTGGCGCAGGGGGCTGCTCCATATTTACAAGGAGAGGAAAAGCCACCCTGCGTGACTTTTCCTCTCCTTGTAAATACGGCCCCTTCACACGCAGCACTTTGCGGTGAAGGGGCGTTCCATGGGTGTTGCTGTGGGTGTTCCCACGCAACACTCATGGAACAAGACACATCTCCAGAATTACGAGAAATCGTAACTCTGGAGATGCGTCTGAAGCTACGCCACCCTAGAGGTGGCGTAGCGAAGCACCGAGGAGAAATGTTTTCATTTCTCCTCGTTTTCCTCTTTCAATGCGTGCTGCATTCTGCAGCACGCATTGAAAGAGGAAAATGGTTGTAGTGATTGTTTTTGTGCAGGAAGGTTCCCCTTCCTGCACAAAACAATCTCCCCACGACGCAGGTATCCTTGCACCATGGTGCAAGGGTGCCTGCGCCGGCGCATGGCTGCAGTTTGTGCACCAGCGCAGGGGGAAGCACAAGGATGCGACATATTCTTGTAAATATGTCGCATCCCTGTGCTTTCCAAACTAACGCAGCATGGCGCAGCAAAATGACTTGCTGCGCCGTGCTGCGTTAGTTTATTGTAAATCTGCCCCTACGTGTCTCAGGCAAATACTAGTCTGTGTATACCAAAACTAAGGCATTTGCAACCTCACACTATCTGAGTCAGATGTACTAATCATTTGCCTTTGGTGCTGTGCTTGGAAATACAGTGCAGCGGCTCACTGGCTTTGGTCATTCTGTCCATGAGTGAGGCAGGGCAGCAATGTCTTCTGTGCAAGGCAGCTGGCAGGCTTCCCATCACTGCCAGTCCCTTTCCATACAATCAAAGTACATGCCAATTAAAGCTGCCTAAGCTTGGTTTTAATGACTTTAATAAGTAAACAAACAGACAACCGTATCAGCTCTTATCTGGAAAACTGTGGGTTGGTTTACCTGGTAGAGGCCAACATGAGTCAGATCCATCAGTCCATGAGCTGAACCTGCACAGGTGCACATGGGGCACTGGTTTCTGGCTGCAATCAGCTTTTATTTTTGATAATAAAATGCAATACGTGAGAATTTTGCAGCTAGTGCCTATAAAAGGCAGCAGGAGCTCAACCAGTCTAAGGATTTAGCTTTAGGTGATAGGAAAACAAAGATGATCTGCAAATTTGTGTTCAACAGAAGAAGCACAGGAGCCCTCTCCAAATGTAAAAGGTTTCAGAGGGCGGCCTGAGGTTGGCCCTTACTGTTTCTTCAAGGGGAAACAACCTTTAGAACGCATGCATTACATCGCATGCCATTAGATCGCGGTTTTAACAACGCAAGTCGTTACAACGACTTGCACTGGAGGGCGCTATAGGACAAGGAGTAGTTTAATTTACATTCCAACACCTTCCCTACTGTACGTAGGCTGGAGTTGGAATAGTAAATTAAACTACTCCTAAGTTCAGCGCCCTCCAACGCAAGTCGTTGTAACAACTTGCGTTGTTAAAACCGCGATCTAATGGCATACGATGTAATGCATGCGTGATATCGTCATACATCCGCTTCAAAGGGCAGATAAGAGCAACTTCCTCAGGCCGTGCTGCCATCCCACAAAGGAGAAGGTCATTTGCAAGGTCGGACTTCATAGAGTGCAGAAAATAGAAGAAGGTGGGCTTCGTTCCTTCAAGGAAGGTACTGTGCAAGTACTGAGCAAGAAGGCAAGAGATCGACCAAAGACCAATGTCATAGAGGAGTAAAAAGGCATACCATAAATACTGTCTCAAGAAAAAAATAAGAAAGCACAAGACAAAGTGAATAACGTCAGCAGTAATGGGACAGATAGAACCAGTACGGAAACAATGGAATGCGTTGCAAACAGATGTGAAGGTTGAAGGAGATAGAATCTCTAAGTGGTGTGACGCACTAAATTCATTACGTGCCGTTTCACAGGAGGTCCGTCATTATGCCACCCCTACTAACCCAGGTGTTAGTGGCGCCATCTTGCCTTGACATCTTTTCTCTTTTCCAGTTCCGATACACAGCTTGGACTCCGGTACTTATGTCGACATACAGACAGTTTCTGTGCTTCCCAGGCGAAAAGGTGGACATAGAGTTAGAGGCCAACAGCCCGAGGGCACAACAACAGCGAGAGGGAATATATCAACCACTAGTGACGGGTATCGGACGTCTCTGACAAATGAACCACCAAAGGAGGGGCGAGATCACGACAGGGAAGTGTGTGCACCGGTGCCCAAGGATCCATCCACGGTGCATACTGAACCTCAATTATAGCTGTTTCACTACTACCAAGTCAGGAGATGGGGACCATTTCCCATGCTTACATTAGGGTTCATGGCACCCTGGCTAAGTTACTGATCCTGCCCGCACACCCACGTCTCTTCGTGGCGCATCCAAAATGGTGGTTTGAAAAGTTCCCGAGAGTGCTAAGCTGTTGCCGTAGCTCAGTGTTTCCCAAACTTTTTCGACCTGTGGCTCCCTTGACCTAATTGGCAGTTGGCCATGGCTCCCCACCATTTTTTTTACCGGTGGTGGAATGTAAGCCCGACCTCGGGAGTACTTCCAGTTGTCTCCCTGAAATTTATTGGGATGCGATGAAGGTATTATAATATTTGTAACAAAATAAAAATATAGCAGTTGTTTAATAAAAGCTTTAATAATGGATTCAGTGAAATATGCTTTATCAAGTGTACCATGATTAGACAGATCGAAGCATTCCTGCCATCACCTTCTGTGAGTATGACACCTCCGAGCAGTCCAGGCATTTTAGCTAAAAGCTCTTGCTTGCCATGAGTTGCGAGAAATACTCAGCATAATAATGTAAAAAAGGCAAACTACAAGCCCAAGAAGGCACTACTAAAAGCTAAAAAAAAAAAAAAGAGCAGCTATATGTGTGCCTGTTCGGTGCTTTAAGGAAGCTTGCATTGTTGCAGCCTCTGCTGTATCTGTTTTTGGGCAGTTAATGACGCTTTGTGAAACTTTAAATTATGAAAAAGCCTGCTAAAGCTTCTTCTATTCCCTCATCCTTTTCGTTTCTCCACCTCTTGTTGCTGCCTTTGCTCTTCAACATTCTTTTTCTCCCCTCTCTCTGCCTTTATGTCCTGCTTTCCTTCTCTTCCCCTTTGATTCTTTCACACTTTGTTTTACCCCCGTGTATACCTTCTTCCACCTGCTGCTTGCCCTTGTTTTCTCAGACTGAAAGTCTTGGTGTCACTTTTAGTTTCCTGTATTTCCCATCCCTCTGCCGCACTCTTCACAGAAATAAAACATACGTGGCCCAGTCTAGGTTGATTTAACAGCCTCTCCGATGCCCAGGTTGCTGCAGTCTGAGCTGAACTTGCATATCAGCGCTGCGATGTCTCGTCCGAGGTAAGCGCTAGTAGTGTAAGAAATAGGGACGGGTAGTACCAGTTCCAGAAAATGTTTTATACTTATTTAATTTGGGAGGCCTCTTATGTTGTAAATATAGGGAACAATGATGAACTGCTTTCACTGAGGCTGAAAAGGGAAACAGGTTATTTCAGTTATTACATGCTTCCTGCCTGGCCTTGGCTGAGGGTCAGACTGGGGTCGGGAAATTAATCCTGGCTGCAATGCGGCCTATTTCCAAAGCGAATTTTCCCACTGGAATTTCTGGTTTATAAAATCCGGCACGGTGTTTCTTCAAGTTCACACAAACAAAGTGCAGGAACAGCAGCCAGCATATAAATACACGGGCTGTGAAGTTGTAGCAATATTTGAAACTTTTTTCTTGACTTGAGTGAAAATGTCACGAGTCTGTGTTTTCCCCCCTACATAACTCTTGTTCCCCAGGAAGCTTTACTGCACCATACATTTCATTCATATGCACCTGTTTGTGTAATTTGTTCTGCGAGGAGCCTACGTGTTCATTAAGATGCACTCCTGTTTTCCGACGAGACTGTGGGCCACTGCACATTTATTTAACTTGTCCCTTTCAAACTCTACTTGTCAAATTAAAACCGTCAATGAGCAAGCAATGATTCAGCCTCTTACCTACTTGTGAAGAGGGTCATCCGAGGCACGGCAGAACACGGCGGGCAGCAATAACGCTCGACAGTCATTGCTGCGTATGCGGAGGCTACGTCTGCGAAAGCATGTACGCACGTATGGCGGCATTGCGCTCCTGGGCCAAACCATGTTCCCGGATTATGCAGGTGGCATTTGTAACTCCCCCGTGAGTTGCCCTGCGGCTGGAATAAGCTTCACTTGCTGCATTCAGGTAGGCGTCAAAAGACATTATTTTACTGGCCCACATTCTCACAACATGATTATAAGCTTGCTCAGCACACGGCCACACGCTATCTTTCCCACTTCGTGCGCGGCGCCCCTGGCTACTCCTAACGGCGCACCAGGGTGCCGCGGCGCACAGTTTGGGAACCACTGCCGTAGCTGATAGAAGTTCTGTGACGATAACTGCTGTACTAATCCACTTCTCAGGTCGTTTACGGTCTTTGTGGCTACTATTTACAGCTTCTTTACCTCACCTCAGGAGACGATAAGAAGACAAAGGAGACCGTTTGGATTGGAAACGATAGGAAATTATTTTAAATAATTTTGCTCAGTTGTAACACTTTCCTTCTTTAACTGAATTGTTTTCAGAGATTTCGTTTTTTTTGTCTTTAATAGGTGGCAAGAAGTTGTGCAACAATCCCTTTGCTGGAAGGGTGAGGTAATTAAAAGACTGACGCAATTATTCTCCATGGTAACTATTTGTTTTGCATTGATCGAGATTGTTTAGGCACACATGGAATCCAAAGAGGCCGTGAATGGTTTTGGCAGGAAAGAAAATGTTATTTTGGAAGGTTCGGGCGGGGATGCCCAGAGCCCAGGAAATGCTTATGCCACAGCCCGCAAGTACAAGCATTCAGCGGGACACAATTACTTAGGAGGTAAAAAATGGTCGACGGTCTCGATAAGGAATTGGAGGATTACGTTTTAAGATGTAAATATAATTCAAGGCACTTTGACATTTTTCATCGCAACGGGTGGAATCTTTCAACACGACCATACTAGCAAAGCTACCAAGCAGGGCAGTAGTTGTCGGTGGTGCAACAAGTGCTGTGTGGCTCACTGTGCCACAATGCTATTTATTTGCACTTCTGAAACCGAAGATGCGGCACAATTTCCCACGTTTGCATCAGGGGCCATAGCGCCTCGCTACAACACTGCCACCGAGTGATGCATTCTTTATTTCAGGGGACCGGCCACCTCTGACTTTTTAAGTATAGCCAGGGCCACTGGAATTATGCAATTGTGCTGCCGTGGCGATTTTTCATAAGTATAGGTTTGCCGCATTTGCCACATAATACATCATCTGCCGCATAATCTGTACATTTTACCAAAATACTAAAATGTGTTTCTAGCTCAAACGGTTAAAAAGTTACTAAAAACACAGCGGCATGTGTTGCAGTGCAGTGTAAGTACCTTTGCAAAACTAGACGGGTCACCTTTCTGTTGCTTATTCTATATTTGGGTATTAAACTGGTACTAATGAGATGCAACCAATGCACAGACATTGTGCCAAGTTTTAAAATGACGAAATAATGAAGTAATACTACTACAAAATGTGCTGCATTGTGCCGCATAATTTGCCTTTTCTTGCCCCATAATTTACTTAACCCTGCCGCATTATTTGGCCCTCTCTTGACGCATAATTCTAGTGCCCCTGAGTATAGCCAAAGAGAGGTTTACCATACACTGCAAGTCTAATGCATGCACAAGGAGAGGCACCTTGGGCAAATACATAGGTGGGTGGCTGCATGAGAGAGTAGCTTTGTGTCTCTAACTGCTGTTCATAGATTAAATATCTAGTCAAAAAAAGGTTTAGCCATTGCTGCTAGGCTAATGAAACGTATTCTTTTTATTTTTTAAGAGGGACCTCTGACTGCTCTTAAAACATGCTTTTGCAAACATTCACAAAGGGGAAGGGGCCCCTCGGGGACCCCTTACTATTTGCGATTGGGTTACCACCAATTTGAAATTGGCGGTATATATCAAATGTTTTGTGACCGCATTTCGGTCTCAAAACATTCACACATTCCGCTGCAATTCGGTATTAGGAAGGGACACTGTAAACACGCCCCTTCCTAATACCGAACCGCAAACCCAATTTGGGATTCAGTAATAGGTTATCGAATCGCAAATAGGGCTTTCTACATTCCAAAAATCCTTTTTGCATTCACAAACGGGCTGATTCTGTGAATCAGCGCATTTGCGACCATCAAAAAGGTTTGTATATGTGGCCCATAATCTCCCTATGCCTATAAACAATGAATGTGAACTTGTGTAATTTAACTGGTGCTCATGTAAAGCGCTCGAAGGTCACACTATATCAATACAGCAAAAAAAATGCACAGAGGTAAAAACAAAGCCTTAACCCCTTAAGTGCTCCCGTCGGCCAACGGCCGTCGCAAGCACTACCTCCGTAGTGCTGCGCACGTCCGTTGGCCGACGCGGCCCCGCCCACTGATTAAAACCGCCGCACCGCGGCGGAATTCGCGCCGAGGTTAACATAAGGAAAGTCAATAGGGCCCGGACCCCCCAGGTTGCTCCCAGCCCCGCTCCCATCAACAACCCACAAATCAGCGATTCGACAACCAGAGCTATGGGTGCAAGAGGCCATGTTTATTACCATAAAACATTTCAAATAAACACAATTAATAACTAGCAATTCAATAATTCAACACTATAGAAAATTCATCAACATTTCGTCACACATTAATATTTACATATGCGTTCATCCTAATATCATAATCCATCAGCAGCAATGCTAAAAAATTCATTATTCCTATAAAAGATGTTATCTATTGCTCCAGCACTAAGGGGCCTTCTGGCTCGTACCACCCAAATGAGAACCACGCAGGCGCAACCCACCTGCATCCTTAAGAGGTGGGCCCCTGCCATCTGGTCCTTGTCCGCAACTCTAGGGACCCACCCCTCCACCACCAGGCTGCTCAAGGGGGGTTCGTAGGTTATAACCAGGGGCCGCAGCCCCATGCCCTAGTTTGTAACGTGGCACCCTTGCCCCCCAGCCGGTGTACCCATTCCCTCTGGGGTGAGCTTACCATCTCTCCCCCTCAGTGCTGGCCTAGGGAGTATGCAGGAGGACTCCCCTTAACAATGCAAGGCACTCTATGTGGCCTCCTTACCGCCAAAAGGGCGACCAGGGCCAACCGGTCCTTCGCCCACCCCACCACAAAACAAATTCCGCACGAATGACCAAATGCCATCAATACATAAATCAGTCCCAATGTCCGACAGGTGCACGGCATCGTGGTGAAACATGTGGTCCCCCCTCAGTAACCTGTGAGGTATGTGACATAAGCGGCCCTGCCCCGAACACAGCTTGGCCAATTCCCCATTCAAGCTGCCTCACTGACACGTTCAAGGCCCTTGACCTCACTCCGGGCCCCCATCTCCGCCGTGGAATCATGAAGGACCACGCAATCCATGCCCCAGGGAAGATCCTCCCCAACCATGCAAACTCTGCCAGCAACGTTTCTCTGACAGCACGACGACCCATCTCCACCATGTCGTTTCCGCCCAAATGAAGGATGATTAAGTCCGGGGACTGGAGTCCCTCGTGTGCCCTCGTCTCTTCCACCAACTGCTGTAGCTGCCTAATCCGGAGGCCTCCAACGCCCCGCCAAAGAAATGACATCCCGTCCAAACACGCCGGCTTCGACTTACGCTGCTGCTGCAAATGGTAATCGGCCCGCCGCACAAAAGAGTGTCCCAACACCCATATCACCTTAGGTGGCATGCTACTGCAGAAAGAAAAGACAAACATAAGAATGGCAACGCACAAATTGGCTCAGCAATATTACAACAACTCGGGGCGCACATAGCGCTTGAAACAGGAAGAAGACCAACGACCCACATGCTTAACTTCATCAATGGAGAGACCCGCCCCTGCCGCTAAGGTCGCCGCCCCAATTCTAAAGGAGTGAGAAGAATAGCCAGCAGGGTCCCATCCTACGCTTCGCAAGGTGTTTTTGAATACGGGTATGAACTGATATTTTGATAAACAACCTCCATTTTCATGTACGAAAAGAGGGTGAAGCAACCCATGCGGGCGAACCGCCAAGTACGCTGTCATCCTAGCCACCGGATACACCAGGGCCCCAGAGGCGGGCTCCGGGCGAATTGTGGTCCCCTTGCCCAAGGGATCCGTCTTTGATCTACGCAATAGGATGGAGGTCAGCGGACTCCGGGGCCGGCGCTGGAAAGAAAAGAGGACGAGTGCCCGGGCAGCGTGCCCTAAATAGGCCACCATCCACTCCTCCCCCCTCCAGCACCGGCACCGCCCGGAAATGACGACACGGACCTCCGACCCGGAAGCAATACCTGCCGGTCACGGAGGCCAATCAGACCACCAAGAAGCACAGGGCGTGGCCGGGACCCCGGGGTTCCATGCCCTAATGGCGCGCTTCTTAGAGTACGCGCTCTTCCAATAGATACCCATTTACTAACTGTTTGCACAAAATGAAACCAGAAAACCTGGATAAATTGTGACTTCTTTGAATACCTTGTGTGATCTTAGGCAAATATTTTATTTCATCAAAACTCTTGTCTTCATTATTCATGTGAAAACACTTTCAAATATGTGAGTCCAGAATACCAGTTGTACAAAAACGTATTGTGTTTGACTTAATAGCCTATAAAGATGCTCTGTAATTATCCGGGGCAAGTCAGGGTTCACATGACAATTGTCTAGCCTCTTAGTTCACTAATGGTTCATGTTTAGAAACTATCACTTTCAATAAGTACTTCTTAGTGCAGTGCTATAACGTGACGTATTAATGTCAAAGCTTTCAAGTGTTAAAGAACTGTTACATTTTGAAGATTCTTTATCCTACTTTACATGACGTTTGTTGTATGATTTACATAGCAAACATGTTCAGGAATCTGCTTAGCTCTGGCTCGGCTCTCCCTGTTAATTTGTTGGCTCGCTCATCTCTAGTTCTGATTATTGCTGTATTTTACAAATCATACAGTAGCCATTTCCTTTCTTGCTCTAGGGCCTAAAACACACTGGCTACGCCGTTGCACACAAGGTATGAGTTCTAAAACCTTTTAAGGAAAGACTGTGATACTCATCTTTAGAAAATGTGAAATATTTCATGAATAGTATTTGAAAAGTGGAGGCCACTTTCCGGAATGTTTTATAATTCCATTTTGCAAGATCTGCTCGGCTTTAATGCTGATAGTAACATAGCAAAAACACAAAAGAGGAAGAATGTGGGTCATGTGACCTGCAAGAATATGCTCGTCCAATTGCAAGGCAGGGAGTTTATCAAAACCAATAACCCCTTCACCACTGATATAAAGCTTTAAATGTGGATATGGTAAACAGAGTTTGTCCAAGAAAACACCGTCAGACAGCTCTATTCTGAAAGGCCACATAACTGTTTGTTGGTTTGTTGAGCAGGCTTCTGGATATTTGCCCCTGGTTTCATCCAGGGTGAGAGAGATACAGGGTACAGGAACACACACTTAATATTAGAAACACTCTTTGCATCTTACTGCTAGTGTTAACAGCGGTGAGAATTAAAACAAGGCAGCTTCTTTTTTGCTGCTTCTGTGCGAAAAAGGGGGGAGAAAACAAGCAATTAACATTTAAGATTATGCAATGATAGGTGAAGTGATATTTACTGAAAAGGTAACTGCTAGTCACAAGATTAAAACATTACACATTGTTATGTTTTGGATCATAAACATAATGTCCATTTACTTGAAGTTTTTTAATGGGAATGTCAATGTTTTTTAACATTGGGTACTATTTTTCACTTAAGTAAAAATCCATAAATTACCATTTGGTCTTAATGTAGCTTATTTGGTTTTGTTATGGTATACTTTGGCTTATGGCTTAAGTTACAATCTGATTGCATGGCTTTCAATCACACTCAATGCGCCTAGTCCTCGTACCCCTATGAGTCGCTCTGCATACACTTCAATCACAACCAGTGGACTCTGTATGCAGGGCCTCAGCCATGCCCTGCATTTATGCCTGGTGTTCCCAGAACTGTATAACATGTGACCTGGAGATATGAATTCACTTAACTCAAGACTTTTTTTTTTTGGTTTGGTGTAACCGAAAAACAAGGAAGAGGGCATGGTGGGAGGACAAGAAAAGGTTTCAGATTGCAGCGCGGCAATGGGCGGTCCTCTGGGCAAGTTGCGGCAGCGAAGGAAAAGGCCGAGCCCCGATCTCACCCACCTTTGTAAAGCTGCACCCCGCAGCCCTGTGGTCCACGAAGGGGACCCTCATAAGAGGGCGGCCGCCTTAGTGCAACATGAGGGCACACAAGACAGGCTAGTGTGTGGGACCCCCCCCCTGAGGTCAGCGCGCAGCGTCACTTCCGGTAGGGGGTGGGCGGGGATGAGGTATAAGTAATTCCGTATTTGTAAAGCGCGAACTACTCACCCTTACGGGTCTCAAGGCGCTGGGGGCCGTTGTGGAAATTAAGTGAGCTATTGCCCAGAGTCACATGGTGCTGAGCTGAGCTGCCGCCGGAGCCGGGGATCGAACCATGAGCTCTGTGCTCTGAAGTCAGCTGCCCCGGCCGCTGCACCACACCTCTCCCCAAGGGCCTCTCCCCACCTACCTGGCGGCCTCTTTGCCGCTGCCCTCGACGCCGTTTGGTTGTGTCCCTGGGATCTCCAGGAGCTGTACTCCGGTGAGTGCGTTTAGCCCGCCCCCCCTTGCCCCTAGGCAAGGCGGCAAAGCCCGGCCATTGCCGTGGCTGCAGGACGCCATGGGGGGGCGGGAGGCAGCACCTGGGGTGCAGAGGGCAGCGGCACCCCTCCCCTGGTCAGGGCCAGCGCTCTGCGAACTGGGGAGGGGGCTAGAGGTGGCTCACATCGCTAGCTCCCTCCTCCGGGGTTACGGGACCCCCCCCTTGTTGGCGAATCCGGCGGAGCAGGCTCAGGGGCCAGGGCCCGTGGGGGCCAGATGTTGAGTGTGGGGGTGGGGGGCAGCAAGCGTCGCGAGGCGCCCCACTCTGCTGCTTTTTCCTCCGGCGGGGCCGTTCAAGCCCCTGGCCAGATGGGTCATGATGTGGATTGGGGGGGCAACGGCCGCCACGAGGGTCCCCAAAAAATACTGGGTAAGAGGTGTCAGGGCCCCGGCCCGCGGGAGCAAGATAGCGGGGGAGGGGCAGCGTGCGCCACGTTGCTCCCACTCCGTGGCTCAATATCCGAAGGAGCCGGTTTTCTAGGCTATGGCCTGCGCGGGCCGGAGGTTGCGTGTGGGGTGGGGGGGGAGCGTGGTCGGGACGCTCCTCCCTCCGCTTATTAGCAATATGGAGTGCCGGTTACAGGGCCCCTGCCCGCGGGGGCTTGAGGATGCGTGTTGCGGGGGAGGGGGCAACGGGCGCCCCGTTGCTCCCTCTCCGTTGCTCCCCCTCCGTTTCTGGTTAATCCGGCGGAACCGGTAGCAGGGCTCCAGCCAGCGTAGGCCGGATGTTGTGTGCGGGGGGGGCTGCGAGCGCCGCGAGGCCCCCTCTCCGGCTCCCTCCCTTTCTACTGCACTGCACCAACAGAAGGGACCCATTCAGCAGGCTTTCTGCGGGGGGCAAGAGAGCTGCATGGTGGGGCCCGCGGCCGAGCCGTGCCTGGGCCCGACAAGTTTTGCTGTATGGCTGGTGCGACCGCCAGCGGAGTACCCCATACTTAGCAAAAGGGATGCCTGGAAACAGTGGTATATTATCCCAGAGTATCTCATCTGGGTATTCTAATAAATCGGGCAGGCGTTTCCCTTCTCAAACCTGATCGTTCACCAAAATGGTGCAGTCGGATAGGCAGCCTCAGGAGATTAAGGGAGGGACTGCACACAGAGGGACGGATGCATCCGGGGCACGCGGGGCTGTTGGAAATCGCCCAGCAGGGCCACCCAGCGGTTTTGCTGCAATAGGCACGTTATGTCACGTGGCCCCTCATTTAGAAGTGGTACAACACCACTGGAGAAAGGAATGTTTTCCCGATGGGGCCTGTGGTGACGCCGTGGTAGGGCACGTTGAGTGCACCATTCTGGGCTGCGTGTGTCCTCTGGACTTATGGAGTACAGTGTGCAGCTGCCCCACAGGAGTTGGGTGGCCGAGCTATGGTATTTTGTGTGGGTGGAAGATGCGCGGGAGGTTGTGGCGTGGAAACGCTGAGAGAGACTAGTCCCTCTGTGGCCATTGCTTGGCTTTGAGGTGTTCTGCCACTAGTGCCTGCATTACTGCAGTGCTCTTCCACGGCGGTGTTGGGACCAACACTGGATGTTTACGCTTAGACACCGGTGCTTTGACAAATCCGCCGGGGAGGGATTTATTATTGAGGTCGGGCGTCGAGGCATTGCGCTGTTGAGCGTCTCTCCAGTTATCAGCACAGAGGGGAAGGTGCCGCGCGGCGGGCCTAATTGGGCCTCTTTTGTGAGGGCGCCTGGGGGCGTCATTGTGGTTTTGGAACTGGCGGGGGCAGGAGACTACTGCCGTAGCAGATTACCCCAAGAGCCGGAGTCAGACAATCACAGAGTGATGGGTTTGTGTTGGGTATCGAAGGGGTGTGTATTGGGGGATGGGGCTTGTGTCTATGTCAGCATTTCATAAGCGCCCGAGTAGTACGGCCGGACAGAGCCGTCTACTCTCCTTGCGGGGTGAGAGTCCCCCCCCCCCCCTTTTTGCCCCAAGTGGAACGGCTGACGGGTGTCTCTCTCTTGCCTACCAACACATGGCACGGCAGTTCGCCTTGCGAGAGACCAGGAATGGGTGGCGGCAGCCCGGTGCTGAACAGAGCAGATTTATAGAGTTGCATTTGGCAGGGGAGGGCTTCCCCGTTGCGTTTCTCCGGTTGGCAATGATTTGCCCGGCCTGCCTGTGTCGTTGTCGGCGGACGACCTCCTGCCCAGGGAACCCAGGTTACCCAGGGGAGGGGACGCTTTCCTCGTGGCCGGGCGCTGCCGGGTTCGGCGCCCGTGGAATTTTCGGCCGGGGCCAGAATAAGTCAGAATGAAACTGTGACTTCGGAGGCAGGGGTCTCATAAAACGGGCATTTTCGTTACTGTGGCGAGTGGGACCCCTACTGCTACGTGATGGGGACAACCCACATATAACATTTTTAGCCACCGCATGATGTGCTGCTTTGTCCGGTGGCGGGGGCAGGGGGGACGGCGCAGGCGGAGGGCTAGCGGCGTGGCACGCCTGGGCCCCGACGAGAGTAGGTGACCATTGTGTAGACAACAATGCTACGGGGTCAACGCCTCCGCTCCCCTTCTGCCATGGGACAGTTACAGTTCCTGTGAACCCACAGTTTGAGGTGATTAAGAAGGGGACGTACATCCGTGTTCATCCGCCGGGGAGCACTTACCGCTGGGTCCCGGGAAGTTGTAGTGGGGCAGCAGTTCATGGGACGCCCAGGGGTGTGCGCAGTCCCGCGCAGATAGGGCTCTTGAATTCGGGCCTTGGGTGATGGCCGCCATGCTGGTTTGGAGCCTGGCTTCCTGAAGTGGCAGCGGGATGCAGACCGGGTAGGCACGGCGGCCCCCTTGGAGCACCGTAGTGTTGAGGGTCTCTGGCTTTGCCTCCTCGCAGTTGGCCTGTGGGCACCTTCCTTGGCAGCAGAACAGCCGCATCCTGCTTTCTGCATGGGTGAAGGGAGGTGACATATGTAGTGCACCTGTTACCATCATGAGTGTTTCATAGCGAGATCAGAAATACATTTTTCGTCGGCTGATACAATCTGGCAAGCCCTCTCTTCATTCTGGCTTCTGGAATATACATTACTTTCGAATCACAGTTTTCGGTAGTGTTGATGAACTCCACACCTTTGACCTACCCATGCCAACTACCTACCCCCTGCACCATTCGAAACTAGGGTGTCCGAAAGATCACTTTGAATAGGTATTCATTGATGAAATGGGTTGTGGAGGTGTGGAGTTCTGAACGCGCGCTGTGTTGGCGCAAGAAAGGGCAGATCGGTTGGGCTCTTCGTAGTACTGAGCGCCGGGGTGTGCCATGGGGTGGCTGGACTGGATGCCAAAGTCATGGCCTGGGGCGCGCTAAGTGGCCCTGTTGAGTATCGTGGCTGATGGACAAACCTCTGGAATTTACGGGTATTTGATCCCATTTCCTCGCCCTACTTCCTTGGCAGCTATTAGCTGGGGCTATTGGCCAACACATGCCACGGCCTGCGGTGGCCCTCCTACTCAGCTGCTAGCGGTATTTGCTGCATTCTTTTGTGCCTGGGGGCTGTTTGTGGTCCCGATGATTCTTTCATTTCTCAAATAAAGATATATATACACTGGGTCCCTAATAGGGTTTTACATTGTGATGTACAATGTTGACGATTACATTCTTTCATTACAGATTATTATATAGGTTTTCATTTGGATATTGAATCTGCAGGGGGTGGGACTCAAACTCATTTCTCCCCGGCCACAGAAAGTGACAGTGATACACGCTTTACATATTTGTACCTGGCATTAACTTACAGCCTCCTTTTGTTTACATCCACAATGTGAGTAAGTCGCCCAGGGATGGTCATAATGTGCTGCCATGGCCTACCAAGGCCATGTTGTGCAGCAGGGCATGGCATCTCCCTGTTGGGTAGACAGGGATGCAGCGGCTTCACAGAAGAGCCTAGGGGGTGAAAAGAGCTCCAGCATTTTAGTTGCCTCACAGTTTAATTTCTAGCAAAAGCACAGCCAGTCATGTAATTGCATTTCACACTAGGGTGCACCTTTTTACTGGTTTGGACTAGCGTGATGTAACTATCTGCGGGCCGGCTTTATCACAGCAGGTTTTAGAGGCTAGGATGGACAGGTGCCTCAGCAGGGTGCAGCGAGTGAGCCTGTAGCCCGGAGGCAGACAGGCCTGCAGATGTCTTGGGAAGTTCTAAATCTTCAGGTGTTACTATGGTAGCACTCTTTGCCCCTGATGAAGTTATTAAACTTACATCTTTTGAACGCTCAGATATTTCTTTTCTTGGAGTACCCTTTACTGGACCTCTGACAGGTAAATCCATGAGAGATATTGTGGAATCACAATCACTAAAATGATCTTCAATTATAACTGGAGCTTCAAGTTTTTGAAAATTTTCGGGAGTATTCATAGGAGAAGATACGGGTATGAGAGGAGGACAATTTCCTTGTATACCATATAATGGTACTACTGGACCAATTGTTACAGGAATAGTCAATGAATCAGGATGTGTTTTTATCTGGGATATTTTCCGTACTAATTCTGCTCTGGTCTTTTCTAATGCTTCCTTTTCTTTCTCATGAAGTATTCTATTCGGGGTGAATTCATGTAGTACCTGAGGTACCATTGGTGTTTGCGGTGGGGCACTAGGAGGAATTCCACTTGACCCTTCCCGATACGGTGGAGGATTCCTCAATATTTCTTCCATAAACTCATCTTCTGAGTCTTCATGTCTCATTAAATGTTTAGTCTTTTCTGTACACTTGCCTCCTGATTTTTCTCCTTCTGTGAGTAGTGGATATAATCCCTCAACAAGCATTGCCCTTCTCCATTGCTTCATCTGACCTTCCCTATTTTCACGTAAATATCTGGGGAAAAATCCTGGATACCTCCCATTACTTCGAGATCGATCAGGCTCAAATGCTTCGGTTTCCCACTCCTCTAAAACTTCGTATTGAGTTAATCTGGGTTTAGGTTCTAAATCATTCATCCTTTGTCTCAAATTTTGAAGAATTCGCCCATTGAATGTGCCATTTTCAGGAAATTCTAATATTCCGTCATTGTTGGTATATTCTCTCCAATTTTCTATCCATACACAAGTATGATAACCTCTCTCCATCATCATATATGATGCAGGTGTTTTGGCTGGGGGAATAATAATTCCCTCCCTTGTCTTGATTGGTTTGTCCTTTTGAAATAATTCTTGATCTTTTGTAAAACTGACATCTTTTTCTTTTCTCCGTACATTTTAGGCAAATACCGATGTATAAAATTATATTCTGCAAACCCTAGAAATCTCCTATCTGGACGATTCCCTGTTAAAGTCGGATCGCGTTTTAACATGCAATCCTTATCCACTTATAATTTTGCTTCTAAACTCTCAGCCAATCAAACCTTTGTTAATTGTAAATTCTAAGCCAATCCTTGCGCGGCCTTTTGGTGACGTTTCGCTGTCAACCCCTCCTTTACAATTTTCTTTTCTGTTCCCACGCTGATTCAACCAATCCTAGCGCGGCACCTATGACATCAGTACTACTCCTGACTACTGACCCCTCCTTTACAAGGGTTTTCCCACACACGCGGATCCAACCAATCCCAGCGCGGCGTTTTGTGACGTCAGCTCCCTCTCCGATAACTGACCCTCCCTTTACAAAAATCTTACGCAAAACTTATTTTCTCTATAGTTCTTAATTAAAATTCAGTAACAACATAAAACATTCGCTATCGTGCCAGTTTCTCTAATTCAGAAAGATAGGTTCTCTTACACACTTAGTAAAACCCTTCCGTTTACTAAAACATACACTACGAGTAAAACCCTTCCGTTTACTCTTCACACAAGCTTCTGAAGTACCTGTTACTTCTTCAATGTTACCCTTTCTAGGTGATATAACATCAAATTTTCACCAGCATACTTCTTCCACTATTCTTATACACATAGAATCCCTAACAAGTGCTGATAGTCCTGCTTAACTATTCAGTACTATTTCTGCCTGACAGATAACCTCACTGCAGAATGGCTTCTACTTGCCACCCACTATTCTTTTTCCCCGGGTATTCTGGACAACATAAAACAATACTCAAGAATAACGGGTATTAGTTCATAAAAATACAAAATAAAATTCTCATTACCCAATTAACAAAGAGTAACACAAACCGTCCTCTGCTTACCAGAAAACTGATCCAGCGCGATATTAGCAAACAGCATTTATACTCCATATACTCACTTGGGCCCATACATTCATACTACACTAATACTTACGCTGGGTGTCAGATGTACTCTTTTATCAAAATCCCTGCTACCAATTACCTTCTGATTGAAGAGTAATAACTTACCAATGGATCCTTTGCTAATTGGGAAATTTAAAATGAGTGACATTCACTATTGTACATAATCCTGAAATAACCACAGAGTCAGGAAGTTTTAAAATGTTTATCTAAAGTTTTAGCAGAGTAAAATACAGAAAAAGACACGGTATTTGATCA
The DNA here is from genome assembly GCA_963921515.1 of Calotriton arnoldi. Classification (NCBI taxonomy): domain Eukaryota; kingdom Metazoa; phylum Chordata; class Amphibia; order Caudata; family Salamandridae; genus Calotriton; species Calotriton arnoldi. Next base: position 2,425,442 of record CAWUFW010001346.1, on the reverse strand, counting down.
GAATACCCGTAGAAGAGCATAGAATGATTATTGCTAGTCAATGACGGTGTTTAAGGAAAAGAGGAGATAGGAACAGCAGCGCAACTAAAGGTTGCATATATTTACCTAAATGCGAGAACCAAACCCTTAGCCAAGGAATTTGAAAGGATAGGACCCTGGAAGGATGAAGAGCAAGGACCTTCTTCAGGATCAGGATAGGATCGGTGACCTCTCTACAACGACGCCTGCGCCGTTCCCCTCTCTGGCACTCGACTTCTTCTCGATTCTTCCCTCTAATGGACTCCGCCGCCCCCTCCTCAGGACCTCTTCTGGATAGGGATTCAGTCAGCAACCGATCAGCTGGGCAGCCTGGAGCTCCTCTGTATGTTCTAAAAGTCTGAGCTATCTAACTACTAATGCTATATTCTATTATACCCTTCTACGCCCAAGTACCTCCTCTTAATGTTGCTAAAATATGGGACCACTACCTCTGATTGGGCAGGGACAGGAGGTGGATTCTCGCACCATGACAAATTTGGCTTAATTTGTGAAGCCTATTGTATTAACGTTCCCGCCCCTTCAATTTAATACATTCACTTTATTTCCCACCCGTCTCACAACAAATTATATACAATTTCTACAGCAATTGTATCTACTGTTACAATTTTGTACATTTAGAACATCCTCTTCGGCCGATAGGTCATGGCCTTGTGAGACGTCCAAGTTGACTTCATTTTGGCAGTCTTTCAGGAGTCATGCGCAGAACCTTCTGCTTTTCAAGTTTCAAGTCACCAACCCAGGCCCAAGATTACGAATTACTAAAAGTGCAAGAAGGAAATATTAATATAAAAAATAAAACGTTTCACTGTATACCACTTATCTTATTTCTAATCCCTTTTAATTATAAAAACCTATCCCGCATTAATTGCGTTAAGAAATGACTATTTAATAATGACACGAGAGCAAGCTTAAGCATGTGAGAACATTGAGCAGCCATTTTAATGCACACTGCGCAGAAGCAGAAATTCCCACCAAAGCAAAGAAAGACGTCACACCATGTGATCAGGTTGTGACATGCGCAGTTAAAATCCCGCGCTTAAGCGGCCATTTTAGACTAGGAACAAGCGTTATTTGTTAGAAAAACAATATAGGCAAGCTTCCTAACTATTCATGTAGTGTGTGCAAATATTAATACAGACAATACAAGTTTTAATATTAATACAATGAGGAAGATTGCATCCGAGCAAGTTTCATTTGCGAAACCTTGCTCCATCAATCCCCTCTCTGATGGCGTTTCTGAGCCATCAAAAAGTACCCTCAATCAGATGCCAACTTCTAGCAAATCACTTCATTCTCATTTTCATTTTTAGCTTTTCTATTTTTACAATCTCCCTTCATCTTTTTGTATAATTCACTTTTCCATTCTTCTAGTTCAATCTCGTCTCTCTTTCTCTTCTTTCCTTTGTCTGTCACTTTATACGTTCCATTCTTTCTGCAGCATTTACACCAAAATACTATTGTCAGAACTATTATTGCTATCCCTGCTAAGGGAACTAATATTTGACCTATAAGTCCTTTACCTATATTAGAAAACCAGGTTCCGATTGACGATATACTATTTGTCAATCTTTCCCATACATTATCAACTTCCAGTGGTTTAAGTTCTTGCTCAAGTTTAGTTATATTCTGAATATATGTCCCAATTTCTGCACTCTTATCAGGAATATATGTACAACAGTGTTTTGTTTTCAATACTTTACAGACTCCGCCCTCTTTTGCCAATATTATGTCAAGAGCAAGTCGATTTTGCATTACCATGGATCTAATCGCAACCATTTCCGCATTAATCATTAGAAACCCTCCAGCAGTATTCGTTGATAAACGATCAACTACTGTAGACAATTTACATATCTTCCTTGAGTTCAGAATTATTCCCACTGAAGGTATCAATGCACCAAATATATCACCTATTATTTCTGAAAAACTAGCTCTTTTATTACGTGTTAATTCGCCATTGTTTTCATTGCTTCCAGTGTTTCTTTTTACGTGGTATATTTTCGGAAAAACTATTCCAAAGTAACAACTTCCATACCATCGTGCAGGAAGCCTAAAGTAAGCCTTATTCCCGCAGACATAATAGATTCCAGGAAAAACTGAATCTGTTCCTCCTTTAAGTCCCCAACCTCCCAATATTAAAAAATTGTGTTCACAATCACTGGTACCGATGAAAACATTGTTATAGTCAGTTTTTAATCTATGAAGACAAATTTTTCCCTTCTTTTCGAAATCCAGAGCCATAGCAGCTTGATCTTTGCCAGGTGTGTAACTTCCTTCTTTCTCCGCCCAAGGTGGTAAATGAGCCTTATGCTCTGTAGCTTTCTTTTGAAAATCTTGTCTTCTATCTTCTACTAAATTCAAAAATATTTTCTCTTCTTCTAATAAAGAACATGTTAGATTGTGTCTACGTGCGTGTGTTAAGTCTATTGATTTCATTGTTAAGAAAAATTCTCCCATAAACTGTGCATCTAAAGCGCTAAGCACTGGGTTCATGCTTTTGCGAATAGGAACTTCAGAAAATACAACATCTATATTGGAATAGTAATATTGTAATCTACCTGTACTATAAAATAAACTTGTTAATACGCTACATGAAATGCCATATGTCAGTGGTAAATGATGGTATGTTAATCCTTCTGCTACTGATTCAGGTAATTTCATACAGACATAACAATTACTAACTTCCATGGTGTCTACATACTGAAACAATAACTTCGTGAAAACATTTAAACTAGTGTCGTTATCAGCTATCACATGATGAATTCCTTCATCCTCTTCTGCCATTAGTTCTACCCTATTTCCTTTCATGTTTGCTGTCCTCCCTATAGTTTCATTATTGTTCTTTTTATCTATTATCATCAGGTAAGGAATTGCTACAATCAGGACTAACCATACTATAAGCACCAATACTAGACTACATATGCAAATTGCACAGCATCTCCTACAACATTTTCTCTTTGATCTCCCAGTATCCCTATCATCAGGCATTTTTCGACAAGGAAGATTTCTCTTCTTATCTCTCTTCCTTTTCTTCAGTAGAATTTTTTGTTTAGTCAGGGTGGTCTTGTTTCCTCTTCGTAAGTTAGTTCTGCACTTGTTCCTTCACCACCACTGTCACTTGATTCTGAACTTTCAAAGTCTTCAAGAACAATATACGTCCAATCAGGACCCTTGAATTTGTTGTTCACAAGTCTTAATCTTTTACTTTTTCTTTTTCCCGACTTTTTCTCTTGATCAGTTTGACTTGTTATTTCAGGTACTTGCTCTGGATCTTCACTTCTGGTTTTTATGTGGCACTTTACTCTTTTGATGAAACTTGGCCACTGGTCTCCTTTTCTTAGCTTTTCTGTTTGTACCGTTTCTTTAATTTCGTCTTCAGGTGTCTTTTTATTTTCACTGGTTGGTACTATTTTGTTCTTTGTTTTCTCCGACTTATCTAATTGTTCTTTTTCTGGTCTTATTGGTTTCTCATTTGCAGCTCCACTGTGAGTTTCCAATAATTCACTTTGTTCTGTATTTACTTCTTTAGGTTCACTTTTCTCAGTCTCTATTTCTTCTGTATTTTCTTCTTGACCTAACTGCTTCTGATCAGGACTTATTGCACTGTGTACTTCTGCAGCCTGACCTGCTTCTTCTAAACCTGTCTCTCCCTGTTCAAATTCTATTAATTCTTCACTGCCTTCAGTCCAGTTTTCTTTCCCTATCTGATTTGGTTCAGGGTCGTTTACTAGCTTGTCTTCTTGATCCTGAACCCCTTCTTTTTCACCTATCAGATCTTCTTCAATTGCTTTTAATTTTCTTTGACTTCTTGTTCGGTGGAAAACCTCAGGAATTTCGACCACTGGTATCCAATCCTGACTTGTGCTCGGTTGTTCTCCGTCAGCTTCTCTTGAACCTCGAGCCTGAGATTCTTCAGCTTGGCAACCTTCAGCTTCTTCAGTGATTGGTGTCGTCTGAGTGTTTTCTTCTTCTGGGTCTGGTACTCTCTTGGTGTGACTTACGTGAATCCAATTCGGAAATCCGGCACACTTTACTGCTGTGTTTGTGGTCAATATGATTTGACAAGGTCTGCTCCACCTGGGTGATAGACACGTTTCTCTGGTGTGATTCTTCACTACCACCCAATCACCAGGATTCAGATCATGTTCTAGTTCAGGCTGTCTGGAAACTGCGTCTTCTCCAACCTGGTGAGAGACAGAACGCACTAGGTCAGCCAATCCTTTACAGTAGTCCAACACCATATCATCAGAAATATTCACCAGTCTATTTGTGGGAACATGTGTTTGTCTCATCGCTCTTCCCATCATGATTTCATGGGGGCTCAAACCTGTTGTTCGATCAGGTATACTTCTGAGTCCCATCAGAACGAGTGGCAATGCATCAGGCCACTCCAATGATGTTGATGCACACATTTTTCCCAATCTTGACTTTATGGTGCCATTCAATTGTTCCACCACTCCAGAAGCCTCTGGACGATATGCACAATGCAGTTTCTGTTTGATTTGAAATGCTTCACAGATTATCAGGATCACTTCGTTGTTAAAATGTTTTCCTCTATCTGATTCCAAAGATACTGGGAAACCAAACCTAGGTATGAGCTCTCTTAGTAACAGCTTTGCAACTGTAATGCTGTCATTTCTCCTAGTTGGATACGCCTCCACCCACTTTGAAAACAGACATACTATGACTAATACGTATTTCAACCCTCTACATGGTGGTAGCTGTATGAAGTCAAACTGCAATCTTATGAATGGACCCTCTGCCTTCCCAATCTTCCCAAACCCAATTATTGTTTTCCTGCCTGTGTTGTGCATTTGGCAAATTAGACATCTCTGGCAAAGACTTTCTGTAACAGCTCTGAATTTGGGATTGTACCAATTTTGTCTGAATAGTCTAATCATTGCATCTCTCCCTATGTGTGTGTCTCCATGATACATCCTAGCCATTTGAGAGAGTAAACAATCTGGCATGACTGGTCTGCCATCTGTACTGACCCATACTTCATCTTCTCTTCTTTGAGAACAACCCACTTTGATCCACAAATTTCTTTCAACTTCATCAACCTCGTCTTGCAATCTTTTCACTTCATTCCATGTTTCAGGTGGCATAAATAGCATAAGTTGGCAGCTGATTCCCATTCTTTCCACCCTCTTATTCACTGATGTTCTGGTTTTGGCACAATATTGAGCCACCAAATCTGCATATCTGTTGCCAACTACCACCCAGTCATCTCCTGACTGATGTGCGGCACATTTCACCACAGCCAATTCTTTTGGTGATTGTATTGCTTCTAGCAATTCTTTTACAAATTGTCCATTTTTAATGGGAGATCCTGAAGAAGTCATGAAATCCCTCTGCATCCACAGTTGGCCAAAATCGTGCACAACCCCATAACCATATTGACTATCAGTGAATATGGTTATTTTCTGATTCCTCCCAATTTTGCACGCTTTTATCAGCGCAATCAATTCAGCTACTTGTGCAGATTTTACCCCTGGTAAATAGGATGCTTCGACTATTCCAGTTAATTCGCATACTGCATAGGCAGCTGTTAGTTTGCCATCTTCATGTCTCTGGCAAGAGCCATCAACAAACAGTTCTTTATCTGGCTTTTTAAGAGGCTGTTCCTCTATATCTGGGCGAGGTTTTGTGCATAGTTCTGTAATCTGTATACAATCATGTTCATCTTCTTCGTCATCTTTACTTGTCTCATGATATGGATCTGGTAGTAAACTTGCTGGATTTATTATTGTACACCTCACCATGGTCACATTTTCAGCACCCATTATTATCCTCTCATACTTAGTCAGCCGACTAGGAGTGAGATGCTGAGTTCGTGTTCTGGTCAACAGAATCACCACTGCATGTGGAACATATACCTTTACAGGATGTCCCATCACAATTGATTCACTTTGTTCGATGCTCAAACATGTTGCTGCTACTGCTTTCAAACATCCTGGCAACGCAGATGCCACAGGGTCTAGTGTAGCGGAAAAGTATGCTATAGGACGTCTGTCCAGACCATGTCTTTGAGTTAAAACTGAAAGTGCACAATTTTCTCTTTCATGACAGAATAATGCGAATTCTCTTTTATAATCTGGCATGCCTAAGGCAGGTGCTGAACAAAGGGAGTTTCTCAATTTTACAAAAGCTTCTACACTTTCATCTTCCCACTCAACAGGATCTTTTGCTTTCTTTTTGGTCATGTTAATCAAGGGCTTAGCCAACATGGAAAATCCTGGTATCCATTGTCGACAGTAACCTACTATTCCTAAGAACATTCTTACTTGTCTTTGCGTTACTGGCATTTGCATTCTTTTTATTAATGCTACTCTTTCAGAGGTTACTCTTCTTTTTCCTCTCTCAATTTGATGTCCCAGGTATTTAACAGTTGTTGTACAAAACTGTAATTTTTCAGGTGACACTTTATGTCCCTCTTCTGCCAAAAGATTCAAGAGTGCTATAGTATCAACAACACAGTCCTCTCTGGTGCTTGATGCCACCAATAAATCGTCTATATATTGGACTAAAACTGAGCTTCCTGGCATCACTAATTTTTCGAGACACTTTTTCAATATCTGATTAAAAATGGAAGGGCTTTCTGTGTACCCCTGAGGAACACGATTCCACACATAAACCTTATTTTCAAATTTAAATGAGAAAAGATACTGACTGTCTGGATGTAACGGAATTGAAAAGAAGGCTTGACACAGATCTATGACTGTAAACCATCCAGCATTCCAAGGAATCTGGTACAGAATTACTGCAGGGTTTGGCACTATAGGACAACATGGTTCTACAATTTTGTTGATTTTCCTCAGATCTTGAACGATCCTATATTTTCCACTAGGTTTCTTTAGTCCCATGATTGGTGAATTACATGGACTACTCATTACTTCTCTCAGTATTTTCTGTTTGACCATCCGATTGATTTCTTCAATGACACCTCCTTTTACTTCTGCACTCATTTTGTACTGTTTTGTATTTGGGAAAATTGCACCTTCTTTTACAGTTACTTGAACTGGGTCTATTTTAGCCATGAAACCTACTTCCTTTCCCGTGAGATCCCATACTATGGGGTTTACTGTATCTTTTAATTCTTCTGGCAATTCATCTTTTGTTATTAATGAAAACATTTCATCTACTTCTGTTCCTTGTTTTGCGACCATAATTTTATATACATGATCTTCATCTGGTGTTTGTACTGCCACACCATCCGGTGTGCAGAAAATAGTGCAATTCATTTTGCACAATAAGTCCCTACCTAGTAGGTTTACTGGACTGGAATCGCATACTACAAATTGATGCATTTCTTTGAAATTTCCAATTTTAACCTCCATTGGTTCGGTAAGTGGTGTTCTAATTCTTTGGTTAGCAACCCCTACAACTTGAATATCTTCACCAGAGAGAGGAAGGTTTGGGACGTCTACTGTTCTCACAGTAGACCTGGTAGCACCAGTATCCAAAAGAAAAGTAATATCATTACCTCTCACTTTTCCTTCAACATATGGACCTGATTGATCTACCTGCAGGGATGCGCCAAGTACGCATTCCTTCTCCCCCTCTCCTAGGCACCGTCATGCGTCGAACCCGCAAAAATCATCCTGCAAAAGAAATTGTGAGGTCATATAATCATTCTTACCACTTCCCCCTGAGTATCCGATGTCTGTACCGTGCTTTGCTCTGCTTACATTACCCTGAACAGGTGGAGATGGCAACTGACTCTGAGGATTTACTCCTTGCTGTGAGTCATTCTGCGTTTGTGAATTTAAATTTTGATTTGGGCCATTATTATTTCGAATCTTTTTACACTCATCCTTCCAATGCCCCAATTTTCCGCATCCATGACAAGGAAATTTCTTTTTAGCCTCTTCTCTACTCATTCGTCCTTTCATTCTTCCACCATTTCCAGAATCACCATTCGTTCCAGAGTCTTTTCCCTGATTTTCATTAGGATTATCTAAATTAATTCCCTGTTTTTCAGCCATTTTCACCTGTGCCCACATTACCTTTTCTTGTAATTTCTTGTGCCTATCCTCAATGTCATCCCCACAATATTTTGCATATTTCAAAATTTCGTCAATTGGTTTCCCTTGCCAACAGAGCATATGCTGCTTAATCATCTGGCAAATCTCGGGCTTCAAACCATACACAAATCGGTATACAAACTGACTCATGTTTTTGTCTCCAATGTCCTCAAATCCACTGTACTGTTTGAACACCTGCAAAAGGCGCTCATAATACGAATGAACTGTTTCACTGGCTTCTTGGGTAGTTCGATCTATTTTTACCCAATCTGTTTCTTTCGGCGGTATTTTCCCTTTCAGGTATGTTATCACCTGCTGATACTTTTTCATCACATCATTTGACGGGGCACCTGTTTTTGGATCTCTGGGATATTCATCATTCGGCCAATCGACTGTGATCTTACAATCTGTCCATAAATCTGCAGGTACCACTATGTCAAACAGACCATCCAAATCCTTCAACAATACTTTTGATACTTTCACAAACCTTTCAACCTGCTTGTACCATTCAATTGGCTTTTCTCTCAGCTTTGGGAAATCATTCGTAAATGATAAAATATCCTGTCTACTCCATGGGACATGTACATAACCTCCTCCTGCAACTTCTCGCATCGGGTACATTTTGTCAACTTTTTCTGTTTCCTTCATTACATATTCAGAAGCTGTTCGACTTGAGCGAGCTTCTTCCTTTTTCTTTGCCCACCTAGTTCTCCATTTATCTAGGTCTCCCCATTTTTGCAAAACTAACATTAATTCTCGTATTTGTAGTCTTCTTCCAGAAGCATTCATATTTTCTAAATCTTTGTCTGAAAATTCTGCTCTATAGGGTTTCTGTAGTACTTTTGATTTCCCTATTTCGATTCCCATTTGTAGGGCTAGATTGGACAATTTTTCATGAAATAACCTTACATTTCTAGTGATACTCCTGCATAGGAACAGCAATTCTTCTTCATCATAAGTGTTTAAGCGTTCTACTCCTATATTTCCTGCTATCATTTCTTCTAACTCAGCTTTTAATTTCTGAATGTCTAGCAATTTTGGAGGAGTGCACAATTTATCTGATCCTTGTACCCACCTTTCTAAATCTTCAGGTGTTACTATGGTAGCACTCTTTGCCCCTGATGAAGTTATTAAACTTACATCTTTTGAACGCTCAGGTATTTCTTTTCTTGGAGTACCCTTTACTGGACCTCTGACAGGTAAATCCATGAGAGATATTGTGGAATCACAATCACTAAAATGATCTTCAATTATAACTGGAGCTTCAAGTTTTTGAAAATTTTCGGGAGTATTCATAGGAGAAGATACGGGTATGAGAGGAGGACAATTTCCTTGTATACCATATAATGGTACTACTGGACCAATTGTTACAGGAATAGTCAATGAATCAGGATGTGTTTTTATCTGGGATATTTTCCGTACTAATTCTGCTCTGGTCTTTTCTAATGCTTCCTTTTCTTTCTCATGAAGTATTCTATTCGGGGTGAATTCATGTAGTACCTGAGGTACCATTGGTGTTTGTGGTGGGGCACTAGGAGGAATTCCACTTGACCCTTCCTGATACGGTGGAGGATTCCTCAATATTTCTTCCATAAACTCATCTTCTGAGTCTTCATGTCTCATTAAATGTTTAGTCTTTTCTGTACACTTGCCTCCTGATTTTTCTCCTTCTGTGAGTAGTGGATATAATCCCTCAACAAGCATTGCCCTTCTCCATTGCTTCATCTGACCTTCCCTATTTTCACGTAAATATCTGGGGAAAAATCCTGGATACCTCCCATTACTTCGAGATCGATCACGCTCAAATGCTTCGGTTTCCCACTCCTCTAAAGCTTCGTATTGAGTTAATCTGGGTTTAGGTTCTAAATCATTCATCCTTTGTCTCAAATTTTGAAGAATTCGCCCATTGAATGTGCCATTTTCAGGAAATTCTAATATTCCGTCATTTTTGGTATATTCTCTCCAATTTTCTATCCATACACAAGTATGATAACCTCTCTCCATCATCATATATGATGCGGGTGTTTTGGCTGGGGGAATAATAATTCCCTCCCTAGTCTTGATTGGTTTGTCCTTTTTGAAATAATTCTTGATCTTTTGTAAAACTGACATCTTTTTCTTTTCTCCGTACATTTTAGGCAAATACCGATGTATAAAATTATATTCTGCAAACCCTAGAAATCTCCTATCTGGACGATTCCCTGTTAAAGTCGGATCGCGTTTTAACATGCAATCCTTATCCACTTATAATTTTGCTTCTAAACTCTCAGCCAATCAAACCTTTGTTAATTGTAAATTCTAAGCCAATCCTTGCGCGGACTTTTTGGTGACGTTTCGCTGTCAACCCCTCCTTTACAATTTTCTCTTTTCTGTTCCCACGCTGATTCAACCAATCCTAGCGCGGCACCTATGACATCAGTACTACTCCTGACTACTGACCCCTCCTTTACAAGGGTTTTCCCACACACGCGGATCCAACCAATCCCAGCGCGGCGTTTTGTGACGTCAGCTCCCTCTCCGATAACTGACCCTCCCTTTACAAAAATCTTACGCAAAACTTATTTTCTCTATAGTTCTTAATTAAAATTCAGTAACAACATAAAACATTCGCTATCGTGCCAGTTTCTCTAATTCAGAAAGATAGGTTCTCTTACACACTTAGTAAAACCTTTCCGTTTACTAAAACATACACTACGAGTAAAACCCTTCCGTTTACTCTTCACACAAGCTTCTGAAGTACCTGTTACTTCTTCAATGTTACCCTTTCTAGGTGATATAACATCAAATTTTCACCAGCATACTTCTTCCACTATTCTTATACACATAGAATCCCTAACAAGTGCTGATAGTCCTGCTTAACTATTCAGTACTATTTCTGCCTGACAGATAACCTCACTGCAGTATGGCTTCTACTTGCCACCCACTATTCTTTTTCCCCGGGGTATTCTGGACAACATAAAACAATACTCAAGAATAACGGGTATTAGTTCATAAAAATACAAAATAAAATTCTCATTACCCAATTAACAAAGAGTAACACAAACCGTCCTCTGCTTACCAGAAAACTGATCCAGCGCGATATTAGCAAACAGCATTTATACTCCATATACTCACTTGGGCCCATACATTCATACTACACTAATACTTACGCTGGGTGTCAGATGTACTCTTTTATCAAAATCCCTGCTACCAATTACCTTCTGATTGAAGAGTAATAACTTACCAATGGATCCTTTGCTAATTGGGAAATTTAAAATGAGTGACATTCACTATTGTACATAATCCTGAAATAACCACAGAGTCAGGAAGTTTTAAAATGTTTATCTAAAGTTTTAGCAGAGTAAAATACAGAAAAAGACACGGTATTTGATCAGAATACCCGTAGAAGAGCATAGAATGATTATTGCTAGTCAATGACGGTGTTTAAGGAAAAGAGGAGATAGGAACAGCAGCGCAACTAAAGGTTGCATATATTTACCTAAATGCGAGAACCAAACCCTTAGCCAAGGAATTTGAAAGGATAGGACCCTGGAAGGATGAAGAGCAAGGACCTTCTTCAGGATCAGGATAGGATCGGTGACCTCTCTACAACGACGCCTGCGCCGTTCCCCTCTCTGGCACTCGACTTCTCCTCGATTCTTCCCTCTAATGGACTCCGCCGCCCCCTCCTCAGGACCTCTTCTGGATAGGGATTCAGTCAGCAACCAATCAGCTGGGCAGCCTGGAGCTCTTCTGTATGTTCTAAAAGTCTGAGCTATCTAACTACTAATGCTATATTCTATTATACCCTTCTACGCCCAAGTACCTCCTCTTAATGTTGCTAAAATATGGGACCACTACCTCTGATTGGGCAAGGACAGGAGGTGGATTCTCGCACCATGACAAATTTGGCTTAATTTGTGAAGCCTATTGTATTAACGTTCCCGCCCCTTCAATTTAATACATTCACTTTATTTCCCACCCGTCTCACAACAAATTATATACAATTTCTACAGCAATTGTATCTACTGTTACAATTTTGTACATTTAGAACATCCTCTTCGGCCGATAGGTCATGGCCTTGTGAGACGTCCAAGTTGACTTCATTTTGGCAGTCTTTCAGGAGTCATGCGCAGAACCTTCTGCTTTTCAAGTTTCAAGTCACTAACCCAGGCCCAAGATTACGAATTACTAAAAGTGCAAGAAGGAAATATTAATATAAAAAATAAAACGTTTCACTGTATACCACTTATCTTATTTCTAATCCCTTTTAATTATAAAAACCTATCCCGCATTAATTGCGTTAAGAAATGACTATTTAATAATGACACGAGAGCAAGCTTAAGCATGTGAGAACATTGAGCAGCCATTTTAATGCACACTGCGCAGAAGCAGAAATTCCCACCAAGCAAAGAAAGACGTCACACCATGTGATCAGGTTGTGACATGCGCAGTTAAAATCCCGCGCTTAAGCGGCCATTTTAGACTAGGAACAAGCGTTATTTGTTAGAAAAACAACATAGGCAAGCTTCCTAACTATTCATGTAGTGTGTGCAAATATTAATACAGACAATACAAGTTTTAATATTAATACAATGAGGAAGATTGCATCCGAGCAAGTTTCATTTGCGAAACCTTGCTCCATCAGAGGGTCTCTGTCTTTGAAGGCCAGGGATAGAGGAACATCCATTGTCTAAGGGCCAAACTCTCAGCGAACTATGTTATATCTATTTCACGGCAGCTTCAGCTGGTTTGGGGCCAACATCCCAGGAACCAAATTTCAGAGTGAATTGCAAATGCTGCTTTTGCTGTTGGGCTCAATGTCAGTTCCCGTGGCAGAGTGGTGTTGCCACGTCTAGCCACATGCACAGGTCCCATTTCAGGACCAGGAGGAAACAGATTTTGGGGTACTCGGGTTGGTCGTACCATAATGGGGGACTCACCTACGTATAAACGGTCTTTTAGCTACGTTAGAAAGTCTTTTCGCACACCTGAGACTACCTGGGGCCCCTATAGCGGAGAACTCTGAGGAGAACTGGACAGACCACTGCCTCCAGCGGGCCGGCTGCCCGCTGGTTCTTGTGCAAGACTCATTATCATGACGCCCGAGTTAAAACGTAGAACATGTATGTTCCAATTGTTTCAATATCAGGGTCTGGGCAACCGACCTACTTGGTGTGTCGCGCAAGTTGAAACCTTGGGGTAACTTTGATCTGCTGTGGCCAGGAGGGCCTGGCAAGAAGGTATGAATTGTCACCATTGGGGGTGATGACGGATGATCGGGTCAGGTGGAAGTAATGGTTTCAAACCCTGATGTTAAGGTTCAAGGGAGGCGGCAGTTTACAGTTTTAAGGTGCAGTGGCAGCATCGCATTGTCACATTCCAGGATTACAAACTGCCCTCCTTGGTTGGTGGTCGCCGTTGTGTGCAGCAGTGTTTTCATTATTAATGATATCCTTTGCTCTGGGCCACATGCTCCGAATTGCATCAGAAGCTGGGCAGGCACATATCATGTGGAGACAGTCACCAACGGATAAATGGTCTTTGGGCTGGCGAGTAGGTAGTTATGCGGTGGCCTCCCTGCTGAGCCTCATTGTGGGGGGAGGAGGATCACATGGTGAGGGACGAATAGAGACAAGCCAGTTAGCTGTCACCCAGCCTAGTAGGTCCACCCAGCCCCTCTGCTTCCCGAGGTCGACAGTGTGAATATCACCTAGTTCAGTAACAGACACCTGCCATACAGAGCCAAGATATCTTCGGGTGTGGGGCACGCAAATACAGGTTGGGGTTGGCACAACTAGGGTCTACCTCAATGCTTGTGGACGGGATGAACCAACATAGCTTATAATGGACAACACAGGGGAAAGCTTTACACAGTGGATACCCGGTCCACATGTAGTGCAAGGTGCCCTTAGGTGCGGGGTACACTGGGGATAGGACGCTTGCGGACAAAGTGTAGCAAAGCCACCTGCATTTTCCTCTCCTGCATCCCAGCATTACTTCCAATCTGGGTACTGGGTAAGCCACACCAGGGTGGGTGCGCCGGTCGGCTACACATCGTCCTGCTTCCATCCGTAGTCAAGACTGGGATGGGACTCTGTCAGCTGAGCAAGACCTCTTATTCCTGGGTTCTGCGGGCTCAGCGACTAAAGCGTCCACTGCGGGGGCCTGGTTTCTACCTCCAGGTCACGCCCCCCGTGGGGTTTCTCTCAGCCTGGCACCTCCCTCTTCAGCTCCAACATGCCCACAGGTTCAACCACCCGGTTCTTAGGAAGATGCCACTGGCGCTGGGAGTGCCACAGCACAATGAGCAAAGGCTACAAGTTATTGGACTTTGAGCATTCACATATTTAGAAAGGGCAGGTAAACTGCTTGATTGTTTGCTCCACTCCAGTAGCTTTTCCACACACAGGCCTGCATTCTGGTATACGTCAGCAGGAGTCTGGCCATGGGCTACTCACGTGAGGGTGGGGACCTGGGCCAGCAAATGGGGACGACTTGCTCTGCATGCTCCCTGCAGTCGTTTTCTCTGACCAGGGTGATGCAGGGGACAGGTTGCAAGCACATGCTGAGTGCTGGGTCCTTAGACATCATCCATATGTTAACCTGGTTAGTTTCAGGCCAAGGAGCGACTGCATGACCCCCGGGTGCCGGGGAAGGTTTTGGGGTGGCAGGCTTTCCCGAAGCTTGCACAGGTTGTGTTTCCACAGAGTGGGGGCAGGTTAGCAGGCCTCATTTTGTCTGGGTTTGAGGTGTCGGTCGGGTCATTAGACCGAGTACGAATAGGCTCTATTCAGTCAGCTGGGGCGTGAGTTTGCCATTCCCAAAAGGTTGCTGTTACCCCAATAGTGTTGGAATAGAGGGTCAGGATCTCAAAGACGGACTACTATCAGAGCAAATTTTGCTTTTATAGTTAAGAGGGTATAGGTACATTGCCCATAGGTTTACTCCATGTCCTCAGATCCAAAAGCTGCATGATACAGGTTGCTTCAGTTAAGCAAGATATCCGGGGGAGCGGTCAGCTAACTAGGGGACTACTGTCCCAATTTTGGCCTAGGAATGCGGGCTGGGGTGGTACTCCCTCACAAGGGGTAGGGAGAAGGGCACATTCCGACCAGGCTGGGCTGAAGGGTATTCTGGTTACACCAAGCTGGGAGATTGATGTTGGCCCAGTGGGTCTGGTCGCCTCTTACCTGGCCCTTCGGGAGAGGGGTACTCTCTGGTTCAGCTGACAGCACAATTAGATGTCAAGCTATGCGGGTCCTGGCAGGCAACTTTGCAATCACTCTTTTGCAGGGGCAGCAAGCCCAGCATTCTGGGCAGGCTTGTCAGCGGAGCGCATCATGCAGGTGGGACGATGGGAATCCCAATGTGTTAAAAGGTACATCCATCCGCAGCCACCCATGGGAGTGGCCGGAAGACAGGTTAAGTGTTTTATGTATAGGCGAATGGTGAGTATACCATAGGCACCCCTGTGAGGCACCTGAAGTTTGTTACTGAGATAATTGGGTTGGGGGTCCCAAGCATGCGCTGGAACAGCTTGCTGTAGAAGCTGCAGCACAGACTAAGGGGGGTGTCTCCCCTCCCAACATTTTGGCCTTACACCTGGGAGGCAATGATTTGTCTTTCCTGGGTAGGAGGGCACGGCTGCCAGAAATGAAACCCTCCTGGTGTAAGTTAAGCAACCAATTGTGGGCATGGGTGTTATGATGGCCAGAGATATCCCCACTTTTAGTGTGGCGAGGGACCGGTCAGGGGTTGCCGCGGAAACCTCCCGCAGGAGAGTTATCAGGGCCAGGCGCAGAGTCACTGAGCAAAGGGGTTTGGTTGATCAGGCATGGCCTGCTGTATGCTAAAGTCCACAGGGAGTTTTGAAGAGGTTGGGGTGCACTTGTCCAGAGGGGGCATGGACGTGTTTTGCTGGACCTGGGAGAGGCCCTGGAATTAGCAGGATGTAGGTAAAGATGCCTACCTTGGTGGGGGGCCCTGGTTGTGACGGTGGCCACACCCAGAGCTGTGGCGGAGTTACAGGGCGATCCAGAGGCTGTAAGGTACAGAGGGGTACCCTCTGCAGGAGCACAACAAGGGTGCAAAGGCCAAATATCCCCAGGGACGTTCTCGCGTTGTACCCTGGAGGAGCGATGGCGCCCGTTAGTCCTACGGGCGGCTGTGGACCTGAGCAACCGGGGTTGCCTGAACGCTCCGCCCCTTCGGGCGTGAGTAAGGGGTGGACTGGCGGTCCACCGGTGGGAGGGGTTAGCCCCCCCCCCAAAATTGGTAAGCACTGATTGGCGACGGCCACAGTGTAATTTGGCTCATCAGGCGGGCAGGCGGCGGAGGGGTTGTCTGCCCTTGGATCGCCTGTAAGATAACCCACCATGTTGGCATATTTGTTATGCAAATAAACCTGCAGCAATTTTCTCCACAAACAAGGTGTCGTGTGGTTTATTTCCAAGTAATATTGCTGTATGTGGGATGGGGAGTGTTGCTGATATTGGCACGATGTGGGCTGCCCGTGGTCCACGAAGGGGACCCTCATAAGAGGGCAGCCGCCTTAGTGCCACATGAGGGCACACGAGACAGGCTAGTGTGTGGTACCTCCCCCTGAGGGGTCCGCGCGCAGCGACACTTCCGGTAGGGGGTGGGCGGGGATGAGGTATAAGGGCCTCTCCCCACCCACCTGGCGGCCTCTTTGCCGCTGCCCTCAACGCCGTTTCCCTCATTACCGCTTACCCGGCGTAAGTGCAAGGGTGGTGGGGGAGAAGTGTTCTAACGTGTTATTTTGTGTTGCAGGCGGAGTTACAGGGCGATCCAGAGGCTGTAAGGTACAGAGGGGTACCCTCTGCAGGAGCACAACAAGGGTGCAAAGCCCCTCCCCCAAAATTGGTAAGCACCGATTGGCGACGGCCACGGTGTAATTTGGCTCATCAGGCGGGCTGGCGGCGGAGGGGTTGCCTGCCCTTGGATCGCCTGTAAGATAACCCACCATGTTGGCATATTTGTTGTGCAAATAAACCTGCAGCAATTTTCTCCACAAACAAGGTGTTGTGTGGTTTATTTCCAAGTAATATTGCTGTATGTGGGATGGGGAGTGTTGCTGATATTGGCACTATGTCCATCACCCTGCTGCAATCGCGAGACCCTTCATGTACCAAGGGCCATGATACTACAACACGGTGGGCCACGCCCCCCAACACAGGGGAGGTCTCCACGTGGTCCGTCGTACCCCAGTGGTGCCTGTCCTGCTGTGGCCCCGCATAGCCATCGGCTCGCCCCATTCGGGGCACACCTGTGTGATATGTGATAGGATATGCTGACTCCCTTCTGCACAGAGTCAACTGCACTAAATGCATTTCTCATTCCCCCCTTCACCTGCCGATTGGTACCTTGCGCCCCAGTGAGACAGCCCGAGACCCAACAGGTTTTGGTTACAGATTGCAAACATCTCAGGTCATATTTTATGTACATTTTTGCCCATCCAAATTTGAAAACTTTTCAATCACAATTAGGAATTTTTACATGATTTTACAGTGCTTACCATGTGTAACACAGCCAACTATACATCGAGTCACCTAAACCCTCTACCACCATAGCAAATAGCTTCTGTGAGCTCATGGTTGGCCTGTACCTGGATCACCCCTGCCCATCTCTGGGTTATCGCTCTTACGCAAAATCCCCATGCTTTCTCTTACAAACACTGTTTACATGAAGTAGATGATCTTATCTCAATATAGGCCTGCTCCCCCATAGTGTTCGTGCCACAGGCAGCCCCCATATCGATCGGAGAGCCAGCCTGTGCAACCAGGGCATGCCTTGGTCCCCTGGCGCAGACTGCATCCTCCAGCCCCCAAAGGACCAGTGTCCCAAAGCGCCAATGCGCATGGATTAGGTTTGGCTAGGGGCAGCAGAAGCGACCATCTCAACTCCTCTAATTGCAGCTTCTCTACTGAATGCTGCAAGCGCTCCCCTTTGAGATCCCACTGACACTGATCTTGTGAGTGTATTACTTAGTGACTTGCAAGGGTGACCTGAAAAATCCCTGCCAAGCAGGAACTCACCCCGCCACAGGCCAGCATGGTTCACTGACCATCTGGACCGCCCACTAAACATATTAGCAAACAAAAGGAGAAAGATTATTCACAAACAATGTTTTTACCTTCAGGAAACAAATGCACCCCATCACAGAGAAAAACCATTTCCCTGCTGATACAGCCATGGGGGATGCAATTCAACCCAGAGGATCTCAGCAACTTTGAGAGCCACCTGCACAGAATGCTTGCCATGCCAGTACTGCCTATATGTGACCAAGCTATGAGGGCTTCAGGGAAATGCTTAGCTAGCCACATAATCTCACACACAATAGCCTCGAATAGGTCTTTACATCCGATTTGCGCTAAATAATTACCCCCAAATTGCAAGCTAACCAGAACTGGAGGTGGAAACCCCCTTGGAACTTGTCAGCTGCTGACCGGAGTTCCCCCACCTTAAGCCTTCCCTGACCATACCAGCTCATATTGAAACCGTTGGGATTAGCACCCATCACAAAGTCTCCAGACCGGTATGCTTCCTGGGGCTTCTGGATGAAAAAGTGGCCAAACACCAACACCCCTCAAGCGGGCATTGCATCTGCATGCATAGAGGAAGGGAAAGAAGAGAGACAACATTAGATTTCAGACCATATTCACACACATATCTCCTGTCAGACCGCCTTCTCCCAATCCTTTGCATCTGCTGTCTGTCCAAACCTGTGCCAGTCGAGTGTGTCGCAGCCCCTACGCAGAACGAGTGGGAGCTGAAAATGGAGGCATTGACTCCAGTTGCTGCTAGCGCAACCCTCAGGACCTTCCAGAACTGGAATATAGAGAGAGGGTAGCCGTCGGCGTGCAGGAACAGTTTTGTTGCTGGACCTTGCAGACGCAGCACCACATAATCCAGGAGAGACTGGACTGGGTATTTTCTGGGAGCCCGGGACCCTATGCAAGACTATATGCTTGCCCCTGCCCAGCTTGTCTGGTTTTGAGGAGGGCCAACGGCACCCCCACGTGCCAGCTTATCTGCTCGAACTGTATGCTACCATGGATGTCCTTTTTAGACTGCACAACTAATTCTCCCACCCAGAATGCCCCTTAAAAGGCTAGCCAAAAGGCCGCTTTAAACAGCTGGGCCTCAAATTCTGAATGGCAAACGTCTGGCAACTTTGAAAGCAGGGTAACCAGTCTCTGCACATCAAATTGGCCATCTTGTGTCTTTGCGCCCCCCCCCTCCCACAAGCCTCTGCCAACCCATTAGGGCTTCCTTGATAAGAAATGAAGAGGCCCAGTCTTTGTGCCCCCAGCTTTGCAAGGAAAGAGAGGGCAGCCAAATGTTCCTCATGTAAGCAGCTGACCGCCCATCCCCCTTAGCTTAGTTAAAAACACCACCCAGGAGGATTGCGCAAAGACATCCCCCCACCTCTCTTTTTTTTTTTATAACCAACTTTATTGAAAAGTTTTGCTGCAAGACACAGCATCGCACAATGCAAGGTATGATTGAAAGACATGCATGACTGAGCAGCAGCCCAAACATCAATAATGTATCACATTACAATATCAGATCGATAGACCGAAATAACCACACCATTTCCCCCATTTATATTCATGCTTCTTAGGAAAGCCACAAGCTTCAAAGAGTGGCTTCTCCTGGTGGGCACACCAATCCACCCCTGCACGCCAACTCTTGATCGTCGTCAGCCTCGACACCACATCCCATTTGGCTACCAAGCAAGCCATCCCTAGAAACACACGTTCCGCTCTGGGGCCCCCTACCTCCTCCATCAGCCCAAGTAATGCAATCCTAGGCATCAATTCCAGGGAGCGGCCCAGGACCGTGGGCAGGATTTGACCCACTTCCTCTCAAAAGGGCCTCAGCACCGGACACTCCCAGGCCACATGGCAAAAATCTGCAGCAGGAAGTGTACACCGCGCGCATACCACTTACGCATCTGGGAGCGAGTGTTGTGAGTGCCGTAGCGTAAGATATGTCGCATGCAGGTAGTTGAATTGTTTCATACGCAGCCACGTCGGAATCGCTAGCTCTATAGGTGCCTTGCAAGCCTCCCTCCAATCATCCTCATCTAAGTCCCCCACCCAGGATGCCCATCTCTGCCAGACCTTCTCCAGTCCGTCCAGAGCGTGGATCACTAATGATCGATAGATCACTGAAGTTGCCCCTTTACTAAGCTTCCCTTGAAAAATCTTCACCTCCAATGGGTTGTATTCGGGCAAAGGATCTTCCGGAGAGTCCTGAGCTAGTAGGGTGTGGCACAGTTGGAGGTACCGAAAAAACTGCCAGTTGGACAGAGAGTACTTGGCCTTCAACTCTTGAACATAATGGTCCCCCTCTTATAAACATCTCCCAGGCATGAGATCCCAAGGCGATCGCAAGACAGGAACCCCTCCAGGGTCGAGAGTTGACCAATCCAGGTCCCTGCCACAAGGGGGTCAGCCCGGTCAGGCAGCGGTTCCAACCAAAAAGACGAAGGGCCGCCCTCCAACAAATGAAGGACACCCTCGTGGGGGAAGGCAGGGTGTTCGGTAGACATGCTCCATATAGGAGATCGAGCAGGCCATCTATATCCAAAGACTATATTTCCAATCGATATGCCGGATCATCCCATCCCTCGGTGAACCAGTCATGAATCCGGCACAATGTGTGCTGCAAGATAATATAAGTAATGTCAGTGAGCCCCAAGTCTTAATCAAAGGGAGATTTACCCAGCGACTGAAACGTCACTCTGTGTCGGTCCCCAGCCCACATAAAGTTGGTAACCTTCGTGGTCAGGGAGCGGAACCACTTACAGGGGATGGGGTAGGGATAGTTACTCAACACATATAAATAGCACGGCAAGCACACCATTTCAAACAGGGCTGTACGCCCCATAGCATTCAATCCAGCAGCCGAGGTCGCAGTCAAGCCGCAGGTCAAAATCCCTGAAATTAAGGGCCCAAGACAAATCTGGGCGGGGAGACACATGCACCCCTAGATACTTAAAAGAATTGTGCCAAGTAAGAATGTTGGGGCACCAAACTCGTCCTAGGGCGTCGCCTTTGAACTCCACCAAGCAGGACTTCCCTTCATCAACCCGAAGCCCGGACGCCTCACCATACAGTTGGAGGAGTTTTAGGCAGCGAGGCCCGGAGTGCTGTGGATCTTTCAAGAAAAGAAGTATATAATCCGCGTATAACGAAACGTGGTCTTCCAGGCCTTTTCCTCACCACCAGCCACAGATTTGGGCATCACTGTGTATGAGCCACGCCAGAGGCTCTATCACCAAGGCAAATAGCAGTGTGGACAGTGGGCACCCCTGGTGCACGCCACGCTCAATGGAAAATGCCGAAGACAGGACCCCGTACAGTAGCCGAACCATATTACGGAACACTCTCCGAGGCCGGCCCGCCCAAGAACCTCATCCTTAAAGGTCCATGACCCTGTATTGAACACTTTAGTGAAATCAACTAGCAAAAGGGCCAGTGTGCCATTGAGGGTGGGCGCCCTGGACAGAACCACGTGGACTCTCCTAATACAATGGTCCGTGCTATGGCCTGACATGAATCCACATCGATCCGGATGGACTAAGTGGGGCAGGGCCCTTCCCAATCGTGCTGCTAATACCTTTGCATAGATCTCAATATTAGTGTTAATCAGTGAAATTGGCTGATATGTGGAACACTGGTCCCTAGGGAGGTCTTCCTTGAGCAGGACTATGATTGTGGTGCAATCCAGTTCTGGTGGAAAGAACCCCTGCTGCAGAGCAGCCGTCTACAAATTCAGAAGATGGGGACAGAGGATCTCCCGGAAGCGTTTGTGAAATTCAATGGGGTAGCCATTTGGGCTGGCCGTCTTCCCAGCTTGCAACCCTGTCATTGCAGCATGCATCTCTCAAGCGTCAGATCTTGGTCCAGCTCCTGAGCCAAGGCATTCGGTATAGTCTGCAGTGCTATGATGTCTAGAAGGGGATTTCAAACTTCCGCTGGTGGCAGAAGGCATCACGAATATAACCCCGGTAAAAATCTGCAAAGGTTCGAGCAATTGTAGGGAGCTCCTCCTGGGGGCATCACGCTGAATCACTGAGACTACTTGCTTGGAGACTCCGCGGGTAGCCAGCCAGTACAACAATTTACCGGATTTATCACCAGAGGAATACACTCTCTGCGTAGAGGCCCTCCAGCATTGTCTGGCCTCCTCCAAAGAAATCTGCTGCAGCTCTGTACGGGCTACGGCTAAGACACGACAGGAATGCTCGGTGTCCCGACAGCGGAGAGTGGCCTCCATTCGTAAGATCTGGGCCTCTAAGTCGGTCAGGCGTGCCAACCGGAGCGCCCCGGCCTGACAGACATAGCCCTTAATACAGCCTCTCCGGGAAGGCTTACCAGCCACCCATAGCGTCACTGCTGATGCTACCGAGCCTACATTTAGCTAAAAAAATGGCAACAAAAGCTTCACAATTCGAAATCTGCAGATGCCAAGCGTTAAACCTCTAGGCCAGGGGCAAGACAGCGGGTTGGACTTCCCAGGGCAATAACAACGGGGCATGATCAGAAATACCACGTGGGAGAATGCAAACCGACTGAACGGAAAGAAGATCTGCTGCTGGTAACCACACCAGGTCAATGCGAGATTCCGCAACATGAGCTGCGGATTGATGAGTATAAGCCCGTTGAGCGGGATACCAAGAACGCCAGGTACCACAAAGGCCCAGCGAGTATGCCCAGGAGGACAGGCAGGCCGATCAAGAGCGCCTGGCAGGATAAGGAGCGGAGGAGGCGTCCAAGACTGAATCAGAAAGCGCATTAAAGTCTCTTCCAGTAACCGTGACGCCCTGCAGGAGAGTCACGATGAAGGATCTCAGTGATTGTAAGGAAGGCTGCAATAGAGACGGTGGGATATAACAGGATATGAAATTATTAGTGCCTCGCTTCCAGACGACCCTCAATACCTACGTAACATCCCTGAGTGTCCGCATGGTGCTCTGTAACTGCCAGGGGGAGAGATTTGTGCAGCAATATGGCAACTCCTATGGAGCCACTCATAAAACTTGAATGGTAACCCCTATCATAGCCAAAACAGCCCACAAAGGGGCAGTTTGTACCAAGGAAGTGAGTCTCCTGTAAGAAAACGACCACTGGCCTGTGACGCTTAATATATCATAATACTGCTGAACACTTAATACTACCAGAAGACCTTTCACATTACAGGAGAGCATTGTTATCTTAGGGGAAGTCATGACTCCGCCTGAGGTAACCAGAAATATCCCCCACCCAGAACAGACAGGGATATAGTGTCCCAAGAGCCTGCCATGTCATGCAATATCAGGCAAACAGCTGTTGTCTGCATAAACGCCGCTATTAACCTGAAAAGGAAAAGCAACAATAGAACAGAACATTGAAAAAGAACAAAGGGATAAACCAGGCTCAAGAGGCCGGCTAAGCTACCCACCCCCAACACCTTCCAACTCCACACTTCGCCCCATGAAGCATCTGTTGCCCTAACTAAGGAACCCAAAGAAAAAAACCTCTAACTAGAGGGGTAGAAGACCACTGTGGCCCGTTGACGCCCACACATAAGGATCCTGCGCCTGGCAACTAAGTTCACTACATAACAAGGCATTGCCCCCCGATAACTAACTGAAGTAACAGCACAAAGAGGGATAGAGTCTCACGGGCCAGGATCCCTTTGAAAGTAGAAGAGATGGCAAGTCCAACCATCATCACCAGCCATCCCACCCGACCTGCCCTCCCAGCCCAACCATCAATGCGAGTGAGGAAGGAGTCATAAGTCATGACGGATCAGAAAGCTGGGAGGAAGAGCCCAGGTCCCCCTCTGCAGATCGGAACACCACTGGAGTGTCTGAGAGGTTCTCAACCTCCCCAGGCAAAGCTGGATTCAAGGGAAGTTCTTCCAGAGCTGAGCCTGAGCCCTCTTCATCAGCTCCTCGCTCCACCCGGGCCCTCTGGGAGCAGGACCACCACCTCCCTTCCTCCGGTGATGACGGCAGAGTGACCCAGTCCATTCCTTCATGCCCTCCTACTGGCACGCCTTGGGGAGGCAGGGGGGCCGCAGCAGCCAGTGCTTCGGTTGCCCACTCCCAAGCCTGCTCCGGCTGCCCACCTCTCTTAAATAAAAAATCCAGATATCACTGGAATGCCCCTTCATAGCCTCTCCTTGACTTAGGTGCAAAGCTGGCTGCCACAAGGTCTGGTACAACAGAGCACCAAGCCACCAGAGATGCTGTATAGGGTGTGCTGTTTCCTCCGGATGGTAATGCCTGAAATCCTGCAACTTTAGGTGGGACAAAGTTTCAGCAGCATTGCTGAGTTCCCCATGAACATGCTTAGCCTTAAACTTAATGTTATTAACCAGGCGCAACAAGTTTAACTCCTTGAGTAATCTCAGAATCATACTACAGCCTATTTCCACTGATTTATAGCTTCCATCACCACAATGTTGTCAGACTAAAACACTACTCTGTGGTTGTGGAGTTGTACAAGCCAAATCGTCAGGACTACCACTATCAGGAATAGCTTCAGGAAAGCTACATTTCTCACCAAACCTGCCTGACACCACTCAAACAGCCATTCCTGCTGCGTCTGTGAAAAGACCCTGTGACCCTGTGGCTAGACCGTGGCAGGGATACCCATGCCACAGTCCCGTTAAAGCGCTGAAGGAAGGAATACCAAATTTGCCAGTCCTGCCTAACCTCTTGAGACAGCCACGTCCACAGGCACTTTTGCTTAAGGCCCACCATGGCTTGCGCAATAGATCTGGAAAAGAACCGTCCCATTGGCATAATGCGAGGGCAAAGTTCAGCTGACCGACTAAGACCTGAAACCAAGGCCGGATTAGCCGTACCAGGCAGTGGGCATTTTCTCGGGAGGCTTGAAGTATGGGGGGGCGCTTTGTTACTGTGAGCCGCTTTTGCAGCAGTGTAGCAGTTTTAAAAGCACTGAAGAGTTCCTTGTATATCCAACAGTTTTCAGGCAACAATAAAAGTGCCAAGATAACTCTGGTGATTAATGTACCAGCTGATCAGAGTTTTGTCTAGTGACAGCTTTGACTCATCTAAGGTAGTGCAGAGAATTAATATGCCTGCCACAAAGAGCGTGGACTATGCAGATCACAGAACAGTATTTTATGTTGATAGCTCAGTGGGTTACTGCTTTTGTCACAGAGATCCCTTTGTTACTGTGCAGTTCATAAATTACAATCGTAATCTCGGTAAGAAAGGTACATTTTTTTCCCAGTCTTTCATTATCCTAATTTTTCTAAAAAGGGTTTGTTTGGGTAGAAATAAATTCTTATAATTAAAGTCACCCCAACCACTGTGTTATGTTCTGAATCGTGAGTTTGTGCTTCCCCAGACCAAGCACTCTTAAAAAAATCCTACCAGTGTGGATGACGTGAATCCTACACCTTGTAGTCCCCTTTGTCTTATGTAACATTTTGGACACACTGATTTACACACATATGATTCATTGACTCTCTATGTATGTATGATGTAAAATGCATCTACACCCTACACTGGTATGAGAGGCTCTATAAAACAAATGAAATACATGTGAGAGAGGGGCTATGGAGAGATGAGGGACACTGTTGGAGGGTGATATTGAGGGAATAATTGAAGAGCCACAATAAAGATTGCTGTATCCTGGTGCACTGTAAGATCATCATTTACTATGCTTTAAAAAGTAATACAATTGAATATTTAAGTAAAAATGTGTTGTAGGATGCACAATTTTTGTCATTTTTGCCCAAATTGTCTTGGAGGGAGAACCCCTCCAACCCCCGCCTTGTATTTATGTTGTATTTGTTATGTTAATTGGATTTGTTAAGCACACTAATCACCCCAGAAGGAGTCTCACGGCACTCGAGCACCTCACTGGTCAGGTCTAAAAGAATTAGAGGTTAAAAAGCCAGGTTTTAAGAGATATTTTAAATAACACAAAGTTCGGATCGGAGCTTAAATGCAAAGGTAACTGATTCCAATATCTGGGGGCCAGAAAAGAGAAAGAGCGGCTTCCATATATGGCCGAACGGATGCACCTAGGTCATGAAAGAAGTTTATCCCTGGATCTGAGGTTGCGGCTTGGTATATTTGGCAGCAACTTAACTTGCAAATATCCTGGGCCACCGCCAGATAGGGATTTGTGGACCAGGCATAGGAGCTCAACGAGAGCATGCTTCTTCATAGGAAGCCAGTGTAAGGCTCGGAGCGTGGATTCAGAAAGAGAACGGGGTGGGAGGTTGCACACCAAACGGGCTGCCATATTTTGCTCGCTCGCTATGCACTGTATGGGAGCTGGTCTGACAAAATTTGCCAGGGCTGCTTTGGTTTCCCAGTCAGGCCCTGCCTGCAACTCATGAAGTGTCACCTTTCTGGCCACCAAGCATTCCCTCAGGGAGCTCCTAAACATGGCCACTTTATCCTCAGGAAGCCTGCACATGCCACAGAATCTAACTCAATGCCCAAGAAGGTGATCACAGTGGATGGGCCATAAGTCTTGCCCTGTGTCAGAGGAACCCCAAACCACCCCAGCAAGTCAACATAACCCTCCAGAACATCTGCACAAACTGGTGAACCAGCAGGGCCAAAAGAGGAAATCATCCAGGTAATGCAGAACCCACTTGGCGCTAATCACCTTTTAAAAAATCCACTCAAGGAAAGAGCTGAAAGTCTCAAAGTATGCCCAAGAAACAGAGCAACCCACAGGCATACACCTGTCAAAATACAGCACACCACTGAATTGAAACCCTAACAAATGGAAGTCATTGGGGTGCACTGGCAACAAACGAAAAGCAGATTCAATGTCCGCTTTAGCCAACAGCCCTCCTGTACCCAATTGCTGCAACATAGAAACAGCTTGGTCAAACGAAGCATACTTTACTGAGCATAGTGCCGATTTAATAGCCTCATTCACTGAGCTTCCCTTTGGGCCTGACAGGTTAGGTATTAGGCAGAACTGGCCTGTTTCGTTCTTGGGCACCACCCCAAAGTAGAGCAGACAAAATGATCATAAGGCGCAAAATCAAAAGGACCAGCAACCCCGCCCAGGGCACATTCTGTGGTAATGTTTTGGCTGGCCACTTCTCTATTAGCAAGCAAGGACTGCTGATTCTTAGGAAAGGGATCTTCTGCCACCCCCGTCAGTAAAGATCCTAAAACCATGAGTGAAACCATCCAAGAGTGTTTCAGCTGCCCTCAAGTTATGGTAACTGTTAAGCCATGGGGTCAAAGCCTGAATGTTAACTGGTGAGTGAGCCTTCGGAAAAACGATGGAGCATCACTGCTGCTGCTGGTCCTTCTCTCTCCCTTTCTTGAAGCATTTGAACTCATGGTGTGCTGGCATGCCAGAGAAGGAACAATTGTGCTTGAATTTACAAGTCCCAGGTAGTCTTGTGGATGTTTTCCTGTTATAGGCCCAGCAAATGCCCCTCTTCTAACCAGCACCTTGGCTAGACCCCCCCCCAAAAGAGCTCCTGTACGTTAGACTTTGACTTTATAACCATAATGTGGTGAAGCCATACATTGCAACACAAAAGAGAGACTTGAGGGTATTTAGAGTCAACTAGGTCCTATTAGGTTTTTATTGACTTCTCCTGGTTTTGGGTCATCAAAAGATTTTTGAGAGGTTGTCTCACCCTCAACTTATCGAGGCATGCTTCATCATTTGACAACCTCTCACACCAGGGTAGGAGCAATGCCACCCCGGCAGACTCAACCGAGGGAATCTAACCCTGGGAGTTCTTATAAATCTGTGCTCAGGACAATACACTGGATCCTGCTTTTTTTCGGGGCAAGAATAAATATTAATTATGCCTAGAGGTATACACAAAGTATTCTTTACTCGGCGAGTACCTCTGGTATGTTTAAAAACACTAAAAAGAAGGTGGTCATCTGGCGAAATACAATTAATAACCTGACCTAAATCTATGTGTTACCAACATGTTTCGACCTCTACATGAGCCTTAAACATCTTGGGTCTTCTTCAGGGTAAATGACTATATTGCAATGGTGTACATTCAGACCATGCAAGTAGGTGATAGCTAAAACCCTACCAGTTCCTTTGTTAATTCAGTGGATACCGGAATGAGACAAAAAGGTGGGGAATGATGGCGAGAGGGTGGTAGGTGGGGAGAAAAACAAGTTGAGGGACAACTTATCAATCAATGAATCCCACGAACCACTCGGTGCATGTATTTTTTGCCTCAAGGAATTTTATTTGAAAAATTAAAACCATTCTTTTGTTGCACTCACTTATCTCAAGACATAAAGACACTTAGGTTAGTTATATGGGACCCATGCATTATAGGCCCCTAACAATAGTGGTAACTACCACTCACTCATACCAATGCTATCTGTAGCATTTTATTTTTATAAAACAGGAAGAATGAGGGAAAATGTATATATATACATATAGATGTGTGCATCCCATGGAAAGATATAAATAGACACAACCATTTTTGTCATGATATGAGATGCACCATCTAACACTCCCATTATGTGAATGCAGAGAGGCGTAACCACTTACCCCAGTCATATTAAACAGCGGGCTTCATAGCTAAGTGAGTGGGACGCCTCCTCCATAGTCACACACTGATGGTAAAAAATGGGTTTTTACCATCAGCAATACATATGTAGTGGCATACCAATTCCAAAGTAGCATTCCTTTCATGCAGTAACACTGCAAAATTGTGTTACAAATAAGTTTAAATGGCATCTCTCAAAATCTCTATCTCTAAACATACGTGAGATCATGCATTGACATCGGCTTGATCGCAGTACTACGTCTTGCAAGTCACCTTCTTCCTCCTAAATGCCCTGTCATAATCCTTCCTTGATGTGCCCCCAAACTCCTTGTGTGCACAGACGATCTTGTTCTGATAACAAGATAGTTGGGGACCTAACTCGGGGAGTTTCTCCACCATGACCACATGGAAAATAGTGAAACCCTTTACCCAATTCAGCAATGTTTTCTCAACCTTCTGTCTACAGGGGGTGTGGGGGGGTTATGACAGCAATCCCTAGAGTGCGAACAATACTTTCAACGCTTTGCCTGCTCCCACACTGATCAAATCAAATATCTCCACAAACACCCCACTCCAAATCTTTTTCTTTACCTATGTGGGAAGATGACTCCCCAGCTGATCATGCTCTAACTGCACCTCACCCAAACCCATACCCAGTAAAACAGAGGCTGCTGAGACACTACCTGTGGTGGCCACTTCCTTGCACTTGTCCAGTTGTGTCAATATGGATGACGCACCCCCTGCTGCAGGCCTGTGGCCTTTGTCCCCCGTAGAAGCACTTTCCCCAGCTGGCTAAGGAACCACCACACTCCCTCCCTGGGTTGCCCGTTGCACAGGCTGGGGTTTCCCCTGATCCCCATCCCCCTTGCCCTCTCCAAGTTGCTCCCCTCTGGGACCCCGGCGGCAACCCCCCAACACAGTCCAATTGCACCCCACAGGAAGCGGATGCTTGCTTCCCCTCTATGCTAGGACCTGGTATGATGGCTGCCCCTCCTCACAGCTACACAATGTCTCGCTCTGCACTATGCTTGTGCCGCCCGTCAACCCACCCGCTTGTACCTGTGCTGGTTGCCCTTTGGCAACCCTGACCCTCGCATCAGGCACAGTGGGTGGGTGCCCTTGACCCACCTGGCCCTTACTTGTTCTCTTTGGCAAGGGGGAAAGACCGCCCTCAGGGAGACCCCAGGCCTTCAAGGTCGCTCTGGTACCTCAGCAGGAGCCGGTACAGCTGCCATTCCCGCCCCATTTGTTCCTAGCAAAACTGGACGCAGCAGCGCTAGCAACTCATCCATAGAGTCAAGCCTTCTCAATACCATCTCCATAACTTTGTACCTCCCACTGCTTGTAGCCCTCTTGGCAGCCTTGGGCGGCATGACACCACAACGTGACCCACCCAAAGGAAAAAAAGTAAAACACAAGAAATACATGCAAAATGCTGCACAAAAAGTACCCCTCCCCTTCGCTGCTCCTTACCTCTTTGTCATGGAGCCTGGTGTGGATGGTGGTGGGGGGTGAAGGCAGGTAAATAAAGGGGCTATATGCTCAAGGCAAAAAGGTCTCAGTGATAAAATGGGGGGGGGGCAATTCTTAAGGAACAAACTCTTTTTCCCCCCATGCAGCACTGGCCAAACGACCAAAACACCAGTCAAAGGTGCGTCCTGGATGCACAGATGGGCTACAAGGCAAGCCCTGCACCTGGTTCAGCTGAAACTCAGGACAGGAAAAGAAATTCAGGGAAGAAGAAATGGGGCCGAGCGCTCTCAGTTAATTGTGCTGATCAGCCCCTCCAATAATGGGAGGGGGAAAGGATGCCCAAGGGAGAAAAGAGGGGAAGGTGATCACCCAACACCCTCGCGGATGGCACAAGAAGCACCGCAGACTGCACAAGGCGCATAGTGCGCCCTTCTCAAGGAGCAGAGCACAAAGGTGGCCGAGCATGCTCCCTAGTCGGGCACCAAACTACAATTGGAGCAGCTTCCTTAAAGCCCAGAGCGGACCGCTGCCCAAAGGTATGTACCACAGCCCCAGAAGCACTCCAAGAACACGTAGCAGATTGTGGCTCACCAAAGGTCGGCCCTCTGGGCGCAAAGCGGGGTAAAGGTAAAGGCTGAGCCCCGATCTCACCCACCTTTTTAAAGCCACACCCCACAGCCCCACCTGTTGCCCCTCCGCAAACGCGATATACCAAGGGCTGCAATACTAAAACACGGAGGGCCACATGGCTCGCCATATTGCGGTTGTGCCCGGTCCCACCATGGCCACAAATATCTGTCGGCTTGCCCCATTCGGGGCAGGCCTTGTTTCATTTCTTGTGATTTTTACAGTTTTTAAACTGTCCTTATCTTTGTAAACACCTCAATAAATCAGGCTTGGGCCCTAGAATACTCTGAATCATTAATGCCACTTATGTATGATGATCCATGAAATTAAAAGTTCAGTCCTGCTTTTCTGAACACAGAGTATTATCCAGAGGGACACAACACGGTTGTCCTCTCTAATGTTTGCTTTCTCTATAGAACCATTAGCACAGACGGTCATGTCAAATGCAACAATTTGAGGCAAACAAACAAACTGATGCCAAACAAAAATACTACTGTGTTGTGTCTTACATTCCTGTGTCCCTGCGTGGACACCGTATTTGTTAGTGCATTCCAGTGTCCCTGCGTGGACACCGTACCGCCTGTGCTGTCACCAGCTGTCAACTGGCACCTCGACAGTTGACAGCTGATGACTCACGGAGTAGCCGCTTACCTTGCGCTCCGCCTTCTCAGGAGCCTGTGTTGGTGAATTCATTAAAGAACTTGTTGTAATTTAATACACAAGCCTTCTGAGAGTTCTTTACAATTTGGCGACGAGCACCAACACGAGAACCCACCGTATACACATCTTCAGAAAATAGAAGAATATTCTACGCCGTGACTGAATACAAATTACAATATTTCAAGAAGACTGCAAGCAAACGCAACATTCGTTTATGCTAATTAAGGATAATCTTCAAACAAAACACGCTATAATTTACAAGGAGATTTCCAAGGTCAGTCAGCTTGAAGGTATAGCGTGAATTCTGAACTTTATGGACTGCCAAAATTGATTGAATTGCCAGTTAATTGTGCACAGTCCGTGAATCTGGGACGATCAAGTGTCTAATTTACAACAATGTAGACGTACTCGTCTGGATTAAAAAAAAAATCTAAACCGGAGCGAATGTGAGACTGGATGTACAGCATTTGACATACTACACACTAAAACAACGAAAAGCATTGTGAAAAGTCAACAGCTCCAGTAACTAGCCAGAATCAACAATTCCGCCAGTTTACCTCACAGATGAGCTCAACACTGTACTCTACAGTACCAACGGTTTTTCATCAGAGTCAGTTAAACGGATTGTAGTATCTTCAACGTTCGCAAGCACCCGTCAGCTGCCACCAACGTCATCGTCAGCTGAAGCTTCACGTGGTAATGGATTACGCACTCACGCTGACGTGCCGGCAGACATATTGAAGTAACAAAGTCTACAGTCTAGCTTATGCGGTGACGCAACACGCACGTTTGCGCGGCGCCATCTTGCGTACAGAGTAAAAGTATTACTTCACGGCTGGAAAGTGACGGAGGCGCATCTTCATGACAAAATGCTCCCGACCGCCCTACATGCCCGATCTTAACGTAATTTAAGGTACTGTGTTTAACGCTGCAATATTTAAATCCGCTACATTCAAACATTAAAAAATAAAGCGAGCAGCTCATAAAAACGTGCGCATTAACGAAATAAACACATGACAATATAAAGCAAATCTTAATACGCTCGTCAACTTCAACAAACAGCAGATGTTACTTTTGAGCAAAGGTAAGAGTTCTCTCGCATCATACCAGAACTGGCATTACGCTTAACCTCACTCGCTTTCAAATAATATTTTCCCAGCATACCACTCACTAGTCATGGCTTCAGGGTATGTGTGGAACCTTTCGCCTCCAGAAACATTCTTGCGAGCAGGGGGCGAACCCTCACTTAAGTGGGAGGAGTGGAGAGAGTACTTCATGAATTACATTTCCACATTGGAGGACGATGAGGAGTTAAAAGCAGAAAAAAAATACAAAATGCTTATGCATTGTCTCGGCGCAGGCGGAATAAAGGTGTATAATACTATAAACAAGAAAGTGAGAGCTGAAAATGAGGGTGATGTTTTCCTAAATGCCATAGATGACCTCAATACATATTACAAACCTACAGTCTGCGTGGGGGTAGATAGGTATAAATTCTTCCATAGAAAACAGGGAAAGGAAGAATCTATCGATGACTATGTGTCTGCACTAAAAACCTTGCCATCAATTGCCGTTTTGGAGGTCTACACGACGAGTTTATAAGAGACCAGATAGTTATGCAAGGGTCTAATTCCAACATCCAGGACAGTTTATGGGCCAAGGGCGAATACCCCCTACAAAATATCATAGACATTGCGAGAAAAGCTGAGCTCACTGGCCGATGCGCAAAGGCAGTTCTGTCGGAGAATAAAGAGAAGAAAGAGGGGGACACTGTTAGTAAGGTGACAGAGCACAAACACAACCCAAAACAAACCTGGAACAAAAAAAGTGCTAAGCCTACATTCAACAAATCTCAGTCTAGCAACAAGGGACGTTGCTACAGGTGTGGGAACATGTCCCATATGGCTGATGACTTAAAATGTCCAGCACGCTGAGTAAGGTGTTCATATTGTGGAGTCATTGGGCATTTCCTCAAGGCATGCCGGAAACGAAACTCACGTTCAGTCAAAATAGTGGATGAGGGAGAAGCAAACTACCAAGACATGTCTGATGAAGACGACGTCAACATGTTTGTGCTGAACGTGGATGACGAGCAAGTGGACAGAGTCAGTGAAACTAGTACCTCCAAGACAAAGAAACCGGTATGCAACATGACCATTGGGGGTGTTGACATCAGTATCGTTGCTGACTCAGGTTCCCCATATACAATCGTCAATAGGAAAGTTTGGGAAGAGAAGTTCAAACCCAGCATAGGTGAACGACTTGACAAGGCGGACATCACCATCAGGTCATTCACAGGTGACCCCATAGATGTATGTGATTTCAGGAAGCTAAGCTTTGCATTCAAGGGAAGAGAGTCTACTGGAAAACTATATGTGTCTAAAGTGGGTCCCTCTGTACTAGGGTGGATGGACCAGGGCAATCTCGGAATAATTCTCGACCCCAGCAAAACTGACCCCGTGTTAGTTGTTTCAAGCAATGATGACTATGCCAAATCCTTATTGAGCAAATACCCTAGAGTATTTAGTGGGGAGGTGGGTGCTCTTAAAGGGTACCAACATAGAATCAAAGTTAAGCCGTATGCCAATCCTGTGGTACATAAAGCGAGAAACCTCCCATTTTCCATAAAGGATGAGGTGAAGGCACAACTGGACAAGCTTCTAGAGGACGGTATCATCGAAAAAGTTGAAGCTTCGGAGTGGGTCGCGCCCTTAGTCGTCGCCAAACGACATAATGGCAAATTGAGGTTATGTGTGGACCTGCGAGACCTCAACGACAATATAGTTGTTGAACAGTTTCCTCTCCCCAAAATTAGCGAAATGTTGGCTACCACTAAGGGAGTTCAGTGGTTCTCCACAATTGACTTGAAGTCGGCCTACCACCAGGTGCCTCTACATCGTGACAGCAAGAAGCTAACCACCTTCATCACGCCATTTGAGTGTTTCCGGTTTACTAGGGTACCCTTCGGTCTGGCTTCTGCTGCTGCGATGTTTCAGAGACTTATGCATAACATCTTTGATGGAGTTTCTGGCATACTATTGTTCCAGGATGATATCCTGGTGATGGGCAAAACTAGAGAAGAACACGACAGTAAGGTCAACCAAGTGCTAGAAATCCTGGATGAAAAGGGTTTGACTGCCGAGCACTTAAAATGCAAATTCGCATGCAATTCAGTTAGCTATCTCGGTCATAAGATCACTGGCGATGGTATCTGCCCAAAAAGAGAACTTCTGCAAGCCATTAAAAGTGCTCCAGTGCCTAACAACAAGGATGAGCTGCGATCCTTCCTGGAACTAGTAGAAGTTTACGCAAAGTTCATCAAAAACTTTTCGCACAAGACTTATGTTTTGCGGCAACTGCTCAAATTGAAAAACAAGTTTGAATGGACAGATGTGTGTCATCAGGCCTTCAATTCCCTAAAAAAGGAAATGTGCACCGCGTTACCCCTACAAGGTTTAGACCCGTTACTGGAAAACATTGTTACTACAGACGCCAGTTCAAAGGGTTTGGGCGCTGTACTTACCCAGAGGGATGCTAAAGGTGTGGAATATACCATAGCTTTTGCTTCACGCTCGTTGACCCCTGCTGAGGAAAAATTCTCGGTCATAGAGCGTGAAGCACTAGCGTGCGTGTGGGCCTTAGAACATTTTAGACAATTTGTTTGGGGCAGCAGAGTCACCTTATGCACGGACCACAAGCCTCTAACGAAAGTATTCACCACTAAGGGGCTATATGCAGCTTCACCTAGATTAGCTAGGTTATCTGTGCGCTTGTTTGATTATATGTACAACATTCAATACGTTCCAGGGGGGAAGAATGTTGTGGCAGACTTTTTGAGCAGGATGCCTGTTGGACTAACTGACAATGACCAAGTGACAGAGACCGAAGAGTCATGCATAGCCAACGTACTTGAAAAATTTAACGGCATCTCAAGAGAGGAATGGCTCACTGAGCAAGGCAAGGACATTGTTTTATGCCAGGTTATAAAAATGTTAACCGAAGGGTGGTCATGCAAGAACAAATTAACTGAACCACTACAACACTATTGGGAGGTCAAAATTGAGCTGTCCCACGAGAATGGATTATTATTAAGGGGTGGAAGAGTGGTACCTCCCAGCAGCCTTAGGATGAGGATACTTAATTTGTGTCACGAGGGCCATTTAGGCATTGGAAAAACCAAATGCAGGGTCAAAAACAACTACTGGTGGCCCGGCATTAGTTTAGCAGTAGAGAGGATGGTCAGGGATTGCACACTTTGTCTCAATTCTGATAAAACTCAGGTCACGTTCAGACCTCCACTGCACCCCATTCCTTCCCCATCTATGCCATGGGAGAGGATTGGTGTGGACATCATGGGTCCCATACCAGAACGCTTGGAACAGTGGTACGTAATAGTCATCATCGACCATTTCACCAAGTGGCCCGAGCTTAAGTTTGTCAGTAAACCTGATGCCTTGAGCGTAGTCAAATTTCTTGACGATGTTTTCACACGGGAGGGTCTCCCCAAACAGATAGTCAGTGACAACGGGCCACAATTTATGTCCGACACATTTAGGACTTACATACATAGGAACCAAATTGAGCATAAAACCACTTCAGTTTACCACCCAGCGGGCAACAGTGCCGTTGAACGCTTTAACAGAGTCATCAAAGGCATAGTCCAGTTGGCCAGCAGCAACAACCTAAGCTGGAAACAAGAGATACTCAAAACACTTTGGGCTTATCGCATTACACCTAGCGATACCACCGGTCACAGCCCATTTGAACTTATGCGGGGCAGGACACCATTGTCCAAGGACAATGTGGGTTGGGTCAAAGCGGCCAAAAGAGTACACTGGTCAGCTGACCTTGTCAGAGAAAGGTTGGTGCTAGCTCAGTCCAGTTGCAAGGCAAAGTACGACCTCAAGCATGGGTGTAAACCAGTGGAGCTCAAGGTAGGGGACATGGTCAAGGTCAAAAGGAGTGGGCACATAAGCAAGGGGCAGGACAGATACACCCCACCCCTATCAGTGTGCAAGGTGTACTGCAATTCCGCTCTCTTGAGCGATGGAAGGGTGTGGCACTTCTCCACCCTCTCTGCCTGCAGACAGACCACAGAGAACTCCGACGATACCTTACCCTCTGATCACTCCAGTGAGTTTCACACAAACGACAAACCCAGCAATGCACACCATGCAG
Organism: Calotriton arnoldi; assembly: GCA_963921515.1. NCBI lineage: Eukaryota > Metazoa > Chordata > Amphibia > Caudata > Salamandridae > Calotriton > Calotriton arnoldi. Next base: position 2,388,900 of record CAWUFW010001346.1, on the reverse strand, counting down.
TGTCAGATGATGAGTCTGACTATGAGCTTCCCACCTCCAACACCACGGCTCACAGCACCAATACGCAGCCCACTTCTGCACCCGTGGGAGCTTTACCCTATTGTGACACCACAGAAAGAGTCAGAAGACATTTGCCATCTACGCCTTTGCATGACACCCCACCCCCCGTCAGCACGAGCAGGGCAGGTAGAAGGTTGTTGCCACCTGTTAAACTTTCAGATTACATTTGTGAGTAGTCTCTCTTGTGTGTTCAAAGTATCCACTTGTTGCATTCCAGGGCTACCTTCCTTTCTCTTGTTCATTCTTTCGTCGTTCCTTTCATCTATCTTTTAATCTATCTCCCTCCATTCCTCTCACACTCTTTCTCTCTCCCTTTCTCTTCCTCGCTTTCTTTTCCTAAGGGGGAGGATGTGTTGTGTCTTACATTCCTGTGTCCCTGCATGGACACCGTATTTGTTAGTGCATTCCAGTGTCCCTGCGTGGACACCGTACCGCCTGTGCTGTCACCAGCTGTCAACTGGCACCTCGACAATTGACATCTGATGACTCACGGAGTAGCTGCTTACCTTGCGCTCCGCCTTCTCAGGAGCCTGTGTTGGTGAATTCATTAAAGAACTTGTTGTAACTTAATCCACAAGCCTTCAGAGAGTTCTTTACACACTGTTTGTCAGTGACATCCTTATTCTATGTTACAAATACAGCAATCTCCCTTCCCGCCCGACACCACCTCCTCTCGCCGGCAGTCCGTTCACTTTGCTGGGGGTGGGCCTCGCCTCATGCTGGCACCCGACCAGCCTTGCCCCTTCATTACAGACGTCCTCCTTATTTCCACTGTTGCCGGATACACGCTCCCTGCAGTCCTGGTCAGAGCCCCATTGCTGCCGGCCGCAACATGCGGCGGAACGAAATCCTACAATACTGTGGCACTTCCTCCACTCACTTACCACGCGTGTACTTTCACGTCAGCCGCTGGCTGCACGCTGTCTTCTTCTTTGCGGGGTGGGGAAGTGGGGAGCTGCCCCTTCCCTTGTTTTCCGCTTGTCGGACTGTCTTCGCTGCCCCTTCTCCCCATGTAGGGCTCACCTTTGCCCCGTAACTGGTTGGGCTTCACTAGGCCTCGTGGCACTGTCTGCGGCGTCGGCCGGCGGCTCGGCAGTCCGGCCTCGCTCGCATTTCTCCTCTGCCATCACAGGGGTTCACATCATGCCAGATGGCACAGCCACATGCTCCTCCGATGCTGGGTGGGCTCCCGCTCCTCCACCTTCGTGTTCGCGTTCAGATGCTTCCCTTACCTGCTGCAGGGGGTGCCCTCGACACGGGCAGCACTCTCCCCCTTCACCACCGAACAGGGCAGTTGCACATGCGGGCACGTCCGCCTCGTCGCCAATGTAATCGTGCAGGGCCCTAGGCCCTCATGCATGCATAATGACTACAGAGGCACAGATTGTTAGTTAGTGGAACTGGCCAAGGGCTCGTGCGCCCGGCCCCTTTTATTGGCAGGGTCACATGTCCTGTGACGCCTGTGCTGGATGGGTGTGGGGCGGGGTGTAAGCCAGCCCTCGGGGAGTGGCTGGTGTTAGAACAACTAGACACTTCTGTCAATGACAAGATCCCACTCGCAGTGAATAGAGAATATGGACCTCTATGTCATCCTATTCGAAGACCCTTTCAATGCTCTTCAGTCTGTAACTGTGTTGCTTTCCGAAACCTTCGCGTCCTAGCTTGCAAGCTAGGACGCGAAGGTTTCGGAAAGCAACACAGTTACAGACTGAAGAGCGTTGGCTACAAGTGGTTTTGTACTGGTGACCTCGTGAAGTTAGAGAGAAACGTAAAGGTTGAGACGCATTGAAAGGGTCTTCGAATAGGATGACATAGAGGTCCATATTCTCTATTCACTGCGAGTGGTGTGTGAAGAGGATTAGAACCACATTGAAGGAAGAAATAGATCTCCTTCTTTATTTCTATACACCATTTTACGGATCATATGGGGAGATATTGATTTGATACATTAAGCCTGAAGAAGGTGGTGAATCAGAATAGACCACCGAAACGCGTCGCTACTTCATATTGGTTGGACATACTAGCACTCTGATGGTCTACTAAAAAGAAAAAAGAAATTATATGATCGAGTTCCGATTGAGCATTGTTCATTATTAGCATTGGATGTGCCAATTTGACCATTTTTTTCCATATCTCCAAGAAGTGTTACAGTTTTTCAGAATGTGTTTTTAATAATTATTTGTATGTGATTATTTTTGATAAAATCAATGCTTTTATATGAATTTGACTTTTAAATTGCATATATTTTGAATCCTGAAGGGATTATATATAATAAAATACAATACAATTTTATATTATGGTTTTGGTTTCTTGTGATTGTTGATGATTTGAATATCGTATGTGTGTTATTTGGATGAACTGGTATGCTTTAAAAAGGAGCCCAAAGGGATCTTGTCATTGACAGAAGTGTCTTATTTTGGTGTCCTGTCCCTTTGGTGTGTGGGATCCCTCTCCTATATTTTTGGTTAGAACAACTAGAACAGTGACCAGCAGGTCACTACACTGCCTTTTCCTATTTCGGACCCTCCCAGGCAGCTGCCCCTGTTATGTGTGGTCTTACTTTTTTTTAAATTTATGTTTCTTCCTGCGCACTCTTTTATTTTTTGCTTCCCCTGTGCACTCTTTTTTTTTTTGCTTTCCCCCGGTTCATGTATCAGCATGGCACCTGTTTTGGACAGCATTTATATTACGGCCACCTTATCTTTCAGCATGGTGTGCTCCGTCCAGACTTCGGTACCAGAGCACACTTCAACCCTCTACACCTCAGCACAGAGCCAACCAGAGCAGATGGTGGCCGACGCCAACACACTGTCCCTTGCGGGAACATAAACTGTGTTGGTAAGACTGCAATGTATTATTCTTAACAGCTGCGAATGCTCGCTGCATCTGGCACGAACCTCCGAGATTGGAATCTGTGCCTTGCAGGGTACACTCTGATCACTGCAGCGGGACTCAGCCCACTGAGCTGTCTTAGGCGGCTACCTCTCTCCGCGGCATGTTTTCTTGGTTTTCGGGAGTCATCTGCACCCCATAGTGAGATCCCTTCCGGTTTCATCCATTCACCATTATTCACATCCCCTTGGCATTTTACAGTACTTAGACCCATGCAGGCTCATGCCCCAGATCTCATCGGCACGTGGAAGATAAACCTGTGGTCTGAAGATCGCTCACCCGGGATGGTTGTCATCCGTGCCTCCGGCTGTGCGTGTCACTCTTTCTTTACGGGACCCCTCCCCCTCTTCACTCATTCGGGTTCCCCTTCTCCCACATTCTATTGCTGCTCTGCCTGTATGCATTATATTACTATATACCATGCTTACGTAGCCCGGCATGGTAAGGACGTCTTCGGCCATGGCCCGAGAAATGTGTGGCATTGTGTTGTTTGGGACTCTCCGGGGGCTCTAATCCCGTCTTCTCCATGTAACCAAATTGTGTGATCCTGGACACATCCGCTTGTAGTCTCGTGGCACTAAGCAGAAGAATGCTTCAGACTATGCATATTTATATAGATTGGGTGCAATATTTCGGCTATTAGCTGTAAACTGTAAGCTGCGAACGCTCGCTGCGGATGCTTCCTCCCCCTCCTGCTTGTTTACTTTACTTTACTGTCCTCCAGTGCCCGCTTTAACCCTCTACACCTCAGCACAGAGCCATCCAGAGCAGACAGCAACCGACACCAACACATAGTCCCTTGTTTTAAATCCTTTTGGTGTCTCTGTACGTTAAAATGTTTTATTTTGGAGAGGCAGTTCAAACGTAAGTAAGCATGGGCTTCAGTGCTCCATTGCTGCCCTCCAACACCGGGATTTTATGTCAAAGCTTTACCTGTTCATTTGCAGAGCATTCTTGCTCTGCTTGCCTGTAAATCTTGTTTAGGAGTGTGCCATGTTTACAACTCATTCAGTTCTGCATATATCCAGCATGCCTGATGGGGGTAAATTAACACGTTTTGCTCTATTGCACAACAGAATAACATTGCTTCTGCTCATGTATATAGCGTGATCGAGGACAATTCATATGATAGTTTTTTCCAAGGTCAGGCTCAGAATTGTATCATTCACGTTATTTGTCCCAATACTGTTACTGATTTATATGTGAAGCAAATAATGCTCTCTGAACATTTTAGCCTTCCACGTTTGAAAGCACACTCAAAGCTCCCGAGGACATTCAGTCCCTCAACTCAGTTCTGCTGGATACACAAAGTTGGCTGACACGTAACCATCTGAAGCTAAATGCTCTAAAAACGGAATTCCTCCTAATCTCACCCCACAAACAATCTCCGGTCTTGGAACAATGGCTGACTCAGCTTACGGCTCTTAACTGTAGACCTCACCTCGTTGATTCGGCATCCTTCCTGGGTATTATATTAGACAAAAGTCTGAACATGCAGAAGCACATCAGTTCCCTCACCAAAGGAGCGAACTTCCAACTCAGCATCCTTAGGAAGCTCAAACCCTTTCTCCCTGCTAATGACCTAAAGGTTGCAGTGCAAGCATTAGTGATCTCAAAGCTGGACTATGGTAGCGCAACGCTTTGCGGCTTGCCCAGAGTGAAGATGACTCCTCTCAGGGTGGGCCCTCAATTCTGCTGCTAGGCTCATTACTGGCACTAAAAAAATACAACCACATTTCCCCGGACTTGCTGGCCCTGAATTGGCTTCCATATGAAGCTTGGATACAGTTAAAAATTGCATGCATGGCACACAAAGCCATCCACTTCATGACCCCGCTGTACCTTGCTCAGAAACTGGAACTCTCATGTGGTTCGAGAGCCTCCAGAAGCGCCAACACCCTTTTGCTCAAACCACAAAAATTCAAGAAAAAAAAGACCTATAATCGAGCCTTCTCAGGTATGGCTCCGAGGATTTGGAACTCCCTTCCCCCCGAAGTCAGGGTGAACCCTTCCACTGTCCTTTTCAAAAAAGAAGTCAAAGGACTCCTGATGAAGAAATTTCTGCCTCAATCAGGCTTCCCCATCTGAGTCTGGGACATAGATGTGGATTTGTGGCCCAGCTGCCTGGTTCACGAGAATGTCGGACATTATAAGACTGTGAATTATTCGCTTTGTTGATTCTGTGGTGTTTGATTGTACCCCTTTCGTTGCATAAACTGTAAAGCGCTCTGATACCCTAGATGGTCATGTTCGCGCTATATAAAACTTTATAAATAAATAAATAAAAGCTACCCAACAACAAACAACTGCGGTTACCAAACTCCTTCAAACACTAAACAAACAGTCACTTAATTTACTGTTCCTCTTTCCACTTTTTTGTTCCCCAGAACTGCACAAGAACAAATTGTCACCAAATAAAACATCGAAAACTAGGATTCTTTGAGGGAAACAGAGAAACAACGTTACTTGAAAAAATATTAGTACTTGTGATTGGCACTGCTCTGCTGATAAGTTGTTCACGCATTTCGCTTTCCCTGTATACTCAAAAGCTGCTTTGGGTTGCTTTCTGTTTGTGTTTTCATCTTGTTTTGCAGCTGGATGGGGAGCGTAAATTTGGCGTGGGTTTTCCTCCCATTGGTGCATTGCCTCAGAGTATCACAAGGAAGCACGCAACTAGCAAGCGAAGTTCGGAGACACATTTTTTTTTATTCCCAAATGCCTCACTTGAAGAGGAAAGGCAACCGAAAAAATGTTTCCCATCCGGTGTTACAAATTGTGTGCGAATTAACCAGCGCGCACACCACTGCAGTGGTATTCAGGTGTTGGGCAATTATATACCACACTTTGATTCGTGGTCCTCCCTGCCCGCCTGCTTCCCTTACATGCCTTCTCTCCGTGGCACCTGTGACTCCTGTGAAACCTGTGACTGCAGTGCACTAGAGGTACGTGTGAGATCTCTTTTAAATGCAGCCCGTTTTCCTTAAAGGAAAATGGGATGCATTTTAAAAATTAAAAGTGTTCTTTTCATTTTTTACGAGTAGGCAGTCGTCCGTGGGACCACTGCCTGCTCTGAAAAAACTTTTTTGCATGCATTCACAAAGGGGAAGGGGTCCCTTGGGGACTCCTGCCCGTTTACGAATGCGTTAGCACCAAAGTGAAATTGGTGTTAAAAAGCAAATGTTTTGCAACTGCATTTCGGTGGCATGACATTCGTACATAGCCTTGCGATTCGGTATTAGGGAGGGACGCCCTTAACACACCCCCTCCTAATACCGACTCGCAAAGCCAAAATTGCGATTCGGTAACAAGTTACTGAATCACAATTTTGGCTTTGTACATCCCAAAATAGCTTCGTACATGTAGTATGGGCTTTGAATAGATAGGAACAGAGAAAGAGAATGCGTTATGGGTGGCACTGTAAATAGACAGCCAAACTGGGAAGGACACGGATCAGATGCCCGAACCTGGCGATAAAGTCCCAAAGCGAGGGAGGAATTTCCAAAGTATAAAAAAATATAACAGTGTATAACCCCAAAATCCCCAAGAGGAGTCGCAGAGTTTGTCCGATCAGGAATTTGGCACGGAGGGGGGCTCGTAGGGGGGGTATCCATGTCTTGATTAGTCATTCACAAACAAGGCCCACAACTGCTGATAAATGTCCAACTTATCCGCTAGCATATAAACTTCTTGTAAGAGGCCGTCTTGAACATCTCGGTTATCCACCCAGCATACGTGAGTGTGTGTGGAGAGAGCCAATGCTGAAGGGCACAAAGCTTTGCCGAGGTCAGTCGTGGTGTGTCAGCGGTGAGATATGTACCGTGTCGTGTAAAAATACCATGTGGCGCGAAAGCGGGGAAGTAATAGGTACAGACCTGCAGAGTGTAGCCAATACCTCTGTCCACAGGTCCCGTATGATTGGGCAGTCTTATATAATGTCGGCCACATCGCAGCCCAAATGGTTGCAACGCCAGCACTGAGAATGGTGCAGGAGCCCTGCTCGTTCCCTTTTGGAGGGAGTCTAGTACCAGTCCTGTACAGACTTGAAGATGCATAATTTCATCGTGAACTCCCTCACCCTGCGGTCCGGGCCTTTAAGGACTTCGTCCCAATGCTCGTATTTCATAATCAATGTGTAATATCTTCTGCCATGTAATACGCAGACGTTGTGATTGGGGCAGGGAGTACCTGTGCCATACCATATGATTGTAGCGATCCGACATTACCCGTTTATGGCGGCTTCATAGTCGAAGGTAGGAGACTACTGGTAAGGGCTCCAATACACATGGGGGGGGGGTTGCTTAACTTACTGAAAAAATCAAACACAATAAGATGATGGACGGAGTGCTGAAACTTTTCAGACACTCACCCCCAGTAACCTATTAGATGAGGGTTAAATCCATCATCATTCTTCTGCTCACTTCTCCACCCCAGTTCAGACCCAGCCATATGCAAATCAGTCTTGACCCTGTTCCTCATGGGAACAGTCCAGCCCAGGTCCTCCCTGGACCGGAAACAAGCATCCTGGGACCAGTTTCGGGGTAACACCCCTCATCAGTCATGCGTTTATTTTAAAATTTCTGGTCACCGTATTTCAGTAATTTCCCAGACTATCCAGTGACATATCATAGTTTTCGGCAGCAGTCTCGCTTCTATTCTTTTTAATGTCCTCGAATGCGAGTTGTTCTGGCAAAAAATATAAATATTTAGCAAAGTCTGCTTTGGTCCATTCTATAAGGGGTTCTAGGTTATCTGCCATCATATGCTAAAGCCCTCTGTTGACATCCAGGTACTTAAGGCCGGATGTTGTCCAATGGAATTGATAACCCTGAATGGCAGCCATCATAGTGGTCGCAAAAAGGGGTAGGGCCTCACTCTTATTCCTGTTAATTCTGTAGCCTGCTATGGCTGCAAAGTTCTCAGTAAGCCACAAAAGGACTGGCAGGGATCTAGAAAGGTCCATGAGTGTCAGCATAATGTCATCTGCACAAAGAAGAATAGCCGAGGGTCCGCCCACTGTGGGATCACTATATCCGCTGATTAGCAGACGGCTGCCGCCAATGGTTCATGTGTAAGGAGGAAAAGGAGTAGGTAGAACAGACACCCCTTTCATGTCCCATGCTGGATGGGAAAGGGAGCTGACAGAAAACCCCTGCAATTTACCTGCGCCGAGGACGAATCATAAAGCCAGCGGACCCAAGTAATGAAGTCATCACCGAGGCCTGATTTATGAAGGGCTGCGAAAAGATATCCCCATTTAATGAGGTTGAACGTCTTTTTGGCATCGAGGGACAAGGCTAGTACCTCTTTCGTCAAATCCTTGGCCAGCCAAAGGACATGTGCCAACATTCGTATGTGGTTACGAGATGTTCAGCTGGGGACGAATCCCACCAGCGTGGGATGGATGAGTGTAGGATGGACTTTCTTAAGGTGGTTTGCCAATATGCTGGACAGGAGCTTGTCATCTCCATTGAGGAGTGAGATAGGTTAATAACTGCTGCAGGACAACGGGTCCTTGTTCGGCTTGAGAAGCACTGTTAAAAGGGTTTTGTTGGAGATCGGACCCAACCCTCCTGTTGTACCTGCCTCCCATAAGCTATAAAAACCGAAGGGGTAACCCAGTATCCCTCAGAACCTGGGCATGAATATTATAACAAACAGTGGTTCTGTCGGGTGTAGCTATTTCTTTGTAATTGAAAACAATCATATAAACAACAAATCAAATGATGGCGCAGACAACATTCAACATTCATTTATAATTGCAAGAAAAAGACGATTTAACTGGATTTTGAGTTTATCAAAAAGAAATGTTTAATTGAATACAAGAGTTTCCTTATGAAAAGGCTGTCTAATGATTCAATCAATGAAGCGGCGCAAGTGACAAATATTTACAGTGACAAGGTGAATAAAGTGCAGATGTGACATAATCAGTGTATATAACACGTAAGTGATAATGCAAGCTAATTAAGAAATATTTACAAGTTGAAAATATGAAAACAGTGTCCAATTTTAAAGTATAATACAAATGTCTCAAGCTCAAGAATTGATCTTTGTTCGTTTTTGAAAGCAATGAGACCTATTGGGGGATTGGACATTTAACAACCGTCGACGTTTTGACCCTATCAGAAGCAATGATATGGAAAAGTCAGTGCGGGATCCTGCCGTCTGGAATCAAGAGAGAAGCCATTTACTGAGATTAGTGAGAGCGTGTGTGGCATTAACTAACAAGCAACCCTTGAAAGCAGAAACGAGACGAATATCTCACAAGCCATTCCATGAAAATAATGACACCATGGATTGCAACAATTTAAAGACAACAACACCATTATGAGCAACAATGATCACATGTGTGCTCACCAGTCTCCTATTTCTAAGTAGCTGACCAAAGTATAACTGTGATCCAAGCAACTTGATAGGGTGGAACTGCATTCTTTACAGTACCCGCCTGCACTCCATAGAGGGGTCCATCTGGCCACAGGGCCGACCGACACTCAGGTTAACCCTCCAATATTACTTTCACGGCATTGATTCATACTCGCCTAACCAGCTGTTTGACTTACACATTGTCCTGAAGAAGACCCGCACTGACTTTTCCATATCATTGCTTCTGATAGGGTCAAAACGTCGACGGTTGTTAAATGTCCAATCCCCAATAGGTCTTATTGCTTTCAAAAACGAACAAAGATCAATTCTTGAGCTTGAGACATTTGTATTATACTTTAAAATTAGACACTGTTTTCATATTTTCAACTTGTAAATATTTCTTAATTAGCTTGCATTATCACTTACGTGTTATATACACTGATTATGTCACATCTGCACTTTATTCACCTTGTCACTGTAAATATTGGTCACTTGCGCCGCTTCATTGATTGAATCATTAGACAGCCTTTTCATAAGGAAACTCTTGTATTCAATTAAAAATTTCTTTTTTGATAAACTCAAAATCCAGTTAAATTGTCTTTTTCTTGCAATTATAAATGAATGTTGAATGTTGTCTGTAATTTTGCGCCATCATTTGATTTGTTGTTTATATGATTGTTTTCAATTACAAAGAAATAGCTACACCCGACAGAACCACTGTTTGTTATAAAATGCCTCCCATAAGCCGCATAGAGCGAATCCACCACATCAGGAGATGTCCATTTGTAGAACTCTGCGGGAAAGCCATCTTCCCCGGGGGCTCTACTGTAGGACACAGTTGATATTGCCTGTGCAATCTCCACATTCATGATCCCACCCCAAAGCAGTGGCCACCCATCATCGTCCAAACAGGGGAGATGAATCGTACTAAAGAAGATGTCTATAATGGTCTGGTCGAAGACAGTTTCTGTGGTTTAAAGGGCTCTATATTTTTTGTGAAAACATCCACTATCCACTGCGGGTGCAAGAGTAGGTGACCAGTCCGACCATTATGGCCGAGATGGTAGATGCTGCCTCATGCTGCCGCAGTTGGGCTGCCAGCAGCCTGCCACCTTTTTCACCCTGTTCATAATGACAATATTTAAGTTTATGGAGTGCGCATTCTGCCGTCGAGTTGAAAAGGCATTTAGTACAATTTTAGCCTTTTCTAGCTGACGGCGGATGAGATCTGTGGGGTGGGAGGTGTATGAGTGAGGCATGTTGCGGATTGCTGCATCCAAGGAGGCCTGCTGGGTAGGCTTTTGCTTATTATGAATGGCTGCATCACGCATGAGTTGACTCCTAAAGGTGGTCTTCGCCGCCGCTCAAAACATCTGTGCAGAACTGACCGAACAAGCATTGTCGGCAAGATACATTTTAGGATGGGCTTTAAGGAGCACCTTCCATTCCAGCATCTTATAATAAGAGACATTGAGGCACCAGGGCTTACTGATCTGCTTCATGAATGCCAGATAAAGCAATAAGCTAATCGGCAAGTGATCGAAGAGTGAGCCTTCCAGGATATGGGTGTCTAGTACCAGCGGCAGGAGGGATTGGGAGATGAGAAAGTAATCAGGTCTAGATTGGAGAAGGTTGCAAATATCAAGAATGCTGTGGTCCAATTGCATGTCCCGCAAGAGCGCTCAGTCCACGGCGTTGACTCTGTCTATAGGGCCAGTCCGATCCAGCACGGTGTCCAGGGCTATGTTCCAGTCTCCCCCCAAAAAGCGGATGACTTGTCCAGTTCCGTTTGAATGCTGTTGAGGCCAAGCAGTAATGTCATCTTGGTCCCCACCGGGGCATAGACCAAGCTCACGCATAGAAACTTAAGACAGGAGAAAGCATACCTGCCCATTAGGGTCTGTCCATGTCCTGAGTACAGTACAGGGGAGCATTTTATGGAGAAGGATGGTCACACCACACTTCTGCGGTGTGGTCGTGCCGTCGGCGGTCAGCTGGGGGTTGTGGCTGCTATGGATGATTCTACCTACCTAATCGTGCTTAAATTTGTCTCCCTGCTGGTCTGCGGGGTGTGTTTCCTGCAGAAGGGCTATGTCCACGTGTTTGGAGTTTAGATATGCAAGGACCCTTTTCCGTTAAATATAATGGGTAAAACAATGAGCATTCCAAGATAGGACCATCAAGGGTTGTGTCGCTATAACTGGTGGAACAATGTGGGGGGGGGGGTGTTCCGGGCAAGGGACGGTGGTCCGCGGTGATTGAAATCAACTGTAGGGGGATAAGAAAGGAAGGTTGAGTATGCTAAGTCAGAAGAATGGCTATAAAGCCAAGTGTCCTCACTTCAGGAGGATTAAGGGTGTAAAAAATTAGTAGCTATAGTCGGTGGAGCTAAGCCTCACAGGGGCTGACATTCCAGGCTTCAGGGGTCCCGGAGAGGAGGAAGTGCGTCCAGGACCATCTATACATGAGGGGATGGAAAGAGAAGAAAAGGGCGGGATCAGTAGGCGAGAGGTGCTGAAGAGCAGTGGAGGAGAAGCTCTCCGAGGCAGGGTTCACTCAGGGAAGAAAAGAAAAAAGGGGGGGTAACACATCTGGGTGGTGGTCATTGACATCAGTGGAGAGAGTAGTGGTATGGGTCAGGGTCGGACCTCTGGCGCGGTGAGGGAGAAGCCGGTGGAGAAGGGAGGAAGGGGCAAGCCTCGGTACTCACGTGGGGGGCACAAAAGGTCGTAGGTGAGAGTAATCAATCAGGCATCTGAGGAGAAGGGAGCATCAACTACAGAACTGAAAGAACCATGGGTATCCACCATGCATAGTACGGGACGCTGATAAACAAACAGCAACATCACATTGTTTCAAGCTACTGTATAGAACAAATAACAGTAATCAGAAAGGAACAATGATATGCAAAAATTAATACAATGACCACACTGGCTGCAAGAGAGAATATCAGGTACTCAGCCATCGGGAGCTGCAGAGTGTCGCGGAGGGGCTCAGTGGTCATCATCAGCCTTGTTGGAAGCCCCCATCATTTTCAGCGGCAAACAGAATTTGTCCTGCTCCCTCTCCTGTGTAAGTTCCACCACTGCCTTGATGACCCTGTCCTTCCCACTTTGGGATTGAGGTGGGGTACCGTCCCCTGCAGTCTGCCCAAGTGGCAGGAACCTCAGTTGCTCTTATGGGGAGGGGCAAGAGGGGCCGCCGTGGGAAAAGGGGTAGTTAACGTGCCCATGGCAGAATGTCCAGGAAAGCCAGCAGGTCCTCCGGTACCAGAAAATCCCTGGATTTACCATCTATTGTAATCCACATGCGGGCAGGTTCCAACAGGCCATTTTTGATGTACCATTTATTGAGTGTAGTTGGGATAGATTAATAAAGCCCTTCCGTTTGTCATATGTCTCTCGAAAAGTCTGCTGAGATGCAGATTCGGTGGCCATCAAATTTGTAGGGTCCTTGGTTACGGGCAGCGCTCAAGATTTGCCAGACAGGCTATGAGCGGGTGGTGTTTTTCCCCATTAGTGGGCTTACAAGTGCATATGCAATGTGCGCTTTGGATCTCCAATGGTGGAGGGACATGGACAGCGATCACAGACAGTGAAGAGCCGGAGGCATCAGTGCCCCATATGGCATGGAGTGCTATACCTTGATCTGAGGCTCCTCTGGACCCTCCTCAAATGCTGGACCACGGTTAGAAGGGCTGGCGGAAACCTAGGTCATGAGCATCCAGAAGAGGAGTAGGAGGCCGTGCTCTGCTCAATGAAGAGGGTGCTGGTGGAAGATCCCAGGAGGGAGTAGGATGAAGGGGCCCTCTCTGGGTAGGCAGTGGCATGGATGGAATCCATCAGCTTGGCACGCTCTGCAGGCAATGAGGGAAAGTTCTAAACCCAGAAGAAGGGGTGGTGTACCCCTCAGCCAGAGCAGACGTCGGCCTCACCCCTCAGCAAGGTGCAGTCTGCAGGGCTAGTGAAAAAAATGAACCACAATGATGCACAGGTCAGCTGCTCAAAGGTGGGGTAGCGGAGAAGCATGGCTCATACCTGCCTTCAGTAGTTATCCCCCATTTGATGCACCATGGGGCCTCTCCTGCTGCATAGGCCAAGTGATGATATTAGAGTGGAGTGTGAGTGGTGAACCGCCAAGGCGGAGCAGACCAGTCCAAAAAATCCACGGACCAATCCAATGGAGCCAGCCGAAACAGGCCGGGAAAGCCACCCCCAACAGGGATGGGAGAGGCACCATTAGACTGCAGTGTCAAGGAAGAGAGGGGTCCGATGCTCCAGAAACCTTTCACGAGTCCTTGGTAAAGGGGCACTGCCAGTGGATACCCAATATGCCCCGGCTGCGCTGGAAGTATCCTGTGTGGCGAGGGGAGAAGAAAGAAAGCAGGCTGCATCTGCGGTGCCTCGCCTCACCATGGTGTGCTGTGCAATCCACGGTGGGGAGTCATCCAGTGGAGTTGCTGTGTGAAGATTCCACCCCGAGTGCGGAAACTCTGCACTCATAACTTTACTACACGTAAGTACCTTTGTGAATTAAGCCCAGGGAGTCAACTGAAGTAGGTGCATTCATCATATCTACTTGCTCCGTGTGCTTTCTTATATTTGTTGCAGAATTAAAGAGTGCAGAGGGAATGTGGCCGGAGGGCATTTATGATGTAGTATAAATATCTACTGTCTTCCAAACCTTGCAGGCCCCTAGTTCTCGACTGCATGTTGCACCCACTACTAGCAGCCAGTGGCAAACCAAGGATGCCATAGGCTCTAATGGAAACAAGGAAAATGAACTATCATGCTAGTAAGAAGACAGCAATAATTGTGGTGGGTAGGCCCTTGATGCCCTTGCACAGTGATGCTATTGCACCTGTTGCACTAACAATAAATAGGCCCTGCAAACACAACCACAAAACTTCATCCACTACAACACTAGAACAACAGCACTACAATACCATAACACTATAGTCTCACTAACATTCCAACTCTATTACTAATACAGCAGAACTGCATAACGGTTAAACGCCACAGCCCTTTGGACCTATGTTGTACCATAAGACATTGCAGTAATGTATGGAGTACTCGATAACCTTTAAGAACTCCTTATGAGCGAGCAAACTCCTGCTTTGCAGAGTGAACTCACTTGTCCAAAGTAAATGCATTCCGATTGCTATGTTTCCTTTTAAGTTACTGCTTTATGGCCCGCGCTGCTGTCCCGCATCGGTTGCTCAGTCTTCGTTGGGCGGCTGATGCATGAGGACAGGCTACATGTGGGCTACTTATTTATTACGTTGTACTTCACAAAATAAACGCTGCACTTATCTCCGCTGGGCTCCCAAAGTCTCTAGTAACATTTGGTGATGATTTAAAGTTAAAGTACACAGTGTTGACTTAAATGAAGGGAATGTCCTGTGGATCTATCAAATATGGTCCTGAATCTGGAGATTGACTCCTTGTCTGCTAACAAAATTAAGGAACTTTTATGTCAGGTAACTCTAGGTTCCAAAATAACTCTTAACATGATGTGTGACTCAGGTGCACCTTTTACTATCATATCTGATACTTTATTTTACCAACAGTGGGGGTCTAATGTTATCCTGAGCACTCCGGACATAGATCCTCAAGCTTATGGTGATCAGGATATCGATATGGTTGGGTTCTTCATAGACACTGTGTTTTGTCTTGGCAGGTCAATGTCAACTAAAATCTATGTTGCAGTCAAGGGTAGAAATATAGTTGGCTGGCAGGACATTGGAAACCTTGGTCTTATGCTTGTGCCTGGTGCTGAGCCACCAGTCAGGGTAGCAAATGTATCTTTACTCACTATTGATGATTTGAACCCCACTGAAGATATTGTTAAAACATTTCCTGACATTTTTAAGGTAAGATTGGGCTCATTCAGAAATATGTGCACACAATTAAGTTGAAGAGACATGCGATACCTGTTACACACATAGCCAGACCTGTCCCTTCAAGTGTTAGAGCTGAATTGAAAAAGCTATTAGAGAAGTTAGTTGGAGATGGCATTATCAAACCCACTGACTCCTTTGAACGGGTAAGTCCCATTACAATTGTGCGCAAAAAAGGATGGTAAGATTTGTTTGTGCGCTGATCTGTGCAGTCTCAGCAGGAACATTGTGTGGTTGATTGCCATTCTCTTCCCAGAGTTCAAGACTTGCAACATTGGAGACACTACATTTTTCACACTTTTGGATCTCAAATCTGCTTAGCACCAGTTCCCATTAGATGAAAGGTCCCAAGAGTTAACCATCTTTGTAACTCCTTTAGGAGCATTTAAGTTTTGCAGACTCCCTTTTAGATTTCATTCAGCAGCTAGTGTTTTTCAGCGCCTCATGGACAACATATTGGAGGGTGTGAATGAAGTACAAGTGTTTCAAGATGATGTACTGATTTTTGCAAACTAAATTTTAAGAGTTTGGTATTGCTTTTCACACATATAAATGCACATTTTTAGCAGAAAACATTGACAACTTAGGACACTCTATCACTCCCAATGGTATTTCTCTAAAATGTTAATTGATTAAAGCTATTGAAGATGCACATCCACTCATTGACAAAGATACACTTCACTCCTTCTCAGGCTAAGCAAATACTATTCAAGGTTTGTGCAAGGTTATGCCTTTATTGTGCAGCCCTTGAGGAATTTGCTCAAGAAAGGAGTGAAGTATATCAGGTCTGATGATGTACTAGAAGCTTTTCGGAAAGTGAAGAATCTCATTATTTCTGCTCCAGCTTTAACTTCATTTATAGCAGTCCAACTTGACTGTTGATGCCAGTCAAGTTGGAACGGGACTGTGTTTTCACAGTTATGTCAGGACAAAGAAAATAACATTGCCTTTGCCTTTCGCTCTCTCAGTAGTGTAGAGGCCAATTACAGCACCATTGAGCGAGAGGCACCGGCATGCTGTTGGGCAGTGGAAAAGTTCAAAACTTTCATTTGGGGTTCCCATTTTGATCTATTCACAGACCACAAAACATTGCTCCACCCGTTGAGTGGCAGTGGCTGAGTACGTTGTACGTAACGGGATGTGAGACGTGAGTTGCAAGCTGCGTCTGAGACCGGAGCTGTCAGACCATGCCCGAGCCCTCGAGCTATCGACCAGAGCCCTCGAGCTATCGACCTGCTGAAGGCTCCTGGCAGGGGAGGTCCTCCACACCCCTGCACCTCCAGGTCAGTCTGTCATCATTGCGAGTGCAGCAGCCGTAATCGGCTGCTGCGAAAAGGGTGCCCCAGGTGGTCTGCGGGGGCAGCCCAGCTAGGACCGGTTGCGGCTTGCGGTACCCCTGGTGAGCCCCACTCGCTTTAGAGTGACAAGTGCTTCCAGTTGCAGGACGCAGGCAGTGCAGCAAGATTGAGCCCCGGCAGGATCGGCACGAGCCCCCGGGCCGGCTGACTTAATCATTCGGTCTTCGGGACCCAGGTCCAGACCAGAAAGATTGCCTGACGGTGTAGAACAGTGAACGGTGCCATTCACCTTAGTCCTCACCTTTCAGCCTGTGGAGCCTATGGAGAACAGCGTGGAGCAGAGCGGATTGGAGAGCACCTGGGCTAGTGCCGGACCCAGATACATCTAACTACACCGGCACCCGGAGGTAAGGCTTGAGGAGTAGTGGAGGAGTGGGGGCCCAATGGTTCTAGTCTGTTTTTTTTTTTTGGGCCTCGACTATCCTAGTGAACTCACACTGGGTCAAGCGCGAGGTGCCCTTCCTTTTAATAATTAACAATATCTTCGCGGGCACCAAGCACCAAGCACTAAGCAGTCAACTTTAAAACCTGCTAAGTTCTAGCTAGCACTTATTTCTGTAAAAGAACTAACACTGTCAGTTTAGGAAGTTGGAAAGTCGAATAAATGGCATAAATCGTTTTCTTTGCGAAATCTTTGCGAAACTCCAGCGAAAATCTAAGCAAAATTTTTGGTGCCTCTGCCACTGTTGACACTGCTGACACTGCTGCTTTGGCTTTCTTTGCTCTAGTTGTACCAGGTTATTCCAGGCAGCCCCAATAAGCGTCTGCAGGCCGTCAATTTCCAATCTCCGGGTCTACATTCGCATTTGGCTGCTGAAAAGTGCGTGCCCTGCTCCCCCGCAGAAGCGACTCCACTTAGGCTGGGTGCAGCTTGCGGGTATAGACAGGTGTGCCAGGTTCGAGCCTTGAAGCTCAGTAAATCCTGTGGCTAGGAGCAAGGCGGCTAGACCTGGTTTCGCAGTGGCACAACAGTTTAAGAAATTGTTGAAACGTGAAACGTGAAACGTGTCTCCCCGGTGCCCTCAGGAAATCAAGACCCAAGGAGGGAGGAGAAGACGTGGTGTTTCTTTCTCCGACTAAGAGGTCCTGTCTATCAGAACGGAGTCCTCAGGAGATACAAAAGGGATAAAGGGAGTTTTGAGCGTGGTGCTATTAGATGCCATCTTTAAGTGAGAGTACAGGCCTGTCGCGACAGCGGCCCAGCTAGGCCTGGGTGCGGCTTGAAGTCAGCCTGGTGAGTTTCTACCTCAGGCTTTCTCACCCTCCCTTAAGAACAAGACTGAGTCCCAGGCGGAGGTATGACTGCAAATAAATTGCATTCAGGAAAATTGGTCTACATAAAAGCTTGGAAAAAACCAAAGCAAATCTGCTAACAAACAAATTGATACAGATAAACACGCTAAAAGGATTTAATGCCATTTCCACCTTCTGCTCAACAAAAGAGAAAAGGCTAAATAAAGTGGTGACTATGGAGAATAAGCCTGATTCTCTTCCTGGAAAGGCTGAGGCAGAAACAGAAAAATCACTTCTGGTAAATCCTACCGTTTATTCTCCCGGAATCAGAGTGACCCGGCCTATGGTTGAATTAAGCTCTGAACTCAGAGAGGAAGGCCCTCCGGTGAAAGACTTTACTCTCACAGATATTAATATCAATCTGAATCCTACTTCAAAAGTCCTTTAGTCTCCTAAGTCACACACTAATATTTCACTTCTCTCAAACTTATGGGATTTTCCCCCTGGTTCTACCATTAAGATGCTGCTCTTTAGTAGGACACCCAGTGGAACATCTATATTAAATTCAAGAGCGTCTGTTACCCCTGACTTGTCCTGGAGTCCCCATTTACTAAGTAGTGATCCAGAGGAAAAAATATTGATGTCTGAATACTTGCTTTGCCTGGAAAGAGTCTTGTCGTCCACTTTGGCTCTAATGGAGAAATCTGTAAGCAACTCTGATTGTATCTTGGATTCACTTCTGTCCCTGACCAAATCTATATTCTCTGACCAAAGATCGCCAAATGGTAAAGCTACCCCCCCTTCCCTCTCACAAGACTAATCTCTGCAATGGGGTTTCTTTTCAACCTCCTCTGGACTCTAACTCTAAACAATCCAAATCCACCCAAACGTGTTCTGTTTTATATTCTCATTGCCTGGACTTTAGCACTCAGGCTGGCATGCCTTTTGGTAGTAGGAAAAATAAGGGCAAACAAATCGCAGACTTACTTGAAGAAAATCAGTCCCTCTCGCTACAGCAGTTCTTCGAACCTGAGGACCCTGTTCTTCCACAAACATCTCCGTCCTTTCAGTGTTCAGAAAAGAAAAAAACAAATATGGAACAAAAAGTTTTTCCCATTTTCTTAAAAAGAGAGGGTATAAAAGTTGAACATTCTACAACAGAGGAAAAGAAAATCTAAAGTAAAAAGTAAATCCGCCCGCAGGAAGAAGAAGGTAAAAGGGAAAAACTTGAAGAATAAACAAAAAAAGAGCAAAACGATTGCGCTTCGACCCCAATTTAAATTTAACTTTGAATCCTGACTTGACTGATATAAAGAGGGAAGAAGGACAAGTTGAAGCTATCCCAAGCGGTTCTAGATAGTCATTAAGGAACTCTTGTGCTTCAATTTCGATTACACAAGAAAATAACCCTCCAGATTTAAGTTCTGCATTGGGGACACAGCAAAACTTGAATCCGAATGCTGCACTATTTGCCTCCTCTTTTGGCAGTAATGTTATCTACAACCCTATAGGAAATGCACTTGAGGGAGACTGTCAAGCTAGCCATCTGCCATTTGTACCTATTTTTTTTAGATTTTTCTTTCATTTTTGATCATGAGCTGTATATGACTAGGTCTTTCCTATTGGGTTGCTTTGCTGAAATTCCTGACCTGCAAATGATCCAGAGTAGTGATCTTGCCCTGGTTCAAGTTCAAAAACACGGCAATCATGGGTGGGTGGGGGGGTCAGAGTGATGTTTGGTTCTAAGGTGATTTCCTTTTTAGTAATTTCAAATAGTGATAAATTGCGATGCTGTGGCATCGATGTTCTTGTTCCCAAAGAGGAGATGGTTCTTAAAAAAGCAATTTATAATAGACAGCCCACCGCTCACTCAGATCTCTTTCCACTAGATATCCCTCACCTAGAGAGAGAAAGTACATTACAGGTTTCCCTTGGCAAGGGTGGAAGGAGAGTTTCCCTCCATGCGGAGAAAAAGAATAATCAAGCACTGATCGTAGATGAGAAAAATAGGAAATGGAATTGGGTAGCAGGAGCTCTTAACACAAATAGCTCTTCAGGACTAAGATATGGGTACTCTTCCTAGCAAGAGTCTCAAATTGATCTCTTGGAACGCAGCCGGCTTATGCGCTAATAAAAACGAATTGTTATTCTTGAAAGCTCAGAAAGCTGACATAATATGCATACAAGAGTCTTGGATTGTAAAGAATTGGTCCATTGAAGAATAAATTGTGCTTAGCCGTCCTGCGCTCCCAGTGAACAGAGGACACGCGAAAGTAGGTATTAACATACTGCTTAGAACAAGCTCCAGATGGATATATAAAGATATCCCCCATGCCTCTAACTTAATTTAGGCGATTAAGCTAGATTTTAAGGAAGAACAGGATAGCTTGGATACTCTGCTTATTGTAAATGCTTACATCCCTCCTGACTCATCTAACACTTATCTACTAAAAGACATGTTTGTTTTTATCTCTATTATCATGGAAAGAGAAGATTGTAGGCATTTAATGCTAGTTGGCGATCTGAACGCCAAAGTCTATACCCACAGTATAAGGTTATTTGCTAATGCCTCAAAAGACGAAGCCCTAAACATCCCTTCTGCTTTGTTTCCGAATAATAGTCGGGTTGATAAGAGGCGCGATTTTACTCGAAGGCTTGAGAAATTTAGACCTTTTAATTGTCAATGGGAGATTAGGTTTCGATATCACAGCAAAAATTACACATAAGGCGCCTACTGGAGGAACTATTATTGATTACTTAATTGTTTCAGCAGATTTTTAGTAAGCTCCCCAGTATGGAAGTTTTGGAAAATGTGTATGGTGACCACATGGTGATCTCCTCTAAAATCGAGATGACGTGTACCAAGGTGAACTCATGGAATTTTAAGGATAAATCTGTAGGTTTTAATAAAGCAAATGGCAGAATCTATTGGAATACTATCGCTGCTTCAAAACTTATAGAGACCTTAACAGTTTTAATAGGAGATCAGCAGCATATAGTAAAGGGAGATCTACATCCTCCTCGTCTGCTCTGTTGGAAGCTTATGGTTGCAATATAAGTACCATGGTTAAGTCATGTAAAACTATTCATTTACCAATTAAACAGAGACCGCCTTCTATCCACTACTTCATATAAATAGGGAAATAAACAAATTAGTGAGGGCCCAATTCCTGAACTTTTCTCTCGAACGAAGTAAATTAATAAATCTATTAAAGAGGAAAAGATCGAGGAAAAAACGCTCTCTAAGACAAAAAAAGGAAGATCATGAATGGGCCCAGTTAAAAGAGGCGGCCTCAAGAAACAATGCCAAAAGGTATTGGAAAATAATCGCAGACTGTTGCGGCACTAGAGTAAAATCCCTCCCAATTCCTATAAAAGAAAAAGAATGGAAATCCCATCTTGTAGAACTTTATTCTGGGAACCCTAACTCTTCTTGCTTCGCCTCTGTTTCAACTAATCCCCTTAATATTCCTGAATCCAGCTATGCACCCTCAAAGAGTGAAGTTGTAGGTCTTATTAAAAAAATGAGAACTTCAGGAGCAATGGGACCTGACGAAATCCCTATGACAATAATCAAAAAAGAGCCTCTGTTGTGGGCTATATACTTTACTCCTCTGTTTAACCGCTGTTATCTGCAAGGGAAGACTCCCCCTTCATGGTCTGATAGTATCCTAATTCCATTATATAAAAAAGGGTCTTAGACACATCCCGGGTAACTACCAGCAAATAGCTTTACTAGACACAGTGGGGAAAATATTTGCACGCAGTATTCTAGACCATCTCACTGACTGGGTGGTGGAAGAGAAACTTTTCCCCATAGAACAAGCAGGATTCAGGAAAAAACATTCCAACCTGAATAACATCAGTATGTTGAAATTAATAGAGGAGAAGTATACTTTATTTTGCAGGTCTAATGTATACTTGGCATTTATAGACTTCTCAACGGCCTTTGATAAGGTAGACCAGCCATTACTTTAGAAAAAATTGCAAAAAATGGGGGTGCCTGCCCCCCTGTTATCACTAATTATTGCCCTGCACTCGTGAACGTGGTGCCAGGTGCTAATAGGGGGAAATCAGGGGCTATCGGCAGTAATACCCACAGAAAATGCCCTGAAACAAGGCTCTTTACTAGCCCCACTACTTTTTGTTCTGTATGTAGCAGATTTACCTGAATGCTTTTCTCCCCTAGATGGAGACGCACCGAAGATAGGTGGCCGCCCTTTTGCATGTCTATTGTATGCAGATGATATTGCAATTATGGATTTGACTCCCAATGGGTTTAATAAAAAGTTATCGTCACTGCAGAAATATACAATGGTACAGTTTCTGAAGATAAATGTTTCTAAGAGTAAAGTTCTGATCATGAAATGTAGCAGGAGCAGAAAATTTCGTAAATTTAATTGGAGAATTGGCTCCGAAAACGCGAGATTGTAGATTCTTATCTCTACTTGGGGAAAGTAATAGCGGGCAGTACAAGGAATAAACCACATATTGAACATAGCTCTTGTAAAGAGGCATCGCAGGCAAATGGCTTACGTATATTCTATAGCGCAATGGGCCGAAGACATTTCTTACATCTGCTATTAGTTTTTAAAGCAAAAATCCCCTCCACATTGTTGTACGCTATTGAATCTGTTCCAGTAGAAGACTGGAGTTTCCTAGCTAATTTGGAAGGCCAGATTTTACGTAAACTATATAATTTTAACACTCTGGTCCCGATACCCGCTATTAGATTGGAATTTGGTTTGGTAAGTTGATTAGTACAAGGCTTAGCCAGGGTAACACAATGAGGATATCAGTTAAAGAATAGTGAGTTGTACACCTTAAGGGGCTATATATGTCAAGACATTTTCGGAGGAAAAACATATAAATACTCCTTCTCCTGTGACTTCACTTTGGCACTGAATTGTTTTGGTGCACAGGAGGAGTCAGTGATCTCGCTCCCGCTTTCAGAACTTAAATCCTTTTTAAAAAACACAAGCTGTATGGTTAGTTATCAGAGAGATGTCAAGTATTGCAGGTTAAAGGAAAGATTGAAGATAATAGCCATTTTAAGTACCCCGAGAGATGCCCAGAAATACCTATCTTGGAATTTAGACCATGGCATTCGTCGTTGGCTAACTCTATGCTGCATGAATCTTTTACCATTGAATGATCTAACAGCAAATTGGTCCCCCTCTTTGAAAACTGGAAAAAACTGTAACATATGTAACCTGGGCATCCAGAATCTTGATCATATTCTGTTTGTTTGCCCAGCTTTGTTACAGTTTCGTCATCGTTGGCTTCGACCAATGTTTATACAAAACAACATCAAAAGCGTATCATCAGCTCGCAAATTTCTCCTATATCCAAAGAATAAAATAGTGTGTACAAAATTATTATTTTTTTTTTAAGGAGTTTATGAATATATTTTAGTCTTCAATATACTCTACTTAAGTAGGTCCTTCCTTTAGTAGTACACACCTTATTTATTTTTATGAACAAAGAGGAGGATCAGTGGCATGAGTTACGAGAATTTAATTTGATTACTGTTATCTCTTGGGATATATGGTATTTTTCATGATTTTCATTAGGCTTTTTATCTCATGGGATACATGGCTCCCTTCATGACTATGCTCTTACGTTCTGTGATTTTTTGTACTTTTTAAAGCTAACGGAGTTCTTCTCTCTGGATCAAATTTAGCACTTGTTATTGCTGCTACTTAGTTGCCTTTTGCACAAAAATTGGGATATATTTTTGCTTTTTAACCATCGCTGTTATGGGAAAATGAAAGTTAGATATAAATATGTTTGATTCTTTCTTAAAGTTATTATTGGCCTATGACCCTCTGCTACTCCATGATGCTCTTTATTTAAAATGGTATCATTTATGAAGTTGCTATTATATGGTATTTCAACATTAACAAATTGTATTTGTACTTAACTTGATTTATTTGTTGCGGTAAAGGATTTAATTATGATATCGTAATTAATTTTTTCCGTTATAATGGTGACTCCTGTTACTCGTTTTTTGCTCATTCTGTGCCTTGGCCTGCCTTCCATCTGCCTTTGTACATACTTTCTCGCTGCTTCAGGGAGAGCCTAGAACTGGTTATGAAGGATCTCGATATCTCATTTGATGGATTAACTGGTACCTAAACTGCTGCTGTTATATAGTTATAATTTTTGTCTCATAATGAACTTTTAAATTAATTGAAGTGATTTTATTGAAATTTTAGTATATCAACTGCCTATGTATTTTTTTAATTTACTGCAGTAAAGAACTGAGCTTACATTTTTTATTGTGTAATAATTGTGCGTATATTCTATGTGGACCTCATTGGAGATCCAAATCTTAATAAATATATTGAATTGAGTGGCAATGGTTCAGGGAAAGCATCATCACGATTGGTCAGATTATCACATGAAATACATAGCTGGTGGGAAAAACAAAAGAGCAGACAGTCTCTCCTGGTTACCCATCAGAGATGAAGAATCCAACACACTTCAAGGTAATGAGAATGTGATTGCTTTTGTGGAGGATATACTGCGGAACAAGGGGTGATCACACATAAACAGTGATTAGAAGTTTCCAAACAGGATGCCACGTTACAGTCTGTTTTGAAATTCATGAAAGAAGGTTGGCCCAGGGAAAGAAATATTGAGGCCTCTTTGAAGCCTTTTGTACAGATTTCAGAGGACCTATCAGTTGTTTAAGGGGTGCTAGTACGTAATGATGTGTGTGTGCCTCCTGTGACTATCAGAGATGACATTATTAGGGAGGCACACAAGGGCCATTTAGGGGTCAGTAGCACATGCAGATATATAAAACAATATTACTGGTGGCCAGCATTGGTAGCGTAGGTTTCTAAGTTTACTGATAATTGCACCCCCTGCTTGGTATCTAATAAGCAATGGAAGGTACGAGTCACCTTTTCTTGTGGACCCTCTACTGGAGGAAGCTTGTCAAAAAGTGGCTCTTTATTTTGCGACAAAAGATACAAGATGATTTTGATTGATTATTTTTCAAAATGGGTGTATTTTGGTTTTACCTCTATTCCTAGCACTGATGCTATAATCAAATTTTTTTCATAGTTTTTAATGTAGAAGGAGCACCCAAAGAAATTGTTACAGACAACGGCATCCACTTCACATCAGTGTGCATGAAGGACTTCATTGAGGGTTTTCTCATTACTCATTTCAGAGTTACGCTTTACTCACCTTCTGCCAATAGTTTGGTTGAAGAAATGAATAAATTCTTAAAAGAGGGTGTGCATACAGCCTTGAACATGGATCTTGAGGTAAAAACTTTTCTCAGAGAGAAAGTTAGGTCATATCTAGTACCTCCACACAGGTATGTCCTCATTTATGATGGTACGCAAAAGATTTCCAAGGGCTTCAGTTTGTCCTGAATGGGTGAGCATGTAAAGCAAGGACAGCACACCTGACCTGCAGACTATTGCATCCAGAGTTGAAGCAATGCAAAGTCAAGTTAAAGAAAGTTTTGACAAAACACACCATGTCAAAGAATTAACATTGAAAGTAGGGGATTGGGGTTTTGATCAGAAATTGCACTAAGGTCAAGAAGGGTTAATTGAAATTTTCAAAACCAGTTTGTGTTGAAAGAGTGTCTTAAGGCTCAGTACTTATAAAGGACAAAGGCTGGTGGAGTAAGAGAGATCTAGTCAAGATTGCACAGGCAGCCAAAATTCAAGCTGTGAGAGGCAATGATGGCAA
Source organism: Calotriton arnoldi (assembly GCA_963921515.1). NCBI lineage: Eukaryota > Metazoa > Chordata > Amphibia > Caudata > Salamandridae > Calotriton > Calotriton arnoldi. The sequence goes on along the minus strand of CAWUFW010001346.1, from coordinate 2,363,382 downwards.
CAATTCCTCTCTTGAAAGCACTTGGTGGCAAACAACTCAAGAGCATTCAACTGACTGTCAAGGGTCATCTCAAATTGATATTGCAAATGATTAGTTACTTACACAAAGGCAACAAGGTACATATATTGTTCCTTAACAATCTAATGATTGCCTTACATCCCATAACACCAGAGCTGTATGCAATACTACTATGCCTTCTAAATTTAAGGATTACTCTATGTCTAACAAAAAAAAAAGATGTAGAGATGTAAATATTGTGTTGTTATACTTACTGTAGATATTTTTATTTTGTTTTTTTCATACAAATTATTTAGCTTTTTTCTTCTAAATGGGGAAAGTGTTGTACAATACGATATTGCAGTAATATATGGAGTGCGCGGTACCTTTAAGAAATTGTTATGAGCAAGCGAGCTCCTGCTTTGCAGAGTGAGCTCACTTGTCAAAAGTATATGCATTCCGGTTGCTATGTTTCCTTTCAAGTTAGTGCATTATGGCCCGCGCTGCTGTTCCGCATCTGTTGCTGAGTCTTCGTTGAGCGTCTGATGCATGAGGACAAGCTGCGTGTGGGCTCCTTATTACCTTGTACTTCACGAAATAAACACTGTACTTATTTCTGCTTGGCTCCTGAAGTTTCTATGGGCCAGATGTACGAAGGTAATCATTTGTGATTACCAAATAGCACATTTTTGTGATTCACTATTTGGTAATCGCAAACACCAATGTACAAATGTGTCTTAAACACATTTTGTGATTACGAGTGCGTCGCAAAAAGACCTACCGCTATTAACGAGGTAGGTCACGGTTTGCGACTCATTGGGAATCACAAACATCACAGGGATGGTGGCCTGCTGGGGTCAGCAGACCACCATGTCAATTATTGCTTTTCAATAAAACATTTTTTTAAATGCAGCTCGTTTTCCTTAAAGGAAAGCGAGATGTGTTTCAAAAAGAAAAATGAAAAGTTTTCTTTTCATTTTTAAGAGTAGCCAGTGTTTGTGGGACCACTACCTGCTCTTAAAAAATGTTTATACAAACATTCACAAAGGAGAAGGGGTCCCTCGGGAACCCCTTCCCATTTAGAATGGGTTACCACATATTTGAAGTAGGCGGTAAAATGTGAATGTTTCACGACCCCATTTCAGTTGCAAAACATTCACATATACCACTGCGATTCGGTATTAGGGAGGGACGCCCTCAACACGCCCCTTCCCAATACCGAATCACAAATCCAATTTGAGATTCGGTAATAGGTTGGGCCTTTGTACATTAAAAAATACTTTTTTGCGTTCTCAAACGACCCGATTCTGCGAATCAGTGCCAGTTGCAAACAAAAAAAAGCTTTGTACAACTGGCCCATAGTAACAACAACCTACTACACAGAAGTGATGCAACACTTAAAACAACTTGAGGGAGTGTGCTTAGAACGTGGCATTTTATGTTTTCTGCATGGCCTGACCGACTGTAGTGGGCATTGAGGGATTTCCCAGGAGACTGGAAGGGTGGGGGCCGGTTTTGCAGCAGTGGGAGCCACTTTTTTTTGGTTCTGGGGGCCGGTTTTGCAGCGGTGCTGCAATATCACACTTGCATCCCCTCCAGGGCTGGTACTACAAAATTGTAAGGGCTGCTTTGGGTTCCCAGTCTGGCCCAGGATTTCTAGGTAGTTGCAATCTCCCTAAATTCAATCAGGCCAGGTTGAACGCGCTTCTGACGGAGCAGTTTTGTTCTCCTGTAAACCATAGTTGACTGCATCCCCGCAGACTCTTCATTCGCAGTAACCCTGCCGCGAGGCCGTCAGTGCACGCGCGTCTCCTTGGCACCATGTCCTGAGGGTGACGATGCAAGCAAAGTGCCGGCAGCAGGTCTCCGGAAGGGCTGGGCCGGGTAGGTGTGCGCGAGGCATTAGCCCTGCTCAGCCCGGGGCCGCGGGCTACTTACAGTTTGGGAAGCAGTGCCACTGTGTCTGTTCACAGCTAGCCGCCCCCGCCCTCTTTACCATACAAAAGGGTTGTCACATAACTCCAGGTAACAAGCAACAGGCTCCCCGGGCAGCCCTAGCCCCGGCAAGGGAACACCGGACCCCCCAGTGTAAATGAGAGGGCCCGCGGGGCGCTGGTGAGAGACTCCCCGGAGCAGAGCGCGGATGGCTTCACTCTCACCGGGAGAAGTGAAAGGCATCCCCGCAGTGGCTGCCGGGGCTCTCGGGTGACACGGCCCCGGGCAGGGCTCTCAGGTGACAGGTGTAACGATGACTTCATGGGGGTGGAGCCCGCGGCCTGCCCAGGTGGCAGCCCGGTAACAGGTGCAGCCTGGCCGGCCGCAGGACAGCGGATCAGCTGTGAGTGCCGGCTCGAAGCTCCCGGGTCAGGGGTCACCGGGCATGGAGGCCGCCGGGAAGGAGCCCCCGGGGGGCAAGAAGAGGACCCTGCCATTCCTGAAGAGCCGACTCTACATGCTGGAGAGGAGGAAGACGGACACCATTGTGGAGAGCGCGGCGGACCCTGGCAGCCTGGGCACTCTGAGGCGGAGCCAGTCTGACAGGACAGAGTACAACCAGAAGTTAAAAGGTACGTGGGAAGCCTGCAGGCTTTATACTTTTAAAAACATACCTAACAAACATACCATAACAAACCCCTGACATTGAAAACAGGTCTGCAAACGTATGGGCTTTCTAGTGTCACATATGGTGTCGATCTTGACATATAAATGCAACATATGGTAAATGCACATTGGAGCAACACATGACAGATCATAATTAGATAATTAATCTGTCTAACTGTAACAGTAACCTTTGACCTGCGGATTGCAAAGCAGATCTTACAGCAGGCGCATTAACCAAAAGAGATTTTTTACGGGACAGGGGCTCCTGACCACAAGTTTATCCACTGTTCTGTGGGGCGAGTGCCCAAGTCACTGAACTGAATTGAAAACTTTCTATATATTTTAGGTCTGAGATTCTGTCTAGAAGCAGCTGCTGGACGTCGGCTTCTGATTTTTTAGGTTTATTTGGTAAAATGTAGTGTTGCCTCGCATATAGTCGTCCCCCTTAAGCCGAATCAGTCTTACATAAGTAGCGCTAGCCTCTTTAAGCTGGTAGCGGTTCCGAAGTAACATTCCTGTCGCTTCAATCGGATTGACGTAGAATAGATTTTTGTTATTGTAAAAAAAAAAAAAAACACTATAGCTGTTTGCGAAAAAATAGATATAATCATTGTTACTTGTGGAACACTGTAACGCCATTACACTTCTGTGGATGTTCTAAAGAACTGCACGTTTCAAACACGAGAAATATGAAATGTGCTTTTGAAAACTGGTCGCCAGCACCAGCTGTTTGAGGTGTACACTGCAAACCTGTGTGCGTCCTATGTTACTCCGCCCTCATGGAATGGCTTGTTGTTAGTGCTCACTGACAGAATTTGCTCAGCATTTTAACTTTCCGAATTAATAAAGGAACAATGTATAGACATTATAAGGGTGTATTACTTAATTTCTTTACAAGGTAGACCTTTAACAGCTTCAAACCCCACTATAGGAAAACAACCACTATGTAAATGTATGCCATAGACATACGTCATACCTGGTAAGTTATAATAACAATTTAAGTAGGGGCACCACAAACTTAGTTGTCTCCTCATATTTAAAACGTGTTAATATTAGTAAAGTCAGAGGTGATTATTTTCTAAACCTCTGAAGGATGAAAGGCTGAGTTAGCATGCACGTTATCCACAGATCTTTGTAGCTGGCGCTCAACCAAGCTATTTTACCATGTTGTGTGTGGTTTATTATTGGAATGTGCACTTTCAGAGCCTCCGTTTGTCACCAGCCCAGCAAGTGTCTTTAATTTGGAGACCGGATGTATGTGGCTGGTATTCTTACAAATGTCTATCTTTACTTCATATTCATACTGCATTCAGAGAAGTATTTACATTGCTCTGGTTTCACTGAAAAAGGCTCACTTATATGAAAACAAAGTGAAAGTTCCATGCACATTGTCCATACTCGACTCTTGCATAGACAGTGGCCCCATGATGTCTTCTTGAACCTATCTTGACTGTTCCCTTAATAATGCCATTTGGCGAATTGAATTTCTGCCAACTTACAAAAATCAGATTGAGTAAACAAATTAAACTCTGGAATTCACAGGTGAGGGATGCTGCTAAACTCGCCACAGCCTCTAAGGAAGAAGTTTAATCATGATCCAGTGTTTGTGCAAACTTGCTATCTTATCTCAAAAGAAGACAGCCAGGTGATAAAAGACAGCACACCAATGTTTATATAAGAGCATGTTTGTTGGTAAACAAGAAGACACCACACACATGGGCAGATCCACCCCCCACCAACCTCCCGCAAGTGACTCCAAGCCAACCACAGACCCAGAGTGGAGTGCCATGACTTACAGCGAAGCTGCACTAACGAAGTAAACTCCATAACGATGTCAGGTCTTGGTTTAAGGACGTTGTTGAGGAATTTCAGATTTTGTGGCCACAGGAGAGATCATTCACCAGAGGACCTTACAAATCCCTTTAGTAAGAATAGGGGCAGGAAATGGCAGGATTGAAAAATACCAGCTACGTTGTAATTGAATTTTAGCATCCACACTACATTACCACCTCTGTCGGCTTTCCTATTAGTAGAATGTCACTTTGCATTTTGCTGTCTTGGAAGAGTGCTATTTTTAAAGCATTTAGCAGATTTAAAGGAAACTGACGCAACAGGTGCAACTGAATTAAGGACAGTGAGAATTTTACATGACAGAGTATTAAGCTCGAAAAAGGATCTGGTAGCATATCTACAGGTGATGCATAGGTCGGAAGTAAGGGCCGGGCTATATGTGATTCAACCATTACAGGCACCAACGTTTATCAGATACATGGTGCAAGATGGAATGTGACCATAAAAGGTAAAGGACACCCACTAATGGTCAGGCCAGAGGATCAGTAGCTGGGAGCCACAGGCCTTAAATTCAGTGGCACAAAAAATAAATAAAGCATATTGGATTGAATGCTGGAAAACACCAATCGAGAGAGTGCAGAAGAATAAAATGTATCAATAAAGGTTTTATCATGAGGGTCTGATGCACTAAGTTTAAATCTGTCTCCAGCACAAATTGTGATTGGGAGATTATAAAATGGGGATTTTTGGCCTCCTAGAAATTCACTGCAGGCAGGCATAATCGGCATTAGATGATCGATACAAAAGAAAGAAATGGAAGAGAACAAAACATTAGTTAACAAGGATTCAGTATCAATTAGAATGTGGGCCAGAACTGCTTTTACTATTGAGAGAATCATGAAATATAAGGTTGCCTCTCAAACAACGTTTGTGAAAGCAATCTCAGACCTTCATTTTATAATGTCATGTGACATGGTTGGAATGCCAACAGAAGTGAAACTGGATTCCACAACTAATAAGATTTCAAATGATGCTCAAGGATGAGATTGAGCAAGTACTCAGTGGGGGAGGGGGTGAAGGAGAGAGGGAGGAGTGAGATAGATTCTGAAGATGATGTACTAAGTCCAAAGTCTGTCTGATGTTCACAGGGGCGTAGGTTCGGGGGGGGTGGGTTTGGGTTGTTAAACCTGCCTAATAAATGTATTTTCTGATAAATAGCTGGGTACAAGTGCTTTCAGTCTTGTATGGTGAGGTGTCTGTCGGATTTCACCAGGAATTTTTAAATACACACAGACAAAAACGCACACACACTCTCTCTCCCTCTAGTCTTCAAAAATGTTTATTATTTTAGAAATTACTGTGTTTTCTCTTAATTAGTACTCCTACCAAACCCCATTCCTCTCTCTTTTCACTGTCACTCCTACCAATCCGCATTCCTCTCCCTTTTCACTGTCACTCTTACCAATCTGCATTCCTCTCCTTTTTCACTGTCTCTTAGGCCCCTCTGATGTGCCCTGCTTGTCATATAACGTCTTTTAACATTATACGCCAGCGTGATTGTTGGAAAATCTGAAGCTCACATACCCTCAATTTTACTGACTAAGCTACACCCCTGGATGTTCGTACACTTTTTATATATCTGTTAGTCTTATAAAATAAGTAACTACATTATATAATATCTGACGGCTGTGCAGAGAGGATAGTCAAAGTACCCTGTATTCTGGTGCAAGAGGAGGCCACTTTGCTTATGGCTCGTTAACTAAACATTTGTTGCATAAAAACATCAGCTGGTGTAGCTTTAATGATGAAAACTTTGTATCTCTCACATGATCCTTAGCAAGTAGTGTTATGGATACATGTTTAAGGACTTGTCCACTACATGAATATACAATTGATCAATGGCCAGTGGAGAAATAACTTCTACCTGCTTTGCAGCCAGTTTGCCACCCTGGAAAAGCGCAGTTGGAACAGTATTTCTAGGAGACAGTTGATAATAGGAGTGCAGGGAAAGAGGTTTGCCCATGGGGGGAAATATTTTCAGCAGGAAGAATAAAGTAAAATCTGTAAATATGCATTTGCATCACATATCCACATTAGAAAGTTTCCACCATTTTGAACTTCCACTGCATAAATGTTAGGCCTGTGACTGCAGATGCAAATCTACACCTGGCTTAGATTTCCAGGAGTACCCTTGGGGTTTATTTGAAATACTATAATTTAGGAATTTGCTCCAAACCTGGATGTAATACCGAGGTAGAAATATCCAGCTTTACCTCGCCAGGCTTGACAAACTGGGCCAAGAGAGAACAAATGTGACATTGCACTGCACAGTCGCCCAGATAATATTTGTATTATGTGGTAACCCTTTATTCCTGAAGCAAACATTCACATGTAAATATTGGTGAAGAGTTGCAGCCCAGCACATACCAGAAAAAGCTTTTAATGTGAAGGTGTCGCCTCAACCTGGAGCTCTCTTGCCTAAGACATTGGGGTTGTGTCCAGAGTTCTGGATTCAAGTCCACCTCACGTGGCTCTCACACACGCCTTGTGCTCTGCACCATCCAGTGAATTCATTCACTAGACCTACCCTGCCTGTGGTGAGGCAGCATACAAAAATCGAATAAATTCAATGAAAACGAGACATTTCCATTTTTCCCAGAGTTCTCAGGTTGCTGCTGTCAGGTGTAGCCTTGCTTCATAGTTCACGTCAGTTTGCATTCTGTACATGGAGGTCTGAATGACAGCTGAAAGGAACGCAAGGAAATGAATATGTTCTCTCCTTTCTGATTTTTACCGAATTTGCATGTCCCCTTCACGCTCTGTAAAATGCAATTAGGCGCCCCTTTCCTATAAGGAAGTGTCTGTTGTAGTTGGACATAATCAGCCTGAAGAAGAGACCTAGAAAGTCTCAAATGGTAGCAACTAAAAATCCATTATTCGAATACAGGCACCATCATTGTTAGAGCACATGTTGTTTCTTTGCTTCATTTTAACCATACCATCAGCTATTCGACAAGCACTGGAGTGCAGGGCTTTCAGAGGGCCACCTACCCCAAGGGCCTAACTTTGGTAGGTTTTAAAATCCTGCCTATATTCATGGTCCTGCCTGGCCCATGAACACGGGCAGATTTTGTTCTTTCTTTCCTGAATTTGGGTTGGCGCATTTCTGGATTTTCTAATAGGAATACCCAAAGAACGAAAAGAGGGAGGCCCCAGCTCTCTCTGCAATTAAAAATCAGTTAACACCTTCGATCCGTTTTATTATAGGCAGTACTTAATTTGTTAACAAAAATAAGTGCCGGGGCCCTCCTCGGGAGGCCACTGCAGCTTACACTGCCCATTACCCCTGCCAGCCTTCCCAATAGCAGTACTAACACAACTACCTCCATCGCACACCTACAAGTGTGACAATGCAGACTATTCCAGGCCCCCAAAGCTATCCGAATGGCTTGGGCGGCAAGTATCAGCCATATTTAATGTATAGTGAATTAATAAACAACTGTTGCTGTGCTAATCTCTAACCCAAACGGTGCCACCATGTGGTAGACTGTCATAAGTGCCGGTGTTGACAATTAAGTGCCAGTGCCAGCACCGGAAACCACCGGCACAAATTAAGCACTGATTATTGGTATTTAATTATCGTTGGTGGGTGTAGCTTTGGAGGCCAGAGGGTCATGAGCACATCTGGATGATTTCGGATCCACCTTTCAATATTCTGTGCCTCAGTTCAGTTGCCCTAGTTGAATAAGTATGTTAAATATGATCATGTATGTGACACACGTGGCACTGCAGAATGAACTGTTTCTTTGTGCTAATGGTAGGTGTTAATCAACAAAAATAACGCTCGTCCTTTTATTCCCCTTAGAAGAATACAAGTTTGGGTTTGTAATGAAGGGATTCAAACATATGCCCCGATCGAGCTAATTTATTACCAGGATGGGATTGGAACCTGAGACCTGTTACTCGTGCATCGCTGCAACAAATGCAAGAACCCGTTTTTTTGTTTTTTTTTAGAGTTTTATTTAGCGCGAACTAGACCCGAGATATCGGGTATCAGAGCGCTTTACATGAGCACCAGTTTCGTTATAGAAAGACACATTCGTTTTTGTTGGGCACGGGGAAATTAAGTGACTTGCCCAGAAAAACAGGATGTTGAGCGTCGCTGCCGAGACTCGAACCTGGTTCCCCAGTTTCGAGGTCGACCGGTCTAGCCGTAAGGTTACATCCTCTCCCCATTAGGTTATCTCGCTAGGATGGCAGCCTTTGAACTGCAGAAAGCACACTGTTCTGCAGTAGGGTCAAAAACCATCTGAGTTATCTTACTAGTATCGGAAGCTGAGGGTTACTGGATAACCACAGGTCACCACTGCAGGTGCCTTAGCCTTTTGACATACCGTATCCGATAACACACTTGGATAACAAAGCTAGCTGCTAAGTTGGCCATTAGGTTAAAGTTTGTAGAACGGAAATCTGCGACTAACTCGAAGGTCACAGGTCCAAACGTTGTGCTGTGACTGACTCAGGTTTTCGTTCTTTTAAGGTTGATAAAAGGAGTACTACTGAGCTGAGTAACAATAGCTGTTATTTCCAGTGGTATTAAGACAGTGGCAAGACAGAAACAATTACAAGTGTGTGTTTGGGCCTATACATTTATCTATTGTACTGTTTGTGGAAAGCAGCATGTGGCTTTCGCACGGGCAGAGTTTACAGTCCAGATTCTACTTTAAATATGGTGGTTTCCCTAGGACAGGCCATGCCAGCCTTCCAGCTCCCACCTGTACCCAGGATTAGCCTTAGCTTTGGCCAGCCATTCAGGGGAAAGAGTGGGCGGGTGGAGGAGTCTGCTACATTCTGTGATAGGTGGGCTAGGGAAGCGTGGCCTACCAAGTCACTTGGTCGCTCCTCCTCCTTCCTCCTTGTCAGCCATCATTTGTAGCATCCAATCAGCATTTTACACTTCTTTTTAAAGTGACCCACAGATGAGCAGGCCGAGAAGTATTCACCAATTTTTCAAATCATTGGGATGAAGGGGACATTTTATGTTATTTTTTTTTTAAATAAAGAAAAGACCATTTTCATGCTAAGATAGTCCAGATGTCTTTAGATCAAACATTTCAATTCAGAGTTCAAGTAGGCCCAACACCTGCATGCCACAGGAGAGATACTCGTTAGACCTTTGGATGGTTACCAGTTGTTCGGTAGGAAGATGCCCCTTAGAGGAGGGGCAATGAGGGTGGTGATATGGACATGGATCGGGGACGCAGGGCAGAGCAGGGCCGGCTGAGGGGCATGGTGTATAGGCCTGGGCAGGATTTCAATCACACCGGAGTAATCAGAGTAACTTCACTAATTCTGCGTTGCTCTTTGCTGCGGAATTACCGATTATAACGTGATTATGCCTGCTCGCATAATTAAGAGTAATTTGGGGGGAAAATCCTATCACAAGAGCACATTCAGCGAGCACGAGCGGCTGTTCATGCTGCTGTTCATGTTTTGTTGCACTTAGCACTATCTTCTTAGCTCAAAATGCATCCTCTCATCCATTTTGGGCGGAAGGGTGCATTTTGTAGCTCAGACACTAGAGCTAAATCCTGGGAGTAAGTTAGGGAGAAATCCTACTCCAAGTGCAAATTTAGCGAGTGCGAGAAAAAAGAAAATAGCACATAATTCTGTGTAATCTCGCAGAATGTTTGGGTAATTCCACGTGATTATGCAACACTGAATTATGCAAGTTACTCTCACCCCTAATTGTGTAGTGGCTGTACCGTGTTCTGAGATTTGCTCACTTGTAAAGAGTTGTATGTCCTTCTTGTACCTTGGCATATTATATCATTGCTAAAGCCCTAGTTAGGGGTGCAATAAATATGTTTAATAAATAACTTGTTGCTTTGCCAATTTTAGCTGTACCCTCTTGACCAGAAGGTTATATTTTTAATCAGGATTTTTTAAAACATATGTGCCTGGCACTCATAGACGACTGTTAGACCTCTATCTTAAAAGGTCAGACCATTTGTAAAGGTTACTTAGTTACTTAAGCTTTTTAGATCACACCCAACACTTCTTGGGTCACACCCCCAAATATTGTTTTGTGGTACATTAGGTCCGATTGCTGTAGTTCATTTCTCTTTTAGCTTGGCCAAAATGCAAAGAGTATTGTGAGCACAGAAGCTTGGCCATAATGCACCAGGCATGGGACAGCTTGAGAACCTGAGCTTACTGTGGCTTGGGCTGTAAGTCACTTGTGTCTCTAGCAGCACAAAAGCACAGCTGCGCATATGCTGCGGTATCATGTCAGGAAGACGCTTATTTTGGGAAACATTTCACAACCATAAGAAACTGCAGAGAAATATTTCCAGTTAAGGTTTATGACATAATGTTGATTAAAATCAAAAATGTTCACATTTTGTTGGGCATGGACTTCAATTGGGGATAGTCAGTGGTAGCAGCTGCCCTGTTCAACCTCTGGCACTACATTTGCTACCCCTAGTTTCTCGTGCATGAAAAGAGCAACATAAACAGGAAGTAACAGGACTCGAGCCATTTTGTTTTCTTTATGTATTTCTACTTCTTGCCATTTAGTCAACTGCCCAACAGCAAATGTAATGCTTTTGATGGACTTATGGTAGAACGAGCGGTCCACCATATGATGTCATCAGATGGTGAAAGAGTATGTGATGTCACTTCCTCTATCCCTAGCATTTTGGTGAATCAACGTCCTTATTGTTATGACCCACAATGACTTTAATTGATCGATTTTGTCTTAATCCTTATTCTTTGTGACAAATATGTCAATTTGTTTGGGCGCTATAAAAGACGAGGCGCTTGAGACGTTATTTAATGTACAATGGGCATGATCATCCGCCATTCCCAAGTTCTTACATAAAGTAATGTGGGACGTCATGTAGCTCCTAAGTGCTTGAGCTCTGTGGCATGCAAGGAGTGAGTGCTGCCTGTACGTCAAGTGTAACCTAGAAAAATAGGTTATGGATTCTACTGCAAATCATTTGCAAATCAGTACTAAGCAGTAGAAATTGTAGGTTTCATGTAATACAGGTGATCGTATGCCCCCACGTGTTTTCATTCTCCTTGGGCAAGGGATTATTAACACCAATGTAGAATGCCCTTCCGAATGGTCTCTTCTGATGCTCTTTATGGAGCCCTCGCCACCATAAACAAGGCCCTTATGCTAACACTAAGATGCTGTCCCCTTTGAGGGAGGTGCATAACTGCACTTGCAATCTGTCCAGTTGGCGCTCATCCTCCGGCTTGGAGGTTTCTGCAGCACGGACGTTTAGTCAACATGGAGGCGGTGGTGAGTGTAAACAGCGGGCGGACGCATGCGCGCGCACCCAGCAGGAGGAAGAAGGAAAGGACTGATAATGCGTGGCATGATGTGTGGAATGCTCCTCAAAGACTGAGAACCTCTCAAATAAGCTGCGAGTGTTTTATCTGCACCGAGAAAACACTTCGCTGAAGTACATTAATACTTTCACAAAAAAGACCTTAAATAAACCGAAAATATTTTTAAAAGAATGTGTTTGGACAAAACATAGTAGTATGATAAAACTATTATTTCCCCTGCCCCCGGGCTCCTGGCGTTCATTATATCACTGGCACAATTGGGGCATTGTGCGAGGCTGTAAACCAGGCCAAGGGGAATACTGTATTCCTGTCTCAGCTCCGTAAACCGATAGCACGAGGAACGTATTCACAAAAGGACCCCCACCCCAACGGTATTTTCTAACAGGATCTATTTTTTTTTAATTCTAAAGAGAAATTGAATCCCTCTAGACAGAGCCATGCTTTCTTCAAAAGCTGGCCTCACTTAGTCACTTGCAAGGTCATCTTTCATCACACTCACTTCTCTCCGGGAAAATGTTGTGGCTGTTCCAAATAGCAACAAAGGGTTATGAAAAATGTGTCTGAGCCAGAGTGGCATGTCTGCTCTCATGTGCCCCATCCTTCCTTCCAGGTTTTTACTCAGGGCGAAAATCTGCGTCAGTGGCTAAGTTGTTGGCGGTGAAACCGTCTGACCACCATCCATCACCGCAAGACACAATTGTGTGAACGCTGGCAAATCACTACTTTTCCTTACATCTTAAGTGCTATATTAAAATGTGGCCATTTACAGCATGTGCTACGTCAGAGGCCAGGCTCGATCACCCTTGACACTGCAGCAGGATGAAGTGAATGTAAACGGGCACGGCCCACACGTCCTAATGAAACTTGTCAAAATTTAGGGCTCTCAAAATTACCCTGTATTTTGAAGGGTGCCTGCCAGAATGATGGCTGTATCCCCTCCTCATTTCAGAACATAGCAGCTTTCGATGTTGCTGTTGTAGCTAAAGTGTAGCTATCAACAGCAACATAGCAGTAGGTGCAGTGGCAGCAAGACACCAGAGGTTGAGGGGACCACTGCACCGCAATTAGTGCAGTCTTTTAGTATTAAATCGGGACCTAGAGAGACACATTTCCCTTCTATACATTAGGGTTGATGGCAGTGGTGGTTGGTGACCAGCAAAATTGGTGAGGCAACTGTTGTATATAGTTCACACACATGACGCTAATCAACACATTACATTCATGCATACAATCAGTCATACAACGTCATAAACAGAATACAAAAATACATACAAATAAATAAACACTTAAAAATTAAAAAAGGAAAGAAACTTAACTTAGCCTTCAGCACGTCCAGTCCCTGGCTCCAGATTCCTCCGAACGCGAGGCCCCACAGTTCCCACAGGTCCTTAGCCAATGCAGACACTGCTCTCATGCTGTTAAGCAGCATGAGTGAAGCATCTGGTTTGGCCGGAGCAGGCAGCTTCAGCACTCCGAAGAGCACTGAAGGCCTGTGCCTGCTCTACAAACAAGCTGTCTAAGACAACTGGGTTGGAGAGTTTGAATTGCGCATGTCGGTTTGCCCGTAGCAAGGTAGCCAGCCAAACCGACATGTGCAGGTCATACTGAAGGGGCCACTCTAAATTGCTGTCAGTAGCAATGATGCACTGGCCGTGCCCTGCCCTTTCCGTTCGGCAGAAAGCTGGAAAAATAAAATGGTAATAAAATCCTTTTATTACTATTTTATTTTTCCAACTTTCTACTCAGCAGTGTGGCGGAGGGGTTGCGGCGCTTCTCCGCTCATATGGAGGAACCGCCACTGGTTGATGGTGCCCTTGCTACACCAGTGGAACAGAGTGGCTATTGGATGGAACAACGAGTTATCCTGATTTGTATAGAATTAAAGCAAACCCAGAGGCCACCAGTGACCATCCCTGGTCGCCACTTCCTACAGCTGTTTTGCAGTGGGTACTGCAGGGGTATGCGCATGGGGCCAATGTCCAGCATGCAAAGCACAGCTCCAAACCATCAGCACCTACAACCTGTGGGGATGCCTCTTCATTCAGTTAATGTTCTTGGCGCCAAAGGACAATTCATTTGGAATAGGTCCCATAAAGCTCTGCCCTTATAGTTCTTAAAACCTTCAGTGATTGAATGCAGAAAAGGAAGGTTGATCTCCTCAAGCAAACAAACTGCATGAACTCCTATTGACAAAGTAAACAGGGACGCATTCTTCTTGATGGGTGGATGGGAAGCCAGCACCTACAAGGGGAAAGCTCAGAAGCAGAAAGAGGCAGAGTAGGTCTCCTGTTGTTTTGAGGGTGACCAGATGTCCAGGATTTCCCCGGACAATCCCGGTTTTCACGAGTGTCCCGGCATCCCGACGTTCTTCTTAATTTTAAATACATGTCCCGATTGTTGGGACAAAGATCACAGGCACCTCTAAAGCCTGAAGGAAGTTATTAAATGTATCTGTTTCTTTCATGCAGCGCAGGGGGAGGTTGGCTGCATGCTTACTGCAGAAGAGAGACAGAGTGTGCAGAAGAGGGCATGGGGGCCCAGGGTGGAAGTCCCTTCATAGGTAATGTTATGGGAAAGTAGCCTTGTAAATGTATGTCTCTATATCGGCTCAGGCCCTTCACTCTGAGCCCTCCTCCCCAATATATATTGCCAATAGTTAGTTATAGTTAGGACCTAGTTTCTATAGGAAAAGCGTTTTTGTTTTGCTAATAACTTTGACGCCGTTTGATGAATCCTCCCGAAATTTTCAAAACTAGTTTGCCATTCTTTTCAGCTGCTGTTTGGAAAGTTTCGGGGTGATTCGTCAAGCGGAGGCTGAGAAAAAGAGGGGGTCCCAGAATTAGTTTTCCCCATGCAATTTCCCATAGAGATTTTAGACACAACTACAGCCCAAACTGCTGAACGGAATGACACTAAATTTGGCACAAAGCTAGATCTTGGTCCAGAAAGAGTGCTTTTTGTAATTTGGTGTAAATCTGTTCAGTTGTTTTTGAGTTATTAAAGAAAAAAGATTTATATCTGATTGGCTGCCACCACTTCAACCAGGAAGTGGTGGCAGCCATCTCAGGACTCGGCCCTAGTCCTAAGAAAAAAGGCACAAAAAAAAAACACAAGGGGACATGGAAGGAATACCCTGAACCCCTAAGCCTGGTGGTGGATTCCCACAGGGACCCTGCTTGGAGACAAAAACATTTTTTCTGTGAATTCATGAAGGATCCGCAGCAAAAACAAAAACAAGCCTGGTCTCCCGCTCTTAATTTTGTATGTCCCCCCAGGTGGGCCAGGTGCCGGGGGAGACTATATATATATTTGGGGGTGCGTGAGGCCCCCTCCCCAGGCCGATTTCGGCCCTGGGAACCCCATCCTCCGGGGCCCGACTGAGTTTGAGAAAGAGGAGGGGGGCCACGCAGCTCCCCTCCCCGGGCCGATTTCGGCCCCGAGGCCCCAACCTCCATGGCCCAGCCTTTTAAAAAAGTGGCAGAGGGACACATGGACCCATCCCCCAGGCCACAGCCAGATTCAAAATGGGGCAGGAAGCTATGCGGGCCCCCTCCCCGAGCCGATTTCGGCCCTGGGGACCCCATCTCCCGGCTGCAACTACAAAGGGGAGGGGGGACCATGCGGGCCCCCTCCCTGAGCCATTAATGGCCCTGGGGACCCCATCTGCCAGGGCCAGCACAGGGTATGTCCCAGGGAGCCCACTCCTGGGACATAGCAAGTTCCGATGTTTGCTCTCGCTTGGCGGGAGCAATTTCAAAATTGCTGCCAAGCGGGAGCAAACACCAAGTCCAAAC
Source organism: Calotriton arnoldi (assembly GCA_963921515.1). Lineage (NCBI taxonomy): Eukaryota > Metazoa > Chordata > Amphibia > Caudata > Salamandridae > Calotriton > Calotriton arnoldi. Next base: position 2,347,837 of record CAWUFW010001346.1, on the reverse strand, counting down.
CCAGCGGGTGGGAACATGAAAAATGCTCCCGCCTGCTGGGAGCGGACTTTTCATCTGTTTGCCTGCCTGCACTGAAGCGGGCAAGAAAACAGATGAAAAGATTGCTTGTGCCAGCAGGGAGCAGCATTTTTAGCTGCTCCCTGCGGGCGAAAGCAATGCCGGCTCCCGCTGGAGGCGGGGAGCCAGCTGGGGCCACGGGGGCCTTGGGGCTCCCTCCGCGATGCCCAATTATAGTGTGGTTGGTGCCCTAGGTGGACACCAGGGCACCCACCCTTTGTTGGCCGGGCCCTGGGTGATGGGGTCCCTGGGGCCGAAAATGGCCCGGGGAGAGAGGCTCCACACCTCCCTCCCCCTATTCCAATACGACTGGGCCCCGGGGATGGGGTCCCCGGGCCAGAAATCGGCCCAGGGAGGGGGGCTGTGTCCCCCCTTCCCACTTCTTGCAATATGGCCTGACTGCGGGGGATGTGGTCCCTGGGGCCAAAATGAGCCCGGGCAGTGGGGCCGCATGCCCCCCTCTCTGTAAATATAGTGGTGGGCCATGAAAATGGGCTCCCTGGGGCAAAAAAGCAGCCCAAGAGGGGGCCATGTGCGCCTCCTTACCCCACAAAATGTGCCGGGCCCCGGGGGATGGTGTCCCTGGGGCCGAAATCAGTCCGGGGAGGGGGACTGCATACCCCCCTCCCCATTGAATATGATGCTGGTCCCCGGGGAATGGAGTCCCCAGAGCTGAAATCGGCCTGGGGAGGAGGGGCTATGTGTCCCCCTCCCCCTAAAATATGTTGCCCGGCCCCGGGGGATGGAGTCCCCAGGGCCAAAAGCAACCTGGGGAGGGAGACCCTTTGCCCCACTCCCCCTAAAAAATGCACCAGGCCCCTTACGTTAAAAAAACTAGTGAAATTCACTGAAAATGTGGCATGGAGTGGCATGTGATAGCATAGAGTGGAATGGAGTAGTGTACAGTAGGGTGGTGCAAAGTGGAGTGGAGTGGTGTAGAGTGGAATCGCGTAGAACAGAGTGGAGTAGCATAGAGTGGAGTGGTGTAGGGTGGAGTGGCATAGAGTGGAGAAAAGTGGTGCAGAGTGGAGTGGAATGGAGTTGTGTAGAGTGGCATAGAGTGGAATGCCATAGAGTGGAATGCCATAGAGTGGCATAGAATAGCATAGAGTTTCGTAGAGTAGTGTACAGTAGAGTGGAGTGGAATGGTTTAAAGTAGAGTTCTGTAGAGTTACCTGGAGTGGCATGGGGTAGAGGGCGTGGAGTGGAGTAGGTTCATGTAGAGTGGCATAGAGTAGAGTGGTGTGGAGTAGCATAGAGTGGCTTAGAGTGGAATAGAGTGGTGTAGAGTAGAGTGCCGTAGAAGAAAGTGAAGTGGCGTAGAGTGGAGTGATGTGGAGTAGAGTGGCGTGGAGTAGGGTAGAGTTGCATAGAGTAGAATGGCATAAAGTACTGTGGAGTGGCATAGAGTAGAGAGGCATAGAGTGGAGCGGCATAGACCAGAGTGGTATAAAGTAGAGTGGCGCAGAGTTGAGTAGCGTAGAGTGGTGTGGTGTAGAGTAGCATAGAGTGGAGTGAGTTGAGTGGGGTGGAGTGGAGTAAAGTGGCATAGAGTGGAGTGGCGTAGACGTCTGTAGAGTAGAGTGGCATGGATTAGCATATAATGGCATAGAGTGGAATATAGTGGTGTAGAGCAGAGTTGCGCAAAGTGAAGTGGAGTGGCACAGAGTGAAGTGGTGTAGAGTGGAGTGGCGTAAAGTAGAGTGGAGTGGCATAGAGTAGTGTGGCGTGGAGTAAAATCGTATGGTGTAGAGTGGGGTGATGTGGTGTAGAGTGGTGTAGAGCGGTGTAGAGTGGAGTAGAGTAGAGTGGCATAGAATGCTGTGGAGTGGTGTAGACTAGAGTGGTGTAGAGTAGAGTGGCATATAGAAGAGTTGTGTGGCATAGAGTGGAGTGGCGTAAAGTAACGTGGAGTGGCATAGAGTAGAGTGGAGTAGACTGACGTGAAGTAGAGTGGCATGGAGTGGCATATATTGACATAGAGTGGAATGGAGTAGCGTAGAGTAGAGTGGTGCAAAGAGCAGTGGAGTGGTGTAGAGTGAAGTGGTGTAGAATGGAGTGGCATGGAGTAGAGTGGCATAGAGTAGAGTGCCAAGGAGTGACCTAGAGTAGAGTGGTGTGGAGTGGAGTGGAGTGGCGTAGAGTGCTGCGGAGTGGTATGCAGTGGCGCAGAGTGGCATGGCATAGAGTAGAGTGGCTTAGAGTGGAGTGGCCTAGAGTGGAGTGTCATAGAGTGCCATAGGGAGATGTAAAGTGGTGAAGATTAGAGTGGCATAGAGTGCAGTGGAGTGGCGTAAAGCAGAGTGGCGTAGAGTCTTGTGGAGTGGCATAGAGTGGAATGGCACTGAGTAGAGTGGGGATGTGTAGAGGAGAGTGGCATAGAGTTGCATGGATTGGCATAGATTGGAGTGGCCTTGAGCAGAGTGGTCTAGAGTGGCATAGAGTAGATTGGCAAAGAGTGGACATGGAGTTGGGTAGATTGAAATAGAGTGACTAAGAGTGAAGTGGCATTGAATACAGTGGCATAGAGTAGAATGCAGTGAAGTAGAGTGGCATGGCGTAGAGTGGAGTGGCGTAGAGTGGAGTGAAGTGGCATAGAGAGGAATGGAGTGATGTAGAGTGGTGTAGACTTTTATAGAATGGAATGTCGTAGAGTGAAGTGGAATGGCATTGAGTACCGTAGAGTTTCATAGAGTAGTTTAGAGTAGAATGCAGTGGAATGGCTTGGAGTAGAGTGGTGTAGAGTGGCATGGAGTAGAGGGGCGTGGAGTGGAATAGAGTCACGTAGAGTGATGGCTTGGTGTGGCAAACAGTTGAATGGAGTGGCGTAGACATACAGTAAGGTGGAATGTCATAGAGTGCAGTGGCAGACAGTGGAGTAACGTGGAGTAGAGTCGCATAGAGTAGTTTAGAGTGAAGTAGAGTGGAGTAGAGTGGCAAAGAGTAGAGTGACATAAAGTAGAGTTGAGTAGCGTAGAGAAGAGTGAGGTGGTGTAGAGTAGCATGGAGTGGAGTAGAGTAGAGTGGCTTGGAGTGGAGTAAAGTGGTAGAGAGTGGAGTGGAGTAGACTTCGGTAGAGTAGAGTGGCATGATGTAGCATAAAATGGCGTTGAGTGGAATGAGGTGGCGTAGAGTAGAGTGGCGCAAAGTGGAGTTGTCTGGCTTTGAGTGAAGTGGTGTAGACTGGAGTAGCATAGAGTATAGAGTAGAGTGGCATACAGTCGAATGGCATAAAGTGGAGTGGCGTAGAGTGGAGTAGAGTAGTGTGGAGTCAAGTAGAGTGGCATAGAGTGCTGTGGAGTGGCATAGAGTGCAGTGGCATAGAGTAGAGTGGCATAGAGTAGAGTTGAGTTGTGTAGAGTTGAGTAGAGTGATGTAGAGTAGAGTGGCATAGAGAAGAGTGGCAAAGTGTAGATTGGAGTAGACTGACATGGAGTAGAGTGGCTTGGAGTGGCATATAATGCCATAAAGTGGAAGTATTGGCGTAGAGCGGAGTGAGGCAAAGTGGAGTGGCGGGCATAGAGTGAAGTGGTGTAGAGTGGAGTGGTGTAGAGTAGAGTGGAGTGACGTACAGTGGAGTGGCATAGGGTGGAGTGGTGGTGAGTGCTGTGGAGTCATGTAGAGTACAGTGGCATAGAGTAGAGTGCCGTGGAGTAGAGTGGAGTGCCGTGGAGTGGCATAGAGTGCCATGGAGTGGCATGCAGTGACACAGAGTGGCATGGCATAGAGTAGAATGGCATAGAGAGAAGAGGTGTAGAGAGGAATGGTGTGGCTTAGAATCGAGTGGCGTAGAGTGCAGTGGAGTGGCGTAAAGCAAAGTGGCATAGAGTCCTGTGGAGTGGCATAGAGTAGAATGGCACTGAGTAGAGTGGGGAGGTGTAGAGGAGAGTGACATAGAGTTGCATGGATTGGCATAGAATGGAGTGGCCTTGAGCAGAGTGAACTAGAGCGGCATAGAGTAGATTGGCGTGACGTGGGGTGGTTTAGAATGGAATGGAATGGCGTTGAGTGAAGTGGCATAGAATAGAGTAGCATAGAGTAGAGTGGCATAGAATGGCGTAGAATGAAGTGGTGTAGAGTACAGAGGCGTGGAGTGGTGTAGAGTGGTGTGGAGTGGCTTAGAGTGGAGTAGAGCAGTGTGTAGTGGCATAGAGTTGAGTGGCGTGGAGATGAGTAGCGTGGAGTAGAGCAGAGTAGAGTTGTACATTTGTGAGTGAAAGTAACTTAAACAAGGAACCCAACTTAAATTCAACACAAAGGTATGATGCATAGAGGAGATGAATGGTTGAAAGGCAACAAAAATATGCATGCAGCAGCAAGCATCATGAAGATGTAAATGTGTTGTTAGTGTTAAACCCACATAAAATGTTGTTTTATTTTAGTTGTGAAAGTAAGGCAAAAGATGCTGGCAGAGATAAACAATGTCCAAAAACGGTGCTTGAAAACAGAATAAATGGAGAAACAGCACGATAATTTGAAATACAGGAAGTGTCCTGAAATGATCATGGGTACTCTGATAAGCAATATAAAAATATAAAAAAAGATGTATATAAAAAGTGTATCAGTGAAAGAAATAGTATCTGAATCACAGCGCGACCAGCGAATGGACACTAATTAAGATGAATCAATCTGTGCTTGGGCCATGCTCCACACGCTCTGCAGACAGTAAATGTCAGTAGGCAAGACCTAAAAATGAGGCAAGGGGGGCCATTTTTTGTTCACAGGTCAGTCACTGGGTGATTATATCACAGAAGTAACTGCTCTCTAAACACAAGAACTTTGGCATCGCCCTTAACTTAGCTCCATTGCGCTAGTGCCAATTTAGTTAATGGTGTGGTGGATGGGGTTATTGGTGCTTGGCATCAAGAGGTGAGAGGGAAATGGGAGGGAAGGGGTGTAATTGGGTGTTAAAAATGGCATCTTCTGCTAGTAAAATGATTAAAAGCAGTTTCATCTGAATCATTGGAACCAAATGAGAGGGAATTGCTGTTTGCAGGACCTAAATGGAGAGAACTCTGTGCTCCCCTCTGAAGATTGTCGCCCTAGGCCCAGCTCGCCTATGCCAAAAGACGTTCCTGCCTCAGAGAATGAGTTGCACTATGAGATGGAGAAGAATGAGGGCCAGAGAAGGCAGAAAAAGCCAGGTGATAGATGGAACTCCATCAATAAGCGTTGTTACTCATTACGCATATCAATGTTTATAATTAGAATCACTTGCGGACAGCAATCGACATGACAAAATCATACACAGAAATTAATTGGTAGTACTCTTTTGCCTGGTAACGATGAATCTTAAAATATTTGGATCACATTCATAATAAGCTCCTGGAGACGGCACTTAATTGCCTATTGTTGGTTGAGTTCCATAACTCCAAGAATGATTTAACCTGATTTATCAAAAATAATAAGAACAATGTCAAGATCCTTATAAATCCACCCTCACATCTCTCTGTGACCCAGTGGAAGAAAGTCATCAATTTAATTGACACAAATTTGAAGGAGTGGAAATGGAATTTTATATGAATTGCAATTAGTAAAGCAGTGTAAGCCACCTGAGGGTGTGAGAAAATATGTTGTGTTTCTGCCTGTGTTTTAGTGTCTTTTCATGCAATTTCTTATTTGTTTCGTATTAAAGATTGTAGATCTGATCTTGTTTACCGAGCACTTTTAGAAACATTTTTCTGCCGTTCTGTAATACTTAAAATTGAATTGTACATCGATTTTTGCCATGAGGGGAGATTAAGCTGATCAGGCCAAATCCTGGCCGCGGCACTTGATTGTCCAATTAAAGTAGACATTTGTGAGGAAGTCCCAAGACCCACTATATGGCGCATGCGCACAACCAAGAGAGCTTGATTACATGGTAATACATCATTGAAAAATGTCAGCCATTGCTAATTTTATCTAAATTACAAACCGATGTTTTTGTGAATCATATTGATCTGCACCGATGCAAAAAAGAATTCCATGTGCTGCACATGTGCCCTAATCATTATTTCTAAAATGTGGATATCACAGCTTCCAGCACATATTTTACTGCACTATTCCTTGAATGCTTGTCCTAACCCTTTCATCAGGAGCTTACAACCCACACGCAATAATAGTGCGAAAACTAATTTAGCATATTACTTATTGTAACAATGGCAGACCTCCCCTTGTGAGGGATGTCCAATTGCCTTCACTTCATATACAAATGTTTGATTGGGCTAGTGACGTAGCCATGCTTCATTCTTTGGTGCCCTTACACCTAGTTGACCACAAAAGTTTCCTACGCACACTGAATAGACGACGCCTGCCTCCTGTCTGGTTCACATTTCATTGGAGACCTTTTATTCATCTTGATTGTTGTATTATACTGATGTGCCAAAAGTCCACCGTGTTAATACTGCTCTGTAACACACTTCTTAATCCTGTGATCAAAACAACCGAACCACCCTTTTTGCAAGGCTGCCTGTTTGCTGTTGACACTCAGCTGTGCCATTCGAGGACACCATGCCATTGTTCTACCCAGACAACTTCAGAAATGTCAAGATCAGAGGAGTGCTGACATTCACCTTGGCTCTCTCATGCATAACAAAGCTGTTTGCTTGCACACTGTGTGTAGCTGGCTCTCGCGTGTTTCTTCTCCTGCATCTGTGAAATTCGAGGTGTAGGCGCCATTAAAGGCACCGGTGTGGTCTGCCACAAATTCAAGAGTGGTAGCAGAGCCAGGTTTGATTTGATGAATGTAGATGAAAGCAGACCAGCAGCCAGAGATACTATTGTGTTCTTGTATCCTTGATAAACTGCGTGGGTCTGTCTATGTTGGCACATAGTTCTGTTGAAAGTATAAACTGCGAAGCCGTCACTGACTCATCTCCTGGTTTGGCTCCTTCTGCGCTATGGAATGAAGCCAAACCTCTGACTTGGCTCTGCCTAAGACTATTCTGGCTCTCCCACCTCTGTGTGACATCATCTTATGCTTCAGAACTACACGAACATAAACCAATAAGGAACAAAGCTAAGGCTGTGTAGTCTATGAAATTATCTTTCCTTAACAGTATAATTTGAGAAGGTTGAATGGGTATTTTTATCAGAACAATGTATCTAAGGATTTCTTCTCCAACCCAAGGACAGTGACTGACTGAAAGCCTGATTTATGGTTTGGGCGGTGGATGTTTCGTCTACCACTGTGTCAGCAATTTATATTCCTGCCAACAAGGAGGTAAAAAATCTGCCATATTTATTGTGTAGTCAGCTCTTCAGGGGTTATCGTGTAGTCAGCTCTTCAGGGGTTATCGTGTAGTCAGCTCTTCTGGGTTATCGGCTCGAAACTTGCAGCGCTAGGATGTTCCCTGTGAGCTGCAGTGGAATTTATAAGTGTACAATTCATTCATTCATTCATACTACTACAGAAGCTGTATCCAACATGGGAGAAGCCACATTCTGGAGGAACCTTCGGGTGGAGTATCCACTGCCTACCATCTTTGCCGGTGTGCTAAATCTTTCATCCAGTGTGGATTTCCACAAACAGGTAGTACAATGTCAATGCCAACATATTTGGGTTTCCTAACATGTTTTTTGTCCCAAAGTGCGACGAACACTCTACTTAACCTTTCAAGAAAGTACACACTCAGTTCCATGGTGGTCTTTCAGAGAGTTAATTCCTCCACACATGGAGGAGGAATAGTCACCCCATGTTGAGAGGCTCATCTGTCAGCACATTTGGCAGAGATAACCCTACAGCTTGGCGAAGCCTATGATGGATTGGGAGGAGTCTCTGCCAGAAGCATGTCTGCCACTCAAGTTACAATGAATAGGGCAGCCTGAAGTGTGGGCAAGGGCACTACTCTTTTTTGGTGGATTCTCAGTCACCACTGCCACTAAATTTGGAATTTACTGATACAATTTGGATCAGTGAACAAAAAAAAAGTAGCACAAAAGTTTGTTTTTCTTCCAAAAGTGGGTAGGGGGACGCAACAAGGATGGCAGAGGGGGAAGCAACACAGAGGGTGGGGGGATGGAAGTAATATGGAGGGTGGCAGAAGCAACATTTAGGGTATGGAGAAGTACACGACACAGGTGAGAGAGAGCAGTGTGGAGTGCAGTGGGGAGAGAAGCGCACTGGCAAGAGAGAGTAATGCAGAGTGGGTGGGGGAGAAGCATATGGACGAGAAAGCAATGTGAGGAAGAAGCACATGAGGGTGAGCGCAACACAGGGGTTGGGGAGAAACCCACAGACGAGAGAGAACAACACAGAATGTGGCGTAAGGGGGAAGAGAAGCGCACGAAGTAGACAGCTGGAAAAAACATGCCCTCTAATGGAGTGCTTGAGCAAAAAGAAAAATAGTAATGCCTGAAAAGTAAGCAGTGGAAGGACACGCTCCAGGGGAGGGGCGAACACAAGAAGAGGAAGGAAAGCCCACACAAGCTAACAAAAAAAACCCAAGCAAATGAGAGTGACGATAAAGCCAACCAATGGTAACCAATTGCAGGCTGTAAGTCCACTGTAAGCTGATAGTAGGTCTTTTCACAAACAGCTTGGGCTGTCTGGTGTACAAAACCTAAACAAGCATTTGCAATGCAATAGGTCTCGCATTAATTAAGATTTGAGCAATTGGCGGTGCAAATAATAATGCAAAGCCAATAGTTCAAACTTTCAGTAATAAAGACCTATTGCACTGCAAATGATCGTTTGATTTTACAGTGCAATCGTGAAGCGCTCCGACACCTTTGGTGTATCCATATAACTCCAGCAATTCTCCAAAGAAAATTAAGGGATTTCTGTTTACCAACAAGGCCAACGCTTCTCAAAGGCAGGTGAGGCCGGGACAAACGCAACTTAATCAGATCTCGTACATAATTGATATGCTACTGACTCTTCCCAGGCCCCACTGTCCTGTCACAAGTGGTGGCCAGCCTGGACATCATCTGTATTTCCCACAGGCCAGTCAGCCTCTGATTCACATTATCATTATGTACCGTCAACCACATGCCCAGTATGGAATGCTATCAGGCCAAGGCAGCACAAAGCTGTTCCCACTCATGCAAAATGGTTTAACCCTTTCTTCGCTACAGAGGCCACTGGATACCTCATTCCTTGCTTCTCACGACATCGACTTAAAGAATTAAAGAAATCTTTGCTTCCTTCAGTGAGGTTGTCTGGAGCACTGCAAGATTTAGAGTAAAACAGCATGGTCTGACAAAAGCAACCCACCACAGAAACTGTTGTGTTGTAAAAAAATTAACTAATCAGAAACAGACTTCTGAGGATGTTTTGCAAAAGGTCTGCCTCAAGCCACATTGTTTTGTTTGCTAAACATTCTCAAAGAGCATTGGGGGCTAGAAGGTAAGCCTGAAAGTGCCTCAAGTAGTACACAAACAGTTACACAACTTGGCAAGCAGTCATGCATAAGTGTATCCGCTTATTTCACAGTTATGACAGCTTGGGCTAGACTCCGAGACAGCCAATATGCTTCCTCTATAAAGCGGAGTGGAGGCATAAATATATGCTCATATATTCAAGGACAGGATCATTTAATCAGTGCTTAATTTGAGCCGGTGGTTTCCGGTGCTCAGCACCAGCACTTAATTGTTAACACCGGCACTTTCAGCGTAAACTTGACCCAAAGATATTGGAGCACTTTTCATGAGCACCAGTGAAGGACATATTCATTTTTTGTAGGCACGGGGAGATTAAGTGATTGGCCCAGAATCTCAAGATGTTGAGCTTACGCCGAGACTCGAACCGGATTCCCCAGCTCCAAAGTCAGCAGCTCTGGCCCTTATGCCACATCCTCTCCCCACTTGTAGGGTTTCATGGTTAGTAGTTAGTTCTGTTATAGGCAGCGCTAATAGGAGCAATGGGCTGGTGCAAGCTGCCTCCTGCCGAGAGACCAGGCACTTTTTTTTTTTATTAAACAAATTAAGCACTGCATTTACTATTCCAACTGTAGTCTTTGAATATTTGAGTAAAGTATCAATGTCGTATATAGGCTCAATAGCAAAGAGTAAAAATACTGGTGTGTTGATTTCCATGCGTGAAATGCATCTGCATGCTCAGTAGATGTGGTAAGGCATTGAAAGACATGTGGCTTCATATAAGGAACACTGGCATTGATTCAGTTTCTATATGTGGCGTAAGAAATTGCAGGCCAAAGTACAAAAATTAAATGGCAACAAACATGACCATCTAAAAACAATTATTTGCTTTAAAATGGGGCTGTGTTTCCTTTAAGAAATCCCCAGGTATTGGGTGTAACAATGATACCAAGCAAACCGAGGCAGGTCGAGAAATTATAATCCTATTATGGTTTGCAAAAATGCACTGCTTCATGAAACTATGAGAAAAAGTAAAAAAATTCAAACTCACAGCTTCTTATTCGGTGAAAGCGTTAAAAATGCCAACTCACGGCTCTTTATTCTATTTCCAACACAAGCAAACATTAGTGAGCAATTACCCTAGAATACAGTTCCAGCTAAAGACAGCCTCGTTCCCACGGACCCACCTCCACAGGGAAGCAACGACGTTTAATTATTCCTGCTTTACTAGACAGGAACAAATTATCTTACAAACGCACAATTCCATAACACAAAAACATACACATAATAAACGTCGTTCATCATTCTCATTAATAGAGCATTATCCATCCTGAATACCGATCCTGATGATTATTACCCTTCAGAACCACCTGGAAATCATTTTGGTTTTGGAAAATGTTTTACAAAATTCCACCGTAAAATTCACTGTTTGGCCCTTTAAAAAAGTTCTTAGGAGGAGAGCAGTCTTTCTGCTCGAACACCAACGTTGTATGTTAGGAATGAAGGGGATTTTATTTTTCAGACTACTCCATTCCGGGGTATATTTGTGAATCGCGCCACTATGTCACAAGGATGGGTAACTATTTCTTTAAAACTTCTATAAGAAAATTATGTCAGTTTAACCTGGACGCTGTTGAAAAGAAATGACATAACTGCAGTGGTAACTCTGTATCTGCACATTAAAGCTACCAGGGAAATATCTTCTGGGCAGTGTCCCATCACTTTATTTAGCTCATGAGTTTTTAAAAGAAAAGAATGGTTACCCATCCTCGCGGTACAGTGGTACGATTCACAATTTCACACTTAGATTAGTTTCTGTTTGGGGACCCCAAACAGCAAATTACTGCAGTCGTCTGAATTCTAATGAGGAAACCTTTGAAGTGACAGCTTTACATGGTCGCCTAATAGGGTGTGTCACTCCAGATGTGCACATGGGTGACTCAGGCCCACGTGGAGTGGAAGAGGGGTCCTTTTGTACAATTAATCGCCTAGCACTCATTGTATAGGATGCTAGAAGAAATCCATCTCATCTCCTCAAGAGAGTGACGGGTCTCTGCATGATACCCGAAGCGTGATGGATTTTCACACACACTTCTGCATCCCTAGAACGTTTGATGCTACAGGACCGGTCACAGATGCTCGACAATCCTGTACATGTGTAAATTAGGCACCAGAGCAAATAGGTGTTATTTCATTAACATAGTGGCCCTGTCCCCCTGCTAATGAGGGAATGCTTTCCCCCATTCACCTGTGTCATATTACGCATACCAACAGATTGGAGGAAGAGAGGCCCTAACGGTTAACCCACTAGCGGTGCGCAGTTAATGCGGTCACAGAGCACTGTTTGTGCAGGGGAACAAATAGTACACGTGTGCCCTCAATTGGCACGCCTCCAAGGGAAGGCCAGAAGCGCCCCTACAAAAACACACTCGCTGAAGGGGGACATGATGTCATGTTCGCTGCAGGGAAACCCTGCATTCTGGCCCGGATGGACTTCTTGAAGGGTGAGTGTAGTATTTGAGTTTACCCACTCCGGGGGGCCTTGGCGCCGCTTACGTTTTGGGAGCCCATCTGTCTGTAAACCTGAATGTCAGCTGAACCTCTTCCCTGTGTTATGTGCAGTGCATGTGCTAACATGCTGCAGTGTATGCATTACACATACATGTCTTCCTTCGGTACTGTGTTGTGCACAGCCTGGGCTGCCCCGGCTGCACCCAGTAAAGGTACATATCTGCACATACATTGACTCTACGTTCATTTGACTAATAACTGCCCCATGTGGTTTTAGCTGTTGCTCACAGTCTAGTTGATTTTGATGTGCACGGCAGCCAGTTTGGCTTTTTAGCGGGCGTTGCTCTTAACATGCACTTTTTGCACCTCCATTTGAATCATCAGCTAATGCATGCACACATTTCACCTTTCACTGTTGGTTACTGACATGTCTTCGTTTAACTCACTCCTACGCATCTTTTTTGTTGCAAACGTGGGGAGGGGTGGCACATTATTTGCAAACATTCCAAACTTTTAGCTTATGCAGTTGAAGGCATTGTTTCACTGTGCCTTCATCTCCCTTGGCAAGGTATTTCGTGACGTATCTCATGCTAGGGAAACTTACAGAATATGATGGTAACCCACTGGGTATTACCGGTTTCTCATCTGGGCTGCCAGGCCAAGGGAGTCCTGAGTGCGCACATGTCTCTTAGTCTAGGAACACATCGGGTTCCAGAGCAAACGCAGGCCGCGTGCTTCTACGTGAGACTCCTGATGCACTGGAGGAAAGGGCTTAAGCGCTGGCTGGAAACATAAATGACTCTCTGTTCTATTTGAAGATGCTGGCACTCTATGTAGGGGTGACTGGAGCTGATAATTTAATGCCATCGGCTAAGGCCTTACTTAATTACAGTCTTTGCAGCTTAGCGGCACAGGGGCACTCACCATGGTTGGCAACAGGGACCGAGTAACAAACTTCACGTGATGTTTATTAAACACGATTTTGCAACTATAATTGGACTAGCTGGGAGAGCTTAGAAAAACATTTATTCTGCCGGCTAAAGCAAACATATAATATTCGCTGCATGTTAATAAATGAATCATAAGTCATTGGGGATTGTTCTATGGAAATCCCTCCGGGGTGTCACCAGGAAAGAGGGGATGCCAGATTGCCACAACTATCAGCATTCGGCAGCACAGTGTGTCCGGCGGCGGCTCGGGTTTCTTTACGCCGCACGCTTGTGGCAGTAACGCTGGCAAAGCCTGGGGTGCATCTGGCTGGCAGCAGTGCGCGTTAGTTACCTTGAGGGGCGACAGCACTGCAGAGGACTTACTTTCGTGCTTCTGCTTCTTCCTTTAAATAAATAAAAGCCAGTGGTGCGCGCGCACCACAGAGGAGCGGGGAGAGGAGCGCGGCAGCAGACGAACGCGCTGCTGCGCGTTCTGGCCACCGTCGGGAATGGGCGCGGCAAAGGCGGGACATGCGCCCGCCTTTGACCAATAGCGTGCCGTCCCCATAAAAAAAACGGACGCACCAGCCAATGTGGGCTTCTGAAAACAAAACCACACGCACGAGCGTGTGGGTCGTTTTCAGAAGCCCTTTCTAGAGGTCTCGCGCTGCGCGAGCAGTGCTGCGCGAGCAGTGCTGCGCACTGCAACGCTAGGCGCGAGACCTAAAAAGGAAACTTGGTCTGGATGAGTTATCATTTTTCGTCAGCAGATTGCCCAAAGCTTAAGATATAGGAGTTTTCTTGTTCTACAAGGAGAAAAAACAAGTGCGCTATCAACTTGCTCCTCTAGCTATAACACAGCCACCTTGTGTTTTTAAATTACACACACATCAGATCATGTCTCCAGTACACTTTTAACAACATAAACCCCAGAGAGTAGTGCTCCAGTGTTTTATGTACAAAAGGATGCTTAGTATAAATAATTAGCACACACTGACAAGTGAATTGCTCATGTCTTAGAAAAAGGCTGAACTCTGCATACCAATTAATGGTGCACTTAAGTTTCTCTGTTCTTGGGCTGTATTTTTCCCGATGACCAGAATCAACGACGATGAAGGTCAAATAAGTAGTTTGAAAGCATGTTAAATGAACCTATGTAGGCTGGGAAGCTCACAACCCGCCATCATTTTATTGAGATACCGAAAAAAATAATCAGAAGTGAATTACAGGTGAAACAAAATATTACAGAAAGGAGTACAAAAACAGAGCAATCTTAAGCACTCATCAGTCCAATATTTGAAGCAGGTAGTCATATACCGTTCAGCAAGCTCTCTGCCCATGGCGCGCTGACCATTAATGTCAATAGGTGAATGTCCGGTTAGGGATCTGCACCTAAGCCTTCATGGCTGGCCCCAGTGGCTATGGGGCTGACTCAAGCATGTGACCAAAACCATTCCCTTCTTCCTTATCAGCTCCCTCCGTCATCTATGTAAATAATGGGACAAGAAAAAACCTGTATGAGCAACCTGAGCACAGTGTCAAATCCTCTCACTCGTGCCTCTTAGGCACAACCAACATCGAACTCAACAACCCCACTTTAGGAGTCCCTTCTGTTGGAGATAACAGGCTGCAGTTTATCAAACAATAACAATCACCATAAATCACGGTCACCACTTGCAGGCGGGAGAAATTCATTGGCCCAATCAACAATCATGAGGACTCGACCTGCTACCACGGGTACCGATGGACAGACTGCTTCCTTGTCGACCTCAGAGACCTGATTTTTTGTGTCAATATATTTTTTATTCGGCTAATATAGCCATAAAAATTACCACAATACAGCGTACAATTAAAAATACGAATAGTACAAAAAGTGCTGCCATAAAAACTATATAAAGCACAATAGAAACATGTTAAAACATACGGTGGGAGCAGTACCACTTATAGAATAGCTCTTAATTTATGACCAAATAAGGAAAGAGTCACATATAAATTAAATATACATTTCTGCATGCATACGGACTTCCAGAGCTCCAAAATGTCCTCAAAGGGTGGATAAAGTCACATTTCTGCCCCATAGCTCATTTTAGATTATATTACCAATTCATTCAACGACTCCTGTATTGCAGTTAAAAATCTTCCTATTGCACATGCCACATTTAAAAATCTCATATTTATAAACAAGCTAAGAGCTTGATCCCTATTATCAATTTTATAGGTAATAAAAATAGGTTTTAAAAATTCCTTCCGTTCTTCTAGAAACCGCAAACAGTCCAGCAAAATATGTGGGCCACTGCATTTTACTTGTAGTCCACATATACACAGACCCTGTTTATTTGTCATTGCAATTTTTATCTTCCTGTCTGCATTACATGGGTTCAGGCCAACTCTAAATTTCAATACCGCATTTCTAAGCTTAGGATTAGGCATGATCTCGATATAGGGGAACATATGATCATTAGTCCACCCATTTACCAAGAACTGGGTGGACGATTTGCTCCCCAGGTAACATAAATCTTCTTCTCGAGCCTTTGTGTTGATAATAGCACGTTGCACCTGTTTGGGAATCTGCTGCCCTAGTTTCCATTGTTCTGGTTCTAAGGAAAGTTTAGCACACAACTTATCAAGCTTATGTCTAACCTGGGATGCCCAATTAAGTTCGCTTTCCTCTATTTCTCTTTTACAAAGGTTTGATATTTTGGGGGTCCCTTCTCTGTTCAGTCTCTGCCAGAAGTTCAATGTAGCTTGCATTCCCTGAGAATTCCAGGCTGTAAGTTGACATTCTACTCTCACCGCCTGGATCATAGTTGATAGTGGGAGAGCAAGGAGCTGTTTCACACCTTTACCCTCCTCTAAATTCCAATCCAATTTACCACCTAAAAATAGAACCTCTACTCCATATTGGAATTGTTGGTGGACCATTGCATTGAAAGCTGATAGAATTCGCCAAAGAGAAGGGCCTCAATACTTCTGCTTAAATTGTTTAAGGCCCCATACTGAGGAAAGAGCCTTTGATTTTAGTGACTGTATGTGGTCCCTCCAATTTAGCTTGCTGTCGAACCACATACCCAAGTATTTATATTTGTCCACCACTCCAACTCTGACCTCTCCCAGTTGCCAGTAAAAAGAACCCTTTCTTTTCCCCAGCACCATTATTTTAGTCTTTTCTAAATTGACTGTAAGGCGTTTTCTTAAACAATAATCGTAAAAAGTGTCCAGTTTTTTTTGCAAACCCAGCTCTGTCATGTCTGTTATCACTAGATTGTCAGCGTATAGCAGACATGATATATGAGTCCCCCATCTTAGGACTTAACCCACCAGCCTTACTTAATGTGTTTGGTAGGTCGGAAAGGAACAAAGAGAATAACAGTGGTGCCAAGGCACAACCCTGGCGCAATCCATTCTTTATCTGAATTTTCTTGGATAGCGTCCCAAAGGTATCCAAAATTACCCTGGCCCAGTTCAGTGAATGCATTTCCTGAATTAGGGAGAGTACTGTTTTATTGATACCAAGCTTCACCAACATATTCCACAATAGACTATGATCTACCAAATCGAAGGCGGCTCGGAAATCGACAAAACAGCGAAACAGACTACTTCGCAATTCAATTGCCTTTTTTGCCATTGCCCATAAACTAAGGCAGTGGTCTATTGTTGAATGGCCCTCTTTGAACCCGCCTTGCTCTATCGGTATCAAGTTATACTGTTCTACCCAGGTCTTCAATACGCCTAACAATATCTTAGAAAATACTTTCTCCCCTACATCCAGCAGACTTATAAGGCGATAATTCTGGGGCTGTGTGGCGTCCTCCTTTTTATATATTGGTCTAACAATTGCCCCCTTCCAGCTTTCCGGAAAAATTCCGGATGTTAGAATATTTTGGATGGTCACATTTAGAAAGCTTGCCCACCAGTCTGTGTTATTTTTAGTATAATTGCTGGTAGGTTATCTGGCCCTGCAGCTTTAGTTAGTTTTAAAGATCGGATGGTTTCTTTTATATTTTGAAAAGAGAAATACAGCTTTATTTCTTCCACATCCTTGGACCTTAATTCCAAGGTCTTGTCTACCCTCTTACTATTATACAAGTTACTCAAGTAGTTAACCCAATCATCTTCTCCCACTAAACACTGCATTTCCCCTTGCACGTTTCCCCCTTTTACCAATCGCCAGAATAATCTTATATTATTTGTGCCTATCACTTCTAACATTGTTTGCCAATTTTTGGACATATATTCTATTTTCCTTTCCTTCAGCTTATTTTTATACGCAGGTTTTGCCAAACGGAGACTCTCCATTGTTTCCTTATCCTGTCTTTTTCTAAGCTGTCTTTCCCATTTTCGTGCCCTAAATTTTAGGCTCCTACACTCATTATTAAACCAACCATTTCTTTCCCCCCCCTTCTCATGGCCTCTTTTTTTGGTTGTGGGCCCTGATTTTACTTGTATCCTTAAACAATTTATAACCTGCTCAATCACCTGGTCGTACCATGTTAGGACTTTCTCTCTTTTCTCTAGATTACCGAGAGACGTATAATCAATCATCAGGTCATTGACCGATTTCAGACTGTCCTCGGTTATACGGGTGATTATGCATCGAGGGTGTTCTATCTGTAAAGGGACCACTCTATCTCTTTTTGACCCTTGTTCTATCCTGAGTAATAGTCGTAAGGGCCAGTGGTCACTGCCTTCACTCTGCAGCACCTCATACCCGTCTACTTCCGTAAAATGCCAAGCATTTATAAAGGCATAATCAATTGGGCAGTTCTGATTCCCTATACGAAAGGTCTTTCTTGCGGGCGGGCGGTATCTACCCGTCCATTGGCACAGAATAGCCCTATAGATCCAAGAAACTTTGCTAGAGATTCATCTCGTGCAGAACTACCTGCTCTAGTAAAGATTGCTGGGGGCACCTGTGCCATGGTTAATAGGTATTTAAACAGTTTATCGCTAAGGGAGGGGTCCAGTTTGTGATTAAAATCCCTAGGGTCATTATCAACTGTGATGCTTTTGTAGTACAGATGAGCTCCAGGTCTTCCTCTAGCAATCCCAGTTGCTCTTCATAGTCTGTTATGGCGCCTGGCTGGATGTATATATTGATCACTATTATTTGTCTTCTTGCCCGCATGCCACTATAGAGCTCTACCTGACTAGCAAATAGCCACCGACTTTTCACTTTTAGCTTGGTTACTTTGTTAGCTATTTTTGATGATACTAATGTAATCAACCCCCCTGAAGGGTACCCTAGGTTCATACGCACTGCCTCTTTGGTAATCATAAAAAAACATCTATTGGTTTGGGTACCTCGCAAAACCAAGAATCCTGGAAGCACATAATTTCATAACTGCCCAACATCTCTCTAAGGGTGTCTTGGGTTAACTGTCTCTTATATCCCCCTATATTCCACGACAATATCCGTAGGCTGTGCGAGTACCCCACTGCCTAATCCATGTCGCTCAACCCTTCAGTTATATTAACTCCCCAACTTATCAATGAGTCAGATAGTGATTCAAATCGATTGTTCAATACTGGACCCTTTACAGCATTTGCTATAGTTACTTGTATCCCTCCCTGACTTCTATCAGTACAAATTCTTCTATGCTGAACACCTGGTATGTCATACTGTATTTGCTCCGGGCGTAGTCCTGCATGGTAGGTGAGGGCCCTAAGGTTCCCGGGGTTACTCCCTTCTATATCCAATTCACCATCATGCACGAGTCTTAGCCCCTCCTTTTCCAGTTCTCCCTCTGCCTTTACCACCATCTGCTTTACACATTCGGAATAGAAGAAGACCTTTGTCACCTCATTTCCTTCCAAATGAGTTGTAAAGCCTATTTGCCTTATATCACCAGATGTAACCTCACCCAGGGTAGGACATTTAACCAGTATTTGTAGCAGGTGTGAACGATTTAGGGGTTTTAGTTTCCTTTGCCGTTTTCTCCCTAACCTTCTCCCCCGTGGTTCCATAAATACCCATAGACTATCTCTGTTATTATACTTCCCTTTACTCCTCCCATCTGTAGGTACTGTCTCCGGCCTTGGGCAATCTCTTTTCCCGGGTTGATCTGACGAGGGCTCTCCCCTTATTATTATACCGGGCGGCTCACCTCCCGCCCTGCACCCCATTCTTTCCTTTTTCCTCTGTACCACAAGACCTTGGGATTGCATACTTCCGAACAAGGAGTTCATCCCCTTCAGGGTTCTTATGTCTTTTCTATTTAAATTCCCCCTAGGTCCCTTTTTACTTCTGGTTCCATCTGTCTGGTGCCGCCACACCCTGCCCTTTCCTCCAACTTGGTTTTAAGCCCCCTTTCTTTTTCAACATTTTCTGCGAATTCCTTCTAGTCTTATGATCGGATATATACCTCTTTGTTCTCCAGTGCTGCCTCCTCTTTATTGCCAGCATTGGGCATTTTGAGATATATACCGTAAGGGGAATTTCGGCTGTGCAGATTCTCCCTCATCAGTGCGTGATGACACATATACCTCCTGATCTCTCTTCTCTGTTACTGGTCGTACAATGGTAGGCATACAGTTGTTAATTTGTTTTAACTCCTCTGCGATCTGCTGTAGTTGAATTTTATGGGTTTTCCCCTGGCCATTGTTCTCAACTAGAGCTTCTAATATTGCCTGGAGGGTCTTTTGCATTAAAAACATCACCTCTAGTAATGATGAGGCTGAGGTTGCTGTCATATCGAGTGCAAAAGGCGACTGTGGGGTATCGGGTGAGATAGGGCCTTGCTGGAGGGTATCCGTTCCCTTCCTTCCCTGCCTAGTCGCTGCTTGTTGCGAAGCTTCTCTGTCTACCGTGGGACTATCAATTCCACTACGGGAGAGGCAGGGTGACGACGATAGCCTAGGTTCCGATAAAAACAACCCCCTCCATTAATCCCCCCTTCGTCTCCCAGTACTTGGTCTAAATCTGGTAGTGTTTTAAGGATAATAGAGTCATTTGTTACACTCATTACATTCTTTGGACCCTCTTTACGGTCATTTCCTTGAATACCCCCGACGCGGAGGGATGATCACAAGCGTCAGGTTTCCTTTTGAAATATTTCCCCACAAATTCTTTTATAGATTGCCCCAGGGGTGTCCCACTCACTTCTTCTACGGGGAGTAACAAAGTATCTTTCCTACTAGATGTCGATTTTTCTTCTAGGGGGGTCGATGATAGTACTCTCTACTGACTGAAGATACTGGTCCCTTTTGCACTTTCTTGGTACGACATCTTTCAGTCCCTTATTAACCCCGCATGATTTTCCTTTCGGCGGCATTTCCCTTTATAACCTCTAGGTCTGCAGCTTCAAAATAGCCCGTGAAAAACGCGGGCCTCTGTCCTTTAGCGACTTCTCCTCCCTCCTTAATTCACAATACAGAGTGAGCTAGAGGAGGCCGTTGTGGCACCTTTCCTATTCCGTTTTAAGTTGCTGTGCCTTACACCAAGTCACCGTATTTTCTAAAGCTTCAGGGCTCAAGTGGTGCACACCATCTGCACCCGCAACCCGTACCCAGCTCTAGCCGGGCCGCTTCTGCAGGGAAGTGGAGCATGCACTTTGGGCTGCAGTCTACTAAAAACTGGCAGGGTAGTTGAAAGTCTGGTGCCGCCAGCTACTTTCGGAGGCTTGACCCTTGACCCTTTAATCACTGGAGTATTAGCGTACTTGCCCTCCTCTCTAGTGATGTTTTCGTCTTTTATACTCAAGAGCGGTCAGCAGCCACTGCCTTTCTGTCCTCCGCGGCAGCCACGCCCTCTGTTGCCGCTCTTCCGTGCCGTTATCCCGTTATCCAACCTCCTTTACCCCTTTCCTACTGGCTCCTCTGTGGTCCTAGATGATTGGTAATCCCAGATAATATATGCCGTGTCCAACTCACAATACGTGCATAAAATCCTTTCTGCCAGTGCCTTTTCTTTAAAAAAGGCGAATTTAAAATGTCCCAGTCCCCTGCCCTGATCAAGTGGGGCACGCCCAGCGAGTCCACAGGCTGCACCCGATCCTAGTCGGGCTGCCTCCGGTGGCTCTTACTCCGCGGCCGCCAGCTAACGGCGACCACACTCGTCCTCGCACTCCTTAAGCCGGTCCTGTAGTCTGGCTGCGGTGTGTCCCTGTGAGCCAGCGGGGACGTGAGAGGATCGGGCTGTGGTTCACAGGACTCGGGCTAGGGGGAGCGGGAGATTTGAGCAGGTCGTTTCTCCTTGCCTCGCACCTCTCACACAGCTTGCTCCGCCCCTCCCGTACTCCGTAGTGCATCTGCCTCCGTAGTGCGTCAGAGCCCTGATTTGAACCTGTGACAGGCCGGCTTAACACGACCCCCTCGGGTCTCCTTTCCTCAAAATTAAATCGTTTTGACTCACAAAGGCCAGACCACTAGTGGGAGAAACATATTGGTTGTACTCCATATGCTACCTCCATTGCAACAAGAAAAGAGAAAATACAGGCATGAAAATAAAGGCATGAAAATATCTGACTTTGTTTATTCAAGAAACTGTATAAATATGTTTATGCTTAGTTAAACTCACAAACATAATATATGTAAAAACATATTTCCTGAACTGCTTAACAAACAATTACACATTTTTTGTGGCCATACAGTGATTTACACACGTCAGGGGAAATATCAGAACACAGTTCATTTAATTAGAGCCTTTTTTAAGAGGTGTAGGTTTCAGTGGGTCCCCATACTCTTCGCAATACAATCATGTTTTATATTGAATTTACTAACTCCAGCGGTTGCATATTTACAGCCTCTAGGCTTCCCTTGCTATAGTAAGTCTACCTGCTTAAGGCCATCTAGCCCATAACCGAGCTGAAAGTGTCATCTCTACTTTATAGCTACCCCTTTTTTAGGTCTCGTCTAGGCAGCGCGCATGCGCTGTCTCTCCGAGACAACTAGTTATCTGTATAGTGAGGGTAATCTCGCCTGCTGCTTGCCTCCTGCTTGCAATTGACTTCACAGTGATTTCCGGCCTCCCTATTGATTGCTGGTCGGATGCATCACTTCCGTTTTTGTCAAACTTATTTTTATTGGTATTTGCACTAAGAAAAATACATCGTACAGCTTTACATTGGAGATGCCGCTTCCCAGCCCTTCCCCAAGCAGCTCTGCCGAAAATGCATATCTCTTTATTAATGAACAACAACCGCCTCCCACCTTCCCTAGATGGAAGCAAATCACTTCAGTTTTTATCGGAAGCAGCACCGACCAACTACAGTTATATTGCGCTGTAGGGCTTTGTTTGTTTCCTTTAGGGACTACGTGGGCTTTTTTTTTTATCTCCATGGCGCCCGCTTCATGGGCCGTGGCGATTTAAAAAAACAGCCAGCTGCATTCCTTGTCTAATTAGCGCGGTCGCGCTTGTTGCAGGTTAGGCTTGTTTTAAATTGCAGCTTTCCGCCACCGCTCTTTCCCGGCGTTTCGCGCTGTAGGCGAAGGAGGTGGGGGGTGGCTCTGCTCGCACCTAGGGCTGGGATGGAGGGTTTGGGACGGGAGTTCACAGGAGCAGGCCCGGCAGCAACTTCCAGGCCGGGGGCAGCAGGGGGGTGTGATCTGTGTCAGGAAAAATTCTTTATCACACATTCCGTGCCCTGACACCCCCCTCCTTTTACGATAGTGGTAGCTTCCTCTAGAAAGAAATGCTGCTCCTCTGTGTCGCAGTGGCCGCTTGGATATTGCCTGAAACTACATCCACATCTACGTGCTAAACTTGTTTAAATTGTGCAACTTCCAGGCCGGGGACAGCAGGGGGGAAAATTCCTTATCACACATTCCATGCCCTGATAGTGGTAGCTTCCTCCAGAAAAAAATGCTGCTCCTCTGTGTCGCAGTGGCCGCTCGGACATTGCCTGAAACTACATCCACATGTACGTGCTAAACTTGGCCCCAAAAAATAGAATTGTGATGTATGTCGCCGAGAGCTTCAAGCTGATTGGGGGGAGGGGATGAAGGGGGGGAGGGAGATGTGTGTGTGGTGGACCACTAACACTGTGCTTAGTGGCCAGTCAAATGTGCTTTCATCAGAAGTATTATTACACAAATTAAGAGCACCGAGTTTGTTGCTATTTAAAATCGTAAAGTAAATCAGGCCTCTTGGGATAAAAATCTCATTACAATGGGAATATAACCCTCCGAGCTCTCCCAGCATCTGTTGTGCAAGGAATCAAGCCACAAGTATTTGTTACTTTAAAAACGCTAGTATATGTATATGTACATTTTTATTTATTTATTTATTTATAAAGTTTTATATAGCGCGAACATGACCCACGCGGGTATCAGAGTGCTTTACAATATACAGTTATTAAACATTAGATGGTTGAGGTAGTATACATACATTCGGTATTCACCATTCAGTACAAAAGAGGTAGATAGTAGTATATGGGTAGCATAGGTGACTAGTAGTCAACATTTGAAAGGATTTATATAGCGCTGGCTAGACCCGGAGGTATCAGAGCGCTTTACATGAGAATCAGAACATAGTTGCAGGTTACATCGTTACAAAGGTTACAAAGTTATTAGTGCATAGCTACATAATTACATGTTAGGTCGAGACAAAATAAGGACATATACGTAAGGGAAAAAGCAGACAAGGGGAGAGATACAAGGGGAGAGGGGGTAGGAGCATGGGGAGTAGACATAGAATGAAGGGGGAAAGAGGAGGGGGAGGGTGAAAGACACAGCAAGAAAGAAGAGGGGGAGGGTGACGGGGCACAAACCGGTAAACGCGTAATAGCTGCGTCCAAAGTCCAGTAAACTGTGATCCCAGGGGAAGTGGCATCATTCCCCCATCTCCGTTGCGAGAGGCTCCCTATTAAGCAGTGGACTCTCTCAGAGGGGTCTCTGAGACTCCAAGGTCTATCTACTGGATCCTTCCCCAAAAAGGGGAGAGGGAGTGCTTTGGCAAGGGGTGCCATACCAAACCTCAACTGTGAGTGGCTCCCTTAGCGCAGTGGACTCTCTCAGAGGAAACACTGAGACTCCAGAGTATAAATATTGGATCTTTCCCCAACAAGGGGAGGAGTGCTTAGTCAAAGGGCACAAGGGACAGGGGGCTAGGCGGCGTAGCAGACACGGGGAGAGATTCAGGGGAGAGGGGATAGGAGCAGAGGAGGAAGACAAAGAATGAAAGAGGGAAAGCGGTGGGGGAGGGTGAGAGACAGAGCATGAAAGAGGAGGGGGAGGGTGAAGGGGGTACAAACCGGTAGACGAGTAAAAGCCGCATCCAAGGTCCGGTAAGCTGTGCTCCCAGGGGAAGTGGTATCATTCCCACATCTCCGCTGCGTGAGGCTCCCTTTACGCAGTTGACTCTCTCAGAGGGGTCTCTGAGACTCCAAGGCCTACCTACTGGATCCTTCCCCAACAAGGGGAGAGGGAGTGCTTTGGTAAGGGGCGCCATACCATACCTCAACTGTGCGTGGCTCCCTTGACACTGTGGACTCTCTCAGAGGGGGTCCCTGAGACTCCAGAGTATGAATATTGGATCTTTCCCTAACAAGAGGAGGAGTGCTTAGTAAAAGGGCAACAAGGGACAGGGGGCTAGGAGGCGGGTCGGAACTGGCAGGTCAACAGAGGGGGAACAGACGGCAAAAGAAAAATCACATTAATACAAAAAGATAACACATTCAATACCAGGGTAAATTAGCGATCTAGAAAAAGACAGGATCCGCGAAAGGCAAGGGTCAGGGGCGACAGAGGGAGGGAGACAGCGAGTTGAAGAGTCCCACAAAGAAGAGAAACAGATAGCAGAAAAGGAAATGTATACATTGTAGAGTCACTTAGGAGAGAGATGCAAACGGGAGAGCTCAGAATCACAAAATAGTGATATTAAGTACAAAGAACTACTGCGTATACTAGTGGTTAGAGTTGTAACTATGCAAATAGTAAAACGCTTTGTTACCGTGATTGATATACCGATCAAAAAAATCACAGATTTTTTTTTTAAAGCACATTTCTTTCACGTTTACTGTTCATAGAATTGTAGAAGTTTGTTGTACTCGGAGATAGCCTAAATGACTGCATTAGGGTAGAAGCCACACAGGGCAGGATACTGAGAAAATGAGATGAGAAATAACAAAACAAAAAATGGAACTAAAGACTTACAGAAACAAAGCGGCTCCAAAACAAGATAGCCTTCATTTGTCCTTCTTGAGAAAGACGCATAGAACAAAGAAACACATGCCATGCAATTCAACTTTCAAATGCTAACAACTGCCTCTGTGAAGCATCGTCGTTTCCCATTTTCAAAGTTCGAGACACATGCTGCTGCGTCTCTCCCAACATGGGACCCTTTACAAAGGGGCCATTTGTCGGATCCATACATTCCCAGGTAGCCGCACAGCTAACCCCGAGCCCCATATCATGTGTGTAACTTTGCATGCTTTGAATTCTGAACCCCATACTTACAATTTTCAAAAGTGAAACTAGAAGCCCGAGAATGTAACATGCTTTTAGATGAAGATACAGAACTGGTTGAAGTTGTCACACATAACATGACGGCATCTGGCAATTATGCTTAAGAAGCATGAAAGGTGCTCAGGTGCATCATTCACTGGATGAGAAGAGTGAAAAAAGTGTGTTTTAGAAGATGAATGCCTGTCACATTAACCAAAGGGAGTCCCTTCCCACTGCATAAAACCTACTTGCTTCTTCTTAGAAACAGCAGCAAGATGATGTCAACATTCAAAAATAAAGCTTATCTTATGTGTAACTTTTCCTCCTGCCATTAGCTGTTCGCAGAAGTTCACATGCCATCTGCAAGGGAGTTTGCATTATAGGTTTGCTATACTGCAGGAAGAAAAGTCACTTCATATACCATGAAGCTAAAACACTTGAAGGTATTTTAACAGTTAACTGATTTTTTCGTGGTAATAACATAAATTGGTAATTGCATTAACTTTATGTGTGTGTGCCGAAAAGAATAATCCGAATGGCCCGTCTAGCCCTAATGCATTTATCAGAGTACTACTTGCATGCAGTTTCAGCTCAAGGACAGCCCTGTGGTAGGCCTATAAACATTAGGAAGTAGATAGCCCTCAGTTAGCATTCCTATAGGCAAGGTGTCCTGGCAGAGGGGTGTGTTTTAGTTCATATTTTGTCTGCCTGCACACACTTCCATGCCACACAATTTAACTCTACACATTTCTATTCCACACAACATAATTCGACAACAAACCATTTAACTCAACACAATTACACAAACCACCACATACATCAAATCCACACCACAAAATTCCACAACATGCCACCAAATTCAGCAGCACATCTCATAATTAAACTCCACTACATACCCCTCCACAATAAAAAATACAAACGCACATAATTATACTCCCTACCATACAATCCCACTCCACATTATTCCAAAACACTCAATACCACATAATTACTAACCACATACTTCCACTGCACGCCATGCCACACAATTCCACAACACAAATCCACTCCACAACACACAATACCACCACACACAAATACACAACTAACAATTCCAATACAACTCACATATTTCCACTCCACACACATCCACTCTAAACCAAAATACATTTAGAAAACGCATTGTCATTTACAACGCCGGTAGCTCTAACTCTCACAAATGCGAGACCTATTGCATTGCAAATGCTTGTTCTTTCTTACGAGGGGAGGCATCCCTGGACTCTGGTACGTAAACCTTTATCCCTCTCTAGGTCCTTCAGCTGGTCTGCGGTCGATATCTTGTTCCCCATTATTGCTGTTACCTCCACCCTGCTGCAGCTTAGCGACTGCGGCAACTGCTGTTGTTGCAATATTGGGGTGTAGGTGGGAGGGTCAGGTCTCCTACAGAAATGCTGGGGCTACTACACACCTCGGCCATTTGGACTCTCACCCCTAAAGCCCCCATCTCACCATTGGTCCATTTCAAGGGTGAAGCCTATCCTGTGCGCTTGCCTTCACTTCCTTCCCTCCACAGTGTCGCCCCGCCCCTAGCAATGGCAAGCTTTGATGTGCCATCCCGCTTACTGGCTCACCACACAACAAAGGGGGGAGGGGGCAATGTCTGGGTCATCATGCGGGTTAGGCTCGTCTCAGTCATGCCACCTGGCCTCGCCAACATCACACTCAACAACCCCACTTTAAAGACCACTTGAAGTCCCTTCTGTTTGAGATAAGAGGCCGCAGTTTATTGAACAATAACAATCATCATAAATCACTGTCACCACTCCAGGTGGCAAAAATCCATTGGCACAACCAACAATCATATTGTACAGTGAATTTACCAACTCCGCATGGATGCGCATTTACAGCTTCTGGACTTCCTTTACTATTGTTCGTCTGTCTTCTTAAGGTTATCTAGACCATGACTGTGCTGCAAGTACTCTGTCTGCTTTGCGGCTACCCCTTGTCTTTTTCTTATCCATGGTGGCCCTGCTGTCAGGCATTCCAAGACCCTGGGTGCAGAAACCTTCACCCCTCCCTTGGTCTTCCAGTTGACCTGCAGGAGCTATCATGTTCCCAATTTTTGCTGTTAGCTCCACCATGCTGCGCTGGGTTTACCGACCCTTAGCCACTTCCCTCTGATCTTAACTGGCAACCTTACTATATGCTCCCTGCAGCTTCAAGGTCCATGCGAGGTTTCACAAAAAAATAAACTCAAAAGGGAGAAGGGGGACAAGGAGCTGGATGTAGGTCCAGTGGCTCGTGCTCCCGAATAGTAGATAAGTCAATAAGGAGAGTCACTGTTCCTGAAATGAGAGCGTGGGAAGAGATGGGTCGTTTCTAGAGAATTCGAAAGGAGTCATTTCGACTTTCACTTGATGCCCTCACACACCCCGAAAGATGTCATGCTTCCTCATGGAGCGGTGCTCCTCATCGGACCGGCGCTGCAATGCCCTATGGGTCCCCCGAAGGGTCACTTTATCGGAGATCTTTTAAGTTGATCCAGCGATCTGGGACTAATAATTTTCCACAAACTAGGCCCAATTTCATCACCCAACAAGCCCCTTCACGCTGGGTTAGTGAATTACCAAACAAATTACCAAAATTACCAACATCCAATTTGTGTCTTCATTTCTATTATACCGATTGTGGCGATGTGACCTTTATATAGTTGACAGAGTTTGGCAAACCAATACTTGTCTCTAGAATACTCATAAACTAAGAAAACACCTCTAATAAAGTCAGACACATTTGTATATTTATAATGTATATTTATAATATAGTGGAAGAGGTGTGGCGCAGCGGGCAGGGTACCTGACTCCGGACCACGGGGTTCACGGTTCAATCCCCGGTGCCGGAGGCAGGTTAGCCCAGCACCATGTGACTCTGGGCAATAGCTCGCTTAATCTTCCCGAGGGCCCCCAGCGCCGGGACACCTCTCCGGAGGTAGCTGTGTGCTTTACAAATGCTGGTATATATATATATATATATATATATATATATATTTATCTAAAATAATGTGAAATAAATGCTCATCAATACCAAAATACAGTACAAATTATAGATCATCACAGAGCAAAAATATCAGATTAATAGTGATAAACAATATCTGAAATTGTCAATGCATAAAGGAGTGGAAAGGCGAAGAGACAAAGGTTCAGAGACAAAATACATTTGCAAATGATTATGCAAATTCAGTTTTCTGTCTATACTAACCCAATTGAATAGGAAATCTACTCCCTGGCCATGAGAGCAGTAAGGCCCCTCAAGAAGAGTTGAAGAGGCCAAGATTAAGTCAGGAATCAGCAGACAGGAACAGCCAGCTCAAGAACAGGAGACAGCAAAGAAGGCCTCTCCTCACGCAGGTAGGAAAGCAAGCCACCAACAGAACCAACTCCAGCAATACTCCTAAACCCCTCTCACCAGGAACCTCAATTATACCCTAAAACCCAAATGTCCAACCCACATTTGTGTCAGAACAGAGGATTTCTCTACACATGATTGGTTAAGGAAGGGGGTGTACTGTCACACCACTCTCGTCATGTTCATCTCTCTCAGTGTCTTATTGTATATTTATTCTGCATATCTATTTCTACCCCAGGAAATACAAATTCGAGCCTCTGTCATAGCATTCGTTTCCTCCATCCCAGTCATGTAGCAAATTATGTGTCACATTTATCCGTTCGTGCCGCACGAAGAGGAAATGTTCTTTCGCTCAAGGAAAATTTTGTTTCTATCAGCTGTCTCTTGGCAGGCACACAGGACTGGCGAAGGACACTTGTCTTCTACTGTCATTGTCTTGCTCAGTTCGAATTTTGCAGAATTTATTTATTTTCATTAACCCCGTGTTTTCCAGCAGAACAGAAAACCATGCTTCTATGAAAAACAAACACAGGCATTATTAATCACTTATAATGCTTTTCATTACGCATCCACCCCATGTTGCATCTATCCATGCGTAACCCATGTTAATATTATTTTTCTAGCAAACGTTAATAATGTGCACAAAAGCAGCATTAGTCTTTTATTTTTCGTTTGTCAAAAAGCATTTGCGGCCTACTTCAGTGCTTTAGTACGCGCTTGTGCAGTAGCATTTTCCCTCAAGTTAGGCTCTTTCCCACATTAGTTTTTCACCGCACACGGTTAGTAAATGTTACTAAGGGTTTAATTCGAGCAGGTTTTATTTCGCGAAAACCCTGCTCCATCAATCCCCCCTTTGATGGCGTTTTAAGCCATCACTAAAATACCCACCAATACAAATTATCACTTTTAGAAAGCTCTCTCGTTTTACCATTATTCCATCTAAATCCTTCATTATTTCATAATAATTCCCTTTCTTATCCTCTAATTCTATCTCTTCTCTCTTTCTCTTTCTTGCTATTCGTTTCACATCAGATGTCTCCTTTCTGCATCTACAGCATTTATAAATCAGAAAAATCATTAGTATTGCTGTAGCTACTGCAACAATAGGCGTTAGTATTCTCCCTAATACATTATTCCCAAAGGTAGCAAACCAATTACCCATGTAGGAAAAACTCTTACTAAAGGGCCGATTCCGATCTCGGCCGGAAGCGCACCTAACAGTATTCGTCCGGAAAAAAAACAAGCCGAACGCGTGTTTCCCGACCGATTCGAACAGTCGTCCGAACGAACAAGTACGATGCGCATAACAGCCCAGATTCCGAGCGAGCCGTACTCACCAATTCCAGCTCCTGTTCCCCGCCCGAGCCGGATCCGTAAACGCCGATTCAAGTCGCACGGAAGCAAATACACAGCACCTTCCGGCCGGACGAGTACGATCCGCCTTCCGTACGCGCCGAACTTGTCGCTACGTCCGGCACGTCAGAGCATCCGGGAGAGCTGTACATAAGCTCCGATTCGCGCCACAAGACGATCCACGGCGACGAGACGGACAAGCCAGCGACGAGTACGAGTCCAAGCCACGAGAACCCCGAACGAGACGACCCAACCATGAATCCCATCGCGCAGGTCCTACCAATACTCTACATCTATTACCGCGACCGGTACGGACGCGTACGACGCAGACGGTAAGTCAAACACCCACAACACAAACAAACGACACGTACCCGAAATATGTCACACACACATAGGGATGCAGAAATGACGTACACTAGCAACAGCAGAACCATAGGGGCGGGATGGCTATCACCAATGCCATACACACCCATAGGGGGATGGATGCCTACCACTAATACCATCCCCACTCATAGGGGGATTGATGCCTACCACTACTACCATCCCCACTCATAGGGGGATGGATGCCTGCCACTACTACCCCACTCATAGGGGGATGGATGTTGCCACTAATACCATCCCCACTCATAGGGGGATGGATGCCTACCACTCCCACCACCCCTACTCATGGGGGCCTGGATGCCTGTCACTACTACCCTCCCCACTCATAGGGGGATGGATGCCTGCCACTAATACCATCCCCACTCATAGGGGGATGGATGCCTACCACTCCCACCACTCCTACTCATGGGGGCCTGGATGCCTGTCACTACTACCCTCCCCACTCATAGGGGGGATGGATGCCTGCCACTAATACCATCCCCACTCATAGGGGGATGGATGCCTACCACTACTACCATCCCCACTCATAGGGGGATGGATGCCTGCCACTACTACCATCCCCACTCATAGGGGGATGGATGCCTGCCACTAATACCATCCCCACTCATAGGGGGATGGATGCCTACTCACTCCCACCACCCCTACTCATGGGGGCCTGGATGCCTGTCACTACTACCCTCCCCACTCATAGGGGGATGGATGCCTGCCACTAATACCATCCCCACTCATAGGGGGATGGATGCCTGCCACTAATACCATCCCCACTCATAGGGGGATGGATGCCTGCCACTACTACCATCCCCACTCATAGGGGGATGGATGCCTGCCACTACTACCATCCCCACTCATAGGGGGATGGATGCCTGCCACCACTACCATCCCCACTCATAGGGGGATGGATGCCTGCCACCACTACCATCCCCACTCATAGCGGGATGGATGCCTGCCACTAATACCATCCCCACTCATAGGGGGATGGATGCCTACCACTACCACCACCCCTACTCATGGGGGCCTGGATGCCTGTCACTACTACCCTCCCCACTCATAGGGGCATGGATGCCTGCCACTAATACCATCCCCACTCATAGGGGGATGGATGCCTACCACTCCCACCACCCCTACTCATGGGGGCCTGGATGCCTGTCACTACTACCCTCCCCACTCATAGGGGGATGGATGCCTGCCACTAATACCATCCCCACTCATAGGGGGATGGATGCCTGCCACTAATACCATCCCCACTCATAGGGGGATGGATGCCTGCCACTACTACCATCCCCACTCATAGGGGGATGGATGCCTGCCACTACTACCATCCCCACTCATAGGGGGATGGATGCCTGCCACTAATACCATCCCCACTCATAGGGGGATGGATGCCTGCCACTAATACCATCCCCACTCATAGGGGGATGGATGCCTACCACTACCACCACCCCTACTCATGGGGGCCTGGATGCCTGTCACTACTACCCTCCCCACTCATAGGGGGATGGATGCCTGCCACTAATACCATCCCCACTCATAGGGGGATGGATGCCTACCACTACCACCAACCCAACTCATGGGGGCCTGGATGCCTGACACTACTACCCTCCCCACTCATAGGGGGATGGATGCCTGCCACTAATACCATCCCCACTCATAGGGGGATGGATGCCTGCCACTAATACCATCCCCACTCATAGGGGGATGGATGCCTACCACTACTACCATCCCCACTCATAGGGGGATGGATGCCTGCCACCACTACCATCCCCACTCATAGGGGAATGGTTGCCTGCCACTAATACCATCCCCACTCATAGGGAGATGGATGCCTACCACTAATACCATCCCCACTCATAGGGGGATGGATGCCTACCACTCCCACCACCCCTACTCATGGGGGCCTGGATGCCTGTCACTACTACCCTCCCCACTCATAGGGGGATGGATGCCTGCCACTAATACCATCCCCACTCATAGGGGGATGGATGCCTGCCACTAATACCATCCCCACTCATAGGGGGATGGATGCCTACCACTACTACCATCCCCACTCATAGGGGGATGGATGCCTGCCACTAATACCATCCCCACTCATAGGGGGATGGATGCCTACCACTACTACCATCCCCACTCATAGGGGGATGGATGCCTGCCACCACTACCATCCCCACTCATAGGGGGATGGATGCCTGCCACCACTACCATCCCCACTCATAGGGGGATGGATGCCTGCCACTAATACCATCCCCACTCATAGGGGGATGGATGCCTACCACTACCACCACCCCTACTCATGGGGGCCTGGATGCCTGTCACTACTACCCTCCCCACTCATAGGGGCATGGATGCCTGCCACTAATACCATCCCCACTCATAGGGGGATGGATGCCTACCACTACCACCACCCCTACTCATGGGGGCCTGGATGCCTGTCACTACTACCCTCCCCACTCATAGGGGGATGGATGCCTGCCACTAATACCATCCCCACTCATAGGGGGATGGATGCCTACCACTACTACCATCCCCACTCATAGGGGGATGGATGCCTGCCACTAATACCATCCCCACTCATAGGGGGATGGATGCCTACCACTACTACCATCCCCACTCATAGGGGGATGGATGCCTGCCACCACTACCATCCCCACTCATAGGGGGATGGATGCCTGCCACTAATACCATCCCCACTCATAGGGGGATGGATGCCTGCCACTAATACCATCCCCACTCATAGGGGGATGGATGTCTACCACTAATACCATCCCCACTCATAGGGGGATGGATGCCTACCACTAATACAATCCCCAATCATAGGGGGATGGATGCCTACCACTCCCACCACCCCTACTCATGGGGGCCTGGATGCCTGTCACTACTACCCTCCCCACTCATAGGGGGATGGATGCCTGCCACTAATACCATCCCCACTAATAGGGGGATGGATGCCTACCACTACCACCACCCCTACTCATGGGGGCCTGGATGCCTACCACCCACACAACCCCTACTCATAGGACGGGTAATGCATGACACAACCAGCATACTCCAACATAAGGAATGTCTGAAAAATACATCCCCCCCAACACCATGACAAGCGTGTGTAGTCTGTGTCAAATGCCTACAACACTGAACATGACATTGAACATACAATGTGACCCCCTATCACATGTGTCACACATAAATGTGTGTGGCCTCCACAATGCAAGCAGACCATGACCACTGTGGCAATGGGGTCTAAAGCCCCATCACCACATTGACCAAAATGTAAGTGTGGGGTCCATAGCTGAAGCACATTTCGAACATTGTGGCAATGGGGTCTAAAGCCCCATCACCACAGTGACCAAAAGGTAAGTGTGGGGTCCATAGCTGAAGCACATTTCGAACATTGTGGCAATGGGGTCTAAAGCCCCATCACCACAGTGACCAAAAGGTAAGTGTGGGGTCCATAGCTGAAGCACATTTCGAACATTGTGGCAATGGGGTCTAAAGCCCCATCACCACAATGACCAAAAGGTAAGTGTGGGGTCCATAGCTGAAGCACATTTAGAACATTGTGGCAATGGGGTCTAAAGCCCCATCACCACAGTGACCAAAATGTAAGTGTTGTCATGGGAAAAGCTGCAAATGCCGAACTGCATGGATGATTCCTGGTCACACAACAACAAACACATCAGTGGCATAGTAGTGCTTGTGTCCCATAGCAACATAGATTGGGTGAGGCAAACAGTGCAGTGCCAATGAAACATCGCTTTGGCCATGTGCAGAAAAACATCACCCATGGGGGCTCACATTGTCAACATTCACGAATAACACGACAGAAGTGACCATCATAATGCAGACCCACATATCTGCACCAATGGACACACAAATGTAGATATCCTGTGGAGACTGTAGATGTGAGGTGAACAAATACCATTCCATGGCAGCAATGGGACATACAAACCATGATCATTGTGCTGACTGATGACCTAGGAGTCCCAGGGACAGCAGGGGAAAGCCACCAAACAACATACAGCCAATGGCACACTAAAGAAATGCCAATGCAGTGGTGCAAATGCACAAACACAAACAGGCAGACTCACACTGCATATCAAACACAACAGGTGTTGGGGGGTGTGCCAGTGTCCCCAGGCAACCACACAACACATGAGGAGGCCTGAATCCCTATTACACAGATGTCAATACAGTGCCACACAAAAGTAACTCATGGATCGGATTCCCCTATGTGGGCAATCAGGCATTGTTAGATGAGAGGGAGCCCAAATTACAAATGTCACACAAGCTAGTAGGAACAGCAACTAACACAGCAAGAGACAGACCCACCACAGCACTACCCCCAGGGACCCCACATTGTGGTGACACTGGCCTGCATGATAATCCCACTGTGATGACAAAGGTAGATGTCGTACACACTGTGAACCACAGTCATGTGTCCTGAGCAACTAACTACCATCACACCTACACAAGCACAAATCAATCAGCACGGCCTGTCAGCCAAGGCCAACATGGAGGTAGGGGTCTAGCCGTGCAACAACTCTCATTTGCACACACTCAACACCACACACCTTGATCTCCACCAATGTGCAGCAGTGAAGCTCACATGGACTGGTGACATTGCACATGCACCCATGACAATCCCAGGGGTGGTGGGGGAACTAAGGTGGAGATACCCATCACACATGGCCAGTCAACAAGACTTGTGAATGTCTGACACACTGCACAGTACGCTGTACATGGGCATGACGTCAAATCCACACCAACCAATGGGATCCCGGCCACAGTCACACACCAATGAAGAAGCCAAGGTCACCCACAAAGAACACACATAGACAACTTCCAACATTGCAGCTCTGACCCTGAGGAGTGGCAGCAGTCACACACACAACGTGTCACAATCACTGAAAGCTAACACAAACTGTAAATTACATGACTTGTGTAACCAACAAGTGCCAAGGGGAATCCTGACTGTGTCTCATCTGCGTTTGCCCACAAACTCAGCCCTGACAGCAAACACACCTATGGATGACACCCTGATGACCAGTAATGTGCCATGCACCCACATCACAGAGAACCCAGTGCGAAGATTTGGGGGAACATTGCTCAACTCAGCAAGCATCACAAACAGGAACATCACTAGGGACCCCAGCCTGCGTAGCAAAATGGAAGTGAACACACACAGACATGCTCACACAACACACACCTTGGGCTCAGGCAATGTCACGGAATTACACACTGCCATGAGGGGACTCCACTCCTGTGTAAGGAAAGCTGTGCCATACGTTGTGTCTGCAGGGCTCTATCATGTCAGCAGAACACTTGGTCACTCAGTCAACAATTAGCACAAAATGAAGGCTCTCGTCACATCAGCCTGGTCATGGCAGTGTCACCGAAATCATCTGCACCGATCAAATACACATGTATAGCAAGTTGCACTGATACCACAGATGAGTCCTTCCCCATTGATGCCCAAACTTGCATGTCCAGTGGAGACGGTCACACGGTCAGGGAAATAGACAAATTGAACAATGGCAAGCACATCTGATGTGCAGGGGTGTAAGCCACAGATGTGATATTGCAAAAACATGTAGTGAATCCCATTGGCAAATATGAAAAACATGACACCCTCATATTGCTGCAAAGGATGACATGGCTACACACCAGGATAGATAAACTATATATGTAGTCAGCGCACACCTATTCGAAAAAACTAAACAATGATTCGACATTGATACAATATCACAAAGTTCAACGAATCCCGCGGGGATTGCGATTGCCTATTAAACCCCTATTATACAAATTCCAATTCAATAAAGTATTCATGGAAAAATGGCAGGCTGTTCTGAATAAATGCTCATTGGACTTGATCTTATTATTAATAGAAGAGCTGTCTCGAACTATTAGAGAGTTGGAGGAAGAGGCAGAAATTATTAAATCTGAATTATCCACACAATGTGACTCGGATTTTTGGAGAATCACATTGGAAGATCTCAACAATAAGCTGGATGTGTATGGAAAGGAAATACAAGAGAGAAAACTCAGAAAATTCCGTCGCGACACAATAGATTATAAGCTCAACGAGGTGTACACCTGGGCAGAGGTGTATGCCCGGAGGCGACCTTTTCAAAAACCCAATACTTCTTCACAGGAATCGATGGTTTCAGATCAAGAATTGGAACCAACAAGAGCGCCAGTAGATGCACAACAGGAAGCATCTGGATCAAATGTGCAGTCAAGTGGAGCAGAAGCACCTCTACAGTCGACGACTTTTTTAGTGAGCGGCCAGAGTACAGGGCGACCGCCAGATCCAAAAAGACCAGGAGGAGCAAAAGACAAAGAGGCCGAGGCTCGAAATTTGAGGAGCAAAACGAAAACCTGATCATAAACATTTCTACCATCGAATTGACGCGGGCACAACAGCAGGTACTCAACAAAGGCACGTCTTTTGTTCCTGTGTATCACACGAATGCATTAGAACTTGAAGTGTCCTCATTCAAATTTCTGAGAAAGTTACGCTTAAAGCACTTCTTTACAAATGTAGTACCCACATTGGAATCAGTTGACCCTGCCGACAGCGATCAGGAATTGGAGCTGAGGACTTTCAAACCAAAGAGTACATATATGGCGCCCATTTCCCACAAACTGCTTGATTCCTTTGAGACTCTCATTCGCAATGCCTTCGCAAAATTGAACCTCCGGCCAGCAGTCAAAACCAACTTCAAGAAATGGGAGATGAATGTAATCAAACAACTCACTAAGGATTCCAGGCTTACATACCAAATGGCTGACAAGGGTGGTGCATTAGTCATCATGGACACCACATTTTACGAGCACAGTGTTCTTCAACATCTACAAGATTCCGCAACCTACATTAAGTTAGATTATGATCCTACACTTAAGATCATGGAGACCTTTAACAAAATCTTAGATCATGCAGAAAACATGCAATGGATCTCTTCCAACATACGGAAATTTTTGAGCGTCATTCATCCCAAGAGACCCAAATTATACATGCTCCCCAAGGTGCATAAAAATCTCCAGAATCCTCCGTTCCGACCGATAGTATCGGGCATTGATTCCATCTTTTCACCCGCAGGTCAGTTCGTGGATCATTTTTTACAGAAGTTTGTGCAGTCATGGAGAAGTTACATTAAAGATACTACACACTTCTCAGTTGAAGACCAGTATTCTCCGATATGGATTCTATGCACAATTGACGTGACAGCTTTGTACACCTCGATACCCCTCCAAGAGGGTATAGAAGCTTGTGAGTGGGCATTGTTGCAATTACCTGAATTAGGTGTCAACAAAACATTCATCTTGGAACTACTGATGTTCTGTTTACAACACAGTTATCTGCAATGGAAAGATGATTTTTACCTTCAAATAAGTGGAACCTCCATGGGTTTTTCGGGGGCTCCTTCGTACGCAAACACCTTCATGTCTAAATTTGAATACGATTAAATTTTTTCAGACGAATCTTGGAGTACCAATTTGGTTTTTTACACCAGATTCATAGACGACATTTTCCTCATATGGAACAATTCGGAAGAACAATTGCATCTTAACATCACGGAATTGAATTTAAAACACGAACGCATCAAACTGACTTACAATACCAGTGACAAGAGTTTGTCATTCTTGGATGTATTAATCACTAAAGCGAACAACAAACTGCAAACGACTGTGTATACTAAACCTACGGATAGAAATAACTTATTGCTGTTCTCGAGTTTTCATCCCCAGTCGCTATTACAAAACTTACCATACTCACAAATGCTTCGAACCAAGAGAATAGTATCCAATGAGAATGAGTTGGAATCCATCCTTGAAGAACAAAGCAACAAGTTCAAACAGCGGGGTTATCCCCAAACCACTCTCACAAAAGCATTAGTCAAGACACAGCAATTGAAACGAGAGGAGTTACTGGTGTCCAGACCCAAAATCGTTCATAACCGACATGTATTCGTATCTAAATTTTCGACAAGATCATCCACCATTAAAAGGATCATCAAATCCAGATGGGAATTATTAAAACACGAACCGGACTTCAATGGATTGTTTGCCGAAGAGCCATTGTTTGCCTACAAGCGTGGCAGGAATATCAAAGAAAAGTTGTCCCACAAACTTGAATTGAATCACAGTGAATACAAGGGGATGCGTAGATGTCACAATTGCGTCAACTGCAACAATGTAACTATAGGTGATACTATTAATCATCCACATTCAGGGAAACCCATTGCATAGAGATACAACGGAGACTGCAACTCCAGTTACGCAGTTTACACCATTAAATGCCCGTGTGGCCTGTTGTATGTCGGTAAAACAACACGCAAAGTTAAGGTGCGCATATCA
This sequence comes from Calotriton arnoldi, assembly GCA_963921515.1. Classification (NCBI taxonomy): domain Eukaryota; kingdom Metazoa; phylum Chordata; class Amphibia; order Caudata; family Salamandridae; genus Calotriton; species Calotriton arnoldi. The sequence continues at coordinate 2,309,195 of CAWUFW010001346.1, read as the reverse complement.
GAACACAAGAGCACAATCCGTACACAGAGCATTAAATCTCATTTAGTATCACATTGGTTAGAACAACAGCATACAATCGCACAATTGAGATATACCATACTAGAGTTATTGGTGTGCAAAACAGGTTGTGATAATGCCAAGCTATTATCACAAAGGGAGGTGTGGTGGATCAAAATGTTACAGACAATGATGCCAGGTGGTCTGAATGACAAATTGGAAATGTCATGTTTTCTCTGATGGGGATGGCTCCGCCACTCCACACTTGTTGAACCCATCGAAATATAACCTTTTTAGATTGTACAACAGGGTTTGCGTGCGGCAAACATATTTCTTTGCTCACTTCACGCTTGTATTACAGCATGGGAAGCAAGGTACTCCTTTCATTTTGGGTCACTTTTGCGGTACAAAAAACTGTAATTCACACATTTTTTATAATTTCTGTTGATTCAGGGGTTACACTGGTGTTACTCATCTATTCCAATCTTTTTCCATTCTATTCGCTACCATATTTTGATTGAGCCAGGCAGATTTTCTTTTCTTCTTTTTTATAGTTCAGCGGTTGTGAGGTTTCTTATTCGGTGAGTTGAATCCTAGCTCTATGTTACAACAGGCATCTTACAGGTTCATTGTCAGGTAGATTCGACACAATATTCACAACTTTTTCCAGATATATAGTAGGATCAGGCTCGTCACGACTTGTCTAACATGTCACGTGTTTCCGCACCAGGTTTCCATTGCACTTTGCCAGTCACTGTTTCACACATACACGCAAGACTCAGCTTATTACGTTTCACTGGATTTAGATTCAGAGATCATGTCGCTTCTTTGATTCGCTATTTACAACAATGTTTATCGGCACCGTAGGTTTATCATACCATGCGGATTAGTTTAGGCTATCACAAGTACAGTTTACATCAGTACAAGATGGCGATGGCATGTTTCGTGCTAGTCCCCTTTTCATTTTTATTACAGTGCGGGCGTGTCCCGCTCCGGTAGAGTGATTGGTAACTTTTAAATAAGCGCACACGAACTGCGTCTCCTTACACTGTTGTTACAGCGGTACGCGGTGAAGCAGTGGATTATCAGGAGTTTCAGCTTTTTATTTTTCGGTGAGCATGGGTCATCGGAGTGTTGTTCGCGGCATGGTTTCAATGAGAGGAATGTGAAAATATTTTTGAGACTCTATGTTTTGCCCACAGGAGTGGAAACGTCGGGTGGATAACTACGCGGGGGTTTGATATGTGAGATCCTTTCATCTTAGATCCCACATTCATAATCTATAAGGTAAGCACCATCTCGGCATTGAAACAGTTGGTCATTTGTGTATACTCGGAAAGCGGCAGAATCTAGGTGTTGATGAGTTGCTATTCATTTTGTTTCTATAGATTATAACATCGAGTTAAGATATAGTAGTCACCACGCTAGCTGAATACCAGGTAAATGTTTCTTTCATATACTAGTCTTCACGAGCATTTCAGGTTTCACGGCATCTTTGACAGTGGGTTTTTGGTTTTTTTCAGCTCTACCACACTGTTTTATTGCTTCTGAAATTCCATAGATTATTGTTCTCTCGTCAATACAGTTCACAGTAAGTGTGTATTTCTTCTTTCAACATCCATCATTCTACAGTGGGGGAGTCACACTACATAGTTGGTTATCAGCTACACCTGTGGGTTTCACAGTTAGATGACACCGTGAGTTTTTTGTTTATTTTTACCACGTTTGGTTATTGATTTCTCTTTCTCAGGACAGACCATTATTCACCGCGGGCTGTTTCACGGCTGTTGTTGCTATTCACATCTTCATAATCACTTCTTTGCCACAAACAGCTATCATTTTACATTTGCTCTCTGTTAAGTTCAAGTTTTTATGACTTTGTTCGTCACACAGTATCACACGGTTCTATTTCTTATTCGTATTGCCGCGTGTAAATTCATGTTCAGGTATTATTTCACTAGTCTGGGTGCGAATTTCGTTGTTTGAATCTAAATGTTTTCTTTCAAATACTTTTAACATGTAATCTTTATGATATCTGTTTTTTCCATAGTGGCCCCTGAAGAAGGGATGAATATAATCCCGAAATGCATTGGGCTGGGCTGGGTAATTGAGTCGTAGCATGCATATGTCATGCTTACCAGAATTTTACATGTATTTGAGTTTTTTCGCATGTCATTGTATAGACCTTTCATTTATGTTATGAGCAATTACATGGTGAGATCTTGTTTGATTTCAAGGTTCTAAGGTCAATATAGAACTCTTGTATAAAGCAATGGAATGATCTGGTTTCTTTTGTTTACAGCTTAACGTAAAGTGTTGATTCTATATGTTCATGCTGTGCATCTAGTACACCGGCGTACATTCACCGGAGGGTTACTTACACACCAGGATAGGACACATTCACCCTGGACCACATGGGGTCCTGCACAGTAACACTTCATTTACTTGATATCAAAAATCACCATCACTGCAGCAAGGGCATGGTTAGCATCCTCAACATCATGTACATCTGAAGCAAAACCACTAGAGAACTGAAAGGAGCTTTATTCAGCATATGTGATTTGAAAATAGAAAGTCCAGACAAAACCCAAAGGCCAATGGCCAGTCCATGACTAAAGTCCAAACAGGGTGACAGTGGCAGATGTCACCCTTTGCTTGCCTGCACTGCTACTAACCAGGGACACTCCCCTCGGAGGGGCATACGGGGGGGCATGCCATGCACCGCAGGGACAGGATCAGGGCTCACCAGAAGGAGGCAGGGAAGGGGTGGCTGGTGCTGGAGAGTCACTGACAACTGCAGTGGAGGTGTCTGACATGGTGTGTGCCGGCACAACTGGGGGGCATGAGTCAGATGGTGTGGGTGCCGGCACAACTCCAATGGGCTGGCCAGATGGAGTGGACAGGTTCCCCACTGCAGTGCCCAAGTCAGACGGGGTGGTAGTGGACTCCACTACAGTGCCCATCTCCAGGGGAGTAGAATGGGGTTCAGGTAAGGTGGGCAGGACAGAGGGGGAGGACACGGTCTCCACACCAGTGGCACAAACATGTGCAGCGGGGGGTGTGGGGCTGGAAGAGCAAGTGGTAGGTGGAGAAGGCCGCATCATTTTGGGGATGGTGTATCTGTGGGTGGGGGAACCTGGGGCAAGGTGTGGTGGGGGAACCTGTGTTGTGGGTGCCTGAGGGATGGAGGAAGGAGACTGTGTGGTTGACCTGCAGGGCGGTGGCGGGGTCTTTCTCTTCCGGGCCCGGGGGGACTTGCGGGTGGGGGCCTCAGTCTGTCTGCACCTGGGGGAGGGTGTCCGGGGGCGAGGGGCACTCCCCTCTGTGTGGGTGGACTTCCTCTTCCCCCTGTATGCTGGATCAGTGGGATAGGAGGGAAAGAGGCCGAGGTCACAGAGGAAGAGCTGCTTTGTAGGTGGGGTTGCAGGTGAGGCAAGGGAAGGGGTCTTGGAGGGAGAGGATTTTGAGGACTGCGGAGTGACTGTGGATGCCTGTGTGTGTGTCTGTTCCCCATCCCCTGTGGGTGTGGTATCAGTCCCCTGAGGATGCTTATGTGCACGTTTTGCCCTTGTTTTGGGTGTTTCTGTGCTGCTCGTGTCTGTGTGTTTGGGTGAATGTGCAGGTGTGCATGTGCTTGGGACAGGTAGGGTGCCAGGAAGTGTGGATGGGGCAGAGGTAGGAGGGGTGATGGACTGTTGGAGGAGGGACACTGCTGCCGTCAGGGAGGAGTCCATGGACTTATTGCTCCTCTGTAGGGCAGACATGCCCGTCGAGATGCCCTCCACGAACGACACCAGCTGTGTCAAGAGAGTGGTGTGTGCATGGAGGACACTCAGCATTGCTGTCTGCCCTACATGGAGCTGGCGAAGTAGGTACACAGACTCCTCACTCAGGGCAGCAGGGAACACAGGGGCAGGGGGTGCGGTGCCTGGCATGAAGGAGACAGGCTCCCGAACACGGGAGCCTCCACGGACCTCTGGAATGGGAGCCAATGGGAGGGCGGTGGTGGTGGTGGCGGGGCCAGACATACTAGCTGGGGTGTGGTGGCTGCTGACACCCGCCTCCACAAGGGAGTCATCCTCCGAGCTGCTGTGGTCCTCAGCTGAGGTGGATGGTGCTGAGGACTCCTCGGTGTGGCTCCCCTCGCCCTCCGTGCCACTGGGTCCCTCCGACCACTCATCGGCTGCTGACCCAGTGTGGCTCTGCAGCTCATTCTGGTCCGTGGAGCTGTCCCCTCCTGTGGCCGTGGATGTATCTGCAAACAATTAGGGAAACAGACAAACATCAGTCACCTGCACTGACCGCACACACCACAGTAAGTACAGCACATTACAAAGCAAGCCCTGGCATCCTCAGTTGAACATTGCCAAAAGTCCTCACACAGATTAGGAGAAGCCAATTGTCAGTCTGATGGTCAACCATGGCACTCACACCCCTCCTGCCCTTTCACCCATCTGTCTGGTGCCTGTTGGATGGTAATACCCCAGTGTGGACACATGCACCACGTTGACATTGCAGAGAACACGGTGAAGTATGTGAACATGCACACATCACATCTCTTGCCACTGAGTCAGTACAGGTGTCTGGATAAAGGGATGGCCAGAGTCTAATTAGAAATGCATGTGATGCATACCAGCACCAGACACCATGATGCACCCGTGTCCGGATAGTCAATGCCACAATGGGGTGCATGTTGCACATGTCACTCCCCTGCAGGATCACTCTTAGGAAGTGTAATGCCATGGCACAGGCATGCCTGCAAAGTCATACATCACTGTCTCCAGTCACATGGGCATGGCAGCCAGCCAACAACAGTCTGCACTGTGTCACAATCCTAGGTAATGGGGAATGCAAGTTATGTAGCTGACAAGTGCACATGTCCATCCCCCACAAACCACATCATCTGAACTCTTATTTGTCCACGTCATGCCAATTGGACATATGGGAGACATGAAACACAACTCTATGAACCTGAGCACCTCACAGTCTGCTGTGAATGAAAAACAGCTGCCTGAAATTCACAGTCGCATACACCTGTGTGCACAGTCAAGTGATCAAACACCTATAAGTCACAGAAGTATCGTCTCTCATGGTCACATCCCAGATGGCATGCTGAGCCCTAAACGATAAACATCCCAGTAGTCCTGACAACGAAGCCACAGCACAATGACACAGAGGCAGACACCTGAGGGAACATTTCACTGATCACAACATGTCAGCTGATACACGGGAGTGGGAGTACAGAGTGTATTGTATGCCCTGGAGTAGGCATGACTGTCCTGCTCCACCTGAAAGAGGGATGAGCCCTGGACAGTAGGCAGGTGGCTAAGCATGTGTGACACACTTGATATACATACTCCTGAGGCCCAAACATTGTTCCCACCCGCAGCATGGGGGTGTGCCAAATACCCCAGGGACATGTGGTGATTCAGATCAGCAAGTGGACCACATATCAAAGTTACACCCAGATTACATGTCAGAACTTAGGCATTGTGTAAGCAATTGACCCACCCATGAATCCCACCACAAAGTCACGGGAACAAATGCTGTCCCCCACCTTGAGCGAAGCAAAATGCTAGGACACAGTACCTAAGTGACACAATTTCCGGACTGTAAGGGCCACACCTGCGTATCAGATGAGGAGTGGGCATGTCACAATTGAGGGACATGGGTCCTGGACCACAAGACTGATGTACTGTGGAAGTTTAACCAGGCCAGAGGAGGGCACATAGCATGTCAGACAAAGTTCACAGTGCAGTCATGGACTCACCCCCTCCTTGCTGCTGTCTGGCCTTCAGCTGCCCATCCAGGTCAGGGAAGACCACCGCCAGGATCCTGAGCATGTGGGGGGTCAGGGTCCGGTGTCCGCCCCTCCTGCGAGGAGGCGACAGCTTCAGCTGGACCCTTGCGATCCTCCGGGTCCAGCCCCAAAGGTCCTGCCACCTCTTCCGGCAGTTGCGGATCCGGCGCTTGTAGACCCCCACGGATCTTACTGCCCGGGCGATGGTCAGCCAGATTTCCTGCTTCTGGTGGGCATCAACCTGTGAGGATGACAAAGTGAAAATGCCATTACTACACATGCAACATATACGTGCATCACACAGTTTGATATACATGTCTCAATCACAGGGGCATATGATCTACACAGGCAGTGCAACGATGGCTATGAACAGTTTGCCAGCAGTTACTACATGGTATCATTGCATGGGAAGTAAACCTTGTTGGAATGCACTGTTACTGCACTGTACCTGTTCAGTGCATGTAACTACACACTTTGGGGGTGAGAACTACTCAGTGAGCATGCTAGCCAGTGGTGTGCACACTGTAAGTCTTGCTAGTCAGACAACATGCACAATTAGTAAGGCAGTGGACAGCACACTCATCTGCTCCCTGGTTTCCCATACAGCTTGCTGTACTGTGGAAGGAGGCTGTCCAGCAGGGCCTGGTTCTCCTCAAGGCTGAAGGCTGGGGCTCTCTCCACAGTACGTGCCATTGCAGTAGCCAGAGGATGCAGAGACAGCAGCAGTGTTGGTGGCAGATGTCGTCCTGGAGCATGTAGTGCAGGCAAGTGAGCTCTCAGGGGAACAGCCAGCATTATATGTGTGCTGCAGAGGCAGATACTGTCCCATGTGTCCAAAGTGATAGGTCCAAGTCGTTTGCATCTTCTGAATCTGGCCAATCCATGGAATTGCACCACTAATACACGCCCACAGCATCCTTCAAAAGTTCAACTTCATGACACCCATGAATTTGCAACATTGTTGTGGTTGGCCAACTGAATTCACTGCATCAGACTCGTTGAAGCTTCGAAAACGCGTCCGTTGCCATGCCAGGCCCTAGCCAATGCGTGCGCACCGATCGGTCCATTGCTGTACAACGCGTATTCCGGGAAACAACGCGTACCCGCTCACAACAGATGCAATGGCCAGTGCGTGCACACCCATCGGTCCATTGCTGTACAACGCGTACCCGCTCACAACAGATGCAATGGCCAGTGCATGCACACCGATCGGTCCATTGCTGTACAATGCGTACCCGCTCACAACAGATGCAATGGCCAGTGCGTGCACACCGATTAGTCCATTGCTGTACAACGCGTATTCCGGGAAACAACGCGTACCCGCTCACAACAGATGCAATGGCCAGTGCGTGCACACCGATCAGTCCATTGCTGTACAACGCGTACCCGCTCACAACAGATGCAATGGCCAGTGCGTGCACACCGATCGGTCCATTGCTGTACAACGCGTACCCGCTCACAACAGATGCAATGGACAGTGCGTGCACACCGATCGGTCCATTGCTGTACAACGCGTACCCGCTCACAACAGATGCAATGGCCAGTGCGTGCACACCGATCGGTCCATTGCTGTACAACGCGTATTCCGGGAAACAACGCGTACCCGCTCACAACAGATGCAATGGCCAGTGCGTGCACACCGATCGGTCCATTGCTTTTCAACGCGTATTCCGGGAAACAACACGTACCCGCTCACAACAGATGCAATGGCCAGTGCGTGCACACCGATCGGTCCATTGCTGTACAACGCGTATTCCGGGAAACAACGCGTACCCGCTCACAACAGATGCAATGGCCAGTGCGTGCACACCGATCGGTCCATTGCTTTTCAACGCGTATTCCGGGAAACAACACGTACCCGCTCACAACAGATGCAATGGCCAGTGCGTGCACACCGATCGGTCCATTGCTGTACAACGCGTATTCCGGGAAACAACGCGTACCCGCTCACAACAGATGCAATGGCCAGTGCGTGCACACCGATCGGTCCATTGTTGTACAACGCGTACCCGCTCACAAGAGATGCAATGGCCAGTGCGTGCACACCGATCGGTCCATTGCTGTACAACGCGTACCCGCTCACAACAGATGCAATGGCCAGTGCGTGCACACCGCTCGGTCCATTGCTGTACAACGCGTACCCGCTCACAACAGATGCAATGGCCAGTGCGTGCACACCGATCGGTCCATTGCTGTACAACGCGTACCCGCTCACAACAGATTCAATGGCCAGTGCGTGCACACCGATCGGTCCATTGCTGTACAACGCGTACCCGCTCACAACAGATGCAATGGCCAGTGCGTGCGCACTGATCGGTCCATTGCTGTACAACGCGTATTCCGGGAAACAACGCGTACCCGCTCACAACAGATGCAATGGCCAGTGCGTGCACACCGATCGGTCCATTGCTGTACAACGCGTATTCCGGGAAACAACGCGTACCCGCTCACAACAGATGCAATGGCCAGTGCGTGCACACCGATCGGTCCATTGCTGTACGACGCGTCCCTGTACAGGTCACTCGCATATGTCACCATGCTTGTCACTGGTGAACGTATGCCAACCACATATACTTGCCAGGGACTCAGGGGCACACCTACAACACCACAGCCTGTCCACACTGTATCCTAAGGCATGTAAGGCTGCATTACCTTTTCTGTGTATGGGGGGTCAACATGTGGTTTTTGGGGTGGCACTTGGGGGCAGCCACTCACAGCTGTGCACGTGTTCATGGGGACAGGATCCTTTGTGTGTTGTGCACATGACCACTGTAATGTGCAACTGTTCATTTCAGAGCATGTGGCATGGTCACATTTCCAGGTTGTGTATGTGTATGTCATGTCACATACCCCCAGAGTCCCATGTAGGAAGGTATGTACGTCACAGGGTGACCCATTGCCACAATAGTGATGGCCCTCCACAGTCTGTGTGCATGTTGTGTTTCCGATGTCTCTGATTCCATGTGCACAATGGGAGACAGTCTCCACATCCACGTTGTTTGTGCATGGACTTTGATGTGCGTGTGTGTGTCACAGACGTCCATGTCTGTCCTGCGGAGGCAACAGGGGCCACTACCTGTGGGAGTCATGTTTGTTTTTCTGACGTGTACATGATACGCCATGTTATGCCAGTGTCCATGTGGCAAGACAGGGTCCCTGGGAATCTACCTGTCAATGAGCTGTGATGCCTGTGGCGCATCTGTCCAGACATGTCACTGTGGTGTGTGTTTGGAACGTGACAGCAGTAAATGGGTACTGGGACACAGCCTAATGGTTTCCCATAGCACAACCTGGAACCTGTTGTCAACACATGTTGAACTGAGATGTTAGATGATGGCCATGTGGGTGCCATATATGTCCATACAGAACGGCACACACATCAAATACTTGTGTCTCGTAATGATGTATCATGTGATATTGAGTATGGTCAATGCCACATATGTGGGGTGACTGACAATCTTTCTTTCTTAACTTATGCACTGCAGGGCACCAGCTGTCCATAGACCATTCCCTGACCTTGCAACGATGGTGGAACGTGACAGCATCCGACGGTACCGCTTCACCAGGCAGCTGATTGAGGATTTGGCAGTGCGCTTGGCCCCACATTTGCAACCTGGCCGGCCGTACCCTACAGCGCTGACCCCCAAGGTGAAGGTGATGGCAGCCCTACACTTCTTTGCCACCGGTACCTTTCAACACACTGTGGCGTCTGCTGGTGGGATGTCACAGACTATGTTCAGCCGTGTGCTACGCGATGTTTTGGAGGCAATGTTGAGATGCCTGAACCAGTACATCTATTTCCCTAAACGGCAACAACTCACTGACGTCAAGAGTGACTTCTATGCCCTGGGGAGGATGCCACATGTCATTGGCTCCATTGATGGGACACATGTGGCTTTGGTACCACCAGAGGCACATGAGCAGGCATACAGGAACAGGAAACATTATCATTCGATCAATGCTCTGGTGGTATGTCTTGCAGATATGAGCATCTCACATGTGTGTGCCCGTTTCCCTGGTTCGGCACACGATGCCTACGTGATGAGGAGTAGTCGCATCCCGAGGATGATGTCACAGATGCAGAACCAGCGTGCCTGGCTTGTCGGTGTGTACTGACTTTGTACCATTGTGTGTGTTCTGCTATGTTGTATTCCGCCCTCTTTTCCAACTCAGCTAATGTGCAATTGTCTGTCTGTAGGTGACTCCGGATACCCCAACATGCTGTGGTTGCTGACACCCCTCAGGAACCCTGTGACACCAGCCCAGATGCGCTACAATGAGGCACATGGTCGGACCAGGAGAGTGATCGAGCGGACATTTGGTCTCCTGAAGAGCCGCTTCCGCTGCCTGGACAAGACAGGAGGGGCCCTCCCATATGCCCCAGCAAAGGTGTGCAAGATTGTCATTGTCTGCTGCATGCTACACAACCTGGCAGTGCGGAAGGAGTTGCCTCTCATCCTGGATGACGATGACCAACATCCGCCACCTGTGGAGGATCCTGGCCTGGGCCACGATGCCAGTGATGATGATGATGATGATGGTGATGTCTGCATTTCGCCCTATGTGGGAAGGGTATGCCCAGACGTGGGTCCCGTGCTCACTACGCCACTGGAGTCAAGTTATCCTGGCTGATGAAGGCTGATAGCCTGAAACCGGTCCTAGGATGCTTGATTCCGGTCCAGGGAAGACATGGCTTGGCAGTTCGGTCTGGACTGTTCCCATGAGGCACAGGGTCAAGACTGATTTGCATATGGCTATGTCTGAACTGGGGTGGCGTGGTGAAGCAAAATAACGATGGATTAAACCCAGATCTGTGACTGGGGGTGAATGTTTGCCAATGTGCAGCATTCCGTCCATCATCTTGTGTGTTTTGCATTTCGCCCTATGTGGGAAGGGTATGCCCAGACGTGGGTCCCGTGCTCACTACGCCACTGGAGTCAAGCTATCCTGGCTGATGAAGGCTGATAGCCTGAAACCGGTCCTAGGATGCTTGATTCCGGTCCAGGGAAGACATGGCTTGGCAGTTCGGTCTGGACTGTTCCCATGAGGCACAGGGTCAAGACTGATTTGCATATGGCTATGTCTGAACTGGGGTGGCGTGGTGAAGCAAAATAACGATGGATTAAACCCAGATCTGTGACTGGGGGTGAATGTTTGCCAATGTGCAGCATTCCGTCCATCATCTTGTGTGTTTAGTATCCAGAGAGTTGTCATGCCAATGATGTGAGTTTGCGTGATATGTGTTGGTGGTGCTCTGGTGCTGTTTGAGTGTGGCCATGTGCTACTTGACTGGAAGCGTGCAGCGATGTGTCCTTACAGGTAGTCTGTACTCCCCAACAGTGTTGACATGCTAACTTGGTTTTCTGTGAGTATCTTGTGACATGTATTGGGCATGAGTATTGCAGTTCTGTCCTGTTCTTCAGTGCTTTTGACTGTGTGTCATGTCTGTCCTTCACAGGGTACTTTCAGAGTTGTTTGGTAAACTGTGATCCCCCGACACCATGATTCAACTTCCAGGGTGGAAGCAGTCGTTTCCCTACAGGTGATGTGCCACACACCCCTGGACTTTATTTCTTCTACACTTGTTGACTGTGTGGCCCCTGCCACATAGGATTACCTAGCATCTGTAGTGGAAACAACATGTTGCAAATGTGTAATAAACCTGTGCTTCACTTTGGGATGTGCGTTGTCTGTGGTCACACATCTGACTGACATGTGCTTACTGCACCTGTGGGCTAGTTAACACAGACTGTGAATAGGTGTGGTGTCTGTGCATTCCACTGTATTTCCTGGCAACATCAGTGTAGGCGATGAGTTTGATGGCCCTGGTGTGTATGTGTTGTGTAGCCCTAGTGGTGTGTCTCCCTCATATGTGTCACGTCGCCATGACTCACATGACGGTGTTGAACTTGCTGTAGCAGTTAGCAGGCACAGTGTCATTTAGCAGATCACCATCTCCATGACAGAAACCACGTTGGAATCACAACAGAGGCAAGTATGGTGTATTAGTGAGTTTATTTCCATACATGTGTGAGGATAGTGCACAGGATGGTGGGTGCTGTACATTGGGATTGGAATCCAAAGTTCCCAGATGAGTTGGAAGTCTTGGTAGCAGAAATGTCCTGAGTAAAGTCCAGTCATCTGATACATTGGGCCAACTTAAGCTCCCCATGTCATGTGGGAGAGTTGCGTTGCATTCGACAGGGTGAACAGTTTGCACACAAAGGAGAATTTCCAGAACAGGTGTTGGGTTCCTGGGGGATGTACATAGCCATCGGCCTCTCAGTTTTCCTTCCTCGGACGACCCCTCTTCTTTCGGGGGGACCCTCACGTGCAGGCTGCTGCGGTGCAGAGGACTCTCCGCCAGAGTCCTCCTCCCTCCCTGTGGCAGTTGCAGTTGTTGCAGCACCAGATGTTGTGGGCACACAGGGAGGTGTGGCCATGTTGGTGCTAATCTGGCGGAGGCATGTCAATATGTCCCTATGCACCGCTGTCAGTTCTTCCAATGTGTACCACTTGGACTCCATGCCAGACATGTGTGTCTCCACACGGGACATGTGTGTCTCCACACGGGACATGTGGGAGTCCAAGCGGGCATGATGGGCAGCCTGCTGCTGTTGAATGTCCTTGAGGATCCCCACTACCTGGCTGACCTCTCCGGTGCTATTCTGGTACGCATCAGCAATGCGTGCCAGTTGTGGGTCATCATGCAGTCCAGACCCCTCTGCAAACAGCGACCTATGTCTACCACCCCTCCCACCACCCCTGGCGACACGTGCGGGACCTGCGGTGGCACGCACAGGTGACCGTAGGCCCACTTGGGGGTTGTTACTGGGGTCGTTGTCCGTTGCTCCACGTTGGGCCGGGGTCCCTGTGCTGTTGTCATCGGTGGTCCTTGGTCTGTCCGTGTTGGCAGGGGTGGTCTGTGTGTTGGCAGTTGTTGGAGGGGTGGGTGCAGGGGGTGCAGATGTTGGTCCTGCTGGTGCTGCATGATGACTCACACCGGAGGGGCCAGGTAGGTCTTCACCATCCGAGGAGGGCAGAGGCTGTTCCACACCAGTGAGCTCAGTGTCCCCCGGAGCCTGGGACAAGGACTCCTCATCGTCTGCTGCTGTGTCCCCATCATCACCTGTTTTTGGAAGAGACACACAATGTATGTTATGTTTCTACAGGCATCAATGGTTCACACACCTGACAGTTGTGACTGTACCTCTGGATGCGGGCCTGTACATTGCATTGTCCTCAGTTGTCACAGTCAGAGATTGATATTGGTGTAGCACATTGTCCTGCCAACCTGAAGCTTTTCAATGTGAATGTTGAGGTGTGTGCATGGCCAGCATTGGTGGTATTTGGTGGACATCCGGCCCTCCTTCTCCCCCAGCCCAGTTATCCCACCATGAAGCATGCCACCCTTGCAGTGTGTGCAGGTTGACTCTCAGGATGTCAGTCAGTGGTGTCCTGCTGTTGGTTGTTGCACAGTTCCCAGCAGGGCCTTGTGCTCCCCACAGCTGAGGCCAGTGTCAGACATCTTTGAAGTGGCTTTTCACTGCCTGTGAGGTGTGCATGCTTCAGTGTGAGCTTGCTGGGCCATGTGGGTGGGGGATGTTGAGCTGTGACTACCACTCCCATCATGCTATTGCCTACACCCCCTTCCCAGCATGCCCATACTTCCTTCTTTTTGACTCTGCTTCCCTGTGGGGTAGTGTGCCTGTGCTGGCAGGATGGCTGACAGTGTTGTCCTGGCGTTTGTTTGGCTACAAGTCCCAAGAGTGTCCCTGTGCTTCACACAGGATAACCCAGGGTGGTGGTTCTTTGTGGGATATTTAATTGGAGTGTGAGGCATTGCATTCTCCCAGGTGAGTTGTGTGGAGTTTGTGTTAAGGGGGTGTGTAAGAAAAGCTGCTTGTAACTATGGTCATAGCTGTCAGTCCTCCTTCCCACCCAGCCAGATATCCCACCATGGAACGTACTTCCATTGCAGGGAGTGCAAGTTGGCTTTCAAGATGTCAGTCAGTGGTGTCCTGCTGTTGGTTGGTGCACAGTTCCCAGCAGGGGCTTGTGCTCCCCACAGCAGTACCCAGTGTCAGCCATCTTGTCAGTTGTTTTCCACTCCTTGTGATGTGAGCATGGTTCAGAGTGGTGTTGATGGGCCAATTGTGAGGGTGACCAATATCTGTGACTACAACTCCCATCATGCTATTGCCTACACTGACTTCACCAGCATACACAGAATTCCTTCCTTTCAGTGAGCTTCCTGTGAGGTGGTGTTCTAGTGGTGGCAAAATGTCTAACTGTGTTTGTTGGTTATATTTGTGCCACTGCCTTGCTGTATTTGTAGTTAGGTTTGTACATATCATGACACAGTTACATATCACTATGAGATAGCATGTATTGTGTTTATCTGACTGACAGACAAATCTTGGGGTGATTATCTTTTGGTTGCTGTGGATTTGCTAAGGGTGCATGGTTTGACTATCCCCTTGACAGTGATGTGTGTGTATTGTCACACAATATTGGGTATATTAGTTGTGTACTCACCAGGCTCTGGGATGTTTGATAGTCCATATACGCTCACTGGTGGTAGGATGGCCCGCACCTTCTCCTCCCAGGGCCAGAGGTATAGTGGTTTGGCAGGAGGGCCACTGCTGGTGCGCTGACTCAAGATGTAATCCTTCTTTAGTAGGTCCCTGACCCTCCTGCGCACATCATACCACCTGTCCTGGATGTCTTCCTTTGTGCGCAAACATGGTGATTGTGCGTTCACCCTGTCGACGATCCGCTCCCACATCTTGGTTTTCTGCGACATGGGGGTCTGTTGGACCAATGTACCAAACAACTGTGGCTCTACCCTGAGGATCTCATCTACCAGGACTTCCAATTCACTGTCTAGGAACTTTGGATTCTTCTTTGGGGGCATGGTGATGGGTGGTGGTGGTGATTGATGTGTGTCTGTGTGCAAGTGAGGGTGTGTGAGTGTAGGTTTTGCTGGGTGTATGTGAGGTTGCTATTTGTTGAGGTGCTAATGGTGTGTGGCTTGTGTTATGGATGAGCTGTGAGTGTGTCTGTGGTTGCTGTCTGATGGTGTTCTGTGCTGGCAGGTCAGTTGAATTTGCAAAGGATCATGGTAGGGATGTGTGGCCTTTATATAGGTGGAGTTGGGGGTGTGTCCTTGTTCCATGTTTTTTTTCCCTGTATTTATTGACTTTGTCATTGCTTGTTTGGCCCTTTTTTTTGTATTTTTTCCTTTGTATTTTTTGTGCATGTAGGAGACGTTCTTCTGACCGAGTAGGACGCTGCAGTTGTCTCGTGTGAGCTTCTCCGAGTCGTTCACGCTGTGTTTCTGCTAGGTTTATTGTGCGGCGTATGCGTCGGTCGCTGAGTATTGGCTTCCTTCGGCTGGCTTTTGTATGCGTGTCGGTCGTACGGCTTGAGCTCCGTGCGACTCGGTCTGGTTTTCCACGCATTACATCGTACTGCGCGGGTCGGAGATCGCGGGTACGTTTCGTTCGGGTTCATTCCTGGTGCGTGTCGGTTGGTTCGATTCGCGTGGTTTCCCGGCCGGATAGCTGGTTTCTGTGCGGTTCGGTCGTTCGGCTTGTGTTCCGTATGAGTCGGTCGTGATTCACATGCATTTCATCGTACTACCCAGGTCGGGCAATGCCGGTACATGTCGGTCGGACTATATTCCCATACTGAGTCGGTCGGTATGTTTTCCGGCCCGAATCGGAATCGGCCCCTAAGTTTCTCCCAAGCACCGTCAACCTTTAGTTCAGCCAAATCTTCTCGAAGATTCGTAATGTTCTTAATATACCCCTCCAAACTCTTACTCTTATCAGGTATATAGGTACAACATTGTTGAATCTTTAACATATTACAGACTCCACCCTCTTTGGCCAATAATACATCAAGGGCAAGTCAATTTTGTAAAACCATTGACCTAATTGCAACCATCTCAGTATCAATCATCAAGAAACCACCGGCAGTATCTGTTGATAAACGATCAACCACTGTGGACAATTTTCTAATTTTGTATGAGTTTAATATGACTCCAACTGAAGGTATCAATGCTCCAAAAATATCTCCCACTATTTCTGAAAAACTCGCTCCTCTCTTATTACATATTAGTCCATTCTTTATTTCATTGATTCTATCATTTGTATCCAAGTGGTACACCTTTGGAAACACAATGCCAATATAGCAACATCCATACCAATATGCAGGCAACCTATAGTACGCATTCTTACCACACACATAATACATTCCTGGAAAGACAGGATCTGTTCCTCCTTTTATTCCCCATCCTCCCGTAATTAGGAAAGTATGATCGCACTCACTAGAACCAATGGAATAATTGTTATAATCAGTTTTTAATCTAAGTAAGCAAAGCTTCCCTCTATGATGCCAGTCCAGGGTCATGGCAGCGTATGTCTCACCCTTTTTGTAATCTCCTTCTCTGAAAGCCCATGGAGGTACATGAGACTTTTGCTCAGCAGCCTTTCTCTTGAAATCCTGCCTTCTGTCCTCTAATATGTTAATGAATTCTATTTCTTCAAACTGCAGTCTACATGAGCGTATAGTATATCTATTGTTTTTGTTGGATGGAAAAATTCCCCCATATATTCTGCATTTTCAGCACTTTTTACTCTATTCATGTTCTTTCTAATAGGAATTTCTGAAAACACTAAATCCATGTTAGAATAATAATATTGTAAGCTACCTCTCTCGTAAAATAGACTCGTTAGAACAGTACAAGACACTCCATATGTTAAAGGTAGGTGATGGTAAGTCACCCCTCTGAGACAGACGATGGTAATTGCATGCACACATAACAATCTCTCGCATCCATCGTATCAACATACTCATACAACAATTTAGTAAAAACATTTAACGAAAAGTCATTAATTGATTTATCTTGATGGTAGATGCTGTCACCTTCCATTTTTTCTATATTAGTATGTGAGTTTTCTTTAAGACTTTTAGAATCTACTTTCTCACTCGTCACACCATTAGTATTATTTTTATGGTTAGTTACCATTAAGACAGTAACAATAACAATTAGTGTTAACCACACCAACATTAGTAATAAAATATTAAATAAGCAAGCATTAATACATCTACGTTTAAACCTATGATTTTGATATCCAGTCTCTGTTATTTTTGCCATTTTAAGGGGATTTTTTTTTTATATCAATTCAAAAAGAAAAAACTAGGAAAAAAACTAGAAAAACTATAAAACTATCTAAGTAGTGTATCCAAACACTTCAAGCCTTTTTCTTCTTTCTTCAACCCCTTTTTCTTTTTTTTATATCTTTTTCACAGCCTTTGATTAAATTTCTTCTTTTAGTTCTCTTTATTTCTTTGAACGGATTCTTTCATTTTCTGCACCCTTTAGTTTACACAGTTTTTTTAGAGTGGTTTAAAACCATTTTCTTCACTTTGTTTTGTACCAGTATCTTCTTTGCTCTGATCTGTATGCTCAATTTCTTCCAATACCACATATGTCCATTCTGGAGCTGTGTGTTTTCTGTTCGGAACTCTTACTCTCTTAGTTTTCCAAATTAATTCTTCTTCTAACTCACTTTGTTCTGTTTTATTTGGTACTTCAACTATCGTGTCTGGTATTTTCTTTTTCAGAGTGTATTTCAGTCTTTTCACTCCTTTTGGCCACACATCACCTTTTCTTGCTCTCTTAACTTGCACAGTTCCCTCTGCGTCAGTGTCAAGTTCGCAAGTTCTTTTATTCAGTTCTTTTCTTTGTTGTACTTGCTCTTGATTCTCATTTAACACTCCTTCATCATTACTTTCAACAGCAGTCTTACGAGACCCAGTAGCTGGTGCCCACTTTATTCGACTTTGTTCTCGATCATTCACGTGTTCAACATTCTCAGAATCTGTAGCTTCAGACTCCATGGTTTCACGTTCTACAGCTTCTGGCTCTTCTTGACTCTCCGCCAGTCTCTGCTCTTCTTCTTCTTGTCTTTCAAGTGGACTTGTCGTTGTCACCAGAATTATCTGGTATGGGCCATGCCATCTAGGTTCCAGACACGACTTTCTCACATGTTTCTTCACCAGGATCCACTCTCCTGGATTTAAATCATGTGCTTGCTCTTGCTGTGTTGTGGTTGCACCTTCTCCAACCTGATGAGACACAGAACACACCACATCAGCCAATCCTTTGCAATAATCAAGCACCAAATCATCAGTTATATTCATCAGTTGATTTGCTGGTACAATCGGCTGTCTCATTGCTCTCCCCATTATCACTTCATGAGGGGATAATCCAGTCTTTTTATCTGGAATGCTTCTCAGACTCATTATTACCCAGGTAAAGCATCTGGCCGTTTCAGTGCTGTGGATGCACACACTTTTGAGAGTCTTGATTTAATGGTGCCATTAATTTGCTCGACCACACCTGAGGCTTCTGGTCGATAGGCACAATGCAGCTTTTGCTCAATTTGTAATGCTGCGCAAATCATCCAAATTATTTCATTATTAAAATGAGTACCTCTATCCGTTTCTAAAGAGACTGGAAATCCAAATCTAGGAATGATCTCTCTCAAAAGCAATTTAGCAACTGTTAAACTATCATTTCTTCTTGTTGGATATGCTTCTACCCAACGAGAAAACAGACAAACAACAACCAGCACATATTTCAGTCCATTACAAGGAGGCAGCTCTATAAAATCTGCCTGGAATCTAGTAAAAGGACCTGCTGCTTTCCCAATCCGCCCCCAACTGACAACAGTCTTTCTACCTGGATTCTGCTGCTGGCACACTACACATCTCTGGCAAAGCCTCTCTGCAATAACCCTGAACTTTGGATTGTACCATGACTGTTTGAAGAGCCTAATCATAGCAACTCTTCCCACATGTGTCACTCCATGGTACATCCTTGCAAATTGTGAAAGTAAACAGTCTGGCATTACTGGTCTATCATCCATGTACACCCATATTTCATCTTCAGGTCTCTTTGTACATCCTGATATAATCCAAATTTCTTTCTCTTCTTCACTAGCTTCTTCTTCTTGCAATTGTCTAACTTCATCCCATGTTTCTACAGAAGAGAACATCAAGTGACAATTTGTATTCTTTTTTTCTGCTCCTTTATTAATCGAAACCGAATTTTGTGCACAGAAACGAGCCACTTGGTCTGCGTATCTATTGCCTCTAGTCACATAATCATTTCCTGATTTATGTGCTTGACATTTGACCACTGAAATTTCTTTAGGCAATTGTAATGCATTCAGCAAATCTTTTACATCTTTGCTGTTTCTAATCGGGGATCCTGAAGAAGTCAGAAATCCACTTTGCATCCACAATTGACCAAAATCGTGCACCACCCCGAAACCATATTGACTATCCCTAAATATAGTTATCCTCAAATGTTTGCCAATTATACAAGCCCTGGTCAAAGCGACCAATTCAGAAATTTGAGCTGAATTTATCCCTCTTAGACAAGATGCTTCAAGAACCATGGCCACTGTACATACTGTATATGAAGCATGCAACGCACCCTTTTCATCTCTCAGACACGAACCATCTACAAACATCACACAATCTGATTCTCGCAATGGTGTATCTTTTATGTCAGGCCTTGGTTTCGTACACAACTCTGTCAATCCAGACAATCATGATCTGCTTCATCTTTTACTTCTTCACAACTCGAACTCGGCAACAAAGTCGCTGGGTTCAGTGTCGTGCATCTTGTTACTGTCAGATTCTCAGCACCCAGGATCACTCTCTCATATCTAGTCAAATGACTACTTGTCATTTGCTGTGTCCTCGTCCTTGTTAGCAAAATCTCAACAGAATGTGGCACATACACTCTCAATGGATGTCCCATCACAATTGATTCACTCTGCTCCAGACTCACACAAGTAGCAGCCACTGCTTTCAAACAACCTGGCAACGCTGCAGCCACTGAGTCCAAAGTAGCAGAGAAATATGCCACCGGACGACGCGCCATTCCATGTGTCTGCGTCAAAACTGAAACTGCACATCCATCCTTCTCACAACAGAACAATGCAAATTCTTTAGAATAATCTGGCATTCCCAATGCAGGTCCTCGACAAAGACTATCTCGCAACTCAACAAAAGCCTTCATGCTTTCTTCATCCAGTTCGATCGGATCGACTACATCTTTGTGAGTCAATCTCTGTAATGGCTTGGCTATCAGTGAGAAACCACTGATCCACTGTCTGCAGTATCCAACCACGCCCAGAAACATTCGAACTTCTTTCTGTGTTCTGGGAGGACCCATTTGCAAGATCACAGCAATTCGATCTTGTCATACTTTCCTGACTCCTTTCTCAATTTTGTGTCCCAAATATTGAACCTCTTTTTGACAAAACTGCAATTTTGCTGGTGACACTTTATGCCCACCTACTGCCAAATGGTTCAGTAGAGCAATTGTGTCTGTCACACATGCTTCTCGTGTCTTTGATGCCACCAATAGGTCATCGAAGTATTGCACCAATACTGAGTCTTCTGGCATAACCAATGACTCCAGATACTTTTTCAAAATCTGATTGAAAATTGAAGGACTCTCTGTATATCCTTGAGGAACTCGGCACCATGCCAAGACACGGTCTCCGAACCGGAAAGCGAAAAGATTGGCTATCTTGATGCAAGGGTATCGAGAAAAAAGCTTGACACAAATCAATCACTGTGAACTATTCCGCGTCACAGGGAATTTGGTAAAGAATTACTGCTGGGTTTGGCAATATCGGACAACAAGGCACTACAATCTTATTAATTTTTCTCAAATCTTGCACAATTCTGTACTTGCCACTCGGTTTTTTAATTCCAATAATAGGTGAATTACAAGAACTCCCTAGTATTTCTCTCAGAATACCTTGTTGAATCATTTGCTCAATTACAGGAGTAACTCCCTCTGAACTCATTTTATACTGTGGTGTTTTCGGAAATTCTGCACCTTGTTTGACCAAAATTTGAATTGGATCAACACCCTTCATCAATCCGATGTCTTTCCCTGAAAATCCCACACATCAGTCGTTACAGTATCTCTAAATTCAACAGGCAAATCCTTTGCTGTAAATAAAGGATACAAATCATTCACTTCTGTCCCTTGTCTTGCTAACATCACTTTGAAAGCAACATCCTCATCTGGTGTTTGAAAAGCAATACCATCTGGTGTACAGTAGATGGTACAATTTATCTTGCATAACAAATCCCTACCTAAAAGGTTCACCGGACTCATATCGCATACCACAAACCGATGCAAATCTCTAAATTCTCCAATATGAACCTCCATTGGTTTGGTCACAGGAGTTCTAATATACTTATTTGAAACTCCTACGACTTGGATAGTTTCTCCCGAGAGGGGTAGGTTTGGAATTTCTGCTGCTCTCACAGTAGAACGGGAAGTACCAGTGTCCACAAGGAATGTAATATCATTACCTTCCACTTTCCCATCCACAAAAGGACCTGATTGATCTACCTCTAGAGATGCGCCAAGCACGCACTGTTCCTCCCCCTCAGGCACCGTCATTGAGATGAATCTGAATCACTCTCAGGACATTGCAACCAATATTGCGAAACCATTTGTCCATTTTGTTTCTTACCAATTTGTTCACTCGAGTGAAATCCAGCATTCGCACTGTATCTCTGTCCCTGAGCATTCACATTATTTGGCATTGGAGCTTGAGGCACTTGTACCTGTTGTACCTGTGGTGTAACTACCTGTTGCTGTTGCAGCTGTTGTTGATTCACAACCACCTCAGTCAACATCTGTGGATTAGAATTTTGAACCATTCCATTATTTTCTAACAAGAACTTACACTCGTTCTTCCAATGTCCTAACCTGCCGCACGCATGACAAGGGAATTTCCTCTTCATCTCTTCATTATTATTTCTACCTCTACCCTTTCCTGGTAATTGCACTTGAACACCACCATTCGGTACAACACTCAAACCAGGTACCTGACCATTTTGAAAATTCTGATTCTGTCCTTTCATTTGAAAACCTGTTTGAGAATAATCAACAAAATTCCCATTTTTCTGCTGTGCCGCTTTCACTTGCGCCCACATTATTTTCTCTTTCAATTTCTTATGCCTAGATTCAATATCATCACTACAATACTTTGCATACCTCAGTATTTCATCCACTGTTTTGTTCTGCCAACAAATCAAATGCTGCTGAATCATATTAATAATTTCAGGTTTCAATCCAAACACAAACTTATACACAAAATGTCCCATATCTTTGTCAGTTATGCTTTCAAAACCACTATATTGTTTAAACACCTGTAAAAGTCTCTCGTAATAGGCATGTACTGTTTCTTTTGACTCCACCACATTCTTCACATTTTAGCTATCAGGGTACATTGTGACCTCAGGATAGCACCTCTATTTTTATTGGGTCAAGGGACCACAACCCAATAAATATTTCCCTGGTTCCCTTAGACTCTTTTACTCTCACTTCTGTCACCGCCCTAGTTTTGAAAATCCCCTACATGCACTCATCTAATGCCTTCTACGAATCAAAAGATCTCTGATAAAGAGCCCCCAGACCTGTCAAGCATTGCAGCTCCGGCTTGACGAGGAGCGCCCTATGATGAAGCATGACACCCTACCGGGTGTGTGAGGGCACTAAGATCTGACCACTCGGATCCCCTATGATCCTCCTAGTCGGTCCTTTGTTTCCAGCTGGCTAAGGGATTCATTTTCCCTTAACTTTCCCTTGAGAGGAACTACTCCAGTTGAAATGTTTTGTAACACGAGTCTAGGAGGAGCACGGATGTAGGACCTCACTAAATATTGCTCTTCGTCCCCCTCTTGATTATACATGTATTCTGTATATTGCCACTGCCTCATTTACTGGTTGGGTTAAACAAATATTTTAATACTCACAAAGACTCCCAAAGGCTACCTGGAGCATCCAACCATGTCCCCATAGATTACCATTAGCCATATCTGCACGAGGCATGTATTACAATCATTACTGCCTGTGGACGGTGACAAATGCAATTTGCCAGATTGGAACATTAACTTAAGAGACACTTATATGGACTGGTACAGATTTGGGACAGTGGTGACTTTAAAGTGATTTGGGGTGTGGGAACTTATTGGAATCTCAAAGGTGGTGACCTATGCAGGAGTGAAACTCTTCTCTGACTTACAAAATGATTTAGATATTCATAGATAAGACAGACCTTGTTTACCTAGGGACTTGACGGATCACTTTACAGGATCACTTGTCTTTAGAAGCTAAGGTATTGATGGACAAAGCAGACTGTCTCCAAAATATACAGAACTGTGACTCAGAATTTAACTGACAAACTTTCACAACTGAGAAACAAATGGACCACAGACCAATTGAGGATGAAGCCCCATTGTACCTTTGATAGGTGGCTATTCAGTCCACCATTTAGCTAATTCAGCAGTAAATTTTACATAGGATTTATTTCCACTAATCGAGCCTTTCACGCAGCATAGAGATGCCCTGCAATCCAAGACTTTTGAATAAAGGTCTACGCGGAATTAACAAGTTTGCTGGGTATATAGTCTACTCTAATCCTTAAAATGGCACTGTTAGGTTTAAACGATGAATTAATGGTGCCCAAATACAAAATGGTGTTGTGCTGCTTGGGTCTGAGGAGTGCACACAGGCATATAGCTAAGGAATGGGGTAATGTTAACATACTGCATATGAACACCTGGATAGGGGGGATATAGATTGGCGTATGGTCGTATAGAAATCTATATACAAAGGGCGGGGATGACCCAGTAAATGGCAACAAATATGGAGGTCCTGGAATGTTTAACTAGCACACAGCAGTTTTCCTGTGATTATATTTATCTGGAAAATTTGGATGGGAAAGATGTTAATAATGTGACGTGGTGCTGCATGGGCATTATATGCCAAATATATGGTTCACTTCATTCTACTAAATAAACATATACGTATTACAGATGGATGACAAACGTTTGGGCTGTGCTTCTCTTATTTAAGATGGCTCTGATGTATATGCAAAATTTGTCTTTGAATTATATAATAAAATAAAATATTTTGCCCCAAAAGATATACATAGTGCCTATATTCTTCAAAACATTAGCATTTATCTCATTGATGGTACAATACAGTTAGCCCCACAAGGGGAAAGTCCTTCTGAGGTATTGCATGAATCCATATTTTGACTGCCCTATCTTACCAACTAGTAAAAAAAGTACTACTTATTTTCTAAGTTGTAACTTAGAGGAGATCTATTATAAGCTATTTACTGTGTCATGATGTATCTGGATTTAGCCCAATATCTCACCCTACAGTAAGCCATGACTTCTTTGCTTATCCTAGAGAGCTAAGTTCCTAAACGGAGTAACACTTTTATCCAATTCAAGTGCAATCGTACCTGGGGCTCTGAGAGGTGTGTTCCCAAAATATCAAGGATACAATATTGTCTGACAAAAATATTGTGTCCTAAATACTGTCTGCGAAAATATTGCCTTATTGGAGTTAATAACAGCCAATAAATAAATCCGATGGGACAATATGTTTGTAAAGGATATTTTGGAAATTACATTTTTGTCTGAAATTATTTCTGTATACAATTTTCTGACATTTAACCGTCTGAGACACCAGCAATAAACAATAGAATACACCATGGATATTGTCCAGTAACCAAAGATGGCACCAGGAGCCCGAGATAATATTCCAAATGTACTCTACAGATTTCCAAAATGAGGTAAAATAAACAGCCTAATTCAGGCAATGCAGATATGACCGCAAACAAGAATGTGTATCTTTGGCCTGTTCACAGGACAGTTGTCTAAGTCCTGCATCTCTGCTCTGTGAAGAGGTTCATGGAACATGGCAGAGTATGAGGGCCACCAGGCCTGTCTTAGTCTGGACATTTATTAAAATTATTAACTAAAAGTTTGTATTCTGCCTTGTACTCATTGTTAGAGAGATGCCCTGGTAACACATCCTGAGCCCCCTTCACATCACAAAAAAGAACCAATATGATTTATTTATTTAGTTAGTTAGTTAGTTATTGTGCATCTTGTAGCCAGTTCAGATCACTCACTTACACTTGAGGTAACACGGTCGGGTATATAATTTCCTATCAGAATTGTTTTTTTGGGGGTAAGTTAAATACTCTGCTGTACAATAGCTTCTCGTTTAAACTGGTGACACTGATCAAGGAAGCGGTGTGTTTACCAGTTATCTCCTTATGTCTGCCCTTCTATGTATTGAAGAGTGAAAGGGATGATCCCTCTGGTACTGTGCAAGTGAATGGGACTAACCAAGGGCCAGAGTCTTAGCAGGTGTCCTTGCTTCAGAATGTCTGGATCCCATGCAGTGCCCTGTGATTTCTAGTCACTCCTCAAGTTTGTTTTGTTTGATGCCACCATGGTCCACCGTGTAGTAAGAAGAAAGAGGTCAAGTAGAATGAAGGCTGTCTTCGCATAGTGTGAGAAGGATGGTTTCTCCTCCAGGTTTCCTAGTCTTACTGTTGTGACAGGTAAAAAGTACAGATGTTATAATACTGATCATATTTAACACTTGGAAGTTAAGTAGCAGATGTGAAGATATAGGAATGACAAAGAAAAATATAAACATAGTGATCACTTCTGTATCTCAAAACCTGGTTGGTTTTTCTTGCCAATGCTTTCACAAACGTCATTGGCCGAAAGGGACCAAATAAGTGACTTAATACTAGGACGTTTTGCGCTCGAGCTAATGCAAAATGTGCATTCAGCTTAAGCAAACTTTGCCCCTGCCTTAATAACAGATAAATCTACCTGGCCTATTTACCTGTGAAAATGGACAGGATTTCTCTTTGTATTAAGTGATACATTTCCGTTCACCCAATCTGCGACCTGGTTTCCATCGAGGTGTTTTCGCCTCCTGTAATCCCCTCCTTTTGTTTTTGTGTGACCTGGCTCATGTCAGACAATAGAAGGATCTTACTTCCTGGATATTGGATTTCCTCGTGTGTTCTTGCTAAGTTCAAAAGTGCATGTCTGTCCACAAGCGCAATAAATGCTACCCCAGCAGAGCTGCTTAAGAAATAACAAGTTGGCAGTCGGTGTACTGTGTCAGACAAAGAGAACTTACAGTGCATATGTAGTCTGAGGATCTCTCATGCAAATACAAGAGTTAGCCCTTGATCCAACCAGTGGATACAACACAACCTCAACGCTCAGCGATTGGGCAGTTGAAGTCAACACAGAGGGAGGAATATATTGGTTCTTCTCTCATCACACTCTGCAGAAGCCAATTGGAAGCAAATAATATTTCCCCACTTCACTAAAGGTGCACTTCTATGTCAAGCATTGTATAATGGCACCAGAATGAACCTATCAAACAAAAAATGTTTTCCTTTCCTGCTCTTAGCACATAAATAGGCCCGGAAACGGTGAAATCTGCCTGCATGACTATCTCGTTGCATCCATAGGAGTCACACCTTCCCAGGCGTGGTACCCAAGGTTTGGATGGAGCTCCTGTCTTACTGGAGGGACGAAAAATAAGTCTAGTGCCCCCATACTCTTTGCAGGACAATTTTTTTTGTGTACTTTCCATTGACTCTTGCCCCATTCACACTCTGTTTTTGCTGATGATGGGAGAAATCAGCATGTTTCAGGCTAGCTTTGGTAGAACGTCCTTATTCAGGCATCCTGCCACCTCTCAAAAATTCCATACATTCCCTCAGCAGCATGCATGTCAATTGTTTGCTCCTCTATGGCCTGCTGGTGCTCACTTATTAAGACACTAGCTGAGCGAATGTAGCCCCGACACAGCAGTGCATTTCAGTAAAGAAATCTTGAGAAGGTCTCATTCTTTTCCAAGCTGACAGGCATCACCTGAGCATCAGTGCTCAGATCTCCCGATCCCCTGTTGACATTGGCATGGACTGGTATAATTTCCATCCACCCACTTGTCCAAAAGATCTCAGAGCAGGAGTATTGTGACCTCCCCCTCCAAATCCCCATCAACCACAGCAGCAGGTCATTGATGATGGCATCAGCTCCAAGGCAGTGTGACATAAAAATTATGTTCTAGGATACATTATTCTTTAAGATAAATGAGAATGTGCTATTTGTGGCTAGTTTTTTGTTAATTCAGCATGTCCTTTTTTGTTTAACATATTTACGTATGTGGACTAAGGCACAGACAGGGCAGCGGTGTGTCAGGACAGACCTATGCGTCAGAGCACGGATGTATACATCTTAATATGTACCAGACTCATTTAAAGTCCATTAAAAGTGCCCTTCAACACCTCTTCTCTTGTGGGATAGTTGTAAGTGTACCAGCTTATGCTGTAGCCAGAGACAGCATAAAACCCTGTATTTCATCTTTGTGTAAATTCACAAATGAAGAGATGGAGTGTGAACTTATAGCTTCTCCTCCTTTCATCCTGTGAGTCCCTGTCATCATTGAGTTGTGTGTGTTGTGTGTGTGTGTTCGAGTAATCCTGTAGATAACCTCCTTCACAATCTCTCTATTTATCAAGGATGATTCACGTTGTTCTGCTAGGTCATTCATCTTGAACATGTGGGACGCACCCCCTGGATGCTTTCAACACTATGCCAGGGACCTACAACAACAAGCATTTGCAATGTAATAGGTCTCGCATTTATGAGAGTTTTAGCTATTGGCATTGTAAATGACAATGCCTTTTTGTATGTGTTGTTTTTAAAACAGATAAATAAAAGGCATTGTCATTTGCAACGCCAATAGCTTAAACTCTCGCAAATGCAAGACCTATTGCATTACAAATGCGCGCTATAAAAGATTTTTATAAAGCGTTAGGAGAGAGCACAGCGCTATTTGAGAAAATAGTGCTCGAAGGCTGTAATTAAAGCCTACTGAGCAACAACACATGTAACAGGGGGTGTCGCCATGGGAGGTTACAAAATGAGACAAGGCGGTACTAAGGAGGGACTACTAAGCCTTTTGACCAATGAACAGCCACCGTTTACAGTGGACAATGACACAAGCCAATGAAAAATATGGGCGGAACTTCAAGTCCCTGCCTCAATACAGCATGCCTGGCAGAGCAGCGCATGCGCTGCCCAGGCTCGACCTAAAAAGACCCTGATGTGCACGTTGCATGCAGCTCCAGCCATGTTAGCATCACATTCTCTGCTTTGGGTTGTAAATAAGGCTCCCTGTTTTCCGTTTTTACTGATTTTTACAGATAAATACAGACAGAAAACCATTTATTTTCTTGTCTTTATTTTTAAATGTGGATAAAAATGGAAATTGGGTGCTTTTTGAGTGATTCTAAATACACTTTGCCATGACTGCCAGGCCAATAACTGTGTGAATTGATAGGTAAGGGGGTAAAAAAAGAAAGGGATTTTAGTAAAGAGGCTTAAACGGCAGTAGATATGCACAAGACTGTTACTGAAATGTGCATATTTTCATATAAGTGCATTGATTTATCTTCTGCGAGTGTTCATATCACTGAAACCTGGCAGGCATTCAAGCATGACTGCATATTTATTGGTTAAATAAATGTGGAAATATACCAGTTTCAGCTTTATTTTTTTCACAAAACCCATAATAAATATGGATAAATACAGATAAAGTTGACAAAAAATAAACATGGATAAATACAGACAGAAATGTCAACAACAAAAAAAATACCATAAAACCGGGAGCCCTAGTTGTAAACCAGAGCAGAGATTAACAAAAGAGAGATCCCTTCTCCTTCTTTATTGTAGCTCTTCAGGGGCCCAGAGTAGGTGTGAACAGCTAACGCTCCGCTGGGGGCTCAGCATGTCATCAGGGGAAAACCAAGGAACTGCGACTTGTAGGTCTGCATGCTTGACAAGACATCAGAGAGGGAAAGCATATTATCTTGGCTCCCTAACAAGAACAAATCAGATACCAGATGAACATAGAGACGAGAAATATGTTGCAACATGTTTGCCCTCTATGGATGGACTGCAGCATGTCCTTTAAATAAAATGAAATGCATTCTGTAAAGACGTTTATGTGCATATCTAAGCTTATAAAGACAACAGGCATAGTACACAATACACACAATTGTTTTGACACTTAATAATATCACTACCCCAGTCAGTGACATTCATTTTATTTATGTCAGAAGGATGGGAGACCTGCAAGGATTCAAACTTACGACAAGAAGGTTACATGAATAGGATTGCAACAGGTACATAACCCAACAAACTATTTCCCAGGACTACAACTTGTGGCCTACAGGTTACCCAAGGATTTCTGCAACAACTGCATAAACGCACTGAGATATCTTACTAAGATTTGAACTTGTGAACTGCAGATCACACACATGTAGAACAATAAAAAGTAAGTCTATTGAAGCAAGTTGCATGTAAATTCATGCAAAGATAAAAGTCCTGTTCCGGTTAGAAAGGTTTAAAGTAAGATTTTGCCTGAAGTAATGTGGTGTCCAAAACCTAAAGCTTAGTAGCTTGCCCCAATGCACTATCAGTGCAGGTGGCTGGGGACTTTGGGATGAGAAGCCACGTCATAGCCCAGGCTTTCAGAACGTTACATGGGCTGTGAGAGCTGTCAAATGGGATCTGGAGGGACAGTGAAGGGTCTCTAAAGGTTCTCAGGTCCCCATCGGAGAGTCGGATGATCACTTATGGAACAAAGTGAGGGTGTGAGGGCTAGAAGATGCACTTTCCAGGGATGGGTGACAGGCTTTATGAATCAGTAGAGGAGGCATCAGAAGAACTTGTAGCATCAAGGTTGGGGCTGAGGGACTTGGTGGTCTCCCTAGAAGGTTTCAAAGGGATAGCTGATGGCCTGTGAGAGTTAAGTTGCGTCTCTCTGGGTGAGGTAGGGGTGTCTTTGGTCCTCTGAGGGCCGGCAGTAGGTAGTTTATGGACCGGTAAGGGCAAGCTGTGGATGTTCTCAAGAAAGACAGATAACCAGTAAAGGGGATTACCAGGCTTAGTTATAGTAGAGTCGGTCTGAGCACTGGCAAATTGATGGCTGGGGGCTAATGGCCTACCTGAGTGCCAGCTCAGGAGTGTTCACCATAAATTGGTGGGCAGCCGGTATTTCCTGAGAGCAGTATGAGGGTTTCAGGCTGGCTGAAGTCTAGCTTGGGATCTCTTAGAATTGGCTGACGGTCTTTTAGTGTTGGCTGGTTTATGAGAGCTAGAGGAGCATTTATGAGGGCTAGTTAAGGGGTTATGATACCTGTAGCCATTCTGTGATGGCAAGCTGAAGGCCCTCTAAACATATGGCTGATTGCGACTACCAGGAACTAGCAGACTTTTATTGAGGAGGATGGCCTGCAACCGGATGACAGAGGACCTCTGGAAGATGACAGATTCCCCAGCCACAGGCCAGTGACCTAGAACTCTTGAGGAGGGCCCTGACCCTAACATCCCTCCTTATACCTTGGCCAGGGCAGGAGGACCTCGTAGTGGGTCTCATTCTCCACACAAAGGATGGAAGGGCCCCATAGAATACTCCTGAAAGGGCCGGACTGGGGAACCAAAAGCAGCCCTGGTAAAAATTGATAAAAGCAGCGCCACTCCATTCTGCTCCTCGTTTTAGCTCTCTCTTTCCAGCAGTCCATTTTCTCTCTCCTTCTCTCCTCTCTCTCCCTCTTTCCCTCTTTCCCTCTCTTTCTCTCTTTCGCTCTCTTTAAAACCCCTAGTTCCTGCTGGAGCTCATTTCTGCTGGAGCTGGTGAAAGTGAAAGAGCCACCAGTAGAGGCCCAGGGCTTTCAAAACCTGCCTTCAATGGCCAGTCCAGCCTGCCCACACCTGCCTGCACACATGAAGCTGGGATTAGTTGGCCTCCACAGTATGACCTTGTCCTCACCCCTGGCATTCTGCTGCACATTATATCTGTCCTGTCTGTGAGTTAAGTTTGCAGTCTGTTTCTGGTGTTGTACCTGTTTTCGTGTAAGGGAAGTTACCTGCTGCTCCCTCTGCAGTTCCTCTTCTGTGCATGAGAAAAGATTTGCACTATTGATGCCCCTGCTGTGGTTGTTTGTGTCATATTATGTAGCAAATATTTTTTAAAGTGGTGTTTGACCAAAGTATATCGGCCCTAAGATATATATATATATATATATATATATATATATATATATATATATATATACACACACTATATAATGTCAAAAAGCCTGGAGAGTCCTGGATCATCCTTTTTCATCTGTGCCGCTGCAAGGGGGCTGTGTTCATCAAGCCGCTGTGGAGTGAATATATATATTCACTCCACAGCGGCACAGCGGCTTGATGAACACAGCCCCCTTGCAGCGGCACAGATGAAAAAGGATGATCCAGGACTCTCCAGGCTTTTTGACACACATGATGTCTTTTTATTTTGTTTCATTCGATAAATGAACGATTAATGTGGTCTATAACAATTGCAGTAACTGACCACGACCATATATATATATATTACGTAACAGTTTAACACACACTGCCTCAGTTAAATTGAAGGAAACAGCCTGGTTTTACACAACCTTCTAAACTTTAGCAGCAATGCCCCCCACCAAAGAGGGCTGGGAAAGAGTTCTAACATAAAGCAGGGTCGACCATTCTGAACTTTCTGATCAAATGAATCTGCTCTCACACCAGCTTTGCAGATATGTGGTCGCTCTCTTTGAGGTGTGGAAGTTAAACTTTGCTGCCGAGAATTCTGGTATTTGCTGTGGACACTAGTCAAGGCTTTGAATTTGATTATTGTGTGCATGTGCAGCCAGTGGAAAGAGTTGAGGGTACTGGAGATATAGTCCCATTATTTCAGCCCTTCCAACAGGTGGACTGCAGGATTTTGAATCAAGAGCAGTTGGTTTTAAACAGCGGGAGGCGGGGGAACAGGACAGAGCCCTATGGAACAACCCATTCAAGTTCCAGAGCCATGGATGAAAAAGAGGGCAGTACCACTGCCAGGGATATGTCTGCCAGGAGAGACCTAAACTAAAACCCGCCCACAACTAATGATATCAGAGTCTCTCCACCACGAGATAATGGTCATTGGTGTTGAAAGCTTCTGCCAAGGCTAATAGTATGGATGCTCCTATAACACCACCGCCCACATCATGCTGCTGTAGGTCATCCGAGGATGGCAGAACTACCAACTCAGTGGTTCCGCCCAGTCTAAATCCAGCTTGTAAAGGTTTGAGAAGCCCCTTATTCTCCAAAATGACCATAGTGGTTCTTTTCAGCAGTTTAGCTGTATAAATTAGAAGTGAAATGACTGGAAAATTATTTCGATTCTTGGAATGCTGTCTCTTGCCTTCGGGTGTATGGGTAAATGTGTTTAACACATTTTAAATGCAGTTATATTTTTTCAGGTCCGCTGTATAAGCTACCCCAGTACCCTGGCACGCAGTGAGTTTGATTAGTAAATACACACTCCCTTACGGTCAATGGTCGATTCTCGTATATATAGGTATGTCATGTTGTGTGTATGTGTGTGTATGTGCTGTGTGCGCGTGCAAAGCTTACATTACTGCTCCTACTTGTACTGTATGAACTGTTGGACACTGAACGTGTAATGTTTGGAGGGTGGGTGTGGGGGCGGGCACTGATGATTATCATGTTGGGTCTGCTGACTTTGAATTTAGCCCAAAATACTCCTCAAATTCCAATGTGTTATGCCAGCAACATTCAAGGTTCACCTTTAAACATTTGAGTATGGTATATAACTTGGGAAAGAGGTGTGGATTTTTTGTTTTTTACTCAAAGGCGATCGGCTTTAAAAAGTTTGAAGACCCATATGCTGGATGGAGTAAATTGCAAAAAACAGAATCATAACACACACCAGATTGGACTGCCTAACAATATACCACCTGACTAATCCGGGCATCTGATTCTGAATTTCATGACGTCTGTATATAATTCTATTTTATTCACATTTTAGGTTTTATTGCAACTGCCTTGGCACTGTGTGAATTTTGGTTTTAGGATATTTATGTTTTTAACAACATTGTAATAATTTATTGTAATATTTTGTACTTTTATAGCTCAGATAATTTGTGCCGAATAAAGCTTTTCTGACTGACCCTGTTCAGGAATATCTTATTATTCTACTGTGTGCCATGCTGTGTGCACTACTGCGTGCTTCTTCAGGGTGAGTCTTAGATGGTTTTACAGTGTTATGAGCCACGGTCTCAATGCAAGTTCCTGCTCTCCTCGCCCCTATCGTGCCCGAACAATGTATGTCAATTACCATCTGCTTTTACGGATTTCATCATACATACTTATCAGTAAACTTTGTCCATAAACAGCACTTATCAGACTTTGATTAAACCATCTGAAAAAGTATGAGTTACGTGCACTTCCTGGACAGCTAAGTATGACATTTATGAAGCAGTGGTTGCATCACATATTGTGAGAAAAAAAACTATGGCAGAAATGCAGAGAAGGCTGTTTGTGAAACAATATGCACTGCTGCGCATGCGCCACGGAAGGAGCCAGAGGGCAGCAGATGTAGCAGTTCGAGTAGTTTTACATGTGAATGTATTGTATGTAACCTACCTGTCATTGGCTCAAGGGGGCATGCCCTATTTAACCTGTGCCTTTGTTTAATGACGTCCTCCGACAGTTAGCACAATGTGACCCTCAGTCTGTGCACTTTTATTCATTGCTGCCTTCTCCTGGATTCATATGTTGTCAATTGCAGCGGTGTGTGTCTAAGTCAACACATTACCACTGAGGTCTGCGGTGGGTATCAGGATCATTGGGGTCTGGGGAGGTTCTTTCAGTGTGGGTTTTATGTGGTCCCCACCATTTGCCAATGTTTACACCGGTTTTGGGTGGCACTGAACTCTGGTTTGCCCATGCAATATGTAGCAAATCGTTTGCAACTTGCTATTTGTGTTACAATTGGTAGCAGTTGTTCTGCTAGTCCTCCTAGTTCTGCCCTTTTTACATACTTTACTATGCTTTTAATGTAAAGCTAAACAAATTGACTTATTTGCGGTGATGTGCTTGTGCAGGCCTTGGTTGATTCACACTAATGTGTTCATTGCCATTCGCTAGCTTTCTGCCAGTGCTATCTGTTGTTGGTTCTTGCCCACCAGCCTCCCCACCCCCATGTCTTCAATTTTCAATAAGGATTACACTCATTTTCTTAGAGTTGTGCTGTGAGCCAGAAAAAAGTTCCCAAATAGGTGTGCCTCATTTTTCCTGTGGCTAATACTGTAGTGGTGTGTGTTTGTTTATTTATTGTTCCATTTGTGGCCAACCATGCAAATAGATGTTGGGCAGTTTGTGTTTATATTCACATGCATCACATTGTTGGCTGGGTTTCTTTGTAGTATGCGCGTACATTTTGTCTGGTGACAGCGTGTGTCATGTTTCGCAGCATTTGTGGTGGGAGCTGTGTGTCCCATGTTCTGCTGTTTGATTTCTGTGCCTGCAGTTGACAATCACTTGTTTTCCATTAGTATGTGTGTGTGGAAAGCTACTATCAGGTGTGCATCCCCCTTGAGAATGAGTCTGAGGTTGCTAGCATTGTGCAGGACTCACAGTCGTGGACGGCAGGTGAGGTGACCAACATCTGGACTGCCCTCTTTTGTTTCAATCACAGAGGTGTGTTTGAAGGTATCATGGTGGCTCTTGGACATGGTCATCCACAATCCTAGGATTTACAAACTACTTTTCAAGGCATGGGTCTGTTGGTCAATATCTGCCTTATCAGAGCATATCTGGTTATAACTTGTTTCCTGGTTAGAGATGGTGGCATTTTGGGTGTTTTTAAAGTAGGAAGCTTACAAGCCCTAAGAAGCTTGGCTGGTCTGAGTGTTTGTTGAATATTAATATCTGTGTTTTTCTGCCCTTTAGGCTGCTGGTGCAGTTTAAATAGTGATACTACCAAATACATCCAAATAATATGGTCACAACGGTACTCCCACGACCTATTATCAGGCAGAACAGCAATAAAGATAACAAAGCATAACAGAACCTGCCACACAATGAAACAATCTGGGGAAGCCATTTGCCCAATTCGATAAAGAAAAAAACCTTGAAAGAAAATTTGTGATAAAATAGTCTGCACTGACATCTTGCATGGCTGCCAGTAAACCAACATTATGTTGCAAGACATTTTCGTTCTACCTCCCTCTTTTCTTCCTCTCTCTCGTGTATTGTTTTCCTCTGTCTCTCTGTGTGTCGCTCTCATTGGGTGTGGCTGTCTGGCTGAAGATCATTTTAGCCCTCTGATGTCGGAGTCCTTTTAACTTTAGACCTCTGAAGTCAGAGCGTTATAATAATTAAAATAATATAATTACTCCTACAACTACATTGTCATTTGTATGTGGTCTGTTCCTCGTCTAGATGAAAGGGCATTGGTAAGCACGCAAGCTTTGAAAGAGAAAGTAAAAGAAAACTGTGCAGACAGGTATTTTCTGCCTCGAACCCCAACCTGTTACGTTTACGTGCCTGGCAACGGTTACCAGAGTGCCCCCTCCCTCGCTCACTCGTGGAAAGAGAGGACAGTGGGCATAGCCAGGTATGGGCTGAATGTTGCATTTTTTTTTACTAGCAATGGTTTTAGGTGTTAAGAATGCAGCCCAAAATGTAGTTAGAATGTTCTCGCTTTAAAGTGCAGGCCAAAATACAATCCTCTACGTCCTTATATGTCAAAGAACAAGCATTAGCAATGTGATAGGTCTCACATTTACGAGAATTTGAGCTATCGGCATTGTAAATGACAGTGCCAATAGATTAAACTCTCTCGCAAATACGTGACCTATTGTATTGGAAATGCAATATTTGTAAAAGCGCCCCAAGACGCCCTTTCAGGTTAATGGCGGCTGCCATTAAGGTGAAAACGCTGTATGGGGCCCTTTCACAAAAAAAACATCTGTTTGTCGAGTTGACAAACAAATGTTTTTTTCTTGTAAAAGTGCCTCATGCCACGTAGCTGCACCACTTTTAAATGCAGCTCATCTAAAGAAAGGGAAAAGTTACCTTAAACACATCCTCCCAGCTGTAGAGCATTAGCTCCAACTATGGAAGAGTGAATTTAAAATTCATCTGACAGAGGCAAAGGTGATTATTTTGGGGTCCCACAACTTAAGGTGAGGACCCAGATGATAACTTAGAAAGGAAAAGCATGCAGTGCGGAATTATTTTGTGGTGGTCCCATCGTACTAGGACCACCACAGGCTGAGTTTTGGGCAAAAATGCATTTTGAATAAAGGGCCCCAAAAAAGCATTATGGGATGAGTTTCTGTAGTGCAGTGAATATTATAGTATCGGCTCCCCTGCTGAGTCGGGGAAGAGCCGCAGTAAAGTTTTCCTTTTTTTCATTCCTTTCTGCAGCTCCCAGTGCATTTCCCTTTTTTGAATGGGCGCACAAAAAAGCATTTGTTTGTCAAGTTGACAAAGAAATGGGTTTTTTGTGAAAGCACCCCATGACCAATTTCATGATAATGTCGGCTGCCCCTGTTCTTTACACAAGCCAGCCATGTCTTAAAAAAAAAGGGGTGGGCCGCCATTTCAAAATAAAAAAAAGAAAGTGTTGCAAGATAGCTTGTCCTGGTTGCAACAGCAGGTAGAAAGCCATTTAGCAAAATAGTGCTCGGAGGCTGTAATTAAAGCCTACCGAGTAACGACACATGTAACAGGGGGTGTCGCCATGGGAGGTTACAAATTGAGACAAGGCGGTACCAAGGAGGGACTACGAAGCCTCTTGGCCAATGAAAAGCCACAGTTTTCAAAGGAGAATCACACAAGCCAATGAAAAATATGGGCGGAGAGTGGGCGGAGCTTCAATTCAGTACCACAATATAGCATGCCTTGCAGAGCAGTGCATGCACTGTCCAGGCTTGACCTAATAAGGACTCGACAAGGTACAAATAGCAGCCCTGGCAAGAACTTTTATACCAATCTCACTCTCCAGGGATGTTGGGGGGAGGGGGGAGGAACTCTTTCAAGGAAACCGAAGCCAAGCATTTAATTTTACAACCTAATTTTTTCAGATATATTTGCTAGAAAGACAGGTTTTGCAGGCTGTCTGAATGGAAATTACATATTCAATAACTTCACAGTTTATCAGTGTCCTATGAGAACTATTTCGTTTTAGCTCTGAATCATGCATGTGTTTTTTAGGTCAGGCCTAGAGACTGCTTTAGTTGTGCTGCTAGCCTCACGTGCTCAACAAAACTATAAAAAATTCATAATTTATACATAGAGGGGCTGTAGGTCAGCCCTCTTCGTCAATTCGTCTGTTCAACTGCCACTCACATTTTGCTTCCTCCCACCACAGCATACACCATGGCAGTGGGTCAGCCCTCTTCAGCCAATGGTCGTCTTCAGTGCTTAATTTGTAAAAGAATAAGTGCGGGGGGCCGCAATTTTATCAGAAGCCGGGTGCTTCTGAATGCCTGGGTTGCCGAATACTAAGGCTATCTGGTCTTGATTCCACTGCCTGCCTCTTTTGTACCACCACCATACTCTCAAGCCCTGCGTCTTTTTAAAATTATACTCAAGCCTGCGAGTTAAGGGCCCTGACGCACAACTAGATGTGTGATGTGTTTAGAATTACACAGTTGTGCCTAAGTGGGGAAGCCTAGATTTGCCTTCTGATTCCTCAGGCCACTAATAGCCAGCAGCCTTGACCCCCATTTGGAACAGATCATCTTAATAACACGACAAGGATGAGCACCAGTAATATTCCAAAAGTTCCCTTGAAATGCAGTAATGTGCGTTTTCATTCAGTGTTTGCCTCCGCTGTTTGATAAATAATAGCAATGTAAACATCAGGGGGCAGAAGACACGGAGCAAAAGTAGTGCAATTTTCCATTTACCGTAATAATGGCCACCAGTGCAAAAACAGCACTTCACTGACAAACCAGTAACTTAAGATGCGACTTTTGCGCCACCCAGCCAGCGGAAATGTTTGTTCCGCTCAGGTAACCGTATACCACTTACTCAGTCCGAGAAGAGTGAAAGTTACAGTGGCTGTAGCCGCCTCAAGTACGTTGAGGGTAGTTTACAATTGGACTGGTTTGGCATCAAGTGCAAAGTCTGTTTTTCCGGTTGTTTAAAAAATTGCACAAGCCGTAATCTCCAAATTCGTCCTACTCTTTCCCAAACTGCCTCCCTCCAACTCAGCCATGACCCAGCCCTCAGCCACAATTATCCAATGGGAGGCTAAAAAAAAGGCAGGGATAGGGTGAACCAGGTGCAGTGACGAATGCGTGAGACTAGACTAGTGAGATGAGAACAGGACTTCCTCGGACAGGCGTGATTACATCATCATACGCCTTGCCTAGTTCCTGGATCAACGTGGGCCAGCCTGAAGATATACCAAGCAGTTCATCCTGCGAGGTACATCTTTCATTTCATTTTGAATTTAGAACCACCACTAACTGGAGAAAAGAATCTGTAGACCCTGCCCTGTAAAATAAATCACTGTGCGGAACGCCGGAAACCACTAGCTCAAATTAAGCACTGGTTGTCTTTCAGTGTGAGTCACAGCATTTTGTCTGGTCACTTGTGCACATCTGCCTTCAAAGAAGTGTACTTCAGTGCCAGGGATGGCAGGTCAATACTTTACTTTGCAATGCTTTTTTCTCTTGTTATACCTTTTTATTTTTTTAATCATCCTTACGTATTTATAATGTGTTTTCAAGATACTGTAATTCAAAGCAATAGTTAATTTCTTTAGGCAAGCAAGTATCATATTTTCTTGTGATATGCATTGAAGCAAAAAGGATTTCAATACCTGCACTATGTACACCTCCCTGCTAGGAAGAACCCTATTTCTATTGAAATGATGTTTGATGGTTAATTTAGTTTAGTTTAATTCTTTATTGCAAGCAGATGGCTAACACATTTAGGTGGTGGCATTTGTTTTCTTTTAATTTTGTGGCATTTGCTTGCAGTAAAGAATAAATATAACAATCACACTAGCATGACAAAGTCAGATCTAATGGTTTTACTAACGGTTCTAGACTAGGTGCAGGTTACTTATTAGACACAGGTTACTGTTTTTACTGGCACACTGCCGCAGTGTGTAAAGTATCCAAGACACTTTCCATATTGCCCTTGTATTCTTTGGCATAAACATATTACAAACTCAGACAGCAAACCTCAGAGCTGCGCCAGAGGTTACAGACACTGAACATGCTTAGAATTCACACAGCCAGTGGCGGCTGGCACGGCTCGCGGGTGGCAGGCGGGCAGGGGTTCGGGGCACAATATAAAATAAAAAATAAAAATACACTTACCTTGCATCCGGGTCCCGCATCTCCGCTCCTGCTCTCCTCTGTCTCAGACTCCAGGAAGCACAGCCAGGCTCCACTGACCAATCACAACGCTGCAATGCAGCATTGTGATTGGCAAGCACCCAGGCTCCCCTGACCATTCACAACGCTGCAATGCATTGTTTGATTGGTCTGAGTGCCATGGTTCGGCGCTCAGCCAGGGACTGGGGGGGCCTGGGCATGTTCTCCATGCAGGCTGTAATGCAGCAGCCTGCATGGAGAACACGGAAAGTGCACATGACTGTTTTGGGCGGCCCGAGAGGGCCGGCCAAACAGTCATTGCACATTTAGGAGGGTTCTACCACTCCTCCCCTGCTCTGCAGCCCCACCCGCTCCGTCACGCAAAGCTGCTGCAGCAGGAGGACAGGATAAAATGATAATAACATTACTTTATTATCATTTTTCCCGCATTTTTTACTGCTTCAAGGCAGTGGGGCGACGCTCCTTCGCCTTAGTAGAGCAGCTGCCACTGCTGCACACAGTAGGCCAATCCCTCATTTTACACAGATTTCACCAGTCCAGATTTCAGAACCACCCTTTAAGTTACACATATTTTACAGTTTGTGGCAGAAAACACACCTCTCCCTCAATATACGGAGATCTTACAAGCCAATAAGGTTCACCTTCATGTTACAGAGACCGGACAACTCTGGTATCTACCAGCAAAGCTATCATGCAGGGTACAGAGATCTTGCAGGCTCTATTGACAGTAAAGCTACCTCTCAGGTTACATAGATTTCACAGACTCAGGCACCTGACAGCAAAGCAATTCCTCGGGTGATACAGATCTTACTGGGCCAGGCATCTGACAATAGGTTTCTTTTTTTTTTGTGCAACATTTCTTTATTGGGGTTTTCAACACACAAACGTGATACAGCGAGCAAACCACATGCATATAGAACAGTAGAACTAATAATCAGGGGAAGCTGCTGGGCGTATACAGAACCCGGAGGTGATTAAACCACCCACTCAAGACACCCAGAGAAGGAAGAGTGGGAGCCGAAGCACTGGAGTGTGAAGGCCTGCCCCACCATTACAGAGTGGGTCAGTAGCACGGAACACCCAGTTCCAGAAGTCTGGGGGGGAAGACAACACCAGGCCACCGACCCAGGGCAAAGGGAGGGCATGTAGGTACCACAGGGGGCTGGAGGGGTACCTTGAGGCACTCTGGGCAGCGTCCATGTGAAGGAGGGTAGCGGACAAACGGGGCCAACGCCGAAATTGCAGGAGCAGAGCAGGGTGCAACCAGGATGTGGGGGACTCCATGGGGCAGGTCCCAGAGGACATGTCAGGACAGAGCTGAACCATCAACAACAAGGCTGACAATAGGTTTCTAATATTTAAGAAATCTCTAGCACCCTTGGAGAAAGATGTTTCATGTGTCATCAAGGTATCACCAAATGTACAGTGATAAGGTGTGATGTTAATGAAAAGTCTTAAGACTGTCATTATGCAACACAAGGGAAATATAATTTTGGTGACACAAACAGACTAAACAGAGGCCCCATAACCTGAGCGCTGAAGCATGTTTAAACGCTAAAGGACCCTCTTCTATGAACTCTAAAGGGCCCTCTACATGCCACCCACTAACCTAACATTAAATAAACTGAACCAATTTTCCCACCTTTTCCCACAACCATTTTTCACACTGAAGTGCCATAAAAATGCATAGGCTACAGCAAGAATGAAATCTAGAGGTTAGTCCCGCTTTGTTGCTTGCGCTGACAGTTTATGGTCTCTCTCCGGAATACTGGCTAGACCTACAAATTATGGTAGGGGGAAGATAAGTGGATGGGTAGCAGTGCATAACATGTACTAGCCAGAAAATATATTCTACACAGGCCATCCAGCCCACTGACGTCACTGCACTATGCGATCTCAGGAACTGCACTACTTACTACTATTAAACATTTCTCCTAGGACTCATATCCCAGGCATCAAAAGCTTTCTGTTTACTTGCTAACAACCACAATAAGATGATGAACGGAGTGCTGAAACCTTTCAACCATTCACCCCCAGTCAAGAGATCTGGGTTTAATCCATTGTTCTTTTGCTCACTATGCCACCCCAGTTTGGGCCAAGCCATATGCAAATCAGTCTTGACCCTGCTCCTCATGGGAACAGTCAAGCCCGAACTGCCAGGCCAGGTCCTCCCTGGACCAGAAACAAGCATCCTAGGACCAGTTTCGGGGTATCACCCCTCATCAGCCAGGCTAACTTGAATCCAGTGGCACTGGAAACTAAGGAACCACGTCTGGGCATACCCTTGGCCACTTAGGGAAAACGTAGCAAACACAACAAGATGATGGACGGAGTGCTGAAACTTTTCAACCACTCACCCCCAGTCAAGAGATCTGGGTTTAATCCATTGTTCTTTTGCTCACTAAGCCACCCCAGTTTGGACCAAGCCTTATGCAAATCAGGCTTGACCCTGCTCCTCATGGGAACAGTCCAGCCCAAACTTCCAGGCAGGTCCTCCCTGGACTGGAAACAAGCATCCTGGCACCGGTTTCGAGGTATCACCCCTCATCAACCAGGCTAGCTTGAATTCAGTGTCACAGCGAGCAAGGGACCCAGGATGCTCGTTTTCCGGTCAAGGGAGGACCTGGACTGGCAGTTCGGGCTGGACTGTTCCCATGGGGAGCGGGGTTAAGATTGATTTGCTTATGGCTGGGTCTAATCTGGAAGGGCATGGTGTGCAAAAAAAAAAACACAATGGATTTAGGCCCAGATCTCTATACTGGGGTGAATGTTTGACATTGTTACAGCATTCCATGCATCAATTGTTTTCTTTACACTACTTGCTAACAACCCCAGATAGTTACACTGTGTGGAGAAAAGACGTCTTGTCTTGAAGGATCCTCAGACTGGAAGCTACAATCCATCACCCTAGGCCCTAGAAGGACTTTTATTCTACTCTGCTGAGGAGCCCCCAGTCAATTCATTCGCTTCTTGAGAATTTCATTATTGCTGCTTTAAATGTATTGGATGCCGGTGCACAATTACTTACAACCTCACTTTCATACCCACTCTTAGCCCATCCAGACTAATCTGTGTGCCTCATATGTTGGTAGACAGGAGATGGGCGGTTGGTGAAAGAAAGCTCCTGAAGAGGGTGCGAAGGGAGCTAGGAGGGCAGGCCCCACGTGCAGCACCTCGGATGACCATGTGGTCAGGGGTTCAGATCGAGATAAAGGAACCCCCGGCCAGTTGTCCCTTGAAAGAAAGCAAAATAGTTCAAATCCCTTTATGTTCCGTGGATGCTGGAAAGGTCGTTTTCAAGATCTCGGTCAGTGTTAAGGGAACGAAACAGAAAATCATACCAAGAAGAACACAAATGCACACTTCCGAGCAGGAGGCAAGTATGCGCAAGAAATATATGTGAAAAGTGCAAGTGTGTAGGCTACCACGAGGGAGGACATTTTCAACAAATTAATAGAGGAAATGTGTTACTCTGAATATCAAGATAAAAGACAAAAATGCAAAGAAAACAAGTCTTCTTAATGCTTAATTATTTTGAGGCGCATCATAAGAGCGAGCACAGGTGTAAAACATGCAAAGACGCCAGAACAAGTGCAGGTATTAGCGTAAACATAGGAGTGAGAGCAAGCACAGGTGTAAAGCAAGCAAAAACGCCAGAACAAGTGCGGGTATTAGCGTAAACATAGGAGTGAGAGCAAGCACATGTGTAAAGCAAGCAAAGACGCCAGAAAAAGTGCGGGTATTAGCGTAAACATAGGAGTCAGAGCAAGCACAGGTGTAAAGCAAGCAAAGACGCCAGAACAAGTGCGGGTATTAGCGTAAACATAGGAGAGAGAGCAAGCACAGGTGTAAAGCAAGCAAAAACGCCAGAACAAGTGCGGGTATTAGCGTGAACATAGGAGTGAGAGCCAGCACAGGTGTAAAGCAAGCAAAGACGCCAGAACAAGTGCAGGTATTAGCGTAAACATAGGAGTCAGAGCCAGCACAGGTGTAAAGCAAGCAAAGATGCCAGAACAAGTGCAGGTATTAGCGTAAACATAGGAGGGAGAGCAAGCACAGGTGTAAAGCAAGCAAAGACGCCAGAACAAGTGCAGGTATTAGCGTAAACATAGGAGTGAGAGCAAGCACAGGTGTAAAGCAAGCAAAGTCGCCAGAACAAGTGCAGGTATTAGCGTAAACATAGGAGTGAGAGCAAGCACAGGTGTAAAGCAAGCAAAAACGCCAGAACAAGTGCGGGTATTAGCGTGAACATAGGAGTGAGAGCCAGCACAGGTGTAAAGCAAGCAAAGACGCCAGAACAAGTGCAGGTATTAGCGTAAACATAGGAGTCAGAGCCAGCACAGGTGTAAAGCAAGCAAAGACGCCAGAACAAGTGCAGGTATTAGCGTAAACATAGGAGGGAGAGCAAGCACAGGTGTAAAGCAAGCAAAGACGCCAGAACAAGTGCAGGTATTAGCGTAAACATAGGAGTGAGAGCAAGCACAGGTGTAAAGCAAGCAAAGTCGCCAGAACAAGTGCAGGTATTAGCGTAAACATAGGAGTGAGAGCAAGCACAGGTGTAAAGCAAGCAAAGACGCCAGAACAAGTGCAGGTATTAGCGTAAACATAGGAGTCAGAGCAAGCACAGGTGTAAAACAAGCACAGAAGCCAGAGCAAGAGCGGGTGTAAGAACAAATACAGGATACAGAGCACACGCAGGTGTTAGAACAAGCACAGGAGTCAACGCAAGCACAGGGGTAAGAACAAGCAAAGGAGTCGGTGCAAGCACAGGTGTTAGAACAAGTAATGATGTCGAAGAAAGCTCAGGTGTAGGAACAAGCACAGAGGTCAAAGCAAGCACAAGTTTAAGGACAGTCGCAGATGCCAGAGCAAGCGCAGGTATTTGAAGAAGCCCAAAAGTCACAGCGAGTACAAATATAAAGACAAGCACTAGTCAGCACAAGCAGAGAAGTGAGAGCAAGCACAGAAGACAGAACACCTTCAAGAGTAAAAACGGTCACCGGAGTTAGGGCCACCTCAGGTTGAAGAACACGGTCATGAGTCAGCAAAAGCAAGGAGTGACAGCAAACGTAGGTGCTGGAACAAGTGATGGTGCATGCAGAGCCGCCCTTTGCTAAGATAGCGCCCTGGGCGTGGGCAGAGAGAAATTTGGCGCCCTTGCTGATGGTGGTGAATAAAATGAGGCAGCAGGGGGTCTCTTTAGTGTTCAGTGGTCAGTCCCTGGCTTAGCAGTGACTGGCCCCTGAACACGAACATCCCCAGACCTCCCCCAGCTCACCTAAGGCACCAATAGCTTAGCTGCCTCACACAGATGATGGTTTTGTTCATGTGTGTCAGCAGGGGTCAGAGGGTGAAGGGAGGGCAAGGAGGGGGCTAAAGGGGTGTTAAAAACACTGCCCGCCATATGTTAATGAAGGACTAAAACCACTTTAAACCGGCAAATCAGACAGAAACGAACAGGCAGGGACAAGGCTGGAGCAAGATGAGAAAGGCGCCGCAGTTGGCATAACTTAATTAACTTTATTTTACAGCTCCATGCGCCCCTCAGAAAATCGGCGCCCTGGGCCTAGGCTAGGCCTAGCTCGCCCTGAGTGCATACGAATTAGAGAAAGTGCACGTGTAAGCACTAGAGCGAG
Source organism: Calotriton arnoldi (assembly GCA_963921515.1). NCBI lineage: Eukaryota > Metazoa > Chordata > Amphibia > Caudata > Salamandridae > Calotriton > Calotriton arnoldi. The sequence continues at coordinate 2,264,577 of CAWUFW010001346.1, read as the reverse complement.
AGCATACACGTGAGTCTGCACGGGCACTGGAGTCAGAGCAAGGGCAGGTGTAATAACAAGTGCATGTACAAGAGGAAGCACAGGAGACAGAGCAAGAACCGAAAGAGAGAGATTGAAGCCGAGAAAATAGGAAAAATCACAAAACCTAGAGTACACACTGAAACACGAACAAAATGCGCCTAGCACGCCTCCATTTAGAGTAATAGTGGGTACATGGCAGTACTTCAAGCAAAGGCCATGCTCAATGATAATTATTCATCAGCTGTCAGCTCAGTCTGATAATGAAAATGTCAGAGCAACTATGATCACCGAGAGCAGGATATGACAGCACCCAATGACACTCGTTAATTTGGCTTAAAAAAAAAACAAATAAAGGGACCCAGTTTTCCTTAGGGGCCCACTGCTCTCGAATGACAGGACTGCTGATTACCAAAACAACCTACTTTTAGTTCCACGTCATGCCTCATTCTTCCACCTTGCTACACTTCCTGTCTCTTTAACTGACCCTCGCAGATGATTTTTCATCTGTGCTGCCCACTTTCTCACCATTTTGCAATATTTCATTTTCTCCTTTCTTCATTTTATGCTTTTCTTTCTCTTCCTCTGGGTCAAAATCTGATGATGAGAAATGAGTCTAAATGTCCGAAAACAAGTGCGAGTACCCACCACCTGCACAAATTAAGCACTCCCCCCTGCACCCCTGGAGCTTCTGAGTAGACCAGCTGTGGAGACTGATGCTGCCATTTTCCAGTTGTCCACGTCGCCCACTGGACAGGGCTAGTGCAAGGGTTTTTGGTGAATTTTCAAGAGGCTGTCTGCAACTGCATGGAATTTCTGTACCATTGAACCAGCCATGCTCCTGTACTTTTTATTGTGCAGCTCTTTACAAAGAACAACGTATATTGTAGGAGAAACATCTCAGGGATGAGGTGCTGTACATAGCATAGTGGTCAGTTCAGACTATATCACAGAAACCAAATTATGGTGGGGGTGGAGGTGGTCGACTGCAATTGGGATTTGGGACAGTACACTGCAAACCATTTTTTTCCTCCAAACATGTTTACAATTTGAGGTACAAAGGAGCAAAAGTAGTTGGCCCAGGGTCACACAATTTCCAAGGTTTACTAGGCCCCTCAATCTGAGATGGACATTAAAATGGAGTGGTAGTACCAGACCCAGTGCCACCAGTTCCGACTGGAATCTCCATCCCACTTACCAGTCATCAGGATTGTTAGGCCCGCAGTTTGGAATAACCTGCAGGTTCCTGGATTACCGGATCCATAATCGCTTTTCCTGTCTATTTTCCACACATATTATGCACCTACTTTTCACAGATGCAAAATGTGTTTAGAAAAGCAATTGGTTTTTACCATGTGTGTTTCGCTCTCAGGAAAAATCGTAATCGGGTGAGGTTTTAATGAAGCAAAACAAATGTAACTACCACCCTTTACAATTCTGTCTGATGGTCTAGGTCGCCTTATTATTTCAGTGAAACGCATCACACCTTTATCTTTCAGATGCGTTGGTTTCCCCTTCTTTTCCCTACACCTCCAACAATAATACACCTCTCATAGCCCCATCTGGCATTATGTTCAAGTTTCTATAAATGTACGCCAGGGCTTTAAGTGGGCCGGGTGTCACCACTGCTGATCACCAGCAGTTTTTTAAAGGGGGCCTCGAAACGGGTCTCTATCGGGCTCTGTTTTGTGCCCTGGCACAGGCGGTCCGTTTTTTTCCGGACTGCAGTGACAGCAGGCACATCGATGTGTGCGTGCTCACACTGCTCACTTCTAAATAGTGTGCGCTGCTCACACTGCTCACTTCTCACCAGTGGAGAAGTTACGGCATGACGTCATGCCAGGTGAGCGTTGTAGGGGAACGGAAATCCTTTAAAGAGTCATTTTCTCTCTGGATTTCACTTCTCTTTTTGAAACTCAGGAGCAGCAACATTGTCGTGGTGTCGCCAGGGCTTTAAGTGGAAGCTTTTTCTATATTATATACAAGCCATAGTTGCTGCTTATTTATCATATGCAACTAACAACCATTGACAAAGCCAATAGTCCTAACTTGTAGGTATGATGTTACTTTTTGTGTCATATATCTGGATGCAATGACAGAAACAGCAAAATACAAGTCGGGCGGCACACTATCCTAAGCACAGATTTTAAGCTTAGGTGTTTTAAAGCCACGCCCTTAATTCCATCGGCCACGCCCCTTTGAGAGATCCCCCAGTTTTTTCATCCCACTTAAAGCCCTGATGTACGCACTATATTAGTATAAGTATAGGAAAATAATGCTATAAGCCCGTAGTCCTATTCGTGCTGCTGGACGTATCCCAGTTCTAATGTGTAGTTCGGGGCCTAGTGCAGTAGTACCTGCCTCTCAGTATAGTTGCTATTGGTGACTCTCAGGCGCAGGAGAAACACTGCAGCATCCCCACTGCACCGAGAGGGTTACTGGAACCTCCCCGGGCTTCTCACAGGTATGGAAATCCTCCCTCCTCGGCTCAGCTGCTCGGAGCCAGTCACGTGACCCCGTTGACATGACTGTCACTCAAGGAGGGATCCCCAGAGCACATTAGCTTTGTGCACATGGGAAACCCGTGCTCCAAGCCACCATAAAAGACAGATCAAACATTGGAGAAAAAACAAGCAAACTGTGATGGAGTCTCATTTCTCGTCAATCACACGTCAAATGGGGACCTGCTCATTACATGTTGTGTCGTTTAAAGTCTTGCATTGGCTCAGCTGTCAGCAGCAGGGCGTCGAATCCAGACTCTGCTTTATGTATAAAAGTACATCGAGGAAACAGTGCCCTCACTCACACTGCAAAGAGCTCAGGTGCAACTATCTCTTTAGTTAAACAAAGTTAAACAAAAGGCAAGTTATCGAATATCTGCTGTGCCTGCACTGTCTCGTGTCTCTCGGCTGCTCACTCTACCGAGTACTGCCTAACGCAAGTCATTTTGTGAGAGGTTTCCTTGTCTTGGTGACTCTGGATTTTCCTCAAAGTCACTTGGCAGTATACCGCGTTTCTTAGCTGGGAATATACTTTTTGAAAAATTTATTTATTAAGAGCTTGCACGTACAATATACATGTTCCATTCGGGAGCCGCAATATCCTGAAATGCAAGTCTCGACACGTGCAATTTTCCAAGTGATTGAAATCATCAGCAATACAACTGAATTGAACAATAGCTCAAGGAGCTAACAGCCCCCCACCCAACCCATCCCACCACCCCCGGCACTTACAAGGATATAGCATCTTGTAAACTAAATAACGTGGGTAACGAAATGCGTATTGACACTGGTTCCAAAGAGAAAGAGAAAACCCACAAATATAGAGAGAGACAACGAGAATTCCAGTTCTACAGCGTCAAGGCCATAGACCCCAACGTTAAAACAGCAGTGTAAAATCACAGATCAGGTTGACTCAACAAATACGTTGTCAGAGGGGCCCAGAAGTCTTTGGGACGGGAGGACTCAGGCAGGTCCTCAGCGTAAATCTCCAATTGTTCCCTACAGTAGGTCAAGTCCCGGATCCACCTGCGCACCGTGGGGAGAGTCTTGGCGCCCCAACATTGTGCCATCGCTCGCTTTGCCATAAGGGTGGCTATCGCAACCAGCCGCCGGTTGCTCGGTTTTAATGATTTCACATCACCCAGTAGACACACCTCCGGGGCACACCGCACACGTTCCAGCACTACAGCCGTCAGCACATTCACCACTTTGGTCCAAAAGGCTGCCACCCCTGCACACTGCCAGGCGAGATGTAGAAAATCAGCATCCACTTGCCCACACCGAACACAACAGGATGTTTCACGCAAGCCAAATTTCCATAATTGCGCAGGGGTATAATATACTTGGTGCAGAAATTTAAAATGAATTATTCGTAGATTACAATTGGCAGTTAGACGTCCAGTTAGTTTACAGCAAGATTGCCAATGGTCAGGTGGCAGAGTATAGCCCAATGCAATATTCCATTTGAGATAAGAAGGGTGCTCTACTGGCTCCTTCTCGCGCTGTGATGCGGCATACAATTTAGTGATCAATCCCTTGCGTTCCCCGCCATCGAGCACCGCCTGCAGTGCCCGCAGCGGACGTGGTTCATCTGGGTAAGCGGGATATATTGCCCTGACAGCTTGTCGCACCCTGACGTATGTAAAGTTTAACATCAGATCCTGGGCACGGCCAGACTGCACATCAGGCAGTGTCCGAAAAGACCCCGTTTATACAGATCACCCAGTTTCAGCACGCCGACAGACTTCAGAGTATGCAGAGCCAAGCTTTCCTGTGCCGCAGAAATGCCCGGATGTGCCACCAGTGGTAGCTGTGGAGCATAAAGGTAGGGTAGCTGCGCCCTCTTGGCGAGAGCCTGCCAGGTCCATGCCGTACATAACACCGGATTGATCTCCGCTCTAGGACCCCCGCCGCCGCCCTTAAGCACTGCTGCGACTAGTGGCAGAGGGAAGATAGCATCGGCTTCTACCGCTGTGTGAGGCAAAAACCTTCGGGGAAAGAACCAGTAGTGCGCAAAATGCGCCTGTGCGCATAAATAGTAGAGGCGCATATCTGGAGCTTCGAAGCCTCCCTGTTCAAAGGGTTTTGCAAGTGTATCCCAGCTACAGCGGGGCTTTCTACCCCCCCAGACAAAGGACAGCAAAGCCGACTGCAGCGCCTTAAAAATAGAGATATTCAGACGAATGGGAATATTTACAAAAAGATATAGCAGCTTGGGTAAAATAGTCATTTTCGTTACCGCTATGCGGTCTGCAAGCGATAAAGGCAACCGGGCCCAGGTTTCAGCTTTGTCCATTAATTGCGAAATAGTACGGCCATAGTTCATCGAGATAACGAGCGCAGGGTCCCTGTGCAACCAAACACCTAGATATTTAACCGGGTCTTGTGTCCAGGCCAGAGGGAAATCCAGCTCGAATTCACGAGTGCCTATCGTCAGAGGTATCACTGTGGACTTAGCCCAGTTGATCCCCAGTCCCGAGAAGCCCTCGAATCTGACATATTCACGAAGTATCCCATGCAGGTAGGTTGCAGGTTCGTGGACATACAACAGCATGTCATCCGCATATAGTGAGACAATGAGCGGACGCTGCCGGAAACGTAAAGCAGCCGCTGCATGAAGCTGGCGTAGCTTGCACGCAAGTGGCTCCAAGGCCAGAGCAAAAAGCATTGGTGAGAGAGGACAGCCCTGCCTGGTACCTCTGCGAATGGAAAAGGTAGAGGACACCCACCCATTAACACGGACCCTAGCCTCCGGCCCATTGTAGAGTATTCTGATCCATTTAAGGAAAAAGGGAGGGAAGCCCATCCTAGTAAGGACTGCAAACATATACTCCCAGTGAAGAGAATCGAAAGCCTTCGCGGCATCGAGTAACACAGCTACTGCCTGGAAGTCGGAGTCGAAATAGTGGAGAGTGGCAAACAGCGTGCGTAGGTTGTGAGTGGTGGAGCGAGCAGGGACAAAACCAGATTGGTCTGGAAGCACCAGCAGGGGCACCAGCGGCTGTATCCGAAGAGCAATCATTTTAGCCAAAATCTTGGTGTCAATATTGATGATCGAAAGGGGCCTGTAGGAATCACAGCGGTTGGACGCCTTGTCTGGTTTCAATAGCATAACCAGGAGAGCCTCCCGAAGGGAGGGTGGGAGGCAACCGGTTTCGTATGCCTCCGCATAGACCGCCAGCAGTCGAGGAGCCAAAGCATCGGCGAAGAGCTTATAGAACTCACTGGGGAGCCCATCGAGGCCAGCCGATTTGTATGTGGGAAGGGACATAATGGCGCGCTTCACGTCCTCCACATCGAAGGGCTGCGTAATATACTCCCTATGGCCAGAAGACAGCCATCCCAGGGCCACGTCGTCAAGGTAAGAGTGCAAGTCTTCTTGCCGAACATCAGTATTGTTGTCATAGAGGGCAGCATAAAAATTAAGTATAGTCTCGCTAATATCTGCAGTTGTATACTGCGCCTCCCCTGCCTCATTAAGTATTTCAGTGATATGCTCCTGACTACGTGGTGCAGCCAGCTTCCAAGCGAGTGACCGGCTAGGCCTGCCCCCTCACCATAGTAGCGAGCTTTGCTGCGCCGGGACCTATGGAGCAACTCCTGGTCAACTGTATTGTTGTGATCAGTGACCAACTCCCGAATTGCGGACAACGTCGCCGGGGATGGGTCCGCATCGTAAGCTCGCTCCAACGTGGAAATCTCACCCGTTAGTTTGTTAATCCGACGACGGAGATCTCTGAGGACGCCTGCCTGCGCACCCATGCATACCCCCTAATAGTGACTTTAAAAGCCTCCCAGAGGACCCCAGCGCTGTCAACGGACCCCTCGTTTTCCCTGAAAAAATTATGAATGGCTTCCCCAATCGTATGCCGGAAGACAGAATCCGTTAAAGAGGACGGTTGCAGCCGCCAAGTAAACGGAGGTCTTGCATATGCAGGGACCTGCACTTCTAGGAGTACAGGGGAGTGATCAGAGAGTGTCCGGGCCATGTGTTGGATATCAGTCGTCCAGGTACACACAGCTTTAGTAGTTAACCAATAATCCAGGCGAGACCAAGTCCCATGAACAGAGGAAATGAACGTGCTCTCTCGCGCATCAGGATGTCGCAGTCGCCACACATCGCTCAAACATCCTGCATCCATCAGTCCCAAGAGCATTTCGGAAGCCTGTCGAGGCCTAGACCCCCACTCCCCTTACGATCAAGCGAGGCATCCAGACAAACATTAAAATCACCGCCCCACACAATCTCCACCTCTGGAAAGCCCGTGATACGGCGCCAAACGTCGGAGAAAAAGGCCGGGTCATCCACGTTCGGTCCGTACACATTCACCAGCAACACTTCAGCGCCCCCAGCCGCCCATGCACCAGGACCAGCCGGCCCACGTCGTCTGTTTCGGTGCGGATAACGGAGAAGGGAACCCCACGTTTAACCAAAATCATGGCCCCCCGTGCATAGTTAGAATAGGAGGAGGCTATGCGTACCGCCGCCCATCTGCCCCCTACCTTCTTCTCGGACACTGTTGTGAGATGTGTTTCCTGTAGGTAGGCGACCTGCACATCAAGCCTGTCAAGATAAGCAAAGACAGAGCGAATCTTTTGGGGGTATTCAAACCTCGGACATTCCAACTGAGGAACCGTACTTTACCACTCATTTGGACCTGCACTAAATGAGAAACCTGATTGTTGGATCCATAGACAATACACAGTCAAACATACACTTGGAGCAGTGCTACATCCCATCCATAAATTGCAAGTGCCAAAAACCCCGCCAGTCCCCAGAACCCAAAACCCCCTCCCACTTCAGCGTCCCCAACTCGCCAAAGCCATCCCAACCCATTATTACCCATCCCCAACTGAGAACAGAGAGAGTAAAATACAAATGGGGTTCACCCATTGGGGGGCGTCAGAGAACTACTAACCTCCTGTGTAGGAGGTGGCTGAGCCAAGTGCTACTGTGCCTGAACTGGAAGTGCACCGTGCATGTCAATAGGCAGAGAGGCAATAAGCATAGACAGTGAATCAAAGAGCGCCCACCTGCATAGAGAGGCGGGCAGTCAAACATTGCACAAAAAACATTACGCTGCAACAGAAGCATGCAGAGGGTTGCCCAAACATGCAAGTTATACAACTAGTAAAATGGCACCACCCCCCGCAAAAGTACTAGTCCTCAGTCCCAGGTGTCGCGGGAGATTCATGGCGCCGTCTCTTCAAGTGTTTGGCATGATCCAACGCAGCCCCGGGATTGGTGAAAATCTTGTGGTCCCCGTCCGGTCCTATTTTTAAGCGGACGGGATATAGCGTAAGGGACCCCTTCGGATTGCAGAAACTTTTTCACAGCACCAAACTCTCGCCTCGCCGCTTGCACCGCAACAGTAAAGTCAGGGAAAAAGGAGAGTGTGTTCCCCTGGTGGACAATTGTGCCCTTATCCCTTGCCATACGCAAGATGGCGTCGCGGTCCCTGTAGTTGAGAACCCTTGCGATGACAGGACGCGGCGGGGCACCCGGGGCGGGCGAGCTGCGAGAGAGCGGTGAGCCCGCTCTATAATAAACATGGGGGACAATTGTCCAGTACCAAAAATATCCGTAATCAAGGTCTCAATGAATGTCTCCATTTTACCCACATTCGTGGATTCTGGCAGCCCCGTGATTCGAAGGTTGTTCCGTCTGGAACGAGCTTCCAAATCTTCATTCTTGGATTGAATAAGGGCAAGAACCTTTTCCATGTTCAAGGTTTTACCCGCTATGTCACTTAGGCCATCCTCCGCAGCAGACACTCTTTGTTCAACCTCCCCATACGTGCGTTTTGTTTTTCAAATTGGGACGACATGTGATCTAGACGCTGATTTACTGATGCCATGGAACCCTCTATGGATTGAAGGCTACGCTGCATGGCGAGGAGTGTGGACTCAAGGGTAGAAGATCCACCATCCTGGGCATCAGCTTCAGAGTCCGACGCTGCCTTCTGCGAAGACTTGGAGGACTTGCACGCCTCAAACGTGAGGCGAGGTTGAGATTTGTCAGTGCGACCCATATTCACCACCGATGGAGGCAGTATAATACTGAAAAAGAGAAGAGAGGATGCAAGGGCCCCTGACCTCGCTCCGAGAAGCAGGAGTGTGTAATAAGGAGCTACAGGGTGCCCCGCCTGGTCACCTGCACCCACCGACCCTGGCCACTGGAGAGGACTAAGTGTGAGCACACTCCGTGCATATAGGCACCGCGAAGGCAGAAGTGCGACACCAGGACAACCGGAGACCCCACAACTCCAGCATGCAAGGAGCACCCAGGGCGAAGGGCTGCCCGCAATCCCACAGGGAGATCACAAGCAAATACCGTCTATTAGGCCAACCTGCGAAGAGCACTTGGAGACAAATCGCGAATCAAGAAGCAGGGGCCAGGTATCCAGTGAGAGGATAGTCAGGGGGGCCACAGGGGGGACCCCGTTGGAGCAGCAGGCAACACGCAGCTCGTAGAAGGTATCACCGCCCAAGGGGAGACGGGGGGGACACACACCAGCATACCAAGTTGGGAGAGGTGAGTATCTGCAGCACACGTCACCCCGAATCCACTGATGAACAGGCACAGGCAGCAAGCAGATTGTCCTTAAGCTGATCTCCATGATGAATCAGCAGCACAACCCCGACGGAGGTCCGCAGGCCCACAGGATCATACAGCACCCAGTCACGCGGCTCCTCCACAGCAACTCGCGCACCCCAGTACCCGGCAGCAGCGCCCAGGCCGCAAAGCGCACGAGGCCCGCGCCCGCCTCCACCAGCTCAGGCCCAGCGCAAATCGCGCCCCACTCACCACCGCCAGCACCAGGGGCACAAGGGCCGTCCTCCGCCGCCGTCCGCTCAGGTCGTCAGGACCGCACGCCGCCAAACGCTGACAGGGCCCTCCGCCTCCAGAGGCCCGTGGTAGCGCCCACCTGTCCCGGAATCACCAGGGATCCACCATCCGCACCCTCAGGGTCGCTAGCACCGAGCGTGCCGCCGCCGACTCCGCGGGAGGACAATGAGGTCACCGCGCCCAGGGCTCCGCCGGCGCCGCCATGGTGAAGCCGGCGGGCTGCAGAGTAGCGTGGCCAAGAACCCGCACCAGCGGGCGGCAAAGGCGATGAAAGCTCCGCAACCGATGCTGGGGGAGTTCAGTAATTGGAAGCACCTCGTCGTGCCTCAGGATAGCGAGTGTTTCAGGCGGATATTTGGCGGATTAGGGCTCAGCCGGGCAGAGCCTCACTCGAGTGCGGCCATCTTGCCAAGCGCCCTCTAGCGCCCCCCAGCTGGGAATATACTTAAAAGAAGAAATTTAGAGATCAGAATAAAACACTTTTGAAGTAGAAATCCGTTTTCATCCATCACAGTGCAATTGAGGCAAATGAGCTTCAGTCTTTGAGCACAGTACAGTCCCTCACAGTGCAATTGAGGCAAATGAGCTTCAGGCTTTGAGCACAGTACAGTCCCTCACAGTGCACTCCGAAGAAAATGAGCTTCAGGCTTTGAGCACAGTACCGTCCCTCACAGTGCACTCCGAAGAAAATGAGCTTCAGTCTTTGAGCACAGTACAGTCCCTCACAGTGCACTCCAAAGAAAATGAGCTTCAGTCTTTGAGCACAGCACCTCATAGTGCACTCCGAAGAAAATGAGCTTCAGGCTTTGAGCACAGCATCTCATAGTTCACTCCGAAGAAAATGACCTTCAGTCCTTGAGCACAGTACAGTCCCTCACAGTGCACTCCGAAGAAAATGAGCTTCAGGCTTTGAGCACAGTACAGTCCCTCACAGTGCACTCTAAAGAAAATGAGTTTCAGTCTTTGAGCGCAGTACAGTCCCTCACAGTGCACTCCGAAGAAAATGAGCTTCAGGCTTTGAGCACAGTACAATCCCTCACAGTGCACTACGAAGAAAATGAGCTTCAGTCTTTGAGCACTGTACAGTCCCTCACAGTGCACTCCAAAGAAAATGAGCTTCAGTCTTTGAGCACAGCACCTCATAGTGCACTCCGAAGAAAATGAGCTTCAGGCTTTGAGCACAGCATCTCATAGTTCACTCCGAAGAAAATGACCTTCAGTCCTTGAGCAAAGTACAGTCCCTCACGGTGCACTCCGAAGAAAATGAGCTTTAGGCTTTGAGCACAGTACAGTCCCTCACAGTGCACTCTAAAGAAAATGAGCTTCAGGCTTTGAGCACAGCACCTCATAGTGCACTCCGAAGAAAATGAGCTTCAGTCTTTGAGAACAGTACAGTCCCTCACAGTGCACTCCGAAGAAAATGAGCTTCAGTCTTTGAGCACAGTACAGTCCCTCACAGTGCACTCCGAAGAAAATGAGCTTCAAGCTTTGAGCACAGTACAGTCCCTCACAGTGCACTCTGAAGAAAATGAGCTTCAGTCTTTGAGCACAGTACAGTCCCTCACAGTGCACTCCGAAGAAAATGAGCTTCAGTCTTTGAGCACAGCACCTCATAGTGCACTCCGAAGAAAATGAGCTTCAGGCTTTGAGCACAGCATCTCATAGTTCACTCTGAAGAAAATGACCTTCAGTCCTTGAGCACAGTACAGTCCCTCACAGTGTACTCCGAAGAAAATGAGCTTCAGGCTTTGAGCACAGCACCTCATAGGTCACTCCAAAGAAAATGAGCTTCAGTCCTTGAGCACAGTACAGTCCATCACAGTGCACTCCGAAGAAAATGTGCTTCAGTGCTTGAGCACAGTACAGTCCCTCACAGTGCACTCCGAAGAAAATGAGCTTCAGGCTTTGAGCACAGTACAGTCCCTCACAGTGCACTCCGAAGAAAATGAGCTTCAGTCTTTGAGCACAGTACAGTCCCTCACAGTGCACTCCGAAGAAAATGAGCTTCAGTCTTTGAGCACAGCACCTCATAGTGCATTCCGAAGAAAATGAGCTTCAGTCTTTGAGCACAGTACCGTCCCTCACAGTGCACTCCGAAGAAAATGAGCTTCAGGCTTTGAGCACAGTACAGTCCCTCACAGTGCACTCCGAAGAAAATGAGCTTCAGTCTTTGAGAACAGTACAGTCCCTCACAGTGCACTCCGAAGAAAATGAGCTTCAGTCTTTGAGCACAGTACAGCCCCTCACAGTGCACTCCGAAGAAAATGAGCTTCAGTGCTTGAGCACAGTACAGTCCCTCACAGTGCACTCCAAAGAAAATGAGCTTCAGGCTTTGAGCACAGCACCTCACAGTGCACTCCGAAGAAAATGAGCTTCAGTGCTTGAGCACAGTACAGTCCCTCACAGTGCACTCCAAAGAAAATGAGCTTCAGGCTTTGAGCACAGTACAGTCCCTCACAGTGCACCCCAAAGAAAATGAGCTTCAGGCTTTGAGCACAGCACCTCATAGTGCACTCTGAAGAAAATGAACTTCAGGCTTTGAGAACAGTACAGTCCCTCGCAGTGCACTACTAAGAAAATGAGCTTCAGTCTTTCAGCACAGTACAGTCCCTCACAGTGCACTCCGAAGAAAATGAGCTTCAGTCTTTGACCACAGTACAGTCCCTCACAGTGCACTCCGAAGAAAATGAGCTTCAGGCTTTGAGCACAGCACCTCATAGTGCACTCCGAAGAAAATGAGCTTCAGTCTTTGAGCACAGTACAGTCCCTCACAGTGCACTCCAAAGAAAATTAGCTTCAGGCTTTGAGCACAGTACAGTCCCTCACAGTGCACTCCGAAGAAAATGAGCTTCAGTCTTTGAGCACAGTACAGTCCCTCACAGTGCACTCCGAAGAAAATGAGCTTCAGTCTTTGAACACAGTACAGTCCCTCACAGTGCACTCCGAAGAAAATGAGCTTCAGTCTTTGAGCACAGTACAGTCCCTCACAGTGCACTCCAAAAAAAATGAGCTTCAGGCTTTGAGCACAGCACCTCATAGTGCACTATGTAGAAAATGAGCTTCAGTGCTGGAGCACAGTACAGTCCCTCACAGTGCACTCCGAAGAAAATGAGTTTCAGGCTTTGAGCACAGCACGTCACAGTGCACTCCGAAGAAAATGAGCTTCAGTCTTTGAGCACAGTACAGTACCTCACAGTGCACTCCGAAGAAAATGAGCTTCAGGCTTTGAGCACAATACAGTCCCTCACAGTGCACTCCGAAGAAAATGAGCTTCAGGCTTTGAGCACAGTGCAGTCCCTCACAGTGCACTACGAAGAAAATGAGCTTCAGTCTTTGAGCACAGTACAGTCCCTCACAGTGCACTCCGAAGAAAATGAGCTTCAGTGCTTGAGCACAGTACAGTCCCTCACAGTGCACTCCAAAGAAAATGAGCTTCAGGCTTTGAGCACAGCACCTCACAGTGCACTCTGAAGAAAATGAGCTTCAGTGCTTGAGCACAGTACAGTCCCTCACAGTGCACTCCAAAGAAAATGAGCTTCAGGCTTTGAGCACAGTACAGTCCCTCACAGTGCACCCCAAAGAAAATGAGCTTCAGGCTTTGAGCACAGCACCTCATAGTGCACTCTGAAGAAAATGAACTTCAGGCTTTGAGAACAGTACAGTCCCTCACAGTGCACTCCGAAGAAAATGAGCTTCAGTCTTTGACCACAGTACAGTCCCTCACAGTGCACTCCGAAGAAAATGAGCTTCAGGCTTTGAGCACAGCACCTCATAGTGCACTACGAAGAAAATGAGCTTCAGTCTTTGAGCACAGTACAGTCCCTCACAGTGCACTCCAAAGAAAATGAGCTTCAGTCTTTGAGCACAGTACAGTCCCTCACAGTGCACTCCGAAGAAAATGAGCTTCAGTCTTTGAGCACAGTACAGTCCCTCACAGTGCACTCCGAAGAAAATGAGCTTCAGGCTTTGAGCACAGCACCTCATAGTGCACTATGAAGAAAATGAGCTTCAGTGCTGGAGCACAGTACAGTCCCTCACAGTGCACTCCGAAGAAAATGAGCTTCAGTCTTTGAGCACAGTACAGTCCCTCACAGTGCACTCCGAAGAAAATGAGCTTCAGTCTTTGAGCACAGTACAGTCCCTCACAGTGCACTCCGAAGAAAATGAGCTTCAGGCTTTGAGCACAGCACCTCATAGTGCACTCAGAAGAAAATGAGGTTCAGTCTTTGAGCACAGTACAGTCCCTCACAGTGCACTCCGAAGAAAATGAGCTTCAGTCTTTGAGCACAGTACAGTGCCACACAGTGCACTCCGAAGAAAATGAGCTTCAGGCTTTGAGCACAGTACAGTCCGTCATAGTGCACTCCGAAGAAAATGAGCTTCAGGCTTTTAGCACAGTACAGTCCCTCACAGTGCACTCCGAAGAAAATGAGCTTCAGTCTTTCGAGCACAGTACAGTCCCTCATAGTGCACTCCAAAGAAAATGAGCTCCAGGCTTTGAGCACAGCACCTCATAGTGCACTCCGAAGAAAATGAGCTTCAGTGCTTGAGCACAGTACCTCAATTGTACATTCCAAAGAAAATGTGCTTCAGTGTTTGAGCACAGTACGGTCAGAGGCGTAGCTTTGGGGGGTTACCCCCCACCGCCCCCCCAATAAATGTATTTTCTGGATAATAGTTGAGTACAGGGGTTTCAGTCGGGTACAGTGAGGTGTACGACAGATTTAACAAGGAATCTTTACAGAAACACAGACAAAAACACACACACTATTTGCTTTGAAAGTCTACAAAAATGGTAGTTATTTTACAAAATATTGTATTTTCTCTCACTTAGTGCCTCTATCAGTTCGCATTTGTCTCCCTTTCCACTGGCCCTTTGTCCCCTCTCGTGTGCCCTGCTTGTCGTATGATATATATTTTGACATTAAATGCCAGCGTGATTGAAAATCTGAAACTCAAACCTCCGCCCCAACCCCCCACACCCCACTGAGCAAGCTACACCCCTGAGTACGGTACCTCACCATGCACTCCAAAGAAAATGAGCTTCAGGTTTTTTAGCACGAAACCTCAAAGTACAGTCGAAGCAAATAAGCTTTAGTTTCATTTAAAATCGTAGAAAGGAAAGAGCTACTAGAGAGTGAGTTCACGAGCCTGGGGAAAGGTCCATTGGTCTCGAACCTGGCTAACAGGGCACTGCCTCCATCAAAGACTGAATAACTTCACAAAAGGTGTGGAAAGGAAAGAATTGTTTGATCTCCCCCAGCCAGGACAGTTGAAACTGTTTTGTCTGACATCGCTTTGCAATATGATTATGAATATAGGAGTGGAAGATGAAGAGGATCACGGTACAGGAATGCCAGGTGTGTTAAGAGCAGACAGCAATAACTAACAGAAGAAAACAGTCCATCGTTTGAAGAGAAAGGTAAGAAGATGGTTTTCTGAGTATTAAGTTTCAGAACAACTCAAGAGTGGGCATGCCAGAAAAGTTGAAGTGGAGAGCTTTATTTAACAAAATGCAACCACTGTCAATTCTTCAGACTAACTGCCAAGAACACAAGTGAGTACAATGACAACTTCCTAGACAGAGAATGCACTTGAGAGTACAGAACCATGACAGAGGGAGATTCCTAGGGAAGTAAGATGCCCCACTTCCAAAGCCTATGTGCCCAGAGATATCCCTCCAAAGGATGCAGATCTCGAGATTCAGATCTCACAGTGGCTTCTTGTACAGATGGAAAGGGGTTGTTTGTCAAAAATATCGTCTCACTGAAATATTGTGTCCTAATTATTGTTCCAAAATTATTGTCACATTGGATGCATATTTTCTATTAGTAACTCCAGTTGGGTGATATTTATGAACTTTTGTTATGACTTAATATTTTTATTTCAATATTCTGGAACCATTTGACTGAAAATCACAGCCGAAAGATCGACCTGAAGGGTCAGCATACAGCATGTCCAGAGGTGTCTAACAGGGTGAGTCCATCTGTGCAAACAAATGGCTTTGTTTAGAGTTTGGTGGACAGGGTACTCTGCCAAAAATGTAGCGATGTATCCTGTTCATCAGACTGATGGTCTACTAGCTCTTATTAGAGTCAGGTGGACAATATTGTTTCCAAATGCAGTGCCCACACTGGGTCTGCAGAGAAAGCTCTACACTGGCGGCCCAATGGACTTGAAGCCATTGGTGCAAGTACCTCAGTCCAGCTCTCCTTTTTAGAGCAGATGTTCTGATGTACTTTTTTTCTATAAAAACAAACTCCTGCTCTGAAGTTTGTTATTCTAAAATAGAAATGTTTGCTTAGCAGCCACACGAAACATAGCCTCACGTCAAACTTTCAGTGCCTTCAGACGTGCTGCAATGGCCCCTATGAAGGCATAGAGATCTTTAAGCAAACAGAGATCTCCAAATATGGTGAGCTGTTTGCCCACCAGAGTAGCGGAGAACGTCCATTTTCTTCCCTGGCGGAATGGAGTAAGCCCACCAGGATCTAAATGACGCCCTTAGCACAGACAAAAAAAAAGAAGAAAATTAAATCTGGATTAGAAGTCCCAGGACCATGCAAGAAGAGAAGGTGAAAAGCAATGCCACAAATTAAAGGTTGCCATAGATATAGAAGCACAAGCAAAGAGACACCTCCATCATCTATAACATGGAGGATGTGGTTCATAACTTTAAAATTGGTTGTCTCATTACTTCCACGGGTAAAACCCCTTATTGGTAAGACTGAAGGTGGCTACTGTCAATATGGGATTGAAGTTTCACAGTTGCCAGTTTCCCAGTGATTTTAGCAGGAGGATGTGTTGTTGGTCTGAACCTGCCAATGTCCGTTGTATCCAAAGTAGGTTGTAAAGAGTTGCACAACTTGAATAATTTTGAGGTAGGAAGGTAAAACACCCAGCATTAAAAGTATTAATGGAGACTTGGGCAAACGTTCTTTAACATTCTGCTAAGAAATACTTCATCAGAGTAACCTTTTAAGTCAAAAACCGAAGAGCAAAAATCGGATTTCCTGATAAATTAAAGAAGGGCCCATGCAAAAAGAACAATTGAGGGGCAGAATGCAGAACAATGTCATACATTCACCCCAGTACAGAGATCTAGGCCTAAATCCATTGTTTTTTTGCTCACCATGCCATTCTAGTTTGGACCCAGCCATATGCAAATCAGTCTTGACCCTGAGCCCAATGGGAACAGTCCAGCCCAAACTGCCAGGCCATGTCCTCCCTGGACTGGAAACAAGCATCCTAGGACCGGTTTCGGGGTTCCCATGAGGCACAGGGTCAAGACTGATTTGCATATAGCTGGGTCTGAACTGAGGTGGCGAAGTGAGCTAAAGAACGATGATGGATTCAACCCAGATCTGTGACTGGGGGAGAGTATCTGAAAAGTTTCAGTGCTCCGTCCATTATCTCCTTCAGTTTGCTTTGTTCGCCCTAAGTTGGCAGGGTATGCCCAGACGTGGGTCCCTTGCTCATTTTGCCACTGGATTCAAGCCAGCCTGGCTGATAAGGGGTTACCCCGAAACCGGTTCCAGGATGCTTGTTTCCGGTTCAGGGAAGACCTGGCTTGGCAGTTCGGGCTGGACTGTTCCCATGAGGCACAGGGTCAAGACTGATTTGCATATAGCTGGGTCTGAACTGAGGTGGCGAGGTGAGCTAAAGAACGATGATGGACTTAACCCAGATCTGTGACCGGGGGTGAGTGTCTGAAAAGTTTCAGTGGTCCGTTCATCATCTCCTTGTGTTTGCTAAACTAAAGAAGGACCAACGTGGGATGGTTCAGGGACTCCGACTGGAGAAGGGTAGTGACCACTCTTGCCGACAATGTCCTGCCTTAGTCAAGCGATTTTATCACTCAATTAAAGAGTAATAGCCAAGCGTGGCAACAAGGCAACGAAAATGGCATGATACTAAATACAATAACTCACGATGGGGGAACAGTCCCATAATATCATTTGGCGGATGGAACTATGCTTTTCTAGATTTGCATGCACGTTTAAGAGGAGTAAAATCATTCTGGGCGTTCAGATTTTACAACATGCTTCTCTGGGGCACCGGTATTCCGGGCCAAACATGGGACAACGACCTCGAATGAATGGAAAAAAGTGAAATGCAACGTGTGGCCATCTGATAATATGCAGATCCATGCAATAGATGTAGTAACATCCTGTGTTACATAACCAGCTGCATGCTGCCTCAGAAATTAATCATTGAAAAGCTTCAATGCAATGAAGCTCGCTGTTTCTGACGAGTACAATTTATTCGAACAGCCATTAATTTAAAACGAGCGCGTGAAGTTCGCTCAGGCGTGCCAGGGAGGGCAGTCACAACACTGATCTGTATTTGAAGCCTTCATTGCGTTCCATGGCACTCTGCTGTTCGAACTCAGCTGCGTCATTAGCCGACGCTGAACACCGCGAGCCAAGGTCGTCCTGCGGCCTTGGCTGGCAGGTAAATCGATAATATCACGCTCGGAACCACCGCAGCGCAGGGAAAAAAGAGAACAGAGATTAGATAAGAGATTGAAATTACCCTTGTGAATAGTTTAAAGGGATATGACAAAGGCGTGCATATCGGAAAACAAAGACAAGGGAAATGCTGCGTGGCTGCTCCGTCAGCGGTATTTGTATTAGGTAATGTCACAGTAAAGAAACCGGACACCCCTCTCTGATCTCAGCCAGATAAAGAAAGCCTTTCTCTCAGTGGTTAATTTGTAAAAAAAAAAAAAAAAGTGCCGGGGCTCTCGTCAGGAGGCAGCTTACACCAGCCCATTTCTCCTGCTAGTGCCGCCAAAACAGAACCAAATGCAAACCATGAAAGTGGGGCGAGGATGTGGCGTAATGACCAGCGCTGCAGACTACGGTCGGCTCAACATCATTGTGATTCTGGGCAAATCACTTCATCTCCCTGAAAAAGAATGTGTCCTTAACTGCTGCTCATGAAAAGCACCTGTGTTGATGATGTGTCGGTGCTGAGCACCGGAAACCACCGGCTCAAATTAAGCACTGCTTTCTCTGTTTTTCTTTTGCTAGAGAGTGCCCAGTTCTTAATTTGTAAAATAATAAGTGTCTGGACCCAAGATATTTCTCAGGAGACTACTGCTGCTGCTGCCACTTCAAGGCCCTGCCAGCGCTGCCAAATAGCAATACCAATGTCATGTACGTGCGATTGCAGCCCTACAAAACTTACAGTTTGGACTGTACTAGGTGACCCAAAGCTGAAAAATCAGTCTGAGCACCCTGGTATTATCATTACAGTCATATGTTTCATTATTAAACACTTTGCTCATGTGCTTTTATTAAAAAACGGACTGATAGCGCCACCATGTGGTAGACTGCCTTTAATATGTGCTGGTGCCGAGCACCGGAAAACACTGACACAGATTAAGCACTGCCAGAGACGTCTAATCCCCTGTTCCATTGCTGTAGCAAACAGAGGGTTTATTAAGCAAAAGCAGGGTGTAGTCGATCTCTAAAAATCCACGTGCTGTTGCAGGAGCATTATTTATGCTTCAAGTGCAGGGCACGGTTTGGACATTAGCATTTTAACGGGGGGCCAAACTTCTCTGTAACGAAGGTGGTCACCTGTAGATGAAGAGGGAAGTTTCTTCAATTTAAAAATGTCCATATGGGTGTTTCACTCTCTCTCTGGACCAAACAGCTAGCTTCATAATCTCCACAGCCCACTGAAATATACAACCCTTCCACATACTGCTCACATACATGAGTGCCATATGTATGTATGTGGCACTCATGATCGGATTCATTCTCAGCATCACGTCTCTACAGACCACCAGTTACCACCTAGCCCTAACTTCATGAGGCAGACTTCAAGAGGTAATTACCGACTGAGACAAGGAAGCCGAGGACTCAGAACCATGAAGACTACCGGTAAGCAAGCAGGCCCAACAGGCTTTTATTTCACCAGGCATTCCCCTGGTGGGCTGGAACACTTGGAGGCCAGTTTTGAAAGTCCAGGGGTCGTTCCTGGGGCCTCTGTCACTTTCCACAGCTCCCCAAGGAAACAGAGAGGTTGTGCAAGTAGACGAAATGAGCAGGGCTGGTGTTAGACCTGGCATCCTTGGCATAGATTCACCCTAACTTTTTGCCTTCAGGCCTCATGTTTTTGCTGACTTTGTTTTTGCTGGCCTTAGGACTCTGCACACTTTACTACTGCTAACCAGTGCTAACATTCTTGTGTTCTTTCCATAAAACATGGTAACAATGGCCTATACTCGTTTGGCATATTTAATTTACTTGTAAATACCTAGTAAAGTGGCACTACATACCCAGGGCCTGTAAATTAAATGCTACTAGTGGGCCTGCTGCACTATTTGTGCCACCCCCTTTAGTAGCCCCCTAAACATATCTCAGCCCGCCATTGAGAAGGTAAAACTTCAACGGGACTAATCTGGGACTGTATCCGACCGGTGCTCCATCGTGGTTGGGCTGGACTTTTGACTTTGACCTGGTCCAGTGCGACCAGATAGCCGTGGTTGGCACTTTCTGCTTTTAGGTGCTATTTTACAGTTTATTCTTTGAAAAACAATAACTCCGGTTTTACTGATTGGAGTTTTGTCCTTTTGGTCTTATTTTATTTATTAAATTCAGCTCTATTTTTCTTTCCTGGTGTGGGATCTTTTTGTGTGGTGTTTTCGCTGTTTTACTGTTTGAAGTGTTGCACAAATACATTACATATTGCCTTTAAGTTAAGCTTGACTGCTCTGTGCCAGCGTACCAGGGGGTTGAGCACAGGTTAATTTGGTGTTTGCTTGTGCCTTACCCTGACTAGGATTGTGGTTGCTGCTTACCAGGGCTCATGCCCCAGTCAACCAGTAGCCCAATTTCTAACAGCTGGTTTCATTATTTTTGCTAGGGAGGCTTTTGGTTCCCCAGTCTGAGCCTAGAAGCGAGTGGGGCTCTCACCTAACACCTGCAGGTACATCATTATGGGTGTGAGAAGGGGCCAACGTTTCCCTCTGCAAATTACAAGATTTTCAAGCTTTACTTATTATGAGAAGTTTGCAACGGGTAAATTACGAGAACAAGGACAGCAAAAGAAGGGTTTGCTGTAAAAAAAATGTTGACTGTTGCCTAGCCTACAGGGAAAGGACAAGGGAGGCAAGAAAGAATGTGTGTGTGTGAACATTTTGTGGAACAAAGGCATCTACACACTTTTTCTTGTTCTCCATTTTCACAATTACTTAGCACTATGTTCCTTCATCCAGCTGCTTTAACACATCTACATTGGGTGGGGAGGGGTGAACAAGTTAATTATCCTTGAATGGGTGATACTAACACCTTTTATTTACACTATTTACCAGCCACACTATGGTATTAAGTTCTGTTTTTAAAAGCAAGTTAGTAATGTTACTAAACCATGACTAATGTCATCATCACAACCTGTTTTAGATTTTTAATCCAAGAGACACAGAAAGACGGGAGATGAGTGCATTGAAGAGACTAATAATTTCAGGCGTACTTGGTTCATAGCAGTATGATGTTATCCTTAGTAAATGCCAAGATGAGGCACCTTTGAATTTTAGAAACAATTATTTCGTACATTTGATCTCAATTTTAACTCAAATTAGTAGTCAGAATCCATCAACAGTTACAATCATGCAGTACTGTCAAAGGGGAAGGGCACTCCCAGGAAGTTATTGGTAAACGTACAGCTAGAAGGCCTGGGACAGAATCGAGGGCCCTGTGCCATCCCAGTCTATAAATACCTGGGAGTGCCGCCATACCCAAATAATAATATTATTGTAAATGAGGCACTTAAAATTTGGAGTCAAATTCGCAAAATTGTTTGATAGGAGGTATCTTTTTCATGGTACCATTTAAGGGTCAGCAGTTGGAAGGTCAAGATTATCCCTAAGGTGTGACAATATAGTTGTTCAATATGTTTACCTTAGGGTCAGAAACCAGATGTTCAGAGTCCTGATTTCCCTCAGTGTCACACACTGTGGAAGGCCAGAAGGAGGAGAACGAGAACACAATGTTGAAGTGTCAGGAGAGAAAGAAGGCAAAATCTGAAATGCTTACTATTTGTGTGGCTGTGTGAAGAACGTCTCAGCCTAGATGAAGGACAACTGCCTCAAGCTCAACACAGACAAGACGGAAGTCCTCATCTTCGGTAAACACACTGCCCTCTGGAAGGACTCCTGGTGGCTGTCAGAACTCTGACCCACCCCAATGCCAAAAGACCACACCCACAACCTCGGCATCATCCTTGACAGCGAACCCTCAATGAAACATCAGGTCAACGCTGTCTACTCAGCCTTCTTCCACACACTCCGCATGCTCCGCAAAATCTTCAAGTGGCTCCCCATCATCACCAGCAGACTGGACTACGGCAATGGACTCTATGGAGACATTACCACCGAAATCATACAAAGACTACAGACGATCCAGAATGCAGCCACCAGACTTATCCTCAACCTGCCCAAGAGAACCCACATCACCCAGCACCTGAAAGACCTCCACTGGCTCCAGGTCCAGAAGAGATGCCAGTTCAAGCTCCTGACACACACCTACAAAGCCCTCCACGACCAAGGACCCGCCTACATGAACCACCCTCTGCACTTCCACCGACCCCCCAGGAACCTCATCTCCACATACCTCACCCTCGCACAGACACCAGGTATTTGCCGCTGCCACACCGGAGTATGCTCCTTCTCCCATCTCGCTGCCAAAGCCTGGAACACCCTACCCCTCCACCTCTGCACATCGCCCTCACTGACCGACTTCAGGACGGGGCTCAACACCTGGCTTTTCGACTGAGACCTTCAGCCAGCGCCTGTTTACCCACTCACGTGACAAGCTGCGCTTTACAAATACGATGTGATTGTGTCCTTTCCTCCAAGCTTCTCTCTTCTAGGATATCGGATAATGTTTCCTTCATAAAAGCTTTATTCGCACATTTAGAAAGGGAATCCCCTGCAGCAGGACAGGTAGACCTGTCCTTCCTTGTGCTAGCCATGCTCTCCATACTTGCAACAGAACTGGAAACAAATTAACTGAAGACACCCAGGCTAAAGGAGAGGTTAGTGACCTTGCCACCAATCATAAAACAAATAGGGCACCCGCTCACATCATGATGTCATCGTGAGCATCCTAAGTCTCGGAAAATAAATCCCTTAGGAAAAGTAATTAAATTGCCAATCTCTCTACACTAAAGGCAAAAGAGAAGCTGACTTAAGTACTCCTCTGCTCTGTTTTCCTCACACTTTTCTGTGCCGCCTACAGCCAACACATAGTTGGTGAAGGAAGATGAAAATTGTGGCAGCCACGACCCGGACCTTCAGATAAGGAGTGGCCCTGACAACATGCAAAATGCAATGAAATCCAACAACCAGAGAGGGGACGAATAGATTTTGAAGGAAGAAAGCTGCAAGGAAGGGTCTAAGGAAACAATAAGGGCCACTTACCTTCATAAAATGACTCCTGTAAGGTAGATTCCTCGTCCATACAGGACTCTCAAGCCTGAGTCCAGAATCTGGAGATCTATGTCCAACACTAGGCCCAGATTGAAAAACAATATGAATGGTGGCCAGCCTGATAGCACAGTAGAGAAAGAGCCTGTCAACAGACACAAACACTGGAGGTGCTCTGATCTAGATGCTTGGAGGATGGAATGGGTGAACCTGCTCCATTGAGGACCAACTGCATTTCTTTTTTTGGTGTAGGTAGCAGTGTGGTGCCTGATATGATGCAGACTTTTAACACTGTAATGGGGTGTTAGGGTGTTCAGGAATCACGTGACAAATATTGCCGGATACTTGGGTTTATTGGTTTTCGTAATCCAGGCAAGTAAACAACAACAAAAGTCTAAACGTTTCTTCAGGGGAATTAACTTCTTCTCCTTTGCGTCTTTTTCTTCAGCCAGGTACTTTTATCCATATGGCTCGGCAGTACGGGAAGGCACCGAAAAAACAAGGATAGGAAAACAACGTCAGTGCAGTGCACCGATACCGTGAAGTGGGAGAGGGAGAGAAGGAAACAACACCCGTTCGAGTCAGGATACAGGGTGTATTGTAGCAGGAGACCGCCACCGTGAGGGTTAGAGGAAAACAGAACAGAAAACAGCGCTCTTCGGTTTTCCCAGGAGGTCCTAGGGATTTCCTTTCTCCCAACCCGGGGCCGTTACTCCCGCCCACCTCCCGACTCCCAGGAACCGTGCACGTACCTGTGCAAGCCATGTTCCTCCAGGAACGCGGCTGGGCGCCTCGTGGTGTCGTTGGCCTCCTGGCTCTCCTCCGCGGGGCTCGTCACTGTAACCCGGTTCCTCCGGCTCCGCTTCGGTTCCGCTCTGCCCTCTGGATCGTCTCTCCGTCTCTTCCTGTTGGGCTACACGACCTTCCTCCTTCGGGATCTCGCCGTCTTCACCTTCGCCTTCAGCTTCCTCTTCTCTCCCCCGCGTGCCATAGCTCCACCTCCAAGGGGGGTGGCTTGACCCCCCTTCGTCTTCCAGGGTTTGAGATTTAAAGGGCCCGCAGTACCAGTTCTCGGGACCGTTCCAGGTGTACTGTACATCTAACAAAGGTCCCGGAGGCTGAAAGGGAAAGAGAGGTGTGGGCCAGTGAGGCGGAGTCTCATCTTCCTCCATGGGATCGGGGTCTAAGGGAGCCAGATCCTGACATGGGGTAAAAGAGATATACCTATAAGAATGAAATGTAGGTGTAATTGGGCTTCATGTACCACAATGCAGTGACATTGGTGGACAGGGTATAAGTGGTAGAATAACATGGCTTGTGCACTAGCATCAAATCTAACATGCATAGAAGTGAAAGCCCACAGCAGATTGTAGCAGCTGCAACTCCAGATAAGTTACAGTGGGCCCCCATAAGTAGCAAAAGTGGAGAAAGTTTCCCCCTGCAAGATTGTGGGGTGGATATGTGTGTGTTCTGTGTCAATGCATACTATTCTCAAAGGTTACTGCCAGCAAAAATTAATGAACACCCTCCATGCCCATTACTTGTAATCCACAAACCTTCCCTCACTAGGAGGTGTTGGTAAAACCTGTGAAAGATGACAAACAGTAGCCGGCAATAACTTCATTTGAACAGGTGTTTTTCACCTGTCTTTGTTAGGCCTGAAATACATAGGTGTTGCAGCCCAAGCGTGCCTTCAAATTCCAAGCAGAGGAGAATTAGCTGATGCCCAAAACTTGAATCAAGCCAGCCCGTCTGATTGATTGTCGCACCTCCTTAACGGCCTTCAACCGGAAACGAAAGCTGGAGTTCCATTTCAGTAAACGGAAAAGCTCCACTTAAAAATACATACGTGGGTTGCAGGTGCTCCATGGACACCTGGAGCTGCATGCTGCATGCTGCCTGTCTCCCTCATTGTGGAACCAGACCTGGATTTCTGCCCGTGACCTTTCTCCTCTTCTTACTGGTGTGGGGACTACCTGTGTGAGTCCACCATCCATTGGAAGGAGTTTGTGAGGACACCACAAAGACTTGCCTGCAAGCCTCCAGCAACATCTCACCAGAGACGCAGTAGTGTTCCCCAATGACAACCACAAGTAAATGGTGACCCATGCGATGACTTACCCTGGAGAGCACACTCATCTGCTTCACCAATTTATCCTTTTGTTAAGCCTTTCCCTTCCATCACCTCCGAATGCCACGTACACCACAACTTTGCCTCAGTTCGGCAAGGCATGCCCTTGAATCCTCCACCAGCCTTGAGTATGGGTGCGAAACTAATCCTTGGTCACCCCTAAACCTTCTGGGTTGTGCACATGTCCAGCAATCGGATGCCCCCAGCCCCTACCAAATGAACAGCTCATATAACTCGACTGCAAACTCTGTTTTGTCTGTTTAGATTATCCAAACTTGGATTACAATTTCCTTAAGCGGGAGGAAGCCAGTTTTAACCCCCACTGTCCATGCGGGAGTATTGAGGAGCACAGGATCATTGACCCCCACAGAACAGTGAATGTGGTAATGGGAATACTTGAGTCTCGGGCTTGAACACCAAGACAGGCTTCACTGCAGCATAGATATCCAGACTGCAAACAGTGGTTCAGAAGAACAACCCATTTTTAGGTCTGGCGTTAGCGACGATCTTTGATTTTATAAAAATAATATATTTAATATTCTTACTTATATGGGCTTTCAGCCAGCCCCATTCATCCATTGGTCTGTAGTTGTGTCAGAGCACTTCAGCTATTGACTAACTACACTGTGAATACAGAGGCGGCTCCTCCACTAAGGCGGGGGAGCATCGCCCCACTGCTTTTCAGCAGTGGAAGGAAAAATAAAATGATAATAACTGAAGGTTTCCCATTGCAGGCACGGCATCTTTGCCAGGTGGGGCGGGGTGGGGCTGCTCTGCTGACAGAGCAGGGAAGGGGAGGAGTGGTTTGCACTCCCTAAAGTGTGCATGAATGTTTGGTCGTCCCTCTGGGGCCGGCCAAACATTCATGCGCACTTAGCATGTTCTCTACTCAGGCGGCTACATTACAGCCTGGGTGGAGAACATGCCAAGGCTCCTTATCCCCGTCTGAGCGCCGTGGTTTGGCGCCCAGACCAATCATAGTGCTGCAATGCAGCGTTGTGATTGGCTATGGGGAGCTTCAGCCCGGGTGCATCCGGTGCCTTGTTCCGGCCAGCAGAGGAGTGACGCGGCAAGGGAGGACGCGGTGAGGAAATAAGTTGAATTTAAAAAAAAAAAATTAAAATTTACACCCCGCCCGCCTCGCCACCACCGATCCATGCCGGCCACCACTGTGTGAATAACAGCATTCTGATCTTCCACAAGAACACTGACTCACAAAGTAGTTACCTTTAGTACCAGGGACTATTTGTCAAAATGCGCTTGTTGAGACCAAAGATTGTATTGCTTTTAGCCATATGTATTTTTTCATATCATGGGAGTCTAGCAGCTCACCCAACAATAACATTTTATAAAACCCACGACAAAATAAAAAATAAAGCACTGACAGAGCAAAAAGGATAGTGGCCAACCGTATGCAGTCTTTACCCCGTGGTCTTTACTCCGCAGGACATTACTACACAGCTAAGTACCATGCAGGTAAGTACCATTGAGACACCTGTGTGGTACTTTACCACACATGTAACTATAAATGACACAATTATTATGTAATTTAAAAAGGAGGATTTAAGGGTTAAGGGATGGGTAAGGGTAAGGTAGGGTAGAGGTAAAGGTAAAGGAAGGTAAGGTAAGGTTTTTTAGGGTTTGGGGAGGGTGGAGGTAAGGATATTAGGGTTCGGGCAGGTAGAAGTAAAGGGAGGTAAGGTGTTTTTAAAGTTCAGGGGTGGGAAGGGGTAAATGGAGGTAAGGGGTTTCTAGGTTTCAGGGATGGGAAAAGGTGAAGAGAGGTTAGGGGTTTTAGGGTTCAGGGGAGAGTAGAGGTTAAGGGAGGTAAGGGTTTTTAGAGTTCAGGGGTTGGTAGAGGTGAAGGGAGGAAAGGGGTTTTTAGATTTCAGGGATGGGTAGAGGTAAGGGGAGATAAGTAATTTTTAGGGTTGAAGGGTGGCTAGAGGTAATTGTAGGTAAGAGGTTTGTACGATTCAGTGTAGGATAGAGATAGACAGAGGTGTCTTGCTTCGCCTTTCAGATAATACAGAGTTCCACAAATTCCACTCCCACACGGTGTCCCAAGCACGGCGAAACAGGAGACATAAAACACAACAACACCTAGAAAAGGGTTTCACTTTACAAAATGCAAAGACTCTCTTTTAGAATAAGGCTTGGGGTTTTATTTATGCAATGCTCTCTAACAGAAAGGCTTTCCCAGATGCCAAATAAACAACATTCAAATGTATATAGAGATATATATTTATATGCAAGCAATAATAACACACTTGGTAAATTCAACAGTTAAATGCATGGATAATAATATGAAATACAAGCAGCAAATAATATGAGATAAAACTCAAGAAAATATACTGGACGTCCTGCAAGAGATCAGAAAGATATATATGTACACTAAATACATCAAATGATTACTTTGGATGTGCACCTTGACTCACTCACACATCACAAAGAAAACACCTCAAATGATCAAAGCCACTGGCCACACATCACAATGGCAATAATCATAACTCAGCACTTCAACTGGTGCAAACACTGCATCTTAGCCCACTCCAGACCGGGAGATTTAACAGCCGGGGATAAGAGCCTCAGCAACCAGGGTTCTGCTGTACCGAAGTAGACGCGTCCGTCCCCATTCGGATTCCAAAATCCCGGTTTCTAAGTCAACAACCCTCAGCTTTATAATCTCAAAAGACACTAGAAGGTTCAAGAGTCTCCCCCTCTGCGCCAAGGAAACTTACTGGAACTGGCCAGTTTCCAGGCAAGCATTCCACGGCAAGAAGGAGTTCCCACGTTCCCTCCACATTCTCACATGTTCCTGCCTTTATCTGGACAAAGCTTACGAATGCCTTCCAGGGTACATTAAACAATCTCTCACAAAACAGACCTTGAACGTGATTAACCCAAACAACTTGCAAGCCTGTCTGTGCGCGCAGAAAAGATCAAGCAAGGCAGAGTCAGAATTCAGGATGACATGAGGCCATGTCAAAGCCAATAGTAAGAAATTCATAATACTTGATCTGTCAATGTACAACACAGTGCACATTTGTGCACCACTGCTAATATCACTGCACTTCGAGACCAAAAAGTACATTCCACCTCTCTCTCTCTCTCATGCTTTCAAATGCACATCCCACACGTTCTGTTCTTGGCAAACTGTTCTACTGTGACAGCTCCCACTTCAAAACTACGAGAAGAGATCTTCAAGAGAAACAAGGCATATGCAGGGCGTCATACATTCAGGCTAAGATAAAATAACACACCAAAGTCAATTAAAATGATGGTAGTCAAAGGTCATCACATGGTGTCAGACCACAAGAGTGCCTCTAGCACTACAAGAGGTAAGGGGATTTAAAAGGATGGGCTTGGAGGGGGTTACACCCCTAAAATGAAAAAGAAAAAAGTGTTTTGGGGAGATACCCCAAAACAGAAAAATATATATATTGTAATTGTATTTATATAGCCCTTACTACCCCAGACAAGGCATCAAAGTGCTTTTCAGCAAGGACGACGCTACTCCAGAACCCAAAAAGGATTAATGGAGAATAGGGAAGAGTCTAAAAAGTGTTATTTGTGAGATCATAGTAGTAAGATGAGGTTTGGGATGAGTAAAAGGAGGGATACATGAGGGCAGAATTTAGAAAGGGTTGTTTGGAGAACATAGTAGTAAAATGAGGTTTGGGAGTGAAGAGAGTGAAGGTAGAGGATATATTGGGAGAGGTATAAGGTGAGAGAGAGTGGTGCATTGGAGAGAGTCAAAGTTTTCCCCCTCTACAGTAAAAGGAAAGTAATAAATATATGGATACATAACACATAGGGCACTCTGGGTAGTTCCCAAGTTTAGGTGAGGAGCAGCTCCTTTATATGGAGCACCCTACAACTCCACTGACACTCTGAATCTTCTCACCTCAGATGTCTGTTTTTGTAGTAGAGTTTTTAAGTATAGGATTAGTACAGTGCCATCCACACAGATCTAGAAATTGATAAAGCCTTTTACTATTTTTACAGCAAAGGCTTTAAGCATAGAATTAGCACAGTGCCATCCAAGCCGAGCTGAAAAATTAAAAAAGGTTATTACTACTCCAGGCACATATTACAGCTTTGGATTAGTAAAATATCATGCAAGCCAAACTGTAATAACTAAAAACAACTCTTGCCACATATGTTTCACTCTAATTAGAGCTTACGAGAGATGTATAGCTTAGTCCAGACAAAAGGGTTATCCCGGTATAAGTTAAGACAATACCCTTTTAGGCTTGGAGTGCCCTATAAATCATGCAAAAAAGGAAGCAGACAACTCCGGGGGCTGTATGTTGGAACCACGCAGGCATTTACCATGCCTGCCTTAACAACGCAGTCTGAACCACGAATGCGTCTTTACAACACATACCTTTACCACGCGAGTCATTACAACAACTTGCCTTAGGGAAAGTGATGAAATTGTATAATTTACTATTACAACTCCAGTCTGCGCAACAGTAGGGAAAGTGTTGGACTTAAAGCCCAACATCAGTCCAACAACGCTTTTCTTAAGGTAAGTCACTGTAGCAACTTGTGTGGTAATGGAATGCATTGTAAAGACGCATTTGTGGTTCAGATCATGTTGTCAAGGCACAGCGTGGTTTGAGGCACGATGTAAAGGCTGTTTCCCAACTCTGGGTAGTTCTCAGGTTTAGGTGGAAAGCAGCTCCTTTATATGTAGCACCCTACAACACCACTGATACTCTGAATTTGCTAACCTCAAATGTCTGTTTTTCTAGCAGAATTTTTAACCATAGGATTAGCACAGTGCCATCCATGCAGAGCTGGAAAGTGACAAAGCCTTTTGCCATGGTTACAGGAAAGTTTTTAAGCATAGGATTAGCACAGTGCCATCCACACCAAGCTGAAAATTACAAAAACCTTTTACCATTCGAGGTACAGTATTACAGGTGAGCAGATTCATAGTGTCAGTGGTGTTGAATCCATGACCCTAGGAAAGCTTACCACTTGTTTTTTAAAGCATCCCGAGCTGGAGCTGTATGCTCTTCAGCTGGAGTGCAGGGTTCCCTTATGGTTGATACTATAGATGCACAATTGATGCACATTGCAAGGGATGGGATACCTTGACCCCATAGCCCTTGTTGGGGCGGGGAGGGCAATCCCTGAAAAACCCAACCCCAAGAGACCAAAAAAATGAAAATGTTTGGTTTGTTGCGCTCCAACGGGACTCCCACTGGAGTCAGCGCAGTCCTGTCGTGTGGGCCCACAAGCTGCCACTGGTGTCCTGTGGGATAAAAATAAAATAAGAAAATGTGATTGGGTGGGGTGGGGTCTGTGGATGTTTGGCCGCTTGTGCTGGTGTTGGCTGACTGCAGGCATCCAGGTGCAGGGCCTGGCCCGGCCTGCAGCCTACCCCGCACTACACACAGCTGAAGGCTGTGTGCCTCTGGGTGATGGCCACCCTGCAGCCAACCCCCCTGGGTGCACATGGCCTAAGGCTGTGCGCAGCAGGGGTTGGCAGCACATCTATCGTAGTAAGATATTACTTTATGTTAAAAAAAACATAGAAATTCACTGAAAAACAAAGTTTAAAGTGGAGTAATAAGTAAGTAATGTAGTAAGAGTTTACCCTACCTTAAAGAAAACTTCGAAATTCACTCAAAAACCAAGGGTTAAAGTGAAGTTATATGTAGGTCTTCTAATAATAAAGAAAAATATTTTGAAACCAAAAAAACTACTGGAATTCACCAGTTATTTATAAATGAGATACATATAACTTGCACCGCTATGATGCACTGCTTATGACATCACATATTACATCACTGATGACATATGAAATCTACAGTGGCGCAAGTTATACTTTTTTCATTTACACATAACCGGTGAATTTCACTGTTTTTTTTTGTTTAAAATGTTTTTTCTTAATTATTAGAAGACCTGCATGTAACTCTCCTAACCTTTAGGTTTTTACGGTGAATATATAGAAGACAATACATCTGCATTGCAGGGTAAAAGTATGCTTTGTAAAGCCCTGCGTGGTATTACAACATGTTGTAAAAGTCAACGCTTTGTATTGCCCACGGGGAAAAGACAAGGAGAGGAAAGGCATGCTTTGTTGTAAAGCCTTATATTCCAGCCAACACCATCTTTGGCAATGCTTGTTTGTTTTGGGGGTGTCATCTACCCTGATTGGAGATGGGTACTGGAATTGTTTGAGAACATTAGGAACATTGATATCAGTCCAGGACCCGTTAGTGCAACTAAGAGATTTCGGAGGCCTTCGTGCACCATAGGAACTAAAATATTTTGACAGCGACCTCTATGAATGGAGATAACTGGGTCTTTCATGAAACTTTTATTTGACTTTTACCTAGTCCGTGAAAAACAGTAATAAGTAGTCTAGGTTTTGTGAGAGGCTCAGTAGCGAGTACCACATGTGCACTACGAGGCTTTGAAACCTGTGTCTTCAAAATACCATACCCACAGGGCACCTCAATCAACTTCACTGTTAAATATCTTCAGCATTCTGGAAAGCTTTGGAGACAACGAGGTGCTAAACTCATAGGTTCCCCAAACGGATTCACAAACTAGGGGATTGGGCCCAAACCCCGATGTTACTTTTCCTTTACCCTCCGAGTCCTACAGACGATGAGGTCACTTCCGGAACAATGGGAGTCTTCACTCCTTACCTTAAATGGCTTCCATGACCTCAGCTGTCTGACAAAGCTATCCTGGAGTGGCAATGAGACTCCGGCAGAACTCCCAAGATTTCTGAAACCATGTGTGAATCTCATATCCAGTCCAGATTTTTGCATTGCATTCTGGTACTTGCAGTACTCTCTGTTCCATTATAAATTAGGAACTACCAGCAAGGAAAGAAAAAGTCTAGATTGGTGGAGCTAGTCACGCAAGGAATTAGGATTTGGAGGCCCTCCTTTTCTTCTCAAAAGCAATACCTAAAATCCAGGTCATCAGGGAAGTTATGCATTCTCACCTTTGACACTGCCTTGTGGTCCCTACATTTTCACGATCTTGAGAACAGCCTGACATGCATACTACAGATGCATATGGCCTGACGTATACTACAGATGCATCTTGGACAACTCCTTCTCCTGCAAATTGTGTGTTTTGAAACCATTCCTGGTCATAGCCCTCTACGCACGCAAGCCATTTCAGCCTGTCCTGTTTTTCAAGCCTAGAAGACTAAACATGCTGGTACTTGTAGGTTTAGTTTTTTTCCATTGTACGTGTCGGCCTGCACGCCCGTATGTGCTTAGTTTAGCTCCTGAAAAAAGCACAGCTAGGTGAAAGTAACCCTCAGATATGGGGTAATTGGCTGCTACGGTGCGTGCCAGAAATGTAATTTACATAAATGTGTAAACATGCCTTAGTTAAAGTCGTTTCTGAACTAGGCCCTAAAAAGACATTTCACCAATGTTCCCCTACATTGGCCGGAGTAACAACGTTTTCAACTTCTTTGCTATAGACGACATCTGACCTGAGGAGATGAGGCCAGACCTGCTTTTTCTGGCAGCAGCACTAGGACTATTGGACTTGTAGTTTCACGTACCTCTATGTAAGTATGAGCCTACACATCCCAGCATGCTTAGTGACTGAAAATCAGTAATGGATGAAAGACACTTTCACGACATAGGGTGATTGTCAGCTTTCAAGCTGCTATTTCGAAGTTCACAGATCTAAAACGTGTGGTTTACCTCACCTGAACTCAGGCGGACGTATTTGACGACTTCAACCGGTGGCTTGAAATGCCTCGGCACACACAGGTCTCATCGATTCAGGGCTACAGCCAACAGTGAGGTGAGAGTTCTTTTGAATTATTGATGTCTTCCTGTAGGTAAACAGATCGGTGAGGGTGTCCATAACCTTGGTTGCATTAGAAACTATTGCTTTCTTGTTACACCTAGAAAAACAGAGCACCTAGCTTTTCCACCCAATGCATGAGCTCATCCTGTCCATGATTTTACTTTGCATTCTAAAACCTGTAGTTCTAATTTTCTCAAGGTAGGTTCATGACTACAAATCCCAGAAGGCAAAGAAAGAATCTGTACTGGATGACTGACGTACGGAGCAGGGAAACGAGTATATTTGTGGCTTACACTCTTCACAATAAGCACTCCAAAAAGGACCTGAAGTGGGAAAGCCCCGGAAAGGCATGAATTCAAGTAACGGGTTTCTCATGATCATGTCATTGTCACGTGATGGGAGCTGGCCAGCCGTATCTGATATTAGTTCTACGTTTAACCAATGTGAGTCACTATGGTTTGTTCCAGGCTTTACACAACGTGTTCACCTGAAAGGTGTGTGTCCAAAAGGAACAGTTTCACAGGGCCCAAGTCGAGGGTACATGCAGGTAGACAGTGTCTACCCACTCTCTTTCCAGGGTGGATGCCATCTACCCTGCCATGAGGTTGGGCCTCCACAGAAATATGCTAAACTTGTTGCTGTATGTCATTTTCAAACAACGCAACACTTTCCCTGTTTTCATTTCAAGCAGTAACGTGCAGGCGAGGAGAGGGCCACAGGTTGAAGTTAAGGGGCCACCCTATGAAAAGAGTGGGTGAATATTTCAGGAGCTGCGCGACAACCTTGCAAACTTCTTCCAAGACAAGTTCGCAACTATATACAGAAACTTCGAACCCACACCAACGGACTTCCTTACAGATATGCCACCTCAGCAGTGGCGTAGCTAGGCACTCTGCCGCCCGTGGCGGTCCCTGCCTTTTGCCGCCGCGCTGAAAGGGTGGGGGGGGGTGCTGGCGATGATTTTTGCCGCCGCCTCCAAAACGCCCCCTCTGCCCCCCCCTTGCTACGCCAGTGCACCACAGCAACTGACAAGAACCACAGACTGACCACCTGGAACCTCCTCTAAACCCAGGACACCACCTCCACCAAGCAATCCATCCACTCTGGAGCGCCCACAGATCCATGCCCGCACCACATTTTCAACCTTGGAAACCAAAGGATCTTCCAGAAACTCGCCAGCCTGCTCAACACCTCTATCACTACTGCAATATTTCCCTCCGCCTGAAAACACGCCGAAGTCAGACCACTACTCAAAAAACCCTCCGCCAACCCCAGCAAACTCAATAACTATCAGCTTATCTCCCTGCTCCCATTCCCAAAGAAGGTACTGGAAAAAATCATCAACAAGCAACTCATGGCACACCCGGAACAGAGCTCCATGGCGGCTGAAGCAGGTACCGAGAAGGGTCCTAGACCTTGATGAAAGTGTGACTACAAGTCGGGCCCCCACATGGAACTCATGGGGCACTTTCCGGATATTGTCTGAGAAAGCACCACTAGAGGAAATTCTCCTCTACCACATATCACACCTTAGCGCGTGTGTCACATATATGGTCTCCTAATAAACACGTTTTTAGACCACTCACTTTGCACTACACATAGGTCCTGAAGAAAGCCATACCACTAAGAGAGCATGGCTGAAACATGTTGACCGACTAGGATATTGGAGTTACCATAAGATCTCCTTAAATATCCGACTCTCGTTTTTATTAACTGCCAAGGGCCCACCCATTAAAATAGTCATTTTGTATCCCAGGGACCCTTAGGACAGCTTTTTTAACATTCACTCACTTCCTTTCACTGCACTCTCACGGCACAATACCAGCTCCGCTGTATCCAGGCGTCGTAGCACACCCAAGGTACACTTGGTGCCTTGGGTGGGGCCCAATGATGAAGCATGTCACCACCTAGGTTGGTGAGTGAGGGCCTCACTATAAACATAATGTGTTTCCTTTCCAAAACAAACATACGCTAGGAGCACCCACTCCAGAGTTAGTTCTCTTTGATAAAACACACCTGGAACAGAACCAGCTACTCAACGCCTCCCAATCCGTCTTTCACAGCACCAAAACTGCCCTGAACGCAGCCACCAACGGCATCCGAACCCTTATCGACCGAGGAGAAACAGCAGCTCTGATCCTCCTCGACCTCTCGGCAGCCTTCGACACCCTATCCCACCACACGCTGATCAAAAGATTCCACCACATCAGCATCCAAGGGGACGCACTCATTTGGATAACCTCCTTCCTCACCAGAATAACCCAAAGGATCCACCTCCCACCTTTCACCTCCGAACCCAAAGAGATCACCTGCGGTGCACCCCAGGGCTCATCCCTCAGTCCCACACTCTTCAAAACATATATGACCCTGCTGGCCGACATCGTCAGATCTCACAGTCTCAACATAATTTCCTATACAGACGACACGCAACTTGTCCTCTCATTCACTGACCACCCCACCACTACCAGGATCAACTTCCACAGATGCATGACAAGCATCGCTGACTTGATGAAGAACAACTACCTGCAGCTGAACACAGACAAGACGGAAGTGCTGATCTTTGGCAACAGCAGTAACACATGGAATGACTCCTGGTGGCCATCAGACCTAGGAACCACACCAACTCCCTCCAACTATGTCAAAAACCTCAGATTCATCATTGACAACAAGCTCAACAACAAGAAATCACAGATCAACTCGGTCTCCTGCGCCTGCTTACTCACTCTGCGCATGCTACATATGATCTTCAAGTGGCTACCCCTACAGACGAGACGCACCGTGACATAGGCCCTCATCACCAGCCAACTGGACTACGGCAATGCCCTCCATGGAGGAATCGCCGCACAACTCCTACAGAGAATTCAGACCATACCGAACGCACAGTCAGACTTCTCCTCGGCCTTCCCCGATGAACCCACATCACACCTCACCTTGGGCAACTCCACTGGCTCCCCGTACAGAAGAAATGCCAATTCAAGCTGCTGACTCACACACACACGGCTCTAAACAACCAAGGACCCATCTACACTAACCACTGCCTGAACTTCCACCAACCGTCGAAGACTACGCTCCTTCTCCCTTTCTCTTGCCCATGCTCCCCACATCTACCGAAGCAGAAGTGGAGGACGCTCCTTCTCCCACATCACAGCAAAGATTTGGAACAGCCTCCCCATGCAACTCCGGATCATCACCTCACTTCTGGAATTCTGAATGGCCATCAAGACTTGGTCATTTGAATAAGCCTCCGGGACCTGCAAGAACCTGGATACTCCATTGGGGGATTAGCCGCGTTTTATAAATCCTGACTGATTGATTTACTGGCCTCTTCTTTGCTTTTAAATTGATCTGCCAGTCCCCTGCAACCAGGCCCTTTGCTCCATTCATGTAGGACATGAATGGTGCATGTTTGTGTAGCATGTGTGCACAGACGGCTGTGCAAGAAGATTATCTAATTCATGGTGCTGTGGTCACACAGGAATCGATGTTGGTTTAGAGTGGACTCTAGGATGGAGGATAGGCCCAAGAACCAATGTCAATTGCAGGGCTTTTTCCTGGTAGTTTTGAGGTCCTTTGATCTGGAGCAGACTTGAGGGTGTGGAGGATAGAAGAAAGAAGGTCCCCTTGTAGAATAGGGAAAAGCCTTTCTTTGTCATAAGTGTCACCACACCAGCTTAAATGAGGTACCTCTTCTGCACCTCTCTTGGCAAACTCCCATTCAAACTCAACTTTCTGCTAACACTGCAAGATAAAGGCCATAATTGGAACAATCTGGAAGAAATATGCAAAGGGCAGGAATTGTCTGAAACTGGCCCCAGAGGGTTCCTGGGAATTAGGGAATACAGAAATTCTGTCTGCAACACTAGTAAATGTATGGGACAGACGCTACCCGCCAGTGTGCAAGGATTTCTCTACTGGAATCCAGGGGTATCACCTACAGCAGTGGAGTCTAAGAAACTCTTGTGTGACAAGTTTGGGGTTGCTGACAGCAAACTCCCTGTCATCACACTCGAGAGCATGAACCTGGAAAGCTCTGCAACCTGCTTTTAGGTTTAAGATCTCTTTTATTATTATTATAGAGAACCGGGTACAACAATCAGCCCACCTACATCCATTGGCCGGTGGGGAAGCATCGATTAAACTTTTAACATGAGAGGACAAGGTATACAAGAATAGAGGGAAAAACAGTCAGGATAGGGTAGGTGAAAGTGTAGATGTGTGTGCTGATGACCTAAGGGGAGGACAAGACACCAGCCATATGATAGGAATGGGGGGGGGAGATATGAGAGAGGCTGAGATCGACCACCATCTACCTGATTAGGTGGACTTCCAGTCAGGGTGAGTCAGGCGGAGAACTCTTAAGTGTATCGGGCAGGTCTGCTCTCTAAATTCATCCGACAGGTATTGGATGCATGGTCCCCAGGTCTTGACATACAAAGGTAACGTATGGTTCGCCACCGCCGTCAACTTCTCCAGTCCCATCATCGCATATTTTATGTAGCCAGTGATCCAGCGCGATATTAGCAAACAGCATTCATACACTAGATACTCACTTGGGCCCATACATTCATACTACGCTAATACTTACGCTGGGTTTTATCAGTTGTTACTCTTTATCAAATCCCTGCTACCAATTACCTTCCGATTGAAGAGTAATGACTTACCAATGAATCCTTTGCTAATTGGGAAGTTTAAAATGAGTGACATTTATTATGGTACATAATCCTGAAAAAACCACTGAGTCAGGAAGTTTTAAAATGTTTATCTAAAGATTTAGCAGAGTAAATTACAGAAACACATGGTACTTAATCGCACATCACGGATGAAGTAGAGAAAAATAATTATTGATTAATGACGGTCCCTCAGAAAGGAGAAGATAGAGACAGCAGCGCAACTAAAGGTTGCATTTATATTTACCTAAGTGCAAGAACCAAACCCCTTGGCCAAGGAGTTGGAAAGATTTAGGACCCAGGAAGGATGAAGAGCAAAGACCTCCTCCAGGATCAGGACAGGACCGGTGACCTCTCTACAACGACGCCTGCGTCGTTCCCCTCTCTGATACTCGACTTCTCCTCGATTCTCCCGTGCCTCTCTTCTAATGGACTCCGCCGCCCCCTCCCGCTCTGCGGTTCAGCATGCACTCGGTCAGCGTCCTAATGCTAATGCAATGCCTCTTTCACGCGTTCTGCGGTCTGAGCTAAACTAATTGACTAATTCTATATCTATTATACCCTTCTACGCCCATGTTCCTCCCCTTAATGTTGCTAAAATATGGGACCACTACTTCTGATTGGACAGGGGGTTGATCCTCACACCATATTGATTTGGTACGCATTTCTGAAGACCTTTGTTTTTAAACTACCGCCCATTAAATTTAATACATTGGCTTTATTTCCCACCCGTCTCACGACAAAGTTTATTCAATTTTCATATACATAGTTGCAAGTTTGGCAGGAACACATGAATACATCAATATCGGCCATTAGGTCGTGGCCTTGGACGACGTCCAGGTTGACTTCATCCTTTTTCCTTCTGGGCAGTCTTTCATAGAGCATGCGCGGAACCCACGTCATTCGAGTTTTCAGTTCACCAACCCCAGGCCCAAGTTTACGAACTAATAAAAGTCAAAGAAGAGAATATTAAAATCACAAATATGTTTCACTGTATACCCATTCTCTCTATTCTATCCCCATTTACTTATAAATCTATCCCGCATTAGTAGCGTTAAGAAAACGACAAATTAATAATAATGCAAGAGCAAGCTGAAGCATGTGAAAACATCAAGCAGCCATTTTAATGCACACTGCGCAGAAGCAGAAATTTCCCACCAAGCAAAGAAAGACGTCACACCACGTGATATGGTTGAGACATGCGCAGTAAAGTTCCCGCGCTTTAGCTGCCATTTTAGAAAAAGACAAGCGTTACTTGTTAGTTAGAACACATAAGCAAGCTTCCTTGCTATTCGTGTAATGTATGCAACGTTAGTATAAACAATACAAGATTAATAATTTAATACTATGAGGTGATTGTATTCGAGCAAGTCTAATTTGTGAGTCCTTGCTCCATCAATCCCCTCTCTGATGGCGTTTAAGAGCCATCAAAATACTACCCTCAATCAGGTGCCAACTTCTAGCAAATTGTCTCATTCTCATTTTTACATCTTCTATTTTTAACATCCCCTTTCAATTTCTTGTATAATTCACTTCTCACTTCCTCAAGTTCAATTTCATCAATTTTTCTCTTCTTTCCTCTTCCTGTCACACTATACGATTCATTCTTTCGACAACATTTGCACCATATTATTATCGTCAGTACTATTATTGCTATTCCTGCTAATGGTACTAGTATTTGACCTATAAGTCCTTTCCCTATATTAGAAAACCAGGTACCAATTGACGCAATACTACTTGTCAATCTTTCCCATACACTATC
The DNA here is from genome assembly GCA_963921515.1 of Calotriton arnoldi. Lineage (NCBI taxonomy): Eukaryota > Metazoa > Chordata > Amphibia > Caudata > Salamandridae > Calotriton > Calotriton arnoldi. Next base: position 2,225,404 of record CAWUFW010001346.1, on the reverse strand, counting down.
AACTTCCAGTGGTTTAAGTTCCTTTTCAAGTTTAGTTATATTCTGTATATATACGTTCCAATTTCTGCACTTTTATCAGGAATGTAAGTGCAACAATGTTTCGTCTTCAGTAATTTAGACTCCGCCCTCTTTTGCCAATAAAATATCAAGAGCAAGTCGATTTTGCATTACCATAGATCTAATCGCAACCATCTCCGCATTAATCATTAGAAATCCTCCAGCAGTGTCAGTTGATAAACGATCAACCACTGTAGACAATTTACATATTTTCCTTGAGTTCAGAATTATTCCCACCGAAGGTATCAATGCACCAAATATATCACCTACAATTTCAGAAAAACTAGCTCTTTTACTACGTGTTAATTCGCCATTGTTTTCATTGCTCCCAGTGTTTCTTTTTACGTGGTATATCTTTGGAAATACTATTCCAAAATAACAACTTCCATACCACCGTGCAGGAAGCCTAAAGTAAGCCTTATTCCCGCATACATAATAGATTCCAGGAAAGACTGAATCTGTTCCTCCTTTGATTCCCCAACCTCCAAGAATTAAGAAATTGTGTTCACATTGACTGGTACCAATGAAAACATTGTTATAATCAGTCCGTAATCTATGTAGACAAATTTTCCCCGTCTTTACAAAATCCAGAGCCATAGCAGCTTGAGCCTTGCCAGGTGTGTAACTCCCTTCTTTCTCAGCCCAAGGTGGCAAATGAGCCTTATGCTCAGAAGCTTTCTTTTGAAAATCTTGTCTTCTATCTTCTACTAAATTCAAAAATATCTTTTCTTCTTCGTGTAAAGAACATGTTAGATTGTGTCTATGTGCATGTGTTATGTCTATCGATTTCATTGTTAAGAAAAATTCTCCCATAAACTGTGCGTCTTGACTACTAAGCACTGGGTTCATACTCTTTCGAATCGGAACCTCAGAAAATATCACATCTATGTTTGAATAATAATATTGAAGTCTCCCTGTTCTATAAAATAAACTAGCTAATACACTACATGATATGCCATATGTCAATGGTAAGTGATGATATGTTAATCCTTCTGCTACTGATTCGGGTAACTTCATACAGACATAACAATTACTAACTTCCATGGTATCTACATATTGAAATAATAACTTTGTGAAAACATTTAAACTAGTGTCGTTATCAGTTATTTCATGATGAAACTCTGGTTCATTTTCTGCCATTAGTTCTACTCTATTTCCCTTCATGTGTGCTGTCTTTCCTTTAGTTTCGTTGTTAATCTTTTTATCCATTATCATAAGGTAAGGGACTGCTACGATCAGAACTAACCATACTATAAGCACCATTACTAGACTACATATGCATATTGCACAGCATCTTCTACAACATCTCTGTTTTGGTCTCCCAGCAACTCTATCATCAGACATTTCGACAAGGAAGATTGCTCTTCTTATCTATTTTTCGTTTTTCTTTATATCACTCTTTTGCGTAGTCAAGGTGGTCTTGTTTCTCTCTCGTACGTCAATTCTGCACTTGTTCCTTCGTCACCACTTTCACTTGACTCTGAGCTCTCGTAATCTTCAAGAATAATGTAAGTCCAATCAGGACCCTTGAATTTGTTATTTACAAGTTTCAGTCTCTTGCTTCTTCTTTTCTTAGTTCTGTTTTCTTGTTCGGTTTGACTTGTTACTTCATTTACTTGATCTGGATCTTCACTTCTGGTTGTTATGTGGTATTTTACTCTTTTAATGACACTAGGCCAATGATCACCTTTTCTTGTTTTCTTTGTTTGCACTGTTTCTTTCTTTTCTTCAGCAATCTCTTTATTTTCACTGTTTGACACCTTTTCGTTTTCTGTAATTACTGTTTTTCTTTCTTGTTCTTTTCCAGGCCTTATTTGTTTTTCTTCTGCAGCTCCTCCGTGAGTTTCCAATAATTGACCTTGTTCTTTGTTTAATTCTTCATGCTCATGTTTCTCGAGATCTTTTTCTTCTGTGTGATTTTCTGGATCTAACTGGTTCTGATCAGGGCTTATTGCACTTTGTACTTCTGCAGCCTGACCGGATTCTTCTAAACCTGTCTTTCCCTGCTCAAAACTTGTTGGTTCTTCGTTATTTTGAGCCCAGTTTCCTTTCCCTATCTGGTCCTGCTCAGGTTCTTTTATTGTATGTTCTTCTTTTCCCTGAGCTGCTTCTTCTTCACCTATCTGATCTTCTTCAATTTCTTCCAATTTTGTTTGACTTCTTGTTCTGTAGTAAACTTCAGGAATTTCTACTACTGGTATCCAGTCCTGACTTGTGCTCGGTTGTTCTTCTGCAGCTTCTCTCGAATCTCGAACCTGAGATTCTTCAGCTGGGCAACCTTCAACTTCCTCAGTGATTGGTGCTGACTGAGGATTTTCTTCTTCAGGGTCTGGTACTCTTTTGGTGTGGCTTACATGAATCCAATTAGGAAATCCTGCACACTTCACTGCTGTATTGGTAGTCAGTATGACTTGACAAGGTTTTCCCCATCTAGGTGATAGACACGTCTCTCTGGTGTGATTCTTCACTACCACCCAGTCACCAGGATTCAGATCATGTTCTTGTTCAGGCTGCCTCGAAACTGCGTCTTCTCCGACCTGATGAGAGACAGAACGCACTAGGTCAGCCAATCCTTTGCAATAATCCAGAACCATATCATCAGATATATTCAGCAGTTTGTTTATGGGAACATGTGCTTGTCTCATTGCTCTTCCCATCATTATCTCATGTGGGCTCAATCCCGTATTTCTATCAGGAATGCTTCTGAGTCCCATTAAGACGAGTGGCAATGCATCCGGCCACTCCAATGATGTTGATGCACACATTTTTCCCAGTCTGGATTTTATAGTGCCATTCAATTGTTCAACCACTCCAGAAGCCTCTGGGCGATATGCACAGTGCAATTTTTGTTCAATTTGGAATGCTTCACAGATTATTTGAATCACTTCACTGTTAAAATGTTTTCCTCTATCTGATTCCAAAGTTACTGGGAAACCAAACCTAGGAATGAGTTCTCGTAGTAACAGCTTTGCGACTGTAATGCTGTCACTCCTCCTGGTAGGGTAAGCCTCCACCCACTTTGAAAACAGACATACTATGACTAGCACGTATTTCAACCCTCTGCATGGTGGTAACTGTATAAAGTCGAACTGTAGTCTTATAAATGGACCTTCTGCCTTTCCAATTTTTCCAAACCCAATTATTGTTTTTCTTCCTGGATTATGCATCTGGCAAGTCAAACATCTCTGGCAAAGGCTCTCTGCTTCAGCCCTGAACCTGGGATTGTACCAGTTCTGTCTGAAAAGCCTAATCATTGCATTTCTCCCTATGTGTGTGTCTCCATGATACATCCTGGCCATTTGAGAAAGCAGACAGTCAGGCATGACTGGTCTGCCATTAGCACAAATCCACAGTTCATCATCTCCCCTTTGGGAACAACCCACTTTGATCCATGTTTTCTTCTCACTTTCATCAGCACCATCTTGTAATCTTCTAACCTCATTCCATGTTTCAGGTGGCATATACAGCATAAGTTGGCAAATGATTCCCATTCTTTCCACCCTTTTATTGACTGACAATCTATTCCTGGCACAATGTTGAGCCACAAGATCTGCATATCTGTTGCCGACTACCACCCAGTCATCTCCTGACTGATGTGCGGCACATTTCACCACAGCCAATTCTTTTGGTGATTGTATTGCCTCCAGCAATTCCCTTACAAATTTTCCATTTTTAATGGGGGATCCTGAAGAAGTCATGAAATCCCTCTGCATCCATAGTTGGCCAAAATCATGCACAACCCCGTAACCATATTGACTATCTGTGAATATAGTTACTTTTTGATTCCTCCCAATTTTGCAAGCTTTTATCAAAGCAATCAATTCAGCTACTTGTGCAGATTTTACTCCTGGTAAATAGGATGCTTCGACTATTCCAGTTAATTCACATACTGCATATGCTGCAGTCAGTTTACCATCTTCATGCCTCTGGCATGAACCATCAACAAACAGCTCCCTGTCTGGCTTTCTAAGGGGCTGTTCTTCAATGTCTGGACGTGGTTTCGTGCATAATTCTGTGACTTGTAAACAATCATGTTCTTCTTCTTCGTCATTTTTAATTTCCTCATGATACGGGTCTGGTAGTAAGGTTGCAGGATTTACTATTGTACACCTCACTATGTTCACATTTTCAGCACCCATTATTATTCTCTCATATTTAGTCAGCCGACTAGGAGTAAGATGCTGAGTTCGTGTTCTTGTCAACAGAATCACAACCGCATGTGGAACAAACACCTTTACTGGGTGTCCCATTACAATTGACTCACTTTGTTCAATGCTTAGACAGGTAGCCGCTACTGCTTTTAAGCAGCCTGGCAATGCGGCTGCCACTGGATCCAACGTAGCAGAAAAATATGCTATAGGACGTCTGTCCAAACCATGTCTCTGGGTTAGGACTGAAAGTGCACAATTTTCTCTCTCATGACAGAACAATGCGAAGCTTCTCTTATAGTCAGGCATGCCAAGGGCCGGTGCTGAGCACAAAGCATTTCTCAATTTTACAAAGGCTCCTACACTCTCATCATCCCATTCAACTGGGTCTTTTGCTTTCTTTCTTGTCATTTGAATTAGGGGCTTCGCTAACAAGGAAAATCCTAGTATCCATTGTCGACAGTAACCTACTATTCCTAGGAACATTCTCACTTCTCTTTGGGTTACAGGCATTTGCATTTTCTTAATCAATTGTACTCTTTCCGATGTTATTCTCCTTCTTCCCCTCTCAATTTGGTGTCCTAGATACTTAACTGCTGTTGTACAGAACTGCAACTTTTCTGGTGAGACTTTATGTCCTTCTTCAGCCAAATGATTCAATAGTGCTATGGAATCAACAACACAGTCCTCTCTGGTGTTTGATGCCACCAGTAAGTCGTCGATATATTGGACTAAAACTGAGCTTCCTGGCATCACTAGCTTCTCTAGGCACTTTTTCAATAATTGATTAAAAATAGAAGGACTTTCCGTGTACCCCTGAGGAACACGATTCCATACATAGACTTTGTTCTCAAATTTAAATGAAAATAGATACTGGCTGTCTGGGTGCAATGGTATTGAAAAGAACGCTTGACATAAATCAATCACTGTGAACCATCCTGCACTCCAAGGTATTTGATATAGGATTACTGCAGGATTTGGCACTATAGGACAACAAGGTTCCACAATCTTATTTATTTTGCGCAGGTCCTGAACAATCCTATATTTTCCGCTAGGTTTCTTTAAACCCATTATTGGTGAATTACATGGACTACTCATCACTTCTCTTAGTATGTTTTGTTCTACCATTCGATTTATTTCTTCAATGACTCCTATCTTTACTTCTGCACTCATTTTGTACTGTCTGGTATTTGGGAAAATCGCACCTTCTTTTACAGTAATTTTAACTGGGTCTATTTTGGCCATAAGTCCTACTTCCTTTCCTGTGAAATCCCATACTATGGGGTTTACTGTAGTTTTTAATTCTTCTGGCAGCTCATCTTTTGTTATTAACGAAAACATCTCATCTACCTCTGTACCTTGTTTTGCAATCATAAACTTATATACATGATCTTCATCTGGGGTCTGAACTGCCACACCATCCGGTGTGCAGAAAATTGTACAGTTCATCTTACAAAGCAAATCCCTGCCCAATAAATTTACTTGACTGGAATCACATACTACAAATTGATGCATTTCTCTGAAATTTCCAATTTTAACTTCCATTGGTTCTGTAAGCGGTGTTCTAATCTTTCTATTAGCTACTCCCACTACTTGGATAGCTTCTCCAGAGAGAGGAAGGTCTGGAATGTCTGCTGTTCTCACAGTAGACCGGGTAGCACCAGTGTCCAAAAGAAAAGTAATATCATTACCTTTTACACTCCCTTCAACATATGGACCTGACTGATCTACCGATAAGGATGCGCCAAGTACGCACTCCTTCTCCCCCTCTCCCAGGCACCGTCATGAACTGTATTGACAGAAATCGTCCTGTAAAAGAAACTGTGATGTTACATAATCATTCTTACCACTTCCTCCTTGATATCCGACGTCTGTACCGTGTTTTGCTCTGCTTACATTACCCTGAATTGGTGCAGGTGGCAACTGACTCTGAGGGTTTACACCCTGCTGTGAGTCATTCTGCGTCTGTGGATTTAAATTTTGATTTGGGCCATTATTATTCCGAATCTTCTTACATTCATCCTTCCAATGCCCCAATTTTCCGCATCCATGACAAGGAAATTTCTTTTTAGCTTCTTCTCTACTCATTCGTCCTCTCACTTTTCCACCATTCCCAGTATCGCCATTCGTTCCAGAATCCTTTCCTTGATTTTCACTTGGATTTTCCAAATTAATTCCCTGTTTCTCAGCCATTTTCACTTGTGCCCACATCACTTTTTCCTGCAATTTCTTGTGTCTATCCTCAATATCGTCTCCACAATATTTCGCATATTTCAGAATTTCATCTATGGGTTTCCCCTGCCAACACAACATGTGCTGTTTAATCATCTGACAAATTTCTGGCTTCAGACCATAAACAAATCGATACACAAACTGACTCATGTTCTTGTCTCCAATGTCCTCAAATCCACTATACTGCTTAAATACCTGCAATAAACGCTCATAATAGGCATGTACCGATTCACTAGCTTCTTGGGTGGTTCGGTCTATTTTCACCCAATCTGTTTCTTTCGGTGGTATTTTGCCTTTCAGGTAAGTTATCACCTGCTGATACTTTTTCATTACATCATTTGACGGGGCACCTGTTTTTGGATCTCTAGGATACTCATCACTAGGCCAATCAACTGTAATTTTACAATCTGTCCACAAATCGGCAGGTACCACTATGTCAAACAGACCATCTAAATCTTTCAACAATACCTTTGACACCTTCACAAACCTCTCAACCTGTTTGTACCATTCAATTGGTTTTTCTCTCAACTTTGGAAAATCATTCGTAAATGACAAAATATCCTGTCTACTCCATGGGACATGTACATAGCCCCCTCCGGGAACTTCTCGCATCGGGTACATTTGATCTGTCTTCCCTGTTTCTTTCATCACATATTCAGATGCTGTTCTACTGGATCGTGCCTCTTCCTTTTTCTTTGCCCATCGAACTCTCCATTTATCTAGGTCTCCCCATTTTTGCAAGACTGTCATTAACTCTTTTACTTGTAACTTTCTTCCAGAAGCGTTCATATTTTCTAAATCTTTGTCTGAAAAATCTGCTCTATAGGGTTTCTGCAACACCTTTGATCTCCCTATTTCAATTCCCATCTGCAAAGCCAAATCTGATAATTTTTCATGAAATATTTTTACATTTCTGGTGATACTTCTGCATATGAACAATAATTCTTCTTCATTGTAAGCATTTAGGCGATCTAGTCCCACATTTCCTGCTATTATTTCTTCTAATTCAACTTTTAATTTATAAATGTCCATGATCTTTGGAGGTGTACACTGCTGATCTGATCCTTGTGCCCACCTTTCTAAGTCTTCTGGACTAACTACAGTAACACTTTTTGCTCCTGATGAAGTTATCAAGTTTACCTCTTTTGAGCACCCAGGTGTAGTTCTTCTGGGAGTACTATTGACAGAATCCCGAATTGGTAAATCCATTAATGATATCGTAGATTCACAATCACTAAAATGATCCTCAACCATTACTGTTGCTTCAGGTTTTGGAATATTCACAGGAGTAGGCATAGCTAACGATGGAGGACAGTTTCCCAGACTACCATATAATGGAACTACTGGACCAATTGTTACAGGTATAGTCAAAGAATCAGGATGCACCTTTATCTGTGTTATCTTCTGTATTAATTCTGCTCTTGTCTTTTCTAGGGCTTCTTTTTCTTTGTCGTGAAGTATCCTACTGGGGGTGTAATCATGCACTACCTGTGGTACTAATGGAGTTTTTAACAATGGGGCACTTGGGGTACATCCACTTGTCCCTTCCTGATATGGTGGGGGATTCCTTAATATTTCTTCTATAAATTCATCTTCGGAATCTCCATTTCTCATTAAATGCTTTGTCTTTTCTGTGCATTTGCTTCCTAATTTTTCTTCTGCTGTTAACAATGGATATAAGCCTTCTGTAAGCATTGCCCTCCTCCATTGTTTCATCTGACCGTCCCTAGACTCATGTTGGTATCTGGGAAAAAATCCTCGATAACCCCTATTACTCCTGGATCGGTCACGCTCAAATGCCTCGGTTTCCCATTGCTCTAAGGCTTCGTATTGAGTTAATCTAGGTCTGGGTTCTAGGTCATTCATCCTCAATCTCAAATTTTGGAGAATTCTTCCATTGAAGGTACCATTCTCGGGAAATGCTAATATCCCATCATTTTTGGTATATTCTATCCAATTCTCTATCCATACACAAGTATGATAACCTCTCTCCATCATCATGAATGAAGCGGGCGTTTTAGCTGGTGGAATGATAATTCCTTCTCTAGTTTTAATTGGTTTATCCTTTTTAAAATAGTTCTTAATCTTTTGCAAAAAGGACATTTTTCTCTTTTCTCCGTACATCTTGGGCAAATCTCGATGTATAAAATTATATTCTGCAAAACCCAGGAATCTCCTATCCGGACGAGTTCCTGTTAAAGTCGGATCACGTTCTAACATGCAATCTCTATCCACTAAGATTTTAGCTTCTAAAATATTAACCAATCAAGTGTCTGCTAACTTTTATTTCTGAACCAATCCTAACGCGGCCTTTCGGTGACGTTTGTCTACCAACCCCTCCTTTACAATCTGCGCTTCTCTGTCCCTCGCTGTTTCAACCAATCCCAGCGCGGTACCTGTGACGTCAGTACTGCTCCTGACTACTGACCCCTCCTTTACAAGAGTCGTTCCACACCCACTGATTCAACCAATCCCAGCGCGGCGTTTGTGACGTCAGCTCCCTCTCCGACAGCTGACCCTCCCTTTACAAAATCTTACGCAAACTTTATAACTCTTTAATTAAATTTCAGTAACAACATAAAACATTCGCTATCGTGCCAGTTTCTCTAAAATAGAAAAGATAGTTTTCTCTCACACTTAGTAAAACCTTTCCGTTTACTAAACATACACTACGAGTAAAAACCCTTCCGCTTACTCTTCACACAAGCTCCAGAAGTACCTGTTACTTCTTCAATGTTACCCTTTCTAGGTGATATAACATCAAATTTTCACCAGCGTAATCCTTTGCTATCACTCACACATATATTCCCTAACCAGTACTGATAGTCCTGCTTAACTTTTCAGTACTATTTCTGCCTGACAGATAACCTCACTGCAGTATGGCTTCCACTTACCATCTGCTATTCAATTTTCCCCGGGGATTCTGGACAACATAAAACAAACTTTGAATACACAGATGTTAGTTCATAAAAATAAAATTCTCATTACCCAATTAACAAAGAGTAACCATCCTCTGATTACCAGAAAACTGATCCAGCGCGATATTAGCAAACAGCATTCATACACTAGATACTCACTTGGGCCCATACATTCATACTACGCTAATACTTACGCTGGGTTTTATCAGTTGTTACTCTTTATCAAATCCCTGCTACCAATTACCTTCCGATTGAAGAGTAATGACTTACCAATGAATCCTTTGCTAATTGGGAAGTTTAAAATGAGTGACATTTATTATAGTACATAATCCTGAAAAAACCACTGAGTCAGGAAGTTTTAAAATGTTTATCTAAAGATTTAGCAGAGTAAATTACAGAAACACATGGTACTTAATCGCACATCACGGATGAAGTAGAGAAAAATAATTATTGATTAATGACGGTCCCTCAGAAAGGAGAAGATAGAGACAGCAGCGCAAATAAAGGTTGCATTTATATTTACCTAAGTGCGAGAACCAAACCCCTTGGCAAAGGAGTTGGAAAGATTTAGAACCCAGGAAGGATGAAGAGCAAAGACCTCCTCCAGGATCAGGACAGGTGACCTCTCTACAACGACGCCTGCGTCGTTCCCCTCTCTGATACTCGACTTCTCCTCGATTCTCCCGTGCCTTTCTTCTAATGGACTCCGCCGCCCCCTCCTCAGGACCTCTCTGGACAGCAGTTCAGCATGCACTCGGTCAGCGTCCTAATGCTAATGCAATGCCTCTTTCACGCGTTCTGCGGTCTGAGCTAAACTAATTGACTAATTCTATATCTATTATACCCTTCTACGCCCATGTACCTCCCCTTAATGTTGCTAAAATATGGGACCACTACTTCTGATTGGACAGGGACAGGGGGTTGATCCTCACACCATATTGATTTGGTACGCATTTCTGAAGACCTTTGTTTTAAACTACGGCCCATTAAATTTAATACATTGGCTTTATTTCCCACCCGTCTCACGACAAAGTTTATTCAATTTTCATATACATAGTTGCAAGTTTGGCAGGAACACATGAATACATCAATATCGGCCATTAGGTCGTGGCCTTGGACGACGTCCAGGTTGACTTCATCCTTTTTCCTTCTGGGCAGTCTTTCATAGAACATGCGCGGAACCCACGTCATTCGAGTTTTCAGTTCACCAACCCCAGGCCCAAGTTTACGAACTAATAAAAGTCAAAGAAGAGAATATTAAAATCACAAATAATGTTTCACTGTATACCCATTCTCTCTATTCTATCCCCATTTACTTATAAATCTATCCCGCATTAGTAGCGTTAAGAAAACGACAAATTAATAATAATGCAAGAGCAAGCTGAAGCATGTGAAAACATCAAGCAGCCATTTTAATGCACACTGCGCAGAAGCAGAAATTTCCCACCAAGCAAAGAAAGACGTCACACCACGTGATATGGTTGAGACATGCGCAGTAAAGTTCCTGCGCTTTAGTGGCCATTTTAGAAAAAGACAAGCGTTACTTGTTAGTTAGAACACATAAGCAAGCTTCCTTGCTATTCGTGTAATGTATGCGACGTTAGTATAAACAATACAAGATTAATAATTTAATACTATGAGGTGATTGTATTCGAGCAAGTCTCATTTTTGAGTCCTTGCTCCATCACCAGTCTAAGTGTGTTGGGATCGCCTCGGAGCCCCAGCAGGAAAGTATGATCTGTTTGGCAGCTCCCAGGTCTAGAATAGTGGTGCGTCCTTTTGCAGGTTTTAGGGGGTACGTCAAGGGGTTCGGGAGTCCCAGCAAAATGTAGCTAAGAAACCTGGGTATGTCTGTGTCAGACATTACATCCACTCCAGCCAGCACCTCACTCCAAAAGGAGCTTATCTTCGGGCATTGCCAAAGGAGATGAGTGTGTGTGTCAGTCTGTATGAAGTATCGCCAACATGCGTTGTTCCCATCTGCTTTCCAGTGGGCAACCTTGGCCAGTGCAAAGTACCAATAATGTGAAATATTTTAAGGAATATTTATTTGCTGGAGGTCCTGCGGGCTGAGGCACAGGCACGGTGGAGAATGTCGCACCCTTCTTTATCAGTAAAGGTGCATTCGCATTCCACCTCCCACCTTCGCAGCGTGGATGTTTTTGATGATTTCTGCAGTGTGGTGAGAAAGGTGTAGATATAGGAAAGGAGGCATTTGTCGGAGGTGCTGTTCCAGAGGTGGCCCCTGGCGAGAAAAGCCCCAATGAAGGTCTGCATCCGCCCTAATGCAGAGAATGGGCAGCGGAGCTCCAAGAGATCGCTCTCACTCGGGCGCCATCTTGGACACCCCAACTGCAACCTGCTTTTAGAAGAGCTGCCGAAGTCCTATCTTGAGGGATGGAGCTGACTGACTGCTTAAGACACTGCCTTGTAAAGGAGGAATGCTAGGTGAGGTGTTGGTGAGTAGCACAACTCTCTGCAACCCCGGGAAGGATCAACCCTGCCAGTACTAGTTCAGGCCTTGCGACCCTGTAACCCCTATGGTGTGCCCTCAAGTTGAATCTCCTGTGACTTTGGTGCTCTTAGAGATAACATGACATGGTCTCGCTCTGCCCTCTTGTAACTAGATTAAGCTCCTGTGGTTGTGTGATGCCCAACAAATTGTCACTTCTGCTGTTGCTCTCACAGATGTCCAGTGCACCTAATGAAGGTGGGCGCTACCAGAAGTTTTCAGTCTACATTGTTGGATCTCCCTCACGTCCAGTGTATCACCTCCAGACTCTGGGGGGGCTTTTCATTTAACTTGTGTTGGGCCTGAGGGAGGCTCACCCATGAAGCACGATGCAGCCCTAGAAGAGCATTTCCTGTGCATACACTGTCTTCAGTACGAGCCCGGAGACACCAGCGATACTGACCTGACTGTTGGCAAATCCGTGCAGATGTTCTTGGACGGCCGGGAAGGACCTCAAACCACGGGGAGGTGTCCTGCCCCCGACCTCAGTAGACCAAGGCGGAACGACCCTTCACAAGCTAACCAAGGTACAGTGTGCAAGCATGGCAGTGTGGGAGTGGGAATATCTCTGAACATTGAGGACTTGTTATGTGTTACTCGGCAACTATCCAGAATTGACTTTGGGAAGAGCGGGGACCTGGAGCAGAACCCAAAGAAGCAGGCCCCATGTTTCTAACCCCCCCCCCCCCCCCGGTCTATTTGACCATTTTCTATGAATTCTGATACAATACCTTCACGGGGGGAAAACCCTGAATGCACTTTGGCTAGTTTCTGCTGCACAGTAATTGACATCAGGACACCTCTGCATCAATATTCTGACCTCTGAATGTTATATGTACAGTATTACTTTGTGTGCTAGAAATGCAGGACTTATTCTTGTTAGTAAATCCACTCGCCTGTCATTGATTTATTGACTCCTATTATAAGTTTCATTGAGTTATGAGCTTCTTCTTCATACCGCCTTCATGAGAAAGCCTTGTATTGCTTGACTTTCTCACCCCCGAGAGTCAAATGTTAAAGGGGTGAACTTGGTCTTCGGTTTTGGACTCAGCAGTAGGGTGAAGCCCCAGGGCACCAGTGTTAAAAGGCTCCGATTGTTATAATCTGAGCCCAGTAGCCCCTGTCTGCCTTTGAGACGCACAAAAACGTCACCCAGTTAAGAAAGTCGGGGTTCTTTTCATGAATTTGAAATGGTAGAAGGACTGTGTTTGCATCAACAAAGATTCCTCGGTTTTTCATATGGGCGATGGCTGCTCTCCAGAGTGGCACCGTTTCCCTGTGGTACAACATCAATCTTGTAAGGGTTCAACTTGAGATGATTTAGTGTCGACCATTGCTCTTTTTGTGTTAGGCAGTTGTAGATCTCTGAATTTAGGGTAGGTCGCTCATCTGTTTTCGTGATGATTTTTTGTGCTGTTTTGTATAGGAAATATAATCTAGTTACTTAGTCCAATTGCTTTATATGCTTACATTTGTAAAATTAGGTTTCGCCTAATGGGGTGGAAGGACCAAGTCATAGTCCCCCACCATCCGTTCATTTAGATGCCAGGGGAGAATAGCTCCGCAATTGACCACACACAGCAGACTTAAATATATTTGCCCAGATGTCAGTTGTCCCAATGGCATGAGGGTGACAATCAGCCAGCATTGTGTTTTTTCCAGCAACATCGCTAAGAATGCTACAACAGCTAGATCCAAATCTCGCCACAAGTTATGCTGGTGCAAAGTACCATGTAATTGATACGTGAAAAAACAGGACTTGGGAGAAGTCGCCCTCATGGTATGGGTCTAGTTGACAGCTCTGTATTTGCACTGAGCTGTTGGTGGTGTAAGAGCAGTTTGCTTTGCATTGTGTTGAAAACCACAGAGAAAACTTGTTCACAACCTGAAAAGTCAACATTTCATCAAATTTGAAAATAAGCTTCGTCGTCATGGTGCTTCAAACTTAAAGGTGTTTTTTTTTTATTGTGAAATATGGTCCCATAGAGGGAAAACTTGAACTCCTTATCACCTGAAAGTACTGGCGTCTAATATACTTTTTAGCTCACTTCCACAATCTGCTATTCTAGATAAATTAAACTCTCTGGCTGCAAACTTTATGCAAATATTACCCACTGAAAAAGGGAAACCCTGTCTATGGCCATCAGTAACTACACATCGTGACGGCGACTATCAGCCCTGTTTATAAGCCAACATCACTGTGCTGAGAGCAATAGGTCCGTGTTTGATGTAATAAATTGAGCCAAAATTCTCACTACCCTTGCTGCTTATGGCAGAAAAACAAAGACTGGCTGTAAGTCACTCTCCTGACATTTGGCGAATTGACAGCTACCCTCTAGTTTTCGGTAGAATACCATACAAAGGGTTCTTGAGTCTTTGAGACCCCGCTGATCTGGACTAAACAGAAATGTTGGAAGTTTAAAACACATCTGATTTTTTTTTTTGTGTGTGTGTGTGTGTGTACTTTCTGTACATTTTAAAGTTTGTTTAATTTACTGAAAAACTTTTTTTTGTTGCTGACAAGTGTTATTATGGTGCATATTTTCAATGTTGTATTTGTCTCCTCTTCTAACCTTATTTTTAAGAACCTGAATACTTTATCCTACTCCACCTTCAAATGGGGGAAGCAAACCTTCAAGTCCCAGGATTTAAAATGCCGCTGGTTGAAAGAACAGGAGTGGCTGAAAGTTCCCTAATGGAATGTGGCCAGTTTAAGACCCCGGTGTTCCTAAAAATCTGGGACAACTTTAAAGACGTCTTGTGAACAAAATATGCCAAACCCGAACAATTCTGAAAGTATGTGACAAAGAAGCCTCCACTGTCAACAAGAATTTGAGCATGGGTCACTGATCATACTAATGGGAAATTGTTAGACCTGTCATCCTTAGGGTGGTCTTCCCTCACCTTTTTGCCTTTTGCCTCCCACTTTTTGCTGTATCTTTTTAATGGCTTTAGGACTCTGAGCACTGTACTACTGCTAACCAGTGCTAAAGTGCATGTGCTTCTCCCCTAAACATGGTGACGTTGGTGTATTCCTGAGTGGCATATTTAGTTTACCTGTAAGTCTCTTGTAAAGTGGTACCCCATGTGCAGAGGGCCTGTACTCTAAATGCTACTAGTGGGCCTGCAGCACTGGTGATGCCAATAACACAAGTAGCCTTTCAAACCTGTCCAAGGCCCGCCATTGCAAGACCTGTGTGTGCAGTTTACTGCCACTTAAGACTTGGCATTTAAAACCACTTACCAAGCCTTAAAACTCCCCTTCTATTACACATAAGTCACCCCTTAAGCAGGCCCTAAGTGACCCTCCGGGCAGGGTGCTGTGTAACTAAAAGGCAGGACAAGTATTTTTTAAGTTTTACATGTCCTGGGGGTGACAAACAGCTAAATTCGTTTCTCACTGTTGTTAGGCCTACTCTTTCCATAGGCTAGCATTGGGGATTCCTTAAAACTCCCTTTAAGCTATAATTCCTTATTGGAAAGGAGTAGCTACTTTATGTTTAATATCTTTGGAATGGTGATGATAAATCCTCTTTAGTGATAAAGTTGGATTGCGCATTACCATTTTGGAAATGCCACTTTTAGAAAGTGGACATTTCTCTGCTCTTAACATTGCTCTATGTGCCTGCAGCCTGCTTCCAATGCACATCTGGGCCGGGTGTCAGCTACACTTTGTGCTTACTCATTAGACAGCCACAACACAGGAAGGCTGGGTGTTACGGGATACATCTGCATTCATCTGCATACACATAGTCTTCCTGGGCAGGGGGAGGGAGAGGTGGTTCACACTTACATCTGAATAGGCTGTGTCCTGCCCTCACACAAAGGGCTGGTAGTCTGGAGCCAGGACTGTGTTGAAAGGGATCCTTGTGCACTTCAGAGGGCTCTTTTGAAGTCACCCCTACATCAAAGGCACTTTTGAGTATAAGTAGTAGAGCCCTGTCCCTATTAAATCAGTACACTACTGGACCTGGAAGAAACTCTGCTGGAGTAAAGACTGCTGTGCGGAAGGATTGCCACTCTGCTGTTACTGACTGTTCTAAGAAACTGCTTCCCTGCTTTGTCGAGCTGCCTGCTGACCTCTGCCCTGCAAAAAGGCCAAGAACTAAGCCCCAGAGTGACTTCAAGGGCTTGCTGGCTTGCATCCTGTTCTACCCGAGGTCTCAGGAACATCAAAGACCTTGTAAATTTGCTTACTTCCAGCTCATCTCACTGTTCTGCAAAATACAAGTGCTCTGCTCTCGGAGAGCCAAAACTCCTCGTGTGGGGAACTATCGCACTGGGCTCAGTGCACCATGTTTTGGTTTAGCAGAGGCTCTGCTCGGCAGCCCTTCCTGCTGTTGACCGCCTTGCCCCCAGAGATGAGACGATCAGCCCTGCTAATCTCCTTTAACCACCGCTGCATTGAAAGAACTCCCCTCAGCTTGGCCCCTTCAGCTGAGCGGGCGTGTCGGAATCAACGCTGCACCAAGGAAATCCCTCTGCGTGACCCTTTCAGCCGAGTGTGCTTGACGAGTGACGCTGGTGGAGCCTGTGCCGACTACCAGCCCCAGCCTGAGGGGCCTGAGTGCAACATTGTGCCCTGGAGCCCGTGAGCAATGCCGGCATTTGAATTCTAAAGGCACCGAGTGCGGTGGGGGCCCACGGAGTGATTGCAACGGGCACGCCCTGCCTTTCTTACGGCTGAAGTGCCGATTACTCGGTTTAACAAACCACTTTTTGCACAAAGAACCAACAGTACTTGTTTGACCTATGATTGTAGTGAGTATACTTTGAAATAACACTCTTAGTGACTGTGCAATCACTACAGAAGCAACAATACCGTGAACTAAGTCATTTATGATCTTTAAAGCACTGCTTTTGCATTGATTCATTTAAAATCAATATCTAATTATGTACAAATTCGATTTTTGTCATTTTGGTCTTCTTTTATGCAGATAAATATTCGCTATTTTTCTAAACCTGTGTGGAGTCATTTTGTGGCGTATTCATTGTAATACTGTGTGAGTGTCTTGCTCAGATACTTTACAAATTGCCTCTTATGATAAGCCTGCCTGCTCTGTGCCAAGCTACCACATGGTGAGCACAGGTTATCCTAGGTGTGTATCTAGCTTACACTGACTATAGTGGTGGATTCCGCCTGGTTTAGGTGCATACCCTAGCCAACCCGAAGCCCCATTTCTAACAGATATGTATCAACAATTCAATGTTTAACTGCAACAGGCAGGACCTGTAGGCTGCATTTACTTCAAGATGTATGAATAGAGTTACAGATGACTCAGTCACCAAAACATCACCTTTCCAATCAAGGGCTTCACTTTTGCCATTCATCTTTTTGTTCCAGGTGTGTTAGACTGATTAATCTGAAATAATACCACAGCTTCCAGAATGCACTGGTTTGTTAAATGAATGCACAGGACTTAATCAAGTGCTTCTATGAATTTGTGACTCTAGTAATCCTGTCTATGCGAAGGTTAACACTGCTGAAGACTTAAAAAAGTCCGTGCCAATCGCAAACAAGCATTAGCATAGCCAATAGGTCTCGCCTTTGGGACCTTATAAGTGTTTAGCCACAGCAATTGGCTCTGCCAATGTCTTTAAGCTATGTTGTAGAGTAGCGTGTACAACTGAACGACCCTATTAAAAAATTATGCAAGCACAGCACAATGGTCAGCGCTTCTACCTGCCAGAAGCCTCTTACAAGCCTACAAGTGTCATCTTGATCTACCTCAGATTTTTGTTGGAAAATTTACTTAAACTCACATATGTATCTGGAAAGCACACTTTCACACTTTGGGGCATCTTGAAGCTAAAATAACAGATCTTTATTGTTACCCAACTCAAAGCATCGACTTTGGAAGGATGAAAGGTTGAGTGAGACCTGTTGGCAGTTAACACCAGACCTACTGGCTTTGACAATGCTTGTTTTAAGTTCTGGCAACTCAGTTTCTTGATACACTAGGCTGAGCAGCGGGTACCTGCTCAGTAACTGTTCGCACATTAAGCTACTACTTCAGGTGCTGAGTAACCTAGCGAAAGCTCACTTCTATCCCTTTTCTGATATGACCTACGTCACCTGTTCTTCTCTTAAGTGCCCACACACGCCAAGACGGCCAAGGCAAGATGTGGGCGGGGCAAAGATTCTGGCATCAGGGCACAGGCTGACGGGAAATGTGGGTGTGGGGTAGGGAGGTGCAGACATCAGGACGCGCAGACCCACCCATGGCACTGAAGTAAGGGGTGCGGGAAGCGCTGTAGCGCCCCATTAATAAATCTCCTAATAGTTTATAATGTGAATGAACAATAAAAGGGTTATTCAAATGTTTTTGTTCTGGCAGCATTTGTGGTCTTTTCAAACACACACTGTCACACTGAGCTAATGAAAAGTAAAAGTCCCAGCTGCCCTGTGTGATAAAGGAAAGCCAATGGCTACGTATAACTAACTGCAATCAGGCCTTCTCGTTTACAGTTCAAACTTACATTTTCCACATTATGGCATTCCTGATGCAGTCTTGGTTTATTTCAAGTGAAACAATTATAGTATTGCTCTTGAAAAGGTTGATTTGTAAATAAATAAGTACATTCAGGACAGGGACTTATTTGTCACAGTGACTTAATCTGCAATCCTACCAAAGCCTAGGACAGGAGAGGAGGTGTGCACGTGACATGGAGTCATAAGGTGACCCTATCCGACATGGGAAGGCTCGGCATTATTTCACAATGAGATGTCATGCTGTATAGACAGAAACACTGTTTTGTAAACACGCCTTCCTTTGCATCAGATAATTTAACAGCACACTGAGCATCCATCAAAGAGTCCTACAAGCCATTTGTAGACTAACTGCGAGTAAACCCTATAGGATTTTTCATGTTGTATTTTGGGAAAAACTTAATTCGTGTTACTAGACCACGCTAAAACAATACTCAAATTTTAAAAAGCAGCCAGTCCACACTCAGATTTCCTTATGCGAGGCACAGACCCAGCTTTACGCAGCTTCCTTTTGCTGGGTCTGCTTGGTGTGGTGGTGTGTAGTGATGTGCAGTGTAATGTGGTGCACAGCAGTATGTTGTAGGATTAAGGTCAGGTGTGGTGTAAGTGGGTGTGTTGTTCCACAGTGTGTTTTGGTGTGGCATTATTTTCATTAATCTGGATATGTGGCTGAGTTATGGCGTGGCGTTCTCATTTGATGCTGTGTGGTGTTTTTCTGTCGTTCTGTGTCGTGTTGTGTACTGAAGTGTAATAATGAGGTAAACGCTTATGTAGTTGGGTGCGATATTTTTGCCGAGCTACAGTGTGGCCTGCAACATTGTTGTCTTGTGTTGAACCGTGTCGTTTTGTATTGTAGGATGTTTTTTTGTGCGCTGAGGAAGGGTGTGGTTACTTGATAGGGGAGCAGTCGGGAGAACTGAAACCACATGCCGGAGGGCACCTTGTAATTTGGAGCTAATAACAGCGTGTTTCATCAGATTACCAGAGTGAAGTCCCAGGCTAGACTGACGCCATTATCCAGCGGATGCGGCCCAGTGGAGAGGGGAGGGGCGGGCATTAATCAGGGGGAGGCAGGGAAAAGGCGCATGCGAGTTTGGGGAATTAAATGCAGCATGCATGGTGCCAGTAATGTGATCCTCCCGCCGTTAATAGTGAAACGCAGGACATGTACACAATGCCGTCCACGGACACTGCCGTGCGCCGACCACAAAAAACAAGAGTGCATTTATTCCCGAGGCTGCATCTGGCTGGCTGCTGCTTACCACGTATTGTTAGCAAAGCTTTCTGCGCACCGAGGCGAGGCAAGTTTGGGAAACTCTCCAACTTGGTTTGAAAACGCTGACTGGGGGTGCCAGTGCGGGCTACAGTGACACTGTAACTGTATCTGGGCGACAGGAAACACCGCCGAGGCAGCAGTGAGCGCGAGGGAGCAGGCAGATTTGGTGTAGACCAGATGGATAGCAAAGACTGATTTCAATAACAAGAAGCGCGAGCAAACAAGCATTGGCCGCGTGACGCGCTTGTAATAAGAGAAGCTGACGAGGAGGGAGTGGGAGAAGGGAGGGGGTAGGGGAGGGGATTCACGCGCTGTAAGGCTTAATGAGGCATTACAGAAAGCCACATGGCGGCTGCGCGTGTGCCCGCTCGCGTGAACGCAAGCTGGTAGCCAGCAAAAGCCTCTCTGGTAGCACTTCAAAAACCCACTTACTAAATGTCTCGCAGCGCATGCGCTGGCTCAGCGAGACCTAATTAAAAAGGAGTAGTTAATTATTAATGCTCTTGGTAATTTATTAACTCTCTCAATGCAGATTGTTTAACCCCAGATAATCTTCAAAGTTGCTGTGTAGCACTGCTGGTGATAATATCATGCGTGGGTATTTCTAGTGAAACAACTGAAGCTCGCAGATGTTGCACAGAGCTCGGTGGGAGTGACCAGGCTGGAATACGACCTCCCAAAGCCACAATGCTTTTGTCATAACCTTCGAGCTGACTTTCTTTATGTCTTCACTGGCCTTTTGGCATTCTGTTGAGACTTATTTGTAAAAACAATTTCCATCAATCTACGCTCTAGGATGTTAACCTCGCTGCATGACAGTGATCCAGCGCAACCCCTAATTCATGAACCAGGGACCAGGGAAATCTCTTCACACATAAATTGCTTACCAAACAACGGGGCCCATCACACATTACCCATAAATAGTCCCTGAAGACGGGCGCTGGATTTAGGGGGTTTAATTTGTCAGTTTTATTATGTACAATACTATACTTCACATTAATACCAATTATATATATTCCTAACTATTCTTAATCTCAACTGTCTTCTTCCTTTGGTCGATGGACCATTAGTTGAAGAGTTGATGGTGACTATGTTTAACTAAACAGTTTAATACTTTAACTAAATAACCACAGAGTCGTTTATTCGGTTAATAATTTTATCTTATTAACAATTAAATGCTCATATTTCAGATTGTCAGTGCACACACAAGATCACATATAAGAGAACAAATTATCAAGCAATGTAATCAAAATGAATCATTTGTATCGACATCAAAGCGTGCATAGGAATAGGGGAAAAGAAGGTACAGCATAAATACTTGCAGAAATATATTGCAAAATTAAAGCATTTAAGGAGGGTGATACCCACCAAAGAATAAGGAAAACCACTTCCTTGGCCGAGGTTGTGGCAAGGGGTCCCCAGAGAAAGGCTCAGAGGACAAAGTTAACAGGACAGATGCAGCTACGTTTTGCCATAAACTGGCAAACAAATATAATCTCCCAAGCCTATCTACCTTGATCTAGTTCTCCTCGGACGCAGTCTCCTCCCAAGCACTCCCGCAACGTTCTCGTACCTAAGGTGCTTTCTGGCTCAGTGCTGGTCTGCTCTCTCTGTCTTGGTGCGCTTCCCTCACGACGTCTAGATGTTCTCTGTGTTCTCTCTCCCGATGATCTGACACACCCCTAATTGGGATATCAATTATACCCTAATGCCTAGCTCACAATCTTACAATGTTGCAGTATCAGTAGAAACTCGGCCTGTGATTGGTTGTCTCGAATCATGTTAGGGTCTTCTCATCAAGTTCTCCTCGCAAATCCATCCCATACCGGTTTTAACAAAGGAAGTATTAAGGATAAATACATTCGTATACTACTAATATCAATAGTTATACATTTTGCAACATTCTCGTATTATGACATCCGCTTCACATTCAAATTGCACGTAGCGATGGCAGTTCCCACAGTCGCTGTCGCGTCTTGGCACATAAACAATAGGACACAGGTCAACATGGCCTTCACACGGATTACATCAGCCGGTGCACTCTGCAGTTCGTAAGCAGGCAAAACATTTCGGCGCATGCGTCCTCCGTACAGACCAAGACAACCACATGCTGGTTCAGACAAGAGGCCATTTTCATGCAGGCCCAATCTTGTACTAAAGTAAATAAACACAAAAGAATATTAATTCATGAAATAAAACCCATTATGGTTACCTCCCACCATACTAATACCCTGTATTAATTAATTCCTAGCGAAAGCTATTAATTTACAGCCACCTTTTCGTTATTTGTGCACAACATGCAAAATGTGCAATGTACAACATAGCATAAACATGCATTAGTACGTTTTTTCAAAGCGCAAATAGTTAATACGTGCTCATGCCATCATGGTTTAGTATATTATGTAAAATGCGTTTGCCCCATGTGTGAATGTGTGCATTCAGGGTTGGTTAGTCCATGCAGTCAATACATTATTATGGGGTTATTTAATTTCATGAGGATGTATTTTTGCAAACCTCACTCCATCAACAGGCTATGACTAAAGGAACAACAGGCACTGAAAGTGCACGTCTCCCACTTTCATAGTCTATCTTCCAAATATTTTTTTTCTAGCCAATCGCCGCTGTCCTTTCGGTTAGAGAAGTCCCCATCCTGACTTGTACATGGCACATGCACACACTAAAATACTGGTAAACTGGCTCAAAGGACAATGCACTCAATGCTAAGAGTTGAAAGTCGAATACGGGTGAGTCAGCTCATCATTCAGTTGGGTAAATCTGTTATAGCGCTTTGAGGTGCAGTTGATGAAGCAGCATATAAGCAACCGGTTATATTCTAATGTGTGAAACCGCCATGTAAACTCTTAAGAGCTCATTATCTTTACCTTTCTTGTTTACAGAA
Organism: Calotriton arnoldi; assembly: GCA_963921515.1. NCBI lineage: Eukaryota > Metazoa > Chordata > Amphibia > Caudata > Salamandridae > Calotriton > Calotriton arnoldi. The sequence goes on along the minus strand of CAWUFW010001346.1, from coordinate 2,202,872 downwards.
AAGATGGCACCACAGACTGGATCCTCAGCACCCACAACGCCGACACACGAACCGGAAGAAGTTCTGCAGAGGATGATGGCTAAGAGGTCAAAGATCATCGGGGAATTGGTGCAGACAGAAAAAGACTATTTGACGGATCTGGAGTACTGCATTAAGGAAGTGGTTCGGCCCCTAAGAAGCAAGCAGGTGAGAGACTGAGGCTTTAATGCGACAGAGGCCGCAACGCAAGCTTCTTTTCACACCTTCCACAGGCATCCTAACTCCTTCCTGGTTACATCACTTTTCTAGACATGGATTTCATATGATTGGCTTTCTTTTGCCAGGGTTTAGGCCAGAGGTATCTGACGTTAGTGCCATTTATATTACTCCTTGTACATTAATTTCATGTGGCTATCCTGGAAATGTGACATGGGTCCGGCCCCTCTGGACCTACATTGGACACATCTAGTTAAGGCTCCTCTCCAGTACCAAGGAGTCCTCTGTCTATACACGTGGTTTAAAAATGTTACATTGATAGTTAAGGAGACACCTGTCTGTATATTTGGTTCTAGAGCAAACTCAGTTCAGCATTGTTCATGTCTAGCTTGACCAAAAGCTGGCAAGACAAAAGAAAGGCATGGGTGAGTCAAGTTACCAAGGACCACCACAGAGCTACAAACAGAAAAAACGGCAGACGGAGAGAAAAGGTTTAGTAAGGACTAGGTTATCTACTTTCGGAGTACAACATTGGGTGCTAAATGATTACTGGTCGTCTTTTTTTTTTTTTTAAAGAGAGATATTGAAGATGGTCTTTGCTTGCGTTCCAAAAGTGGAAACCCAACAGATCCCCATACCCTGGTTTCCTCTGTTGCCCCCATGCACTACTGGATTGGCCCTCTCAAGGGGCACGTCCTCGCCGGCGTAAGTAAGCGTGAGTTTTTTAAAGTCAAAGAAGCTCATTCCTTTCCTGTTCCATCAAATTGACGTCCCCTGGTCCACAAGGCACCCTTTACATGCAGACTACTGTTGAAATTGCCTAGAGTTGGCAATGAAAATGTTCAGAGGACCTGAATATTAATCGGTATAGCTTATGCTGCGCATTCTACAATTTGGCTAGCTTATAAGTGCAGAAAACAGCCACTCCTTTTATCAAAAAGATCAAAGGTGACTGAACCTGCGGGGATTTAAACCAAGAACTTCAGGTTACACACTGCAATGGATGTATTAGGCCACGGAGTTACCTTACTGGTGGAGGGGCGTGGTCATGACAAAAAGGCGCATTTTCTGTCCAGGAATCTTACCCCAGTTTTGGGTCCAGCAAATTCTGCTTATGTATAATGTGGACTAACCAATTGTAGTAAATGTTCGTCAGGAAGGGCCAAGAGCCTGCTGGCGCTGTTGATTTTGATTAACTCAATATTTTTTTCTCTCAGGCAGAGGGACTTGACGTGGATGTTCTTTTCAGCAACATTGAGTCCGTGCAACAAATCTCGGCTAAGTTACTTTCGCTGCTTGAAGAGGCCACTGCAGACGTGGAGCCAGAAATGCAAGTCATTGGTAAGAAACAATAGCGTTCTTGAGTTTGTTTCTAAAATGCCATATAAAATATTAGCAGTAAAGTCATGGTTGCCTTCTAAAAAACATCCATAGAGAGCTTGTGGGCGAGAGACTCAGTCAATCGCAGGAAAAAAATAAAAATAATAATATTGTTATAGATGTTGAGCTCAAAAACTTGCTCAAGCAATGGTTTGTAGGACTGCACCTTTATGTTCTTCTTTACCTCCCTGATCAGAGAAGAAAAGGGGGCAGTGGTGAGGCAAAGATGGTGGGGTAATGGGTAGGAACAGACTGTGCAAGGTGCGTTTGGTCTGTCCTCCTTCTGCAACCTTAGCGTCTACCTCTTTAGGTTTGTCCAGGCTGAGGAGGGCACTGCCTTGTCCATGGGGTCTCCTTGCTTGAGAGAACATTAGGGCCTGATGTATCAAAGGGTTTCCCCATTCGGTGCATGTGGGGAAATGCGTTGCTAGAGAAGGGCCACAGTGTCTCCACCTGCACCACAGCAATCCGCTACCCAATGTCTATCTTTAAGGACTCTGTGAGACCAATGATGGCTGCTTCTCCTGCCCCAATCTGTGCTGCTGTGGATCAACTGGGATCCAAAACCAGCCTGGGCATCAGGGGCATAACACAGACCCCTGCAGCGCCCAACCCTGCAGGGGCCCCCCAAACTCCTCAGAGAGGCCCCATTCTGCCCAAAGCCTATGAATATTTGTGAGATCTGGGAGACTTAGGGCCCCCATCAATTTACTTTATGGGATGCTCGCAATACTCACCTGCTTGGTGGTAGAAGTACTTCAGCCGAGATGTTATAAGAAGATATTCTTTTATTGAGCAATGGGCTATGATCCAAGTATTCATAAGGTTTTTTGCTGGTGACTTTATTCCTTGATGGGACCTTCAGCTGTCTTCTTTGAGCTTTGCGTGATTCACCCCTTAGCAAAGAAGGTCAGAATATCAGAATTTCTTTTTATGGATGTTTACTAACCTCTACCCAACATCTTGACCACGTGCTCAGGGTTTTATTTGGAGGCTTTTTTCCTATTTACTCTTTGCAATTTGGTACCTTCTCCTTAATCTCTGCTGGCTTTTACCATGAAGCATCCATTTAATGTGAAAGGGAGCCAATGTCTACAACATAAATGCTTTCCCACCATGCAGAGAGCACTTTCCTCCAGCTGTTTGTTTGTATTGCATAGGTACTCAGTGCCCAGCTTCAAGCAGTGGGTATCCTTCCTTGTGCAAAGAAGTTATCTTTGATAGCCTGGTTTCAGGTGAATTCTGCTATTAGTCTCTGGTATGCTTGGCTTTTTCAGGGGCATCAGAGTTGGTGTTGTCACTGCTATCATGTCCAACAGTGGTGCCGATGGCTCCTGCAAGAGGTTCAGGATACTGTCTTCTGAGGATCCATGGTTGGTGTCTTCATGCCCTGGTGCGACAGATTTCTCTTCTTTGGCATGGCAGTTTTCCTGCTTCCTTCCTTCCTCTAAGGTCTGAATGCTCGGTCTATGACCTAATGTTATTGCGCAGAGGTAAAAACTTCTGGGTCGGGCCCCTTCTCTCTCTTGATACATTGTAAAACAACTTCTGGATGTCATTGCATACACTTCTAGGTCCTCCTCCTCCCCTATACACAGGTTCTTGTGAATACCTAAATTTGCTATCCCGAAACAAGCCCTTAGCGATCCGGAAGGTAAAGGAGGGAGATGCACAGACCATACTACATATGGTTTAATCAGAGACGCCACTTACCCATACTGTAGTTGTTGGAAATGGCCCTTTGCCCAAACTTTTTGCCTTCCTCCTCCTCCCCTTTTTGCTGATTTCGTTTTTGGTTGGCCTTAGGACTCTGGGCACTTTACCATTGCTAACCAGTGCTAAAGTGCATGTGCTCTCTGCTTAAAACATGGTAACATTGGCTTATCAAAAATTGGTGTATTTAATTTACTTATAAGTCCCTAGTAATGTGTACTACATGTGCCCAGGGCCAGTAAATTAAATGCTACTAGTGAGACTACACCACTGATTGCGCCACCCACTTAAGTAGCTCTTTAAACATGTCTCAAGCCTGCCATTGCAGAGCCTGAGCATGCAGTTTTAAACTTCCATGTCAACCTGGCAAGTTAACTCTCTTGTCAGGCCCAAACCTTCCATTTTAGTACATATAAGTCACCTCTAAGGTGGGCTCTGGATAGCCCAATGGCAGGGTGCAGTGTATTTATAAAGTATGTCATTTTAAGTTTTACATGTCCTAGACCTGAAAAACTCTTATATTCAATTTTCACTACTGCAAGGCCTATCTCTTCCATAGGATAACACTGGGATTATCTTATTATATTTTATAAGTGTAATTTTCAATTGGGAAGAGATTGGACCCCCAATTTTGGTGTCTCTGGAATCACAATTCAAAATCACAACTTATGGTGAAGTCGGATTTTAAGCTGAAATTCTGAAAATGTCACTTTTAGAAAGTTGGCATTTTCTTACTTTAGGAATTTGGTGCCTGCTGCCTGTCTCTGCATAGGCACCTGGGGTGGTGACAGCTGGACCTTGTGCATGCCCTCTAGACAGCCACACACAAAGGGAGCTTAGGTGTGACTGATGGGCCATCAACATCCTGGTGGGCCATTCTGAGCAGCATGTGAGGGATGAGCTGGGCACAGCCTCACACTTACACCAGAATGGGCTGTGTCCTGTCCTTACACAAAGGACTGCTTAACCCCCTGTAGTGAGTCTGGAGCCAGGACAGGAAAGGGACGACCTCTGTGCACTTCAAAGCCCCTCTTTGCTATCTCCCCCCCAATTCAGAGGCACAACTGGGTACAAGTACTGGACCTCTGACACCACCAACTCAGTACACTTCTGGACCTGTGGATACTCTGCCAGGAAGAAGGTCTGCTGTGCTACTGAAGGACTGCCAGTCTGCTGAACTGCTGCTCTGGAAGAACTGCTTTTCTGCTGTGCTGACCTGCCTACTGCCTGCTGTCCTCCTTGCCTGGGTGAGAAGGACAGTGTAAGAAAGTGTCTCCTCTTGACATGGTCAGCCCCACTTTTTGCCCTAGTACTGATGCTTTTCGACTTAAAGTGCACTGGGTCCCAGCTAACCAAGCCCCAATGCCAGTGCTCTTTTCCATAACACAAGATACATTTCCAATTGTACCACAATTGGGAAGGCCTTTAGCACCCTTGTAAGTCTCTGGTATGTAGTACCCCTGGTACTAAGTACATGGGTAGTAAAGAGTGTGTACCTTAAGAGCTGCAGCATGTATTATGCCACTCTAAGGGGCCCACATAAATTGCATGCATACTGCTATTGCAGGCTGCGTGAAATGATGCAAACCATTTTGAAAAACACGACATGGCACACTCCCTGTGTGCCATGCCCATCATACTGCATACACTATATGTAAGTCACCCCTACAGCAGGCCTTAGAGACCTAAGACAGTGTGTATTATATTATATGTAAGGACATATCTGCAATAGCAGATATGCCCCTGTGATGTATGGTTCCATTGCCACAATATTGCAAGTGTTGAGGAAGCCATATTAAGCAATTGTACTAGGCACTGATCATTACAAGTTACCCCGTTACATAATGGCTTCACTGAAACTAACGGTGTTTGGTATCAAACACCTTGTCTTAATAAATCTGTACTGTTGCCAGTACTAGATTTATTGTGACATGCACCCAGAGGGTACATTAGAGGTGCCACATGAAAACCTACTAGTCCTCTAGTGTGCTGGCTACTGGTATCACCTAGCCTACCACCACAGACCCGTTTTTCACTCCCTGTAGGTGAGAGCCCACTCCCTCAGAGGTCTGGAACAATGCCTGCTCTGGCAGAGGGTGATCACACATCCTCCAGCAGGATGGCTAGTGATTAAGCATGTCAAGGCCAGAGGCTTCAAAGCCTCTACCACTTTTGATATGTGGCCCCGGCTTCCGGCTTCCCCCAGACCTGGGAGATGCCACCCCATTCCTTGAGTCCCATTTGGCACCAGGACAGGTGGGAAAATTAGCTAGTCAGAAGGCGTATTCACTCTCAGGCTAGTCACACCCCTAAGGTGGGCTACCTGAACTGAACAACGAAAGAAGGATTCCACCATCTTGTTTTTAGTGGAACTAGGAACTCTGGGTCAGGTTTATGCCCACTCTCCACAGGAAGTGGTCATATAGGGGGTGTAGGCACCCCGGGTGTAGGCAGCCCATTGGCTACTACCTTACACTCCCCTTAACACCCTAAATTCCATTTTTAGGTGGCGCCCTGTAGTGATGAGGTTCCATGCGTAGAGGTGAAGTAGTAGACGTAGCCGAGTAGTGTCTTTGTAAGTTATTTATTAAGTCCATAACATCAGTGGTAGCAGCCCCACCAGGAGCAGTCTGCCTGCTGCTCAGCCCATCTTCCAACTGTCTACACTCACACCAGGAACCCAAGCATTCCACTCATGTCCATCACACCAACATTCCATACAGAACACTCACACTGGCTGAGCAGCTAGGAACCAGGTAACAGGGAACATTATAAAAACAACAGGAAGATACTACATTATCTTCTCCCCTTAAAATTGGAAATAATAAAACCATACTAAAGTGAAAGCGACTATACACAACAATGTACAAATGAAGTCAATAGTCCATAACCCAGGGAGGAATGGTAAAAACCACATCACGAGAGGGAACAAAGACTAAACAAAGGAGGAAAGAAAGAGTGAAAAGATACACATGAAATATCACACATCCTCCTCCTTTAATATTAAAACAAAAGGAAAGATTAGAAAACGTTAAGCTCACTGACACAAAGTGAGATAACACCACATTAAAAGACACGTGAAACACTGTGAAGAGAAACAAGGGAGTAACGCAACCCCAGAACTCTAACACTATGGGTGGACTGCACCCATGTTACAAAACCATGTAAAATGTGGAGAAGGGACAATAACCCAACTTGCCACCCCTCATGTAAGGGACCATAAATGCAAACATGGGACTGTAACCCATAACGTAAACTGTGTAGATGGGACTCAACCCATTACAACGTCGGGAAACTGTGGAGTGCAAAAAATGGGACAGTGACCCATAATGCAAACTATGTAGATGGGACTAACACCCATTACAAACTGCGTAGATGGGACTAACACCCATTACAGCAAACAAAAAGAGAAGCACAAGGTGACTTACACACACTACATGACCTACGTGCAGCACAAGGTGACTTATACACGCTGCATGACCAACGTGAAGCACATGGTGACTTACACACATTAGGAACATGACAACATTGCGTTAAATGGGACTACCACCCATAAAATGTCAAAAAGGGAGAGGAGGCGTGGCTTGCCGAGGGCAATGGTGGCGCGTGAGCGCTGAGCTCCGCATCGGCTGCCCGAACATCCTGGTCAGCGGGCTGCTCGTGAGCCGACCTGCCGGTTCTGGCCGCTGCTGAGACCCTTGGAGCAGAGGAACGGAGCGGTGGCGCAGCGCGCGGCTTCCCCTGGACTCCGGAGCCCTCCCTGGGGGCTGTGAGCGGAGGGGAGCAGAGCGCTCGCATCATCTGTGGCGGCCACGCAGATACGCTACACCCCGGCTCCGGGTGGGAGATAGGCCGCGGAGATGGCGAGTGAGCGGCCCCGGGGCTGCGGCGGATCGCTCAAGAAGCGTAGCTGACGGGTCGAGGGACTGCTGGTGAGGAGCGGGGGACACGGCTAATGTCCGGGGGAGGTGGGTGAGCCCCCCCCCCCCCCGAGAAGTGACCGGCTGGGAGGTGACGCCGGCGGACCTTCATCTGGGGCCTGCTGTTTCCCCCCCCCGGCCCCACCCTGTATGGAAGGAGCAGGGGGGCTGCTGCCTGGATTGCAGGGTTGGTCATAACGGCGGTTTAACTGCTGGGGGAGCCTGCAACGAGGGACTGAGGAGTTCCGGCCGACATCTTGATTGGAGAGGAGAATACGCACGGCAGAGATGGGCTGTGCTCACCTACGCTGGACGGTGGTTCCCTGATCAACTGGCCATCTGCAGGGAGAGTTGCTGCCTGGGCCTGCGGACCTCGTAGATGCCCTGACCTGTTGGTGGGCACCACAGTGGGTGGAGGCGGCGAGTATCACCTTGGTGCTGGAGTCCCTGGCTGGGGGCGGCGAGGCACCACTTTGCACTGCTGGCTGATTTCTTGGGCGGGCCCCAACGGAGGGAGCCTGTTCCTGCCTCGGCTGTCTGAGGAGTGGCCTCTCTCTCAGACCCCTTGCGTGACTAGCGACAGGTGGGGACGCACTCTGGTGGGCCGGTGCTAACACATACCGAGGCCTTGGGATCCCGGTGCCCCGCCCACAGCTATAACATGGGCAAGCCTAAGGCCCGAGGGACTGGTGCGGTGCAGGATCCAGATGACACTGATGTGGAGCGTTCACAGTCGGGATCGGGGGGCCAGATTCAACAGCAGTTGGCGCAAATCCTGGAGGCCATCACGGATACCAAGACCACTCTCCACCAGGACATCAGCAAGGTGGCGGTGGGGCTGGGGCTCTTGCGAGAAGAGCACAAAAAACTCTCGGAGAAAGTCAAGCAACAGGAGGTGACACTGGGGGAAATTGTGCCAACTCAGAAGACGATGGGCCAGGAAGTAGGGGGGCGATCTCACTGAGGGTCACTGCCCTAGAGAGGAGGGTCGAAGTTGCGGAAGGCCGCAACCGGTGCAACAACGTCCGAGTGGTGGGTCTGCCAGAAGGCGTGGAAGGGGCTGATATGGTGGCCTATCTCGAACACTGGCTCCAAACAGTAGTGGCTCCTGAGGGACTTACTCCCTACTACACCCTGGAACACGCGCATAGGGTGCCTGCGAGGCCCCTGGCAGCGGGGAGACCTCCGAGACCGGTGGTGGCCCGCCTGATGCATTTCCGAGACAGAGACATACTCCTGCAGAGGGCCAGGACCGACGGACCCTACCAGGTGGATAATAGCAGGGTCACCTTGTTTCCGGACTACACGCTGGAGGTCCGGCGCAAGCGTGCATCCTTCCTGGCAGTGAAGAAGGTACTGAGAGAAGAAGGGCTTCAGTACTCTCTACTTTTTCCGGCCCGGTTGCGCATAGTGCTCGATGGCACCACGCATTACTTCGACTCCCCCCCCTGATGCCTGGGTCTGGCTGGAAAATTACAAAGGGGGCCTACTGAGGGACGGACACGGTGCAGATCAGCGGTCGCAGGCTGAAACCTCCCGCACCCGTGGGCCCCGCAGAAACAGGAGGAGGACCCGAGGGATGCCCAGTGGGGTGCAAGCAAGAAAGGGGAGGGCTGAGGCCCTAAAGGCGGTGGTGTCCCTGTCGCAGCCTCGAGGGCCGCCGACCACAGACGACGATGCTGGGTCAGACAAGGACTCTGCGGACAATGACTCTGACACGACTAATGGCAGTACTCTCCAGATGCCGGTGATCACACCCCAGAGTGTGGAGGATATAGTGTGAGACGGGGGTGGTATGCTGGCTTTTTGTTCATCTCTGTTTTGTGTTAATAATGGGTTGGATACACGGTCGCCGAGCGAGTATTGATACTAGGCAGCTGGTGTTTAGTGAGCTATGAGCCTGACTCTTGGCAGCTGCGTCTCTCACCACCTCTGAAGTAGTTGGAGGTTATTGTTTGTTTAGATTAAGGATTTGGATGGGAGCTCGTTCTATAGTTACTGTCCTGGGGTGGGGGAGTTGGGATGTTGGGGCTATTTCCTGGGGTGCCTGGCGTGGCACTGTTGAGGATCTATTGGGATGTGACATGCAGTTTTTACTAGGAGCTCAATGTCTGACCTGAAATGTATTTCATGGAATGTCCGGGGGCTCCACTCCATGAACCGTCGTTATAAAATACATGCTTATTTAGTGCGCAGAGGGATCCAGGTTGCCTTCCTCCAGGAAACACATCTTACTGGCACGGAGGCTTCTGCCTTGCAGCGTAGATGGAGGGGACAAGTTTTTCACACAGCATATTCTGCTTTTGCGCGGGGGTCCTGATTTGGATTAGAGCGGGGGTGCCGTTCCAGCTGGTACAGCAGGTCACAGACCCGGAGGGTAGATATGTGATGGTATTGGGTAGATTGAATGGCAGAGACATAGCGTTGGGCAGTGTTTATGCTCCCAATACTGATCAGCCGGCTTTCTTTACTCAACTATCTGGGAAACTTGCGCCTTTCCTGACGGGCGCTGTAATTATAGGGGGGGATTTCAACTCGATCACAGATGTACAACTAGATAGATCCCATCCACCTCTCACAACCGCCACTACACATAAGATAGCACGGGAACGGAAGAATTGGCAGGAGCATTGGGGACTGGTTGACACGTGGCGGGTGCATCACGTGGCCGACAGGGATTATTCCTTTTACTCTGCATTACATGATCTCCATGTTCGAATCGATGCCTTCCTTTGTTCCCCAGAGCTCCACTCGATGATTGCACATAGCGAATATCTCGCCAGGACCCTTTCGGATCACAACCCATTGCTAGTACGAATGCAATGGGCCCAGGTGCGCCCTGCCATTCCTAACTGGCGTTTGAATCCGGAACTTCTGGAAGTTTCAGTGTTCCGTGCGGAGGTGGAAACCGGGGTGACTAACTATTTCCTGGAGAACACGGGTACGGCTTCCACGTTGGGGGTCGAATGGGATGCCTTTAAAGTGGTGGCGAGGGGCTTGTGCATTGCTAGCGTAGTAGGAGTCCGGAGGACACTGCTTCATGACATTGAGACCGCGGAAAGACGTCTACGGAATTTAGAGATTGCTAGACCTATTCAGCCTGATAGCCACAGGGAACTCTTAGCTGCGAGAGAGGCGGTAGCGGTGGAAGTTGATAGATTGCGCTGCTATGATTATAAGAACTACATCGCGCTTGCACATTCTGAGCGGGATAAGTCTGGTACCCTGTTGGCCTGGTTGGCTAATCCTGAGAGGAGAGGGTCGCTAATCTTGGAGTTGCAGGGTCCCTCCGGTGACCTGTGCCGCACACAACAAGGGATCAACGACTTGTTTTATGCGTATTACCGGGAGCTTTATCGCAGCAGGGTGGTCCTGAATGAGGGGGCACTTCGGGACTTTCTCAGTGAGGCGGCTCTTCCGGAGTTGGATAGGGCAGAGGCGGACAGGTTGGGCCAAGATATTACAGTAGGTGAAGTGAGGGGCGCAATTAAGCATATGGCGCGGAAGAAGACCCCTGGAGCAGATGGGCTCCCAGTGGAGTTTTATCTAACGTATATTGATCTGCTGGCACCAAAATTGGTCACCCTTTTTAATGATGCGAAAAGAGTGGGGCACTTGCCGGTTTCCACTCGTGAGGCGGTAATTATCCCCCTGCTGAAACCAGGGAAGTCTCCCATGGATAGGACGGCCTACCGGCCGTTATCCATGTTACCAACTGACTATAAGATACTGAGCCGGGTATTGGCGTCCAGGCTGCTCCCTCTCATGACCGGCCTGATACATGAAGACCAAGCGGGCTTTATTCCGAAGCGGAACACCGCAGTTAACGTGCGGCGGCTTCTTCGTGTCCTAGAGGCTCCCACATACCAGCAGGCGTCGGCAGCGGTTTTCTCAGTGGATATCGAAAAAGCTTTCGATAGTTTGGAATGGCCGTATTTATTTCAGGTCCTGCGCGCATTCGGGCTGGGGGAGGACTTCGTAAACTGGACAGCAAATAGAGACTCTACGGCACGTGTTAAGACGGGGGGCCTGATTTCTGACTCTTGTGTGGTGAGCAGAGGGACACGCCAGGGATGCCCATTGTCCCCGCTCTTATTTGCACTGGCTATCGAGCCACTGGCGGCCCATGCTCGAACTGGGTGCAGATACACGGGCCTTGACGTATACGGGGATACTCAGTATATAGCGTTATACGCTGATGACCTGTTGATGTTTCTGGAAGATACAGGAACAGCCCTTACTGGAGCGCGTCGATTGTTAGGCGACCTGGAGCGGGTGGCAGGCCTTAAAGTTAACTGGGGAAAGTCATGCTTGTTCCCAACCGGTCCACGAGGTGCGGGCCCACAGAGTACTAGTGGAGTACATTGGGAGTATGACTGCCTGACTTATTTGGGGACCCGGGTCTATCACACGCAGACGGACATGTTGGAGGGCAACGTACATCGAGCAATACGGGGGCTGCGGGGCAGTATGGAGTTCTGGAGCACGCTTCCGCTCTCGCTGGCGGGCCGTGTGGCCCTCCTCAAAACGCTGGCGTTACCTAGGCTCCTTTATTACTTCCGAACCCTGCCGATTTGGATCCCAGCGAAGACCTTTAAACAACTCCAAACGCTGGTAACGGGTTTTCTGTGGCTTAGCGGTAGGCGACGGGTGGCCTTGAAGACGCTTGCACGACCGAGAGGGGAAGGGGGACTGGCGGTACCGGATTTCGAGTCTTATTATCTGGCGGCCCAACTGCAGTGGCTCACGCAGGCAGTAGCTAAGATTTTCCGAGACGTTGGCGAGGAGGAGCCTGGGAGAGTGCCTAGACGGGTGTTGTCATCCATCATTCTGCAACGACCGCTTCGACTTGACGAGCTCTCTACCGAAGTTAAAACCTTTCGCTTATGCTGGATGCGGAGTCAGAGGAGAGCTAAAATAGCTCGCCCATACGCACCGGAGATCCCTATCTTGATGTGCCTGGTGCTCCCTCACGGGGGTAATTGGTCGGCGCTTGTCCGTTGGAATGACTTGGGCCTAAATGCGTTGGGTGATCTGTATGACGATGGGGCCCTCCTTCCGTTCGAGACCTTGCGGGACCGTTTTGACCTGCCCCGGGGAGACTACTTGCTCCATTCCGCATTGATCGCGGCTGTTCAGAGGCAATGGGGAGGGGGCTTGTCTGAGCCTCCGACCTCTATGGTCTGCCAGTATGTGGTATTAGCCGCGGGCACCATTAAGGCGGTCACGTGCTTAACCAGACGCAGGAGCGGCTTGCTCCTCTGGACGGGGTGAAGCGGAAATGGGAGGAGGACCTGGGGGGTGAGATTCCCGAGAAAGCGTGGTCTGAGATACTCGAACGACCTTGGAAATGTTCCCGGAATGCCCGATTCCAGTTAATCCAGTTCTTTATCTTACATAGAGCATACTTAACGCCAGAGAAAATTAGGCAATACTTCAAAGTGTCGGCGGCGCCTTGCCCAAGATGCGGTGGAGAGGGGGCAGACCTTCGCCATATGCTGTGGGACTGCGTTCAGGTACGGGATTACTGGCGGGACGTGGTGGAGTTATTACATAACATCACAGAGAGGGACATTGACCTGGGGCCGGGGGTTTGCCTGCTCCACTGGTTTCCCCACACTTCCAAAACCAAGCTCACAAGCAAATTCATAGATCTGGGCCTGGTGCTCGCAAAGCGGGAGATAACCGCACATTGGAGGGCTAAGAGGGGTCAGAGTTTTAATAGATGGAGGGCAGCTTTTGTTAAGTGGGCGGACTGTGAGGGTGTTGTGCGGGTACAGGCTGCCACTCGCGCAAATAATGATAAAGCGCTGGACGCAGCAAGGGCGTGGGAGGCGTTAGTATTATTGTTGAAGGTGCCTGATGTCGACTCTGACGCTGAGTCTGTGGCTAGCGGTCAGTAGGAGGTGGCTCAGAGTCGGCCCATTGGAGCCATGCCAGGGCATGATGGAGGCCCTGAGGGGTGGGTAATTGGAGCCACCCGGGAATAGGCTGACACTGGATGTTACAGCTGGGCTTAGTAACCTGCACTACACCATGAGTTCCACATATTGTATTAGTTGGTCTTAACTGTTTCACGTGTCACGCCAGGGGGCGGGGGGAGGGACTGTTGAGGGAGGGGAACTGAGGGCGGGGGAGGAGGGGCCCTTTTTCTTGAGTGCATGTTCTTCCTTACTGATGGTATTTATTATTATTTGGCCTTATGTTTGCCCTGGACTGCTTGCATGTCGCATTGATTTCTTATTAGCTAGTGCCGAAGATGTTGCTGCGATTGAGCGGCTCCAGCTGCCTATCGGAGGTAGCACTCTGGATCTACCTCGTAGTTGTGCATTGACTTCCCTGCTATTCTGCTATCCAAGCAGAAGAGTTTACTACATCTCATTACAGGGCTTTTCGACTGTCTTTTTTATATCTGTTACCGGCTGGACTGTGCACTTGGTATATGTATGATGATTTTGTTTATAAAATAAATAAACATATGTTACAAAAAAAAAAAAACTGTCAAAAGGGAGAGACACCCTTAAACCACCCCTCATGTAAGGGAACAGTGGCTACAACGGTGAAGCGGGACTAAAACCCCTTCCCATCCCTCAAGAAAAGGATACAGGCTTTGCAAAAAACAAGCCAAAAACACATAAAAAACAATATGACCATCCTCCTGTAAGGGACGATACACCCACCCAACATATGGAAATGGGCTTACAAAAGATCCAATGCCAGTCAAACAAGAAAGAGAAAGGTGAGGGAAAAAAATGCTGGCATACAACTATAACATGTCACTCAAAACAAATTAGTTATATTTTAAATATCAGCAATCTAGGCATAGACTATTTTATCATGCACCCCAAACCTAGAATTTTTCTACACAGTATTAACTATAACATCAATGAGCAACTTCTCACACGTGACAAGAGACACTGACCAAAAAGTTAAAGTTGTGAACCACTTATAAGATGAAAATGAGTCACTGTCCAAGGTGTAAAGGAGGAGACTTATTCACACGTTGTTGAACTTGAGAACTGCAAGACAGCTGCAACTCCCAACAAGTTCGTTAAAATAATGTAATACCAGGAATAAACACCCATAAACAGTGTGTTGAATCGATACCTGAGCAAAGCTACAGGACACCACAACATTGCCAAGAGCAGCTGGATCCCTCGTCGGCAAAGAAATCCTGGAGAAGCAGAGACAAAGTACGCTGCGGCCAGGGAGCAGCTGGATCCTTTGTCGGCAGACTAACCCTGGATAAACAGAGACAAAATACGCTGCGGCCAGATAAATACCTCCATATCACGCTGTACTCGAGCTGGCCGAACCTGGCTGAGAACCGGACAGTCGCGCCAACAACCTAACTTCGTAATTTACATACTGCTGAAACTCCAAGATGGCGGCATGCTGAATAGACGCCAGCCCGGTGGCTCCAGGCGCGTTCGTGCTTGAGAACATCTTTAAGCAGTGCGCATACGTGTCTAACTACAGAGACGTCAGGAAAGTCCTTGCAGCTACTGCACGCGACCGCCATACAGCAGGTAAGCTTCACGCGCATTAACCGGCTCGTGCAACCGTTTTGAAATGGCAAAGTGACTGTTTAACTGCCCACACTCATAGAAAGTCAAGGAGAATAACAAAATGTAACTCGCCACAATAAATTTCTCTCCGCTAATGGCCCTCTCCTGAAGCCAGTCACAAAAACAAAATTAATTTGCTGCACTTGTAAAACTTCTTCCACATAACTAGCAACACTTGAGCTCGCCGTATAACAGACACAAACCGATAATCTGTAGAGCAGAAGAAGCTGCCAACACTTGTTGTGGAGAACACACACCTTGTCCCAAAAGATGTTAAAAAGTGCAGTGTTAAAACAGGACACCCAACACGCTAAAATAGAGTCAATCTATATTCTGTTGCACTTGATGTAGCACACAATACTTCTTTCTTTAAAGTCCAACAATACTGATGTTTGTGAGCAGAGCACGCCTGGGCTGGGGCTGTCCGGTGTGAGGGACACTGGTGGGACTGCGAGGCGTGTTGCTCCAATTTCTCTTGTTTGTTGTGATGCTCCATTTCACTTGTTTCTTCTGGATCTTGTGCCTTTTGTGTCAACACTTCCTCTTGGAAATGTACATGCGCTGTCTATAGTAGGTTCTTTCCGCATTGAAAACAATATTGACATGTCACCATTTTTTCAAAAATACGTTTGCGCTGACTGTCTTGACTCTTTAGTGCTTGCGCTGTCTGTGTGGTCATTTGTGAACCACTATGTGTACCGTGTGCTCTCTGGGCTTGTAGTTTCAGTAAGATCCTTACAACATGAAGACTTCCTTGGCACGTCATCTTTACTTCTTTAAGACCACTTGTAGAGCGTGAGTTAGTCTCCAGATCATCGCCAAAAATGTAGTGATGAGGTTCCATGCGTAGAGGTGAATTAGTAGACGTAGTCGAGTAGTGTCTTTGCAAGTTATTTATTAAGTGCATAACATCAGTGGTAGCAGCCCCACCAGGAGCAGCCTCCCTGCTGCTCAGCCCATCTTCCAACTGTCAACACTCACACCAGGAACCCAAGCATTCCACTCATGTCCATCACACCAACATTCCATACAGAACACTCACACTGGCTGAGCAGCTAGGAACCAGGTAACAGGGAACATTATAAACACAACAGGAAGATACTACACGCCCTGACACCAGGAACTCCGATTCAACTACTGAGAACCGAGGAAGGATGAAGAAGTACCAATAGAGCGAGAACAGAGAACCTGCACCAAAGATTGGCGGCAACCCTGCCAGGCTGCTTGCCACTTAGCAATCGCAGAGACAGGACTTGTCCAAAAGCTGCACATCCTTCTCAAACCCCTGGACTGTCCAGCATCTCATCTCAACAACTAGCAAAGATCTCCCTTGGGGTGGAGGAGCCACTCCCCTGCATCTACAGGCACCGACTTCACCAGCCTGGTTCACCATTTTGGTGAACCCCCTGGTCCACTGAGGGAGCAACTCACCAGGAGGAGGGCACCAAGAGTCCAGAAGGTGAGCCCCATCGCTTCACCAAGTCTTGAGACGCTGAGCCCTCCTTGAGCCTCCCTGCACCAATTCCAGGGGTACCTGGAGTCCTTGCAACTGCCAAGGCTTGTTGCGTGTCCAATCCTTGCACCACTAACACCAACCTACCGATGAGGGATGTTAGGATCTCCAAGACCAGCACTGAGAGTGGCCCTGCAGTCTTGTTTTCCTCCCCTCGCCAGGTCGTCAACACAAAGTGAGAGCTTCTAACAGCAGCAATCCGCCGAACAAAACACCTCTGCACTCCAGCCTTCCAGCCCGGGTCCAAGTAAACCAGCGGTGTCCCTGTGCTCCAGAGACCCTCAAGAACTGAGCCCCCCATTGTGTTCTGCCAGGCTTATCCCCAAGTCCCCGTTTACAGCCTTTCTTTCCACAGGTACTTCTCCGTAGAATTTAACTGGTGGCATTCGAGGCTATTATCGCGACCAGCACCTCTGCGCCGGAGCACACCAGGGTAGGTAAATCCGAACTGCTGGTGGTTCTTTGGACTTTGGCCCCTAAGCACCATAAGTCAAGGAGGGTAAACCTGAGAGTCGTTTGTAAGTGTACCCATGCAGTGAATGTTTCTCCCGTAACATAACATTACCACGTTCAAGGCTCATGCCTCAAATCTGACAGCTGTGATTTTCTACTGTTTTACCTGTAAAAATCCATAACGTCTAAAGTACTTACCTGATTCTGATTATCTTAGTGTCTAAAAGTATATAAAAATCTGTGTTATTTTTCTAAATTGGTCTCGAGTTTCTTCTTGAGTATGTTTCATTTATTGACTCTGTGTGTACAACAAGTGCTTAACACTAACCTCTAATAAGCCTAAACGGCTCGCCCACATTACCACAAATGGAGCACTTGGGATTATTAACATAAGCCCTGTAAATCAATAAGGGTCATCTGGACTTTCTGCATAGTGCACCTCATTTTGGTACACTACATAGAAAGTCAGCTTTCTACAGACTGAACCTACACCACTTGAACCCAGAGTGACTCCAAGGGCTTGTCTACTTGCCTCCAGTTCTGAAGTCTCCGGGACATCAAAGACTTCCAACAACCCTGCTACAGCACCTGGACTCTGGCAATCCCAAAGATCAACGCAGACGCATAGCCTCATTTGCTGTTCGCGCCTCTTCCTCGACGTTGACACAACTGAGGTACTGTTTTCAGCTGGGCAAGGCTGGTCCCTGTATCCGACCCACGCACTGTCCCAGTCGGCCCGAACTTTTGGATTTGCTCGGTCTAGCGTGACCAGATAGCCCTGGTTGGCGTTTTATGCGGCAAAGCACTACATTTCAAGATATTCCTTAAACATTCATAACTCCGGTTCTATGTATTGGATTTTTGTCGTTTTGGTCTTGTTTCGTTTATTAAATTAAGCTCAGTTTTTCTAACCAGGTGTGGTATCTTTCTGTTTAGTGTCTTCACAGTTTTACTGTTTAAAGTGTTGCACAAATACTTTACAACTTGCCTCTTAAGTTAAGCCTGACTGCTCTGTGCCAAGCTACCAGAGGGTGAGCACAGGTTAATTTAGGGTGTGCATCTGACTTACCCCGACTAGGGTTGTGGTTCCTGATTGGACAGGGGGAATACCTCTGCCAACCAGAAATCCAGTTTCTAACAGTAGTGAACACTCCCAAACAGCCGAAGTTGGATTATAAGGCTGGTTCTCATTCCCAAGACAAGTCTTGCCAAAATAGGCACAAATGGCATACTTAGTAGAAGACGACATACAGGTATTATCTACAAAATTATAGGTTTTCCGAGCAGCTATGCAGTAGGAATTCAAACCAATCTAATACTTGTAGGTCTGTTACCATACTCAGTGCATCATTCCTCCTCTTCAAAAAATGAATGCATGTGCAAATTAAAATATTGTGCTGCTATAAACACTTGATGAATGATCTTGGTGACAAGACCGCTTATCCGCTTTGTTGCAATATTTGGTTATTGGGAGCAGACCTGTTTTTATGCTTAAAATTATGCACTATGTACATATTGTGGGCATTTTAGCTCCCAATGCAGTTTTCACTCCTAAAGTAGTGCCTGTGCACTAATAATTTCCAAACTATCTTCTAGTTAAAATGAACAGGTTGTCCAGTGGACAAAAGTCTATGGCCATCCTCTGATTAAAGGATGGAAGTCTTGAAATACACGGACTATAGAAAGCTATATGGAGAAAACATATGGTGGTGCAAAACGGTGGAATAAAACATAGGAATAAACATATGTTTTACCTTTTTAATTAAAAACACGTTGGAAATTATTAGAGCTTTTCTGCTACAAATACAGTGCGTCCCCTAAATTTCCCAGCTGATGTGTACAGGCGCGGCCGGCACAGGTAATGGCGGTAGGGCGGGCCGGTGGGGGGGAGATTGGACTGATGATGGATAGGAAAAGTAAAATGAAAAATAAATAAATCACTTACCTTGCGCTCGCCGCACCGCCGATGCAGCGAGCGCAAGGTAACTGGTTTTATTTATTTTTTTATTTTACTTTCCCTATCCCATCCGCTGTCCACTTCACCACCTTCACCGGCCCGCTCCCACCCCGCCCTACTGCCCCACCTCTGTTACCTGTGCCGGCCGCGCCTATCTGTCTGATATACATTACTTATGACCAGATGGAAAAAAATTTTTTTTAATCCTGTGACAGAAGAAGCGACAGCAGATTCTAGAATATGTAATATTGATTATTTTCTTCCAATACCAGTAATTATTAGCTTAATACTTATGACAGAAAATAGGAGCATCAAATGCAATGCTTCTCTAATATGTTATGTTATGTTAATATAACTTTTAAAGCGCACGAATACCCGGAGGTGTCTTGGCGCTGAACCTGACCGTAAGCCCTGTGGGAAAGCGAGGGGAAATAAATTCATTAAAAAATTTAAAAATAACCAGGTTTTCAGGTCTTTTCTAAAAGAGGCCAGAGAGTTGGCAGCTCTCATGTCCACAGGGAGCATATTCCATAGTTTAGCCGTGCCATGGCCTATGCTTCGACCTCCCCAGCTCGAAGTTCGAATCCTTGGTACCAACATCAACCTGGCATTGGTGGACCTTAGCTGTCTGCCAGGGTGGTACCAGGAGAAAAGACTTTTCAGAGATGCTGGTCCCATGTTATTCAAGGCTTTATAGGCTAGGCAAAGTGCCTTGAACTTAATACGTTGTGCCACTGGCAGCCAATGAAGTTTCCGAATGTCTTCAGCAACTGATTGATACTTTGGTAAGTTCAATAAAAGCCTGTCAGCTGCGTTTTGCACCATCTGAAGTTTTTTCAGATGTTGTTTTTGTATCTCAAGATAGAGGCCGTTACAATAGTCTAATTTAGATAGTACTAATGTAGTTACAACCGTCCTCCTGGAGTCAGGGGGAATGTAGGGCAAGACCTTCTTCAGTTTTCTTATCAGGTAAAAGGTAGCCGAAACTGTGGCATTGGTTTGTTGGGAGAAGGTGAGTTTACTATCAATCAGGACCCCGAGGTTCTTTGTCTTTTCCACCGGTTTTGCTAACTCTCCAATTTCAGCTGGCCACCATAGTCCGTCCCATCTTGGTTGGAGATTACCAAAGATCACCACTTCGGTTTTGTCCGAATTCAATTTGAGGCAATGCCTTCCCATCCAGCTACTGATTTCCCTCATGCAGTTTTGGAACTGCATTGCAGGGGATGCTTTATTTTTATGAGCCGCAATCACAATCTGAGTGTCGTCGGCGTATGATGTTAGGTTGAAACCGAAGTGTTGGATTAAAGGAGCCAGTTCCGACACATGTTAAATAAGGATGGGCTCAGCGACGACCCCTCAGGGACCCCACACGGGAGCACGTAAGGAGTCGATTTAAACTGGTCCAGGTTCACAGTCTGTCTTCTGTTCTTCAAGAAAGATGATATTAAAGACAGAGTCTGATCCTTAACCCCCAATTTTTCCAGACGCTGTAGCAGTGTGTCATGATGGACGGTATTGAAGGCCGCTGACAGATCAAGGAGGATCAGTACAGCCGCACCTCCTTTATCCATCACTGCTCTAATCTCCTCAGTGGCCTTGATCAGTGCCGTCTCGGTACTATGCCCTGGGCGGAAACCAAACTGGGAGGGATCAAGTAGTTCATTTTCTTGAATGAATTGTGTTAACTGGTTATTCATAATTTTCTCCACTATTTTAGCTGGATAAGGCAGCCTAGCAATAGGACGGTAATTACTAGTTATTGATGTGTCCAGATTTGCTTTCTATATTAATGGAAGGATGGCTGCCTCTTTCCACATGGCAGCGAAGATGCCTGATAAGAACATGTTGTTAAATATTTTAGTCAATATGGGGCTCACCTCCCTTGCAACGTTTCTCAAAACTGCAGGAGGGCAGGGGTCTAACGGAGAACCCGATTTGATTTCCCGGATTAGTTTTTCCACAAGCTCACTAGATACCTGTGAGAAATTCAGAAACACATTCACTCCGGTCTCAATGCTTGGAGACTCCTTGGCTGGTTTGTTGGAAGTGGCAGATTTAAAGATGTTGTATATGTCATTAACTTTCTTCCTAAACGCACTGGCAATATTGTCACAGAGAATTTGACTGTTCCCTGTGGTTTTTTTGCTGGGTGCGGCAGTGAGCTTCTCTACCACCCCAAAGAGTTCTTTGGCTGAGTTTTTAGCTTTCTCGATCTGTCGGGTGAAAAAAATCCCTTTTTCAGTAATCATTAGGGATCTATAGTTAGCTAATGCATGTTTATAATTATTTTTATCTACTGTCTCATATTTCATTCTCTATCGTCTTTCTAGTCTGCGGCATTTTTGTTTCTCTTGTCGCAGAGCTTCAGTAAACCAGGGGGCTGATGGTTGAATGCGGTTTCCTGAAGTTTTGCAAATAGGCACTGTAGCCCTAGAGGCGTCAATAAGCCAATCTGTATATTCCTCAGCTGCCTGGTCTGCATGCGTGCTCAGGATCGGCCGTGTCTGTTCCAGTTGAGTTCCAACATGGTTTTCTCTATCTTATTCCAGGCTTTATAGGTGCTTTGCTGTGTTTTGGCAGCCCTAGCTTCTAATGTTTTTGGAGCCGTATAATCAACTAGAATTAACGAATGATCTGACCAGACAAGAGGATGAATATCATTAACTGCCAAGCCTGATACAGAGGAAAATACACCATCAAGTGTGTGCCCTGCCTCATGAGTGGGTTTGTGTACCATCTGTGTTAGTCCCAGCGTGCCAAGAGTTTCCATGAGTATGGCTGTCTTTAACTGACAGATCCTCGAGATATATATTGAAATCGTCCAGGATCGTAAACTCACTTGTGGAGAGGAAAGGTTCCAGTAGTGAGTCTAGATTTCCAGTGAACCTGGCTCTGGTGCCAGGGGGGCGGTACACCAGCATGCCCTTAAAGGTGTTTTTTGGATTTAATTCTATCGCAAAGTAGAGCCCTTCATAGTGCTACGGTGCTAGCAATTAATATCTGGTGCTGCTAACATATTTTAGGGTGTTGCTTGATATGATCACTACTCGAGTACTGGTTGGTCAGCCAATGACCTTTCATTAGCAGCCCATCAGTGTGGATGTCGGGCCGCCCCATTTTTTTTATTGTTTTTAGTCTATGATAAGTGTCAGGCTGATCAGAGGTCAGCCTGATGGACTCTCATCATGTCGGGGTCAGGCCGCCAAGTGTTTTACATGCTCTAATCCCCAGGCACCAGGAAGGCTGAGCTAAGGTTTGCTGGGCTGTAGACCTCACATCCCTGAGGACAGAGACATCCTGGCAAAGACCTTATCCTCCTCCTGATGACGAGGGGGAGCATTACTGATAGAGTCAACCCTGGGATGAAATTGGTCCACCCAGAAGTGTCTGGAGCCGACTGTGCATCAGCGAGGCCTCACACCACTCTTTTCCCAACAGAGATAGGGGTGGGATCAGCAGGTCTCACTGATCTCACCCCCACCCTGTGACGAGGTAGGAAGGGTTCTTCTTTCATTGGCTGACACTTGAGAGGAGGCAGTGGGATCTTCCTTTTTCTGCTGCCCGACCAATGACTACAGCTGCATCCCGGACTGTTGTTGTTCTCCGTCCCACCATCCTCTGGTCCACAAGTAGGTGCTCCGTTGAATGTTTGGGGGGGAGGGGGTGTGTGTGTGTGTGTGTGTGTGTGTGTGTGTGTGTGTGTGTACATATGAAAGAATGCACATTTGCATGCATTTGTTGTGCTTGGGAATAAGTGGTTGTGGGTATGTGCATGCGTGTGTGCTTGAGTATGGGTGACAGTAAGTATGTGCGCATGTGTGTTGGAACACCACGGCCTCCCACCCCCCCCACAGTTTTAAAATTAACAGCCGCCACTGGGCTTTGTGCTGTTAACCTATCCCAGTGTGCAGCTTACATATGCGAGGGTGTTGCCTATTGAGTTTTTTTGCTTCAGTATTTCAAGGTCGTTTCCATGTGCCAGGGGTCCTGCTCCGATATGCAAAAATTACACTTATGCACCATTGCTGATTTCATGCCAGGGCTGGCATGCTCAAATACCCTAGGCTACTGTCATGTCTTAGAGCTTCTCCCTTGTGCTAGGGCTACAGCATGTGGGGGAAATGTTTTGTCCTAGTGCTTTCTTCCCCTTTCCTGTATGTGGATTGTGTACGGAGTGTGTCGATAAGGCCTGGTATTGCCTGCTGAAAAGCCCACAGCAGCATGGGCTCACACTGCCTACATAATGTAACACGCAGAATTATAGCTGTTACATGTGAGTAACTGGAATGATTTTCACTGAGATGTTCTGACAGACGTGAAGTGGACAACGAGAGAGAAGCTATGGTTGTGTATAACGTCACTCACAACCCAATGTAAAAAAAAATCCCTTTTATTCACAGGTGCGCATCTACACTTTTGTTGTGTGTATGAGTTCCAGACCCACCTGCTATTGTGAAGTGAACGAGCTTGTCGAATTGTGGTATTACAAAAGTATATAAACCACCTTTATTTCTTGCTGCTGTGACACACACAATTGCCGAAAATAACGCATTTTGAAACCCTGCTTATGATGGGCACGGGACCCATATATCATTTTGCAGTCCCCGTTTGTCAAACCTGCGGTGTCAGGTTCTTTCGGTCGCAAATTCCTCACAATATGCGTGACGCAAATTCTAGGAATACATTAAACGTGCCTCTTAGCCAAGCGGGCATTTTGTGAGATAACCGCTGCTGCACTGCAGCCGTCGCCAGGTGGTCCCAGGAGGCTTTTCTTGTTGACGTGCCTGTCGCGGAGCAGAGGACAGATTATTGGAGTCTTGAAGCGTTGTGAACTTCTTTCCTTCGGGATTCGGGTGCAACAGATTTAATTTGTATGCACACAGTGAGCAGAGTTTGAGGTCTGGTGTCATGAGCTTTATCGTACATCACGTATAGCGCAGTTGACAACCGTAGCCACGCAGGGAGCGCAGAGTTGCATTCCCATAGAAACCGAACATCTTCCAGAATGGCCCAGTGGCGCGAATTTGGAAGTATTAATCTCGTGCAGGGGGGAGTTGTGTGCCGTGAGTTACATCTATTACACAGCTCTGTGTGTTCCTAGCTCCCGTGACTGTAATCATCCCACGTGGGGCATCGATGCTTATTTTTGGGGCGAAGTGACAGCTGCTACTCAAAGTGATGAACCATATTTTGAAAAGTAAGAAGTAGCTTTAATGAGGCCCAGGCTTCTCTCTCTCTGTGATGGAGAAAGAGGGAGATGAGGGAATTTGGTATGACCTGAAGTGACTCTGATGCCAGATGTTACCTTTTTTTACATTTAGGGAACTGCAAAAAGAGCCTGTGTGGAACAAAATGAAATAATAAGAAAGGAATGAAAGAAAAGGTCAATGCTGAGAGAACCATAATATCCCCCAACATTAGTAACCTTGAAAACAAGGAATATTTTGGTTCTAATAAATTTAGCATGGGATTCTGACTGGGGGTGACATTGGAGGACAGAATAGCCCTATATGTTCTACAGAATTTTCTCTTTCCCCTTCCTAACCACTGGTTAGCTGCCCTAGATTCCCTGGCGCGGAAATTCCTCTGGGCCGACAAACCCCAGCGGATCTCCTATGACAGACGTGTCCGATCCACCATCGATAGAGGTCTGGCCATGGTCAACATCCGTCTGTATCACTGGGCAGGGCACATCCTGGTAGTGAACAACTGGCTGAATGGGGGTGGGCAGACCCCGCATCCAGAATGGAGTTGCCTATCATCGGCCTCGATGGCCTCATGGGTGCTAAACGGCGCCCTGGTCCCCCGTTCACTTCTAGGAATCACTAGAGCAGCCCTCCCGGCCTGGAGGTGGGGCTCCACTGAACCGGGTGGGACCGGAGGTTGACCCTGGAGACCCACCTCCCCTATGGGTGGGAAGGCTGGGCCGGGTGGCATGTCTGGAGGGCTTTCAAGGATGGGACAGGGCTGGTATCTAGTAAATGTGTTATCGCCGTGCACACTTTTCTCCAAATTTCGCCTTCTTTATTCTGATTAGTTTAAAGTTGTGCTACTCCATCATTAGCGCTGGGTCTGTCAGCGCTATGAAACATACAATGTCAAGAATGTCATGGGGTTGTATCTCCCAGTTGGGTGATGTTTGGGAGGGGGATCATATGAAAAGCTTCCAGACCCTCCAGACGGAATTCCTTCTCCATAGCTCACAATATTTGTCAGTACCTTCAGCTAGGGCATGCACTTTCCGGTCACCGGGAGACATTGGTGAACCTCCTGAATTCAATCCCCTGGAATCTTGGATACTTATGGTCAGGGGTGATATCTCCCAAACTATATAAAGCCCTGGTCAACCACTCACCATGTACACTAGCGCCTTAGAGGGAGAGATGGGAGGGGTGGTTGGGCCAGTTGGATGAGGCAGAGTGGAGGGAAGCGAGTAAGGCACCATGCACCCTGGCCATCTCAGTATGACACAGCGCGGTCCAGTTGAATATCTATACTGTACCTACTACACCCTCAAGCGCATGTGGAAAGCTTGTAGATTATCAGATCCTGCATGCACGAGATGCCTGGGAGAGATGGGCGACTTCTACCATATTGTTTGGAAGTGTCCCATCATTCACCAATATTGGGCATTCATATTCATGACCCTGTTGGTGGTGCTCGGGGCGACCCTGGAGGCCCCCCAAAGTTGCGCTGCTAGGCCTTGTGGATGACCTGGGGGGGGGGGTCGAGAGGGGACCAAACTCTCGTGGGCCTTGGCACGTTACTAGCCAAGAGAGACAGTTACACTGAAAGTCATGAGAAGCCCAACCATGGAGGTCGGGCATGGATCGCTGTATGTAAATGGAGGAACCTATCTACTTTGCCAGAGACTTCCCCAAGAAACACTAGAAAATATGGGGAAATTGGTGGCCGCATTTCAGGCTTAACATTACGACCACGTGTGACTAGGAGGGGCTAGAGGTGAGTGAGTACAGCTGCAGCTACTGGGACCCCTTGCATGGTGCAACACTGTTGGATAATGTTTTGTGCCTTATAAAAACAAATAGTGTTACTATTAAAAAAAATGTTTTAAATTGCATGGATAAAAAATTTTCTTTTCAAGAGGCTAAAATAAAAGGCGCCTAAACAGCACTAAATGTGCGGAAAAAAACAGTATGGTCCCAAAGTTTTTCTTTGGAACTGCCAGAACCCCGTTCAGAGGGTCACAGAGCAAGCAGGAGCTACTGGGCCCAACTGTTTGGGTGGGGTGGGGGGGGATAGGACTTTTACTCCTGATGTCTCGTGGTCTGCCTACTAAGGATGCTGAGCAACTGGCCCAATCACCCCTTCAACAGCTGACTCTCCGTGGTAGCGTGGGTCGAGCACTCCAAAGTTTCTCAAGGGGGAGATAGACACAGCGGGGTGAACACAGGCTCACAACTTAAAAAACGTTCAGCAATAGCAGCAATAAGTGATTGTCCAGTCAAATACTTGCCTTTATCAAAAAAGGAGTATTTATATACAAGCACATTGTAAAATATGACATTCACAAACAATACACTTGATCCTGAGGTCAGGGCTCTAGTGTTTTATATGGACAGGTCCCTGAGTCCCACTTACCCTTTAGTAGCAGAAGTGGTTGTTCCCCATTCACTATAAGTGACATTCAGGTTAAATCCCCACTAGTAGTCCGAGTCTCTGGAGTCCCACTCCAACTCTTTATTAAAGTCAAAAGTATTCAAACGCTGAAGACCAGTTTCCCTGGGGCCGTTTGGCCTAAAAATCAATTTTACCTGCACCAGCAGGATCTGAGCGGCCGGAGTCTCTGAGCGACCAGAGTCTCTGAGCGTGCTCCCTTCATGGGTCCTGAAGCTGCGGCTCCTGCCAGGTGGGGCTGCGATCAGATGTCCTAGAGTTCTTCACACACGGTCTTGCAGCAGCAGTCAAGGAGTTATCGATGCTCCTCTGATGCTGGTAAGTTTATTGGGGGGTGTGGGGGTGCAACGCTCCTGGCGCTGGTCCTAAGTCATGGTTTGGGCTTGCTCAGATAACTGCAGCGGCCTCCTTCTCTGATGATGGTCTAGACCAGACCACGTTCCTTTGCCCTGTTCCTGTGGCCCCCTCCCCTCCAGCATACGAGGTCACCATTCCTCCTCTGTGCAGGGGCTATAGCCCATTCAGCACAGCAGCAATTTTTAAGTTGGCCCCAACTGGCATACGGTGTCACCGACTTGGTACCTGCACATGGGTAACAATCCAATCAGTGCAGCAATGGTCACAAGTCCCTTCACGGCTGCCCTTCTCTGGCATACGGGGGTCGTCGACCTTTCCCTGCACACAGGCATTGACCCGATCATTGCAGGAGCTATCTACTCACACCTTTAAAGGGGATCCAATCGCCGGGATATCCCACTGGACCTCACTGTCTCCCACGCTCTCCTCTCCCTCCCAGGGCACACTGGTCTTGGCAAGCAGGCAGGCGCTGGTGTTCCAGGCTCAAAGGGCAGGTGGTCTTGGATTTGCCTTGGTGATGACTCCTCACATAGCTGGGAGACTAGCAGGCCTTGGTCTCCAGTCCTGTTTTCAGGCAGAAGTCTTGCAGAGCTTCTCCTCCTTGCACACCTGATTGGCTGCTTGACATTTGACAATTTTGGGGGTCTCTAGCTTCCTTTCTTATTATAGTCCATTTCCCGACACTAAATGCGATTTAGAGTCTGAGTCTTAGAAGTTTATGTTGGGGGTCTGCTTCCTTTTGAATTTCCCCCTCTTGTCTCACAGCCCTACTTCCAGAAAGCCATCTGTCACAGCAGGAGCAACTTCAAATCGGATAGCCCCACAACACAGGCCATTGTGTCAGCCGTAGTGCCAGCCTTCGTGATGTGTACCAAAAGATTACCCCAGGGCCTTAGCCCTCCTCTTTATGATTCTTTGATCGGCTTCACTCCTTCTTGACATGGGCCCAGGCCCCTACCCATTTACCCCTCGCAGAATCAAAGTGCACCCTTTGAAGTGTTCTAAAGAACATAGCTCTCCCTTCCTCCAGTGTGTCCTACCCAGCTTAAAGGAATGCAGAAATTCACAAATCTGTCTCGGGTGGATTCCTCTACCTCCTCTCCTCGCGTCCCTCCAGTCAGCCATGGGTCTACCAAAATGGAATTCCAAGTCTTCCATGTATTGTGCCCTTCACAGGCACACATACACCCAGCACATGCATATTACATACATGCACTGCCCAGCACTACATGCTTCAGGTGTTGTAGCATTCACAGACACACACACCCGGCGCATGCATATAATATACACACACTGCATAGCACTTCATTATCCCTGTATTGTACCATTCACAGGGACACATGTGTACCACATGCACTGCGCATCACTCCACACCAAACTAATGTAGGCCAAGGGTGAGTTAAGCACACAGCAGCAGAACTTTAAATGAGTGAAGCCATAGGCCTCACTCCAGTGGCACAGGTGAAATGGACCTGTTCACTCCTACTGATGACTACACAGTACTTTGCCACCATGGCGCTCATGGTGCTTAACTCCTGGTAAAGGCTGTAGCATTTCACCACACTCAAGGTAGCATTTTGGGTGCCTCTCACGGCCCAAAAAGACTGCAATACGTTAGATGGGCCTACCTCATGGGGCGCACACAGGATCCCTGTTCGTCCATGACAACAAAAATCTGCATAAGGGAGCCAGACATCAGTACAGTTGTGGCACATCACGATGCAAGGGACTTTTCCGTCCCAACATAAGCCTTCAACGAGGGTTGCCAAATATTGGGTTTGTCAAATACCAAGGCTGCATATTCTTGATTCCTTAGTAGACAGATGTGCACGAACACTGTTGCATGAACGCCATTAAGGGAAGCAGAAAACAATGAATGATTTCAATAAAGCGAAAGCTTATTAAAAGGAAAATTTGCATTTGCAACAAAATGATGTTATTTAAGAAAAAATTATTAACTAAAACAATGTGATTTTAGCTCGAAGAAAGAGACTGTGATCTTCGAAGTGCGCTGGATACACTAATATCATAAATAAATGAGTTAAAAAAACTAATAAGTACGGGATTGAACAGAAAGTTAACTGATTTAGATATGAAAATTAATAACGTCTTTTGCAGGAGTCTATCGTGTGAACACAGTTTATTTAAGAAATGTGTCCCTTACTCAAGGGGCATAGATACTGAGGGGCCCTTGGGTCAGAGTTACTTTTGCTGATCTTTATATCAACCTTTCCCTGGATGTGGTGTTAGAAATATGATAGCTGGGTTAAGAAATTCTAAATAATTTTAAAAACTCTATAAACTTAGCAGAATAGCACAATTCAAAAAAGTATTTATGATAATCCTGTTTCCACCGCGTGCATATTTTTTTCCCTCACTCTAAACTTCCTTTTAATCTCTCTCTTTTTCATCCCTATCTTCTCCCTTCGACACAGTTTTCCTATAATTGTCATTCTCCATCGTTCTCCTTTCTCTTGTTCTGGGTCTGATGTAAAGTAAGCCTCGGTCCCCAAAAATTAGTACTGGTGCCCATCACCTGCACAAATATATAGGTGCGGAATGCAGGACGATTCCTTCTAAAACACATATCGGACCATGGAGTATGAAAATCCGTGACATTGCCTCTTCAAGGAGGCGCCACCTCAGACCTCTTCCGCCGTGTACAGCTTGCTGGCCACAACGCTTTCCCTCCCAGTTCTTCATACCCTGGTCAGGTCAACTAGGAGAATTTATAAAGCTGGCAGTGTACAGAGGCATCTTTTTGCAATAGGTTAGCCATACATGCTATTGGAATACTGGTGTAGGCCTTCGTCCCCTCATGTACCTTAATGGAAGGCTCTGTACCTGCTGTTCATTTTTTATCAGGGATTGTGGACATGGTAAAAAGAATGTCCACATCCCCAGCTATCGGGTACATAGAAATGAGTGTCAAAGGTTACACATTGGGCTGCACACTGGAAATCTGCTCTGACTGTTTCAAAGGAGTAAGGACTTGAAAGGGTTTGTTGGCTGCAACCTATGCTTGCACCTGGACTGGTCTGAGGGCAGAGGGGGTACCTAATTTTTAGCAATATGCGTGGAAGGCGATCGTTGAAGAGTTGCCAACTTTAAATGTGTACTGATGAGCTTTTCAAGGGCTTCCAGACCATGAGAGCGCATAGAATGAGTTTCAAGAGAGAATGCAGGGGAAATAGAGTGAGCTACTTTAGGTGTTATGAGAAACCTCTGAAATCTCTGTTCATTCCCATAAGTTAACTGTGTGTGCCTTTGGACTTTATAGACCAGACTGTAAAAAATTACAGAGAAATGTGCCAGGAATTGGTGAACAGGGGTGGTGTATGTCAGAATATAGTGAACAGAAATATCATCTGACATTTCGAAGCCTAAATATAATTTACAAAAGTATCTCATTGGTTGTAGATTTTCTATGACTAACTTCATTGAAGAAGTTGACTGTCCTTGGTCTGGGACATTGAACTGTCCTGGAGAAGAAGTTGAGCTGCACATCTTCTACCTGCACCAATGTAAGGCTTACCTCGTGTGCACAACCTGGGTCCCAATATTGGGGTAAATCCACCTCTCCTGTAGGAGATGGCCTGTGTACTGGTCTTCTGTGTGAGGCCTCAAATCCCTGCCAATCAATATAGAGAGGGATGAACCCTGAAAGATGGTGGAGTGAGACATTTACCCAGTTACAACTCTTCCTGTCCTACTAGGTCCACATTTATTAACTATATCGTGATGTATTATAGCAAACTGCACACTTTCCTTAAGAGAGAGTAAGACTTGGTTTTCTTTTTAAAACTGTCAATTCCGTTACTACACTTTTCTGTATATGTAACTTGATATACATAGTTTTTTCCTCCAAATTGAAATCTAGGAATAAAATTATTTTATGGTTTACAGATGGGTCCAATCAACAAAATGGGGACTAAAGGGCTTTTTATTGGAGGTCCAGCATACATGCCCTATCATGCACTACAAAGAAGAAGAAAGTATGCTGTTCCTCGAGTGATCAGACAAATGGGAAGAGAGACTGAAAGTCACTAGTATTGTGCTTTGTCAAGACAAAGGAGAAGGGAGGAAAGGGATTCCTCCTGTCGGAACTAGGGCCCTCACACACCCAGCCAGCTAGGTGTCATGCTTCATCATATGGACCTGCTCCTCGTCGGGTCGGCGCTGCAATACCCGACGGGCACCCATAGAGGGGCTCTTTAGCGGAGATCTTCTGTTCCTGCTGTTTGGTGCAGTGGGTGTAAGGGGCCTAGGTGGTGTAGATGTGGTAAGAATGTGATTTAAAATAGGTCGGATAGTCCAAAGAGACTTTTTATTCAGACTGGCTATCCTCCTGATTAAAAACAGAAAAAGAGTGGCAGCTATCTGACGTGATGGTTCAGTTTAGCTATGCTCAACTCTACAGGTCAACATGTTTCATGCCTATTGGTCAGGAAGATCCATGGCAATTCATCAGGACCTAGTGGGTGAACTATCTACACTTAGTGGTGGGTGTGAATTCTACCTACCACGAACCAACACTGCGAGTGAAAGTACCCGCAGTCTCACAGAACGACCTAAGAAAAAGGTACAAAATGAAATCACATCTGAGTCAATTGTGCTTCAGTCATCGTAAACTCAGATCTCTCTCTCCATGTGCAAACATACTCGTAAACATCACTCAGTGTAAGCGACGTTACAAATTGGGTGGAATATAACAGTAAAGGGGGTGCCAAGTGATCACCTTCTATATGGTTAGGTAACCTTTCATAGTGACATAAAACCAGAAGCCTGTGCTAACCAGTGTTAAAAAAGTGTTAAAGTGCGGGAATCGCTAATTACATGCGCACTTGTTCGAGTGGATAAGGATGTGTCTCCACTCACCTAACAGTATTAAAAGTCTCGCTCCATTCAATGTCCGGCAGGGAACTGGGACAACTAAAATATGATGTCCTGAAATTCAAATGCAGTAGTCGAACACAATAGGGAGCCGGGAAAGCTAAGAACCAGTTGTCTCTCGCGCCACCATGCCCATTGCATGAATCTGAGACTGCGGAGGGGAAAACATAGCTAGTCCGTGACCCCAACCCGCTCCCGTCTCGCAGCGGCTCCCGGGTGAAATCCCATGCGGCATGTGGTGAGGACACAAGTGAACCGCCCGCACAGGGATCGTACCCAAAAGCTTGTAGGCACTCCTCGGTGGTCGGCATGCGCCCCCTAGACAAAGACCATAGGACTCACCCGCTACCAAACTGTGGTTGGAGCGGTTTCGTGGCTACAACGTGGCCGAATTCAACCACCAATATCTCACTAAGCAATGCGCTGTGGTACACGATTAGAAAATAATCTGCCACCCGGTTACTCACCATTCTGTATGAGGAAATGGGCCGAATCACCTACCCCTCGCCGCCGGCATCGGAAAGTAACCAGCGGCTTAACCAAGACGCTGAAATACCTGCCGGCGTCTCCTGCGGGGCGGGGCCAGCTATCGGGTCACGTCAGGGTGGCCACGTGACTAATGAATATCGTTCCACTCGGAACCAGGAAAACACGGCGGCCATATTGTAACGTGTCCGGTGACATATACGATGCTGTGTTGGGCCAAATCTGGGTTAGTATACCTCATAGCTCACCAAGAACAGGAGAGACAATAAGCTCTTTTTGTGAATTATTCGTGTTGCAGGTCTAAGGGAACGACCTATAATATTATGTAAAATCGTCAAACCACTCCAGCTTAACGGAGACCTCAAAAATGAAAATCTATTCAGGTTCAATATCTTGATTAGTGGTGTTAGTTCCTGGGCCCCTAAGAGGTCATTGCAATTAAATCTGAGTAATCGAGGTGGCAAAATCCCTTTCGATATATCATACCGTGTGACGTTTTACATAGTACGTTACAGTTATACACCATGTAGTGAAAAGAAACCAACCACAACCTTGTTATAGTATATCTCTTCCATATTATTGCCTCTGAAGAGTCAGACTGGAGTAATGTTCATCTGTCCGTCAGGGACGCCCAGGGTATATCGTCATTCAGGCCATGTTGGTCAGTGGAAAGACGATGTATCCATCTTTGTTCTATTCTGAATAGTGCCTGTTGTGTAATTCTGGGGTGGACTTCGAGAATCAGCCACCGTAGGGACTCAGGGGCATGGTTCAATTCTTTGTAATGAGTGTACATTTTAGTACTGACTCGCTGGCACCTAATGTTGCTCTTGTGCTCAGTGATGTGTGTCTTGACTGTCCTCAGAGTCATCCCTATGTACCTCATATTGCACGGACAAATGACCAAGTATATACAATGGGAACTGTTGCAGTTACTATGGCGCATCATTTTCCAAGTGAATGTATCAGAAAGAGCTATCTCCTTAGTGGCTCTTGTCTGATCACATACTGAGCATGCGCCACAAGGGTAGTGCCCTGTGACAGGGGGGAGATCCCAGAGTGTTCTTTGAACTGTATTAGTCTCAGTCTTTGGTCTTGTGTGCACTAGGATATCTTTGAGATTTTTAGTTCGTTTAAAAGCGAACCTGGGTGTAGGTATACATAGGTCTCCTGCCATCAAAATACACCAATGTTTTTTAATGATCCCTTTTATACGTGTGGAATCTGGTGTAAAGGATGTGACACAAGTGAGGGTGTCCATGTGTTCTCTAGGGGTTATTTGTAGTAGTGCCTCGCGGTGGTTGTTCCTAGCTCTTTTCAAGGAGTTCCTGATCTGGCGCTCAGGATATTCCCTATGTCTCAGATTGGACCCCAGTGCTTGTGCCTCGATATTGTAGTCTGTAATAGAGCTACAGTTTCTCCCAATCCGAAGAAACTGGCCAAAGGGCAGGTTGTCTCTGAGGGCCCTAGGGTGTTGACTACTATACAGTAACAGACTATACCTGTCTGTAGGTTTCTTGTACAGGGTCGTGCTCGGTCCTATGGTGTCTAACCTCACATTCAGGTCCAGGAAGGGTATGCTCGTGTTGGAGATCGTGTATGTGAATTTGAGATATTCATTCTGCAAGTTAATCCACTGGCAAAATTCCTCGCAGGTAGCAAGGTCACCTTTCCAGAAGATTAAGATGTCATCAATGAACCTTTTCCACAATGTCAGGTTACTGATGTAGGGGTTGCTTGGGTGCATGATGACATCTTCTTCGAAGGTGGCATGTAAAGACAGGCCACGCTCGGGGCGAAGGTACTCCCCATGGAAGTAAGCTGGGACTGGTGAAATAGTTGTTTCCTGTACTCAAAAAAGTTTTCGGTCAAAGCAAGAGTGGCACACCCCATAATAAAGGAAACGGGAGTTGGTGAGGTCCATTCTTCCTTCAAGAGAGATGTTTCAATCGCGGTCAAGGTGGCACTTTGAGGAATATTTGTATATAACGCTTCCACTTCTAGTGTGACTAGAAGGTTGATCTCATCTGGGTCCTCTATAATGCGTAAGATGTCAGTTGTGTCACGTACAAAAGATGGAAGTTTTCTCACTAATGGTTGAAAAAAGTGATCACAAAATCTCGATAGGGGTTCAAGGAGCGACCCTATACCCGAGACTATGGGCCGTCCTGGGACAGGTGTTGTGCCCTTATGAATTTTTATTACAGGTGGGTCCCACAATTGCTCTGATTCCAGAAGTGTGGTGCATCGTTGTTTGTACTGCTGTTTCTGAACACAGGGAAGGAATGTAGCCCTAGATGGATTACCCGGGTTACCTAAAACTCATGAGTATCCTGATTTTCCTTGTCTCCCACCCCTCAACCTGTTGTGAGGTGGTGTAGCATACTGTCCATGGGGAGGCACCACAGTTCCCTCACAGCACCCTTCCATGTAATCATACTGCGAGAAATTTGATACTTTGGCATTCATCAATTCACAAGACTGAAACTGTAAACAAAATACAAAATCATGTATTGAGTGCTTCTAGTATTTGATGTGAGATTCCTTCTGTTAGTCAATGAAGTTTCAATTTTTGGCCGATAGCGACCCAAGTTTATGATTTTTTTTTTTTTTAACGTACATCTTGGATCAGGGGAATATTTTGAAGACTACATTCACATAAGAATGCTTCTGAGTAACTGAACAAGAGTATGATGAAGTTGGAAGAGACAGAGCTGCAAATTGATCTTTCTCTACTGTTTTCAATTTTCTATAAATTGTAAAAATGTATGGTTCTTTTTTTCATGTGCCTATCTATTTTCTCGTCCATGTTTAGGTTTAGCCTGCACAAAATCCTATTGTATTTAATATATCTTAAAAGGGACTTGGATCCTACCTTTACTTCTTATTTGTCAGTGTGCTTGCCACTTAACTTTTTCTTTGTTTCTTTTGGTTGTAGCATTATATTTCCTGTTATTTCTTGTGTGTTTCTCTTATCAGTCTCCCGTGGCCCAAGTACTCATTTCCATCCGCCCCTTTGGCGGGTGGAACTGGTTTTATTGGGTCAAGGCTGCACAGCATTTACTGTTCAATGTTACTTTGCTTTCTCTGGCTGCACTCATTGAAGAGGTGCTTGATTAATATAATGCTGTCCTTTCGGCACCATTTCTAATGTGCTTGTTGAAGACTTGGTGCCTGCCTAAGCAGCACAGGACCACTCGCACGTATTGGCAGTAGTTGTGTGCTTAAACAATGCCTCACTGTTATCCTGGTAAAATATTTGCAACTCGGGCATGCATTCTAAATGTGCCCGAGATATTGGGAGCATTTAATTGTATCTCTCTATTGAGACCGATTTAGGTTGAGCTATGTGGTTTTTCTCCTTGTGCTCATGAAGCGGCCAAGAAAACCGCCTGACTTTTTGTTTTTGACAGGCCTGACCCTGTTGTTTCTTGATAATGCCTCCTGTTACAGAGCAAAGAACTCCTGTCCACAAGTATCCAATTATGGAAAGATTAGATCAATCACGACTTATGTCACAAAGCAATTTGACTAGTCAAAGGACCATATTTCCCCAAAAACACACAGCCACAAGGAGCAGACAACTGCGAAAACAGCTGCTGAGTTTTTAGTCATCTCTCTCTCTCTTGTGCATTTGGTGTGCAGGGAACTATAATGGATGAACCTCTGGGTCCTTGTTTGACTTTCCAGTGAGAACGAGCGGCACACAATCTTCTTAAAAGTGCGAATATTTTGCAATGCAGAGAAGGGTATGATGCCATATCATGCAGCCACGGAAAGATTGTCTCCAGACATTGAAAAAAGATGGTATTTATATAAAACCAGGAGCGTATTGTCCATTGGTGCAGCAGGTACAGTGGCACAGGGGCCAGAGGCGTGGGCAGGCCCATTCAACCCTGAATACCACTAATTTTTACAATTGAAACAGTGACTAGTCCATTCCTTCCTTGTTTTTATTTGAGTGGTATTTCCCAGCAGGAGTATCCGCTGTAAGACACATGAGGCAGTTGGCAGCGGACTTCAACTTTCTCAGAAAATATAATCTGCTAAACTATCAAATTACTGAAAATCTCAGGATCACTCGGAGGGTGAAGTGGTGACCGGTGACTGACTCAGTTTCTTGAAGAAATCAATGCCCCTTCCCGCCCGTCCCATTACCACACTGGAATCACTGGCAGCCTGATGGAAGGCGGCTTGCATCTGATGCATACCACATGACTGAGGCAGCCAGCAGCTCCAAACTTCTCTCAGCCCCAGGCCAGTGGCTGTTTAAACAAGCGCACACTTCGAAGGACAACAGTCTCCATGCCAATGTGCCAGACACTATACTTCTAAACTATAGCATATCTTATGCCTGTCTCAGAAAGAGAATAACATGCTATCCAAACCTTCAATTGTCATGTCTGTTTTTCGCACCAGTATGTTAGCTGTTTTTAGGTTCATCTTAATTTAATGTTGGGATATAGCCATACTGACATACATTTAATTTATTTATATTGTCTAAGTGATTGTGCTCAGAGGACTACAGACTGCATCTCCCTAAACAGCCCCTCCCTGGTGAGATGAGGGCTAAAAGAGACAGAGGGACGCCCTCTGCATCCAATAGCTGTTCTTCACAGATGGATAGGTTGTATCCAGAGTGCGGCGCTTCACTCCTTGGTGCTGTCAGTGGTGAAAGTCCTCAGTAAAAGGAATGTTTTCATACTGGTGCGGTCTCTTGAATTATGTTGGATTCTCATGTGTGCGCAATGAGATCCAGAGGAGGGCAGTCGTGACCCAGGTGGATTGCCTTTTAGTTGTATGGGTAATCTTGTGGGATCAGGTATGCTTTGCTTGGTCTCAACTTTCAGTTTGTAGGATGTAATTGATTCTGAAAGCAATTAGGGCTTCGTCCATTGCATATTCACACATGAGTACCAATCATATTTTTGCACAAATGGTAAGTACTGTTGTTCTTTTAAGTGTTTGGATACTGCGCAACGATTGTTTTCAGACTCTGAATGGTTGCTTGATTTTGCAGTCGTAGGGGACTATATATATTTAATGGACTGTACTCTGAAGCAACAAACATGAAAGAAAAGTGGTATGCAGTACTTGGTTTTATTGGGGAAAAAAGGTGATTGAGAAACTCGTTACCGAGCATTTGAAAACTATAGAAACAATGTGAAAATCTGCAGACTTTTTTTGACATTTCTGTAGTACAGATTAGTAGAGATGGACGAGCCACCAAATTAACAGGAAGAGCCTCTCTCTCGGCTCTTAGAGCTCGTGCACCAGCCGAGCCCTAAACTTGTTTGCTATGTAAATCATACACCAAATATCACATAAGATATGATAAACTCTCTAAAAAATTCAACAAAGTTTATTTCTTCAACATGTGGAAGCTTTGACATTAATACGTCAACAATACACTGAGAAGTTCTATATTAAAAGTGATAGTTTTGAAACATGAACTGTGAGCGAACTAAGAGGCAAGACAATTGTCATAGAAACCCTGTACATGGGCCAGATTGGTATAGAGAAACATAATAGTCTATTAAACAAAACACAATAGATTTTTGTACAACTGGTATTCTGAACTTGCATATTTGAAAGTGCTTTCATATGAAATAATGAAGAAAAGTGAGTTTTGCTGCAATAAAATATTTGCCTAAGATCACACAATTTAAGCGGGGAAGCTGCAATTTATCCAGGTTTTCTGGTGTCACTTTATACAAACCAACCAGCAAATGGTTATTTGTCTTTCCTTATGTTAAGGCTTTGTTTTTACCTTGTTCTGTACTTTACTGCAGGTTTTCACATAGCGCAAACTCGACCAAATGTATTGGAGAGTTTTACATGAGCACCAGTTACGTTACACAAGGTCACCATTCATTGTTTATAGCATTGGGGAGATTAAGTGATTTGCCCAGAATCTCATGATTTTGAGCTGACACTGAGACTCAAATATGATTCCCCAGTTCCAAAGTTGACAGCTCTGGCTGTAATGCCACATCCAGGATATAGGGAAAGGGTACAAGGAAGGAGGCAGGCAGAAGCCACATGAAAGCTAAGTTTGTTATGGGCTCGAGGTCCCAACAGGACCTCGAGCTGAGCCAGAGCCAGGCTTCAGGCTTGAGCCTTACTCAAGCTTTCAGTGGTTCGCCCAGCTCTAGGGATTAGTGCTGGGCAAGTAGTTTGAGGAAATGACTCTGAACTTAAGGCCAAATGCATAATATATCAATTGTACTTGCTGTATTTAGTTTCAGTGTTCCTGAAGTTACTGACTGAAGTGTGTAGTACCCCTGATTTACTTTGTTCCCTAATCTCGATCACCCCCACTACCCCTTGTCTTTGCTCTATACCACACATTGCCTTGTGTCTCTCATTTATAAGCCAGTCCTATTGGCATCAACCAAGGCTTGTATTTTATATGAAAGTAGACGTTTCGCTGATTGTATAAAGTTCTTGTAGATTCATGAATACATTCAAACACAGACAGAGGCATAGCTACCATTGGTGCACCAGGCACAGTGCACCGGGGCCCAGAGCTCTGAGGGTCCCATTGAACCCTGATGATTGCTGAATTTTTGTTCCCCCAACAGCAGCCCAAGGGTGCATTTTCTTTTGCTTGCATGAGGGGATGTGACTTACATGCTATGCTACTGAACCAAGAGGACTTTATTATATAGGGTCACTTCCCCAAAGTATGCAATGGTGTTCTAAGTCAGTCATGAGTATTAATCTCTGATGTATAGGCTTTGTGTGACAAACTTGTAAAAAGGTTGGCTCAATACAGGGTACACTTTGCCATAAATGATTCTGGTCTGTCAAGACCCCCAGGGACATCCAAAAACGGTAAAATCCTATTAGAAGAATGAATGTATATGGCCGCACCAGTCAGTTCTTGTTGACTGTTAAAGCAGAGTTCAACACCAGTGCGAATCACCGCCTAAGGTATGTGCCACAAATCTGAAACATCCAGATTTATGGTGTATGAGTGGGACTGGACGTTCACATATGCGAAAGCTATTGGCTTTGCCAATGCTT
The DNA here is from genome assembly GCA_963921515.1 of Calotriton arnoldi. NCBI lineage: Eukaryota > Metazoa > Chordata > Amphibia > Caudata > Salamandridae > Calotriton > Calotriton arnoldi. The sequence continues at coordinate 2,163,767 of CAWUFW010001346.1, read as the reverse complement.
GTTTTTGCACACAGGCAGTGTATTTCTGCCTCCACTGAATGTTTCATTGCATTTTTAAAGTACACTTGAGTACTCTTATATAAGCTAGCATTGTAGCGTGCCACTGTTAATTTGATTGACATTGTGAATGCTAAAATGGCTGTTCTGTACGCTGGCGCACTCATTCAAACATTATCCTTGGCTTTTATCAGGAGACCTGTTCTTGCGCATCAAAGGCCCGCTGGAGGACGTATATAAAATCTACTGTTACCACCATGATGTCGCGCACTCTGTCTTGGAGTCCTACGAAAAGGACCAGGAACTGAAGCAGCATTTGAGAAACTGCGTCTTGTCCTTAAAGTAAGATCTTTGCAAATGCACATTTTTTCCCCAAAAAAGTATGCATCTTCAATAGGCAGGTGGCAAACCTAACTTCTTTTTTCGCAGATGTGAAACGCAGTGACTCTTTTAGTTCAGATTTGTGACATCAGGCTTGTTGTCAGCTTCAACCCACGCTGCCTTTTTGTGTAGGGGGGACGGGGTGGGGGGAGCTCACAAAGATTGCGAGCCAGGGGTCATAATTAGCCTACGTGCGTGTTGGGAAGGAATGGAGTCTGGTAAGGCGAAAATGACACGAGAGGCTTCTCGTTCATTACCGTCAAATAAGGGAGGGGGGGGGGGGGGGGAGAGAAATATGACCGCCTGAAGTAGAAAAGGTAACGAGCTTAGCTGGGGGTAAACAAAAGGCCCACTCTCGCGCGCGGCTCCTGCTGGCCTGTGCGTAGAATATCAATCCGCCATATTGAAGCTCAGGGCCTAGTCAGGGATAATGGGACTGTGCGGCCTTTCCGCCCGCCTCCGCTGCTTCCTCGGGGCCCAAATGACCAGGATGCAGAGCAATTAGGCTAGTTCTAGCAGCCTGGCCGCCTTGTAGTGTAAATTGCAATTAGGCTGACCTGACGGTCTCCCCGCGGCCGCTCTTTCTCCAGCTGCGCAGACCAGTTATTTCGATCTGAGGCACACTTGACATTTACAGCAGAGCAAGGATGCTGGCCTCAGGCTTTTTATTTTCGGAACTGGACTTTGTGTAACCTATTTTGCGGATTTTTTTGTCTATAAAATATCTTGGCAAACGCTGAACATAAAGAGGAAGTAAAATATTCGAGAATAAATGTGTATTCAAAATTACAAAGCGAATAACCTATATACTTTGATTGCTATATTGTATGCCACCTAAATAGAACAATGTACCTTATAGCAACTTCTTTCCTGCTTGCATGCATCGGGAGGTAATCAGACACTGCACTCCATGATGCGTAAAAGGCCATTTATTAGGACAGGATTGTATACCTTAAAACACTTCAATTTATCATAATTATCAAAACATCTTTAAACGTAAACCCTTTCTTCCCACCATTCTCTCTTCAACCCCAACTTTCACCTCAGCACCCCATCTTGCTTTACTCCTCCTTTCACCTTTCTTTCAATAACCTCCTTCCATTCCCAGTCTCTTTCACACTTCTTTTACCCGAGCATCCGCCAATGAAGCCTCCTTGTCCTGTACCAGGCATCCTGCACACTGTCTTCCTTCGCATATGCTCCCTCCCCCCCTCCGAGGGGTGGATACGTCCGCATCTGACTCCCCACCCCTCCCCCCCAACTACCACCTCTGCCCTTGCAACCTGTCCTACCATGGCAACCCTTCAGCACACAATCAAAACCAGGTCCCAACCCCAATAAAACTTGTAGGGTGGGTGGGTGTCCAAACTTTTTTCTCCTCGGTAGTGTGAGGAGTCAGAAAGAGGCTAAAACCCCCTCTCCTGACTCCTTCTATCATGACCCCCCAAACTCCTCCCTTCCCGCAATCCGCCAATCCTGTCCTGCCGTGTCACTTAACCTCGCGAAGCCTCCCAGGGGAAGACTAGGCTGCGCCTTCGCTTCCCCTGGGACCCACATCGCGAGGTAATCAGACACTGCACTCCATGATGCGTAAAAGGCCATTTATTAGGACAGGATTGCATACCTTAAAACACTTCAACAATTTATCATAATTATCAAAACATCTTTAAACGTAAACCCTTTCTTCCCACCATTCTCTCTTCAACCCCAGCTTTCACCTCAGCACCCCATCTTGCTTCACTCCTCCTTTCACCTTTCTTTCAATAACCTCCTTACATTCCCAGTCTCTTTCACACTTCTTTTACCCGAGCATCCGCCAATGAAGCCTCCTTGTCCTGTACCAGGCATCCCGCACAAAACTACCCCCCCAAACTACCGCCACCCAGGAAAACCCCAGAGGGCGTTTTGCTGCCCCACCCCAACCTGCAGCAACACCGCGCCCTGCACTTCCCGTCATCACCAACTTCTCATTGATATCTCCCATTATCTCCCTCAGCCCCCACAGATAGTGACGGTGCCTGAGATCAGAGAGGTATACCCGACTGTAACAAAACAGTCCCATTTTCCCCCTCTACTGCTTCCATATAGGCTGCCACCATAATGTCCCTGTCCAGACCAAAATTCTCAGTGCTCAATAGATCGTCCTCATGGCCTCGATGGGCGCATATGCTATCACCTCCCATCCATCTCTGCAAAGGAACCAATGCAGACCATCCAAGCAAGTCCCCGCCAGATTCCATGTGAATAACAACACATCCCACATCCCCAAGTTTCATTACCGCTCACCCTGAGCGCCCGACCAAAATCCTTCCTCCTCTCAAATGTATCACAAGCACATCTGGTCATCCCTTTTCATGCACCATGGTCGCCCAAACCGGCAAAACAAAACACCAGCTCCCCCCAAGCATTCCCCACTAGGGCACATCATGTCCGTTGCTTGGCCTTCTAAAATCCCTTCCAACGTTGCCATACTGTTCCTGGTATCCCGCTGTCCCCAATATCCAATCGCCATCCCACGGTTCCCGAGACTGCTCACACCCTACGAAGAAAGAAAATATTAGCACGAGCTATGAAACCCCCCTTTTCTCTTCCCCACCCAGGGGCAACATGAAACCCTCTGTCCCCATGTATCCCGTGGATCCCTGACCAACTGTGTCCCAAGCACGCAGCTGCATTTGCTGGCACAATCCCGATGGAGACAGTCCCTGATTACTGCCACCGCCCGGTGGAGTACTGCCACCCAACGGCGGAACAGTGCTGAAATGACCATCCGTAAGAGGAAAAACCCTTGCCGTATGGAGCAAGGGCCTTGTTTTCTTCGAGGCAGTTCCTTCCAATGTATGTGGACACACATACCCTGGCCCACATTCCCCACCACCTGAGCCAAGCACAGCCCCTGAAATGCATAGTTACATCATTGCACCTGCCCCTCGTTGTGCAGGCAGGGGTGCGAATCAAAGACCAGCACCCTCTCAAAAAACCATACAGCCGCTGTTGCTGCATATATCTGATGTGAACTGTATCCCAAAAATGGCGTAAAAACCACCCACCCACTGTGGCGAATCAGGGTCCATCAGGTCAAACTATACTGAGGCCCACCCCCCGTTCAGGTGAGGTGAACATGATCAAACAAACCTGAGACCCATCGATGTAAGTACATTCCTCGGGCTGCACTGATTGCCCACGTGACTCATCCTGTGGGTCGAGTAATATACATAGTGTCTTAGGGGCTGTCCTCGTTGGGCGGACCAGTCTTGACATAATTAACTATAATAGACAAAGCCTTCCCGCCCCGGTTGAGGCCGAAGATTGTCTCGTGGCCATCCACTGATTCATAACTCTGCATAAATATGTCTTCCTAAAATGTCTCTGTTCGTGTTTACCCTGTCCCCCATGTCCCTCTCTACCCGAGCCAAACGTGGCCCTTGAAATGCACTTGAATTACCAACATCATACTTGGCTCTTGTTGCACAGGCCGGGGTTGACAGGCCACACCTGTAATATAAAGGCACTCGCCGTATCGATCAAGGCCGTAGCTTGCTCCCAGGCCCACCACAAGTCGGCATTGATGCCCATGTAAGGTATTGAAAACCACCATTCTTGTATTCCTGATTCCACAGTTAATTCCGTACCAAAACCTGTGCAGGAAACCTCAGGGTCTCGCTGGGCCCAATGTGGGGGAGCCGTACTTCTGGCCTCCCCCCTTTCCACCCATCTGTTTCCTCTCCCACACCTTCAATGACCTGGTCAAACCCCAATTGAGTTAACTGCATACCCAACAGGCCCCAACCTCCTGTGCATATCACACTGACCACCAGCCTATCTCACCTGCGATAAAAAACTCCAATGTCCATTCTGCTTGTGACTTCCACTGTGAACCTCCTTCCTCTGCCCAGTGTTGTCCCCTGCACCTGCCTTTGTTTTCTGTAAAGACACCAACAGACATGTCGAATTGCCCTGCCTCCCGCAGAGCCTCGCACCTCACACAGCCTCACAATCATGTCCCCATGCCCTTCACCACCTCACTTATTCCACCCCTTGACACGCAATCCTACCCATGCACCCCAGGATTCACAGCAAACATCTATGGCGCGGCACGGGCATAACATCCTTCGTCACATCATGCACCACACCGCTGCCGAGGTGGGTAGTGCAGTTGAGGTACTGCGTGGACAATCCCACGATGTAGGGAAAGCCGTCATAGATACCCCTACTTCTTCTGACCAAGAAACCTGGAGCCGTCATGCACCACAGCAGGTTTCCCCAGCCACCTGCCCGTCTCTTCTGCGGGCATTGTCCCTTCCATCCATCACCTGGCTGTCCCAACCAGGCGGTCTTCCCGCACCACCAGGCCCACAAGCCGCCCTGGACCCCACGTGGGTCTCTGCACCCCTATAGCCTGCTCTCTGTCTCCAGCTTGCTTGGAACCCTGGCGTTCTTGTGACTTCCCCCGCAGTCTGAATGAAAGCCCTCACAGAGCTGCAGGATGCCATCATTCCCAAGGCCCTGGAGCTGTGCCTCTCCTGCGTGTTTGTAACCGACAGACCCTTAACCGCCTCTGCCGTCTTACCCCAGGCTCACCTTGGTGGCAAAACAGCCAAAAACACCCTCCGGTGCAGGGGGAGGCGGGGTGAGGTGCCTGTTTGCACTAGGCAGCCTCTACCAGCACGGAATGCGCTCGCCATACTCAGGCCCCAACCCCACAAAACTTGCAACACCGGGTCACCGCTTTTCGACGTGGCTTGCTAAGGCCCAGAAAACGTACCCACGTGCCTGGCGCACACTGCCATTATAGTGCTACGTGTACCTGATCCAAACCCAGCCCCCACCGATCCTTCTTTGTAAAACATCAATGACCCCATTGATACATCCACTAGTCATTGGTTGTTGGGACTATCCATACTGTATAAAAACCACTCTGAAAAGTAGGCTGGGCACGATTAAGCAAACCCAAGTTTAGCACACCTCCACCAGTGCCTCCATTATGCCAAGAAATTACCACTATTATACCAGTGCAGGCCTTATGGAGTAGTGTCCCATGTTCAAGATACTTGTCTCATACGTCCCTTGGCTGTCCTGCCAAGTATCACGCAATGGGCGTGAGATTAACGCATTTCAGTGTGGTAATCCGCATTACTGCACTGAAATGCCATAACTGCCAAGGTTTCAGATTGCTATGTGTGACGTTTTCATAATTTCAGGATAATTATGAGTGACATTTCAACGACTATGAGCGACACTTTCTTGCGAGCAAAAATCAAGCAATGAAGAAGAGGGAAACATATAAATATCAAAAATTAGACCTATTTGAGCAATGAGAAACTAAGAAGATTTTAAAACTGCTGCAAACTATCTTAAAACTGCTGCAAACGCCTGCGTGGGTGACTCATAATTATAATGAAATTATCAAAATGTCACACATAAGCTTGGCTGCTATGAAAGAGGGCGGGCAACACTTCACATGACATAGCATTGAAGACCGTGCCCATTCTCCTGTTCTTGACACCGAGTCCTCTTTACTTACATATTTCATAAAAGTGATAGGAAGCATGTGTTTTATTCTATTGCTATTTAATTGCTTCTCTTGTACAATGCTGATCATATAATAAACTTGTGAATTTTGGATGGCACAATGTATTGACGAATAAGGATAAAAAGGCGGAAAAATGCAAATTAGGCAAAAATAAAAGATAAGGAGCATGGTGAAACAAGGAGAATAAAACAAATCACTTTTAAAGTGGTGTTTGTTGTACATGACGAGGTCACTTGGAGTGAGGTGAACAGAGTCAGTAAGGCTGCCACTGCAGGGGCAACCTTATTCATAAGCGAATGCTGTAAGCAGGAATGTAAGGCTTGTTAAGTAACTACTAATACCAGCCTCAGAGGTCACCACTAGAAAACAATAACAAGCATTTGCAATGCAATAGGTCTCGCATTTACACAAGTTTGAGCTATTGACATTGTAAATGACAATGCTTTTTATTTTTGTTTTTAAAATATAAATAAAAGGCATTGTCATTTACAATGCCAATAGCTTAAACTTGCGTACATGCCTATTGCATTGCAAATGCTTGTTATGGGAGACTGAAGGCACAGGAAAAAATAATGTGGTAACAATGGTGTCCTACCCAGGTGGCAGTTCTAGGCAGCATTTGAAATGCAGGTCATGGCGGAGCTGCCTTGCCAAATACGCCTGCTTAACTCCCGATCATATTAGATAAATATTTATTCTATATTAATGGCTCGAATAGTTGTCCTTGGAACTGCCCCGTGCACAATGAACTCCCAGCCTTAGAAAGGCATTGCCTATGTTTGGGCGTTAAAGATCTACCAAACCTGAAGACTATTTTTTATTTCAAATGCAAGGTTATCCAGCCGGGGTGGAGCTGGAGTAACTGCGGCTATTGTTAGTCCTGAGCCGCCAGCTTGTGGTGTCTCAGACACCCCACACTTGCTGCTGAGCCAGCACAGACTCGAGCCTCCATTTTGTGGTCGGTCAGCGTGGGCCGCCATCTTGAGAGGGCACGTTTTTAAGCATGCCTGCAGGCAATGTTCGTTTTTATACCATAAAAGCAACTATGTTTTTTTCTTTTTCTTTTAACCAGATAAGGTTTGCTTTGCATAATTATTCCGAATGGAAAATAAGGAAAAATAAAAATACACATTTGCATTTTTGTACTCTGTTTAAGGGGTGAAATATGTAACACACATTTTTTATGACTATATTTTTTCCACTTAATTTTGATAGCTACTTATTCTTTCCCACATAAAGATTTAGTGAGGTGTGTTTAAATTGTGATGAGTTGGCTCATTACAAAATGGCAGCCGTGATTACATAATGCTGATAGGAGCCGCCTCACAGCACTGCTGGGAGGCGCACTGTTTAAAAAAATAAATGGGAGGTTGCCTGTGTCAATACTGGTGCACCAGATAGGAGATGTCGGGTGAGCGGTGCGAGGCAGCACACAGCACTGCTGGGAAGCGCACTGTATGCACACAGAGGTGGGGAAGGCAGACTGTGGCTGCGGGGTCCATTGAAGTCAGCGTGTCCTGCACTGAAAGCGGCGCCGTAAACAAACAAGCGCAGCCAAAGCGGACGGCGCTGACAATGAAAAGAAGAGTGCTTACTGTCTTTTAAAGGAGAGCGTGTAAAGCCGCCAGTAAAAGATCCAGTCCGGGTGGGCGGGGCCAAAAGAGGACAGGGCGGTAACCAGGAGGGACTAAAAAGCCTCCGTTACAATCATAAGACACCGTTCAGCATAACCAATGACGCAAAATAACGCACACCAATGGAAATCACGGGCGGAGCCGAAACTCAACTTCTTAAAGTATATTGATTCCAAGAAGCCCTCGTAGAGCGAGCAGCGCATGTGCGCTGCAACGCCAGGCGAGACCTAAAAAGCAGACATCTAGAAAGCAGGTCACATGGCTCCGCTAAGAATTAACAGCAAAAAGAGCAAGGACTTGTGTTTAGACTGCAGAACCACAGGACTATACAACAGGATGTGAGAGGCCCTAACACAGAGCTCAGCTGCCTCGGGCCTATACCATAAATTAATTAGTCAGCTGACTAGCGGACTCTGGCCGCCGAAGTCCATAGTGGCATGTAAGCATGATTTCTGGGCAATCCTCATGAGAGGCTGTGAGACACACAGCGATCACAGCCAGGCAGGCTGTATTATTTGAAAATGTCACACCAGTAAAGTGAGCAGCCACAGTGTAATGGTCCGGCGCACCGAAGCTACACAGTTAACTTGTTTGCACGCGTTAATGAACTAAGAGATCAGCGTGTACTCTGCTATAGCAAACAAACTGTTTTATGTCATTTTAAAAACCGACTTACTGCATATATAGTTTGCCGTTGGTTTCAGAACAAGCTTCCACGGCTCACCCTTCAGTGGAGCCTTCTTATTCTCTCCCACGCAGTCAAGACAGTCCGCCTAGGTGCCTGCTCTCTGATCTCTCTGGAAAGTCCACTGTCTGAACAGATATCGACTTTTCCAGTTAGATACTGTCAGAGCTTATGACGTTTCGCTGGTTAATGCGAGACAACATCTTCCCAACAGGTTTCTTTCTTGCTTGCATTCTGTTATTGCGGACCGCAAACCAGCAAGCGCGAAGCAGCGCCTTCCTCAATACTTCCTGCTTTCTGTCAGCAGGAAGTGACGTCCCCTTCGGAGCAATTAGCAACAACCAGTCTGGTCATTAGACACAACCTTGAATCATAACTGCAGGCTGCCATTCAGTCACGCTATGGGGAATCTGATCTGAATCCATGGTACGTCTCGCATTGTAGTACAGTTGTTACTTTCTGTGTGAGACCGCCAGCACTGCCTTAGCTCCCAGTGCCAGAGCTAACACCTACGGGAGCACAGCTCGCGCAGTGCACCCGCTACGGGCGGTGCGCTGCCTCTGCATTGGCGCTATCAGTGAAAGCTGAGTCGACACAACACAGATATGCGTGACAATGCATTTCAGTGCGGTAATGCGGATTACCACACTGAAATGCATTAGTCTCACGCCCATTGCGTGATACTTGGCAGGACTGAAATGCATTGTCACGCATATCTGTGTTGTGTCGACTCAGCTTTCACTGATATCGCCAATGCAGAGGCAGCACACCGCCCGTGGCGGGTGCACTGCGCGAGCTGTGCTCCCGTAGGTGTTGGCTCTGGCACTGGGAGCTAAGGCAGTGCTGGCAGTCTCACACAGAAAGTAACAACTGTACTACAATGCGAGACGTACCATGGATTCAGATCAGATTCCCCATAGCGTGGCTGAATGGCAGCCTGCAGTTATGATTCAAGGTAGTGTCTAATGACCAGACTGGTTGTTGCTAATTGCTCCGAAGGGGCCGTCACTTCCTGCTGACAGGAAGCGGGAAGTATTGAGGAAGGCGCGGCTTCGCGCTTGCTGGTTTGCGGTCCGCAATAACAGAATGCAAGCAAGAAAGAAACCTGTTGGGAAGATATTGTCTCGCATTAAACAGCGAAACGTCATAAGCTCTGACAGTATCTAACTGGAAAAGTCGATATCTGTTCAGACAGTGGACTTTCCAGAGAGATCAGAGAGCAGGCACCTAGGCGGACTGTCTTGACTGCGTGGGAGAGCATATGAAGGCTCCGCTGAAGGGTGAGCCGTGGAAGCTTGTTCTGAAACCAACGGCAAACTATATATGCAGTAAGTCCGTTTTTAAAATGACATAAAACAGTTTGTTTGCTATAGCAGAGTACGCGCTGATCTCTTAGTTCATTAACGCGTGCAAACAAGTTAACTGTGTAGCTTCGGTGCGCCGGACCATCACACTGTGGCTGCTCACTTTACTGGTGTGACATTTTCAAATAATACAGCCTGCCTGGCTGTGATCGCTGTGTGTCTCACAGCCTCTCCTGAGGCTTGCCCAGAAATAATGCTTGCATGCCACTACTGACTTCGGCGGCCAGAGTCCGCGAGTCAGCTGACTCTAATTAATTTATGGTATAGGCCCGAGGCAGCTGAGCTCTGTGTTAGGGCCTCTCACATCCTGTTGTATAGTCCTGTGGTTCTGCAGTCTAAACACAAGTCCTTGCTCTTTTTGCTGTTAATTCTTAGCGGAGCCATGTGACCTGCTTTCTAGATGTCTGCTTTTTATTGTTTTCTAGTGGTGACCTCTGAGGCTGGTATTAGTTGTTACTTAACAAGCCTTACATTCCTGCTTACAGCATTCGCTTATGAATAAGGTTGCCCCTGCAGTGGCAGCCTTACTGACTCTGTTCACCTCACTCCAAGTGACCTCGTCATGTACAACAAACACCACTTTAAAAGTGATTTGTTTTATTCTCCTTGTTTCACCATGCTCCTTATCTTTTATTTTTGCCTAATTTGCATTTTTTCCGCCTTTTTATCCTTATTCGTCAATACATTGTGCCATCCAAAATTCACAAGTTTATTATATGATCAGCATTGTACAAGAGAAGCAATTAAATAGCAATAGAATAAAACACATGCTTCCTATCACTTTTATGAAATATGTAAGTAAAGAGGACTCTGTGTCAAGAACAGGAGAATGGGCACGGTCTTCAATGCTATGTCATGTGAAGTGTTGCCCGCCCTCTTTCATAGCAGCCAAGCTTATGTGTGACATTTTGATAATTTCATTATAATTATGAGTCACCCGCGCAGGCGTTTGCAGCAGTTTTAAGATCGTTTGCAGCAGTTTTAAAATCTTCTTAGAGTTTCTCATTGCTCAAATAGTTCTAATTTCTGATATTTATACGTTTCCCTCGTCTTCATTGCTTGATTTTTTGCTCGCAAGAAAGTGTCACTCATAGTCGTTGAAATGTCACTCATAATTATCCTGAAATTAGGAAAATGTCACACATAGCAATCTGAAACCTTGGCAGCTATGCCTTGGCATACTGCTTTATGTGTAGGCTAGGAAAGAAGTTAGTGACCATTATTCCAGCACCTTACTTGTGCATAAAATAGTGATATTTAAATGTGATCCTTTCAATTAGTTGCACTCCATTCCCTGTAGATCCCTCTGCCCCCACCCCAGTGGTGCTTGAGACAATAGCAAAAACATGTCATTGACTCTTCGCATTTACTCTGTTTAGGAGCTATCCATTTGGAAAATGCCTTTCTGCTATCGACGTTTCCCTGAACAATGGTGTAGAGCCAAACCACAGGGTGCACGCTAAAACGCTAGCCCCTACCGTCAGCGTTTGAGTTGCCCGTGAGTAATCTGCCAATGCCTATATAATGTGTACCAAACCTACCCTAAAGCCGAAATTACACGAAGTATCCCCTAATCCACGTTTCACAGATGCCTAACTCAGAGGCGCAGGATCTTCCCCAACTGCTAATTTATGTCTGCCCTTAGCAGAGGAAGACAAACTGCTCGGAACTCACTAAAATTAATATACACAGAAAAACTGCACACATTGGGTCATACACAACTTTAAACCAACACCGCCACCTAGGGGCAGATTGTCATAATCACAATGACGTGTGCAGGCAAAAACACCGTCGCAAACCAACGGAAAAATCACACCATGCAGCCAGGCTGCCCCCTCAGATTCCTGAGGTGACGTGTCTGTCCATCTGCCGCCAAAGCAAGAGGGATGGTTGTCACTTATGTCCCGCAAAGGCCGGAGAGAGTGCCCTACCCATGCCCGATGCCTCCATAAACCCATGCCATCATAGCCCAGAATTGTAGTGTACTGCCCTCGCCACCGGCTCCGAAATGACCGCAGGCCTCCTCCCCCGGCTTAGTGACGCAATAGGAAAATTATACCCGACGTGGAAAACGAGCTGAAAAATCCCCCGGCAGCCCAACACCATTACCAGATGCGACGCACCGAGGGCCAGCTCATCCGAGGGTGTAACAGGGGATTCCGTCCAGTATCACCTGTTCTGTCCCTGTGACACTTTTTCCTCCCCACACTTGCCTCAGCTAGGCCCTCACCTTCCGATCTCGCTCACAAACTTTTTTCTCCTCGGTAGTGTGAGGAGTCCGAAAGAGGCTAAAACCCCCTCTCCTGACTCCTTATATCATGACCCCCCCAAACTCCACCCTTCTCTCAATCCGCCAATCCTGTCCTGCCGTGTCACTTAACCTCGCGAAGCCTCCCAGGGGAAGACTAGGCTGCTCCTTCGCTTCCCCTGGGACCCACATTCCCTTTCGCTGCCTTTCAAGAGGAAGGATTGGTGCCGACTTTTTTTTCTTCTCAAGTCCATGTGTCACTTTTCACACACAGCCATATTCTCTTGGCAGGTGACCGCACTTTTGCCCCAGAATGCATCTCTCAGGATCCAGAGTTTAGTAGGCTTGGGTGACTTAGTGTGTGGGGTGTAGGTGGACCAGCAAACGAAGGGTCAAGCCAAGCTCAGCTCTGAGGTCTGGCTCTGGCTTGGCCCTTCCCCAGTGGGTCTGCCGAGCCATTTTAGAGCAGAGCCCAGCATCTTGGGCACTGTCTCTCCCTAATTTAGTTTTGGAGAAAGGAATTTAGCACCCAGCTACCCTTAGGATCGCTGAAAAGTATGCTATACAATGCATTTCACAGATGTGCTCAAACTCAATGGGATTTTTTACCTCATTAGTTTGTTATTTTATTTAATTGTCTCCAATAAGATGTCGAGCTTCTCCAGAAATATTTTTCTTGAAACAGAGGAGCCATTGATATTAACGTACAAATGTTGTGACTTCATTTAGTATTATGGAAAATAACACAGATGCATTTTTAATCTGTGTGGTTTGCTGGATTGCTTAGCATGTTCTTTCAGTTTTATACTTTTATGCCTCTCCCCTTTTAGAGTGAATTATAGAAGTTTGCCTGAAACTTGCATCTAGAAGACTTTATCATGTCCGATTGATTTGATATATTTGATATGTGTTGTATGCCAATTTCACTTACCACTATACCACTATACAGTATATAATTCAGCTCTTCAAAGACACAGAAGCACAAAGTTCTGTTCTTTTGTTTAAAACTGGAGCTAATGTCCAGTGGCTGAATAGCAAACAGTGTAACAGGGAAACTGAGGTTCAAACCTTGACTTCCCTAATTGACAAAACTGTGAGATCTGAGACAAACCCTTTCCTTTTTAGGGTATGAAACTCCGAGGTGACTTGCAATATCCTTATCATGTACGGCAGGGAGAACTTTATTCCTTATAATACATGGTCACACCATCACCTTTCACACAAGCCACCTACATACTTGGTGCGCAGCTCCTTCATCTATGAGTGAGCATGTTTGCAAACATGAAGAATAAAAGTAGAATATCTAGTGCAAAATTAAACACCTCAAAAACACTGTTAGATATTTGTTGCAAAAAGATATTAGAAGCAGTTTCATAAGTCAGTTTTTTAATAAGAAGGTGCAGTAGCTCAGAATGCTTAGAAACATGCAGAAAGATTCTAACTTTTCTATAATTACCTAAGGCGTGCAAAAAATAAACAAGTTGCCATAACTATCTCCTTTCTTCCTGTCACTGTTCAGCAATAAAAACAGAGTGGAATAAGGAAAACCAGCTTTTGTTTTCTTTCTTTCAATAGCTGCTTTAATTATGCTTCATTGAAGGAACAGGTTGACGCTCAGTTGTGAAACCAACAAGCTGGCTTCCACAAAGATAGATCCTGCACAGACCAGACTGCAACGCTGCGCATCATCATTGAGCAGTCAAAGGAATGGAACTCCCTCCTCTATGTCAACTTCATTGACTATGAGAAGGCATTGGATAGCATGGATAGAGAGTCCCTTTGGAGACTCCTCCACCACTACAGTGTGCCAGATAAATTCATAAGAATCATCCGGAACTCTTACAAGGGAGTGACCTGCAAGATAGTCAATGGAGGACAACTCATGGAAGCCTTCGAAGTAAGGACCAGAGTCCGCCAGGGTTGTTTGCTCTCACCTTTTCTCTTCCTGCTGACCATAGACTGGATCATGAAGACATCGACAGCAAGGAGAAGAAATTGGATCCAGTGGACACCTTGGATGCAGCTTGATGACCTGGACTTTGCAGATGACCTGGCCCTACTCTCCAATATCCATCTGCAGATGCAAAAGAAGACCAACAAAATGGCAGCCATATCAGCACAACTTAGCCTCAACATCCACAGGCGAAAAACCAAGATCCTAAAGGCCAACGCGGCCAGGACAACTGCAGTCACTTGCAGGCGATGCACTGGAAGAGGTTGAGGCTTCACCTAACAGGTCAGTGTCTTCGGAAGGCAGGTTGGCACAGTCACTGACTTCAAGGCAAGAATCGGCTAAGCAAGGGCTGCCTTCATTCAACTAAAGAAGATCTGGAGCTCCAAGGACCTAACGGTGCAAACCAAGATCAGGCTTTTTAACACCAACATAAAATATGTCCTTCTGTATGGAGCAGAAACTTGGAGGGCAACAGTTACCACCTCAAATAAAGTCTATACCTTCATCAACACCTGTCTGAGGAAAATCCTCTAGCCAAACACCATCATCAACAACGACCTTTGGCAGCAGGCTTTCCAACTCCCTGCTGAGGAGGAAATCATGAAAAGACGCTGGGGCTGGATAAGTCAAGCCCTCCGTAAGCCTGCATCAAGCACTACCAGGCAAGCCCTCACTGGGAACCTTCGAGGGAAAAGGAAAAGAGGAAGGCCAAGAAACACTTGGCATCGAGGCTGACTGCAAGGAGATGGGTTACACCAGGAGTCAGATTGCAAGAAAAGCCCAGGATAGAGTTGGCTGAAGAGTTCTGGTTGATAGCCTATACCCCCAGGAAAGGTAGAAGGCGCAAATACGTTTAATTATTCTCCGTGACCTAACCTGCATTTCTTCTTGGCTGCTGGCTCTTGCAGCAGGCACTGTGACATCAGAACTGAACTGTAATAAGTTATTACAGTTGACCAGCTACTCACTTCTTTATAATAGGCAACTGAGTGTGCCACAAGTTGCCTATTATAAAGAAATTCGAGACCAGTTTATAAGCAGTAATTTCAGTATCCAATGTATTATAATAAGATTAACCATTTACATAGTACTCATCATGTACTGAATTGCCTCGTGGCTCACTCATGGCATCCTCCTCTGGGCATTTGACGGGGATTGTTGGTTCTTAAATCTTTGTAAGTTTATTGTTAGAAATTAATTTCAATAAATGTAGTAATGTAATCTATGTAATAAATAGAAACAATTCAAAATGTTAAACAAATAGATGTGTGTTATTTACATGCCAATACTTTCCAAAGCTTCGCTTGTATTTTGTTTCTTCGAGCTGTGCCAGTCCCGGGACGCTTGGCTCACTCTATATATTTGCTGACTTGCCTACACCTGATCTGTGGCTACCAAAGATTGGGTTGCTTTTTTGCTACCTGCTGGAGTGAGCAGTGTTACAATAGAGGGTCCTATATTAAACTGATAACTGATCCGTGGTCATGTCTTCACTTCTAAGTGTAATGTATGTCAACAGCCAATTAAAGCAGCCTCCTGATATCACTTGGGCTTTACAAAAACAACACATTATGTAATCATACCGAAACCTGAAAAATAATGATTTTGATTTCATTTTTGTGTATCCTGTATGTTTTCTAGTATAAATGGGTGGTTGAGCATATTGTTATCTTACAGTGGGCTTAGGTCTGCCCATGGCTTACCATTGGTTTGCTTCATTGACACTTCCATTTGATTGCATCTTATTTGTTAGTTATGTGGGCTTTTCTTCCTCTTTTTGTGATTTTATCCACCCGTGGAGCATGGATGCAATACTATGTCCAACCACTGGTCTTTTTTTTCAAGCACTACTTTTTTCTTTTTGTTTAAGCACTGTGAGAGTGTAGTTTCCAATTCTCTCGTTCGTGTGTTTTTCTTCTTCCCCTCCACCTCGCTCCTTGTTCTCCTCTCTTGGCCATATGCATCTCCCACTCCTTCTTGCATTCCCTTCTTACCTGTGTGCTTTTTCTCCTGCAGCTCAATGTTTCTGTCTTCTGCACCTCTGATCCCTCCATCCGCGCCCCCCATGTTGCTTCTACCTCCCAACAGCAACCCATGTTGCTTCCGCTCCACCCACTTTAAAAACCTACACCCCCAGGTTGCTTCTGTCTGAGTTTTCTTACCCTCCACGCCCAGTTTAAAAAAAAAAAAAAAAGAACCCTGATTTCGAAATAAAAAGAAAAATAAGTGGCACTAGCAATTTTTTTTTAAAATCAGTGACTCTGTGCTACATTGCTAAAACAATTACCAAAGCCAATGGGTCCCAATGGGTGTGACATATTGGCTTTGCCAATACTTGTTTATAATGAGCTATTAGTTTGCTGTTAATACCCTTGTTTCCTGGTAACTATCTTCAAAACACAAACATGTCTCACGTTTACACCTCATTAAGCTATGAAATAGTTAAAGGTGTGCAGTTCCCTCCCAATTAAGGGACACAATGACCAGTGGCAGCTGGTGACATTTGAAAGTGGTGAGCCGTAAAACAATCGTCGTACAGCACTGTGGCGAGCGAGCCCGAACCACCTTCGGAGGGTTTGGGGGGTTCTCCCCCCGAGAAAATTTTGAAAAAAGAGTGTGCAAATGGTGCATTTTCAAGCAAATTTGAGAAAGCAGGAAGGTTAATAAAGCAATTGTGAATCTGTTCTAACAAAGACAGTGACTGGCAAAACTGTCTATCGCTTGTTCTGCTGACATCTTAGGCGCGCAAAAAGAAAACAATATACTATTGGGTGTAAGGTTAGGTTTGTGCCTGAAACAAGAATATAATCATGCACACATTGACACATGCCCCAGTGATTTACGGCACAAAAAGGGCGGGTGCACGCACTGCCAACCCTTTCAACCATGCACAAAGTCCACACAATTCTCCAAGCAGGGCTATGAAACCCGGGGTTGGGTGCAAATTATACATCCGCTCTTTGCCATGCCATGCAATAATGAGAGGGTGTAAAACGTGCACCCATTATTACACCTCATTTCCAATCGGGGTCTTTGTTAGAAGTGGCGCCCGGCTCACAGTCAAGAAAACTGTGATCATCTCACTCTCCTTTGGCCTCCTATCCTGTACTGCCCAAGCTATTATCTGCCCACTTCAGAAACTACAGAACAACCCTCATCGACTGCGCTGCATTTCGGATTTTGCTGCGTATACAAATCCACCTCGGAAAACAACCGGAAAGTAAAGCGGTGCAGCTGAATCCATTCGGCCTCGTCACCTGCAGTAAATTAGGCCTCCAACCCTCAAAAATATCTTCCTACCACTATTTGTGCTTTGCTTGAAGTGTCTTTTGTGATGGTGGTCCTGCCCTCAGGACACATTCGCTGACTCGCTACAAAATATCATTTTCTATTACCCGAGGATTTATTTGCGGTAAACTGAGAAATATCACACACCCTTAGTACGCACCCAGCAGCAGCAGATTAATATTCAGTGCTTTTCGTGAATTCCACTTGAGTTTCTTTTGCTCTACAATGTGCTTGTTGGCTTCAACAAGACCCTCATTTCTTGTTATCACGTGGCGAAGGACATACATTGGCTCAGTATAAAATGTATTCAACGAGACTGGGCTAGCCTAGTTTAGAAACACCTGAATGGCCAACATTGGTACAATATTGGATAGCATGCATGTACACACTCATCATTAACATATACATACTGTGTAGTGCCGTATGTAGTTCCTATAATGCCATCTCAAGGCACTTGCGGCATTAAGAAATCATTTCATGTGTGGGTCCATGATTATTTTGTCATAAGAATTCCATAAATGCATTATAGAGAGGACCACTGTACATCATATAATATATACACCTAATTACTCATCCGACTGGAGCCTTTCGACTCCGGTATCAATCCACTACCTTAACACCCATACACGCCATTCACACAGCAACTTGAGTTCGTAGCATAACTGTACATTCTTCGTTACATATAGCCATCACAGACCCACTTATTTTCGTTTTTGGAGTGCAGAAGTCTGCTCAAGAACTGGACTCCTCTTAGAGCCTTCAGAATAGGTTCTGGACAACACACCCTAGGAACTTCGAAGGTCTGGCAAACGTGCCACCACAAAAACTAAAATCAAATAACATTTTCTGCCACCACTGAAAATGTAATACATTCTTCAGAGGTTCAGAATAAATGGTATAGCCTTTTTGGTCATTCAAACAGGACTTAGCATAAGGATTCCTGTCAGCATGAAAGCACTCGCTTAGGCCTCAACAATCCCAAAGAACATGCTTATTGGCAAGCTAAAAAGACAAGTACAAGCAGTGATCTTCTCAGTCTACTTACTTTACACCCAAATACATAAAGCACCCTTCACCTGCCCTCAAAATGTAGTGGCCTCCTCAAACCCTTGGCAGTATACTACAGAAGATCTCACAGAAGCATAACTGTACTTCTAGGCACCCCATCCCTCACAGCTATAAGTAGTAACAAATAAATAAAAAAGAAAT
This sequence comes from Calotriton arnoldi, assembly GCA_963921515.1. Taxonomy (NCBI): domain Eukaryota; kingdom Metazoa; phylum Chordata; class Amphibia; order Caudata; family Salamandridae; genus Calotriton; species Calotriton arnoldi. The sequence continues at coordinate 2,145,474 of CAWUFW010001346.1, read as the reverse complement.
GCTGGTTCCTTAAACAGAAGGGCAAGAAGGTACGACAAGCATTATTAATGCACTGAAAAAGACAGTCTAGTGAGGGTCGTGCCAGGAGCTCAATTTGCAATACATTGCATTTAACGCCATCCAGCGGCATCAGGGTTATAAGCTTTATGATCAGGTCCAGCCGTCTTCTAGGAGCTGCAGGAGTACTCGGACATAAGCAACATATAAGGTTTGATGAGCGCCTGACAGTCCACAAGAAAGGATCCATTCAATGTAGTCTCCTGGGAGTCCCTTAGTTTCAAACTCGGCTCCGTAATATTTATGTAAGCAGAGCAGTCTTAAGGGCGCAACACAACAGAAGCCAGTAGAGAATGGAGGGGAAATGGACGTGGGTCTGAGACGTTGCAGGGTCTGGCCAGGGTCAAGTCACTTCTCAGAGGCTGCACTTATACTCATTTCCTTTCACAATAAAAGGGATCCTTTGAAGCGCCCAACAGCCCTCCCTTAATTTCAAGTACCGAAGAAATTATGAAAGTATCAATGTGAAGGGCATTGCACCGCGGCTCAGTGTCCTCTGCAGCATAGACTGCTTTTGACCCGTACGGGGGTAGCCTTGCCATTTTCACTCAAATCATTTCAAAAAGCACAACAGGATTTTATTTTCACTTAAACAGGATCTTTCCCACATAATAGAGCACACTGGAATTACACCTCTGCAACATCATTTTACAACTCCGTGCCAAATGAAGAAAACATTTTCAAAAATATTGAATAGAACGTCACTGTGACGTGGAAAAAAATATATATTACAGACACACTCAAAGCAACAGCAATAACAAGTTCTGGGGGGGAGGGGTTACCAATATATGGACCAACCGGTTCACTTTGTAATTAATCAAAGTTAACCCAATAATAAGGGAGACTCAAAATAATGGACAAATTGTGGGCTGCAGAATCAAAAGATCTAAATTGTAATCCCAGCAACCCACTTGTGACAAGTTTGTGACCCTGGGCCAGTTCTCTGTGGTCTAGTATCGAGATATGGAAACAATGGGAGCCCTCTAGAAAATAAATTTTCCATAAATGAACAACCCTGCAGTTTGACAACGACTACTGTAGACTGAGTGATAACTTAACAATAGTTCAACCAAAGCGACGATGCCATCTAAACGCACAACCGAGCATGGCTGACAGCGACCAGGGCGAGGACACAAAGAAACACAAAACATACGCCGCGTCGAGACTTTTAAATACAATGCACATTCCCAATGCTCCTTATTTGCCAGAAACGCACTGGAAGAAAAGGTAGACTGTATCTTTAAAGGATGCAATGTCCGTCGCGGCCGGCAAGACGGGCGGGCAGGGCGGCGGGGGGGGAGTTCGCCCGGGTGTGGGGGGAGCGGGACAGTAATCAAAATAAAATTTAAAAACTTACCTTCCTCCCACTGCTTCCTCCGGGTCACGCGCCACCGCCTCAGTTCCTGCTGCTCCCGGCCGGGCCGAAGTTTAACCTAGGCAGCCTCCCTCCCGCTCCCCTAAGCCAATCACAACGCTGCAATGGCAGCGTTGTGATTGGTGCGGTGCCGCGGACAGCGCCCCAGACGGGCGCCTGTAGGGAGGCCCTTTTCTCTATGTAGGCTGCGTGCAGCCTACATAGAGAAAAAGAGAGAGTGCGCAACTGCGCATGACTGGTTTGGTCGGCCCTGGGGCCGAACAAACAGTCAGCACCCAAGACAGTGGGCTAGCCACGCCTCTGCACTCGAGCAGGAACGCCCACCCGCCCGCCCCCAACCAGGCACTCAAGGCACTTCTGCTTTCTCGCCGTGCGTGAAGCAGAAACATGAAATGGTAGTTTTACCATTTTATGTTTCTAAGCAGTGGGGCGATGCCCCCACGCACCAATGGAGGAGCCGCCACTGACAATGACAACCATTTCCGTGGCTGTTCGTATAGCTAAAGAGGGGTGCCTGAGCGATGAGGCGTTAAATATACTCTGAGGCCACAGTACAAGAATATGCAATGGCTTACAGTGTTTACAAGTACGAGCAGAGCAGTGGTGAGGGATAAGGTGGCACCATGAACACCTCCCTGTTAAGAAGGACTATCCCCTCAAAAATAGTTGGGGGGCTTCTTCCATTTGCCCCCAACTCCAATCTGGTCCCTGCTGCCTACTTTACACTCCATGTGGGTGTTGCATTATGGAACAACTCCTGAATCTATGCAGCCTCGGTCAGCTTGTCATTAATGTGCCAGTGGATTCGACTATTTGCAAGCATTCCTCCCATTACCTTTTGTGTATTTGTCATTAACCCCTGCCAGAAACTTTTTAGCTGGATTGCATAAACTCCTAATTCACAATGCTATCTTTGCTACTCTATCACCAGGATCAGAGACCAGAGGCCAGTACTCAAACCAGAATGAGGAGGCTGCCAGAACCTCCACCGGTCCTATGTGGAGATCCAACATGTCTTCTCACTTATTCCCCTCCTCGTGGATTCCAAGGCACTGCTCCCAATGAGTCCTGGCCCAGTTCATTTGTTGGAGTGGAGTTAATGGAGGTCGATGCCTCAGGAAAATTCCAGTCAGTGGCTTATGCTGAGCCTGTCGTATACCTGTCTTGCTCTTGGCATACCCCTGACCCTATTTGAGCCCGGGGAGGCGCTACAGGCATCCCCTTTTGCAGGAATGCTCCCCAAGAGGTGTAGAGCACCAACCTCCTCAACCTCTGAGGCTTCCTGCTCTCCAAGCCCTCCAACATGACTGTCCATACTGTTCCAGAAAATTCGGTGCAGACGGACTTTAGACATGTCCATCGATTCATCTAGCATTGAACCAGGTCCTGCGCCTCCATCCAAAAAACTGTCTTCTCATTGCTAGAGGAAATGTGGTTATCAATCCACCACTAGGCCTGCCAGCACAACTGCTTCAGTTTGAGGAAATCAATAAGAGCCTACACACGGTGTACAATCATACCACAGTTGTCTAGGTAATGCACTACGTCAACGGAGGCCACCAGGTCTCTGACCACCCACTCCAAGAACCTACTAAAGGTCATAAATAAGAAGCATGCAGTGGCACACCCCTTGGGCATGCACAAGTCAATGTAGAATTGCCCCTCAAAAGTGAAACCTAGAAAGCGGGTGTCGTCGGGGTGTACCGGAAAGAGGCAAAAAGCAGCCTCTATATCAGATTTGGGCATCAGCAGCTTCGAGATCGCCTCATGTGTAATGCACTACACATAGATTCTGTTCCAGACCATCATTGACAGACAACCCGGGGGGAAAGAACAGGTTGTGGATCAGCTGGAACTTGCCTGGCTCTTTCTTCCGGACCAGCCCTTAAGGCGAGCAGACCAGAGCTGCACATGGAGGGAAATCAAAAGGGAATGCCACCCTCCTGGCCCGCACTTTCTTCTGTATCTTCTCCCTAGCAATCTCAGGTTGGCGCACAGCAGACATTTGATTCTTATGTGAGGCTGGGGTAAGAGCAGCCTTAGAGGGGATGCAAAAGCCGTCCTTAAAACCATAGTACAGAAGGTGAGCATCGTGTTTATTTTTGTATGTGTCGAAGAGGTGAGCTATTACAGGGAAGTGGATGAGTGATGGGAGCTTGATAGACGACTAAAGAGTGTCAATGACTTTTGGAGGCAGGCTGCTCCTTTGGTTTCCCATGTTTTTGAAGCACTTGATCTCGGGATGCCCTTGGGCTCTGCAGAAGGAGCAGAGGTGCTTCAACTTGCGAGACTCATCTCTGTGACATTCTTTCTTGATATACTGCCAGCTGGCTGACTTTTTGTCCCCAAACCCTTTTTCCATCTGAAAGGACTGAGAATATTTGACGAGGAAGAGGCCGAGTTGAATTTGGAGTGCCAAATGTTAATCTCCCTTTTATCCCATGCTACCTCGGGCCTGATTGTCTTCATCTGCCTAAATTTGATGTCATATTGTAACCAAGATGAGCCCTGGAATTGGACACTGCACTGTGTATTGGAGACATATATCAAAACATCTGGGCAGCCAAAGCAGGGATCTTTACTGCCAGGATAGCTGAGTAAATATAAAAACCTATCACCCAATCCTTCAGGGACCACTCAACCCAAACCTTTTTTGGTTTCTGTTCGCCCTCCTTCCTGGCCGTGGTCTTCTGCGGAACCACTCCCGCATTTATCAAGTCAAACACGTCACAGAATTCACCTTTGTGAATCTTTTCCCTAGTTTCAGTTGGCACATGCCACGCGATTGCTGAAGGAGGGGCCAAAGCGGGCGATGTTGTGCCAAAGACATGGAACTCGCGGAAAGCCTGGCTGCCCTGTGCTGACAACAGTAGTGGGAGCGGCAACCCCTGGTTGTGACCAGACCTGAGCAGCTGCTCAGCTGTGCTACCTCACTAGGTGTGCAAGCTGCCCCAGCCCCCACTAGAGGCTGAGACTAAGGGCAGGTGAGTTGCAGCGACCACAACTGAAGTTGAGGGCTGCGCGGATGGTGCCGCTGCTGCCTACACAAGAGTAGGGGCTGACCTGGCCGGTGGTAGACCATTGCCCTGGAATGCTGGGAAAATAACCACGTTACTCTGACCCACTGCTCCCACAGTAGGCCTATAGACTGGCCCAATGGAAGCCTGCCTCCTGTGCGGGATGCAGCCAATAGTCCCGCTGGCTTACCCTCATCTGTGAGCACAACCTAAGACTGATAACTGGCCTCGGTCCTTGGCGTAGGGAGTGCGTCCCTGTAGCATGCTGGCACTTTCCTCTGTCGCTTGGGGAGAGGTTGCTGATCTTTTCTTGGTCCTTCAGACACCATCTTGAGGGCCTGATCGATTCCATGGGTTTTCACAGGTTTCCAGACCTCACTGAAGGAACAAAGATCCACCTCTGAAGCGGGGTATCTGTGGTTGGACGTGCGCGTTTCAGGGCAATACTAATCGAAAGATAGGAAAAAAGGAGGGTGAGGCGTGACGCAACCATGGCCTACAACACCAAAGCACCAGTCTCCCTATTAGCTTTCGGTACCGTGTCGGCTCAGCTGCACATCTCAGCATGATTGCCGCCCCCCCTGAAGATTACCTGGGGCATGCACCCGTGCCCCCCCCATCCTGATGTTGAGCCTCAAGCTCTTACATTCCCAATCCACCGAACAAAGGGCTAGTGTGAGGAACTCAAAACTAGTATGCTGTCAATGGTCAGACAAGCCTGCATGATTACTATGCAAGGGATAGAAATAAAAACAAGTTATGGTAGGCGAAAGACTCCCGAATATAATAGATGCAGCATCACCCGACCAGAACTATCCCAAAATTACCCACCAATTCCTTGGATGCCCAGTACCAAATGTGCACTGGCCACTCCCAGAACGTAGCCAGTTAAGATGACCCCGGCTGCCATGCGGGCTGAACCTTAGAAAGTTAGCCTGACTTTATATAAATATATTTTTTTTAACTAGTACCCCAGTCCCGATACGCTCAGGCCGCACACCAGGAGGCCAAACATACAATCGCCTACCCCCAAAGAATACTGCACCGCTGTGCACTTAGGCGGGCCCACAACTACCATAGGTGGCTGAGGATGTACAAAAGACTTAGATCACTTCACCTGAGTTCTAAATTAACATACATAAGGTCAAAATTTCTTTTGTAGGCTCTCAAAGCGGTGTAATACGGATATTGAGTGATGAACTCAGTGTAATAATTCATAAATGTGCCAGTAGCAAAGATTGTTAACACATTGAATCTCATGCAGAATCTCATTAGTAGAAACAAAGAAAGGTGATAAATAGCACACGCTGCTTTTACTCATTAAACTAACTAGGATTTGAACCGTTGATCTACGGTTGTATTGGTGGGATTCGAATCACTATACTGGGGTAGCCCCAAACCCGCAAACAAAGCAAACTGGCTCAGTAATAACACATTAAAATTTAGCGGAAGCAAAACAGAGTTCCTGTGCTGCTTCCCCAACAAAGTTCCCTGCCAACTTCTAGATAACTTCTGGCCATGGACGAAAGCCACAGATCTGATTACTGCTAAATCGGTGCGAAACTTAGGAGTGCAGGTAGATACGAAACTCTATGGAAACTCAGGTTAATAAGACAGTGTTTACCTGTCATGGTCTTATGAGAAACTTGAGGAAAAGTGTTCCCTTGCTGCCACAGCCAGCAAGAAAGCTGGTGATGCAGTGCACAGTTTTTAAGCAGGATTGACTACTGTAATGGCCTCCTACTGGGAATCCCAGATTATCTGCTCAAAAGATTCCATAGAACCCAGGTAATGGTGGCTAAATTAGCCCTAAATAAATCTTGGTTTGATTCCGCAAAAGATACATTGCAAGTACTCGACTGGCTACCTGTGAAATAGAGAGGCATTTTTAAAGCAATGTGCGTAGTCCATAAACTCTTAAATGGATCAGGACCCAGACTCCTACAGGATACATTTACCCTCTGCAAACCGGCAAAGAGGCTGAGATCGTCATCAGCTAACCTTGTACATGTACCCAGGTTTAGGAAAACTAGGGTAGGAGGGGGAGCTTTTCAAGCCAAGGCAGCACAAGCCTGGAATAAGCTGCCCATCTTCAGGAAGGCCCTAAAAACTTGTCTCTTTCCTAAATAATTTTAGAGTGGAGTCTGTACTACTCAATGGCAAAAAACAGTTATCCCAGCCTTTGACCTTTCAGATGAACTCTGCTAGTGGCAAGATGCCTGCCTGGTGAACGCTGCGCTTTACAAATGAATAATAATAATAATAAAGTAGCCGCTAAAAGTATACGACTCAAAGGTAAGGAAGCGCGTGCAAAGAATACCAGCTATTTACTGAAGATTAAGTGATTTGCCCAGAATCAATGGACGTTAAGCCATGTACTCCCGTGCCGACGCAGGGTGTGACGGCTCTTCACCTTCCCGCTTTTGCCGCCGGCCACGTGCAAAATCCCGTAGCCGCAACCCAGTGACACTTACCAGCTCCTGGTTATTAAGGCCATCATCCAATGCAAATACCAGCACATCGAAGACCAATAAATATTAAAACATGCATATGTAACCAATATCATACTAAACATGCTGCACCCGGCGAGACTCATCATCTCCCGGTTGTGCGCACAACAAAATAATGCATGAGAAACGATGGAAAGCATGCACAAAATTACACATAAAAAATGCACCTAAGAATGGCTACGCAACTGGTGGTCCCATCCTCTGCCAAACTCACCGTCACATTGGTGATGGTGAGCAGAGAATCCAGCGAAGACCAATTCCGATAATTCCAGGACGCTGTGCAGAGGAAAGAAGGCTGCTTCTTGTGCACTCCGCCTTAAATGCCCCATGGCCCGTGGCACACTTGAATGACGTCACGCCCGCAGCACTCAAACAGAAGACGAGCTCCTCGAGCAGGCTCCTGCTCATGGCGCGACTAATGGCGCCATGACCTCTAATTGTGGGGGGGACCTGCCATTCTGCACCAAGTCCTTGGAGATCTCTAATTGCTTCTTGCCTCTTTGTAGACGAGCAAAATGGAATACATATGCGAGATAGAAGTACTCCGCTTTGCCTCTGACTTCAAGTATAATCACAAGAAAAATAAATCTCAATTTAGTGATACATTTTTTTCTCTTGTGTAAATAACCATTTCTCTGCCAACGAAGGACTTCGTTTATACTACAAGGTTTGCTCACAGGTCATTTGTTTGTTTTCATTTACAGCTGCAGCTTGTTTGCACTCAAAACAGGACTTGTAACCAGGAAAAGCGGCTTTCCTGTCGCTTTTGCAGTCAGACATGTTTAATCCCTTTCGGATTATCCATATGCTTGGCGTTTAGATGGCACCTTATTTCTTTTGTACCCAGAAATCCAACCGCTATGGCCACTGGTTTGGCATGGTTTTGAGATCATGCATTAGGTCACTTTCTGTATAGGAGAGTATGAAGTCTAGGAGAATTCGATTTAAGGGATACTGTCTTTTGAAATACATCATTCCCACTGAAAATTAAGTGGATGTTGTTTTTTTCTCTTGCATTTAGTCGCTTTATTTGTGAGTATTTTTGGATTCAAACCTAGGCACAAAGTTCAAGAACAAGTGAAAGGAGAAATGCAAGAAGCATGGAGCCAAACCATGGCATACCAGTAGGATATGTCTGCAAAGACGAAAGGCAATACAAATACAGTCTGTCCTGTGTACCGTCAGATATCCATGCACCACTTCTCTAAGGCCCAGGGAGAACCCCACAACAATATTGCCAGACAGATGCCTTGCCAGAAGGCTTGTCTGAACAGAAATCTCAGAACCTTCCAGCTGGATGGAATGGCCAACATAGTATTTTCACATATACATAAACAAGAAGTAGCAGGGCATTGCGAGGGCGGAGTACCCTCTGTTGCTGCATACGGTTATACTGAGATACAGTTTGAAGATTTGGAGTTGGATTTTATTGGAAGTATTGTTTGTTGGCTACTAGAAATGACCTAGAACTAAGGACGAAATACTATATATTGGATGATCTATTTGGATTACGTTTCTTTGGCCCTGATGAAGTTGTTGGAGGAATTATCTTGAGACGAAACGTGTTAGCTACAAATTTATGTTGTACTTCTGTTGAATCTATACGAAGACTGGAAATAACGTGAGAACAACAATTGCAACGTCCCATGGACTTTCAAACTTCTGGATACTGATTTGCTGCACACGACTTTTTGTTGATCGTATTTTCACACTAGGAAGACGTCAAATATGAAATAGAAGTATAGATCGAACGTTTTTACATTTTATATTGAGAAGAGTTCTTGAAGAGATGAAACTCATTCCTGTGCTCAGTGCGATATCTGCTTTCTGGTCTTGTAGCTCAGGAAGAGTGCAGAGGATGATGGTGTAGGCCACCTGAATCTGCAGTGATAGGCTACCATACTTGAACATTGGGCTAGGAGACGAGGGGTTGAAAACTGAAGGTGCTGGAGCTGTTCCTGCTGGCCTCACACCTATCTTTTCAGAGCTCAGAATAATGTTTATTATTCGGTAATTGACATTGCATAGACTCTAGCTTGATAGTAGACGATTGGGAGACTTCAGTCACATATCATGCTGTACATATCGTAGTTGTTTGTGCCTCATCAAGGTCAGTCTCTCATAAGCATTAGTTTTGTTTGGCATTTGGGTCAGACACTTGTCAATCCTAGCCTGATAAATAAGTGAATGTGTCACAACCCCTCAGAAACGCCAACTTGCTGCAACATTTTCAATATAGGTCAATGCTACGCCTCCTGAAAGCGTCTGTTTTCAGGGTGTTTAATAATCTGTTTATAGTCTGAGTCACGTAAGCAAAAAGACTTTGTGTTCCTACGGGAGAAAAGTGAGAAGAACTGGTGCATAGAATCTGGGACTTGAACACCCTGGTAGGTCTCACTCATTATCTATGTGTGACTTCTTTACTAACTTATGCAGGTATTTGTTCATAATCAAAGGCATTAATAACTGCTTCCTCTTTCAGTTGACTCTATTATGTTTTTCTTGTTTTTGAAGCAGTAAGGCAGCTGTCATTAGTGCAGTGTCACCAGTGATCAGGGTTATAAGTGGTCCACTGCAACCTTTTTACAGCCGTCTTTCACTAACCACGGAGTAAGGGACCGAGGTGAGGGGCTAATTTTCCTTACTTGGACAGGGTCCACAGTACAATTGCTGCACCTCTTCTATTAGACAGTGGATCTACATCCCCTGTCTGGAAAATGAATATAAGCGGGACCCAAACCACCCCACTTTCCACTTCCAGTGACAGGGAAAGGAGTGCGCCGCAGAGTACCTAAAGAGATGTTGTGATAACAGGCTGGTGTCTGCAGGATAGCTAGTCTCCTAGAGGTGAGGGCATATCATATAGTATGTGCAACTTTCTGGAGAAGCTCAGGTTCTGTCTAGAGCCTATGGCCCTGCCTGCTCCTAAAGGGAAGGTGAGTGCTTGGCCCTGCACAAGGAGAGTATGTCAAGGTCAGAAAGCCAAGGCATGTTTCTGATGCATGAAATAACCAGAAAAAGATGACTTGCGTTGAGTGCACATGTTGTTGACTCCTGCTTTATCACCTCTCCTTAATACAAGATTCATTTGATGAACTACGAGAAGCAACAACAACTTTAAGTACCAACTACAATTATCAGCATGCCGTCTGACATCTATGCGGTGACCTGATGGCCAGTCTGCTTCCGTTTAAGAGTTATGGATCCAGACGTCATCAGAGCTGCAGCCGAAGACTTGCCCAGTGGCCTGGAGGCCAGAAATCCCAAGGAAAAGGCAACCTTGGACTCCCATGCTGAAACTCTGAACATGTTCCTGCTGCTGAAGCAATCTGCTGTTTGACCGTGATAGACGCAGCAACACCAAACAGTGCCCCCACCGTAAGGGCAGGTAACACAATGCCATATTGGAAAGACTGAGAGTGATTCTTGCCCCAGTACTCAAATTCAATATGAGTGCTGCCACAAACACTCAAGATACAATTTGAACTGATCCACAGATTTCCTGCATTCTCCCACATAACCAAATAATGTATTCACACCTGAGCCAAGTGTCCCCACATTAGCCAGTCCCCTTAGATTAGTGCGAGCTACAGCCACATTACTAGATAGCTGTAGTAGTGTGGGGATTAATTTTATTTGGGATTTGTATAGCGCTCAAATGCCCAAGGGTGTCTAGGCGCTGTTGCCAGCGAGAACCGGAAGGCTGCCGATGAGAAAAATAGTGAGTACTTTAATTAGTGAAGAGCCATGTTTTTAGAGATTTTCTAAAGGATAATAAAGTTGGACTGTTCTTTACATCTGCCGGGAGCGAGTTCCATGTTTTGACAGTTCTTAAAATGAAACTCCTTCCTCTCCAATGTGCTCTGTTAAATCTGGGGGGGTAGAAGTTTACTGTGAGAAGACCTAGAAGGTGAATACCAAATCAGATAGTTGTTCAACTAATGTGGACCGGCACCGTGCAGTGCCTTATATGCTCAGCATTGGGATTTGAATTTGATCCTTTTTCCAGCTGGAAGCCAGTGCCGTGTTCGTAGACCATGGGCGACTGGCTGATATTTTGGGATATCCAACAACAATTGTGCTGCTGCATTTTGGAGCTGCTGTAACTTTTGTAGGTACTGTGTTTGGTTATTCACATAAACAGCATTTTCATAATCCAGTTTGGAAAGGGCTAATGCTGTCACAAGTGTCTTTTGCAGGTCTAAAGGTATGAAAGGGCAAATTTTTCTAATCATCTTTAGGATGAAAAAGATTGTGGAGGTGAGAGTACTGATCTGATCTTTAAAAGTCAGTTTATCATCAAAGATGAAACCTAAATTTTTCGCCTTCTTCACTGGAGATGGAAGATCGCCCAAAGTTGATGGCCACCATTTAGGTGATCAGAAGGGGTTGTCTGCACCCAAAAGGAGAACCTCTGTTTTTCCGCTGTTAAGTTTTGAACAGTTGGAACTCATCCACTGATTTGCCTGAGCCATACATTTGTTAAATCGATCTGCAGTTTCTTCCAGATTACTAGAGACTGAGACCACTAGCTGAGTATCATCAGCGTAAGAGACAACTGAAAAGCCGAACCCTAGTCTAGAACCCAGGGTGGGTGGTGTATTTTCCTTTGGTTGTAACCTATAGAGTTGGAAGATACAAGCAGCTGAACTCACTCCTATGTGTAGTTGTAATTTTTGTCATGTTATTAAAGTACTTCTCTTTTTACAAGGAAAGCACCGGCCTGGACAGTATATTATTGTGCCTGTTAGTTGACTGTTGAGTTGTGAGTTTTTGTCTCTCCCACTGCCTCCCCAAGAACCTTTAGACTGCTCGCTCTCTATCCTGAGAGTCAAGTGCAGTACGAAAGGGGTGTTCTTGGCCCAGTTTGCAGAGCCATAATAGGATGAACCAAGGACACCAGAGGCAAAATACCAACTACCCCAGTTGCGGCCCTGTAGATCCTGTCTGCCCTGTGGCCTCCAAATGGGTGTAACAATGTAAGGGAATGGGCGAGGAACACCCTCAACTGTCATGGTGTATAAGGAGGAGTTTCCCCCATAAAGAAAATATTTTGTGTAAAAAAAAAAAAAAAAAAGGTTGAATCCGCATATGCACATTTTCACCTTTCTTGGTCACTGGAATGTTACAGCAAATAGAAAGTTTGCATATATAAATATTACTCATGTGGCTAATTGTAAATACACAACAATGTAATATTGGCCAACAATAGAAGATTTTTGATAGTAAATTGCCAAGTCTTTAAAGCTGGGCTTCTGTAATTAGGTTCTTATATAACATTCAATGTGTTCCTTTCTTTGCACCTTTTTGTCTGTAGACCGATATAGGCGTTTTATGGAGAGAAAAAAAACATTGGCTTGCAGTATTAAAGTCTGTGCATCTTGAAGCAGAGCCTGTCTGTACACACCCTCGTGAATTCTTCGTGCTATAAGGTGAATGCTCTTTTGAATGAATCGAGTGACTGCAGTATCGTCGGTGCTGCGGCGCCATGATTTAAGGTCGGCCTTCGGCACCGAGCTGCCTGACTGATTTGCGCTCGTGCCCCTTTACTTGAATTTAAACAAGCCTGCTCGTTATTTAGTGGTTTGCAAATATGCTCCCGTGCGGCCGCTGCAAATTTACGGCGTCGAGACGTTCCCATAACAGCAGTTGGTGAGTAAATGCAAGGCAGGGATCGGGCAACACTCCAGAGCTCAGGACCAAGTGCATCTATTGACTGCGTAATTGGCCGCCCGTGCTCCCTTCCTGGAAGGCGCACGTTTTCGGTTACTGATGCCGCCGGCGCCTGGCACTTGGAAAAAAATAAAAGCTTGCACTTTCGTTTCAAACATTTAAACTCTTACTTATTAAAATGTTCAATTTGTGTGTTTCAAGGAGGATCTGACGAAATGACGAGGGGGCGAGAGGGAGATCTTCGAAGGGGCAAGGATTGGATGTGAAAGGCCTCCTCTCCTGCAGGTGGCGGTGTGAAAAACACCTCATCTGGTTGAAGTGATTGGCAAATTCATAGGAATACCAAAGATGACGCATCAGGAAACTAACAAAGCCATAGAGGTTATTTCATATGCCATGGCAGACCAGGAGCCAAGCTGATAATGATCTGTCCCACGTGGTCTACTTCTGTATCATACACCTGGGGCCATTCTGACTGATGATAAACAACAAAAGGCCCTGCAGAAGAAGCTTTAAAAATTAGGCTGGCTTTGGAAATATGAGAAATCTAGATGATATTGGACTAGATTCACCAATTGTTTGTACATTAGAAAGTGTGTAGTGCTCCGGAGACATGAATAGTAAATCGCAAGGAATCCTGGAGTGAGACAAAACTACTTGAACAAAACTAATTTTGAATTCAGTCCATGGTAACTCAACTTGCCAACTTCAGACTTGGGGAATTTGGTGAATTAGTTGAGGAATAAATAGTGGATGGTGAGTCTGTGAGCATTGTTCAGTATCAGACCAACAGGCCTGCCTGAGAGCATTGCGATGCTGCTGCCTGACACAATCAAACAAGTAGACCTTAGGTGACCTTTCAGAAGATGGCTCTTGAAGGTCCTGGCTATGAAGAGAAGAGTTGATTTAGGAAAACTAATGGGTACCAGTAAACTAAATCTGTTATGTAATGGTTCCCCTCTTCGAGGAAACTCAAAATACGCTGCACAGTTCCAGAGAATTAAAATAAAACTGAATCTAGTCAAAAAGCCTGTGTGGCTACGTCTAGAGAAGGGCTGATTCATGTTTTTAAAGGACTACTTTGTCTTTAGTAACAGCCAGCGGAGATGCGTTTTACTACTGTGTGCTTGGCTGGTGGGGCGGAGGATGTGAAATGGAATTGAGAGCAACTGGTATATCATTCTGTTCCCTGATTGTTCTTATCATTACTGACAACAGAGTGAATAAAAAAACACAAAATCATAACTTGGTCTCCAGGGGCAAACAAATGAGGAAAGGCCACGTGACTGAGACTGTATCTGACTCATATCTGGCATCTTGTATGTGCCTGGAGGGTTCACAACCAAACAGATTCATGTTTAGGTGCTCACCAGTACTGTTAATGTGTTGGCTCCTATGGGGATGGCCACATAGACTTTGTTTGTGGCTACAATTGAAGGCCATCTCTCACTCTTACCTGAGCATAACCCAGACTACATTAATATATTCATAGTATAAATGAAGAGTCAAATGATGGAAAGTGCACAATAAAGTAGTAAAACAATAAATTTGACTGTGCACACTATATGTTTGTGGTAACCAGATTAGCACAGCCACCAGCATAATCCTGAATTGAGAAGTACAACACCACAACAATACAGCTACACAACCATCGAAAGGCCTAAGCACAGTTTGCAAACAATACAACATTGAGATCACTGACTGGCTGCAATCAGTACACTGCAAAATACCTCCATTCTGAGATTAGGCTTAGTGGTGTTGGTCCCCAAAATAGGGATCTCTCTCTCTACCTAGGAGCTTAGAGGCTCTGGGTCATTGGCTCCTCCCTTGGGACGGGTGCAGGGAAGAGAGGGTCGAAACAAATGGTGATGGGGAAGGGGCAGACCACAGTCTGAACCACAGATAATGGAATGGAGCGTAAAGGCACCAAAGGATGCTCTGAGGCCAAATATTCCTCTTAGGATCCTGCTTGTTGGCAAGCCAACCGGAGTCTGGACCCGCTCAACAATAGTATTATGAATTAAGACCCGGAAATGATAAAAGTTGATGCAAAGTGGAGGTGCGTTTTGCCAGACAGGTCGTTTTCCTTGGCAACCTTCCTCAGTCTCTCCTACAGGTTAGGGAGGTTTGGAGGTAGCTGTGTCCGGTCTCTGGCATGCTTGGACTTGCTTGATGCGTCCATGCTGGCAAGGTCAGCAGCATGGCATGCTTGCAGAGCTTCAGCAGAGGCTTGATCCTAGACCTGCCGAAGCAAGCAGCACTGAGCTTCATGCTCTGGAAGCACCAACAGCTGCAGGGTACACCTTAGGCCAGGTATGAAAGGTGTTCCACAAACCGGAGGAAAGCTCCAGCTTGTATGTCAATGTTCCAGCAGTCCTCATAGAATTTGATGTAAACACAAGTTCCAAACATCATGATAAGTGGTGCAATATGTAGTGTTTATAATGTTCACGAGCATCCCAAGCACACACAAATAATAAATATTAGGGGCCAGACAGGGCTTGAATACAGGGCCCGACTGGGAGCCCAAAGCAGCCCTGGAAGTTTTCTCAGACCAGCCCCTGGGGAAGCACTGCCTGGCTCCCGGAGGCTGGAAATGGTTGCTGCTTTTGTTACTGGGGCCGACATTGCAGCACCGCTGCAAAACCGACCCCTAGTAACAAAACCAGCCCCTACCATTCCAAAACCGGTCCCCACCCTTCCAACCTCCCGGGGAAACACACGATGCCTGCTACGGCCAGTCCGGCCCTGCGTGTATAGTGGTGGAATTGTCGGGAGACTACAGATTGGGGAGACCTATTGCTGTTCTTACCTCTCAAGGCAGACTAAGAGTAGCCCTGAGGAGCGCCAGACTGCATTTTCAGCTATATCTTGAGATCACGTGGCACAGAGGCAGGCAAACCTGCAGCGACAACTAAAAATAGGAAGGATAGCTCACCTGTACAGGCTGTCCTTGATAATCTAAGAACGTTTAATTTACTTTCGATAAAACATCTAAATTGGCCATTTTCATTGAAAGGAAATTGAAGTCGTATGCTATCCTGAGATATATAGCTTAATAATTTAAGATTGGAAAGATTCTTAAAGCAATCTTTGCATTCCATATTTTGTATTTTATTGTGTGGCAGATATTAATGAGTATTTCTAAACGTATACATACTTTATTTTAAATATTGGCTCATGTATTCCACAGTCACTGCTTAGCAATGCCAAACAGACATGAATGTTTTTATACATGAACAAATGTATTGTATGCATAGATCAAATCTGCACATCTGTTTATACCGCAGTTTTGACTGTAAAATGTGCGCATTACATTGAAGTGTAGGGTTGGGACATGACTCCTTAAGACATCACTTTCGGTGACGTAGTGATATAATTGTGTACATTTTAATCAGCCCCCCTGCCCATCTATTGTATTTAGGATGTTCACTGTTTTTTCACCTTCAGGGGCGGTTCGTTTATATGTCTGACTCCGGTGGGTTGAATGTAAACAAAATAATAAACTAGGGACGTATGTATGTTTTATTTATTTATTTGATGAGTTTTATATAGCGCTGGCTAGACCCGGAGGTATCAGAGCGCTTTACATAAGGAAACAGTGAGTTGCAGGTTACAAAATTTCACAATAAATTACAAAATGATTACAAAGTCAAAACAAGAGTTGCCAGTGAATGGCACATACAGTCACATGAGAGGCACAAGAAAACAATAGTAAGCATTGCTAGTGCGTAATGTAAGAGAGAGAGAGGGAAAATAAAGAGGGGGAAGGGGAGCAGATTAAGCAAAGGTCAGTAAGATGGGGGATCAAGGTCGGGGGCATAGTCGGAACCAACCCGAAAAGGCGGGAACACAAAAATCAAAGACCAAAAAACCAAGAGAGCTGGAAGTCAACAGGGAGGAGACTGCAGCGGAGAAAACGGCGAGATATATGGCCGAAGTCTGGCTGGGTAGGTGACGGCCATAGCAGTGAGCCGGAACCAATCTCCCCTATAGCTTTTTAGGGGGCTTAGGGTCGTCATTTGGCAGATGTTACGTGGAGCATCAGCACCTGGGTCCGGATGTCGCGACATAGCGCAGACCATGCCCAGCAACCCTTCTTATGATCTGGACCCCACCAATAATTTGAAGAACTTGGCTAACATGATCTGGCTTCTCGCTCTCTCCTCATGGTAACAGACTGAATTCTTTTCGCTTATATTATGAGTCTCAGTGTACCCTTTGGACAGGGGCAAACAGAAACGATACTACCATTTCCATACAGAACCATGCAGTTATTTGCAACGGGGGATTGTAAATTAAAACAGGTAGAAAGCCAAACCCTCCCAAGTATTTCTACACAATCCCTTTCAAAAGATACAGGAGCAAATGTGAAGGTTAGTCATTATGGAGACCGATTTCCTGGATGAATAGATTATGGATTAAAATGGGGGGGATTTGCTTCCATCGCTTTTGAATTTTCATTTATTGAATAAGTCAGAAATCAGGGGTGTCATCAAGAGAGAGATAGGGATAGCTGAAGGCTATCCGAGGCTGGTTAAGGATAGTAGAAGGCTATTCCCTGACTCCCATTAAATTAACTGAGGGTTTTGTTTTGCTTAATGTAAAAAAGAGAAAACGCTGATTCAAATCGACTATGATGCTTGCCTATGACAAGGTTGCGAGTTTCTCAGAAAGAGAGCACCTGTATGGTGGAGGGATTTTCCCACCTCCTTTAGATGAAACATTTTCAGGCCAAAAGCACTGATCTAACTTGAGGCGACGGTTTACATTATTCCTATGTCCCAGTGAGTTATCAAGTCTGTTTAGTATGTCTCGAAGGGGCATCTTCCCCGGAAGACACCTCTGATTAGGGAGTATTCAACTTTGATGTACTCCCTGGTATTACTCGCCCCAAAAACTGCTACTACACTCTGGACAACAACATTTTCTGTGTTGCTGTTAGCCTTGCAAAAATGTCTTGAACTCCTAATCCCTCGACCTGGTAAAATGACATTGAATCCGGGATAATCTTCAACAGGGTTGGCAATGGAATACCTGTCTCTGACGTCGCTAACGCCACACCAAATAGCTCAGCTCCTCAATCACGGCAAAGGGAGTCAAAATTGAAACCGACAACCGCAAAAAGAGTCAACAATGGAAGCATAGAGAAGACTAACCCTTGTCCACAAGCTTTGCTCCCATTTCCATCAGGTCCTAGTATAATGACCAACCATCCTAAGCATGAGGAATTCCATGGCCAGCCTCCATAGACTTCGGCAAGCAGAGGAGTCTTGCCTTTGTTCTTCCCTCAAATTATATGACAATTGCAGTCCCCCCACTGAGCTAAAAAGGATTTCTTTTCATTACAACACATTCTGGCCAGCCTAAAATCTGAGTTGAATCTTTTGAAGAATATGTTTATTAGCGTAAATTAATTCCTCCATCCATGCTGCTGTTGCATCGCTAAGCTAGCTGTTAAGGATATCTGTGTCCAGGTGGGCAAAGTCCGGGAGATGGTCTTGGATATGGAGGGCAAGTTCACCACCCCTTCTATTGCATTTGTGGCCAGCTTGTTCCTCATAACGATAGCAACCCAGGGTGTTCTTCTATGAAAAACTGGTGTCACAAGGCAGTGAATCATGTGACTATTGAGCAGTCTTGCCAGTCGGAAATGCTGTTATCTATAAATTATTCCCCTCCCCCAGCTCCTGGCCTCTTCTGAATCTCTGATTAAAGATGCTCACAGTCTCTTAACTGTGAATTGGATGAACAGAGGTTTGAATTGTCCTGCTGCAGGATGCCTTATAAATTAGCAACCGTTTTCACCATTATCTTCCAAAACTCACTAGCTCTTTGTTCCAGGAGAACTCCTTCCTTCAATGTCAAAAAAGGGCATTTTGTGCCCATTTTGAAGGCTCTATATTTGAATACTCTACAGCTATGTCATTCTGGGCCATCTTTGTCCTAGGGATAAGGTTAAAATTAATAGAGAAATTGGATGTGACTACTTTCCAAAAAGGGGGTAGTGGGTTATAAAAAGGAAGCAGTTATTGGGGTTTGTGTCAGGACACAGACCACACACAGTGCTTGTCCAAATGTATGGTGAGCTGCACAAAGTAATGAACCAAGGAATCCTGGCTATGTCCGGACCTTTGTGTTTTTGTGCCAGGTTCAATGTTGCGGATTGTGCCACAAAGCTGCAGCATGGTGCTGAAAATACTTAAGTTGTCTCTATTCTCTTTTATCGTTTGCATCCTTTTTAGGTCGAGCCTCGAGTAGCGCGCAAGCGCTGCGCTGGCGAGACTTTAATTAAGGGGGTTTCAGAAGCTGACCACACGCTCGTGCGTCGTGGCCTTTTTCGGGCGGTTACGCGCAAGCAAAAGGCCATGGTGCACGATGTGGTCACGCCTGCTGCTCGCAAGCGCTCGCGACGTGCACTACAGCGCGTGAATACCCTCCCCCCTCCTCCCACTCCCTCCTCGTCAGCTTCATTTTCCTTTCACTTTCGCGCCGCGAGGCCGTGTCACTTTCACGGCCGCGCGGCTATCAGCTTCATTTTTTATTTTTTTTTATTTAACTTTCAGCGCGAGGCGCGCGCACCACTCGCGTCGCCCCCCCTCCTCCCCGCGCGTGCCTTCAAATGCTTGTTTTTAATATGGCTGACCATGCGTGCAGCACTTTCCGTGGACGCAGAACTCACCCTGTTGATGACTAACTGAACTCTGTGTTTTCATGAACCCTTGTTGTGTGAGTGCTGTGTGTGCATAGATTTGTGCCTAGCGTTTGTGTCATTCTTATAGGATGGAGTTTCTATTTCCTCAATCTGTGTCCAGTAACTTGCGTTCATATTTCTGTTGTTACTTATCGAAAATGGCTGACTGTTAGGAGTTTCCACTTGGGAGCTCCCGGGCTGGGGATTGCCATATGCATTAAATCCTGTAAGAAGGCCCCCATTCTAGACCCCGCCTGTCCGTTTCCGAAGGAATTCATGTTGGGACCCCATGTGGCCGTTGCGACCTAAAGAAGATCGCTTCCCCGTACTGAAACCAGCAACAAGTAAGGAACCCGGAAAGACTCCCTGGACCAGGGATCGCCATCGGTGCAAACCCCGCTGGGTGCCTTCTCTGTACTCCCTGTCCACTGTTAGAGGTGCAGGAACATGAGATGGACCTGGCTCCAAGGGCTCGCTGCCTCTCCCAGATCTCCTGCGCCCAGTCGGAGTGGGGGAAGGAGAAGATGAAATGATCATGCAGAGGTAGGGAGAGCCCTCCTGCTGCCCTCCCCGAGTGCCGGCGGATGGCCGCTAGAACAGCTGCCCCTGCTCACCCCCGGAGGAGGAGGGATTCAGGTCAGGACGGGGGTTCATGGATGCTGTCTCCCCAGCCCCTGGACGCCTGCTGCTTGCCGCAAAGGGGGAGATTAAGGCAGCCAGGTTTGAGCCAGTCTCTCTTGTTTATGTGGAAGGTGGAGGTCAGGAGGGTGATTGGCTGTCGAGTGGAGTGGAGTGTGTCCATGGGGCAGAGCTGCAGTCACCCGGAAATCATTCATTTTGAGAATCGCTCTATGCAACACGTTTCATAAACCATCATTATGGAAGCATTACTTTAAAGAATTTTACGTCAACATCAGATTTACCTTGACGCAACTGCAAATTACATCTTTGTATCTGGTGTTAATTCCACTAAGTTTACCAAATTATAGCCCTTAGCAGAGATCGCGCTGCACAATTGACAGATGCAGCTTGGTGACCTCTATCCTAACGAGCATTGGCATAGCCAATAGGTCTCGCTTTTGGGACCTTATAAGTATTTAGTTATGCAGCACAATATCCTTGGTGTAACAACAACTGTTGCATGGCTAAACACTTATAAGGTCCCAAAGGCGAGACCTATTGGCTATGCCAATGCTTGTTATACACTAGGTATTGGGTGAAGCTTAGTCATTCTCTGTCTGCAGAGACATTTTCTAACCTTGGAGTACCTCAGTAACGCTGACACCGGTCACCACGAGTAGTAATGTAGAGGCTAACTGGGGGGATGGGGGGGCAAGAATGAAGTCTTGGGGAATGCTCACAACTAAAAGGGTGGACACAGAGCTAGAGGACCACAATGGCAGGAAGTTGCAGCCCTCATTATATATGGGGCAAAAATAGGATGCCTTTTCCATGGTGTCAAGATTATGTTGTGAGGGTGACCATATTGAAGGCAGCTATGAGGTAAAGGGGATCACTGTTGAGAGGAGATGATTGTGGATATCGCTTGTGAGAAAGTTCAACTTATGGGAATGAGCGAGCTCAGTGGCATAGCACAATCACTCACCCCCTTCTCCCCCATTTCCAACCAATCAGCACAGAAGGATTTTCTGACCCTGCCAAGCCGCTCTGTCGGGGCTTGCCAAGCAGAGCACCCCCTGAAGCAATCACAAGTCTGAATATTCCACTTCACAAATAACCAGAGTCAATAAATGCATCTAAACAGTTGATGAAAAATGATGTACCTTTTGTATTTTCAGAGTACTGTTCTAGGCTAACATATTCGCAGCAAATGAATCCCATTTTAATTCACCTTTAGTCTTTATCACATTGGCTTAGTGTGCAAAGATCCACAGCATGTGCATGTTTGTGAATAAATGTTTTACAAAAACGTTTAATCTGACAATTGTCTTTATCAAACCACACTTTCGGGTAATTTTGCATGTTCCAGTGAGCTGAAAGGTGTTGTGACCTGAAGTTACAGACCCTATGCGCTTCTATAAGAACTCTAACGTCAAGGTCACCTGCTTTACCATTGTTGATGCTTTGGCTCAATCTTATCAAAGTATTTTAGTGTTGAATCACTAAGGGTATAATATGGCTGGCATTTTAATGGAGATGTAAGAAAATATAGTGTATTTCAATTCTTCTTGGACATTCACTAAAACGTGTCTTTCCTTTCTTTTCGATTCCACAGGAACATATATGCCGAGCAGTAAGTATTTTTCCTTTTTCGTAGCAAATGAGTCTTTTTTAATAATTTGGTAAACACTTTTCTTTATTATACAGTTGTTCTCTTACGTTGCATGTTTTAAATCGGCCATGTTTCCATCTATAACGATTGTTATACCCATAAAACTAGGTTTACTTGCTGACGTATTCCGTATGAATAGGCATCTTTGCTGAAATATAATATATTTATGTTACATTATCTTAAGTGGATTAAAGATTCACATGCATTGGCTTCAAAATTGAAGTAATCACCACTAAATGTAATCAAACTGAAGGACTCTGAATACTTTATATGGGCCTCACTGGATGAGAACCTATTGCAATCACTAGATTTTGAATGCTTTCTTGAGATTGGTGCAAGTACAGTGGAGAAACATTTTTAAAATGTAATTAATGTAATTAAATATTTAAAGTTGGTTAGGAATAACATTCAGGAGTGGGTGAGTGGTCCTTATTTGTTTTATTTTAGTTAAGTTTTTCAATAAAGTAACCTTGACTTGGGTTACAGATGGGGCATGGACTGTCTTTTTTAAATTGAATATTAATTGAGTAAAATATATAACATAGCCCACGATGCGGCTAGTATTCTGGGTTTCTTATTTTTTCAGTTTAATTAAATAAAATTAATAATAATGTAATTTAATAGTCCCATTGGTTAGGGTGAGATTAGGGTTTAGGGATCAATTTTGAGGTACAATGTTGAGACGAGGGGGTGATGCAGAGATAATGGTGTTTTGAATGTTAACTATAAACTGCTGAGGTAAAGGTAGAAGAGTTCTAAATCACAAGGTAGTAGTTGAGGAAGTAATGACAGAGGAGGCGTTTGTAGTGGACATATCAAACTTGGTAAGGGCGGTCAGGTGCTTCAGAGACTAAGAGAGGGAGGTGGAAATGGAGCAGGACCTCAGGTTGCAGAAAAGGTGTCTAACAAGTTCTCTGTTCTGCAGTTAAAATTGTTTTTTCTTTTATTTCCATTGTTTACCCCCTGCCACTATCTCGTTGGTTTTATTCTATTTCAATGCAGTGTTTATGGTAATTTGTCAAACTTTGCTTTTCACCTGCTTTAGAGCACTATCATAGGGAATGGTGGGATAACAGCAGGCGGAGGGGGAGTGTCCAACAAGTAGGGAGATGAAAAACTTTAGGTATGGACTGGTTCATCATACTTGAGGAAACATGTGAGTATTCAGTGTCTGGTGGTACGTTCCAAAACGCACCTCAAGGATTTTCTTTGGGACCTGTGCGGAATGTTCTCCCGCTAAAAAGAGCAGAAAGATAACCTGTTCCAGCCTGTGTATCAGGTAAAGGATTTAGTACTTTTCTCTCTTATACCATCTCTCTATTTGTTTCTCTCACCTTTTCTCCATTTCTCTCTCTTATCTCCTCTCTCACAATACCACACAGCCTCTTTATCTGCCTTTACTCTTTATTTTTCTCTGCTCTTTTTCATTCTTGTTCACACCTTATCCGCCAAATTTGAAATACCCGCTACCTAATGTAAAAAGATTCGAAAAAGTTTCCAGATGAAAAACGTTTGAAACTAAATTCCTATGAGGAGTTTTTTTTTGTTGAAAACATGTATTGGTTCACAAAAACGATTGAGGTACATAGCTTTGCAGTGCACAGTGAATAAAATATATATTACATCATGTATTAGAAGTGTTCAAGGTTGACATCTCCTTGGGGTAGGCTAATAGTCTTTATCCCTGGGTCGCTGCTGTCTGCAAATTTACACCTAAATCAAGATTGAAATAAAAGTAACACTTCGCTAACAGCTTCTCCACAGAGTCACTCCGTGCTTCATTTAGTTCTAGCCGAGCTCTGAAATAATCCTACTTTTCCTACAAGTAAATGATTCCAGCCAGCGGGTCTTTTCCTACAAAACTCTGTGGAAATGCTAGCACATTTTGAGTTGTCAGTTTTTAAAGCAATGGATATATAATATTGCATTTTTATGTGTAAATCGCAAGCACGCCTTACGGTGCTGGTAGCGGGGGTTTATCACTCCTTTTGTTTGAACTCACTGAAATCTTTCTGAGCTCATCTTCACTCCTCGGTCACATTCAAATCAGTTTGGATGCGCTGGGCTACTTTGCATGTCAGTGGAGCAGGAAAACAAGTGCTCTGCTAGCCTACAAATTCCGTAATGAAGGTACAACCCCTCCTAGCTGACAGACCAGCTGTGCTAGTAAGGTTGCGTAGTGAGTGTAGGAGATGGTTTCAGAATGAGTATACATTATTGAGGGCTTGCAGTGATAGCTTTGGCAGTGTGTTGCGAGAGCTTTTGTCATCAGTACATTAAAAAGAAGCATAAAGTAGTATGGAGAGATTAGGCTTTGCGCAGACTTATGAGGCACTAGCTTTCATGGGTTTTTCGTGCTTTGCCCTTGCTTGGATAGACCGTCAAAGCCGGGGGGTTTTGAGGATGATTATATTGTCCCCTTGAGTTTGTGCGTAGAGTTTGGTGACTGGATCAAGTAAACCTTTGGTTAAACTGGTGATGCAACTTGACTTATAACTTGAATTGACTCAGTGTGTGTTCTTTTATGTACGCCTGTTGTTTGTACAGTGGAAACGTGGCCCGAAAGGCAGCGAAGAGGGAGCTGGTTTCTGGGAGCAGAAGTGTACTGTTAACTGCATTGTGATGTAGTGTTCTTTAAAGAGGCGCATCTTACATTTGTTCCTTAATTGGAGCAGGGTTGGGGTTGATGTTATTACTTTACTGATTTGTGCCTTGACTGCTTGCTCTTTGGATGCCTACTCCTCTCATTTTGCTACCATGATCATGTTGGATTTACACCGTTTTTTGCACACAAAGTACCCTATCATGCCTACCTACCATACCTGACTTACCCTACTTTAGCTAACTCACCATACCCACCTACCATACATAACCCATTATACCTGCCTACCACACTTATAGACCTACCTACCATACCTAAACTGCCATACCTATCTAACCTAAAAGACATACTATACTTTCCTACCCAACTTATCCTAACGGACTCACCTAATATTACCCAACATATCTGATCTAGCCTATATACCTGACATGCATCTCAAAATGACCTACCATACCCACTTACCTAACTGCCATACATACTTATGTACCATGACTACAATACTTGACCTACCTTAACTTATGTTTCTACCTACCTCCTATAGCTAACCTGGCTCTGCAGTGTATATACCATACGCCTGCCCTGAGATGGTGGTTTTGTGTAAAAGTGGCAAGGTATGGCTTTGGACTCCATAGTAAAGCTTAAGTTACAGCTGTCTGCTACAGAAGTCATTTGTGTCTAACTTGAGGCGCATCTTTGAACAGCCTAAGGTACTGCAGTCTGCATCAGGAATGTGTTGATATCAGCTTTTGAAATGCATGGAAATGTGAATGCCACTGCTTCTTTAAAAATAGCGAGACTTATTGGCTTTGCAAATGCTTGTTAATGGTTGAGCTTACAATACTCTACACCCCAACTCCTGACAAGAAGAAACTTTGACAGAGATGATTTACACTAGTTTCCCTTGAAGCCCCTTCACACCTTACTTCATTTAGGATGCCTTCTTCATACTTGTACCCCCTTTTCCCTCACACCTGGCACCAACGCTTGCATGCTGCATATCTCGTAAATCTGGGTTGGTGATGAACAATATTTTTCATAACAGGAGTGGGTTAACATCCCTGAATCCATGTTCATGTGAGGCTCAATGGAGTTGTCCCTAATCGTTCCATATAACACGTTCCTCCACCTGGTTCTATTGGGACCATGACCTTTATATACGGTTATGAATAAAGACCAACCCAAAGCTATGTCCCACAAAAACCAGAGGGGTCGTGATTCAGCAGCGGCCCAGCACAGTTCATCGGCATCAGGGGCATAATCAATCAAGCCTGCAATGCACAGCAAGAACTACACCATTTGAATAGCTTGGTTTTATAAACCTATAACACGTACACAAGACGTTGGACATCAGTGGATGATTTGTTCTAGTGGTGCTCTCTCACTACATTAAGGGTATTATATGTACCAATGGAGGACGTGAGCATCCGAGAACCTGTTGTGTCATCTATTATATACTTCTCTCAATTTATCTTCTAGCCCAACTTTCTGACTCATCTCAAACTTCTTTCTACTACTCTTTCCAATGCACTACCCTATCTCTCACCCTATACATCTATCAATATATCCTCTACATCCACTCTCTCATTTATCCCAAACCCCATACCACTACTATGTTCCCCAAAATAACCCTTTCTTGACTCTCTCCTACTCTACCCTCCTTGCATCATCTGACACCTCTTTTACTATACCGATCCCCCAAAACAAACCTTTCTAAACTCTTCCCTCTGACACTTCCCCTCCAAAAACCCTTTTTACTCATCCAAAAGCTTCCTCCTACTGCTATGACCTAAAAAAGAAATCCTTCACTCTTCTATCCCTCCACTATCCCTTTCAATGAAAATAACAGACTAACATGTTCACTTCTCTAATTCCATATTCCACTATACTAATTCACCACTAATCCTTTATGGGCTCCAGAGTAACGTGCTACTCGCCAACAAAGCGTTTCAACACCTCATCAGGGTTACAAACACTATATAAATGCAAACCTTTTTCCCTTTTTTACCCCTCCCCAACCCTTCTCAATCCAAATAACTGACTAACATATCCACCACTCAAATTACTTCATATTTCACTATACTAATTTTCAACACTAATCCTTTATGGGTTCCGGAGTAGCCTGCTACTCGCCAGAAAAGCGCTTCAACACCCCATCAGGGGTAACAGGCGCTATATGAATGCAAACCTTTCTTTCCCTTCTATCCCTCCGCTATCCTTCTCACTCCAAATAACTGACTAATATCCACCACTCAAATTACTTTCATATTTCACCATACTAATTCACCACTAATCCTTTATGGGTTTCCGGAGTAGCGTCCTACTCACCAAAAAAAAGCGCTTCAAACCCCATCAGGGGTAAGAAGCGCTATATAAATACAAACCTTTTTTCCTCTTCTATCCTTCTGCTATCCTTCCGAATCCAAATAACTCCACCACTTAAAATTTACTTGCATGTTTCACTATACTAATTCAACACTAATCCTCTATGGGTCCCGGATTAGCGTGCTACTCGCCGAAAAGCGCTTCGACGCCTCATCAGGGGTAGTAAGCGCTATACAAATGCAAATTCAATACAATACAATTAGATGGGAAAGGACAACCTTTAAGTAGCCGGGGATCCAGGTCTAACATACTTACTCCAAGGTCATGGATGGAAATTTCACCCAGAAGTTAACTGCCACTGTAAATCGAGCACATTCTGGAAGAAATTTAAAAAATGGTGGTGGACCACATATTTTGCCATTGTTCTTCTCCAGTATTTCTTTAACACCCTCAACTCTGCATTGGGTGAACTGGTCTCGGCTGGGAGTGGACGTATGGAGGTGCTACAGAAGATTGACCTGCCAGTAACAAAAGGTGACCTTGGAGCCCATCATTTTGGATCTTATTTATCCCCAGAACTTCAATGTGTGGATGCATGGATCTCTAACCAAAAGGCAGACACACCTAGTTGTGTGAGGCTTGCAGTTGGTTATGTATCACTCCCAAAGCTCCTGTTTGCTACAATAACAACAAAAATTACTCCTAAACATAAACAAACATTTCTGGAAACTGTGTTTTAGACATTTATATGTACAGATTCTAACACTACATGTCGACTGTGGCGCTACCCAGATTTAGAGAAGCAGCACAAACCACAAATATAAAGTTATGGACAAGGCCGCTGTCTATAGATTTGGCGACCTGTTCAAAGCTGTGCACGTCATACATTCAACACTTTAGGCAATAACACTCAACCATCACTAGCCTGTTCTTAACACGCAGCTCTCTTATTGGAGCAATCCATCTCACCTGGAGTTATGAATGAACAGAGCCCAAGTGCATGAAGTTTTTAAACTGATGTTTTCAATGGGAGAGTATAGAACATTTCTCATAGTCCATGTTGTGGGCCATGGGAACTAAATAAAATAATACCAAAAACGCTGCAAGGCAAATTAACAGAAGACTCTGGTAGAGAACTGACTGATGTAGAATGGCAATTAGCAATTGAATTCCACAACAGATTTTTCCAGGAGAAAACTGATGTAACAAAGCATACTGTACCAAACTCACTCAACACTGCAAGCAGCTGCATCACATGCTCTCAGCAGTGCCCAATACCTGCCCTAGGTGCAGCACTTCAGGCAGTGATTTCCTTTTTTTTTTTTTTAAATTACATTTTTTTTTTAATCAATAGCATGTTTTGGACATGCTCCACTATCGGCAATAATCACAGACCTGGTTACGGAGCTCACTGGCAAAGTCAACATTCACAGACCTCAAACCTGCATGCTCAGCCTGATGCCCAGGTATTCGAGAAGGAAGGGAAGCTAGAGTGTAAAGTTATAGATCTAGTGCTCATGGGATTCAAAAGGCATATCACGATGACTTGGAAATCCCCACATGCACCACATACATCTCCCATAGAGGAGAGTGTTATTAAAATGGACGGAGGCTGAAAACACGGCCATCTGATGTACGTCCAGGAGGGTATATCGGGCACAAGATAGATCTTTTAGGTTATTCTTGGACAGATCAGAATTTTCAGGATAGATATACTAAGGGGAAAGTGAATGTTGCTGAGAGAGATCCATCTATTCTAAGGTGGCCACGTCAATAAGAGATGGGAATCAAACTACATCCAAGGGCGAATCCACTTGTATATGTGATGAATAAAGAGGTTTGTGTCTCTAAAACAATGGAATGTAGGGAAAATGGAGGGGATGAGTTTGTGAAGAGCCTAAAGGATACGTTTTAAGTGGTATTTAGTGAGGACTTCGAAGATTAGAAAATGTTAAAGCATCACATTTTTATCAAGTTCACTGCCATACCTGTGGAACATTGTGTGAGAAATATTCCTCTTGCATATTGCTAAAATTTGAAAGCATATGTAGGTGAGTTGGGCAAAAAGAAAATAATTGAACTAATAGAATTCTCTATTTGGGTGTCACTAGTGGTAATTTCACATAGGAGGTCAGGGACATAGGTTTATGTATTGACCTACATAGTTTAAATGAATCCATCTAGGTAGGCTGTCATCAGCTACCAAATCTGCAAAAGATGGTACCCAGGTGAGCTGGGGCTTCAGACCTTTCCGCATTGGACTTGGCCAGTGACTATTGTCAGGTGATGCTAGAAGACAAATCCAAGCACTTAGCATGTTTTAGTCCTGAAAATGCCTTTTGGGTCACCAGTGCAACCCCAGTTTTTCAATGTCTTGTGAAGGAAACACAGAAAGGCTTTCAAAGTGCCATAGCTTTCCAGGATGATATCTTAGTTCATGAGAAGCACATAGAAGAATATGGTCATGTATTGGACATAGTTTCTGAAAAAGGACCAACTTTGAAGTTGGACAAGTGGAAATTATATCACCAAGAAGTTAAATACTTAGGCCAGTCTATTAGAAGCATGGCAATAAGACCAACCAGTCCGTTGAAGGCTTTGGTGGAAGCTGTCCTTCCAGAAACAAAGCAACAACCAATCACTTTTTATGCTTTGCCGAATTTTGCTCTAAGGTATGCATCTAAAGTTGAACCTTTGAGAGTATTACTCAAGAAGTGTGGGAAATTTAGTTGGGGATGTCACAGGAAGAAGCATTTAGCAAGTTTAAGAATGAGATTGTGGGGTCACCTTGTTTGCAATATTTTGAGGTTTACTGCATCATGAAGGTGAGAAATATTGATTGGTATCTTATCGACCAAGAACATTGTGTTCAACCAAGAGGAACTACTTCTTTATTGAAAGGGAATTGCTGGCAGTTGTGTGGGCAACAGAACACTAGACGAAGTTTCTGTTGAGGTAAAAATTCCCTTTATGGACAGACTAAGCTTTTGGTGAATAGGTTTTTGCCAGGAGGAGATAGATCTACGCCTGCAAGGGTGGGCAGACTTTCAGCCAAGTTACAAGCATTCCAATACAAAATGGAATATGTTCTAGGAAAGGAAAGTTCATGCCGACTGTATAGCTAGACTGCCATTAAGGAAAACTGACCAAATAGATGAGGAAGAAAAGGTGTGTGATGCGGTCTTCACATTAGATGATGTATGTGCTTTGCTGTGGGATTAATCCCTGAGGGGGTGGGATTAACCTTTTAGGGGGTGTGGATAAATCTGATGGAAGTGGACGCTGTGTTCAGTTCTGTAGTATAATATATCAACTTAGGGTGACCGAGGAATGTAACGTGTTAGGGGATCTTTAGGCATTTCAAGATGAATTATTTTTTGACAGTGTGTGGTGACAATACGGTCCAGCCAATTGGATTGAGTAAGAATTTGTTTGATATGTGTCATGAAGGACATGCAGGAATGTCTAGCACTAGAAGGAGGGCACGTGGATATTTTTGGTGCCCAATGGTAGACACAATGACAGATAGATTGGTTGTAGTGTGTGAGTTGAGCATGAGTGAAGAATTGGCAAAAGCATGTGTTGTGAAAGCGCAGCCTGTGGAACTTCCAGAAAGTCCATTGAGAAAATTGGGAAGTGACATTGGACATTTTTCTGTGGTTTCCAGACAGGAGGCATTCAATACTTTATATATTGATTACTTTTCAAGATCAAAATGGTTGGAAACGTTACTGCACACACCATTGTTAAGTTTGTGGATGAAATATTCTAGTGGGAAGGTTTCCAAGATGAAATGGTTTTTGACAACTGCCCCAAATTTATAAGTCCCAAGATTTGGAGTGTTTTCACCTGGTTGGGATCAGACACAGGATAACTTCTGTCTTCCATCTTGAATCCAATGCACAGATAGAAAGAGTAAACAAAGGTAAGGAGTCCTGCAGTTAACAGTTAGAGGAGGAATTTAATAGTAGAAAACTGTACAAGCTACTCTTACAGGACAGCTCCCAATGTGGTGACTAATGTGTCTCCATTTGAGTTAAGAGGTAGAAAGCCAGCTTCATGGTTGATTCATTGGTGGTTGAAGGAGAAATGCAAAAAAGATGGGGAAATTAATCATTGTAGAATAAGAGAAGTTGTAAGAGCGAATAAAGGAAAATTGAAATTTTGGATTTTTGTTATTGTATTTTTGACATATAGGATAGCACAGAATGGATAACCACACATTCGGCCACCCCAGAGGGGCAGAATGACTAGTGTCTGAGGGTACCGGATTCAACCAGATGCTAAGATGGGCCAGACTCCCACTCAGCAAACTAATGAAATCCTTGGTGTCTGATATACTTTCTTTAGCCCCCATTGCCCCAATCAGACTGGAGAAAATCCACAAATCTGGCCCCACAGATGCATAAAGATGGTCTGGGGCACTGGAGTTGAGAGATGCAGCCAGGACGGGCTAGCACCCTGACATTCCTTTCCATTTTTTTTCCTGGTGGTCGGGTGGACTTTCTGCCCTCTAGGGTGGGCAGATAGGGGCTAACCCTCACATTATCCAGAAAGCCTATCTGAGGCCTGGCAGGTTTGGGGGGCAATTCTAGTACAGGCCAACCTCTACCACATTGTTTATTGACATTTTTTTCCTTGGTGGTCAATAGTGCTTTTTGGTGGGGAAGATATGGGGGCACACCCCCACACACAGTCTGATTCACCAGGGTTGCAGAAAGCCTGTCAAGGGTCCAAGGATGTGGGCCCGCCAAATGCCTGATGGGCTGGCCATTGACCCCATTTCTCTCTTTCTATTTTTTATTTTAAGTCCAGGGTGTTTATCGGCTTTCTGCCCTTCCCTCCGTGACAGGCAGATTAAGGTGAAATCTTTAATGGGGGGCAGAAAAACTGTATTGGACTGGGGAATTAAAAGGGTTGCCAGGATGGGCCGGCCCCAAACCCATACCCTTTTAAAAATGTTTTTTCCCTTGGTGATCTAGTGGGTTTTCTGTCCACCCAGGAAGGCAGAAAGACGGCCATGGGCCCAGGGTTGGAGGGGTTCCCCCACCCCATTCCTTAAAAAATGTGCCCGATGGCTTTCCATCTCCCTGGGATGTGCACATTGGATAAAAACCATCCCAACTCTCTGCTGGTCCCTTGTGGTTGGGTGAGTGGCAACATGACCGAATGGGTGGCCACCCTCCCCTTTAATTATACATTGTTTTGCATATATAATCCCTGGTGTCTAGAGGGCTCTCTCTACACCCACTCACCCCCAGGGGGGCTGATTAGTAGTAATCATCCCAATGTGAACCCCCGGCCAGAGGCATAAACCTGTGCTGGCCCCAGGGCTGGTGGCTGCAGCCCAATGACTGGACTACCCATCCCCATTGATTTTATTTACCTACTCCAGTTGTCTAGTGGACTTTCTGGGCCACTGGGGTGCGTAGGCTGGAGTAAACTCCTATCATGGTTGTGAGGAGGTGTCCTCTAAATCCTCTGCACTGTAAAGTCAGCGCTGAGGACTTAGAAGTCACATTCTCCGCACCAAAGAGGCTAACAGATCTATTTGTTACCATGTCTAAGTTTATTTCTTCCAGTCTGGAAATTGATCTAATCCAGTTATATCATTAACAGCCAAAAGTACCATAGTTCGATTCTGGCTATATTTATAGTAGCCACATATGTTAATTAGTCTGTACATACTCTCAATAAGGTAATTGGAAACGTGTATAAGCATTCAAAGATTACATTGACACCACGCTATATGTATGAGGCCCCTCATGATATAATAAACAGGGACAATATATTGTGATTATTTCGATTCAATCCAGAGTTGAACCATCTGTTAAGTGTTAACTTTCTTATGGTCACATTTATTGCACCAGTCCCCAGTGCTTAATTTGAGCCGGTGGTTTCCGGTGCTCGGCACTGGTACTTGATTGTCAATACCAGCACTTATGACCGTCTGCCACATGGTGGCACTGTTTGTGTAAGTTGTTTCTTAATTCAATATACATTAAAAAATGACTAATACCCGACTCCCAAACCATTCTTGTAGCTTTGGGGGCCTGAAATAGTCTTAACAGTCACACTTGTAGGAGTGTGATGGTTAGTAGTTGTGTAGGTACTGATGTTGGCAGCGCTGGCAGAAGCAATGGGTGGTGCAATCTGCAGTGACCACCTGAGGAGGGCCTGGCACTTATTTATTTACAAATTAAGCACTGCCAGACCCTGGCCATGCAAAGAAAAACTCTTGTTACATGGGCAAGGCAGGAAATCACCATTACAGCATGGCACGAGGGGCAGTTTTACATCGCTGCACACCTAAAAAGAATTTTAATGCACAAAAGAGTTGCTCAATTAAATCGAGTTTATTAATTATTGGAGAGGGTTCAGAAACTCCACTCCCCAATAAAGTTGATAGATTGAGAATCTTTGATCACAATTAATACGTGACAGATGAATTATGAATTCGATGCAGCAAAGTGAATCTAGACGTTAGGCAAGTAGTGATTGGCACTGGGTCCCAACCACAATGACTTCGGGAATTCCTCTCGTGGAGGAATAAAAGGGGTACAGAGACTACAAAACAAACATGGCATCTAATTTCTGTTTAAACCTTAAGAAGTTGGAGCACATCTGCTCTCAAAACCCCACACCAGCTTCTGATGGTCAAAGATTAACGTTCAAACTTCTCTGTGTCTCCAGAAACTTTTCCAGAGCTATGCAATGGTCAAACAGAAGGGCCCAAAACCCAAGCCTGATCACCCAGGTCCTATTTAGTCATAAGTTGCATTGATCCAGGTCACTGGTGCTTGGAGAACAGTTCTGGATTGTACTGCAATGAGAATGAGAAAACAAGCCTCTTCAATGAGGCCTTTCCTGCTGCCCTGAGTGGGACGAGTATGCCCAGAAGTGGGCACACTGTGCCACTGGGACCAAACTACACCCCACTGATAAGCCCTAATAAAGGTGAAATCGGTCTTGGGCTGCTTTGTTTGGTTCAGGGAGGGCCTGGTCTTGAAGTTCAGGCTGGACTGTTCCTATTGGAGCAAGGTCAAGACTGATTTGCATATGGCTGAGTCCAAACTAATGTGGCATGAGGAGCAGAAGAACGATTGAATGGGATGTGGCCCAAAGTGACCAGTGGCTGAGGTTAATTTGGGCATTCATTCATCACTTTTTTTAAATGTTTCTGCGCATTATGATGCTGCCAGGACTGCCCCTACAAAAATGGACGGGGCCCCACTGAGTTAATCTTTCCTCTTCTTCCACAGTCCCCCTCATGATGTCTGTATCTGGATACATACATAAGATCCTGGTGGCCTGAAAAGTCAATGGATCTGGCGTTGATCCCGCCTTTCAGTCAATGAGGGAAGAGCTTGGTTGCAGGCAGCCCCCCGCGGAAAAGCGGCAAGCGCGGCCGCCATTAGTATGCGGCCGCAGTGAGAGCGAGCCCTCGGCGGTGTCACGGAGGCGGCCCGATCATATCGGGTGCAGCCTGTGACTCCGTCCCGTGTGCCCCGCTTGCCTCCCCTTTTGCCTTTGCCTCCCCTTTTGCCTGCTCCCCTCTTGATGCTGCACTTCAGCGCTAGCAATAGCAGCAACAACAACTGAAAGTAAATCCATAGGTGAACACTCGTCACCGATGTTTGTGATCATTTTCGGAATCAGATCGGAAAGGTTACCTTTGCGCTGCCTGGGTGTGAGGGGGAGATCCGATCTGAGCCAGCTTGCTCCCGGCCTCCCGGCCTCCGCACAGAACGCCACGAAAGGCTTCCGGTAAGGCCCCGTAGAGACTGGTGCACAGTGCTGTTGCGGCGTGGGATTTCGAGCGGAGCAGGAGTGGAGGATAGGGCGAGGAGCTCTCGGGATCTCCTCGTCGCCACGGAATACACAGCACAAGTACAAGTAAGGGGGCTACGTGATTGCAGGAGCGAGGATAATACAGCTCGAGAAGCGGACGGCAAAAGTGCATTTTTTTAACACTGCAGCTATTAGGACATTTCCGATCGAATGACTCCGGCCTGCTGGAGCCGAATTGGGCATTTGCTTCATTGGGACGACGCACTTTACTCTGAGTCCCTGGAGGGGGCTTTAAAACTATTCCGCCGATCCTGCAGCCCGTCTGAGCCTGTACGAGGCTGGGCTGGGCCAAGTTATTAGGATTCGTGGACTGACTTGACTATAGTGGATCGATCGTGGTTTGTATGCTGTCCCTCTGTACGTAGAGGTTGTAGAGTTGTAGAGGTTGGAGGTACTGATCAAATTACGAAAGTCATTTATTTTTTTGCTATTTTTGGCCTGTAAGATTATGAGCCGACGTAAGTCAGGGGTGGGGGGCGGGGTGGTTTGAACCTTTGATGCATTCCTTATTCGAGCAGAATCTGCCCTGATTCATGAGATTCAGTTAACTGAACACCGGCTGTCTATGGAGCCGCCCTTCC
Organism: Calotriton arnoldi; assembly: GCA_963921515.1. Lineage (NCBI taxonomy): Eukaryota > Metazoa > Chordata > Amphibia > Caudata > Salamandridae > Calotriton > Calotriton arnoldi. Next base: position 2,110,499 of record CAWUFW010001346.1, on the reverse strand, counting down.
GGTTAGGTCAGCGCTCTGGTGAGGTTACTGATCCAGGGACACCAAGCTTTAACCCCCCCGGGGTTATCCCTGAAGATATTTTAGCTGGGGAAACAAATCATAGAACAAACTCATCCAGTGATCACTCACCTGTAGTATGTAACCAAGGGATGAGCACTAGAGGATAGAAGGCAAACCTGGTCAAGGGGCAGGATCGTATAACCAGGAAGAAGAAAGCTCCGGCCCAAAAACTGAAACGCCCTAATCGTAGGAACGGAGGAGGTACTGGTACATGTGACACTCCTAGCATTATACCTCTGCCCGCAACATCTATTGCATCTATTGCTAATAATAACACTAACTTGTCAGGACTAAAGGAGGATGACCTGTGTAAAAGATTAGAAGTAATGATAGCTATTTTGCTAGATCCACTACTTCAGAAATTATGTAGTATAGAAGACAGGTTAACTAAGCTGGAAGGCTTGGGAAATGATAGTCGAAAATGTTTATCAGAATTATGTGCAATTGGAGGCCCTGTTATACGGACTACGCCCCTGCCTACATCGAGTACTCTAAGGGGTGCCCCTAAGGCCCCTGAGGCCAACAATGGCTGCCCCACTATCAACCCTCTCTCTTCCATCACAAATGATAACGTACATCACAGCCTCGTGAATTTAGAAGGAACTCCTCGATCATCTTTGTATAATCAACATCCGTCCCTAGTAAGTCATAATCAACATCCGTCCCTAGTAAGTCATAAGCTAAGTTCTAGAGAAGAATTAAAGTTAAGGAATATGGGCGAGCAATACGTGCACAGTGAGAATCAAAGGCAAGGAGATAATGCACCTATATCTCGGAATATGACCCTTAATCTCCCCCCGGAGGCCACCCCATACTCTGTTGTCTTAGTAAATGTTCCTCCCTTAGTTTCCAACGGAGCAGAAGACTGGTCTGCATTACGTAATAAAGCAGTCCATTTAGTAAGTACAAGAACTGGGTTACAAAATGTTCTTTTCACTGAATTCAAGATGGTTCGTAGGGTGCCTTGGATAGGTAGGTCTCGCAAATCCCTGAAAGGTGACTGTGTGATACTTACTTTTGGGTCACCGAGATTGGTTCAGGATATTTTTGAGAGGTCGGGCAACTGGTCGGTGGATTCTAAAGGCATTAACATCCTACCTCTGGGGTTCTTTTACCGACCCCCTCGGTTCAACGTGGTGACCAGGGAGAAAGATCAACATTTAGGTACATGCAAAATTCCTATGCTGTCCCATTAAGGAATCGTTATGAAATTCTTGACTCTCTGGAAACTGTTGATTGACTTGTTGTTTCAGAAACATTGACATTAGACAATGTTACTCAGGTAATTTCCACCACTGAACGGTCGAATAGTCGGTCTGATTCTATGGAAAATTGTAGAGAATTGAATCTTTTATCCCAGGAGGACGTAAGGGCGATTTCGCCAAAAACAATGCAAACGAAATTAGTAAATCCTGCTGCCCCCGTTGAGAGAAAATTAATTCCAAGTAGAGAGCCAATAGGAACTATGGGGAGTGTTTTTTGTAATATGGTGTCGTGGAACATTGCTGGCCTCCGCTCAAAGCTAAACGTGCCAGTTTGGCATGAATTCCTACGGGCTTATGATTTACTTTGCCTTCAGGAGACGTGGGCTTGCGAGGCTATCCATATCAATGGGTTCAAAACTCTACATACTAGGGCAATTGGCGGCCTTAGAGGAAGACCGAAAGGGGGGTTATGCACCTATATTTCTAACAGTCTAAATGTTGTGGTTGACCTTCTCTTGGAGGAGGTGTATTATCAAGTAATCGGGATTACACAAGAAAGGAATCAATATCTAATCCTGATCAACCAATACAATAATATTTTAGCGTCCAAAATTGATCATGTACTTAAAAAATTAGGTAATGATGTACTCTCATTAAGGGAAAAACTTACTAGGGAAACCGTAGTTATCATGGGGGGGATTTCAACTGTGCTTTATGTTCACATTTTGAAAATAAAACTTGTGGTCGTGAATTTGATGAAGGGTCCATTTGCACTCACTTTTGCCATTCTGTCCTGGGGGAAAAATTTAATGAATGCATATGTTCCCTAGACTTAGGTTTTGTAAACGATTTATGCCCCAATCCTGCTCCAATGGGCTATACTTTTAATGGTAGGGGTCTGTGTTCTACGATAGATTTCCTCCTTATGTCAAATAATTACGCCAATAGAATTTGCTCTTTTCATATTGATGATATTGCCCTGAGTGATCATTTCCCGCTTTGTTTGGTTTTTAATTTCTGGCCGACCACTCTCAAAGCCAGTAACAAAAGTGACCAGCTATTGGAACCTCTTGCATTGGGAAAACTCAATGGGTACACCCTAAAATGGTCACTGGTTGATCCAGACCTTGTTACCAAACAGGTCATAGTCAAGAATAAAGCAGCATTTGAGGCCTGCCTGAATGAGGCATCTACTCCATTGGGTATTTTAGATTCCTATGTATCAATTGCTGACGCGGTTAGAGAGGAATTGCATGTTCAGAAATCTCATAATGTCCACCACCCCGGATGGTTTGATTCAAAATGTACAAAAGCACACTCCAATTTAAAAAATGTTTTACACATTACCCCTAGAGATTGTGAAGCCGTAAGACATGCTAGAACGCTTTATAATTTAGCAGTAAAGGAAAGGAAATCCGTCTTGAGGGATGAGGCATGGGAGTCATTACATACGGCTGTCCTAAATAGAGGCGGTAGTGCCTTTGGAAAGCAGTTAGAGCACCCTTTTAAAGCAGGAAGGGGGACCATCAGTAGAGATTGCCATTACAGAAGATCAGTGGATACAACATTTTAATAAGGTCTTTAATGGGGACTGTGACATTATTAATAACCTAGATGATACCTGGTCACCTGATACTCTTCAATACTTTCAACTTAATTTTACCTTGATGAGGTGATAAGGGCAATCTCTGCAACTATGGGAGGGAAAGCCCCGGGCCCTGACGGCGTTCCAGTCGATCTTTTTAAAGTGAATATGGATTTGTGGGGGCCATTAGTGACTCGGGTGTTAAATGCTAGTTGTTGTGCACCTTTCCCGCCTACATGGGTAGAGTCGATCATTGTCCCCATTTTTAAAAAGGGTAATCGCCAGGACCCGGGGTGTTATAGACCCATCTCATTGCTGGACTCCATGACCAAGATTGTCTGACGCATTATTTTAGCCCGCTTAAATGATTGGGCACTTGACAATAATGTTCTCTCAGACCTCCAATTTGGGTTTCGTGAAGGTGTTGGAACTACTGAACAGGGTCTTAATTTATTATTATTAGTAGGCAAATACACTCGAGTGAAAGCAGGAAGATTGTTTTTAGCTTTTGTAGACCTCACTGCTGCTTTTGATTCAGTAATACACACGAAACTCTGGGAGATTTTAGAGGAAATTGGCGTAGATTCACATATTATTATTTTCTTGAGACGTTTTTATAGTAACGCCTATACGAGAGTACGATTTGATATTAGAGGAGGTTGTACTGCCCAGATTCCTATCCGGAAGGGGTAAGACAAGGTTGTGTCTTGGCCCCCTTCCTTTTAATCTTTATATAAACGGTCTGGAAGCCGCACTGATCAAGGAGAAGACTGACTATCCTCAAGTAAATGGGCGTCCAATTCCAGCCCTCCTCTATGCCGATGACGCGGTGTTAATGTCTCGGACCCAAATTGGTTTACAACAAGTTTTAGATGGTTTTACTAGTTTTATGGTTAATCTAGGACTCCGGGTGAACACCTCAAAAACGTTCATTATGAGATGTGGTAAAGGGAGCCGCAAGTGCCGGGATATGTTCATGGATGGCAAAAGAATTGAAGTAACTAGGTCTTTCTCTTATCTTGGAATATTGTTTAGTGAGACTGACTCGTGGTCGCAGGCTGTGATAACGAAAAAACTAGCCTTTCTAAGAACGACAGCTGCACTTGGCCAGTTTGCAAAAAAATTAGGAAAAAAACCACAGGTGGAGCTTTTACGGATCTACCAAGCAAAAAGCATCCCGGCGGTTTTGTACGGAGCGGGGATTTGGGGTCTGGCTAAGGTTCAATCCTTACAGACGGAGGAAAACAATTTTTTGAGATACATTTTATCAGTCCCTAGTAGTACTTCGTCATTTGTTTGCCATTCTGAATTAGGCCTCTCATATTTGTCAGACCTTATAAAGATTGAACCGGTACTTTTGTGGCACCGTGAATGGACTAAAGAGGAGACTAGATTAAACCGGGAGGTTTTAATAGATATTATGAAGATGGAAAAGTTTTTAACAATTCCTTGGGTTAAATATGTTCATGATTTTATGTTGAATCTTGGCCACCCAGAGTATTTTACTGAACCAACTTCTATGTCTCAGGTACTGAAGGAAAGCTTTAAAGAAAGAGGTCTTAAGTATGTTGGAAATGTCACGCCTTACTACTGAGATACTGAAGCCTACTGTAATGCAAAATCAACTTATTTTAAGTGCTTTTAGTATTCAACCTTATTTAATAAATGTACCTGGAGACTATGATAGGTACTTGTTAACTAGATTTAGGTTGGAAACACTGCATAGAATAGTTAGCTTTCCCAATATGAATGATTGGTCTCGATCTATGTCACCGTGTCCTTGTGATTCCATTTCCAGACAATCTACCATTCATGTTGTTCTTTTTTGTAAGTTGTATTGTTATTTGAGGAAGGTGTGGATAATTCCGGTTCTGAAATCGTGGGGGATTAGACATTGTCGTCCTGCGTTTATTGCCCTACAAACACTTGATAATGTGCATGTAACGTGGAGAGTTGCAATTTTACTGAAAAAAATAGTCTCTCTGAGAAAATCTATAGTTAATTGAATATTTTACGCATATTTTTAAACAGGTTTTTATTTGTGTTTTTATATTATCCTAATGAAGATACGATTTAAATATATATTTTAATAAGGATTTTTAACAAGGATTCTGTTATGATAAAATTACTCATGTCTGCTTTTATGATTGCGATGTATTCAATCGAATAAAGCTTTATTGACTTGACTTGATAAGCCCTAATAAAGGTGAAATCGGTCTTGGGCTGCTTTGTCTGGTTCAGGGAGGGCCTGGTCTTGAAGTTCAGGCTGGACTGTACCCATTGGAGCAAGGTCAAGACTGATTTGCATATGGCTGAGTCCAAACTAATGTGGCATGATGAGCAGAAGAACGATTGAATGGGATGTGGCCCAAAGTGACCAGTGGCTGAGGTTAATTTGGGCATTCATTCAACACTTTTTAAAAATGTTTCTGCGCGTTATGATGCTGCCAGGACTGCCCCTACAAAAATGGACGGGGCCCCACTGAGTTAATCTTTCCTCTTCTTCCACAGTCCCCCTCATGATGTCTGTATCTGGATACATACATAAGATCCTGGTGTCCTCGTGGTGAAGCATTCATAGATGGTCAGGAGAAGCAAGTCCTCTTTAGAATTGTAGTTTATAATCACCAGCTAAAATCATGAAATGCTGCATTCTAAAACAAATAATAAAATATATATTTGTCCCTGTTGCAAGCTTTTAATCTGTACATATCCATCCTTTGTGTATTTGGAGCCTGTCCATTGCCCTAGTTGTTAGATGAGCATCTGTTTCACTGACTTGTAAAAAAAAATGGTGTCACGAAATACAGAAAATAATTTTTCACTTTAAAATACTTAATGTAATATCCCTTGAGAAGCAGCAGAGTCGACCAGTCTGTCATAACAGCTCATAAAGTACAGACCCCACAAGGGCTCCATCTTTGCCCTTGTGTACTCCTGTTCGTTTCTCTGTTCCAGTCCTTTTAGTAACTCATGTACTGTTTTCATCGGATACTTTCACTCCAATTACTGCCTTTGCACCTGATTGGGCCCACAGAGTATAGCTTGTTAAAATTAATAATGCAGAACTGTGAGATGCCATTGTTATATGGGTGCCCTACATAGTCTGCTCTGCTCAATGTGCTAACGAGCCTTTCTTGAGATATTGTATTGCATACAAACAACACACGCCTCCATTTCTTCATTCCTATCTATGGAATACTAATCTCCAGAGGCGCGTGCATGTCCATAAGCAAAAGAAGACTACGCCTGGAGTTCCAAGGTTTAAGAAACACAGGACCTGAAGTTCCTCTGGAGCTGTCCCAAAGCTCTGGACTCCCTGTCCCTCCCTATTAGCAAGTTGCCTACTCTTAGCATCTTCAAGATTGAACTCAAAACCTCCCTTCTTAAGACAGACTCACAAATGAAGGGTGAACTTCCTGGATAACTTTCAATTTCATTTGTTTCCACTTGTTCCAACGGGTCCAACTATACCACAACTGCACCGCATCTTCTTTTCACCTTCTTTAGAATGGTCCTTACGTGTCGCACATCCTTGGCAATTTATTACACCACATAACATTCAAGAATGGCAGCCATTTGTAATTTGTGCTGTTTACTGTAGCGATAAACTACAATGAATAGCATAAGACAATCCTTACTTTGTACCTTATGCCCTGCACTGCTACACAAAGGACCGAGATTTCCAAGGTTTGATAAATATATTCTGCTCTCTCGCTCCTTTGCAGCACTATAGAAATGTATACTCTGAACTACTTAATCTCTTTCTGCTTTGAATCAACATTGCTGTGCAGTGCTCTGACGCCAATGAAGTCCACTTCATCCTTTACAAAACTTAAATAGACAAATGCAGGCCACGAAGGCAGGGAAATGAGCCAGCCAACATCTCCTTGAGTATATGTGATCAATGGGAGATGATCAAGTAGAAAACTCGATAGTCCAACCCAAATTATTTGAACGCAGAGGCCCCCCTCCCAGTAAGTACTGTGCTGTGTGACGGACGCCATCTTATGGAGTTTAACTATCTAGGTGTCCAATAGCATCACTTGTTTTTGCCTTTCAGAGGGAAGTCGAATCTCCTGGATATTGGCTCCCTGATGATCAAGCCAATTCAGCGCATCATGAAATACCCCCTGCTTTTATGCGAGATGATGAATTCTACGCCTGCCACCCACCCGGATTACAAAGCCCTGAAGGAGGCCTTTGCCGCAGTGAAGGAGATTAACACGAATATCAACGAATTGAAAAGGAGGAAAGACTTGGGTAAGGAAAAGCACTCTGTCTTGTTGCTGTATTGTGAGTTGTGCCTTGTCCAGTGACTAATTGACCAAGATGCTGTTGTATCTGCAAGATTTGACATGCAATCAGAGCGATGACACATTGGACAGCAGAGGCGTTCTTTCTTATGACCCCTTTTTGAGGATTTGGAATTTGGATTTAAATTTAGTGTTATGAATCACTAAGGGACTGAGTACCATAAGTAGTACTACAAGAGTGCTCTTTGATATACTCTTGCATGCCTTGGTGATTCAGCCCCGAAACATCTAACTCCCTATTAGGAAAAGTGCAAAGAGGGCACACACACGTAAATGAATATTCCCTGAATATTCACATTTTATATGTTTTGGGCCAATCGATAAAGGTATGTAAGAGTATATAAAAGAGTGTGCAGGAGTACTTTTACACACTCCAAAATGCCTTTGTGGCTTTCACGGTGCAGCACCTTTTGCACATGTTGCACTTGTCCGTTGCTGCACCAAGAGAGGACCCCCCCACTCCTTGCCCAAAACATTGAAGCCCTGGCCGAGCTGCAGAAGTGGGGGATTTTATTTATTTTTTCTAGGTAGGTAGAGACTTTTCCTGCTGTGCCTTCCTGTCAGGCCCATCAGAGCCGTTTACAGGCACATGCCACATAAATGTGCACCTATGGAATCACTTCATAAGGGCACCATTCATGAATCTGTTCAACAAAGGTGTGGCTGCATATGTGGCAAAAAAGGAGGAGCATCAGTGCATGTATCACAATTAGTGCATTAAAATACCTTGAAACTACCCAGCCTCCCAGCTGATGATTCTAATCATTGTTTGAGTTGTCCAGGGACAAGGGTGGTGCCGGGGACACCAAAGGCTGATGGGGTAGGAGTTTCAATCTAGTCCCATCAACCATTTTAAGGTTAAGAAATTGAATCCTGCATTAAACGTAGAGCCATGAGGAGGTCACAAGGCAGTCATGGCGGGCAGGTAAATGAAGATATTTGCCTGCAGCAGTGAACGTTTTGGGGAGAACCTGTCTGGGCTTTCAAAAGTACTACCTGCAGGAGACCCAGCATGTTCTAAGTGACCTAAAAGAGCCTTGATGAGTAGGCTCATTTTCTTTACTTGTCTAGATCTTCTGTAAGGCATACAAGCACATACATATATTTATTTTTGTCCAGCTTATATTTTTATAGTTTTGTATGTAGGCAGCCTTGGCAATCTGATATCATGAAAGTTTTAAACGTAATAAAAAAATATGGTTTTAGAGAGTTGACTTTGCCATTACAGTTGCTTTCCAACTGTACTTTTATGTCTTTCAGGTGTTATTTTTAAGATCTGGCCTACATATAGCTTTAGCTGTCTTTCCAATTTAATGTGCAAATAAATAGAAAGGGGACAGAAGGTCCTTTTCCCACCTCACCCCCAGCCATTGCTTGTTGTCATTTCTCAGTCCATATTCAAGAGCCATTACATGAGAGAACTGCCGCTCATGAAATATGGTGTTTTGCTTGTGCACAGTTTAGGTCTTTTTAATAGTGGAGAAGTTGAATCTGTCCTCATAATAGCGCTTTCGTTTTAATGCGTGAATGGTTAAGTATCAATTCTTTGCATTGGAGGGCACGTTATAACTCATTACACTAATTAAACTTTGCCATTTTGGAACAGGGATTGCAGAATTTGATAACACAAGCTATGCAATGAGCTCTGTGGCAGTCGCGAGGCTCAGCAGAGGGTGCGGTTTACGTGAGGGGATCACTGGCTTAAGCCTAAGCTCATAAAGAAGGCCTGCTGGGGTCCATGTATTTTTATCTAATATTTATAGAGTGCATTATACCCAAAGGCGTCATAGCGCATACCCAATTTCGTCAGCATTAGAGATTTATAAGTACCAAGCTCGCGGGGCAGCACTATATAGGCCAGACTTGTGGGGTTATTGCAATCTCGAACTCCTAGACAGGGGTGAAAATTCTTTTATTAAATCGCTCCTGATGTTACCGAAAAGTGCCCCCTCATTACCTCTGAGGCTTGATTTAAATCTCAGGCAACTGTCTGACATAGGCTGCCTAAAGCCGATCTTCTATTGGATTAGGCTCTGGGTGACAAGGAAACAGGTCCCGTATAGATAGTATCTCATGGAGATAGTCAACAGTCGTTTGGCATCTTCAATCCCTTGGGTCTCCCATGTAAAAGCCTGTTTAATTAAGCTTGGTCTGTCCAAATACTGGCTGAACCCTTTGTCTAGAACTAAGAGTGCCAGAGAAACCATCAAACTTAGCTGTTGGCAGATTGTTTCTGGCAATAAACTTTCAGCTGTAGTCTAGGGCAGTCTGACCGATTCGTATCTGGCCTTTAAATGTGTCTCTCAGTTTGAGGAATTCATGGATTATGTGAGTGCCCCACTGACAAGATCCCTGTTTATTAAATTTAGGCTAGGGATTTTGCCAATAGCAGCATTCGCTTGTGCGTGGAGCAATGGCACTGGCACCCCCTACCAACTTCTGCCCGTTTGGATGTCTAACTTCTGAAAATGTAGAGAATGTTTTATCTTTTTTTGCAGTGCATATGCGAAATCGCGTGCACGCTGGATTGCTCGCCTTTGTCGGCTTTTCAAGTTGAAAATCGGCATATAGCTCTGAGAATCTGTAAATCGGACACTAGTGATCCAGCGCGATATTAGCAAACAGCATTCATACACTAGATACTCACTTGGGCCCATACATTCATACTACGCTAATACTTACGCTGGGTTTTATCAGTTGTTACTCTTTATCAAAATCCCTGCTACTAATTACCTTCCGAATGAAGAGTAATGACTTACCAATGAATCCTTTGCTAATTGGGAAATTTAAAATGAGTGACATTCATTATAGTACATAATCCTGAAATAACCACTGAGTCAGGAAGTTTTAAAATGTTTATCTACAGATTTTAGCAGAGTAAATTACATAACCACATGGTACTTAATCGCATATCACAGGTGAAGCATAGAATAATAATTATTGATTAATGACGGTCCCTCAGAAAGGAGAAGATAGAGACAGCAGCGCAACTAAAGGTTGCATTTATATTTACCGAAGTGCGAGAACCAAACCCCTTGGCCAAGGAGTTGGAAAGAATAGGACCTAGGAAGGATGAAGAGCAAAGACCTCCTCCAGGATCAGGACAGGACCGGTGACCTCTCTACAACGACGCCTGCGTCGTTCCCCTCTCTGATACTCGGCTTCTCGATTCTCCCGTGCCTTCCTTCTAATAGACTCCGCCGCCCCCTCCTCAGGACCTCTCTGGACAGCGATTCTGTCTGCAATCAATCAGCTTGACGGTCTGGAGCTCTTCTTGTCAGCATGCACGCCTGATCTTCTAGTCTCGTCCCTCTAGACTCTCAGCATCTCCTTCTAACTAATTAGCTAATTCTATATCTATTATACCCTTCTACGCCCATGTACCTCCCCTTAATGTTGCTAAAATATGGGACCACTACTTCTGATTGGACAGGGACAGGGGGGTGGATTCTCACACCATATGATTTTAGTTCATTTTCTGTAGGCCATTGTCTTTAAACTACCGCCCATCCAATTTTATACATTTGCTTTATTTCCCACCCGTCTCACGACAAATGTTATATATTCTTCATATACAAAGTTTCAATTTTCAACAGGAAAGGCAAGAGCACAGCAGCTTCGGCCATCAGGTCATGGCCTTGGATGACGTCCAGGTTGACTTCATTTTTATTCTTTGGCAGCCACACAGGACACATGCGCAGAATCATTGTCTCTCGAGTTTCAGATCACCAACCCCAGGCCCAAGTTTACGAACTAATAAAAGTCAAAGAAGAAAATATTAAAATCACAAAATAATATGTTTCACTGTATACCCACTCTTTCTACTCTATCCCCATTTACTTATAAATCTATCCCGCATTAGTAGCGTTAGGAAAACGACAATTTAATAATAACACAAGAGCAAGCTGAAGCATGTGAAAACATCAAGCAGCCATTTTAAAGCACACTGCGCAGAAGCAGAAATTTCCCACCAAGCAAAGAAAGACGTCACACCATGTGATATGGATGAGACATGCGCAGTAAGGTTCCCGCGCTTTAGCGGCCATTTTAAGAAAAGACAAGCGTTACTTGTTAGTTAGAACACATGGGCAAGCTTCCTTGCTATTCATGTAGTGTATGCAAAGTTAGTATACACAATACATAATTAATAAATTAATACTGTGAGGTGATTGCATTCGAGCAAGTCTCAATTTTGAGTCCTTGCTCCATCAATCCCCTCTCTGATGGCGTTTAAGAGCCATCAAAATACTACCCTCAATCAGATGCCAACTTCTAGCAAATAGTTTCATTCTCATTTTTACATTTTCTATTCTTAACATCCCCTTTCAATTTCTTGTATAATTCACTTCTCCATTCTTCAAGTTCTATTTCGTCAACCTTTCTCTTCTTTCCTCTTCCTGTCACAGTATATGTTCCATTCTTTCTACAACATTTGCACCATATTATCATCGTCAGTACTATTATTGCTAACCCTGCTAGGGGTACTAATATTTGACCTATAAGCCCTTTTCCTACATTAGAAAACCAGGTACCAATTGACGCAATACTACTTGTCAATCTTTCCCATACACTATCAACTTCCAGTGGTTTAAGTTCCTTCTCAAGTTTAGTTATATTCTGTATATACGTTACAATTTCTGCACTTTTATCAGGAATGTAAGTGCAACAATGTTTCGTCTTCAGTAATTTACAGACTCCTCCCTCTTTTGCCAATAGAATATCAAGAGCAAGTCGATTTTGCATAACCATAGATCTAATCGCAACCATCTCCGCATTAATCATTAGAAATCCTCCAGCAGTATCCGTTGATAAACGATCAACCACTGTAGACAATTTACATATTTTCCTTGAGTTCAGAATTATTCCCACTGAAGGTATCAATTCACCAAATATATCACCTACAATTTCAGAAAAACTAGCTCTTTTACTACGTGTTAATTCGCCATTATTTTCATTGCTCCCAGTGTTTCTTTTTACGTGGTATATTTTTGGAAATACTATTCCAAAATAACAACTTCCATACCACCGTGCAGGAAGCCTAAAGTAAGCCTTATTCCCACATACATAATAGATTCCAGGAAAAACTGAATCTGTTCCTCCTTTGATTTCCCAACCTCCAAGAATTAAGAAATTGTGTTCACATTCACTGGTACCGATGAAAACATTGTTATAATCAGTTTTTAATCTATGTAGACAAATTTTCCCTGTTTTTTACAAAATCCAGAGCCATAGCAGCTTGAGCCTTGCCAGGTGTGTAACTCCCTTCTTTGTCAGCCCAAGGTGGCAAATGAGCCTTATGCTCAGAAGCTTTCTTTTGAAAATCTTGTCTTCTATTTTCTACTAAATTCAAAAATATCTTTTCTTCTTCGTGTAAAGAACATGTTAGATTGTGTCTATGTGCATGTGTTATGTCTATTGATTTCATTGTTAAGAAAAATTCTCCCATAAACTGTGCGTCTTGACTACTAAGCACTGGGTTCATACTCTTTCGAATCGGAACCTCAGAAAATATCACATCTATGTTTGAATAATAATATTGAAGTCTCCCTGTTCTATAAAATAAACTAGCTAATACACTACATGATATGCCATATGTCAATGGTAAGTGATGATATGTTAATCCTTCTGCTACTGATTCGGGTAACTTCATACAGACATAACAATTACTAACTTCCATGGTATCTACATACTGAAATAATAACTTTGTGAAAACATTTAAACTAGTGTGGTTATCAGTTATTTCATGATGAAATTCTGGTTCATTTTCTGCCATTAGTTCTCCTCTATTTCCCTTCATGTGTGCTGTCTTTCCTTTAGTTTCGTTATTAATCTTTTTATCCATTATCATAAGGTAAGGGACTGCTACGATCAGAACTAACCAAACTATAAGCACCATTTCTAGACTACATATGCATATTGCACAGCATCTTCTACAGTATCTCTGTTTTGGTCTCCCAGCAACTCTATCATCAGGCATTTCGACAAGGAAGATTGCTCTTCTTATCTATTTTTCGTTTTTCTTTATATGACTCTTTTTCGTAGTCAAGGTGGTCTTGTTTCTTTCTCGTAAGTCAGTTCTGCACTCGTTCCTTCGTCACCACTTTCACTTGACTCTGAGCTCTCGTAATCTTCAAGAATAATGTAAGTCCAATCAGGACCCTTGAATTTGTTATTCACAAGTTTCAGTCTCTTGCTTCTTCTTTTCTTAGTTCTGTTTTCTTGTTCGGTTTGACTTGTTACTTCATTTACTTGATCTGGATCTTCACTTCTGGTTGTTATGTGGTATTTTACTCTTTTAATGACACTAGGCCAATGATCACCTTTTCTTGTTTTCTTTGTTTGCACTTTTTCTTTATTTTTGTCTTCAGCAATCTCTTTATTTTCACTTTCTGACACCTTTTCGTTTTCTGCACTTACTGTTTTTCTTTCTTGCTCTTTTTCAGGTCTGATTTGTTTTTCTTCAGCAGCTCCACTGTGAGTTTCCAATAATTGACCTTGTGCTTGATTTATTTCTTCATGTTCATTTTTCTCAAGATCTTTTTCTTCTGTGTGATTTTCTGGATCTAACTGGTTCTGATCAGGGCTTATTGCACTTTGTACTTCTGCAGCCTGACCGGATTCTTCTAAACCTGTCTGTTCCTGCTCGAAACTTGTTGGTTCTTCGTTATTTTGAGCCCAGTTTCCTTTCCCTATCTGGTCCTGCTCAGGTTCTTTTATTGTATGTTCTTCCTTTCCCTGAGCTGCTTCTTCTTCACCTATCTGATCTTCTTCAATTTCTTCCAATTTTGCTTGACTTCTTGTTCTGTAGTAAACTTCAGGAATTTCTACCACCGGTATCCAGTCCTGACTTGTGCTCGGTTGTTCTTCTGCAGCTTCTCTGGAATCTCGAGCCTGAGATTCTTCAGCTGGGCAACCTTCAGCTTCCTCAGTGATTGATGCTGACTGAGGTTTTTCTTTTTCAGGGTCTGGTACTCTTTTGGTGTGGCTTACATGAATCCAATTAGGAAATCCTGCACACTTCACTGCTGTATTGGTAGTCAGTATGACTTGACAAGGTTTTCCCCATCTAGGTGATAGACACGTCTCTCTGGTGTGATTCTTCACTACCACCCAGTCACCAGGATTCAGATCATGTTCTTGTTCAGGCTGCCTCGAAACTGCGTCTTCTCCGACCTGATGAGAGACAGAACGCACTAGGTCAGCCAATCCTTTGCAATAATCCAGTACCATATCATCAGATATATTCAGCAGTTTGTTTATGGGAACATGTGCTTGTCTCATTGCTCTTCCCATCATTATCAATTAAAGCCGCTGCCTCTATGCCTAAAGAAATCTACTGAATCGCTAAAACCCTTCTCAAACTCCCCGATAATTCACCAACCCCTACTGACGCCCAAAGTCGCTGCAACAACTTGGCAGATTTCTTCTTTCAGAAAATCCAAACAATTTATACCTCCTTTCCCCCCATTCAGCCTGATAAAATTTCTGCCAACCTCTCATGTGCAGGACCCTGTTTCTCGGCAACCCTGGACACTTTCCCCCTTCTCAATTCCACCATATTAGAACGCATTATGCACCAGGTGAAATCTGGCTCTCCCCAAGATCCGGCACCCCCACGTACTTTGCTGCCAGCTATTGCCTATATTCTCCCCACTATACTTGAGTTGCTCAATGCCTCTATCTCCTCCTGCATTGTCCCTCTCCCCTAGAAGCATGCCCTGGTCAAGGCTCTTTTGAAAAAACCCAACCTAGACCAGGACAACCCCAGTAATTATCGGCCTATTTCTCTGCTACCATGGCTGACCAAGATTCTGGAGAAATATGTTAATTCATTATTGGTAGAGTTCTTGGAGAATAATAACCTACTTGACCTCTCTGACAGGATTCCGTCCCATGCATGGCACTGAAACCGCCCTCCTTACTGTAACTGAGGAGGCCAGGAAGATCCTTGATCAAGGAGGCTCTGCAGCAATCATCCTCCTTGACTTAAGTGACGCATTCGACACTGTAAACCATGACCTACTAATTCACCGACTTACTAATTTAGGCGTTTCAGGAAATGCCATCACTTGGTTTACATCCTTTTTGGCAGACCGTTCCTTCAAGGTTTTTGAGGGCGATATCACCTCCCCCAGCAAGCCACTCAGTTGTGGTGTGCCTCAGGGCTCCTCCTGAGTCCCACACTATTTAATGTTTATATGAGCCCCCTAGCTGAGATTGTTCGTCCTTTCGGCATAAAAATCATCACTTATGCCGACGACACTCAGCTAGTGGTGGCCCTCAACCAACTGAACACTCCCACTAACAACTTGAGTGGATGTCTGGAGGAGGTGGCCAAATGGATGTCACTCTCTTGTTTAAAGTTAAATGGGGACAAAACTGAGCTTATGCTCTTAGGCAAAACTCCCAAGCTAAATATAAATTCACTATGGCCCATCTGCCTTGGTCCCGCCCCTATGCCAAAGGATAAAATCAAAAGCCTGGGCATCTGGCTGGATAACTCTCTTAATTTTAATCATCAAGCAGCAAAACTCTCAGCTACCTGCTATGGTCTACTAAGGCTGCTTCGAAAGATTCTTCCCTTGCTTCCATTCCAGGCAAGACAGATTATGGTCCAGGGTCTTATTCTCTCACGCCTAGATTTCGGGAACGCCCTCTATTTAGGGCCCCCTCAATCCACCCTGTGCAAACTTCAGGTCATTCAAAACTGTGCTGCTCTAACTCTTCTTCAGATCCCCCGCCGACTCCCAATCCACCCCGGACTGAGGAGCCTTCACTGGCTCCCTGTCAGGGAAAGAATTGAATTTAAGGCCCTGTGCATTGCCCATAGGGCCTTTTGGAAAACGGGCCCTGTCATTAGCCGATCGCTGATTACCCATTACCATCCAAATAGGCAGCTCAGATCAGCATCCTCTTTCCTCGCCCTAGTGCCCAAGATTAAGAGAACCAGAAGTGGTGGCCGCTCCTTTGCTTATAACTCGGCTAAACTCTGGAACTCTCTTCCCCTGCGGGCTGAGCCCAATCTGCTTCTCTTCCGTAGGCTCTTAAAGACTCTGCTCTTTAACAAACTTGTATAGTTTTTATCTCTTTTCCTGCACCCGCTTTTCCGCAGCGCTAGGACGCCTCAGGGTAGCTACTGCGCTTAACAAATGGTCTTTTCATTTCATTTCATTTCATTTCATCTCGTGTGGGCTCAATCCTGTATTTCTATCAGGAATGCTTCTTAGTCCCATTAAGACAAGTGGCAATGCATCTGGCCACTCCAATGATGTTGATGCACACATTTTTCCCAGTCTTGATTTTATAGTGCCATTCAATTGTTCAACCACTCCAGAAGCCTCTGGACGATATGCACAGTGCAATTTTTGTTCGATTTGGAATGCTCCGCAATTTATTTGAATCACTTCACTGTTAAAATGTTTTCCTCTATCTGATTCCAAAGTTACTGGGAAACCAAACCTAGGAATGAGTTCTCTTAGTAACAGCTTTGCGACTGTAATGCTGTCACTCCTCCTGGTAGGGTAAGCCTCCACCCACTTTGAAAACAGACATACTATGACTAGTACATATTTCAACCCTCTGCATGGTGGTAACTGTATAAAGTCGAACTGTAGTCTTATAAATGGACCTTCTGCCTTTCCAATCTTCCCAAACCCGATTATTGTCTTTCTTCCTGGATTATGCATCTGGCAAGTCAAACATCTTTGGCAAAGGCTCTCTGCTACAGCCCTGAACTTGGGATTGTACCAGTTCTGTCTGAAAAGCCTAATCATTGCATCTCTCCCTATGTGTGTGTCTCCATGATACATCCTGGCCATTTGAGAGAGCAGACAGTCAGGCATGACTGGTCTGCCATCAGCACAAATCCACACTTCATCATCTCCCCTTTGGGAACAATCCACTTTGACCCATGTTTTCTTCTCACTTTCATCAGCACCATCTTGCAATCTTCGAACCTCATTCCATGTTTCAGGTGGCATGTACAGCATAAGTTGGCAGCTGATTCCCATTCTTTCCACCCTTTTATTGACTGACGATCTATTTCTGGCACAATGTTGAGCCACAAGATCTGCATATCTGTTGCCGACTACCACCCAATCATCTCCTGACTGGTGTGCGGCACATTTCACCACAGCCAAATCTTTTGGTGATTGTATTGCCTCCAGCAATTCCCTTACAAATTTTCCATTTTTAATGGGGGATCCTGAAGAAGTCATGAAATCCCTCTGCATCCATAGTTGGCCAAAATCATGCACAACCCCGTAACCATATTGGCTATCTGTAAATATAGTTACTTTTTGATTCCTCCCAATTTTGCAAGCTTTTATCAAAGCAATTAATTCAGCTACTTGTGCAGATTTTACTCCTGGTAAATAGGATGCTTCAACTATTCCAGTTAATTCACACACCGCATAGGCTGCAGTTAGTTTACCATCTTCATGCCTCTGGCATGAACCATCAACAAACAGCTCCCTGTCTGGCTTTCTAAGGGGCTGTTCTTCAATGTCCGGACGTGGTTTTGTACATAACTCTGTGACTTGTAAACAATCATGTTCTTCTTCTTCGTCATTTTTAATTTCCTCATGATATGGGTCTGGTAGTAAGGTTGCGGGATTTACTATTGTAGACCTCACTATGTTCACATTTTCAGCACCCATTATTATTCTCTCATATTTAGTCAGCCGACTAGGAGTAAGATGCTGAGTTCGTGTTCTTGTCAACAGAATCACAACCGCATGTGGAACAAACACCTTTACTGGGTGTCCCATCACAATTGACTCACTTTGTTCAATACTTAAACAGGTAGCCGCTACTGCTTTTAAGCAGCCTGGCAACGCAGCTGCCACTGGATCCAATGTAGCAGAAAAATATGCTATAGGACGTCTGTCTAGACCATGTCTTTGTGTTAAGACTGAAAGTGCACAATTTTCTCTCTCATGACAGAACAATGCGAAGCTTCTCTTATAGTCGGGCATGCCTAGGGCTGGTGCTGAGCACAGAGCATTTCTCAATTTTACAAAAGCTCCTACACTCTCATCATCCCATTCAACTGGGTCCTTTGCTTTCTTTTTGTCATTTGAATTAGGGGCTTCGCTAACAAGGAAAATCCTAGTATCCATTGTCGACAGTAACCTACTATTCCTAGGAACATTCTCACTTCTCTTTGGGTTACAGGCATTTGCATTTTCTTAATCAATTGTACTCTTTCCGAGGTTATTCTTCTTTTTTCCCCTCTCAATTTGGTGTCCCAGATATTTAACAGCTGTTGTACAGAACTGCAATTTTTCTGGTGAGACTTTATGCCCTTCTTCAGCCAAATGATTCAATAGTGCTATGGAATCAACAACACAGTCCTCTCTGGTGTTCGATGCCACCAGTAAGTCGTCGATATATTGCACTAGGACTGAGCTTCCTGGCATCACTAGTTTCTCAAGGCACTTTTTCAATAACTGATTGAAAATAGAAGGACTTTCCGTGTACCCCTGAGGAACACGATTCCATACATAGACTTTGTTCTCAAATTTAAATGAAAAAAGATATTGGCTGTCTGGGTGCAATGGTATTGAAAAGAACGCTTGGCATAAATCAATCACTGTGAACCATCCTGCACTCCAAGGAATCTGGTATAGAATTACTGCAGGATTGGGTACTATAGGACAACAAGGTTCCACAATCTTATTTATTTTCCGCAGGTCCTGAACAATCCTATATTTTCCGCTAGGTTTCTTTAAACCCATTATTGGTGAATTACATGGGCTACTCATCACTTCTCTTAGTATGTTTTGTTCTACCATTCGATTTATTTCTTCAATGACTCCTGTCTTTACTTCTGCACTCATTTTGTACTGTCTGGTATTTGGGTAAATCGCACCTTCTTTTACAGTAATTTTAACTGGGTCTATTTTGGCCATAAGTCCTACTTCCTTTCCTGTGAAATCCCATACTGTGGGGTTTACTGTAGTTTTTAATTCTTCTGGCAACTCATCTTTTGTTATCAAAGAAAACATCTCATCTACTTCTGTACCTTGTTTTGCAATCATAAACTTATATACATGATCTTCATCTGGGGTCTGAACTGCCACACCATCCGGTGTGCAGAAAATTGTACAGTTCATTTTGCACAACAAATCACGACCTAATAAATTTACTGGACTAGAATCGCATACTACAAATTGATGCATTTCTCTGAAATTTCCAATTTTAACTTCCATTGGTTCGGTAAGAGGTGTTCTAATCTTTCTATTAGCTACTCCCACTACTTGGATAGCTTCTCCAGAGAGAGGAAGGTCTGGAATGTCTGCTGTTCTCACAGTAGACCGGGTAGCACCAGTGTCCAAAAGAAAAGTAATATCATTACCTTTCACATTCCCTTCAACATATGGACCTGACTGATCTACCGATAAGGATGCGCCAAGTACGCACTCCTTCTCCCCCTCTCCTAGGCACCGTCATGAACTGTATTGACAGAAATCGTCCTGTAAAAGAAACTGTGATGTTACATAATCATTCTTACCACTTCCTCCTTGATATCCGACGTCTGTACCGTGGTTTGCTCTGCTTACATTACCCTGAATAGGTGCAGGTGGCAACTGACTCTGAGGATTTACACCCTGCTGTGAGTCATTCTGCGTCTGTGGATTTAAATTTTGATTTGGGCCATTATTATTCCGAATCTTTTTACATTCATCCTTCCAATGCCCCAATTTTCCGCATCCATGACAAGGAAATTTCTTTTTAGCTTCTTCTCTACTCATTCGTCCTCTCACTTTTCCACCATTCCCAGTATCGCCATTCGTTCCAGAATCCTTTCCTTGATTTTCACTCGGATTATCCAAATTAATCCCCTGTTTCTCAGCCATTTTCACCTGTGCCCACATCACTTTTTCCTGCAATTTCTTATGCCTATCCTCAATATCGTCTCCACAATACTTTGCATATTTCAAAATCTCGTCTATGGGTTTCCCCTGCCAACACAACATGTGCTGCTTAATCATCTGACAAATTTCTGGCTTCAGACCATAAACAAATCGATACACAAACTGACTCATGTTCTTGTCTCCAATGTCTTCAAATCCACTATACTGCTTAAATACCTGCAATAAACGCTCATAATAGGCGTGTACCGATTCACTAGCTTCTTGGGTGGTTCGGTCTATTTTCACCCAATCTGTTTCTTTCGGTGGTATTTTGCCTTTCAGGTAAGTTATCACCTGCTGATACTTTTTCATTACATCATTTGACGGGGCACCTGTTTTCGGATCTCTAGGATATTCGTCACTTGGCCAATCAACTGTAATTTTACAATCTGTCCACAAATCGGCAGGTACCACTATGTCAAACAACCCATCTAAATCTTTCAACAATACCTTTGATACCTTCACAAACCTTTCAACCTGCTTGTACCATTCAATTGGTTTTTCTCTCAATTTTGGAAAATCGTTCGTAAATGACAAAATATCCTGTCTACTCCATGGGACATGTACATAGCCCCCTCCGGGAACTTCTCGCATCGGGTACATTTGATCTGTCTTCCCTGTTTCTTTCATCACATATTCAGAGGCTGTTCTACTGGATCGTGCCTCTTCCTTTTTCTTTGCCCATCGAACTCTCCATTTATCTAAGTCTCCCCATTTCTGTAAGACTATCATTAATTCTTTTACTTGTAATTTTCTTCCAGAGGCATTCATATTTTCTAAATCTTTGTCTGAGAAATCTGCTCTATAGGGTTTCTGCAACACCTTTGATCTCCCTATTTCAATTCCCATCTGCAGAGCCAAATCTGATAATTTTTCAGGAAATATTTTTACATTTCTGGTGATACTTCTGCATACGAACAATAATTCTTCTTCATTGTAAGCATTTAGGCGATCTAGCCCCACATTTCCTGCTATTATTTTTTCTAATTCGACTTTTAATTTATAAATATCCCAAAATTTTGGAGGTGTACACTGCTGTTCTGATCCTTGTGCCCACCTTTCTAAGTCTTCTGGACTAACTACAGTGACACTTTTTGCTCCTGATGAAGTTATCAAGTTTATCTCTTTCGAGCACCCAGGTGTAGTTCTTCTGGGAGTACTATTGACAGAATCTCGAATTGGTAAATCCATTAATGATATTGTTGATTCACAATCACTAAAATGATCCTCAACCATTACTGTTGCTTCAGGTTTAGGAATATTCACAGGAGTAGGCATAACTAACGGTGGAGGACAATTTCCCTGACCACTATATAATGGAACTACCGGACCAATTGTTACAGGTATGGTCAAAGAATCAGGATGTACCTTTATCTGTGTTATCTTCTGTATTAATTCTGCTCTGGTCTTCTCTAGGGCTTCTTTTTCTTTATCATGAAGTATCCTACTGGGGGTGAAATCATGCACTACCTGTGGTACTAATGGAGTTTTTAACAGTGGGGCACTTGGGGTGCATCCACTTGTCCCTTCCTGATATGGTGGGGGGTTTCTTAATATTTCTTCTATAAATTCATCTTCCGAATCTCCATTTCTCATTAAATGTTTTGTCTTTTCTGTGCATTTCTTCCCTAACAGTTCTTCTTCCGTAAATATTGGATATAATCCTTCTGTAAGCATTGCCCTTCTCCATTGTTTCATCTGACCGTCCCTAGACTCATGTTGGTATCTGGGGAAAAATCCTCGATAACCCCTATTACTCCTGGATCGGTCACGCTCAAATGCCTCGGTTTCCCATTCCTCTAAGGCTTCGTATTGAGTTAATCTAGGTCTGGGTTCTAGGTCATTCATCCTCAATCTCAAATTTTGAAGAATTCTTCCATTGAAGGTACCATTCTCGGGAAATGCTAATATTCCATCATTTTTGGTATATTCTATCCAATTCTCTATCCATACACAAGTATGATAACCTCTCTCCATCATCATGAATGAAGCGGGCGTTTTAGCTGGTGGAATGATAATTCCTTCCCTAGTTTTGATTGGTTTATCCTTTTTAAAATAGTTCTTAATCTTTTGCAGAAAGGACATTTTTCTCTTCTCTCCGTACATTCTATCTAATCTTCGGTGTATAAAATTATATTCTGCAAAACCTAGGAATCTCCTATCCGGACGAGTTCCTGTTAATGTCGGATCGCGTTTTATCATGCAATCTCTATCCACTAAGATTTTAGCTTCTAGAATCTCAACCAATCAAATGCCTGCTAACTTTTATTTCTGAACCAATCCTAACGCGGCCTTTTGGTGACGTTTGTCTGTCAACCCCTCCTTTACAATCTGCTCTTTACTGTCCCTCGCTGTTTCAACCAATCCCAGCGCGGCACCTGTGACGTCAGTACTACTCCTGACTACTGACCCCTCCTTTACAAGAGTCGTTCCACACCCGCTGATTCAACCAATCCCAGCGCGGCGTTTTCTGACGTCAGCTCCCTCTCCGGCAGCTGACCCTCCCTTTACAAAATCTTACGCAAACTTATTTTCTCTATAAATCTTAATTAAATTTCAGTAACAACATAAAACATTCGCTATCGTGCCAGTTTCTCTAAATTAGAAAAGATAGTTTTCTCTCACACTTAGTAAAACCTTTCCGTTTACTAAACATACACTACGAGTAAAAACCCTTTCGTTTACTCTTCACACAAGCTCCAGAAGTACCTGTTACTTCTTCAATGTTACCCTTTCTAGGTGATATAACATCAAAATTTTCACCAGCGTACTCTTTTGCTATTACTCACACGCATAGATTCCCTAACCAGTACTGAAAGTCCTGCTTAACTTTTCAGTACTATTTCTGCCTGACAGATAACCTCACTGCAGTATGGCTTCCACTTACCAACCGCTATTCAATTTTCCCCGGGGATTCTGGACAACATAAAACAAACTTTGAATACACGGATGTTAGTTCATAAAAATAAAATTCTCATTACCCAATTAACAAAGAGTAACCATCCTCTGATTACCAGAAAACTGATCCAGCGCGATATTAGCAAACAGCATTCATACACTAGATACTCACTTGGGCCCATACATTCATACTACGCTAATACTTACGCTGGGTTTTATCAGTTGTTACTCTTTATCAAAATCCCTGCTACCAATTACCTTCCGAATGAAGAGTAATGACTTACCAATGAATCCTTTGCTAATTGGGAAATTTAAAATGAGTGACATTCATTATAGTACATAATCCTGAAATAACCACTGAGTCAGGAAGTTTTAAAATGTTTATCTAAAGATTTTAGCAGAGTAAATTACATAACCACATGGTACTTAATCGCATATCACAGGTGAAGCATAGAATAATAATTATTGATTAATGACGGTCCCTCAGAAAGGAGAAGATAGAGACAGCAGCGCAACTAAAGGTTGCATTTATATTTACCTAAGTGCGAGAACCAAACCCCTTGGCCAAGGAGTTGGAAAGAATAGGACCCAGGAAGGATGAAGAGCAAAGACCTCCTCCAGGATCAGGACAGGACCGGTGACCTCTCTACAACGACGCCTGCGTCGTTCCCTCTCTGATACTCGGCTTCTCCTCGATTCTCCCGTGCCTTCCTTCTAATGGACTCCGCCGCCTCCTCCTCAGGACCTCTCTGGACAGCGATTCTGTCTGCAATCAATCAGCTTGACGGTCTGGAGCTCTTCTTGTCAGCATGCACGCCTGATCTTCTAGTCTCGTCCCGCTAGACTCTCAGCATCTCCTTCTAACTAATTAGCTAATTCTATATCTATTATACCCTTCTACGCCCATGTACCTCCCCTTAATGTTGCTAAAATATGGGACCACTACTTCTGATTGGACAGGGACAGGGGGTGGATTCTCACACCATATGATTTTAGTTCATTTTCTGTAGGCCATTGTCTTTAAACTACCGCCCATCCAATTTTATACATTTGCTTTATTTCCCACCCGTCTCACGACAAATGTTATATATTCTTCATATACAAAGTTTCAATTTTCAACAGGAAAGGCAAGAGCACAGCAGCTTCGGCCATCAGGTCATGGCCTTGGATGACGTCCAGGTTGACTTCATTTTTATTCTTTGGCAGCCACACAGGACACATGCGCAGAATCATTGTCTCTCGAGTTTCAGATCACCAACCCCAGGCCCAAGTTTACGAACTAATAAAAGTCAAAGAAGAAAATATTAAAATCACAAATAATATGTTTCACTGTATACCCACTCTTTCTACTCTATCCCCATTTACTTATAAATCTATCCCGCATTAGTAGCGTTAGGAAAACGACAATTTAATAATAACACAAGAGCAAGCTGAAGCATGTGAAAACATCAAGCAGCCATTTTAAAGCACACTGCGCAGAAGCAGAAATTTCCCACCAAGCAAAGAAAGACGTCACACCATGTGATATGGATGAGACATGCGCAGTAAGGTTCCCGCGCTTTAGCGGCCATTTTAGAAAAAGACAAGCGTTACTTGTTAGTTAGAACACATGGGCAAGCTTCCTTGCTATTCATGTAGTGTATGCAAAGTTAGTATACACAATACATAATTAATAAATTAATACTGTGAGGTGATTGCATTCGAGCAAGTCTCAATTTTGAGTCCTTGCTCCATCACTAGGTGTAGCATCGTATACTCAGTTTCTCATTTCCTACGCTCAATCTGGCATATTAGATTAGAGGCCGTGGGAACAAACATTTCTCAGTGAGGGTGACCCTCAAGGTATTAGCATTTTTTGGGCACATACTTTATTTTATGCGGTAAGCACTGTGTACTTTAAGTACATCTTAACAGTTAGCACGTTGTGGGATCCTCACTTAGATTGTAAAGCTAGTTGCTGGATGGCCTAACGGACCCTCCTAAAGCTTGTATGTAGATTTTTCTCTGAGGTTTTTTGCTTATTTGGGAGTCATCTAGCTTGGAGGCACCTCTTTGTGTTTTTTATTGTAAGCATGTATTATATGATTCTAACTGTTTTTTTATGTATGAGTTTTTGTTTGCTTTTTTGTGCTTTTTAACTTACTGACAATGGCCTCTGTTTCCCAGAATCTTTAATCCTGAGCGCAATGTTAGACTTTTTTCTGCCCATCTGGGAATTATTCAGCTTGGAGGTATCCCATTGTACTATTTTTTTTTTTATTGTTTACCGGATGTATTGTGATCGTAACTTATCTCATGCATATGGTTGTGAATCATGTACTCATTTTAATATGTTTTTTTCATTGTGAGATGTGTTACTGTGTGCTTTTATGGTTCTTATGAGCCTAAATAAAGTTTTGATTGAACTGTTGTTGTGCTCATCTCAAAATTGGGCAAACAGCTCCATCCGGTGGCTGATTGTCATAAGTGCAGGTGTTGACAATTAAGTGCTGGTGCCGAGCACCGGAAACCCCCTGCTCAAATTAAGCACTAGAGGGTACCCATTCAGCCCAAAACCAATGAATATATGTAAGGTATGGGAGACTCAGAGGCTCGTGCTCACATTTTGCAGAGGAGTCCATCATTTTGTATTAACGCCACTCTCTGCCTTTAGTCTTCTAGATTGAAATGTGCGAAAGGAGGAGCTGGACTGCCGTCATCTAAGAGATGAAGACACAAATGACTGACTTTTAGAGGTGGTCAGAGGCAGATTTGAAATGGGAGATAGACACATTTATTTCTTAACAGATGCATCCCAAATAATGGAGAAATGGAAGAGGCAGTTGTTATAACTCCATCAGGAGTTTGAAGCACCCTGGCAAAAATACTCTGCTCAGCAAAGTTTAGTTACTTCAAAGTTTCCCCATTTCTGGAAGAGCAGATTTGGGTGGCATCATCTAGGATATCCTACAAGAAACACTTTTAGTGCTTTATGAAATAATCAAATCAGAGCTATGAAGGTTTAGTTACTGTGGACCTGGTAGAGATGACTGAGGAAGACCTCTTATGGGCTTCCTTATGCCATTCTGAGCTCACCTTCCCCATCCTTGGCTCATTCTGTAACACTTACCACAACTTCCCCCTTCTCTTTACATCCCTTTTCATATTCTAGGGTGGAACACTTGGTGTGTTAGAACTTGATAGCTATGCTGCAGTCTGAAATTGTTTGTTAGAAGTTATTTTTCATTGGACAAACCCAGAAGTTCTCTTGTATAGCATCTGTTCCATTCTTATGACAGTTTTAAAAGTTTATACCGAATGCACGTCCAAGTGAGAGCTGCTTTTATGGTCCTGTTAAAGGTACCCCAGCTGGTGCTTCCATTGCAATGCATGGATGGTGAACCATCCTCTGCATTGCTCAACAACTGCCTAAATGCTAGTCAGGTATTGTGGCCTGTGGAGCCCCGGAACCAGCAATAATTTTGTTAAGATTTCATAAATCTGGGCTGACGACGTCCATCTGTGTTGTGAACCGAAGAATAGGAAACCGGGAAAGGGAAACTCACGAAAGAACTTGGAAATGTTGTGGTGCATTAACACTTCTATAGGCTCTAAGGGAGACCAATACATACCCTCATTTGAATGCATTGTCCATTGAATTATCAGCATCTTAACATTATCACTTTAGTCAAGTTGGGTCAAAACATAAAACCATCTTTTACTCCTTTTAAAGAGATCAACCAGGCCTACCTCCCCTTTGTTTCAACATGTCATTTAGTAGAAATGAGAATACGCATCGGGGAACATAAATCCAACATTTGTACAAAGAGAACCACTGCCCCGCTAGTCCAACATTGGCTTGAGAGGGGACACAATTAGAGAGATCTCAAATGGACCATTCTAGAAAAAATCACCACCACCAGAACACAGGATGAGTGCAAATACCGCAAGATGAGAGAGGTCTTTTGGATCTTTTTTCTTGACTCTGAACGACGAGGACTGAACGAAGTTACTCCCTGGGAGCAAGCTATTTCATATTCGGGCTGATATTGTCTAGCTGACCCAGATACCAATAGGGTGCCCCATGACCCTTATTTTGGCGCCGCTACCCTTGCCTTTAGCTGGAGTCCTTATTTGCTATACCCCTCTTTTTGCTTTGGCCCTCTTGGGGATTCTCGACTCCCTTTGAAACCTTCTTTTTATCTTCTGGGCCCTGTTCCCTGCCCGGTCTATTTTTCTATTCTGACCTCGGGGCAGGGCAGATTTTCAGCGATTGTTTGGTTTTCGTCCGTTCTTCTTCTTTCTTTACTTGCAGCCGGTTACCCGTTCTATTTGTCTGTTTGTTCTTATTTTTTATTTTTTATTTTTTCCATTTTTATTTCGCCTTGGTCTGTGTCGGAATGTCTCTTTTCTTCGTTTGAGCTTCCGCTTTGATGTGTCCTGCCTTAGCGCTCCAGCTGTTTCAGCGCTCTAGTCTATCCTGCGGGAGGCGGGCCTTTTGACTCCACCCACTCGAGGCGTATTTCCGGCTTCCTACATATACTTTGCTGTGTCTGCCGGAGCCCTGCTCACGTGAATCCTTCCGGACTCATTGCCGTCGTCATCGCGACCTATCCCTTCTCTAAGAACTATCTTATCTCGTTAGAGCATCCCGGCTCCAAGTTTATCATATGAGCCACGTCCAACGGAGGTCACCTCAGAGGCATCGCCACGCGCCAGTGGGGGCTCGGCCCCGGGCCGCCTTCGTCCTTTTGTTCCAGTCATTCTCCCGGAGAGGTGAGAACGCCGTTATCCTCGTACATGTCTGCTACTAGGGCCACGCTATTCCTAGCCTTTTTTTATCTTCTTTGTTTCCTCGTTCTGTTGTGGAGTTAGGGTCCTGACTTTGTGTTACTCATTTCCACCCGAGACTTTGTATTTGTTTATAATAAGTCTTGCTCTATGGACCCATGTGTTTTTTTATTTCTGAGCTTTGGATGTACCTTTTTTTGGGAGCCCTACAGTTTGTTTCCCTTTGTGTTTTCACCTCTCTTTTCATTTCAGTGTTACATACTTTCCTGCTATCCTCTCTTATGCGGAAGGGGCTTTATGTTCCATGTCAGACCTGTTATTTGTTTTGAGCACCTCGACTAAGGGAAGACTCTGATTTTAAGGACGCCCGATCCGCCGGCTTTCCTCACCCCTCCCACGGTTCTGCCTCATATCCTAGTTCGGACCTTACGTCAATGATACTTATGTCCACTTTTTCTCTTATTTTTCCAAGGTCCTGTTTTAACGACCACTAGGAATCCTTCGTATTCTTCCTCACGGGATTCTACACTTCGCGACCCTGCTCTTAGCAGCCCAGCTATTTATCCATAAGTGGGTCGCTGGCTGAGACTTCTCTCGCCCCCTTTGAGGTAATATCCTGGACTTACCCCCTGATCCTTACATCTTTAACGCTGACCTCCAGGCCTGGAGTCAGAGTATTAGTGTGGGTCGCCTGCCCTGGGCGCCTGCACTATAGTTTGGTATAAACATGATTTGTTTTTATTTCTTTTTATCAGCCCTGCCTGATTTGGACGTATTTTCAGCTACCTTATTCTGTACATCACAACTGACCGATCTACCTCCATCTGACAGTTGTCATACGTACGTTTCTTCTAGTCAGCTCTTGCTATCTGGTCGCGGGTCTGTACTCTCCTTATCCTATTGCACTACCCACTCTCTTTCTACCGATCGTGCACAGTTATTTGGGTATTATTGACCATCTTTTTATAGCAGACTGTGCTCTGCTCACTTTTTTTCTCTACTCAGAACTGCCCTTTTGTCCTAATTCACGTACACTGGTGATCTATTATCTTTGCACGTTATGCTTAAGCGCTCAGTCCCTGGAGACGTCCATCATCTTTTTAATCCTCTCCATCCACTTTGGTTGGGTTTTCCTCTGGGGAAAACTATAGATTTTATTATCTTTTTGTAGCATACAGCGTCTGTATATTTTCTGTTATCTTTTTGCCTTTTAGAGTGGACCCCTGGATCTTATCGAGTTTCAGAGACAACACAGCTCTGGTGTTTCTTGTCCCCCGTTGTGTCAAATATTCCCTGTTGGATTGCATCCGTTCTGTGCCCTGAAGACGGTGACGGCTAGTGTTCTAGCCTTTCACCGAAACGTGCGTCGGCCTCAAGCTTGACGGAAACTGCATAGTGCTATTAATGAAACACCACTTTAAATTTGGCTCCCCAACTTGAAACCTACCACTTTATGTATATGATTTGTGCAGTTATTTAGAGATTTTGGTTTACTATTATATCCTTCAACTCTCCCCAATGCTATACTGAGTTACTTAATCCCAGACCTGGGTTCCAGCCAAACAATTTTGACACCCCCCCCGGTGTGTCCCTCTCAATTTCCTCTAAATTCTGTTTTCCGTCGCTCTTGTTCTGCGACTTTTTTAATTGTATGATTGTGATAGAGAGTCAGTAGCATGAATGAACTTATGGTGTGCCTGATGGTTTAGATTGTGCTTGGATGAAAGTTGTTTTAAAGTTCCTGTGGTTTATCTTCCGACGGGGGAAGGTGTGTTTGTTCATTGTTATTATATTTTTTTGTATACACTTCTTGACTATTGCTTTAGTCTGAATATGTATAAATGTGTCTAGGTACTGTTCATATGTACTTCATATTCTAAAGAAAACAGAACCCTATTCTTTTGGTGTCGGACCCTATGTATATAAAAAAGATTTCTTGGCTTTAATAAAGTATTGTTTTTTTGCCCACTGTGTTTCCACTCTTGCCTGTATGCACTATAATGTTTTATTGATCATGTTACAGGTCGTTTTATTTTGTGTTCCCCAGCTGAGAGACCCATCTCAGACTATATAGAGACGCTGTGCGCTCGCAATTATTATTAGGCAGGTGACACTGTGCTCCTTCCTACCTGGAAGGTTGTTGCTGTTTAGTCTTTTAGTAGATCTACAGAAAAGGCTAAACTACCGCATGTGGAAAAATTATAGGTGAATAGACTTTTTTAAAGATCTTTTCTCATTTCTATTTGTGATCCAATATCGTTTGTTTGTTGTTTTTCTACACTGCTCACACGATCAAGAGGCCTCTTCAGAGCACTAATTAAAACAGAGCAAGATCAACCACCTCTGAGAACATGGATGGAAAAAATGCACTCCTGCTGCGTGGCACTCTAGCTTTCAGATATATTGACATGATAAATCCTTAATGGAATGAATTATATAATGACAGCGTAAGACTGGATAGCATTCCCGAATGTATGTTTTATTACATGACAAGTAGTGCTGAGTATTTATAAATGCATGCATTTTTTACGTGTATGCACATGCATTGCCTCAGTTTTACTGTTGCTTTTCAGCAATGAGCCAAAAATAGACATTAATGATTTATATATAAACAGGTATATTGTATACTATACATAGATTTAAATGCATACATAATACATTATTAGTGAAATGAGTACTTCGGCTTTGACTGGGATGTAGACCCATTTCCACCCAAGTGAAGGGTGATAAAATGGTACTTTGCTTCCTGTAGTAATTCAGTATTGTTGCACACCGCATAGGATACATAGTCCCCCCATCTATGTTGAGGGCTTATTACTGGTTGTCCAGATTCAACGTAGAAGAACCCTGGGTGCCCAGGACTGATTGCTTGGTCCTAAACAAAGTTACGTGAGTGGTTTATCCAAGTTTCAGGGAACTGGGGAATGTGGTCATCCATGGGTCTTTTGATTTGGGAATCTGGCTCGTGGGTCCGGGAATCCTGCACGCTGTGCTTCAGAATAGCTCACGTGGCTTTAGAATAGCCCAAGTGCGGGCATGGGTTCCACCAATAATTTGGTGAATCTGGCTCTCATGCACCCAGCTCTCTAGGCTTAACCAGTTCTTTGTTGTTAATTGGTGTATACTTAACAAAAATGCAGATTTACCTGGTCAAAACTCAGTGTTTGAAGGTTCCCAAAGTTTTATATTTCCAACTTGTAGATTCCCACAACTGTAGATGGGTCTACAAACTGTATAAGAACGATATCGGTTGTTACCTCAACCAACAGTGTTGTCCATAGTAAAGGCATTTAAACATTAGAAATTGATTGGAGCACTCCAACTACTTCTGGTGTCAGGGCACAGGCGGGTGACAGTGGCAGCTCCTCCGCTAAGGCAGAGGCGTGTTGCCCCACTGCAGTGTAACTAAAGGAAAAATAAAATGATAATAACTGAGTATTATTATCATTTTATTTGTTCCTGCTGCTTTGCGACTGGGGCGGGCGGGGCGGGGCTGCTCAGCTCTCAGAGCAGGGCAGGAGAGGAGTGGTTTGCCCACTCCAAGAGCGCATGAATGCTTGGCCGGCCCTCTCCGGTCAGTCAAACATTCAGGCGCACTTTGCATGTTCTCCATGCATGGAGAACATGCCCAGGCCCCCATTCCCTGGCTGAGCACCGAACCATGGTGCAGCAGCGTTGTGATTGGTTAGGGGAGACTGGGTGCTTCCTGGTGCCTGTTCTGGCTGAGTCCTGATGCACAGGAGAGACTGAAGAGACGTGGAGACGATAAGGTACGTTTTATTTTATTTTAAAAAGTTTTACATTCCGCCACCCCGATCTGTGCCTGCCACCACTGCAGAGGAGCCTGGGTACTTGGTGGTTCCTGTTCCGGCCGAGTCCTGACTCGGAGGAGAGACTGGAAAGACGCGGTAGCGATAAGGTACGTTTTTTTTTTATCATTACGCTTCCCCTGCCACCCCCGATCCGTGCCAGCCGCCACTGGCGGGTGACTCGGTTTCCCACCTCTGAAAGCCGAGAAAGGGAAGAAAAGAATGTGAAAAAGGCACAGAATGTATTTCACTGTCCAGTCTGGGTTAACTTGTTTCTGATTTAAGTTATTTGGAACCTTTCCCCGGTTAATGAAGCCATCTCCATATTAGTTACATATGCTGTTCTTGGCAAATTCAGCTCCTTCCCAATCCTTTCATTGGATACCCACCTAGATGGACTGTAAAATAATGTAAAAGTGGCTCACACAACAACATTTTATTTACATCCCTTGTTTACAAAATAGAAACGCAGAGTTACCTTCCATCATCCAGGCATAGGCAGATTAGACAAAGGAAGGACGCATACTATGCCTCTGTAACAAACTAATTTTCCTACCCTTTTTGTGTTCTCGTTCATAGATTTATTGACTAACGCAGCAGTGGAAGATCACCATGTTCATATATTTTGTTAGTTTTTCTACCTATTATAGCATGTGGTGACTCTTGGGTTCTGATTTCAAGTGTCCCAGTTTTTGATACAGGGATACTGAGGCCCAGAAACCCCGATTCCAAAAAACAGTTATTTAGGTTCTTTCCCCAAATGGGGAATAACTGCAGGGACCCTGAAATACCTTGTACTTTACTGTGCATTTATCCCCTACCCCAATTCTGCAGTGAAAGCTGATGACATTTTCTGCCAGATCTGAGCAGGCATGAGGTGTCAGCAGGAGGGCCACGGGATGCGGGTGGCTGGGGTTCGGGACTGCTGTCTCTGGCAAGAACTCGGCGTGGCTCTGCTGATGTCCTCAGCCTGAAGCCCCTGCAGCAACAAAGTGAGGTCCGGAGTTATCAGGTCCTGAGCTTGTGGACCCAGTTAATCCAGACCTGGAGACACTTGAAATTCAGAGAGATGGAATTTTACCGGAGTTATCACTCTTGGTGAAATACTTCAAGTCATAATAAGAGCCTAAGTCTTTTACTGTGCCATGCCTGTCTCCCATCTGATACTGCTCTTTGTGATAACCATGATTTTTGCAGTTCTGTTTCTTTGTTGCTCATCTTGTACTCCAGTGAGGATTTGCTGACTCCTGTGATCTCCATTGCAATATACAGCAACCTCTCTCCCATCCAATATACAGCCATTGCAACAAAGAGCACAGTTATGTAAAATCGCACAGGCCGATTTGTTTACCCCATGCTTGTTTTCTATGTAATCTGTTCCTCTACCACAACGAGTGCTCTGTTTAACATAAAGCCTTGGAAAAAGGAAGGAATTGTTTGTCTATGTGGACTTTTCCTCTCCAATAACAGTGCTCAGTTTAGCATGGAGGCTTAGAAAGAGGAAGGGATAGTAGTACAATAAAGTGAGCCGACTGCGAAACTGATGTATATATTCCGCAAAATAGGCTCACAACGGGTCATTGTAATGTCTGCTACAACAAGAACAGAGCCATCTTTGTATTTAACTATAACGGCAATGACTTTCTTTTAAAAATATTGGCCCGCATGTACAAAACTATTTTGCAGTCGGAAAGGCTCTGATTCATAAAATCCGAGCATTCGCGACTGCAAAACGGCATTTCTTCTATTCACAAAACCCAAACTGCAATGAGTTTGGGGATAGATACAGAATCGGTATTTGGAAAGGGTATGTAAGGGACTCCCTTCCAGATTCTGATTCTTTGAGGGGTGTATTAATATTTTACCAGCTCCTCAAAGGATGTAAGCCATTTGCAAATGGGAAGGGGTTCACAGGTTACTCCTTTTCGTTTGTAAATGTTAACAAAACTGTTTTTTAGGAGTAGGCCGTGGTACCGCAGACCACTGCCTGCTCCTAAAAAATGTTTTTGTAATTTGCATTTTTTTTTAAAACGCATCCCGTTTTCCTTCAAGGAAAAAAGCCTGCACTTAAAAATAAATAGCTTTTATTTAAATGCATTCATAGAGATAGTGTTCTGCTGACCCCAGCAGGCCACCGTGCTTGTGAATGTAGCCAGTCGTAGTGGGTCGCAGTTTGTCACCTATCTCATCCTCCGCAACTTGGTATTTTGTGAACCAACCTGCCTATTAATACATAGGTTGGATAGCGAAATACCAGTGAATTCAATCGATGTAATTGTGCAAATTGAGACAACTTTTTCCATTTAAGAAATCGCAAATTGTGAATTGTCGCAATTTACGATTTCTTAAATGAGGGCCTCTGTCATTAGAATGATCAAATCTCTCTACACAACTGTCGTGAAAGCACACTCTCCTCTTCTTTCCTTACAAGCAAAATATATCAAATAATATGTCACTTATAACTAACTTACACAATCATTTTCGGACTCCATCACAACGACCTAAACCAGACTTTTCCCACGAGTAGCTCGTAAGCTACTGGCAGCTCTCCGACTACATGTAAGTAGCTCTCCTATGTGCAGCCCAACCTACTAACTTTGAAGCTTTTGCTTGGTTGAATTAATTATATGTAAACCAAAATTAAAAAGTGTGTATTTCAGATGAAAATGTGCGTATTTTCAAAACTCATTAGCTGATGTTTGGAGAAAAATGGCTGAATTTACAAATCTGTTTTGTGCTGAGGGAGTCGAGAAGTTCTTCCGTGGCCTTGCCCCAGCTGGGACATGGGGGCGATGAGGGCGGTGGGAGTGGTGAAGGTGAGATGCACGAAGTGGTGGTCGGTCCAGGAGAGTTCGGTGGTGTGGCTGTAGCTAATGTTCCCACTGGTGGAGAAAACGGGGTCGAGCGTATGTCCGTCTGTGTGGGTCGGTGCGGTGACCAGCTGCTTGAGACCGATGTTGGTGGGTTCTCCAGTAGGGAGGCGGTGTTCAGGTCGCTGGGGTTGTCTATGTGGAAGTTGAGGTCTCCGAGTAGGTTGTAGTCGTGGATGCAAGAGCTTGGGGTGCGATGAGGTCTACGATGGTGTCGGTGAAGAGCGGTCGAGGACCAGGGGGCCTGTAGACGAGGGTCCTTGGAGGGTGGTGTTGGGGTTGTTCTGGATCTGGAAGTGGAGGTGTTCCATTGTCGTCATTGGGTCGTTGGAGTGCGTGGTTAGTCGGTGGTTGTTTTTGTGGGCGATGATGACGCCTCCTCCTGGGCGGTCGGGGTGGTCTTTGCGGGTGATTTTGTAGCCGTTGGGGATGGCGATGCCTGGTCCGGAGAATGGGTTGGTCCAGGTTTCCATGAAGAAAGTGATGTCCGGACAGGTGGCGTTGAGGAGGTCCCAGATTTCCGTGGCGTGTTTGTGGAGGGATCGCACGTTGAAGAGTATGCAGTTGATTCGGTCGGGTGCACTGTTGGTCAGCTGGGCGGCAAGAGGAGCTGGTGTGTTGGCGTGGTTGCAGTTCTGGCAGGCGAAGGGTCCATGGGTCTTCTTCAGTGACGCTAGGTGGCAGGCGGTGTGGTGCCCAGGGTTGAGGGCGAGGAGGGTGCTGGCCGCATAGCCGTGGACGGTCCAAGAATCGGGGTTCCTGGCGCTGGGCGTGGTCCAGGCGCCAACGGTCGCAGATGTGCTTGCTTTTGGCATGCCCGCTGCACGTGGCCGCATAGTGGCTGCCATTAAGAAGTGCTGCATAGGTCCTGAACATCTGGGAGGCGGGAAAATGCGGGAGCGGGAAGAGACACTGGAGGGGGCTGGTCCGCGGGGGGTCGCAGCTGCAGGGGCGACGAAAGCAGGTGGAAAAAATGAAAAAAGAGCAGAGAGCAAATGAAAAGAAAGTGAAAAGAGGGCAGAAAAGCAAAGCCCAAAAGGGCAGAGGCAGTCAAGTGAAGGAGAGAGAAAAAGCAAAAGAGCACAAAGAGAGACAGAACAAGCAGAGAGAGAGACAGAAGGGCAGTCAAGCAGCAGAGCAGTGACGCTCTACCACTGGACCACCAGGGGTGAGGCGCAGGCAGAAGCCTGCGGGTGGAGGAGGACCTGGAACTCCTGACCTCTGGGTCAGTAGCAGCAGCAGCAGCTACCAGACAGAGCTGCGCTGTGAAAGGAGCAAGTCCACTAAAGGGTTGCCGCTGAATACTATGTCGCTGCATTCTACACCACTCCACACCACTGTACTCTGCAACACTCTACGCCAATGCACTCCACACCAGCCCATTCTACGTTATGCCACTCCACTGTATGCCACTCTACGTGACTCTACTCTATGCCACTCCAGTACAAGACACTCTACTCCACTCTTCGCCATTCCACTTTACTACACTCCATGCCACTCTCCTCTAAGCTACTAAACTTTAGCCAGGCTGATCAGCTGCCATGCTGGCGTACAACATGGCTAAAACACATTGGCAAAGCCAATAGCTCTTGCATAGGCGAGACCTATTGGCTTTGCCAATGCTTGTCTCATGTGGTCACTATTACAACACTAATAGTAGTAGCTCACAATGATTTTCATTGAACTAAAGTAGCTCTTTTTACAGAAAACTTGGAGACCACTGATCCCAAACACAAAATATAATGCCTTTTGATTTTTGTCGGCACCACAATGCCATCTGTTATGTTGTGTTTTGTTAAAGAAATTTATAAAGCACATGATGACTATTGGTTTCTTGGCACCAGGCCTGTGAGAGCAAGTAATGCTGGAAGGAATTTAGGAAGAAAGACAAGCTTGGTACAAAATCCAGGTTTTGCATCCTCACTGTAATCAGTAATTCGCCCTTGTCTAGACAGTTATTGTCCTGTTATTCATGTGTTCTGTGGTTGATGGCAACGGTTTTAACTGACCTGGTGGACAAGCATGCAATAAACACGTACATACATAATGTCAAATTTGCAAATATGTAAAGTGCTCGGTTTCCTGACCTGCATCTTTGGGAGGTGGGAATCATAGTGTAATGTCCTAGAGAGCTAGTAAGAAAATGTGCCATTTGTGCTCCAGATATTGCTGCAGAATTGAATCTTCGATCCATATGGTTCAGTGCTTAATATGTGGAACAATAACAATAAGTGGCAAGGCCCAAAAATAACTCAGGGGTACACTGCACCTTACACCACCCACTGTCCCTACTCACCATTACACTCCTGCAAATGTGACAATAAGGACGATTCCTGGCAATCCACAGCTGTAAGAATGGTCCTGGGGTGCTAGTGTTGTTATTTTGTATGCATTTTGCAATGTTAACTCATCTGCTGAGGTTTAAAAATAGACGGACAACGCCACCATATGGTGGACTGTCATAAATCTGTGCCTGTGTCATGAAATAAGTGGCAGTGCCTACCACCGGCAAACACTGGTACAAATTAAGCCTTGTCTAAAGCGGTCAGGGTTACTGAAAGCAAAAAGCCCAATATATACTGCATCTGTAAGTGCCGGGGTAGTCAATCAATCAATCAATGTCATCTTTATTCGGTCAAGAAAATATTAGACAATAAAAGCACAATGCAACCGATATAAAAGATAAGACGATGTCATAAAACAGAATTCCAAACACATGCAGATCAACCCGCAATTGTAAAAACAGTCCTTTCTATATGCCTATTTGACAATCAATTAAAAGAATTGGTAACTTATAATCATTAAAAATATTCATGATACATTGTCATAGAGCAGCAGGAAAGTAAGAACCTCTAAGGAGCTCTTTAAGATCCTTAAGGAGTTTACTAACCCCAGAGCTAATAATCCTTCCCTTCCGCCTACGCAAAGGCTCTGCGATGACTTAGCTAATTATTAACAGATTATTATAACAGAAGATCGACAAAATCTACAGCTCCTTTGGTGCGGAAGAGATAACGAAGGGGGTAGTCCCACCTCGGGATGACACCTTACGACCTAGTCTTGACTCTTTCGCAGCCATTACCGCAGAGCAAGTAGTGTCCTTATTAGCTCACACGTAATCAGGGTCTCTGTTAGACCTGGCCCCGCCTTTTATGATTTTAGAACTTGCTCCAGTCTTGTCTTCTTCGCTTTCGGAAGTCTGTAACATATCACTGGCCACTGCCACGTTCCCTCTTAAGTGGAAGAAGGCGCATATTAAACCTCTGCTGAAAAAAGCACTAGCTGACCCGGCAGACCTGCAAAACTATAGACCTATTTCTCTTCTCCCTTGCTGCTCTAAAATCATGGAGACATTGATCGATAAACAACTCTCGGGATACTTGGAGCTAAATAATTTACTTGATCCCTCCCAGTCGGGCTTCCGGGCATGTCATAGCACTGAGGCCGCTTTGTCCGAAGTAACCGACACAATAAGGATGTCACTGGACAAGGGGACTCCCACGATGTTGGTACTTCTTGATCTGTCGGCAACCTTCGACACCATCTCTCATAGAATCCTGTTGGATAGGCTACGAGAGATTGGTGTCAGAGAAATGGCTGCAAAGCTTTTTGACAGACTGAACACAATGTGTCCAATTGGACACATTTGTGTCGCAGACTACGCTCGTGGACAAGGGGTCCCTCAGGGGTCCATTTTAAGTCCCACCTTGTTCAATATCTATGTGGCTCCTCTGGCTACCATTATTAGATCATGCGGTTTTGAGACGATCTCGTATGCGGACGACACCCAGGTGATAGTCCCTATTGAGACGGATCCCGCGGTGACCAGAGCAAAGTTTAAGACCTGTATGCTAAAAATAGCCACATGGATGAGTAAGAACTTCCTTCAGCTGAACTCCAATAAAACGGAGATCCTGCTGTTTGGGAAAGCTGAGGAACTGTGGTCCGCTGACTGGTGGCCTACAGAACTCTGGGAAGCTCCTAGACCAAAAAAGCAGGCGAGGAACCTGGGCATCATAATTGATGATAAACTTTCCATGGAGGAGCATGTGAAGACTGTCTCAGGCACCTGCTTTGGGATAATGCGGATGCTGAGAAAGATCTTCCCGTGGATTCCCCTCGCGGCCAGAAAGGCCCTCATACAGGCGCTTCTAGTCAGTAGACTAGATTATGAAAACTCGCTATTAGTAGGAACACGGGAAGATTTACTATCAAGGCTGCAAGTTGTCCAAAACACAGCAGCGCGTCTTGTTCTCAACAAACCGCACCCCGTAACTACCTCTCTTGCGACAACTGCGCTATTAGGAGGAGAGCAGTCTTTAAGCTCCTGTGTATAGTGTTTAAAGTACTTCAGGGGACGGGCCCCGCGTACCTAATGAAAAAACTAAAACCTTACACCCCCGTGCGTCAATTGAGATCGAGTAATCGGAAACTGCTCTGCACACGGAGAATCAGGAAAGCTAAAATGGGTGGTCGGGCCTTCTCCCACCTAGCGCTCACCCACTGGAATAGATTGCCAGATGAGATTCAAGCCTGTCCCAATCTAGCACAGTTTAAGAAACAGCTGAAAACCTGGATGTTTCAATGATCACTTTCAATCTGTAGTCTGCTACCCAGGCGCCGAGAGATCCCCTTGGGGATGATTCGTTGCGCCATACAAATCCTAATAATAATAAAGAACCTCAAAAAACTGGGCCCGCCATACGATCCTGCCATTCTCACCCGAACCAGTATCTATTTCATAAAATTCATATAGATCATCATAAAATTCATAAAACAGACTTCCTAGCGTAAATGACGCTCCACAGAAAAGATGACATTCTTAAGCAGATGTCGATTGTCGGTAGGGACTGCAGGAATAGATAAGCTGGACGACATTGATAAAAATCTAGATGCTTTAGATAACTTAATATATAATGCTTCCTCCATTTTTAATAACATTTACAAAAGAGAACAACGTGCATTGTTGTCTGTGTAGAAGCATTATCGCATGGACAATTGGATAAGGTGGAGGACCAATCATTTACTTCAGGGAACGTAACCATGCGGTAAAAAATGTCCATCCTAAAACGTGTTAAAACATATCTATGCTTTTGGTGTGGGACCTGTCAAAGATATAATTGGATGTCGTAACTAGTTAAAATTAACTGATTCCTTTGAACAGAGGATTTTACGAGTTCTTCCGACATCCAATTATTCTCCAGGAGTACTAAGCAGTCAGTTTTTAGGTCTTTCCTATTCAGTTTCACTAGACTTTCAGGGTTATTGAAATATTCTGGATGACCCAGGTCCTTACAGAAACTCTATACATATTTTAACCAGGTAATTTGTGCGTAATTAGTAGAGTTTAGGCAGTCCCTAATAGC
Organism: Calotriton arnoldi; assembly: GCA_963921515.1. Classification (NCBI taxonomy): domain Eukaryota; kingdom Metazoa; phylum Chordata; class Amphibia; order Caudata; family Salamandridae; genus Calotriton; species Calotriton arnoldi. Next base: position 2,070,703 of record CAWUFW010001346.1, on the reverse strand, counting down.
AAGTTGAATAAAAACAGTGTATTCAGATGTCCACACTTTATGCCACAGCAGTATGGGTTGAATCTTGATTAAATCTGTTAGAAACGGTAGTCCCAACTCTGCATGACAGACAAAAGAGATTTGGGAGTAGCGAGAAGGTACCTTAAAAATTCATTTTCCACTAGTTAAATAAGCTTGCAGTTTACGTGTCCCCAAATGCCTGCCCCATAGATTGCTTTGCTCACACACCGGGCCTTATAGATGGTCAGCAGTTCCTTAGGGGGATAATACCCAATCTCAGAGCAAATTTGCGTATTGCCATGCAGGCACTTCTAAAAAGTGACAACCTTGTTTTGATAGCTTGATTCCAGGAACCGCCTTGTCAAATAACCCACCAAGATATGAGAAGGAATCGGTGTGTTCAATGATGGTGTCCTTAATTCTCATAACTTGTGAGCTGCCTGTTTTCCTCCCACACTTCATTACAAAAGTTTTAGCCTGGTTTACATGAAGGTCAAGATCCTGCATGAAGTACCGGTTGCATTGAGTTTGGGGTGCGCGCCATCAGTACCACGTCGTCAGCATAGAGAAGGGCGGGCACAGGGTGGTGTCCCACCTGTGCCAGGTACTTTGGTTGCAGGACCAGGGCAGTGCCTACGTTATTGATGTAAAGTGAGAACAAAAAAGGTGCAAGGACAAAGCCCTGCCTCACCCCCCTACCTATGCTGAACGGCTGAGTACATTCGCCATGGGTTCCATGTCTAATACTAGCTTTGGCCCCTGAATAGAGATCCCTTAGGAAGGAAAGTATCTGGGAGTCCACTCCCATCTCGCCCATTATTGCCCAGAGTTTGGAGTGGTTAACACAATCAAAGGCAGATGAAAGATCGACAAATCCCAAATACAAATTAGTGCCTTTGGTTTTCGTGTACTTCCCAATGAGGATGGACAGATTAAGACTCTGTTCAATCGTCCCCACCCCAGTACGAAATCCATATTGTAAATCGGTGAGCACACCTTTACTATCAGCCCAATCTTGGAATCTATTTAAAATTATTCTGCCAACTATTTTAACTAGGGAGTCAAGCAGCGAGATTGGCCTGTAGCAGGCAGGATTGTGTTGGTCCCTTTTTTTATAAATGGGGACTATTATAGAATTCCCCCAAGTAGGGAGAAATGCTGACATACAGCAGGCTTTTAAAACAATAGTTAACATGGGCCCCCACAGTGTTATATTTGCTTTGTACAGATCCATCGGGATGGCATCGGGGCCAGGTGCTTGTCCCCCTTTACTAGAAGTTATCGCCTTGATCACCTCATCTAGAGTAAAAGAGGCAATATTTGGTGACTGGTAAGAGTCCATAATACCATCATTGGTAGTAGGTGAATCAAGGGGGGCTGTGCGGCATAAATAGCAGAGAAGTGCTTGATCCAATCGTCCTCGGGGATTGCAACCACAATGCCAGGACCGGTATCTTCACACAATGGGGTAGAGTTTACTAACCTCCAGAAGGTGTTGTTATCATTTAGTCTGCTTGCCTCACACAATGCATCCCAGGCCTCATCTCTTAACCTTGTTTTTTGATTTTTCAAAGCCTGTCTATAAGCGGATCTACACTGCTTAACCTCATTTATGTCCCTAGGATTTCTACGGAGTGCCTCTTTAAGTTTTTTGTTTGCTTTTGTACAGTGTGTATCAAACCAACCATTTTTAATCTTCTTCGTTTTTGTCGACTGCAAATTCTTTCACCTTCTTGCTTATCTCTAGGAAAGAGTTAATGATGTCTACTGGCTTTGCACTGTCATCCAGACAAGTCTCAAAGTCTTTCCACGCTTCTCTTATTAATATACCGAGGAAGTCCTCTGGGATAATCTTGTCCCAACGCAGTGAAAAGCCATTAGTTGTGGCAAGCTTTAAGTCTCCGCAGGAAGTCGTCACAGGGACTTTGTTATCTTTAATAAATACAGACTTTGTTATTTCAACCGATTGGGGATAATGGTCACTTAGTGGAATGGAGTGAGTTTTAAAATGAAAATGAAAAACTTCAGGGATCAAATTATTCGAACTTAAAACATAATCAATAATACTAGGATTGCTACAGCCATTAAAAGTACACTTAAAAGGTGCATATGGTACTGATATTTCATTACAGAAAGCTAGATCTAATGTATAAATTAATTCATTTATCTCATCACCATAACTATTGTGTGGGAAGTGAGTTTTACTTGAGCCATCTAAACTGTTCATGCCACATATTTTCTCATCCTGTGAGCGGCACAGTGCAATATTAAAATCTCCGCCCCATACAATCGATAACTTTTTTTTCTTAGTGTTGTTCAACTTATCCAAACACTCATATAAGTTATTTAAATGTAACACCATATCTCCATTATGGGAATTATTGTACAAATTCACCACCACCATCCTGACCGAGCCTGTCCCTTCACACATGATCACCTGATAATAAGGGTTAATTCGCCCAGTGACTGATTTAACGGGTGGCAGGCTATTAGAGGCGAAGATGCATAATCCACCTTTAGGTCTTCCATGAGTCACCGGGACAGCAGGGACAAAAAATGTTCTAAAGCCGTTTATGTGTACGGGTTCTGTCAACCAGGTCTCCTGCAGGCATATAAAATTATACCTGGTTACAAAGTCTAGCCACTCTTGATTGTTGATTTTATTCTTGAGCCCTGCCACATTCCAAAAATAATAGACCAATGCATTCATCTGATGAATGAGGTAACTCACCCTGTCTCCCTCCACCCAGGTGATTAGATACATTTGTCTCCAGCTGTCTCTGTTCCATTCCCTCTTGACCCGATGCTGGTAGTCAGTCTATATCCTCTAGATTTTCGAGTCCCAAAAATCTATTAGATGTTGGGACACTGTAAGGCTGATAGGGGGGAAATGTATGGATACTTCACGGGGTAGGCCGTTTTGTGGACACCCTTAAATTTGGTTGGTAAAAATAGCCCAAAGGTAGTGCAGATATCGAGTCTGAGGGAATGCGAAGTGGCCTAGTTCTGTTTAATACGGTCTCCACAGGTGTTGGTGTTTTAAAGGACAAAACTATGCAGTCCCCTGGTAGCTATTTCTGTGATCTACCCACCCATTTGATTCTTCTAGCCATTTTTAGGTCTGCGAACAGATGTTCAGTCAACCCTGATCTTACCCCCAGCCAGTTTAGGGACTTGTTTTTAAGAGAAGTCCAGGATTCCAGGTCCTTCTGATTTTGAGGAGGGACGTTTGATAGAACTATAACATAGGGGGTGGCAGCAGGTGGGAGATCTAGAAACTCTGTTGGGTGCGTAGACAAAGCATCTTTAGAAATCTGATTGTTATGCAATGGTGGCGGTCTATCTAAGTGTGTCCCTGTCTTCCTTGCAATACTTGGTTGAACCTGTGTAGTAGGGCATTGTGGGGTATATGCATGTGCGTTATTTAATTGCCTCTCTTGGTGGTTTTTGTTTACATTACTGTTGGTCATCTCATTCCTCATGGGCTCGTTTGTTGATCGGAAGTTCAATTTATCCAGACAAGTCGCACATTTGGCTTCAATCTCAGTTAGTCGGATGATGATGCTATCTATGCTACTTCTCATAAATAGCTCAAGGGATTTTACCGCTGCACCCAGTGTTTCCAGTTTCCCATTATTTAAATCACTGACCTTCTTAGATTGGTCTGGGACACCCATAGTGGCTTTTTTGGTGTTTTTGCATTGTGGCTTAGACCTTTTACTGCTAATAGACTCTTTATTTTGTGTATTAGTTATTGTACACATACGTTGCTTTTTCGTCCGTCTAACCGGAAGTGGCGAGTCGGATTTAGTAGTGTTGATTGTATCAGATATATTCTGGATACACCCATTTACTTCTTTCTCACTCTGTCTAACCATAGCACTATCTAGCGGTTGTACTATACCTGGGGATGTCAGATTCTGTTCTACACATACTAAGAGACTCTTCAACATTAGTGATCTGTTTTCTATTGCACCCATGGCACCTGTTATAAATTTCAATAGAGAGGTCTGTGTATGTGTCTGGGTCCGTTCCGGAGAGCTAGACTTTCCTTGGTCTGGTGGTAATTTCCTTTTCCCGATACTAGATTTTGATGACCCCTGTTGCAATCACGTATATATATATACAAAGCAGTAAGATTGTTTCACGATTACGTACAGATCATGCAGTTCATATGGAATCTATCACAGTTCTAAAACATAGTATTACACAGCGAAAATTATTTTTGTCCCTTTAGTTTTATTAAGGCTTCCTGCCGGACCTTGGTCAATCTTTGTGGCAGAAAAAACAATAGAACTGTTGTCTGTTAGTTTTAGGCCGTGGTCAGGCGCGGAACGAAAATAGGCTACTCTAGTTACACAGCCATCGGGGGATATGTTCAGCCCCAAAGCTATAATACCGTACCAGTACGGATCAACAATGATAGCTGTCAGGAGCGTGTAATCGGGGGTTCTCGTCAAGCTCTTCACCCTACTCTTGAATGTGCAACGTCAGTTCCCGGCTGGTTAACAACTGTATAATGTGGGGCAACATACAGAAGTAAAGATGAAATGATGTACCTGCAATCAGTTGTTTTAAAACGCCAGGTGTCTGCTATAGTTGGCCAACTTGAAGTCCATCTTCTCAGACCCTCTCATCCGGCCAGTAAGCACCTGTGTCTATGGTCATAGCTGCCAAGGTTTCAGATTGCTATGTGTGACATTTTCGTAATTTCAGTGTAATTATGAGTGACATTTCAACGAGTATGAGTGACACTTTCTCGCGAGCAAAACAAAGCAATGAAGATGAGGGAAACACATAAATATCAAGAATTAAACCCATTTGAGCAACGAGAAACTAAGAATATCTTAAATCTGCTGCCAAACACCAGAAACGGAAGGGCACTAACCTAGTGCCCAGTTTACTTATGCTCATGATGCAATAAAAGCAAATTAAATAAGGATTGGAGAAGGTACTAGTGACACTTATTACTCTGTAGCGAGCAGCACGTGGCTGGATAGACAATAAACCAATCAAACACTGCAGTAAGTGTGTTTAATTCTTATATCACCCTGACCAGCATAGCTGCCAAGTTTTCAGACTGCTTGCTTATGTGTGACATTTTGGTGGTTTCAGTGTGCGTATAAGTGGCATTCACTACCTAACGAGTGACACTTTCTTTGCAAGTAAATCTAAGCAGTAACTAGTATTTTTGTGCTTTTCTATGAATTTTCGATTATTATGCAAGGTAAAAACCCAGCTTCTGTAGTTAACAGTCAAGGCCAGACAAATGGAAACCTTGCAATACAAACAACTCATCAACGTGTCCCAGATGACAAGTACATGAAGATGTAACAAAGACAAGCATGTGCCCCTACATTTGCTGTACCTGAAATAGCCTTCTTGTACAATGCCCCTAAGTTACATAATTTAATCACTAGAAAAACCCAGAAGTTCCTACGACTTTCAAATAACTAAAGGGTTCTGCTGAAAACAAAACTGCCCACCCGACCTACCGGCTGAGAGGCGCAAGAGCGGATCTCAGCCGCTACTATTACTTAATAAAGATTAAAAACCATCTGAATTTTGTTAAAGCTCCTCAATCGATCCTAATGGCACATACAAAGTACCACTACCATCACCCTATCAACCATGCACCCAAAGCGCGCTGAGAAACCTCGCTGTGAGTAAAGCGCTATATAATGGACGAACACGAAGGGGCACCTAAGTACTCAACAATTCAAAAGTGGCTCAGGTCTATCATATGGAACGGGCTACATAAATACTAACAGTACTTTAAAAAAAATCCCCATTAACATCTGCTCCATGTGTTACCTCTTTAATAGGCCGACCAGCCTGTGACCTTGTGCAGATGTTTGAAATCCTGCCTGATCTGTCAGCGACAAGCTGCCCTCTTCTGTTTTAATTTTCCCACCTTTACTGCCCCTCCCTCGGACCCCACTTTCGCAATTATATGATGCTGCTTAGAACATCACTTCAGGGCCTCTCTGTCCCAGGTGGAGCCCGGCCCAATTCCAAACAGGATGTGAGGCCCCAACAACACTCTTCATTCTCACTGGTGCCTAGTGTTGGCAGCAGGGGCAGCAGAAAAACAAATTAAAAGAGATTGCCAGCCTTTGCCTACTTACTGAGCAGGGCCCCTCCCTGTCGGAATCAATCAGGAGAGCATCAGGATTCCAGGGCCTCTATCTGTCAAGGTGGGACCGAGTCCAACAGGAAGGATGTGCTAGGCCCCAACATGAAGAAGTTACAGACCGATGCAGGCATCTCGGCTGCCGAAGTGTCAGAGTCTCAGCTGACTCGCACCCTTTATTATTCTCACACGCTGACTGAGGCCGGCGCAGTATTCTAGTCACATACAACAACGTCGACTGCTAGTACTGTCAGAAACTAGCTTTTGAATTATCCCCGGATCTTTTGAGAAATAAACCGGAAAGATATTAAGGGGGCCAGAAACACACAGTTGTTCGGAACACGGCAGACGTTGTGAGTGAGCTACAGCAAGTTCTGTAACACGGCCGGGGCACCCACTGACTGCAGGCAGTTGCCCAAAGGAATTATTTGTATAATGTAAATAATTCAACACACACATACTCCGGTGGCTGCAATGCACCCCTCTCATTTACTCTACATATTATCAGGCAAGCGTTAAAAAGAACATTTGACACTCTGGTCTCACACTTACTTGCAAGGAGAGCACGGAATTCTGGTTACTCGCCAGAGTCTGGTCGCAACTTTTCACTCGACTCCATTGGGAATGGCAAACGTGCGCGCACCCACGGCGATCCCCATCAGACTCACTCAGGCTCACAGCAGTGGCAGCTCCGAGAGGGTCACTCATCATCGATTTAAATTTACCGCCGCGGGGCGGTGCGAGCAGCGCTATCACGCAGCCTACCCAACCTCTAAAACTTTTAATTGCGGAGCCAGTAATATGCAACCACACTGCTGAAGGCAGGCCCCGCCCCGGGTCTCGGTATGAGTCAGCGCGGCGCCGCCGGGCGGGAATTTGAAGCCAGGAGGACTAAAAGATACATTGTAGCACTAAGCTGGCAGCAGTGCACAAGATCATTAACCGTTTACTGAGCCTGCTGGCAAGTCTGCGGGGAGCAGCAGAGCCGGCGCACAGGTGTCACAGGTGCGGGCGCTTGCAGCCTGGCATAGCCAGTTCAGCGCTGGTATGGCAGAGTGAGAGTGGCATTAAAATGCGTGACAATGCATTTCAGTGCGGTGATGCGGAACACCACACTGAAATGCGTTAGTGTCACACCTGATGCGGGATACTTGGCAGGCATGTATGGTGTGTCTCGAGTTCCCTTAACAGACAACCAAGAGGGGTGGGCCTGCCCTGCCTCCTCCGGTCGCTGACGGGCGCAGACGGGCCCGCCCTTCGCCCGGGCGCGTCTCAGGCATGCCCGCGCTGCGGGAGTAACGGCGGGCTTAAGTGCGCCTCCTGGCGTGGTGGTGTCGTCACCCTGGTTGCGTTGGCTCACGGGAGATGCAGTCCCCCCGGGCTCTCCTACTCCTCCGAAAGTGCAAGGTACTGTGCAAAAGTTTACCGCGTCCCGGGGTAGTCCACCAGAGCACGCTGCTCTGAAATACTGATCTGAGAAAAGGTCTGTGACTAGATTTGGAGTGTTCACATGCAATTAAAAACCGTGCTGAAAAACAGACCGGCATAAAGGCAAGTCATTATTCGGGCTGGCGCTATGATCAGTGCTTAATTTTATGCAGTGGGTGCACTAATTTTTCCTCAACAGACTTTGATCCACAGGAAAAAAGAGAAAGAAAACGGGAGAAAGAGACCGAAAAACTGACAAAGCGAGAAAACAGGACTGAAAAATAAACTACAAGAGTGAGATGAGACAGGGAGAGTCATGAAGTGGATTTCACCATATGCAGCCTCGGTATTTGGCACCCCCGACTTGCCATAGCGCCAGCCACCGACCTCTTTGCAAAACTTTGGGCCCAAGCACTTATCCTTTTACAAATTAAATGCTGGCTATGGCTACTGAGTATTAAAGATGGCAGATATTTTTAGAATTTTATCCGATACTCCTGATGAGCCGAGGAGTATCTAAACTGTAACTGTTCCAAAATCCTCCCTCACAGGTCGCAGTTACATTCCTTTCTTTCTTAGACTTTGAGCACTGACCCAGACCTCAGATCTGACCAATAGAGTATATGAGTAGAGAAGAGCTTATTAAAGGTTTAATTAAAGTGAAGACTGCTTCCTCTGTTAGACTAGGTCTGACAATGTTGTGACCCCCACGACCTCAATTTTCAACATTCTTCTATGAATTAATGATTTGTAATTGATGGATCCGACTCCTCCATACAATTTGATTACAGCCTTTTGCTGAGCCCCACTGTGACCCCACCCCAGAGCCTTGGGAACCCTGGGCTAGAGTATGGCAAAGATTGCAAGTGTACAAAATACAAGTTGGGACAGTTCCATGATGTGCAGCAGCAGTAGTAGTATGTTTATTGAAGATTATTGGAGATTACATAAAATCAATACAATAAAACCCCAGCAATTTATTGAACTACCAAGCAAAAATAAGAACGTATTCTAAAAAAAATTACATTTACACCATTTGATGGCAGGTAACTGTTGTGGTCAGAGTAGTGTTTGATTCAATTTCGAAAAGTTCACGTGCTCTCTAGTTTGTAAAAGTGCATCATGATTTACTAGAGCAAATAAGGAATCTAATCACGATTTGAAAATGGGACTAGAATTCTGTGGGACCAAAGCATTTCACAACAGGAATTGGAGACCGTTGAAAGATGGCGATCTTTGGAATGGGTTTCTAGAAGTGCCTGCCAGCACTGCAAGTAGACGTATTTAACTACTCGCTAACAGGTGTAGACAGCAGCAGTAATGGCTCTAGGGTGATTTTACAAGGTGGACCCCAACAAATGATACAGCAGCTTACAATGGAGGAGGAGGCTGTAGCGCTACAGCGATAAGTAACGTGGAAATTCCAGACACAAGATACTTCAGTCTAAACCTACAACGGGCAACCCCAAAGAAAGCAGAATGGATAGTTCTAGTGGGAATGGCTTTTAGAATCGCTTAAAATATTGGCAAATGCATGTGGGGATGCAGGTAATGATATCCAGAAGAAAATTCCTGGCTCAACCCTCAAATCTTTACTACTGAAGATTACTGTGAGTGTGGTGAAGGGCATCTGTGAATTCCTTCAAAGTGAGCAGCCTTTGGTCGCAGGATGGCACAGATATGTATATTACACTCTAGAAACCGTTCAGTCGTGATAGCTCAGAAGTCATTCGTATTAATTCTCCAGGCGCACATGAATATTTTTTCACTGTAAGTACGCTACCTCTTTATTCTATGAAGTTGGCTGTGGAAATTAAGGCAGTAAATCAGAACAGCTCCACCAATCTAATGTTTGATTTTTGCAGCTAAAGGAACAGTGCGTAATTTACTTTACAAAAATGTGTTGAAGTAGGGATTGTGGTGAAGTGAGTGTAAGTTATGTAAGTAGGGTTCCCTCCATTGGTCCGCCTGTCCTTGTTGAGTGTTTACATTTGATTCCGTAGCTCTCAGAGTTGACAATGCAGGTTGGGCAAACAATTGTAGTGAATATATATATATATATATATATATCACCACACAATCCTTTTCAGGGGAAAGATGAAGTCGCACTCACAGAGGTGATTTTCCAAGCATTTATATATATCCATGTATATATTCATTTTAAGCAGCATTTTCTTTTTTATGATCTGTATTTTTCAATCGCATGACAGTGTACATAAAAAAAGGTGAAAGCTGGTGTTTGTCACCTACGTAATGTGAAATATTCCATACTGTAATTAGAGATGGTAGTCTTGTTTAAAGCCCTTTGATCTTGATTTCTTGATGCTAATTTCTCTCTGCCTTTAAGTGCTGAAGTATAGGAGGAGTGATGAAGAGGAATCCCTCAAGGACAAGCTCTCCAAATTGAATATCCATTCCATCAGTAAAAAGTCAAAGCGGGTGACAAGCCATCTGAAGATCTTGACTGGGGGAGACCCTCAGGTATGTATCAGGAATGGCTAGGTGGACAGTTTTACTGAGCACATTGCAAACATCTGCTCTGTTAGTTTTTCTTTTAATTGAATGAACATTATGAATTGATGGCAATGCATTTGTAGCTTTGAAGCCTAACATTATTATACAACTGGATCCATTTCTGGAAATATTCTGCCAAAAGCAGGCAGGCGTACAAAGGAAAAAGAATGTGAAAGATGTTATACTGAGGAAATTGGCAGAAAGGCAAGCAAGAAGTTTGTCCCAAAAGTTAAAGTGGCTCGAAATGCATCCCATTGCTCAATGATTTGGAAGGAGTATAGCATACTGGGAGGGACTGCCACGGTGTAGTATAATTCCATCTCAGAAATCCTCTGACTAGCTGAACTTCAGAAATTTCCCTTGGACATTCTTCTCAACGTTGGCAAAGGATGGCCATGTCAGATTTTTAGAATAACTTCTAACTTTGTAAATGGTTCCCATTTGCATTGACTGTATGTATATGTATCTTGTAGCTATCCAGACAATACAGCATAGCTTTTACCCTTGTGGAGCAACTTGGAATTTTCAAACCCCTTCTGTCATTTCTGGTCTTTTTTTGTTCTTAAATACAATCTAGGAAAGTCTTTCCAAGGTAATCAGGATCTTGTAATTGTCCTTGTGAACTGACACATTCGTACTATGGTTGGAGCAAAATGATCATTAGACATTTACCAAATTAGGGCAATCAATGACTGCTTTGACTCACAAGTGGAGAGTGGAAGGAGATCAACCTAAGCACACCCTCCTTACAAAACACATGTTTACACAACAAATGCCTAGGTCTTGAAGGAATACTTATAATAAGTGAGTCTACAAACTATGAGTTATGTTTCGCTGTTGCCTATTTGAGAACATTTATATAAAAGGTAGTCCGGTCCATGCATAAATAGGGCTCTTCACACCCATCTGCACTCTGCCTTAATTTGCATGATAGTAGTCATTGATTGTTTACACAACAAATACCTAGGTTTTGTTAATGAGAGAGAACTTGTAGTATCCTTTCAGATCTTACAGGTATCTAAAGATATTTGAAAAGATCCCCTCGCCCTCAACTTATCCTGGTGTGCTTCATCATTGGCGACCAATCCATACCAAGGTAGGTGAATACCACCTTGGCGGACTCAACCAGAAATGGGAGTTCCTCATAAGTTGATACTGGATGACAGCAGGGATCCAGTCGTGTAATAAATAAACCTTTTTTTAATCATATCTAGGATACCCACTGAATAAAAAGAATTACCTGAGGGTATCCTCGGAAATATTTTTACTTCGTTTGGGACTCCAGCCCATTAACCCCTTCTTTACTAAGTCCTACTAAATCTGTGATCATATGTTCTCTTTATCATTTAGCTCATTAAAAGACCCCCAAAGAAATGCTTTAAATGAGTCCCATTAATAAAAGGGTCCAGTGATCAACCATCAACTAGTAAATAACTGATATTAATTTATATTTCCCCCGTTTGTCTCATCCATAAGAATTGTTCTTTTTAGATTCAGTATTCTCACCATTTAACTGTAATACCATTTTTCAGAATCTAACATGACCTGAATGTTATCTGATAAGTGCCAGGCGTAATTACGCAATCTTTAACCTCTGCTTGCAGCCTGCAGATCATTTTGTTTTTAAACTGAATTTACGGCAGCTAATTTAAAAATACCTACATTTAAGTTCTCTAGTTGCATCCACCGTCAGCTGTCTCCTCTTCCGAGTTTGAAAACCAAATGTTAACTTCATTTCTTTTCTGAAAAGGATTGCTATGCCTCCCACATTACCCTTCATGCCAGCCATGAATGTTTGTGCATTATCAACCATAAGGTGGGTTTCCATTAAAAATAAGTCTCCAAAATGTTTCGACCAACCAAACATTGAACCACTCTTAAAAGAGATTATTTACTTGTTTACACTACAAGTGACCTGTAATCATCTTTCCTTAACCTAAAGATACTAACTTCCGACCAAAAATTAAAGCTAATAAAGTTTATTAAATGTATTAGAACACTGGAATGTTGGGAGCGCAATTGAAGACAATGGAATGGCTCAGGACTTATAATGGCTGCTATAAGTTTTCTGCTCCAACATTCCAGTGTTTGTCTTTGTTTCTCCCATTTTAATTCAGAACATTCCACCTTGAGTGGGTGGAATGTTCTAATAGCCTTATAGCCCTCCTGCCTTGAGCTATTCCTGTTGTTAAAGGCCCTCGGCTGCGGCTCAGGCCTATTACTTGTGTTCAGGGCCTTTTCACAACTGGTATAGCCCTCGGCAGCGGGCTATAGCCTATATTAAAAGGCATCTTTCTTTATACTGACTAACTAACCTTTCCCAGAATTACAATTATTCCTTACTCTCATGAAGAACTTTTCCTCTTTATCATCTAAGACGCTTTCATGTTCAGATCTGAGAAATGCTTTTAAAAACCCAACCCTACCCCATGACTCCGATCCTTCTTATACAATTATCCAGATCATTTTCTTCTGACTTGTGTATATCGTCTGTGACTGCATCTTTTCAAGGGTCAACCAACAATCCAATAAAAATTATTTTTGCCCTACGGACTGAAGAGCATTTGTTCCTCATGTTTTTATTTGTGACTTGAAACATCCTCTGAAGAATATTGCTCTAACTACTTTCCAAGCTGCCATTGAATATTGTCTTTCTTGGGACACTTCTAACTTGGGTAAGCAAGAAACGTTTGAGGGGACGACAAAGCACTTTTGATGGGCATATGAAGAAACCCTTTGGAAACGAATTAGTAAAGTTTCAGTGTTGTTTGTAGTGAGTTATTTAAACATTTATCTTCATTATCTCCTTTAGTCAGTTTACCCAGTGAAAGGAGGAGGGGAGAGAAGATTTCATTGATATTTTGTCATGCTAGGGCTATTTTTTCATGGATAATTTAATTTCCTAGATGCTCCAATTTATCTATTACCTGTTTCACTTCAATGTTCTCTGTTTTATCAATGTTGTTAAAAGAATGCTGCAAATATCACAGGAAGTGACATGTTACCTATGCTATGGAATTGCTAATTAGTTGACCTGAGTTATTGTACATGGGCTATTTAAGGTAGATGATATTAAAAAGCTGTACTTTTTATTTCACTGACCATGCTATTTGTTTACCTTCCTGGCTTTTATCAACATGCATGTCTAATCTTACATATTAATTCATATTGCCTTTATGCTTTCTCATTATTATTAGCCTTGAACTGGAATGTTTGTTTAATACTAAATGATATATGTTCATAGTATGTTGCAGTATTGTAAGAAAATGCCTCTTTTTGCATGGTCACCCCCAAGTTTTTCGATTGATGCTGCTGGTTTTTCAACTCTGAGTTAAGTGACCTCCGTGCAAGTGCCCTGGCCCTAAAATGTATGTCGAATTGGCTGTACCCAATTTGAAATGGCTAACTTACCTGTAAGTCCCTAGTAAATGGTAACCAGGGCGTGTAAGTTAGAGCAATACCCCAGGGCTTGCAGCACTGATTCTGCCACCCTGGAGGGTCATAAGTAAAACAAGTCTCCCCAGTCCGCCACTGCAGACTGGTAGAGCAGTCCTGCACTTCTTGGCCGACTTTGCCATTAAACGGAATGGCAAAGCCACTGCTTCCCCTGTACCTGTGTGCAAGTCACCTCTCTGGCAGGCCTACTGAGCCCTAAAGGCAAGGTGCAACATATGACACAGGCAGGACATGTACTTTACATGTCCTGACAGTAAAACAGGTGAAGCAACAGTTTTTACTGTGGAAACACTTGGCCACCCAATTGGCGAGTACAGGGTTGCATGCTGACCCCTCATTTGTGCTAACTTCTGAACGATACGACCTAAGTGGGCACTCCAAAGTATCAAAAAACACGATACATTAAGTTCAAGTTGTATCTCAAGTCATAATTAATGTAACTTGTCGCAGTCTGCAGCTTTAGCAAAACTGCCACTTTATTGCCTTTAAAACTCATGTGCCTTCCGGGGCACACACGGAACCTGCTCCCAGAGACCGCTTTCTGCCCTCCTGGAGAGACTTGCTAATGACTCTCAGGAAGGAAACAATGAGGGATTGCAGGCCATAGAAGTGTCACCTTCCTCCTGCAGGAAGCCACTTGGATGTTAGCCCCAAAAGGCAGTCTTCAATGGTGAAGCCTACTTTGAAGGGCAGAAGTGTAGCATCAGGCGAGGGCTGCCCTATTGTTGAGGTAAAAGCAAAGAGAACACATGAAGGACGGAATGCTGCAGCTCGCAGGAAGCATCCATACTACTGGCGACACTTCATGAATCCTTACTTGTCTCGCTACCTAAGCCAGACAGGAATACAAAACTAATAGGCTCGTATCGTCTGTTAGCATTATTGAATAGGGACTACAAGATACTAGCCAAAATACTAGCAAGCCGGCTGGCCCTAATAGTGCCGCACCTAGTGCATGCGGATCAAAATGGGTACATTCCCGCACGTTGTACGTCACTGAACCTAAGGCACTTCTTCAGAGTAGCTCACTACTCAAGGGAGTACTGGACGCACTCGGGCTGCCTAGTGCTCGACCTGGAGAAAGCGTTTGATGTGCTGGAATGGGATTTTCTATTTGCGGCGTTAAGCAATTATGACCTGGGTGCCAACTTCCTAAGTCTGGTGAAACTGCTATATACTCAGCCTACTGCCAGAGTCAAGACCGGCCCATATATATCTCAGTCAATCCCAATCTAGCGCGGCACACGGCAGGGCTGCCTGTTCTCCCCGCTATTGTTTTCACTGGCCATTGAGCTGCTGGCCGAGTCTCTGCATAAGACAAAAGAAGACTGGGGCATCCCCTTGGGAGACGGCATACAAGCGGTCTCCCTATATGCGAATGACCTGTTAATATATCTCCAGGATATTAGGCAGCCATGCGAAACGATAGTGCTGTCAGAGTTCGCCTCCCTATCAGGGCTTAGAGTAAACTGGGAAAAGTCATGCCTGTACTCCTTCGCGGAGTCAACTCCTGACTCGAGGATGTTGCTCAACAACACACTGGCAGCAGGCAACATTTTGATACCTGGGGCTTCGAATCTACCGAGAGCCGAAGGACCTTTTGGAGGGAAACCTCATAGGCGCTATGTCAGCAGTCAGGTCGCAGATGACATTCTGGCGCACCCTTCAACGGACCATCATAGGCCGAATTGCCCTCCTGAAAATGGTGGTGCTCCCAAGGCTAGTCTACCACTTCACCAACTTACCCCTATATGTTAAGCCAGCGCTTTTCCGTATGTTCGAACGTGACATGCGGCAATTCATATGGCAGGGCACACGTAGTAGGGTAGCACTGGCCAAACTATACCTACCAACTAACCGAGGAGGGCTAGCAGTGCCCAACATGGAGCATTACTATTTGGCGGCGCAGCTGCAGTGCGTGGCCCGGTGATCTCCACCTCGAAGACACCGCTACGTGGCAAACAGGCTACACCCGTCCTCAGATCATAACACGATTTCACCCTGGAAGGGCAGCACCTACCCAGCTGTTGGCGAGAGTGGCCTATACATGTTTCTGTCATAGCCTCTGAATCACAAAAGCTGTCACCCTGTTCGCGCCCTCCCTACCTCTGCTTGGTATGCCTAGACAGCGTCAAGCAATCACTGTGACAGAGCACCGCTCGTGGGAAGAGGCGGGAATCCAAACCCTTGGGGACTCATACCACGATAAGCAGTTGTTGCCGGTTGAAGACTACAGCCTGCCGTGCGGTCAATTCATACTTCACGCTGAGCTGACGCGGACGCTGCAGGCATTATGGGGCGACATAACGCAAGAGCCAATGACGCACTTGACAATTCAATACCTGCATGTACTGGGCGCGGGGCGACACCTCACCAGATGGATAGCAGAATCACTACACACACACGCAGCACTCCCGCAGGTATCACTTAGAGCCCACTGGGACACAGATCTACAGCGGTCAAGTACGGAACGGGAATGGGAGGCTATTCTAGAAGGGCCCACGCATATTCCTCGGAATGCCAGATTCCGTCTCATTCAATATTTCATAACACATAGAGCTTACATGACACCAGCTAAGATTAATCAATACTTCAGCCGTGATGACGCTCAGTGCCCCAGATGCGGGCTAGTGGGAGGTGATCTTCTACATATGCTATGGGCCTTTACTGCATTAGTCCCTTATTGGGAAACACTCACAAAGCTCTTAGCCCCGTGTAGTGGTCACATGATAGAGTGGACCTGGGAGGTATGTCTTTTGGGTCTCTACCAGAGGCCTAGAAAATATAAAGTAACAACCCGTTTCATAGACCTAGGACTCATCGTAGCCAAGCGATTAAGTACCAAGCACTTGAAGTCCCTTGAACCCCCAGCTACGAAGGCCTGGTTCCAATCCTTAACATGCTGGGCCCAAGCGGAAAGCATGGCACTCCGTCGCGAAGACACTATAGGATTGCGTGCATTGCCGTTGGCAGCAGCATGGGATGCGATACTAACAGACTACCGCAGCTCCTGGCAGGAGAATTCGGGAGCACAGGAGACCCTCTCAGGGGCAGATGAGATGCATGAGCAAACCAATGGTACAGAGTGACTTAGGCATCATGAAAAGGCTGTTTCAGCTCGGGAAATCTGCAAGGCCCCAAACACTGTGCACCTCATAAACATGTCCAAGGTAAAACATGATTATTCAAACAATAATGGTTGGCGTCATACAATCTTAGTGTGTGATTAAGGTGCAGTTACGGGAAAGGGGTGTGTCGGGGAGGGTGGCGTTACGTTGCAATGGACATATGCTGTTCCCATATTATGTTTCATTTGTCAGTGTTACTACCCTGTTATACTTGGCACTCCAAAATGCTCTGTGTACACAAAAAGCTACCTGTGTAATGCTTATATAATAATATCCGCTTTGTGAATCCTCTTCTAAATGTCAACATACGTTTGATTATCAATGGTGCCTGTCTAAATGCCTGAAAAATTTAAAGTTCAATAAACAAATTTAAACAAAAAAAAATGAAGGACCGAATGCTGAACAAATCAAACATTCAGCCCAGTCACAGATCTGGGTTTAAACCCATAATTCTTTTGCGCATCACGCCACCCCAGTTTGGACACAGCCATATGCAAATCAGGCTTGACCCTGCTCCCCATAGGAACAGTCCAGCCCGAACTGCCAGGCCGGGTCCTTCCTGGACCAGAAACAAGCATCCTGAGACCGGTTTTGGGGTATCACCCTTCATCAGCCATGCTAGCTTACATCCAGTGGCACAGTGAGCACAGGACCCACGTCTGGGCACACCCTTCCCACTTCTTTTTGATGCTGTTTAAATGCTTAACACTTGTTCCTCTGTGTAAACTTGCTGCTCAGTGCCACAGCTACTGAGGCTTAAGCTGAGGGTAAACTGTGGGGCTATTCAGCCACATATTGTGCTCACAATGGCGGGTCCTTTAACTCTTCATTTTAGTATGGAACACATGCTGTCAAGGGACATGGATGCTTTATAGTGCTTTTATTTTCTTACATTTGCTATCTGTGCCAGTAATTGTTTTTAATATATATATACAAACCTGTATTTTAGGTAAAGGACAAAACATTTGACAAAGAAGAAAAAATGTTTAGAAGCTTGGAAAAGGCTGTGAGACTTTGCGTGAAGAATATTTCCTATACCATTCAACATATGAAGGTGGGTACATACATATATTTTTAAAGTATGACTGGAGACTTTCTGTCAGAAATGGGAGTTCAGCCTAATATCAGTTAATATACCAGTGCTGAAATGTGCTTTAACATTTAGGCGTGATGATATAGTTTTGTTATTCTTGCTGTGATTGTAGGTAGTCGGGGTGATGGACCAGATCTCTTCTCTCACTTGTTGGAGTAACCATGTATCAGGTCTTCAATGTTTCAGTGATGGTACAGTTTGACATAATTCAGAATATCACATCATTGCAGGGAGTGGAGATTGGCAGTACCCAAGCGCTCCACTTGTGCACACAGATGCATTTGTATTACAGAAAGTGTTCAAACGGTGGTGTGATCTAATTAACCCTTAGCTTGTCCTCTGCCAGTGAGGGAATACTCTTAGGCCCAGTGCCTGCTTGCATTATAGGAGCATGTGCTACACAAACCTGGTCACAGAGGGTGGACCGAATACCTGCAACACATTGTTGTGAGTGACCACCTCCGTGAATGGGTATGTGACTTTGAGGTGGCGCTTGAAATCTACCCATAAGGGTTCAGTCATAGACTTCATGGTAAAAGGATCTTGGAACTCTTTAAAGTCAGCTTGAGGTGTACAAGTGTAAACTCTGCAGACCAAGCAACACAGATGTTATTTTCTCATGCACAACTAGCACAAGCCCTTTGAGATGAACCTGTGGGCCTCCGCAAGGATGCTTGCGTTCCAGTAATGTACTCACACTTGTGGAGGCTAGCATTTCATCTACCCTAAAAAGATTGGGGAGGCCTGCGGCAAACCTTCACAGCGTGTCCTGTGGTGAACGCTCTGCCATGTAGGTGAATCCAATGACCACTTATGTGCAGCAAATTGCTATGTTGTTGTAATGGGGGTATCTGGTGTGTGCATGTACACGCAGGCACCAACAACTCATATATGTGATGCATGCCCTATGTTTGTAGCAAATAACTCCATCCTCTTAAACTATTCTACTGAAGACTGTAGCACTCCTATTCGGGAGAGCATAAATCTTATATAAGTCTTAAACCTGTGCAAAGATAGACTCCTATACACTACAATCCAGATTTTACATCTGCCCTCCTGGGAGACCATCTTATAAAGGGAAAGGGAGGAGATTGAAGATTTCTGGTGGACTTGTTCCATTAATTGAAAATGAATTCCTCTGGCACTTGTAAAAAAAAAAAAAAAAAAAACAAGACTTTACCGTAGATGAGTCCGAAAGATTTCATCATCTCTCGGGTGCAAGGGACTTGACCCTATTTAAAAAAAAAAAAAAAAAGTTGTGCAAGACGGGAAATGGCCAAGGGCCTTATTATCAATTTATATACAACCTTAAATCCTCTTACCAACCAACCTACCGAATCGCCACATTTGAAAAAGTGGGAGCAGGTACTGGGACAGTCTGTAGATCAGTGCTTAATTTGAGCCTGTGGTTTCCGGTGCCCGGCACCGGCACTCAATCGTCAACATCGGCGCTTATAGCGCCAACTCGACCCAAAGGTATTGGAGCACTTTTCATGAGCACGAGTTAAGGACACATTCATTTTTTGTAGGCTCTGGGGAGATTAAGTGATTTGTCCAGAATCACAGGATGTTGAGCCTATTCCGAGACGAGAACCTGGTTCCCCAGCTTCACAGTCAGAAGCTCTGGCCGTTTTGCCACATCCTACTTGTAGGATTTCATGGTAAGTAGTTAGTTCTGTTATAGGCGGCAGTAATAGGAGCAATGGGCTGGTGCAATCTGCCTCCGAGGACAGCCCTGGCACTTATTTTTTCACAAATTAACCACTGCTGTAGATCTAGAAAAGTGGTAGGTGTTGTGGTCAGGTATTACAAAACCTACATGGGGTGTACATAAAGGTGAATCTCTGTATAAAGTCATGTATAACTGGTATATAGCCCCAAGAAAATTTAGGATGATGTTTCTGAATTCAGATGGGAGATGCTGGATGCAGGGTAGGACAACAGGAGGCAGATTGTGTATACTGTTGGGCCTACCAAACACTACAAATGCTCTGGAATGAAATGTTGAGTCATATCAGTGAAACTTTGGGCTACCAGATTCCAGCTGAGGCTCAAGTAACAATACTCCAAGTAACCATGTAAGGTGTGGGGCCAAGTGAACTGGAGGTGACTGGTCCTATATTGAGCATGTACTGATAAGCAATACAACAGCTGTGGGTAGTTGAATGAATGCCTCACCAGCTGCACCAAACGATTGGTACAAACAATTGTGGTTCTGAACAGCTGCGAAGTTGCTCACATATGTTATTAAAGGTGAAAATGAGAGGTTCCACACTGTCTGGAAGCCGCACGCGGACTATCGGAAATGCACCTCACCAACATTGTGCTCAGAAATCTCTGGGCAATGAATGTACCCTGGGACCCTTAAGGTGAAGTGAAAGATTTTTGTTTCATGCTCGAATTGGTATCAAGATTAATTATAATCAAATAGGCTTTGGTTGTTGACAGAAAATAGTTTTAATAATGTGAGGGATCAGGACGCCCTACTCAGCCTGGGGTGAGTCTTGGGGAGAACAACTGAGGAATTGTTGATGTTTTAACTGTGGTGCAATGCTTTACCATGTTTTTGATTTTGAAATTTAATAAACATCTGTTGTGGGAAAACAAATGTCCAAAGTGACTTTCTCCAAAGTTGTTTCAAAATTTTATATTTTCACACAGTCGTGGGTTACTTTTATTTTTCTAGGATGCCATGCCACTGTCTGCTCAAAATATATGTGAACTTCAAGGTCTAATTCAGAATAAAGATGGTGAGAAGAATGGTGCGCCCATCACAGCCAATACTTCTGGACATGCTTATGAAGATTTTGTAAGTGTATTTTGAATTGAACTAAGGAAACATCAAAGTGAGAAAGAAGCTAACGAGTGCTAACCGTATTTTATTGTCTATGAATCATATTTTGTCGTCTTTTCATTTTCTAATGCATAGATGTAGAAATAACTTACATCGAAAGATATTCCAAAGAGGTTGCATAAATCTATTTCAATGTACTTGATTATATAACACTTTCGACCCATACTCTGAAAATGAAAAAGTATTTGATCTTTTAGATACATTGTATGACATTGATAATCAACATGATATTAAAATCATTGTTTTGATAGTGAGTCTGGATGGAAGCTTTTGTAAGGCAATTACTGTCATTGATTCTAACATGTTCACAGTGGCATTAGTCACCTGTGCATTAAATGTGCTTTTCAATCTGAATTCGTCGGATGAAGCCATTGATGGTGGTATGTGAAGGAAAAAAAGTTTCTCATGTTAATTTGCGCATAAATTTGAATGCATCAGTCTTTGACTTGGACAATGGAGTTGTGTGAATAAATGACAAACCTTTCTGTAACACTGCATTCGCTTTAGTCTATGAATAATCCTTTACATTTACTGCTGAATTCTCCAGGTTACTCGTCTCTGGTAATTTTCTAACTGCTCCTGGTTATCCTTTTCAGTCTGGATTCAGGTAAAAAAAATTAAAAAAAGTTTGTGCAAATGTAGATGGAATTTCAGAGGTGATATTCTTTTCCTTCAAACCCCATTCTATTCCACATATCAAATATGGAGGCGAAAGACGACCCTACAGTGTCTTTAGCCTTATTATTCAATCTACTGTTGGACTGACCCGATTTGATTACGCTTGTGTTTTTTCATAGCAAATCTCTGAATAGGAGATTATGCTTATGAAGTCTATTTAGGTGTGTGGTCAACAACCCTATATATCAATTTCCATTCAGAGCTGTAAATATATGCAAAGTTCTCATCCTAATTGCAGTCTGCTTCTTTCTCGGGAACCAATGTTACTGGCCTGATTGACAGCTAGGAAGCGGGTGATCCTTAATAGCTTCTTTACTTTCTAGATGCTACTAAATAGGATGCCTTTTGAGTGGTTGATCATTGAGTAGGGTCCCATTCTAATGTCTCATCATTTGGTTGACGATCCTCTTCCGTGGTTAATTTGTAGGTTGAAGCCTACCAGACAGTACAGCTGTATGGTTTGCTATAGACATCTTGGGGACATTCAGAAAGCTGACCTAGGAATGCATTCCGCCTGTTGCTTACCATTGGCTTTGTGGTTTGTAACTCATGTTCTGGCTTTCTATTTGCTGGCTTTATTTATTGTAGGCTGTCCATCTTGAGTTTGTCCCTCTCTTTGCCCAAACCTTGTTCACTGTATTCTTCCATGAACACGCTTTCTGTAAACAGGCCTTTAAATCTTGTTCTTATCTTGTCACGTTTGCTGTGCATTTCAAATACAGAGATCAAATATCAAGCTGACTTCCGAGGGAGCTTGGGGTTTACTTTTCTTTCTCGGACTTCAAAGTGAGAGAATTTATGTGACAATCCTGCTGAGTACCCATGTAAGTGGAAAGGGTGTAGGATTTTTTTTTCTAGCACACAACAAAAAGAAAATGAACTGTGCTGATGGTTCAGAATATATCAGAATTAGTACAAATGAAGCAACTTTTTTTTCAATAATTAAGTGTGGTGGAAACAAATATTTGAATACGATCAAAACACATTAATACACTAGGTGATGACATTTGCACGCATTATTCTTTGTGTGCAGTAAAACTGTATTTCAGTGCCAATGTAATGGTCATTTCAACTGAAAATGTGTTGTCTGTAATGGCCGCACACTGCCACACCATGCATACTCCACACTACGCCACTCCACTTCACTCTATGCCCTTCCACTACATGCCACGCCACTTCATTCTGCGACACTCCACTCCACTCTGACATGTCACTCCACTCTACAGCCCTCCACTCTAAGACACTCAGTGACATCCCACTTGACTCCACGCCACTCCAATCTATGCCACTCACTCCACGACACAACATGCCATACCACGCCCCTCCACACCACTTGCTCCACTCTACCCTCCTCCACTCCACTCCAATATACCCCAATATACCCCTCTCCACCACAATCTTCCCCAATCTACTCCATTGCAATCTACCCCACTCCACTATAGTCCACTCCAATCTACTCACCCCAATTTACCCCACTTCAATCTGCCCAACTCCACTCCAATCTACCCAACTCCACTCCAATCTAACTCCACTCCAATCTACCCCACTCCAATCCACCCAATCTACCTCACTCCACTCTACCCCAATCTACCACACTTCATTCCAATCTACCCCACTCCACTTCAATCTAATCTACCACATGCCACTCAAATTTACCCCACTTCAATCTAACCCAATCCACCCCACTCCAATCTATCCCACCCCAAACTACCCTACTCCAACCTAACCCACTCCAAACTACCCCCACTCCAAACTACCCCCACTCCATTATACACTATTATAATCCACCCAATCTGCTCCACTCCAAACTATCCGAGTCCACTCTACTCCACTCTACCCGAATCCACCCCATTCTTCCCTAATCTACCCCACTCCATTCAAATCTACCCCATATATCCCATTCCACACTACCCCAATATAGCCCACTCCAATATAGCCCAATCTACCCCACTCCACTCTACCCCACTCTAATTTACCCCACTCCAGTCTACCCCACTCACCCCAATCTACTCCACCTCAATCTACCCCAATTCAATCTACAGCACTCCAATCTACCACATATTTTATCTGCCTCACTCCAATTTACCACAATCTACCCCACTCCAATCTACCCCAATCCACCCTACTCCATTCTACCCCACTCTAAACCGCATTCCACTCTATGCCAACCTACCACACTCATCTCTACCCCAATCGACCCCATTCCACTCTAACCCAATCTACCGTACTCCAATCTACCCCTGCCCATGCCACACCACTAACTTTTAGCCATGCTGAACAATAGCCACAATGATGTACAGCATGGCTAAAACACCTTGCCAAAGCCAATAGCTCTCACTTAGGCTAGACCTATTGTCTTTGCCAATGCTTGTTCCATATATGGAGTTAATTACTCCGGGTACAGACATTCACACTCAAGCTTTGCCTATTGTTTTACTCAGAGTGCCAAGGCCATGAATTGACGTAAAAAACTAAAGACTGGTGTTTGCCAGGCGAATTTATGTTAGAATTATCAGTGAGCCTGTCTTTATATGGAGAACGCAAACTTAGGCCCAGTGCTGCATTATTAGTACGACAGTAAGCAGCCACCCCAGTATTCCACAACAAGGAGGGCTAGATTGCAATTGAAGGCCTCACATTTGTCCCAGTTGATAGTGGAAGGGTCAATCGCCGAAAACCAGGGGCGGTGCGTCCATTGGGGCGTTGGGGCGTTGCCCCCCCGCCCGCAGCTGCTCCTCGGCGTCTCTGAACTTAAGTAAACTCTCAGTTTACTTAAGTTCAGAGACGCCGAGGAGAACTGATTAATCATGTCAGTCAGCATGACGTCGGACCGCCCACCCCCTTCAGAGTCTGAAGGGGGTGGGCGATCCGGTGTCATGTTGACTGACATGATTGTCAGACCAGGGGCAGCAGCACAAGTGCGCATGAGTGGGGAAGGTCAGCGAATTTTTTGCCCGTGCCCAGTCATGCGCACTGGTGTCTGCTGTGGCTGGCGCATGCCCATTAGGAGAGCGAGGGTTGAGCAAAGGCTCAAACCTCGCTCTCCTAATGGGCAGGCGGGCGGAGAGTAACCATGCCCTCAGTCAATCCTGGCACTGCCAGCAGCGCCAGGATTGGCTGACAGGGGTTTGCCACTTGCCAGAAGTGATGCGGCTGTTCCTAGGCGCCAGAACGGACCCGAGGCGGCGCGTTCTGCGGAGAGGATTTAGTTAAAAATGCACGTGCAGTCTGTACATTCGAATGGATGCAAGCACGTCTGATCTGGTGCCTCGTTCTCGGTAATGGTAAGTGATTGCAAACTAATGCTGTGTTCTGTATATTGTGCCGAGACCCCTCATCACTCTAACCTCCCCCACTGACACCCCAGGCCCTTGCTGAAGATTGCTGGCTCCATTAGAAGTGGAGCTGCGGCATTTGCTCCCTTGTGAAATGGATCCAAATATCCGAGTCAGGCCCGATACGAGAGATATGTGCTTTCTGTGTAACATGTGCTTACAGTGGCCAGTTCTCTGATGTATGGCATTAAAACTGGCCCTGTGTACATGCCCCTGAGTTAACAGTGATGCCAAAAACATCGATTGACTTGCAAACAATGAATGTTAAAAAAGTAGAGGGAATACATTTCAGCGATTTAGTTCCTCTCTTATCTTACATGCTTTACTTAATCTTGCATTCCCACGAATTAGCTATTTTATAATTTTGTTGTTTATCTGTATTTTTTTCTGTGTATGCTTTGAAGCTTGAGCCATGCCAGGTGTTGATGAGGGGCTTTGATTGAGCGCTCAGGCGCTAAGGCTGAAGCCAAACAAAGTGCCGGTCACTGGGTTGGCCTCTCTGGAGAACACACAGAAGGAACAATGTTTGTGTATTCGATTTGCAACTGAAATTCTGTGGTGTGTGTGTGTGTGTGAAGGGGGTACACTGATGTCAAAATATTTGCAAGGCAAAAGTAAGAGAAATTAAAGTGCTTAAATTTGAGGGAGTGCAGTGCATCTTGGGGGGGTGAAGTGACAGATGCAAGGAAGGACATTCGGGGAAGAGTGTAAAGAGGATGTTGAAGAGGAAAGAGAGATGGTTGAAGAAGTGCAGATGGACAAGATATGCAGAGAAAAAGAGGATACATATCTAACATAAAGCACACATAACTGAAGTCCAAAACTCCTTCCACAGGCCTCAATGCTATTTAATTCACAGACTCACTATTTCAGAATTTAAACATTTTCAATGTTAATTATTTATAAGAAATCATTGTTGTTACTCATTTATGTTAAACGGCTAACACCCAGTGACAAAGCCAATCATACTGACAGGCTTTAGGCGTGTGTCAGTTGCTGTGCCATTTATCTGGATAAAATTACTTCTCAGCGAGAAACCAAAATACAGGTCTGATGGCACACTATGGGAATCACAGAAATGTATTTGGCATGTTCCTTTATAGGGAGCACCCAATTTTTTCATCTCACTTAAAGACCTGTCTGCACATATTTCTATATGACTGGTTACAGCCAGCAGCTGTGGGTGCTTCCCGAAGTCTGGTTAGAGCATATTTTTCCAAAGTTAATGCTGCATGCAGTGCAAGACACTGGGCAAGCATACATTTTAAAGGGCTAAGGTTGTCATGCAGAACAATTTACATATTCCAGTAACTGTTGAACAAATTAATGCAAGAAGATACGGGGCAGTTTTTAATGTGTTTAATATTTCAAGACTATACGTTCCCACTGCTTAATAAGCCTTGCTTTATCGCTGCATTCATTTGCTTTAAAATGCACCATTTGTCAATCTTTTTAAAATTTCTTTCTCAGGAGAGGGACTCTCCCTAGACCCCAGGTTTGTCCATTGAACTTGTTCACATCGCTAACTAGTGTTTTCTATTGGAAAGGGTAGAGCCAAAGCAGTCTTGCTTAGTACCCTAGCCCTCTTCAGAAGTCAGACTTGCTTGGCAACCCAGAAATTCTCTGAAATAATGTATGAGTTTTCTTTTATGAATGCCTAGAAGAACTGAATTTTTAGTCCATTTATCACAGAAATAGTGCTGAAAATCACACCAAAAAGATGCCAATTCTTAAAAAATTTCTTCGCGGGGGGAGAACCCCCCCGCACCCTCCTGATTGCCGTCGTGCTTGCTCGATGCGCTCGCTCGCATACGTTGATTCGTTCTGCATACGCCTCACCAGTTTCAAATTCCACCAGCCGCCACTGCCGAAAACCCTTGTACCAGAGCTGTGCAGACCCCACAGTGTACTGTTTGGAGCTAGAAAGAAAACACGAAGACGTGTCAGTATATTACTCTCTTAAAGATATTTAACAGGAGACTTGGTATTTATAATTATTATTTGGCCAAGCAGCATTGGAGTGTATCTTAAAGTAGGGATCTTGGTGTTCTCGGCCTGAAAAGGTCCCTGTGGTTGAAGCACTTGGAGTAGGAGGCAGACTGTGTGCTTTGAGGAGCCCACTTAGAGTGTCTGGTGACTGACAAAAGTTCTCTCATCGACTCGTGTGGATTGGAAAATATTCATATTCCATGTGCCTGTATTCCATGCACAATATGAGAAGGGCAGTGAAAGGGTGAAGAGATCAATACCAGTACGAATCAGAATCGGGTCTAAATTTGGAATGTCAGTAGCTGAAGCAATCGAAATTCTGTTTGAAAATTCAAAAAGTGAAATTATGTATTGAGGTATTGGAAACACAGGAGGTAAATAACTCTGTCGGATTAGACTATATTGTTTGAGTTTAAAACGATAATGCAACTCCTAGTGAGCCGAATTTCATAAGGAATTATATTCAAGAAACATATATGATGACAGCATCTTACCATTTTGCAGTGATGACAGGCATCCTTTTTTAGTTTCTGTGCCTTTGAAACCAATGTGTACATGTTCTATTTCAATGAGTTCGTCAAGCATTAAGCTTTCCAGAGCAATTGCGCACATGACAACCATATCATCCTATATGGAAGAAGGAGTGTAAACTATAGATATTTCTGTGCATTGCTGTGTCTTTGAAAGTTTGATCCATGGCATTGTTTATTGCTTTGGCATTTGGGTATCTGTTGATCTGGTATTAGGTGATCCTGAGCAGCAGTACTAGTGTGTTCTTCTAATGAATGAGCTTTATTTACTTGTGTGAAAGGCCTTGGATTAAGCTGCTACCCTCATTCCTAAGGTTAGCACAAAATGGCTTCCTGGGCAACTATATATTAGCAGTTGATTTTGTCTGCAAAAGTTTAGGATTAGTAAGATTACTGGAGCTTTGCACTCTCCCAAGTAGTGCTGAGCGAAAGTAGGAAGAGGCTCATGAGAATTGTAAGTAGATATTTTAATATATTGTTTCTTTGGGCCATATCACTTTATTGACTCTTAGAGCATTTATGGTGCTCGAGCCTGGATTTCTGCTAGTTGAGAGTATGGTTTCACTTGGAGGACCGCCTTTCCTCTGAGGATTCCAGTTCTTTATCTTCATTAGCGCCTACCACTGGAGTTCAACTGGCCAAGAAGGGTGGCGGTGAAATTTGTAGTGGTGCTGATGTGACATTCTTAATATTCAGCACGTGTCTGTGGGTGCAGCATACACTTAAGAAGGCAGTGAGCATCTAGAGCACTTCAGTTGGGCTGCTGACTTGTTCTACGTGCCCTGCCTATCTCTAGAACGCTCTGCATATTCTGACATATGTTCTCAACATAGTGATGTGTTTGAAATAGAAACATCATGATGCTGATCGTTCTTCCTCGCACATCCCTCGATTGCAACTTGTGACATTCTACATGTGCTGATTCTTATGCACTGGGCACAGTGGCAAGTGTGAATGTGATGTATGTATCACTACACTTAGGTGGATATTGTGGGGGCATGGATTTGCACAGGTCCTGAAGGGAATTTCTTCAGTCAGTAATTTATAATCTACAATACGGAGAGGCGAAGTCTACTTTCTAACTCCTTGTAGCTTGAAGAGTTGTGGTAAAGGTTTTTGTTAAGAGCTAGAGGTTATAACAAGCATAAATGAAGTACCATGTTGGGTACTAATAACGTCAGATTGGGGGCTGATGGATGCTTGGTAGCATACCGGGTACCAAGTTGTCAGTCAGTCAAAATCACTTAATTCGGTTAATTTAAAACCATAAAAGTATACTACATAAAATCTGAAAGAACCATTTAAAACACATTCATATTTCTTTAGGAACATGATCTTGTATACCAAAGACATCAAGATAAAAATCATTTAATATCATTACAAAGGGTTTAGTGTTTACATAATTCTTTTAAAACAATCTTATGCACCAGAGCTCCAAGATAAAATCATTTTTTCTGTATAAGAACCAAATCGAAACCACGTCACAAAAACCTTTTTTTTCTTTCCCTAACTGCTGCAACAAAAAAACTGGCAAAATTAAAACATTCCCATGGGTTATTCAGCATCTGTAAATATATTAGTGCAGGCCTAACCTGCATAAAGCCTTTATTTTTCAGTATAGGTATTAAAAAGCGTTTGCGAAAATGATGATAACAGTCGCAAAACATTATAAAGTGCAGAGTGTCTTGAATAGAAAAATTATCACAAGAGCAAGGGCCCAAATCTTTCATCTTGCACCACCCATGGATTCTGCCAAAACAAAGTGCAAAAGGTCAAATCTAAATCTTGTTGAAAGTTAGTGGTGGTAAGGCTTTGTTATTTCATGTAGGTACAGTTCTATTGCTGGAGATATTTTCAATAGTATATGGGCTCGTACTGTGGGTTTCAGGAGCTCTATAGCCTCTCTCACTCTTGCATTACACACACGAGATGTTTTTCACCCACAACAGATCCTCTCTCACCAGCTTGTCGGGGTAGTCAAATAAGGCGGGCCGCCCTAATTTTACTTTTAAGCTCTTGATGTACCCTAGCCAGTGGATGCTACTTGCTTAATCTAGAGATAAACAATCCCGTGCAATCTTGCGATTCAGTTCCAATTCTTGATTGGTCCAGATCATGATCCACCGCAGAAGAGGAGCCGTACAAATCAAATCTGATACAAAACCAACACCCAGTTCCTGATGTATATTATAAGAGGATGTTGATTGCTGAACCGAAAGTAGATTTCTGAAGAACTTATTCTCCACTATTTGGATTTCTTTAGCCTACTTGTATCCCCAGATATCTGACCCATAACTAGCAATAGCGATACACTTGGCTCTATATATATTTAGCATGGCTTGGATAGGTTTGGCCCCCAGTCTGCGTGCAAAATCAAGGACCGCTAATGTCGCTCTCACCATAGCATTTCTTTTTGCATTTTTTTGCGGTACCCATGTGCCCCTTTCATCGAACAATACCCCTAAATAGGAAAAAGGGGTCACCCTTGTTATTTCATTTCCTTCGCAAAAATGGGTTTTTGGTCATTTTGGTCTTGGGCCCATAATCATTGTGTGCGATTTAGATAAATTGACAGATGAGTCTAATGATCTCATGAAATCAGAAAAGGAATCTAGGAGGAATCCCAATTGCTGTCTGTGCTAGTAATACAGCGTCATCCGCATATAGGAGCGTGGGGATTTGCCAACTCCCCGAACAGGGGATATCTTTACAGGCCATGCACAGGGACAAGTCTAGAGTGTTAATGTATAACGTAAACAATAGGGGAGCTAAGATACATCCCTGTCTAACTCCTCTTGTTATACAAATATACTGTGTGTGATTGCCCCTTTGATCATATCTCACCATGGCCGAAAGGTCCCTATGCAGGTCGGACAGGAAGTTAACAATGTTCCGGTCCATTTCTATGTTAGTTAATAATACCCATAGTTTGAATCTGTTTACTCAGTCAAAAGTCGAGGACAGATCCATAAATGCCAGATGTAGTGTCCCCTTTTTAGCGGTAATATATTTCCCCTCTATCAGATGTAAATTTAAACACTGGTCGATCGTACCCCTACCTTTCCTAAACTCATACAGTAGGTTTGACAATACCTTACGTACGTCTAGCCAATCCGTTAATTTCTTAAGGATCACTCTCCGCATTACTTTTATCGCTGAATCAATCGGCGATATGGGCCTGTAACATCGTGGGTCCTCTCTCTGCCCCTCTATAAAAACAGGTATAATGGTAGATTGTGACCAAGACCTCGGCAGGCCATGCAAACAGGCTACATTAAAAATATGTGCCAATATTTTAGACCATAGTGTCACATTTAACTTGTAGAGATCGTCCGGGACACCATCCAGTCGCTTTATTACTTGTCATTTGTATTATGGCCTTACTTACTACTTATTCGTTAAAAACCAAGGCGTATTTTCCTTCTACCGAAAGCAAAGGGGGTAAGGTACCCGCATCCACCTGGTCACCATAGATATATTTAAAATGGGTGAACCACTGATCTTCGGGTATGGTACAATTCAGTGGGCAGTTGCTCTCTCCCGTAAAGATTGGCATATTAACAATCTCCCAAAACCTGGCACTATTTTTGATAACATCTATAGACTGCCAATCATTCCAGGCTTTGTTTTTAATTTCTGTTTTACGGCTTTGTAACGTTTGCTTATACTTTTTCCTGAGTATAGCTATTTGGGCCTTATCTTGGGGAGCTTGCTTCAATGCAAGAAACAACTTTTGGTGTACTTCTGTACAATTATGACCAAACCACCTCTCACTCCCCTCCTTATCTTTCCTGGTGGGCTTTGTCCGAGCACTGGACACCTGTTGGCAGATCTGGTCATAAGCTTTTAGGACGGCCTCCTCCTTGTTCATACTATCTAGGCAAGAATTAATATCATCCCTGGAAGTTTCTAATAAATCCTATGTCCCTGAACTTTTAACTTTACATTGTCTCTCATGGTGCCCACCCGGACGGTGTAATTTCCTCAGTGCCCCAACCCAGCCTTAAATATATAGGGTTGTGATCGCTGAAAGAGGACTATTTGACTGCACAAGATACAACCTGAGCTAACAAGAATGTAGTAATAAAAATATAATCGATTGTAGAATTCAACCCCTTCCTTTAAAGGAGGGAATATTTTCCTCACCCTCATTGGAACTCAGCTGTATGAAGCCAAAATCAGCCAAGATATCCTCTAGCAACCCTCTTTGCTTTGTATGCTCAAAATGCAAATTTTAGCAATTCTCGGGGCCAAGAATATCAGCGACATGACAATCCTAAGGGCACAAATGTATATTAAAATCCCCTAAAATTATCACCGAATAAAAACTGTTTTGCTTCTCTCTATATGACTCTAAAAAGCATTTCAGGCTCAACAAATGTTCATTTACAGAGTTTCCATCAAAAGAATTATAAAAGTTCACAATTAATAATTTTGGCGCATATACAGGTGTTATTTGAACCACTAAACCGTTACAGGCACCAGTATCAAGATTACAATGTGTACCTAAATTATTTGAGGAAATTAAGGTCAGTAAGCCTCCCTTAGCTCTACCCGCAGGGGAAGGCTGTGCGGGTTCAAAATAGGTCAAGTAACCGTCCACCCAGAAGGTGTTATCGGTCTCCCAGGTTTCCTGCAGACCCACCACATCATACTCCCTTAAGCTGTTGGCCCGGGTACCAAGTATTTTTCATATGTTTGTGTTGTTAGAGACTTTAAGTTTGTTTTGTGACGTGAAGAGTTTTGTGTATTTGACTAGTGGTGCTCTGATCAAGTTCTTGGGTCATGTTGAATGTGCCACCGTCACATTTTTAGGTCAGGTTGAGGTGAGACTTCTTCTCTGACATTAGCTGGGACCACCAGTGAATCCACCAAACTAAGACAAACTTATAGAATCACTGGACGGTTTTGTATATTTAATATATTTTCACATTTGAGAATTTATTAGTTACACATTTTTGAGCAGCAGCACTAGTTGGTGCTGAAGCAAGCCACTACACCTCTACATGAGGATAACTAGGTTGAAACATGTCGGCCACATTCTGACACTAACTGCGGGTATATGCTCCTCCCGCAAGTGCTCTGTTGTTAATCCTGGCCCAGGGATGCACAAATAAAAGGATATTGCGTACCTTGGAGCCGGTTTTACTCTCACATTTTTTTCCTTTGCTCTGCTATCCTCACTGGCCAGTTCATCACTGTGGTATTTAGTATAGCTTCCTCCACACAAAACATCCCTGAGCTCCTCCCTCTCAGAGAGGTGGTTGTAGCCCGTGCCGTGACTAGGCATCACGGCACGAGGAGAATCCCAATGATGAAGCATGCCACCTTTGGTGGGTGAGGGATTTCGTCCTTTTAAAAGGATACTCCTCTGTGGCTAGGTCGCTCCCTTTGACAGTTCCTTTTTCTTTGACCCAAGGGTTTCTTGTTTGTGATATATGTTTAGGATGGGGAACTAACCACTGTAGGTCTTTAAAACAGCTCGGACCCCCCACCCCCTTTTATTTGTGATTAATAAAGGATCTTGGGCTCACCCATCAAATGGCTATGCAGCATTTGGCCAACGTCAACCCAAGGATCGCACATTTTCTCCGGAGTTTCCTATTTTTCTTAGTAGTCATCGGCCCTAGCAGGCAATGTTTTAGCTCCCTAGGGATCAGCCAGCCCATGGACCTATGCAAGTAGTGCACTATGAGAGGACAGCTCCATACCACATAAAAGAAGTCGGCCGGTGTGTTCCCACAGCGTACACATCCAGGTTCTCTGGCAGGGTAGATTGCATGCAGGAGTTTGGGGGAAAGGTATGCACTGTGTACAACATTATATTGGGTAAGTTCAAATCTTGCGTTAACTGACACTTCCTGCACCCCCTATGTATTCTAGCCCACTCCTCAGCTGTAATGGGGAATTCGCTCACTTGTTGCCACGTTTCCTTGGTCTTGAGGGGAGGCCTAAGCTTCTCTGATCGGAGGGCTCGGTATATATGTGTGTGATGAGTCTCCAACCCCGCCAGTGTCAGCAGTGCAACAAGTGTCTGTTGAATGCAGGGGCCTCAGGGATCCGCAGCCAAATTTCTAGAGCTGTAACCGCTATCTTGACCTACTGAAGGAATGGCCCTCTCCCAGGTTAAACGTTTCTATTGTGTCCTGCAAGGTAATAAAGCGTCTAAGGTGATACAACCCCAGTCCCGTCAGCGGCCGATGGCCATCGTCTGTGCTATTTGCGCAAAAGGCCGGATCTTCCAGATCTCCAGCTCTGGCGCGTAAGGCGTTCTATGAAACAGACCCCATACCGCACGTTCCCAGAATCTGCACACCAGTCTAATCATATGCGGCAAGGTCCTAGGCGTTCTGTTACCACGTAACAGTAAAGACTCCAGATCAGCATCCCTATATGTACCCACCAATAGGGATGTCACCCAATTTGGCTCATCATCAAACCAGTGGACAGCGTGCTGCAGGTGAGACGCTAGATAGTACATTTCGAGGTCAGGTACCTCCATCCTACCCATATCTCATTCCAATTTAAGCATGGCCAATCCTACCCTGTGTCACTTACCCGCCCATAGCTGGCATTTCGTGCTTATGGTGTCCTGATTGGATAAGTGGTATCCTGCCACTGCCTACTTGAGGTAGTTTATTTTTATTTGCACTTGAGCATTCCATGGGAGTGTATTTTTTTGTAGCGCTCTCCTCCTTTACGTACCCTTTTTCCTTCTTTCTCTTTGCCGCCCTTCCCTTTCGCAGTCTGTTTTCACTTTCCCTCTCCCTGATGCTTCTTGCTGCCTGTCCCATCTGGTGTTTTTTTTTTATTTTACATTTTCGCTTTCATTTTCAAGCTTTACATGCATTGATTTTTGTCTTTTTTTCATTTTAACTTGGTTTTAACATGACAACCCATCATGTTAGAATGATAAATTAAAAATGGTCGCCAGGAGTCATGGCCCATGCATGGACCTTACCCACCACATTGGAATCTCTTTTCTTTAAAGAATGATCATTTCAGTATTGCCAGCTATGAGGAATGCACAAACCTACAACAGGCAATAAGAACTGGAAAGTCAATAGCTCAGCCTTTAGAGCCAAGGACTTTTCTCTCAGTCAATGCTTTCTTCCTCATGATACCTGAAGGGCTAGTACAAAGTTGTGCCCAGGGGAGAAATGTATTATGGCACTGTGTGACAGCACTGCATGCCAAAATGTTAGCAATATGAGGAAGACTGCATCGTTGATGCTCTGCTTGGAAGTGGAGGAGAACAATGTTTAAAACTGCCTCTCACAAAAAGATCAACAAGCAGAAGACCTGGAAAGAATTTGAAAAATGTTTGAAGCAGTTAGGCTTGCACTTAATTAACGAAGGTTAGGACACATTGATGGTGATCGTGTGAAATGTTGACTTATTTAAAAAGGTCACCATTGGCGGCCATCTTTGGAGATCCCAAACGCTTCATTTGTTTAAAAAAAAAAAAAAAATCTGCAGCAGCATTTTCACTAAAATAGGAACATTTGTAAGTAGACTTCACTGCCTCATTTTCACACGTCCCTTCGTGCTGAAAGAATGTCCATCAATATGTGCAGGCCCTGTAAATATACATCTACTGAGGACACCCACTCTTGAGTACTCACATTCCCTGTCCCTTGGACCTGCTGTGGGAGTTTGTCTGCATGGGAAAGACCTTTGACCTTTCTTCCACCATTTCCGCCATGTTCCATATCAGAGTTTTCCAGAGGGCAATACAGAGGTAATTTTTCAACCCTGGATATGGCCGATTTACCATGGTCTTTTTCTGTGGTTTTCGAAATGCCTATTAGTGAAAACAGAAGCAATCTGTTAGAAATTGGGTTGTAGTTTGACTGGGGCATAAGCCCTAGACAAGCAGCAGCCACAGTCCTAGTCAGGGTAAGAAGAAAGTAAACCCTAAATTAACCCCTACTCACCCTCTGGTAGCTTGGCACAGAGCAGTCAGGCTTAACTTAGAGGCAATGTGTAAAGTATTTGTGCAACACTTTAACCAGTAAAACTGTGAAAACCCCACACAAATATTAGAAAAATAGAATTTAATTTTAAAAAAAAGACCAAAACAAAACAAAATCCAACAAGCAGAACTTGAGAAATGAACTTTTAAAGAATAAGCTGTAGATAAGCGCTTAGAAGCAATAAGCACTTATTTGGGATATCTGGTCGCACCGGACCAGGACAAAGTCAAACGTTCTGTCTAACCACGATGGAGCACGGGCCAGAAACAGGGACCCAGTGACGCACGCTGAACAAAAGTATCTTAATCCTGGCTGCGTAGACGAAGAAGATGCAGGGTGTATTCGAAGAGATGTGTTGGTGAGCCATGCAGTGGCAGCAATGCGCCAGTCCTGATCATGCAGAACCGGCGATGTGTCGGCTCCAATGAGCTGCGATACGGAGATTCATCGTCGTAGTCGAAGAAGCCATCAATGGCGATACGAAGACCTTGTGTCAGGCAGAACGTCATGCAGTGGTGGTTCTGAGACAATGCTTTGGGCCTATCCACAAAGCAAAGGTGATGCGCCAGTTCTGGTCCACACAATGGCGGCAAAGCACCGGTTTGACAGAGGATGCATGGGTGTCGATAAAGCAAGCACCTTAGGCCCACTTCCAAGGGTCCAGGTCTGGGTGACATCACTTGTCAGGACAGAATCATACATGGCAGAGTCCAGGTGCAGAAGCAGGTAGGTTGAAAGTCTTTTAGGTCCCTAAGACTTCAGATCAGGAGGCGAGCCAGCTAGCCCTTGGAGACACTCTCAATTCAAGTGATGCAGGTCCAGTGCTTCTGAACCAGGCAGGGGAACAGCAGGACCGCACAGCAAGGCAGGAGTCCAACAAAGCAGCAGTCCAGCAGAGTGGCAGTCCTTCAGCAGCACAGCAGTCCTTCTTCCTGGCAGAGGCTTCACGGGTCCAGAAGTGTACTGAAGTGATGGTGTCAGAGGTCCAGTACTTATACCCAGTTGGGCCTTCGAAGTGGGGGAGACTGCAAAGACAGGTCTTTGAGGTGCACAGCGGTCCTCCCTTCCTGCTCTGTCTCCTGACTCACTATAAGGGAGTATGCACCCCTTTATGTGAGGACAGGACACAGCCTATTCAGGTGTAAGTGAAGCTGGGTCCAGCTCCTCCCACCCATCGTCCCAGGATGGCCCATCAAGTCACACCTAAGCTCCCTTTGTGTGTGGCTGTCTAGGGGGAATACTCAAAGCCCAGCTGTCACCCACCCCAGACCAAATGACTAAAGTAAGACAATGACAACTTTCTAAAAGTGGTATTCCCCATTTATAACTTAAAATCCGACTTCACCATGGATATGGATTAGGGTTTTAAATTAGGATTCCAGAGACATCAGACTTGGGTCTTCTCTCTTCCCAATTGGAAATTACACTTAAAAAAAGTAATGGGGTAATCCTGATGTTATCCTATGGGGAGATGGGGCTTGCAGTAGTGAAAAACGACTTTGGGAATTTTTTACTACCAGAACATGTAAAACGTAAAAGTACATGTCCTGCCGTTTAAATACATTGCACCCTGCCCTCTGGGTTGTCCAGGGCCTACCTTAGAGGTGACTTATATGTATAAAAAGGGAAGGTTTTGGCCTGGCAAAAGGTTTATTTTGCCAGGTCGAAATGGCAGTTTAAAACTGCTCACACAGGCTCTGCAGTGGCAGGCCTGAGACATGGTTAAAGGGTTGCTTCAGTGGGTGGCATAATTAGTGCTGCAGGCCCACTAATAGCATTTAATTTACATGCCCTGGGAGCAGGGGGTACCACTTTACTAGGTACTTATAAATAAATTAAATATGCCAATTGGGAATCAACGAATATTACCATGCTTAGAGGAGAGCGCACAAGCACTTTAGCACTTGCTAGCAGTGGTAACGTGCACAGAGTCCTAAAACCAGCAGAAACAAGGTCAGAAAAATCGAGGAGGTAGGCAAAAAGTTGGAAGAAAGACCACCCTAAGGCTATCCAGTCTAACACAAACCTAGTGGATTTGGTATGCAGAATTACACCTGATTTGCGAAACATTAAATAGGCACTATTTCTGTTCCCAACAGAATTCCTGTATCTGCCTTCATTTTAATGAATTTTCCTTTACCAGTCTCCTCTAAATCATGACCATAGTCGTTAGGGGTCATTATGAGGTATGTATTGAGTTTAAGGAATTCTATAAAGAGGAAAAACATGTACAAGTCAGGTAATGATCTCCTTGCTGGATCCTTTAAGAGGACTATGGATTAAGCTAGATCCCAACAGTGATCCATATGTCCAGACATGTGGAGTGATTGCAGAAAGTAGGACGTTCCAAAAGATATTTCAAAGAATCAGCAGGGTGTCTCGGAGGCTAGGTGCCTGAAATTAGAATAAGAGCTAGGGCCAGGCCTGTATTTTATTTGAAAAATGCATTCTGCGAGCACTGCGAGGGACATATATTTTGTTTTATTAAATTGAGAAATTAAAGAGATTGTGGGAGGGTAAAGCGAGGGATGGATGCAATCTGTCAAGACCATAGACTGATTGTTCAAATGGCAGTGGTAAAAAAAAGCTAATGTGCCAAGTAGGAAGAAGCCAGTGTTTTACCACCTCACAAATGGGCTACATCCGGTGTCAAATGAACCTGAATCAAAAGTTCAGAACTGCCTTAATGCTTACCAAGTATGCAAATTGGTTTTCCAATGAGTTATGCATAACCTTCGTGTGATCTGATGGAGCAGGTTTGTGCCAAGTGTTCCATATCTAAAACCTACATTTAAAAATGTAAGTTTGCAAAAAATAAAAGCTCAAACGTGTTAACTATGAAAATAAAGACCACATAAACCCATTTACCTACATAATTTCCAACCTGTTAAAATAAAAAAAATAAAAAATCTAGCAACACTCATTTCCCAGCTTTTGTAGTACTTTCTTAAATTTCTATTATGACTTAATTTCTAGTTTGTTTGAGGGGAAAGAGGGTGGAGAGTAAGAGCTTTATGGTGGGATTAGGTGGGGTCTAATTTTATGGAGGTAGTTTATTCTTATATGGTCATATTTTTCCAGAAGTGTTTTTTTTGTTTTTGTAGTCTATAGGTTTAGTCTGTATTTTCACATACTTGCACTTTTTCAAGGGGATGTACTAGTGCTTGGAAGAAATGATAAACAACGAGATGCTAGGCTACCAAAGGAGTTCATCATATTGCAAGTTAAAGGACGTGAGACCTAAAGAAAGATCCAATGCGCACTATGGTAAAGCATCATTTGCAGAAAGTAATGAACATTTTTTTGTAATTGTAATTTCTTGGCTTCACCAAATTTTGCATGCATTCCATAAAAGTTGATAGTCATCAGGTAATTAAGAAAGGGAGTGGAATTCAGATGGAATGAGAGTTATGTAGAGGGGTGTAGGAAGGCAAAAGAAAGTATATATTAGGTTCCCAGTTTGGAATGGTATAACCCTGGATTTACATGCCAATTCATGGGAACTCCTGCTTGTTAGGGGTTTCTGTTCGGAATAACTCTTGAAGCTAAAAACACCAACATTGTTTTTGCTTGCAGCTCCTTGAGGGGTCTGAATAAAACATTCGGGTACTAAAAAGGAGGATCTGGCATTGACGTGCTGTAACACGTTTAGGACTGACATGCTGTGTGTGTGAAATTTAATGTTGGAACTGACCATGAGCCTCTCAAGGACCCCAAGTATGATTGGCTGATGGGTCTCACCATGGCAACCAGACTTTATAGTGGAGTATGTTCCCAGGGCCTCATTTGTGGGTTTTTTGTTATAGGGCAGCGCAGCAGGCCTTGCTGCTGCGCTGCCCTACGGCAAAAGAAAAGGGCAGGAATGCGCTGTATCTATTAGATACAGAGCATTCCTGTCCTTTTCCTCTGCGCCGGTGCACAATGGGCTGCCGTGCGCCAACGCAGGCACCTTTGCACCATGGTGCAAGGGTGCCTATGTTGTGGGCATGATTATTTTTGTGCAGGAAGGGATACCTTCCTGCACAAAAACAATTACAAGAGGCTTTTTCCTCTTTCTATGTGTGCATGCAGCACACATAGAAAGAGGAACAAGCATTGGCATAGCCAATAGGTGTCGCCTTTGGGACCTTATAAGTATTTAGTTATCCAGCACAATATCCTTGGTGCAACAACATCAAGTGTTGCATGGCTAAACACTTATAAGGTCCCAAAGGCGAGACCTATTGGCAATGCCAATGCTTGTTTCTTTTGAGAAGTGTTGTGCATATCCATTAAAATGACTTGGCTGTGGACACGAGGAGAATTGACATTGTTGTATCATTGGATAAGAAAGACTGCATGGGAATGTGATATAAGCCGCTTTTGAACAAGAATAACTTTATTCATGTTCTTGCAGCAGCATTATAGTGCAAAGAAGCAATAGTGACTCTCGAGGTGGATTTATAGTGTACACTGTGTGACCTGTATGAAGCTAAATTATTTTTGTTAAAGTTCTTATGACAGTTTTAGTCTAACTGCGGTGACGGCTAGTACTGAAATGTTTGCAGCAATGGGCTTTACTAAGGGAGCAGTTACAGCGTGTGTGTGTTTATTTTGAAAGCATTGAAATACAACACCGGCTAATCCTCCTGAAAATGTAGTAACATAGCTGTGATGTTGTAGCACGCTCGAAAAACGTTGAAGAAATAAGAGGACACGTTATCGATACGTAGGCTATATTGTGCTATTTTAGCTGGTGACATAATTGAGCTCAAGTTTTATGTAAAAGCACTAGCTTCCGGGATTACAACAGTGTTTAATTTGAATTTTACATTTTACCGTAAGATCTCGAATGTCGCATAATTAGCAAAACATGTATTGCGTGCAAGAAACCCCATAGTATTTTGTCTATGTCCATAATAAAAAGAATATATATATAGTGTTTGGGAATTGGCGCTCAATAGGTGACAAAGGCTGTTGTGCACAGCCGAAACGCGTCCTGTCCGGAGTGTCCTTAATGAATAAACAAGATTCCTCCAGCCCAGAGTGCCGTTTCTTTCTTATTGGGAAGGAGTAGTGGCGAATCCATCAAAAGGGGGAAACGTTAAAAGGGAGTATAAATGATTTCACAAGCTAATAAATAACTTTGATGTTCTTTAACAAATCTGCATGAAATTGGCAGGCTGTTAGCAACTTAGGCCCTGTGCAGTAAGCTCGGGTTTTATGCAGATGGGAGAAGGGGGGGCCCTTGTGTCAAAAATGTATGTATTTGCTAATGGCTTTTGGTACTGTTCTACGCATCTTCACAGTGCTTAGCAGACAATGACCATGTTTAGACTCCTTTTGCTATTTTGGGATTCATGCAAACCCATCAAGAAGGAACACTTAATTTACTAGTGTACAAAGCATGTAATAATACTATATCCACTACTATAAACAAGCATTGGCCGCGCGGCCGTGAAACTGACACGGCCGCGCGGCCGTGAAAGTGAAAGTAATGGTTTTGGAAGTGCAAACAGTGGCTTTTGCTGGCGACCAGCTTGCGTTCACGCGAGCGTCCAGATGGCGAGGAAAGCCATATGGCGCCTGATCGCGCGTGCACGCTCGCGTGCACGCAGGCTAGTCCGCAGCAAAAGCCACTGTTTGCACTTCCAAAACCCGCTTACTAAAAGTCTCGCCAGAGCAGCGCATGCGCGCTGGCTCAGGCGAGACCTAAAAACGAGGAGAAATAAAGATATTTCTCCTCGTTGTGCCTGCCTTACACCTCCCCTGGGGAGGCATAAGTTTTTGGCGCTGCCTCAGACTTACGATTTCTTGTAAATCTGGGGCAGTGTCATAAGGCATGGATGTTGCTGGGAACGCTCCCAGCAACACCCATGGAACCCTTTCACACAGTTTTCTGCGTGAAAGGGGCACATATTTATAAGGCCATGAAAAGCCATGTAATGTGGCTTTACGTGGCCTTATAAATATGCCTGGGGCACATTGCGCCACCGGAACGCCAAAAAAAAAAAGGGACGTCTGGGAGGCGCAAAACTGCTGGTAGGGCTTCATAAATGAGGCCCCCAGAGTTTAAAATTGCAAGGAGGAATAGTTTTAGATGTAACTGATCTGGGATGAAGAAAGGAGGAGAGTGAGCCAGTGGCGTAGCAAGGTCATGTTGTACACGGTGAGGAAAATTTCTTGTCAACCCGGCTTGACAAAATGGCAAAAATATGTGTTTAAAACACATTTTTGCCATTTTGTCACCCCCCTCAGTGATGACACCCAGGGCGGCCCACACCCACCGCACCCCCACTTCCTACGCCACTGGAGTGAGCAAGAGGGGGCAGTGACAGACAAACACTGGGGCAGATATCTATTACAGCAGGATGTGGCAGAATCTTTTCTGCTTAAATTGTTGAAGAGTAGAAGTTTGTGAGAAAACGTAGATGGTGAAGAATGACTTGTGTATGGATGTAGTCTGTCTAATGCAGAAAATTCAGTAAGATAGAAGTTGTTCTATAGAGTCTACCAATGTTATCTAGGAATCGCCAGATTAACCACAAAAATGAGAGTGGGTTACTGATGAAAGACGATGGAAAAATATGTGGAAAAAGGCTGTTTGCGATTGGTGTGTTGGGTGGACAAATGGGTCCTTTTATGGTTCGAGGAGGGTTTCCGCAATTTGTTTTGTTAGTTGATCTCTGTTTGAAGTCGCTGGGGACCAAGAGTGTTACAGAGGTTACCAGAATGAAAGTAATTGCTTTATTTAAAACGTATTCAGAAGAAAGGGTATTCCTGATGTAAGACTGAGGAATAGTGGTGGACAAGAAAACCCGACCACCACGAAGGAGTGTGAGGGGAAAAGTGTGACTGAACAAAAAGAAGATTTATCTTCTGAAAACAAATGAACTTTGAGGCCTTCAGTCATAGGCTTATGGCGCACCTATATATGTAAATGATGGGAAGACAAGTGAAACAGAAGGTTCATGAAAGTCAGTGCTTCTTGACTAGCACTTTCGCTACTGCAGGTGAAGCCCTTTATGAGCTTCTAGATAGGCTTGGGTGGAGTTCGCGGAAAGTGACCAAAAAACTCTGCCGCGCCATGCGGAATTCCGCAAGTGGCGGAGTGCGTTAGGTTGCGCTGTTCGCACTGATTTTAAGGGCTGGGTGTTTGTACTGCGCTGGCATATCAGCACAAATAGCACCATGAGCAGTGCAAGAGGGTGCTGCTTCTTTCTGCCACTCGAGTAGATGTTCTACTCGAATGGTAGCTTCCTCAACGCGAATGGATTGTTTCTCAACGCGAGCGGTTGAAACCATCCGCGACTGTCCCCATTGAGAAATCTCGCTAGGACGTGGCCTAGCATTGGATTTTCCTGACTTGCACTCCGCAAGCGAGAAAAAAAAAGTGGAGTAGAGTTATTCGGAACTATACATGCTCTGCGGAGTGCTGAAAACTACGCTAACGTAGCGGAGTTCACCTCCCAGGCCTACTTCTAGGTGATAGTGATCCAGCGGGTTACTAGCAACAAGCATTCATACACAAAATACTCACCTGGGCCCATTCATTCACGCTAACTAATAATCACCGCTGGTGGGAATCAGTTGTACTCTTTATCAAAATCCCTGCTACCAATTTCCTTTTCTGAGTGAAGAGTAATGACTTACCAGTGGACCTTTGATAATTGGGGATAAAATGAGCATACAAATACAATTTCATAAACACCTGAAATAACCACTGACTCAGGAAAGTTTTTAAAATATTTATCTAAATTATTTTAGCAGAGTAATTTACAAGCCACATGGCACTTAATCGCATATCAAGGAGGAAGTACACTATAATATCACCTATTAATCACAAATGCCGGTCCCTAAGAAAGGAGAAGATAGAGACAGCAGTACAAACTAAAATTATTCTTTATAGTTACCCAAGAGTTGTGAGAACCAAACCCCTTGGCCAAGGAGTTGGAAAAGGGTCCCAAGAAAGATGAAGACCAAAGACCAGGTTCAGGACAGGATAGGTGACCTCTCTACCAACGACGCCTGCGTCGTTCCCCTCTCTGACACTTCGTTCCTCCTCGATTCTTCCGTGTCTTCTTTCTAATGGAATCCGCCGCCCCCAACTCAGGACCTCTTTGGACAGCGGTTCAGTCTGCAATCGATCAGCTCGTTCTGTGGTCCTAAAAGCTGACCGCCTCAACGCCGTGCTCTGTGCTAACTAATTAGCTAATTCTATATCTATTATACCCTTCTACACCCAGGTACCTCCCATTAATGTTTCAAAATTATGGGCCCATTACTTCTGATTGGACAGGGACAGGGGGTTGATCCTCACACCATGACAATTTAGTTCGGTTTCTTTAAGCCCATTGTTTAAAATACCGCCCCTCACAATTAATACATTTGCTTTATTTCCCACCGTCTCACGACAATTTTTAATATAAATTGTATACAAAATGTTTCAATTGGTAGGACATCTCAGTTGTACAGTGAAGGTGATCAGAGGGTCATGTCCTTGGACATCTTCCAAGTTGACTTCATCGCTTTGTCTTGTTAGTTTCAGAGAGCATGCGCAGGTCACATGGCTCTCGAGCTGCTATTCAGTTAACCCAGGCCCATTTTACGAACTAATAGAAATCAAAGAAGAAACATGTTAAAATCAAAAATAAATGTTTTCACTGTATACCCCCTACTTCTACCCTATTCCCATTTAATTATAAAATCTATCCTGCATTAATAGCGTTAGAATACCACATTATTAATTGCAGCAACGCGAAGCTTTAGCATGTGAGAACATGAAGCAGCCATTTTAGCATACACTGCGCAGAAGCAAAAGATTCCCTCCAAGCAAAGTAAGACGTCATACCACGTGATATGGTTGACACATGCGCAGTTGAGTTCCCGCGTTTTAGCCGCCATTTTGGATTAGACAAGGATTACTTATTAGTGGAAAACACATAAGCAAGCATCATTTGGATAAAAATGTTGTGTATGCACATTATTAATAAAGACATTACAGAGTTTTAGTACAAATTAATTAATACTGTGAGAAAATTGCTTTCGAGCAAGTCTCATTGTGAGTCCTTGCTCCATCAATCCCCTCTCTGATGGCGTTTCTGAGCCATCAAAACTACCCACAACCAGATGCCAACTTCTAGCATATTTTTGTCAGTCTCATTTTTACATTTTCTATTCTTATCCTCTCCTTTCAGTTTCTTGTATATTTCACTTTTCAGATCTTCTAATTCAATTTCATCAAATTTCCGTTTCTTGCCTTTTCCTGTCACCTTATATGTTTCGTTCTTTCTACAACATTTGCACCATATCATTAGTGATAGTACTATTATTGCTATCCCTACTAAGGGTACTAATATTTGACCTATAAGTCCTTTTCCTACATTAGTAAACCAGGTACCAATTGACGCAATGCTATTTGTCAATCTTTCCCATACACTATCAACTTCCAGTGGTTTCAGTTCATTCTCAAGTTTTGTTATATTCTTTATATACGTTCCGATTTCTGCACTTTTGTCAGGAATATACGTGCAACAATGTTTCGTTTTCAGCAATTTACAGACTCCGCCCTCTTTTGCTAATATTATATCAAGAGCAAGTCGATTTTGCATAACCATAGATCTAATCGCAACCATTTCCGCATTAATCATTAGAAATCCTCCAGCAGTATCCGTTGATAAACGATCAACCACTGTAGATAATTTACATATTTTCCTTGAGTTCAGAATTATTCCCACT
This sequence comes from Calotriton arnoldi, assembly GCA_963921515.1. Lineage (NCBI taxonomy): Eukaryota > Metazoa > Chordata > Amphibia > Caudata > Salamandridae > Calotriton > Calotriton arnoldi. The sequence goes on along the minus strand of CAWUFW010001346.1, from coordinate 2,025,872 downwards.
GAAGGTATCAATGCACCAAATATATCACCTACAATTTCAGAAAAACTAGCTCTTTTACTTCGTGTTAATTCACTATTATTTTCATTGCTCCCAGTGTTTCTTTTTTACGTGGTATACTTTTGGAAAAACTATTCCAAAATAACAACTTCCATACCACCGTGCAGGAAGCCTAAAGTAAGCCTTATTCCCACACACATAATAAATTCCAGGAAAAACTGAATCTGTTCCTCCTTTTAGTCCCCAACCTCCAAGAATTAAGAAATGATGTTCACATTCACTGGTACCGATGAAAATATTGTTATAATCAGTCTTTAACCTATGTAGACAAATTTTCCCTGTCTTTACAAAATCCAGAGCCATAGCAGCTTGAGCTTTGCCAGGTGTGTAAATACCCTCTTTCTCAGCCCAAGGTGGAAGATGAGCTTTATGCTCAGACGCTTTCTTTTGGAAATGTTGTCTTCTATTCTCAACTAAGTTCAAAAATATCTTTTCTTCTTCATGTAATGAACATGTTAGATTGCTTCTATGTGCAAGTGTTATGTCTATTGACTTCATTGTTAAGAAAAATTCTCCCATAAATTGTGCATCTTGACTACTAAGCACTGGGTTCAGATTCTTTAGAATAGGAACCTCTGAAAATATCACATCTATATTTGAATAATAATACTGAAGTTTCCCTGTTCTATAAAATAAACTAGTTAATACTCTACATGATATGCCATAAGTTAAAGGCAAATGATGATATGTTAAACCTTCTGCTACTGATTCAGGAAACTTCATACAGACATAAGTCACTAATTTCCATTGTATCTACATACTGAAACAATAATTTAGTAAAAACATTTAAACTAGTATCATTATCTGTTACCACGTGATGAAAATCTGGTTCATCCTCTGCTTCTATTTCTACTCTATCACTTTTCAAATTATCTATCCTTCCCTTAGTATCGTTGTTAATCTTTTTATCCATTATCATAAGGTAAGGAATTGCTACAATCACAACTAACCACACTATAAGCACCACTACCAGACTACATATGCATATAGCACAGCATCTTTTACCACATTTCCGTTTCGGTCTCCCAGAAACTCTGTCGTCAGCCATTTTTGACAAAGAAGATTTTTCTTCTTTTCTTTTTCTTTCAAGACTTTAACGTTATCAAGGTGGCTTCACTTCTTTTTCATAAGTTAGTTCTGCACTTGTTCCTTCGACACCACTTTCACTTGACTCTGAATTTTCGTAGTCTTCAAGGATTATATAAGTCCATCAGGACCTTTAAATTTATTGTTCACAAGTTTCAATCTTTTGCTTTTTCGTTTTTCAGTCCCACTTGTTTGTCCAGATAAGCTTGTTACTTCATTTACTTGTTCTGGATCTTCACTTCGGGTTTCTATATGGTATTTTACTCTTTTAATGACACTAGGCCAATGATCACCTTTTCTGACTTTGTTTGTTTGCACTGTATCTTCACTTTCCAAATCTTTTCCAAAAACTCTTTTATTTTCAAGGTGTGGCACAAATTGATTTTTCTCGATTTCAATTTCCTCTTCTATCTGCTCTTGTTCAGGTCTTGTTGTTGTTTCTTCAGTTGCCTGTGTGTGAGTTTCCACTAACTGACCCTGTTCAGGATTTACGTCTTCATGCTTGATGCCTTCTTGCTCGATGTTTTCTTGGTTTTCCTCTCCCTGAACGTGTTTTTCTTGTTCTAACTGGTTCTGATCAGGGCTTATTGCACTTTGTACTTCTGCAGCCTGACCGCGTTCTTCTGAACCTGTCTGTCCCTGCTCAAATTTTGTTGTTTCATTGTCAATTTGAGCCCAATTTCCTTTCCCTATCTGGGCCTGCTCAGGTTCTCTTATTGTTTCATTCTCCCTATCCTGAGCTGCTTCTTCTTCACCTATCTGGTCCTCACTAATTTCCTCTAATCTAGCTCTACTTCTTGTTTTGTTGTAAACTTCTGGTATATCAACCACTGGTATCCAGTCCTGACTTGTGCTCGGTTGTTCTTCTTCAGCTTCTCCCGAATCTCACTTGGGATTCTTCAGCTGGCCAACCTTCAGCTTCCTCAGCTATTGATGCTGACTGAGGATCTTTTCCTTCAGGAGCTGGCACCCTTTTGGTGTGGCTTACATGAATCCAATTAGGCAATCCTGCACATTTCACTGCTGTGTTTGTAACCAATATAACCTGACAAGGTTTGCCCCACCTGGGTGATAAACACGTTTCTCTGGTGTGATGCTTCACTACCACCCAGTCTCCGTGGTTCAGATCATGCTCTTGTTCAGGCTGCCTGGAAACTGCGTCTTCTCCAACCTGGTAAGAGACAGAACGCACTAGGTCAGCCAATGCTTTGCAATAATCTAGAACCATATCATCAGTTATGTTCAGCAGTTTATTTCCAGGTACATGTGCTTGTCTCATTGCTCTTCCCATGATGATTTCATGTGGACTCAATCCTGTATTTCTATCAGGAATGCTTCTGAGTCCCATTAAGACAAGAGGCAATGCATCTGGCCAATCTAACGATGTGGATGCACACATCTTTGACAATCTTGATTTTATTGTGCCATTCATTTGTTCAACCACTCCAGAAGCCTCTGGGCGGTACGCACAGTGCAATTTTTGTTCAATTTTAAATGCTTCACAGATTATTCGAATTATATCGTTATTGAAGTGACTCCCTCTATCTGATTCCAAAGTTACTGGGAAACCGAACCTAGGAATGAGTTCTCGTAACAACAGTTTTGCGACTGTAATGCTGTCATTCCTTCTAGTAGGGTAAGCCTCCACCCATCTTGAAAACAGACACACTATGACATGTACATATTTCAGTCCTTTACATGGTGGTAACTGAATGAAATCTAACTGCAATCTCACAAAGGGACCCTCAGCCTTTCCAATTTTTCCCAAACCAATTACTGTTCTCCTTCCTGGATTATTCATTTGGCAAGTTAAACACCTCTGGCAAAGACTCTCTGCTGCAGCCCTAAACTTTGGATTGTACCAACTTTGTCTGAAAAGTCTAATCATGGCATCTCTCCCTACATGTGTGTCTCCGTGATACATTCTGGCCATTTGTGAAATCAAGCAGTCGGGCATGACTGGTCTGCCATCTGAATATACCCATACATCATCATCTGTTCTTCGGGTACACCCTATTTTTATCCAAACATCTCTTTCACTCTCCTCAGCATCATCTTGCAATCTTTTCACATCATTCCATGTTTCAGGTGTTGAACATAGCATAAGTTGGCAGCTGATTCCCATCCTTTCAACTTTTCTGTTTACTGCCAATCTGTTTCTGGCACAGTGTTGAGCAATTAGGTCTGCGTATCTGTTACCGGCTACCACCCAGTCATCTCCTGACTGGTGTGCGGCACATTTCTCCACTGCCAATTCTTTTGGTGATTGTATTGCCTCCAATAATTCCTTTACAAACTGCCCATTTTTTATTGGGGTTCCTGAAGAAGTCATGAAATCCCTCTGCATCCACAGTTGGCCAAAATCATGCACAACCCCGTACCCATATTGACTGTCCGTAAATATGGTTACTTTTACATTTTTCCCAATTTTGGAGGCTTTGATCAAAGCAATTAATTCAGCTACTTGTGCAGATTTGACTCCTGGTAAATAGGATGCTTCGACTATTCCAGAAAGTTCACATACAGCATAGGCTGCACTCAATTTGCCATCCTCATGTCTTAGGCATGAGCCATCCACAAACAGCTCCCTGTCTGGGTTCTTTTGGGGCATTTCCTGTATATCAGGACGCGGTTTGGTACACAACTCTGTGACCTGTAAACAGTCATGTTCTGGATCGTCCTTAACTTCTTCACAATATGGATCTGGCAATAATGTAGCAGGATTTACAACTGTGCACCTAGCTATGGTCACATTTTCAGCTCCTAGAATTATTCGCTCATATCTTGTCATCCGACTAGGTGTGAGATGCTGAGTTCTAATTCTTGTCAACAGGATCACAACTGCATGTGGGACAAACACTTTAACAGGATATCCCATTACTATTGACTCACTTTGTTCAATGCTCATACAGGTAGCAGCAACTGCTTTTAAACAGCCTGGCAATGCTGCAGCCACCGGGTCCAATGTAGCAGAAAAATATGCTATAGGACGCCTGTCTAGTCCATGTCTTTGGGTTAGCACTGAAAGTGCACAATTTTCTCTTTCATAGCAAAACAGTGTGAATTATTTTGTATAGTCAGGCATGCCCAAGGCAGATGCCTCACACAAAGCATTTCTTAATTTTACAAATGCACCAGCACTTTCATCATCCCATTCAACTGGATCTTTTGCTTTCTTTTTGGTTAGCTGAATTAAAGGCTTTGCTAGTAGTGATAACCCTACAATCCATTGTCGACAGTATCCTACTATTCCAAGAAACATTCTCACTTCTCTTTGTGTTACTGGCATTTTCATTTGCTTGATTATTTTTATTCTTTCAGACGTTATTCTTCTTTTTCCTCTTTCAATTTGGTGCCCCAAATATTTAACTGTCGTTGTACAAAATTGTAACTTTTCAGGTGACACTTTGTGTCCTTCCTCAGCCAAATGGTTGAGTAATGCAATTGAATCTGCGACACAATCATCATGTGTTCTTGATGCGACCAACAAGTCGTCTATGTACTGCACCAAGACTGAGTTCCTGGGCAGTACTAATTTTCCTAGACACTTTTTCAGTATTTGATTAAAAATGGAGGGACTTTCTGTGTACCCTTGAGGAACACGATTCCACATATAGACATGGTTTTCGAATTTAAACAAAAACAGATATTGGCTATCTGGATGCAATGGTATTGAAAAAAATGCCTGGCATAGATCAATCACGGTAAACCATTCTGCATCCCATGGTATCTGATATAGGATCACTGCAGGATTTGGTACTATAGGACAACAAGGTACCACAATTTTATAAATTTTCCGCAAATCCTGAACGATCCTATATTTTCCACTAGGCTTTTTCAAACCCATAATTGGCGAATTACAAGGACTACTCAGAACTTCTTTTAGTATGTCTTGTTTCACCATTCTGCCAATTTCCTCAGTAACTCCTGCTTTTACTTCTGCACTCATTTTGTACTGTCTGGTATTTGGGAAAATTGCGCCTTCTTTTACAGTGATCTTTACTGGGTCTATTTTTGCCATAAGTCCTACTTCTTTCCCAGTAAAATCCCATACCTTAGAGCTCACTGTGGTTCTTAATTCTTCTGGTAATTCATCGTTAGTTATCAAGGAGAACATCTCATCTACTTCCGTCCCTTGCTTGGCTATCATAAACTTATAAACATGATCTTCATCCGGGGTCTGTATTGCAACACCATCCGGTGTGCAAAAAATAGTGCAATTCATTTTTCACAGTAATACTCTGCCCAGTAAATTTACTGGACTGGAATCCCAAACCACAAATTGGTGCATTTCTTGGAAGTTTCCTATTCTTACTTCCATGGGCTCAGTAAGGGGTGTTCTGATCTTTTGATTTGCTACACCTACAACTTGGATAGCTTCTCCAGAGAGAGGGAGGTCTGGGATATCTGCTGTACTTACAGTAGAACGGGTAGCACCAGTGTCCAAAAGAAAAGTGATCTCATTACCTCTTACTTTCCCTTCAACATATGGACCTGACTGATCTACCGGCAAGGATACTCCAAGTACGCACTCCTTCTCCCCCTCTCTTAGGCACCGTCATTGATAATTATATGGATTAAATTCATCCTGTAAAAGAAACTGTGAAGTTACATATTCATTCTTACCACTTCCTCCTTGATATCCGACGTCTGTACCGTGCTTTGCTCTGCTTACATTACCCTGTATAGGGGCAGGTGGCAACTGACTCTGAGGATTTACACACTGCTGTGAGTCAGTCTGCGTCTGTGGATTTAAATTATGATTTGGGCCATTATTATTTTAAATCTTTTTACATTCGTTCTTCCAATGTCCCAACTTTCCGCATCCATGACAAGGAAATTTCTTTTTAGCCTCTTCTCCACTCATTCGTCCTCTCCCTTTTCCACCATTCCCTGTGTCACCATTCGTTCCAGATTCTTTTCCCTGACTTTCTATTGAATTATCCAAATTAATTCCTTGTCGCTCAGCCATTTTCACTTGAGCCCACATCACCTTTTCTTGTAGTTTCTTGTGTCTGTCTTCAATATCATCTCCACAATATTTTGCATATTTCAAAATTTCATCGATAGGTTTTCCCTGCCAACGTAACATGTGTTGCTTAATCATCTGACAAATCTCTGGTTTTAGACCATAAACAAATCGATAAACAAACTGACTCATATTTTTGTCTCCAATATCTTCAAAACCGCTGTACTGTTTGAACACCTGTAATAGACGTTCGTAATAGGCATGTACCGATTTATTTGCCTCTTGGGTAGTCCTGTCTATTTTCACCCAATCTGTTTCTTTTGGTGGTATTTTCCCTTTCAAATAAGTTATTACCTGGTGATACTTTTTCATCACATCATTTGATGGGGCACCTGTCTTTGAATCTCTAGGATACTCTTCACTAGGCCAGTCTATTGTAATTTTACAATCTGTCCATAAATCGGCAGTTACCACTATGTCAAACAAACCATCTAGGTCCTTTAACAAAACCTTTGAAACTTTCACAAACCTCTCAACCTGCTTGTACCATTCAATTGGTTTTTCTCTCAACTTTGGAAAATCATTCGTAAATGACAAAATACCTTGCCTGCTCCATGGGACATGAACATAACCTCCTCCTGGAACCTCCCGCATCGGGTACATCTGTTCTACTTTTCCTGTTTCCTTCAATAAATACTCAGAAGTCGTTCTACTGTAACGTGCCTCTTCCTTTTTCTTTGTCCATCTAGTTTTCCATTTATCCAGTTCTCCCCATTTCTGTAATACTGACATTAATTCTTTCACTTGTAATTTCCTACCAGATGTATTCATATTTTCTAAATCTTTGTCAGTAAAGTCTGCTCTATATGGTTTCTGTAGTACTTTTGACTTTCTTATTTCAATTCCCATTTCTGAGGCCAAATCCGTTAACCTTTCATGGAATATCTTTACATTTCTTGTTATGCTCCTACATACGAACAATAGTTCTTCTTCACTGTAGGTATTTAAACGATCTACTCCTACATTGCCTGCTATCATTTCTTCTAACTCGACTTTTAATTTATAAATGTCCAAAATCTTTGGGGGTGAACTTTGTCTGTCTATTCCTTGTGCCCATCTTTCTAAGTCTTCTGGGGTTACTACTGTTGCACTCTTAGTTCCTGAAGATGTTATTATATTCACATCCTTTGAGCAACCAGGTGTGACTCTTCTGGGGGTGCTATTTACGGAGTCTCGAATAGGTAAATCCATTAGTGAAATCATAGATTCACAATCGCTGATATGGTCATCAATTATTACAGCTTCATGTTTAGGAATATCCACAGGTGTAGGCATAACTAGAGGTTTGGGACAATTTACTTTGTCACCATATAAAGGGACCACTGGACCAATGGTTACAGGTATGGTCTGGGAATCAGGATGTACATTTAACTGTGTTATTTTCTGTATCAATTCTGCTCTGTTTCTGTCTACAGCCTCTCTTTCCTTATCCTGAAGTACCCTATTAACTGGTGGATTATGCAGTACTTGAGGTACCAATGGTGTTCTCAAAACTGGTGCACTTGGGGAACATCCACCCAGCCCTTCTTGGTATGGTGGAGGATTCTTTAATATTTCTTCCATAAATTCATCTTCAGATTCTCCAAACCCTGTCATGTGTTTTGTCTTTTCTTTGCATTTGCTCCCTAATGGCTCATCTGCCATGAATACTGGATACAAACTCTCGGTAAGCATCGCTTGTCTCCACTGTTTCATCTGACTTTCTCGTGTCTCTTTTTGGTGTCTAGGGAAAAATCCCCTATAACTCCTATTGCTTCTGGGTCTATCAAGTTCAAATGCCTCTGTTTCCCATTCTTCTAGGGCTTCGTATTGCGTTAATCTTGGTCAGGTTCTAATTCATTCATTCTTATTCTTAAATTTTGAAGAATTCTCCCATTGAAAGTACCATTCTCTGGGAAAGCTAATATTCCGTCATCTTTTGTATATTCTATCCAATTTTATAACCATACACAAGTATGATAACCCCTATCCATTATCATAAATGAGGCGGGCGTTTTTGCTGGTGGAATGATAATTCCTTCCCTAGTTTTGATTGGCTTATCCTTCTTAAAATAGTTCTTAATCTTTTGTAAGAATGACATTTTTCTCTTCTCTCCGTACATTTTGGGTAAATATCTGTTTATTGAATTATATTCTGCAAAACCTAGGAATCTCCTGTCAGGACGTGTTCCTATTAAAGTCGGATCACGTTTCCACATATAATCTACACTGTCCACTATGATTTTGATTTCTATGCTGACAACCAATCAAATTCCAACTAACATTTGTCTCGGGCCAATTCTAGTGCGGCTTTTCTGTAACGTCTGTCTGACGACCCCTCCTTTACAATCTGCGCTTCTCTGTCCCTCGCTGTTTCAACCAATCTCAGCGTGACACCTGTGACGTCAGTATTACTCCTGACCCCTCCTTTACCAGCTCGCCCCACGCCCGCTGTGTCGACCAATTCCAGCGCGGCGTTTGTGACGTCCGCTTCTTCTCCGACAGCTGACCCTCCCTTTACAAAAATCGTACGCAAAACTTTATTTTCTCTACGCTTCTTATTAAAATTCAGTAACAACATAAAACATTCGCTATCGTGCCAGTTTCTCTAAATTGGAAAAGATAGTTTTTCTCACACTTAGTAAAACCTTTCTGTTTACTAAGCATACACTACGAGTAATACCCTTCCGTTTACTCTTCACTTAAGCTTTGGAAATACTTACTACTCCTTCAATGTTACCCTTTCTAGGTGATATAACATCAAATTTTCATCAGCGTATGTCTTTGCTGTCACTCACGCACAGAGTCCCTAACAAGTACTGATAGCCCTGCTTAACTTTTCAGTACTATTTCTGCCTGACAGATAACCTCACTGCAGTATGGCTTCCACTTACCATCCGCTATTCAAATTCCCCGGGGATTCTAGACAACATAAAACAAACTTTTAAACAAATGGATGTTCGTTCATAAAATAAAATTCTCATTAACCAATTAACAAAGTGAAACCATCCTCTGATAACCAGAAAACGGATCCAGCGGGTTACTAGCAACAAGCATTCATACACAAAATACTCACCTGGGCCCATTCATTCACGCTAACTAATAATCACAGCTGGTGGGAATCAGTTGTACTCTTTATCAAAATCCCTGCTACCAATTTCCTTTTCTGATTGAAGAGTAATGACTTACCAATGGACCTTTGATAATTGGGGATAAAATGAGATCATACAAATACAATTTCATAAACACCTGAAATAATCACTGACTCAGGAAAGTTTTTAAAATGTTTATCTAAATTATTTTAGCAGAGTAATTTACAAGCCACATGGCACTTAATCGCATATCAAGGAGGAAGTACACTATAATATCACCTATTAATCACAAATGACGGTCCCTAAGAAAGGAGAAGATAGAGACAGCAGTACAAACTAAAATTATGCTTTATAGTTACCTAAGAGTTGTGAGAACCAAACCCCTTGGCCAAGGAGTTGGAAAAGGGTCCCAAGAAAGATGAAGACCAAAGACCTCCGGACCAGGTTCAGGACAGGATAGGTGACCTCTCTACCAACGACGCCTGCGTCGTTCCCCTCTCTGACACTTCGTTCCTCCTCGATTCTTCCTTGTCTTCTTTCTAATGGAATCCGCCGCCCCCACCTCAGGACCTCTTTGGACAGCGGTTCAGTCTGCAATCGATCAGCTCGTTCTGTGGTCCTAAAAGCTGACAGCCTCAACGCCGTGCTCTGTGCTAACTAATTAGCTAATTCTATATCTATTATACCCTTCTACACCCAGGTACCTCCCATTAATGTTTCAAAATTATGGGCCCATTACTTCTGATTGGACAGGGGGTTGATCCTCACACCATGACAATTTAGTTCGATTTCTTTAAGCCCATTGTTTAAAATACCGCCCCTCACAAATGATACATTTGCTTTATTTCCCACCCGTTTCACGACAATTTTTAATATAAAGTGTATACAAAATGTTTCAATTGGTAGGACATCTCAGTTGTACAGTGAAGGTGATCAGCGGGTCATGTCCTTGGACATCTTCCAAGTTGACTTCATTGCTTTGTCTTGTTAGTTTCAGAGAGCATGCGCAGGTCACATGGCTCTCGAGCTGCTGTTCAGTTAACCCAGGCCCATTTTACGAACTAATAGAAATTAAAGAAGAAACATATTAAAATCAAAAATAAATGTTTTCACTGTATACCCCCTACTTCTACTCTATTCCCATTTAATTATAAAATCTATCCCGCATTTATAGCGTTAGAATACCACATTATTAATTGCAGCAACGCGAAGCTTTAGCATGTGAGAACATGAAGCAGCCATTTTAGCATACACTGCGCAGAAGCAAAAGATTCCCTCCAAACAAAGAAAGACGTCATACCACGTGATATGGTTGACACATACGCAGTTGAGTTCCCGTGTTTTAGCGGCCATTTTGGATTAGACAAGGATTACTTATTAGTGGAAAACACATAAGCAAGCATCATTTGGATAAAAATTTTGTGTATGCACATTATTAATAAAGACATTACAGAGTTTTAGTACAAATTAATTAATACTGTGAGAAGATTGCTTTCGAGCAAGTCTCATTGTGAGTCCTTGCTCCATCAATAGTAAAGCTTATAGCTCAGTTTGTGCTGTCTGTCAGAGCAAGAAGAATGAGTGTAGATAATGAAGTGAAAGGAAAAGTATTGTCGAGAAAACAGAAGGAGCTTTTCACAAATGGTCTGAAAAGGCATCACGATTTTTGAAGCTCATTGAGCTTTCTGAGCTGTTTAAGACAGTAGTGTGTTCCAAGGATGCCTATGTACATTTTCGTGTGTAAAGTTTCAGGACTGTCTCTTTGTACAGAGGGAAGCCGATAGTGAGATGCGGGTACCTTATGGATTGTATATGATTGTGTTCTGGTTTTTCGTAACCAATAAGTAAGCTAATTTCGTACTAATTATTTAACTTTATTAAGGAATTTACAGAACACTAACTCAGCATAAAACACATTCAACATGGTCTTTTAGGAACAATGGTGAAAGGGAAAGATCTGTTTGTGTGCCCTGTTGACTCTCAGCAGTTTCTGAGAACAAATGTGTTAAGCGACTGCCTGAGGCAGAAGGCTGTATCCATTTTAACAATAATTTGTAAAGATTTAGAATGCCCAGACGTTAACTCCGCTGTATAAAAAATCTCTTGGAAAACTGATCATTGTAAAAGTAGGGGTTGTGACTAGTGAAGTGAAAACAGTTTTGTTACATGTAACTATCTGGGAACACCTTATATAGAGCATTGCAATCCATGTAAGTCCTTGCCTCTGTATGCTTACAAGAGCAGAGAGTTGCCCCTGCAAACATCCTTTTGTAATTAAACTTCGTCTGTCAATCCTGTGGGACCTGTATCCTATGCAGTTGTGCTAATTAATCATTTCTTCTGACTTGTAACCCACCAGAGGCTCCAGGTGGACAGGCTGGTCTGGACGCCACTCACCACGCTACAGGCCATGTTTCCAGGCCCGCAGAAGCTCATTCAGAAACGGTACGACAAACTGCTGGACTACAAAAGCCACCCACAGAAGTCTTCTGGAGAGGCGTTGGATTTGTCTAGGAAAGATTTTGAGGCTCTCAATACACAACTGGTGGAGGAGCTTCAGGTGTTCAATACAGCCGCCAGGACCATTTTACATAACTGCCTGCACTGCTTTGTTTCCCTCTTGAGGGACCTCATGCTCACAGCACTGCAGTCCACCTCGCGTCACAAGGTGCCAATGCTGGTAAGCATCTCTTCCAGGTTCAGCGCTGGTCGAAATCCATCTGTTGACCACTAGACCTGATTAGTTGATGCTATGCATTGCTCTCTAAGTTATCTATATTTTCCTGCACAACACTAAATTCAAATACAAAAATGCAACTGAGTAGTACATTTACCTTGAATGACAAGTTGGTTTATATGCCAATCATGAACTTGTGTATATTTCAGCCTCTACCCACCAATATCAACGAAGTCCAGACTCAGGTGATGGAAGAACTTCACAATCTGAACTTTTTCAAAGACAACAGCAGTGCAACCTTCATAGAGCGAAAGCTGAGCTTCGAAAAGAAGAAGCTCACCCCTATCACAGTAAGTTGGTAGATTCTGGGAAAGTTTTATTTTGTTTCTTGGTCTAGTTTCTTAACTCAACATTGGTCATCAAAATATTGCTAGAAGTTATTAAAATAACTTTCAGAGGAAAGAAAAACTGATGCCTTGGCTTCTTTAACTGCATCAACTGGGCGGATTCACTAATCTGTCTCCGGTTGTAGCCAGTTTGGTGCGAGAGCCATTGCTCAGGATAATGTATTGGTAGTCGGTGATAAGGGTTTGAGGTAATCAATAGTGAATATTAAAAGCTTTCCATGTTCATATAATAGTGCTATTTGTGGTTGTAGTGGAAACTGTAGTTCGTGCAGTGACGCTGCTTGCATACAGTCAGCACTGTGTGAACACATCAAAAGCATAAAGCGAGAATGTATCTCTTTTACCCAGCCTGACTTGTCGTATTATGGGGTGTGGTCTGTGAGGGTGAGGCATGTGAGAGGGTGATGCGTGTGCACTTTGTGTGTGGTAGCTTTAAAATGATATGTATTTAAATCTGCAATCTCATTACTATACTGCATTCTGATGCTTCCTGGAGCGACAGTTGGTTATTTGGGAGCTTGGCGAACGCTGCTTTTTTTTAATGGTGCCCTGTACCATATTATCTTAATTTAGGGATTACACACCCTATTCTTGCATGGACTCCATCCTTTGACTGGTAAGAAGGAACCTTTACTTCACCCCCAAAATTGTACCCCCATATCCTAAGTTTCTGTTGCGTTATCTGATACAGCAAGGATTTGGTTAGAAACCGGTCAAGAAACTGCTAGCTAATGCTACTCTGAGGTGATGCTTACTTTTGCTGAGGCAAAGCCTTGGTAGTTTCTTACAGAGCTCCTCCTTAGCTTCTATAATGGTGCAAACATTTAATTTCATGTGTGCTCTCCGGGGAAGAATTACTTTGTGTTTGGGTCTTATTGTGGTAGTGTTCCTTGTGCAGGGCATTCTCAAATCAGCGGTCCAATCGATGCCTCATACACGTCTCCCCTCATCAGTTTCTACCTTGACAACACAGGTGAACCCGAAGATGAACCTGATGTGGCAGTAAAATTTCTAGCACTGCTGCGAATAGGCCGAATTGTCTCTCAAAGTATCTATGGCATCAGCATTGCGCACTACATTGCAACTACCAGTTGTGGCCTTGGGGTACACGAGCACCGGGGCATAAACTGTCTCAGGGCAGCAATGCCTGTGTTCAGTAGCAGTGACATGCAGTGAGAAGAGTGTCTCAGGGGCTCACGAACCTTCACTTCGAACTGAAGGGCAACTCTAGGATTGATAGGAGAAGCTATCAGGTTGGCTGTTAACAGAAAGAGCTAAGATGGGCATGTATCACTGTCTTGTACAGCATAAAGATTACAGTTGTATACGCTGAAATGGCAACAGCTATGAGAGCACTTCTAGGGATGTCACTGGTGTATTGCAAGCCTATATTTGTGAAGTTGTGTGTTGTGATTATTTTCCATGTATTGTAGATGTATTTGATTTCTTAAGCAAGTTTTAAGAGTGATGCTAAAATTAGATGGCCGGAAAGAAAGTGGTTTGGACAAGAGGTTGGTAAATTCCGAACAAGTCGTAATTTTCAGATTTGAGATTTACAAACCAATCTTGGGGGCCGATTACGATGGCGGACGGACTGGAGTCTGTCCGCCATCGTGGTGGTGACCGGGACCGTCCGCAATACATGCGGCGATCCTGCACACCCAATTAGGATGCGACCGCCACCATGCTGACTGCAGCACCCGCCGCAATGTTAAAAATGCATGTTGTGCATTTCACTGCACTACGTGGCAGTACCATGGGTACCCCCCCAGTGCACAAACACCACCCCCAGACACAAGGGGGGCCCGCTACGGGCCCCCAAAACCAATACCCGCCAGCCTTTCAATGGCGGTTTACCCACCACGGAAAGGCTGGCTGAAGACAGCATCCTAATTTGGCGGACGGTGCCTGCTAGGCGCCGCCACCATTTTATGGATGCAGACCGCTCCGCCAGGCAATCGGAACGATTGCCTGTGGCGGTTCCATGGCGGATGGTCTTTGCGTCCGCCACGGTCGCAGTCTGGATCCCCCGCCATCGTAATGTGGCTGGGGGAAAATCGCGGTCCGATGGAGGAGGGCCCGCCACCGCACGGCTGGCGGTGGTGGTCCTTCTGCCATCGTAATGACGCCCTTAGTTAATTTTTTCATGTTTTTAAGTATTTCAAGAAATATTTTGCAGTTGTGTGCATGTCGTGTATGAGAGTATGCATTTAAAAGCATCACAGAAGGCACGAATTACCAGCTAAAAACAACTGCAAGGATGATATGAGTCTGAGTAAAGTGAGGTGGGCTCGGTATACTCCATGTTTGACTATTGCGCGCTAAATTAATGCACACGGAAGGAATTGGGGCTCAGGCACAAAAATGTTTATTGTGCATGTGTGCTATTACCAGCCTGTCAGTATGGATCTAATCCAAAGGTCAGACACTTCATGTTTTTGGAACAAAAAAGAGATGAATCGGAGTGGATTCCTTGGTGTACAGTTGGTTGAAAACTCACTGTAGGAAGCCCGGTCTTTATGTAGTATATGAAAACGAGATATAGTGTGCAAAGAGTTCGGGTATTCCCTTATGAGTGGAAAAGGCTTGCTCTAGCAATCCCAAGGTGCTCTTTCAGGGGGTAGTGTGGTCTCGCAGCCTTAGGCTTATCAAAGAAGAGTGTAAGACATCTGCAAATACATACAGTAGTCAATAAATGATGCACACGACTTAATAAGGAGATCCACACCAATTTATAAAAATAACACATCTTTAATATATGTTTTGACACCAGAATCAATATGATCAGGTAAGTACGTTTTTCAAGAGAAATACTTTTGCATTTAAACAGTCGACAGTGCATTTTTCAGGGGCTGCAATGTTGTCCTATAAAAGGAAAAACAAATACGGCATACGCGTTCTTTGCAGCAACTTAAGAGACCAAACTCCAGGACTTGAGGTGAGTATGGAGAAAGGTCCAAGCCAGCACCAGCAGATCACCTCCGGCGGCACGAGGACGGCCGGGTGCAGTGGTGCAAAACAGCGTTGGGTACCCAAAGCAAGTCAATGGAGGTCAGTCTTTGTGAACAGATGCTGAAGTGTCGGACTTGGAGGCCAGTCTGGCTGAACCAACAGGGGGAGGGGGGGGGCACCGCTGCTCCACAGGAGTTCCTGTGTCTTTAGAGAAGGGCTGGCAGCCCTCCCAGGATTTGGAGGATCAGCAGCTTGCAGGGCGAGATGACTTTGGCGTAATTGTCGAATAGGTGGTGCCAAGTCGGTTGCTTCTTCTGCAGTTCTTGCTTTTGCTGCTCTTCAGCCCTTCTTCTGCGTTTGGTCGCCAGGATCCGATTCTCTGGTGCCAGGGGCTCCCCTAAAGGCTTCATTTAGGGGCGTTAGGGGAGTGTACGGTAGTAACCAATGGGCTACATACCCTTGGGCTCACTAAGCCCCCTATATGACCACTTCCTGGGGGAGGTGGTTCTAAACCTGTCCCAGAATTCCTGATTTTGCAATCAACTAGATGGCTAACTTTGAAACGTCACCTCCACTTCAAGTAGCCCACCTTAGGGGTGGCACTAGCCTGAGAGTGGACACGCCTGTATAACTAATTTTCCCACCTGTATAGGTGCCAAATTACTCTGGAAAAAGGAGAGTCAGCTTCTTCTCCTGTGAGAGAAATTGGATTTGCATACCAAAGGCAGTAGGCCCTTTGAAGCTCCCCTGCCTTGGAATATTAATCTGCAGATCATCCTATGGGATGAGGTGTACCATAACCCCTGCCCTAGCAGGCTTGGTTTATGGCCCTCTGAGACCAAAGGCTCTCACCCTTGAGGATCAGAAACTCGTCTCTTGTGGCAGGCTAGTTAAAACCAGTCAATCAGCACACCAGTAGCTGGTAATTTTTCAGGGGGCACCTCTAAGGTGCCCTCTGTGTGCATTTATTAATAAATCCACCACTGACATCAGTGTGGGTTTATTACTATGAGATGTTTGATATCAAACATCCCTAATTTCAGTAAAGCCATCATGCACTTTTCATCAGTGCCCAGCACATGCTTTTAAAAATGGCTTCCCTGTTCATTTGTACTGGCAGCAATGGAACTGACTAGCACAGGGCATACCTGCTCATATGGGGGTGCCCTCACATGTAGTGTAGCGCACCCTGCCGTGGGGCTGTAAAGCCTGCCTTGGGGGTGAATTACTTATACTTCATGCAGCATTAGCCAGCATGGCACACAGGCTGTGTACCATGTCGTGTTTTCACTTTTATCTGCACCAATACACGCAGCCTGCAGCAGCCGTTTGTTTGAGCTTGGTGAGGGGTCCCTTAGGGTGGCACAATTCGTGCTGCAGCCCTTGGGGACCCTCTTTAGTACCTCGGGCCCTAGGTACCAGAGGTGCCCTTTACTAGGGACTTTCAGAGGGTACTAAAGGTATTGCCAATTGGGAGAACAATTGCACAGTTTTGGGAAAGATCTGGCACTGGGGACCCGGATAGCAGGAATCCAGTGCTCTTCCAGTCGAAATCACATCAAATACAGTAAAAAACTGGGGTGTGGCCATATTGAAAAGGGCACTTTCCTACCTTCACCATACAGAGAAAAGTATGAAAGGACAAAACTTCAAGAGCGATCCATTCTTCGAAGCAATTGTTTTCTCTCAATACTTGGTTCCTCCTTAAGGACTCCTGTCTCCACAGCCAATAATCACAATATCGGCCTCATCCCTGTGATACACACTCTTCAATTTTCGTATATCATTGAGCTAGCCACAGCCTTGTTACTTAGTAAACTGGGATTTTCTTGTGCCACACTATCCTAGGTTCAGGATTATCAAAAGTGGGCATCATGAAAATAATGAAGTGGTGTCTAGTCTTTAAGAAGTCTTCAGTCTGGATGTCTTTCACCACTGCTTTTGATTTTTGAAAATCAAAATATTAATTGGGATAACGATCTTAATCAAGCTCATCTCATTGATAGTACAAACAGGAGAGTGCCTTTGCATGGAACTGTTTCTGGGACTTAATTTTTATCAGCCTCAAAGATTTTGTTGGCATCTTTAAAAATGGATATGCTTTGGGTGACAAAACTGGTATTGATGTTGGATTTTCTTTGGTCTCTGGTTTTGTTAACAAAAACGCTTGTAGGGACTGACTGAAGCTTCTGGCTTGTACATGTTCTAGAACGAGTCAACGCCGTTCCAGTCATACTGATCAATTCTAGACCTCTAGGTGAATTCCAACGTACTGGCTCCTGGTGAAGATCCTCTAGGTTTCTCAGAACTTTTTCTGTGTATAAACTAGAGTTAAAAGCTCTCATATGATTTCTAGTCGAGATTTTCAAGTTTCTGGCCTTTCCTTCATTTATAGACCCCAACTGGCGACCACACTATCTCTTAATTGGGTGTGAAACCCAGTGCTCCAGTGTTTTTGGGGCTCTTTAGTCCTCAATTCTCTTCATCTCCTATCTACTTTTATCAGACAGAGCAGGAATAATCTGCTCGCTCTTCTTCAAATATAAAGTGAAGAAGCCCAAAATCTGTCTTTTGATAGTTCCTCCAAGTGCCTTCTCACCTTCTTTACTCACACACACTCTTTTATCTCTAGGACCAAAATACACCATGGAGATGTAGCAGATTAATCTTTTCATTGGGAGTTATAGAGCCAGTTGCCTTTTCACGGTCTCTTACACTGGGAATTTGAACTGAGACAAGAACCTGGGCGAAGTGGGGAGGAAAGAGAAGGATGAGGGCTGTGTTTTTTGTGTGATGAAAGGGTGGTTTTATGGCAGTTTGGGTCTCCGCACATTAGGCTGCTACTAGTTGAACAGCTGTTAGGCTTGTAATTGGAATTTAGTTGTAGTTCGTTTTTACTACTTTCATTTTTTGTAAAGCAGGGAGATATGTGGTATCTAGGTTTTGTTCTGTGACGTGAGTGAGAATGCATGTGTGTGTGTTCATGTGTGTGTGCTTGTATCTGCATGGATGAATGTGTGGGGAGTATGATGGTGTGTTATACTCCTATGTAAAATACCCTGTCAATGTTCTAGCACCTGTTATCAGGCTTTTGCTTGTATCTTTCTGAACTTTCCTGGACTGGCTGTCGATCGTTGAGGAAATCTGCTTTGTTGATGTGTTCTGTACGGGGTATCTTACTTTAAAGATTACTTGTCACATTGCTGTGTGAGTATCATTCATTCACTGGCCTACTTAATGTTCAGGTTACCCAGGTCCCAAAAAGACCTTTATTCGCATTGAGAACAGATTGATTGGGAACTCCCCCTTGACTGATAAATGGCATCCTCTTCAGTCTCTCACTTCATGGGCATCACTTGAGCAGGCATAGGCATCTCTTTTTTTAGGCGGCTTCCCCTGAAATCAGTTCCAATTAAAAATGCAACTCTCCACATGATTCTCAGGAAAACGTTTCAATATTCCAGTTTGCCAACAAGCTGGAGATGGCTTAGAGCCATAAGCCCTGAAACCCTTTCACTGTTGATCGTGGTATGTGAATGATAGGCCCGGCACCTGCACCTCCAGCCCCAAAACCCCAGTGGTGCATTGTTTTATTATGTGGCATAGTAGCAAGTTGGTTATCAATATATTGCAATGTCAGTTCCAAAGTTGAATAATGTTTTACCGAAGACCATTTTCTCAGAACCAAGTCACAACCATATGATCCAATCAATCAATAAACATCTTGATCAAACACCAAAGAGCCAACACCTGTTTTGAGGTAACCGTCTTTGCCAAGGCAGGCGATTGTACGTTTAGTGCGCTGGACTCTGGCTCTCGTGGTCTGTGTTCTATATCACAAAATGCCTAAGCCAAGGCCTTGTCAGAGGTCACAGAGGCTATTTCTGGCAAGCTGGAGGGTAAGGACGGTCACCTGAAGGCCCCCTACCTTTAAAGGTCAGTTTGAAAACATTTGGACCAAATGCATGTCTCATGGATTGTTGAGCCATATCCAGTGACAAGAATGTGGTGACCAACTTGCTAGGTTCCTTAATAAAGACGTCTGTGAAGGGACCTCTTTCGAGTATGGGCCTGTTTCCGTGGTAGCCAGCTCGTTCAATTTGAGGTCAATCTTTATCTGGCAGAAACATATCCTTTCCATGGTTAGGCCTGTTTACGTTTCTGAGGAAACAGTCTCCAGCGACATCAGATGGCCAGTTTCTCTAGTCTCCTCAGCCAAATCAAGATTTTAGTAAAAGGCCACACTATATTGGGCAGTTTATCCTGGCATTCTCTCAAGGACCAGTTGATCCCTTAATTTGGATCTTTCAAACTCCCTGTGGTTAGAGACAGTTTGCTCTCTAGGGACCATCTTGGGCATTCTGCTTTAGGACATCCCCTGACCACCTTGTCTAGGGGTTTTCTAGTTCTGCAGCTCACACACACTGGGCAGCCTTGGCTGCCACAGT
This sequence comes from Calotriton arnoldi, assembly GCA_963921515.1. Classification (NCBI taxonomy): domain Eukaryota; kingdom Metazoa; phylum Chordata; class Amphibia; order Caudata; family Salamandridae; genus Calotriton; species Calotriton arnoldi. Next base: position 2,006,145 of record CAWUFW010001346.1, on the reverse strand, counting down.
CCATTCGGAGGACTGCTAGTGATAGATATCTCCTGGGTCCAGCATGCCCAGAGGTTCCTTAATTCCCAAAACCCTTCTATAGGGTTAATGTTCATGCTGGACACTTTGTGCCACCTTCTGCTCACTGTGATCTGCTGGGACCCAGCTCTTCACCTGAGTTGTCCTCCTGATCCTATTCCTTTCCTGTCATCAAGGTCTCCTGGTTGGGGTTCCAGACATTCCTCAGAGTGGTCACTCCCAGTGTGAGCTTCATCCATCCATTTCTCCACAGTGCTTGTATGCCTTTTAAGGAAATCCTGTCTAAGGTGTTAAAAGGCATCGGCGGGAGGGGATGCTCTTACACTTTAATCTTTTGCCTTTTGTTATATTCTTTGAGCTCCCTGAGGTTCAGAAGATCAAAAAGTCCCAAAGTCTTGCCCCGTCAGGGAGTTTGTGCAGTGACTGGCCACTAGAAGCAAGATTTGCCTGCTAAGGGGCTACAGAGCTGGCAAGATGGTCTTTTGCAGGAATGTGTCAATAGCATCCATAAACTCCTGATCAATGGGGAGTAGGGTTTGTTCCTCACATTCTAATGCCCCGATTCCCTTCTACCGCAACCTGCCATGTTGTTCAAGAGAAGGTATAATTTAGACTGGCCTTTTATGCGGTCATTCCTGTACTTTTTACCCAGTCGTATACGGCCTGAGGTGGATACTCCTTGTAAAGAGCCACCCATGGATACAGAGGGCACCTCTAAAACCCCTTCAAATTGAAGCGCTTCAGCCTTGCTGTATGGAGTAATGAAAAAGATCAGCCTGAGCCTCGTGATTCTCCCGACTCGCTCTGGTGTTCACTCAATATACGCCCTGTATTTTTATGAGCCGATTTATAATTTAAATTTCCGCTGCAAATTCGGAGTACTGGGACTGGCAACTCATCTACTCTAGAAATGGACATCAACAAGACTCGTGGGAGAGAGAGTGTACTCAGTTCGCATATTGCCTCTAGCGCAGCTGAAGCTCCTCCACATTCCAATAACTGTCCACGTTACTCCTGCCTGCGTTCCATCCGGGCTCTGCTCAGCTTCTGTCTAGTGGAGTGGCAGGAGGTCTTGGAGTTTTACAATCCTCCCAACCACAGTGGTCAGAACACCAGCTGTGCCTGAGCCACCCCAATATCACAGAGTAGAAAGCACAGAAAATAAAGTGAACGCACGTTCCAAGGAAAAACATATATCTCAAAGGTGAACTCAACATCTCTGAAACACCCAAAGTGTTGCAGAGCCTTCCTACCACATTATAAATCATTATGAAACAGTAACACAGAAAAAACTCTTTCTTTGCTGCTCAGCAGTCAGATAAGTTCAAGTGCATTTTCTTGCAGATTGTTTTATACGGATCACTGAGATACGGATTGGTGGACTGTTTGCTTCGAGGACTCATGGGAGTTGTAGTCTTTGTGCTATGGTATTATAGATTTTGGGCTGCTGAGAAAATAAAATGGAGAAAGAGATGCATAATATGTACTGACATAGAATCCGTTATTAAAAAGGTATAGTGCTGTTCCATTTATATAACGCTTACTACCCCTATACGGGGTGCGGAAGGGATTTCCCACGAGTCACATTTCACCATGCAGGGTGTGTTAACTTTGCTTACAGTACTTAGAGATTGACTCCAGTGTTGATCTGACAGTAATCCAATCGCCACCAGTCCATCGAGAGACTGTCTTGTTTGCAATTGAAAGTTCCTTGAAGTGTGGATAAGGGATCAGAATTTATATTGTCTTGTGTTTTCAGAATATTTAAATTGACAGGAGTAAATTCATAGATTTTTTCAGAGTTGGAGTCCACATGCAAATGTTTTATGAGTACCCACAAATTTGTTCGTAGGGTTGGACCAACTTTTGCAGAAGTACGCTCTAATGAAACCGCTCGAATATGCCTTTCTAATCAAATCTGCTCACACAAAAATGTTTTCCTGTACTGGCAGAATTTCCATATGAGCATATCCCATATGAGCATATCACCCTTGCAATGGTAACATCTCATAATTCTCAAATGCACTTATTCATGCAAATAAGATGAACCTGGCTGAGCTAATAACTTTGGGACTCGAGTCCTTGGTGGAGAAGGCTGCTCTGGCCCCAGTGCTGAGAAACTTGTATCTTTGATTAGGACTCTTAGGTGTTAATTTCCTTAAGGCAGGCCAAAGGGTCAAGTATATGTGTTCATACTTAAAGCTTTGCCGATCCATCCTGCCTACTCCCGGCCACTATAAACTTTCCATACGTTATTATTTTCTTCTTAGTGAATGCCAAGTTTTTCCAGTCCACTTGAATTTTTGTGGTTATTTCATTGAGTAGTCGGTATTTTGAAGCAACTTAGAAAACACTAAAATATCTTTTGCTCGTAATCGTTTCAAATGTAGTGTGAAAAGGAAGAAACAGGGATGTCATGAGGTAAGCATCTTTTATAAATCTCAAAAACCTAGAAATGTTTTAAAATGGGATTAATGGAAGAAATAACTCTACTTTCGCTGCACCACTCACTACTACGTGTCTAATGCTACATTGGAGCTATCGATTTTAAATCACAGAGACGATCTCCTTGGTCCTCAAACCCTCATTGAAATGTTTTAACTGTGAATTTGCAATTTAAGCAACGTTTTTCCGGTTTCTAAAAGATGAAAAAACGGTGCATTAGTCTCGGGTCCGAATTAACAGTCTGTGTTTGTGCTTGCTTAAATCCTGAGATGTGAGTGCAGTTCACACTGTGTGCACACACATAGGTGACACAGAATGTTCACTCTAGGCATAGCTGTGGGTTTGGATGGCTGCATGTGTGACCATGGAAGAGTGTGCATGCAAGTGGGCCAGTGGTTACATGCCGGCACGGGTGGATGGTGCTTTGAAGAGTACTGTCCGTAGCAGAGCAGGATTATCTGTGTGGTAAATGCAGCCATCTCCTGTCCACCTGAAAACCATGGTAGCCTAGTGATCTCCATCGAGCATGAGGCGCTGTGGATATTTGTGTATGGAAGTCCTGATAATGCACTCTGTATTGTAGATCCTACAATCAGGTTCCTCACCTTTGGTCCATTAGGACCACATCCATCTCATTTTTCAGAAGGACTGCTATCCACATAAATCAGATCATTTAGGTTCACTGCACGCAGATGGCGTATTCCAAAAATTTGTCTTGAATCGCGATCTGGCCGCCTTGCTCCTACATTCAATATGCATGCTCTAGCAAGCGGGATCTCTGATGTCCCACCCAGTATCTGCTGCACCCAGACTCCAGCCCGGTACACACTGTTGTGTGTAATCCACTTCTGATATTAGTGATCACGGAGTAGCAAGAATATTGCAACCAGAATTGCTGTAAAGTGCAACCAATGAGCAGTACTCAGTGACGTAAAGTTTTGGGTACGATCATTGAATGAGCAGAATGAATGAATAGTTCTTGAGATGCAAGAACAACAACACTGACAATGTGCGAGAGGGTATATTGCATATTTTAATGATTTACATGGGATGGAGACTGATTAGGAAGAGGGACGCTGGGAAGAGGGGTGTTGCATAGGGGAGCGATAGTCAGCCATGTTCGATCAGAAGTTTGAGAACAAGAGCTGAAGTGTGATTTATAAACTTGGAAGAGAGGGACAGCTCGTAGATCTATTGGCGTAATGCAAAATGACGGGCCCCCCCCAGCAAAATGTAATGAGGAGCCCCTGACTCCCATATTTCACAGATTTTCATTGGCCTTGGGCTAAATGGGGGCCCCTGAAGAGTTGGTGGCCCCCCTCCACCGCAGGGGCCTGTGTAGCGTACCTGCACAGATCAGTCTAGAGTTTCCCAGTTGAGATGTCCTAGTAGGCAAAGAAGGAGAATCTGGAAAGGCAGAAAGGGGTTAGCGAATAACTAGGATCTGGTGATTGGCAGAGCGTAGGTGTTATGAGCGGATATGTGGGATGAGGGGATGAGAGATGCAGGTTATAGCTGCGAAGCTTAGCCTTGAGCACCACTGTTCATAGTGGGCATTAGACTCCATTTTGCAATAGTGTACAACAGGTGGCAATGTCACATTCATCTGAAATGATCAAATTAGCGGCCACAAAACGTATTCATGGAGGCCGAGAGTCACAAGCCTTATCACCATTTTCTTTTTACAGTGAAGACAATTAGGGTGAGAAGCACCTTAACATAGTCACAGTACTTAGCAACTTTGAAGGGTGCAGGATCTACTAATCCGGTCAAAATTGATTAGCGGTCACTAAAATGTTAATGCCTTTTACCTAAACAAGAGTCACTTCTCCACATGCCCCTACGTATGTTTTCCCTAAACAAATTGTTTCCACGGAGAACAAAACAGGCTTCATACCACTTTGCACGACCTGGTTATTGTTGTGTTGTGCAGAAAACACAGGAAAATCCTTTTTGTTATTGAAATCTGCTGATGGTTATTCAGTGCATTAGTTTAAACTTCAGCATCAGACTACTGCTTCAGAGATTGTGACTGAGGATATAATGTGTGCCTTTGCTCAACACCTCTAATAAAAGCAGGATATTGTTCTGAGATACTGTCTTTGCCAAAGAGCTGCACAATATAACGTTTCCTTATTGTATTTAAAGCCTGAAAGCCCACGTCAAACTGAGAGCCAGAGATCCACGTTACTGTCTACTTACAGTGCGGAAAAGATTTACCAGGCGAAGCGCAAGTGCAATGCGACCCAGAAGCTGGATATTGATCTATACGAAGGCGAGCTTGTGGCTCTCGTCGAAGAAAAGGATCCCATGGGAAGTACCAGCCGGTGGTTTGTGGACACAGGAGGTGTGTATTTGCTCACATTTCCAAATATTGACTTTCTGTTGGGCTGTAATATTGCTTTTCTTCTTTTCTGGTCACGTTTGAGTCACAGCCAAGCAATATCTGCTTCACTTTAGAGAACCACCTTTCCTCCCATTGTGTTCAGATATGTAAACAGTGTAGGTAGCAACGGAGACAAAGGCGCGCATCACGCGGTGTGCACTGCGCACTGAGCAACATCTACAAGCCGAACATCCTTTGTAATCAATGTTTCCACCTTCTCATATTCACACAAGACAGCCCTTCTATTTAATAGTTGGAGAAGCTGACCTGGTGCCAGGAACAGTGAAGTTTGACCACGGCCTTACCCTTAACCCACTCTCCTTTTCCATGATGTACTTATGATTGTTGATAACGACTCACCAACCTAGCTCATAGCATGAGTTGCAGAACTACATCTTTCCACTGTTCCTTCAAACATTAAGAATGGATAGTTTCTGCTCGATATCTATATTTGGAACTTACTGGAGAAGGTGTACTATGACTTTTACGACAAAGATGATATCCGGTCCTCTTTGACTAGGCGTATAATTCTATTTTCAGTACTTCTTATGTATTTATACAATAGGTGAGATCACACAGCGTTATGCCTTTCATTGTTTTCCCAGTTCATTAGTTTATATAATTTCATGGGTTGGGTTTGCAGCTCAGATGATCCGCCTCCCTCTACAGAGCTCCAGAGTAATGAAATCCATCCTCTACACACCTCAGGATTCACAAATTCTCAGGTTTGGGGAAAATTGATTGTCACGCTGTGAAACTGCACCCTCCGCAGGGAGACCCTATGTTCAGTAAACCACAAAAACCTAAATTACGATTGGCCGACTGAGCACGGTAAATGCACAGGAATCATAAAACTGAATCATTCCCTTTTCATTGTTTGATAAAACTAAGTCATTGTGCTTTCGATAAGTTGGTTTACTGTAAAAATGGATTGTCCTACCAACGTAAATCTTCACATAGTTAGGGAACTTCTGTTTAGGAAAAAATATTTGTGGTTTCTTGTAACAAATATATTCACCTACAGAGTTGTGATGTGTGGATTTCATGTAGAACCGTATGAGCGGACAATGTAAATGCTAATTTCGTGTTAATGGATTGCAATATTCAGTATAGTGGATGTACTGTGTAATCTAACATGTATTGAGGAATAAATCCACAGCTTTTATGCAATGCTTAACTCGCACCACAAAGTGCCCGGTTAGATGTTTTAAAATGGAGGTCATACACAAAAGGCCCGCACGAGAGTAATGGCTTCATGTACAAAAGGTTTTTGTGGTTCCAAGGACTGTGATTTGCAAAACCACAGGATTTGCGATTACAAAATACCTTTTTAGTGATGTATAGAAGTCCTTTTGCGAATCGGAAAAGCCTTTCCAATTTGCATAATGGGTTTTTCGACTCATTTTGAATTGTAATTAGGAGGGACATGAAAGGGGTGTCTCCTCCTAATTCTCATTGGTAACAAAATGTATCTATGGTTTGTGTCCTCCACTGTGGTCTCAAACCTTTGAAAAGTTACCATGTTGGGGTGGTAATGGATTTGTTGTGGGTTGGCTTTCCCTTTGGGAATGTGTCGGTGTCGTGGGAGGGAAGAGATGGTGATCGAAGGGACCCAAACTGAATTTTTTTTTTTTTAAATGTGTGACCTATTCCTGTTAGGAATATAGGCTACTTAAAAAAAAAAATAACGTTTCCTGGTTGGGAATGCAAGTGAAGGTCTACTTCCCCTTGCAGGCCACCATCCTTGTGTCTGTAGCCATTCGCAGGGGATTGCAAATAGTGACATGCCAAGCTAATATTCATCAAGCAGGCGACCCTCTCCAAATGGGCATTTGGCAGTGTGACCTGTTAATCCAAAGGTCCCACCACAAAATTGTAATCAAGCCTCAAAAGTTAATGTGCGTTTTCTTCTCCCTGCGACCTGCTCGTATGTGTATTGGGCCCTAAATGTGTTTTTTATGTTGAAAAAATTGTATTATATCTAGATCAGGCTGAGAGGGCGCATGGAACTTTCTGCCAATCTACTAGCTTTGTCGTTAAAAACCATATAAGTAGGCGTGATTATCAAGTCCGAGGATAACCAATTATTTTTTTTTCTTGCTGTTTACAGTTGTTCACATAGGCATAAAAGGCTAAGCTACTTTAATGACGTTCTTATGGGAAGCAGATTTGAAGCTAGCATTGTCCCAGGTGACCAGGCTGATGAGAACGGAGTTAATCACTTTAAATTTGTCTGCGAAGGTTAAATAGGTTGTTGCTACTTTAACAGTTGCCTCTTCACCTGGAACAGAATAGTGAAACTATTTTCGACAAGATAAATGTAAGCTAGTACTACTGGTAGACCTACTATATTGTATTGTATTGCACCATTTATGTTGTGCTTACTACCCTTATGTGGGGCGCTGAAGCACTGGCTACATAAGTAGCATGCTATGTCATGTAGGGTGTGTGGTTTAAAGGATATTGTTTCTGTGTTGATCCTATGTCGGAACTGTTTCCATGCGTAAATGATGACCATGAGGTGTGTTTATAGTGTTATGGGATGCAGAGTTTAGCAGTGTTGGATGATGAAGCGTAAGAGATAGATGCACAGTTTTATGGTTTTCAGTATGCTGGTAGCTTTCAACAGCTGTTCAGGGACTGTTATGGTATTTCATATGATATACTCTCCTTAGCTGGTTACTGCACTGGGTTGTCCAGTTTGAGATTCTGTGTATAGTTGAAGTCCTGAGCTGGCATGGTTAGAAGGAGAGAGAAGAGGAGATATTGGTAGGGACGGGAATTTTTATTATGATCCCATATCTGAGTGTCTGGGTGAGATGTGAAGAAGCGGTCAGATTGTACAGCTATTTTTGACCTGCAGTAAATGGACTGTATTAAAGGCCTCAAACTGTCCAGTAATGTGTGACAGATCTCTTCAGGTATTCCATGCCTGTTCATTTGGTGATATTTGTTTTTTTTCTGTTCAGTGCTGGTGATAGACAACCCTCATAGCAGACATGTATTATGTGAATTTAATGGGTATAAGTTACAATTTGTTGCTGACCGCTGCATATTGTGGTTTTAGTATAACTGTAAACCACAGCAGTTATATATGAAAGCATATAACTATATAATGTTATGGTGACCCATAGCCCAGCCCTTTCTTGCTTACCTGCATAATGAAAGCAGTTTGCGGGTGGAGTTGTTTGCAATTCGTGGGTTGTAAGCGGAGGATTGCACTTGAGGGTGTGACTGTTTTCTGAGCTCTGTTGCCTGGCTGAAGGTGGTGCATTTATCTAGGAAATAGCCACGCTTTCAACTGTTTTTGGAAGTGTATATGCTCCAGGGTGCTTCTAATGCTGGCTGGTGGCGAGTTCCTGATCTGGACAGCTTGTACTGAGAAAGCAGCACCGCTTATTGATTTCTTATGGTACCGTGGTAGGATAACTGGTGTAACCCTGGATCACAGTGTTCTGTTTGGTTTGTATTGCTTAGCCCTTTCCCTTGGGAGGCTCTGTGGACAATGCAGAGTGCCTTGAACATTGCCCTTATAGCTATAGGCGTCCAGTGGAGAGATTGCAGGACTGGGGTCATGCGTTCTCATGGGTGACAACAGAAAAGAAGCCTTGCAGCAGCACTTTGGATGAGTTGTATTTCACGTATAGTGAATGTGGGTGTGCCAAGATATAGGGTGTTAGCATAGTCAAGCTTGGTGATTACTAGCATGAGGATGGCTTGCAGTTTATATTGCTATGCAAAGTATGGGGAGATGCGAAGTAGCGTTTTCATTGTATAGAAGGGACTCTTTTTAACATTGTTAGCATGAGGTATCGAGGATAAGTCTGAATCATGGTTACTCTTAGGTTTCTAACTTCTCTTATTGTTGTCGGAGGGACTTCAAGTTCCTTAGGCAATATGGCTGTAGGCTGGAAGTTTTGCCATTGTCCACATTTCATAATCTTGGTCTTTGTGTTGTTGCACTTTAGGTGGTTCTTCATCGTCCATGTGTTTATGGTTAACTAGATCTGTCTGGTTGTCTTTCTTTTTGCTTGCAGTTACCCGTGGGTATGTGTACTCCTCTTTCCTGAAACCCTACAATCCAGGAAAAAATCTAAAAGTGGTGACAGACTGCGGTTTCCATGATGATGATTTTGACAACATCAGTCTTTTTGTCTCGTTGCGGTCGCCCAGCATTATAACCACTAAGATGCCAGGAGAAAGCATCAATGACTATCCCTCTCCTTCTAATGGCTTGGGAGAAGCACCCGTCGCTAATGGAACAGAGGCAGATGGTTCTATTGAAGTGGATGATCAGCATGTAAGTATAGCTGCAACATAAGTTTCTCTGAACTTCTTCTTTTACAATAAAATATTCTCCACAACCAGTTAAAGCACCTGGTTTAAACACAAGTTGATGCTCAAAATTCAAACTTAAGAAAAAACTGTACAAAATTGTGCAAATTATCATTGTGTTGGTTTTGCGAGCAAATAATTTAGAGTGGCCTACCGTTTTCAATCTCTGTCAACATAGGAGCTTTGATTCAGTTTCATTGTTGACCACATGCTAATAGAGTACAAACTTGGCAGGCAAGGGCTCATAATTAACATGAAAGGGGTGGGTGGGTGGGTGAAAAGATAGATGTAAGGATGGATGAGTGAAAGAACGAATGGATGAGTGAAAGGGAGGGCGGATGGATGGATCAATGAATGGATGAAAGGATGGATCGATGAAAGGATGGATGTATGACTGAAATGGTGTATGGATGCATGATGAAAAAAGGATGGATGGACGAGTGAAAGAGTAAATGGATGGATGTGTCGGTGAAAGGGTGGATGTATTGAGTGAAAGGATGGATGTAAGGATAGATGAGTGAAAGGGACGGTGGATGGATGTATGAGTGAAATGATGGATGGATGAGTGAAAGAATGGATGGATGTCAGTGAAAGGGTGGATGAATGGGTGAGTGAAAGGAAGGATGAGTGAAATGATGAATGGATGAGTGGAAGGGTGGATGGATGCATGATGAGAGAAAGGATGGTTGAGTGAGTTAGTGAAAGGATTGATGGATAAGTGAAAGAGTAAATGAATGGATGTATGGCCGGTGAAAGGGTGGGTGAATGGATAAGTGAAAGGGAGGATTATGGATGGATGGATGGATGGCATGAAAGGGTGGATGGACGGACGGAATGGATGGATGGATGAGTGAAATGATGGATGGGTGAGTGAACAGATGGATGTAAGGATGGATGTGTGAAAGAATGGATGGCTAAGTGAAAGGATGGATGAGTGAAAGGGTGACTGGATTGACGAATGAGTGGGTGAAAGGATAGATGAGTGAAAGGGTAAATGGATGGATGCTTGGCAGAAAGGGTGGATGGATGGTGGATGACTGAAAGGGAGGATGGTGGACAGATGGAGTGAAATGGTGGCTGGATGAGCAAAAGGATGGATGGATCGAACGGTTTGATGGATTGGTTTGGAGATGAATGGATAGGTTTGGATATGGATGGAAGGTTGGAATAGTGAAAGACAGTGATGGATATAAGAAGGAATGGATGACAGAATGTAATGGTGAAATGGTAAATTTCGACGGGTGGATGGAAGTATGAATGTATGTATGTTTGGATGGATGGATGGATGAAACAAGAGCTCTTCTAGGGAGGGTCGCAATGACTTGCTTCTCTTGTTTGGTGCCATAATAACTTTGGCTCAAAGTTGGGGGTATTTTAATTTTCTGGCTACTTCCTTGTATCTATTTAATAGCTACCAGAGTATGTGGCACACATGTTCAGGTGGGATCAACTTTCCTGACCAAAGACCATTTGGTTACATGTTTGAAAAAGGGATAGAAATAACATCTTTTATTCGCCCAAATCTGCTGATCATGATCACCAACGGATCATAAAATCATACTTTTTTCTTGAGCCTCAAAAAAAAATGCATTTTTTATATTTGTAAGGGGGTTCTAATGATATTTGTATGACATTAAATTTTAACTTACTAAACCTTCTATTTGGGAAAGGAATACTCCTGAAAATGTTAGGCTGAACAAAACAAGGTTACAAGAAAGATGGGGGGCGTTAGAGGGCGCACGGCAAAATGGCCGCTCTGTAGAGCTGCTCCGCCGGCCGAGTTTCAACATCCGTCATTATCCTTGTCATCCCACCTGGACTGCTGCCCAACCCGAGGGGACTGCGGTGCGGAGTGTTGTGGGACGACCCTGGCCTGCTTCAGCGGCCCACAACGGCCCCCGGATTGAGAGCGGAGGACGCGGAGGCCGAGACCGGCGCGGGCATCATGGCGGACTGGAGCGCACACTGAGCGCGAGTCTCGGGTGAGCTGCGGTGGGGTCTGGCTGCGGGCGGCGGGTGTTGTGGGAGCTGACCTACGCCGCTTGCTTGGGGCCGCTGGCCGGTGCGGTGCGGTGTGGTCTGGCGGGACGCCGTGCCCCCCACCTGTGCGTGAGTGACCGCTTGGCCTATCAGCCTCGAGTTTACTGCAGGCGGGGGTTGCGCGTCCCCTCGGCCCGGGGCTGGGGGCTGGCGGCTAGGCCCTTCGTGGTTACGCTTTGGGCTGCGGCGGTGTGATGACCCTCTGGTCCCTCCCACGAATGCCTGGCGCGTGCAGAGGTCCGCTGTACCTCCCTCCCCCATCGCGACAGGCTGCTGGTTTGGGCTGGGCCCTCTGATCTTCTGCGGCTGGTGCTAAGGCATTTCTGGCTACACTGCGAGGGTGCAGTTGGCGAATCGGCGATTGGGCGGTTCAGCCTCTGTCCATGTGCTGCGGGGGACCGAAATAGCTGCAGGATACCTGCTACGCCCGGAGAGGCTGTCTTGCTGGTGCCGCCGAGTAGATGTCCGTGTGTGATCCTGGCCGGCCCTGCATGCTGTGGCATTTCGGACATCTGTGGCGCTTTTGATCGGCAGTGACGGCAGGCTTGCGTTCACCTCTATATTGGGCTGCCGGTGTGAGTGGCGGAGGGGAACTGTGGCTCTGGTACCCGCTTGACCTGTGGAGACGTCCTTTCTGCACTGGTGGGCTCGGCCGATGCCAACTGCTGGCCTAATTCCCGGGGTGGCTTGCGGCGGTGCGCCATCTCAGCCTTCAGATCCGGGAGCTGCTAGGATACGGTGGTCTTCCGGCTTGCGTCGCCCCTCTACGATTTGCTGACTTATTGGGTCTGCGCAGTATACGTCCTATTGTATTACATCGGCAACATGGGGAAGACCGAGCAAGGACAACCGCGACTCACATTCGAGCCCCGCAAATCCAGTAGGGCCTCTCAGCATGCTGCATCGGACTCTGAAGCTGACGCCCCCACCGACCACCTCACTAACATTGACAAAACCCTTCAGGCGGTCCAGGCCAGTCTGCAATCCATCGATGGTAAAATCGATCACTTGAATTTGCGGATGGATCACATGTCCTCAAAGTTAGATAAACATGCGTTACGTCTTGGGGAAGCCGAGACACGCATCTCTGAGGCTGAAGATGGACTGCACCAGGTAACCACCAAAGCTGCGTCTATGGAAAAGGTCCTTGCTGTCATTCAGGCCCGTAACGAGGATTTAGAAGTTAGATCGCGACGCAACAATGTGCGAATTACGGGCCTGCCGGAATCCACGAACATGGGCCGCCTCAAAACGTATGTGGAGAAGCTCCTCCGTGATATATTTGGGTCTGACCAGCTGTCTCAAGTCCTGATTGTGGAACGCGCCCATCGCTCTCTCTCTGCGCGACCACCACTGGGTGCTCCACCGCGTCCCATCATCGCCCGATTGTTAAATTATAGAGACCGTGATGCGGTGCTTCGTCTGGCTCGCGAGAAGGGCACTATCAATTATGAGGGGAACGTTCTCGCTTTTTACCCGGACTTCACGATGGCGGTACAGGAGGCCCGGCGAGAGTACCAGCCCGTCAAGAAACTCCTAATTGCTGCACAGGTGCCATACGCTATGCTTTATCCTGCGCATCTGAGGGTGGAGGTCAATGGGAAGCAAAAGATATTTACATGTCCACGATCGGCATTGGAGTTCGCCAAATCTGTTGACCGCCGCCAACGAAAGCCTCAAGATCCGGGAGGGGAGGAACGTGCTGAGACCACTGAAACGCTGAATGAACAATGACACTACTACAAGTTATGCACTGGACTATTGACATGCCTCTATTTGTTCAGTGACTACGTCGTCACTATCTGTCTGGCTTGCCCTTGAATATGTGATCATGGCCACTTTCCCTCGATGTTGGAATCCGACTGCTTACGCCACGCTCTTCTCTATTGTGCCTATATTTGTCATTGATTTGTGCATACGCAGTCTTAGTTCTCTTAATGATGCATTGCTTTAGCGTCTGGGTGGGAATGCATGCCAACTCGGCCCCCTCCCTTTCTATCGGGAGGGTTGTTTTTGTGCTCCAGCGTGCCTCCTTATGGGTATTCCCCACCACTGGTTACTCACTTGGCCTTGCCTGTGGGACTTGTTCTTGGGGGTTCGGGATGGCTTTAGCAGGTTGGGGATGCTGAAGTGGGTGGGGGGGGTAGGCGGGTGGGTGGGTTGCAAAGGAACGGGTGTTGTGGCAGCTTACACTGTCAATGTTTTATTTAATGTTGGTGCGCTCTGTAAGAAGGTTTTTCAGACAACTTCAATTGCCTATAGTTGGTCTGTTGCATATGCATAGCAATACACTGTCACTCTCTTGCCTGACGTGGAATGTACGGGGGCTTAATACACCTAAGAAGATTCGCCAAGTGCTAGCACACTTAGACCGACATGGGGTTGGTATTGCCCTGTTGCAAGAGACACATTTAACAAAGGACACTGAGCAACGGGTTGGGGCCCGGTGGGCCGGTTACCGTTTAGCCTCCTCCTATTCCTCCTATAGCCGGGGAGTGCTTATACTTATCAAGAAGGGTCTTCCTTTCAGTATGCTGCAGACTCACGTTGACATAGCGGGACGATATGCGGTAGTTCATGGGATGCTGGCGGGTCAGATAGTCACCATAGTTAACACCTACGGTCCCAATATAGACGACCCTGCTTTGTATGAGCATCTATTCACTATACTGTGAACCCTACCTGATGCGGTATTGCTTTGGGGGGGAGACCTGAATACACACTTGGATCCCAGGAAGGATAAGTCTAGTGGCAGGGAGGGGCACTCCCCTGGGACGGCTCGTGTCATTAATGATGGAATGGCAGAATTGGGACTTCTAGATATATGGCGACACAGACACGAGGAGACACTTGAGGGCGCGCATATCTCCACAGTGCATGGCAGCTGGTCCCGTCTCGATTATTGGCTTATGAGTGAGGGGGCGGCGGGCTGGGTAACTGATGTGGTGAGTTTGCCGCTCACACTTTCGGACCACTGTCCGGTCCGACTCACACTTTGCATTCCACAAACAATTCCTCGATCGTTCACTTGGCGATTCCGACCTGAATCATTGCTAGACCCCCTGTATGTGGAGACAGTTCGTGAGGCCATATTACAGTATTTTGTGCACAACACGGGCTCTGTAGATAGCGCTGGCGTCCTGTGGGAGGGATTCAAGGCCACCATTCGGGGCACGTGCATCTGCACTTTGGCGGGCATTTTGAAGGACCTACGAGGCCAGCTGACTAAAATGGAAGCCGACTTGTCTAAACTTGAACGTGATTACGAAGCCGCCCCCAGTCCGTCGACTTTGGCATCCATTAAAGATGCTCTACTCGAACACGGGAAGCTGGCAGAGGTGGAGATGCGCTATATTTCCAAGCGACACGTGGCCCGTTCTTATGGCGAGGGAGGGAGACCGGGTCATCATTTAGCTAATAAGATCAAACACCGCATGCACCAAGATGCGATCACCAAGATCACGGATGATACTGGTCGCGACTATTTCAGTGTCCTAGACATCACGGAACGCTTTCGCTTATTCTATGCGAACCTTTATACCTCACAGGGTGTGCCGGACATTGGCGAATTTGATGAATATTTCTCCCAAGTAGCTATTGCGTGGCTGTCCGATGGCCACAGAGACTTGCTCGGCCAGCCTATTACGGCTGAAGACATTCGCTCAGCAATAAAATCTCTCCCCAATCGTAAAGCGCCGGGTCCCAACGGGTTCCCGTGTGAATTTTATAAAGCCTATGCGGAAGAGCTCACCCCTTATCTGCTTGAAATGTACACTGAGGCCTACGATACGGGAGTACTTCCACCCTCTCTGCGTGAGGCGTTAATAATTACATTGCTAAAAAAGGACAAGTCGACCTCGCGGTGTGAGTCCTACAGACCACTATCTCTTATTAACACGGACATCAAAATCCTGGCGAAGATTCTGGCCCTCCGACTCCAACCTCTCATGAAAAACCTGGTACTTCCGGACCAGTCGGGCTTTATTCCCACGCGATCCACCTCCCATAACTTGCGTACATTGTTCGCTCTATTTCACACCCTCTCTCCCGAGCTTCCAGCTGCAGCGGTTATGTTAGACGCTGCTAAAGCGTTTGATTCGATCGAATGGGGATATCTTTTATGTTCTGCAACGCATGGGGTTCTCCCCTTTCTTTGTCAACTGGGTCCGTCTCCTGTACGCCAACCCCACAGCGCGGGTTCAGGTGGGGGGGGGGGTGCACCTCGGACTCTATACTAATTACTAGAGGTACTAGGCAAGGGTGTCCGCTCTCGCCACTCCTATTTGCGCTAACGCTAGAACCGCTAGCGTGCCTCATTAGGCAATGTCATAAACAGGCAGCATTAACCCTTATGCACCGTCCGCTTATCATCTCTCTTTATGTGGATGATATGCTGCTCTTTATTCGAGAGCCTCATCAACGCCTTGACCCGGTACTGCGGGAATATATCCGGTTCGCTCGTTTCTCCGGGCTCCATATCAATTGGGAGAAGTCGGTGGTGATGACACTGACGGCGAGTACGCTTCCGCATACACTTGAATTCCCTCTAGCCTGGGCCACAGAGCCGGTCAAGTATTTGGGTGTATGGGTGCATCGGGACCCAGATAGAGTCATTCGCGAGAATTACGGCACTGCCACTGCGTTGTTGGAACAGCAAGTCGACAGATGGGTACACCTCCCGCTCTCGCTTGCAGATCGTATTGCTTTAATAAAAATGGTGGTGCTGCCTAAGTATCTCTACTTTTTCAATAACATACCGATCCCTCTCACTCAGCAATTTTTTAAAGCGGTGCGTACCATGCTTCTTCGGCTGATATGGGGTGGAAAGCAGGCACGTGTGGGCTGGAGCACTCTCACTCTTGATTATAAACATGGAGGGTTCTGCGTCCCAGACATCTACTTATATTATCTCTGTGCACAGGCGCAATACGCATATTATTGGTACCAGCCTCATGATTTTGTTGCACACGTCACGGTGGAGCACTGGGAGGCGCACCCAGTTCCATTGCACTCCGTCCTCACACATCACCGCAGAACCACTCCTAGAGGTACAATTAGCAGTATAAACGCCACTATCACTGCGTGGCAGGGGCTGGGCCGCAAGGCCGGTAAGCTGCCATTATACTCCCCACTGTTGCCCTTGGCTTATCATGCTGAGTTGTCGGTGGCGTGGGAGGCGGGGGCAATACGTACACTGGCACTAGTAGGCATTGACAAACTACAGGATCTCTACCCCAATGGTACCTTCCTGACAGCTACAGACATGGACTACATCCAAAACAAAACGCCTCTGTTTCTATTTCTGTGTCACAGATTAAAAAAAGCGATACAAGCGCACTATTCTGTATTCCCCGCAGAACTGCCTGTATTACTGGCGCTACACACGTTACTCACAACCCCATCCCGTCATAGGCTCGTTGCCAGGCTCTATCGAGCAGCTAAGGAGGATGGGTGCACTCCGCCTACCCGAAGCTTGGACACCTGGAAGGCCTGTTTAGACCCCTGCTTGACACCGAGGGAATGGGAGCAGTGCTGCCAACTAACAAACACCCTTACCTCCAGTGGAAATTTGCGCATCATCCATTTTAAATATTTGCACCAGGTCTATCACACACCAAATAAACTTTTTTAATATGGGCTCCGAGATACTGCTGCTTGTAAGCGATGTAGGGCGCCTGAGGCTGATTTCTGGCATCTGGCTTGGGCCTGCGGGAGAGTGCAGAACTACTGGAGGGTGGTGGTCGCTACTCTGTCTAAAATAGTGGGAGTTGAATTGCCGTGCTCTCCAAAGATGTGCCTGCTAGGCCTGCTTCCCTCCCTGAAGGGTGCCATGGGCCGGCTGGCTCATGTGGCATTGTTAATAGCTAAGAGGCGTGTGGCGATGCTGTGGGAGAGCAAACAGAGTCCCTTAGCTGAACACTGGCTCAAAGATTTAACATACTGTAGGGACAATTTGGTACTCTATGCAGAGGAGCTGCCATCTATGTCCAGACCAAATGACATATGGGCGCCTCTTCTTCTTTACTTACGATCTGCTGTGCCGGCGGACACCAACTGCGATGTCTCTGTCTAAATAATGTATGCTATGTTACCCCGTACTACAATGCTGTGCAATTGTAATTTCACTGTGGTTGGAATCTATTCCTTCTGAGCGCGTAATGTAGCCACTTGTTGGTCGTTTTCACTTGTTTTGTTATTCCATGATTCGCTTTCTGGCTTCCTCATACTGTATTCATGTATGTCATTTATCTGCAATGTATGAGAATATATGGAAACTAATAAAAAAATGTTTTTAAAAAAAAGGTTACAAGAAGGATTCAAAAGCCTCACAAAACATAAAGTAGTGCTTAAGTTGCATTAGCAAGATGCTAACAAAGAAAAGGCCAGATGCTTCACAAACACAGACTGTAAAGACCAGTGCAGTAGTTACTAATAAGTTCCTGAAATCAGCTTATCCTGAAGAGCAGGGTTATTTGAAGTACGCGGGTTGACCCATTGTTACCTTCATGTTGTAGGCGTGTTGGTTGCTTGATTAGTACTTCATAAATCAGTGACTAATTGTTCTTCTCCATTAGATTTTCTATGCAGTTTATGCCTTTGAAGCACGAGGTCATCAGGAACTCAGCCTCCAGGAGTACCAGCGCGTTCGCATCCTGAAGTTCTCAGACCTAAGCGGCAACAAAGAGTGGTGGTTGGCCGAAGCTGAAGGTCAGAAAGGATATGTGCCGGCTAATTACCTTGGGAAGATGACCTATGCCTAAGGGACTCAAGAGGCTTCCTGCTCTGTAGCTCCTCTTTCCTGTGGTATTGGGCGCAACATTACCGAAGCGTGGTAGGTTATGCACATTATCACTCTGAAGCCATCACACCTCCAGACTCTGTAACGCTGAACACAGGATCCCTGCCAGAGACCGGGAGTGAGATGACATTGTTTGATGATTATCCTTCGAATGTCCAAAGCGAAGATTTATCAGGTATCAGAAGACCAACTCCGTTATTGTCCTGGGCTGGTTCTAACATATTTTCCTGCAAAATCTACTTCCATTAACTGGTCAAAGTACGGTTGTAAGATAATTTACTGATCTATTCAAGGACACAAAGCAACCTTAAGATTCATAGACTCGGATGCCAAAGAAAGGAATGCACTGTTCCATAGCTGGAAACATTATTGTTTTTATTATTTTACTATTTGTTTTAGTATTGTCAAGATGTTCTCAACTGGATGGACACTGGGTTCCGACCTTTAGAATAATCTAGAGTGATCTTTGGAAGCAAAATGTCATGGGAAGTACAAAGGAAGGGACCCAGAAAGTACTGGTGGTGGAAGGGACGGCTGGTGCCTGCCTCTGGCCTGGTATATCACACAACTAGGTGGGGTTTTTGGAGCACCAGCTCACTGATTCCAAGAGGCATTTTTAGAATACGCAGGTAAAACGTTTTATTAAGATTAGCGCACAATTTTAAAAACAAATACGGTCAAAAATATAAATGCTTGAAAGACTAAGAGAACGTTATGGCTGGCAATTGTCTGTGAAAGCCTTGATTTGACAGAACTATATATGTAACTGTTGTCTCAGCAGTAGAGATGGAAAAAATTTAACAGGTTGACACAGGTCAGTGTTTATTTTTTATGGTTGTGACAAGCAAAAGAGAAAAATACTAACTAATTAGGGCGTTTCTTGCTACCTGCTTGCCAGGGTGGTGTGTCATCTTAGCTTTTAAAATGTCCCTGCAGCTTTAGGACTGATGAGTCCCAGCTGACCTTTACGTGTAGCACAACCTTTAACCTCCATTTCCTAAACAAGTACCTGAATTCATATTCTGATATCACAATGTTTTTAGACATCAATCCGAAGACTATGAGTGTGGCAGTATCCCTGCTCTCCCTGGCTCCCTCTCGGCCTTCCCTACCGCCTCACGCTGATGAGCACTTTAGCTACTGATGAAGGTTACCAGAGTTGAGCCCATTTAGAAGGACATACTTTGTTTACAGGACAGGCCACAAAATTGGCACCTGTGGAGGAAAATGCATCAATTGATGCAGTGCTTAATTTTGGAGAAAATGAGCGCCATGGCCCGCATCAGGGGTCCACTGCTACTTACGCTACCCATTGCCCCTGCCAGCGCTGGCAATGACAGTACCAACACAACTACAAACCATCACACTCCTATAAGTATGACAATTTAGACCATTCCAGGGCACCAAAGCTATAAGAATGGTTTGTGCTGCAGGTATTAGTAATTTTTAATGTAAATCGAATAATTAGACAACAGTTTTTGTGTTCCATCTCTAAATTAGACAAACATCGCCACCATGTGGCAGACTGTCATAAGTGTCAGTGTTGCCAATTAAGTGCCGATGCCGAGCACCAGAAACCACCGGCTCAAATTAAGCACTGAAATGATTAAACATTTGGGGGATAATCTCATTCATTTAGCTATTATATAATGTTAACTACCAATGAACTGCTAGAGGTAGGAAGCAGAGACAAAGCTATCAATAGTGCTGCAGGTTCATTGGTACAGGTGTCCAGGTGTACCCATTTATGACTGCATTTTATTCCCCACTAGGAGGTAATGGTGGCCATTTTCTTTACTTGGATTAAGGCCCACGGCACCCTTGTTGTGCCACTGCTACAAAGGCTCTCTCTTTTTTCTTCTCTCTGGCAGATGGAAAACTCGTTGCAAAAGGCCTTTGATAAGTTGAGACCTCCCAACTTACACTGTGCCACGGTTTGGCACATGACAACTGCACTCTTCGCGCAGGCCCCCAGTGGAGAGCCAAAATCGCAAGATTAACAGAGTGAGCTCGAAATCCCTACATAGTTGGTTTACAACTCGTGTTTGATGTACACCCTTGAAGTATATTACGAGTTTTCCCAGAAGACAATGGGGAGTGGCTTCAGGCGTCTTTGTATTTGCGTATTTTGAGGAAGTTAGAGGCTGCTAAAAACCATAACAGACTGCAAGCCCCACCTTCCCCTCCATGAGTCTGCTCCCTTCAGTAAGCCTCTATGGCAGCTCAGGTGACTGGCTCAAAGCCTTCTCTCATGTATGTTATTAAAGGTTGAGAGACCTGCCTGACAAATCTATGCAGTTGACTTTTCTTTGTTCCTCAAACCAGCAACCTCCTGCAACCCTATGCTTCTAAAATTTCTTAGGGGGGAGTTACTCTGAGAGAACTACCGTAACATTTTTTTTTTTAAGTTTGGTAAATACGATAGACTTTTTAGTGCTGGCCTTTGCCTACTATTCACATCCGGTGCATAAAATAGGGGGCTATGGAGACTTCCGGGAAGGATACGCCATAGAAAAATAACCTGTATGCAGAGAGTGGAATGTTAGGATTCTGTAGTAATAAGGGTGAGGCCTCTGTAATTGTTTGCAGAATATTCACTCGGCGCTCCATCACGAGAGAGAAAACTTGTGCAGTTACACGATTGTGAGTCGCGCTCTGGTGTGAGTAGATTGTGTACGGGCATATTTCACAGCCTCTAGACTGAAGGAAAGAACCTGCCTAGTTTGGTATGGTCTTCTCAGTTTCCTCTAGTGAACGTGACCCTTTTAAAGACTATAGATTTATTTTACACATGGGGCGGAAGGCTAGGAAGGGTGGGCTGGGGCAAGCAAGCAACTCGGCCTTTATTCTGGGCCCTTCAGTGAAGGAAATAGTAAGTACTTAATGCAGCATCCATTTGGATGAAAACCTTTTTTTTTTTTTTTTAACAAGTCCAAATCTATTTCCATTTATGAAATGTAAAACTGTGTAAGTGGGCTGAGTGGCCATCCTGAGTTTGACCTCTTAGGTCAGGGGCAGGCCTATGATGTCACTGCAGTTATTTAGTTTTATAGATTTGTGTCCTGCAAAATCAATATTCAGAAGAAAATAGTTTTTGATTAATACTGATAAATACAAGTTTATAGATTTTATCCAGTTTCTAAAGAAATGGTACTATTAAAATAACATCGCAAAAAAATGTATGCTTGCTGGCATAATCAGCCATGCTGCACTGCCTATGTGGATGTCTGTTTTTTTAAGCTGCTTCTCCTCAGGGATTTTTGAGACTTTGGCTAAAAATACAGACACATGCCCAGGTGTGCGCAGCAGTAGAAATGGAAAAAAGACAACAAGCTGATGATGTTTTCACCAGTTAAGGTTTGCACCTTTGACAGTATTGGCTTTGAGTTTGTCAGTCCTTTACGAAAGGGCTTTTACGGTCCCTTTGTAAAATATTTAACATTGTAGCAGGCACAATGGGTGGGATGGCCACTGGCAGTAGTAATTTCCTCCTAAAAACGATAAAGAGCCATTGTTGTATTGCTAGAAATGAACTAAGCTAAAACTGATGTACTATCTGATGCCTGTTCATTTTCTGGATAAAGATTATAAAAAACCGTATCTAGATATTTAATTTCAGGTCCTGAAAGTAAGTATCTTGGTAGGTTTATTCAGAATATACTCTCAGATTCAGAGTTTCATCACGTGTATATTATTTGGAAACTATATTGTGCTAAGCTGCTGTTGAAAATGTGTTTAACCCTTCGAACTGTTGCACTTATGGAAGAATTAACATAGGCATTATGTGACTATCTGACCACAGCTGAAATATTTTAAAAAGAGAAATGTTTATGATGCAATGTTGTGTTAGTCCTTTTTATTATTATATAGTATGCTTTCTGCCAGTATCATGGCCTCGAGAATGTATAAGCAGTGATCATGTGTCTTTGCTCTGGTGATTATCACTTTGTTTATTGTGTGTGCTTTTGGCTGCAGTACTTTACTTGCCAACATTTGAAGACAGGAAAGAGGAATATTTGGAATGCACACCTCCACCCCCATTGACATGCATTGAAGTGAAGGCAATTTTAAGAGGGAGAAAACTAAAATGAGGCCAATTTTGGCTTTAAAAACCGCGAGTCTCCCGCATGAACCTGGCATGTTTACATGTGTGTTAGTACGTATGGGGTAGCGGGCGCATTTACCATGAGCACACAGTGTGGGAAGTGAGTGTGCCTGTTCAATGTTACATTAATAATGTGTAGCACCCTGGAGAGTGCGTCCAGCGTACATATATTTATTTGGTTCTGCTGCAGATCCTTTGGAATCATTGTCGTCGTTAGAAGGCACTTCCTTCTGCTTTGCAATCCGAACTGAATTCACCTTGCAATATTTCTAAGTTTGGGTGGCATTATTTGGGATTCAGCGTGCTAAATGAAAGGGGGGAATTTGGAGTAGAACAGAGCTTTAACCCTGGAGTAGTGTTTGCTGGATTTGTGAATGGACACAAAAAACGAGAATGTTGGGGGATGGAATTCACCATTTTGCATTAATTTCAGTATGTTTACCTTTCAGCGTGTGAGTTGAGAAATGCCATGTTGATAACTTGCCCTGTTAAGGACTTGGAAAACGGATTTTTTTCGTTAGGTTTCTACATTCACAGAATACTTCCTGGCAGCAGTTACTGTTGAACACAAAGCTTACATCAGAGACCCAATATTCTTGCTTGTTTACAAGCTGCAGGTGGTCTGTGTAGTAACATGATGGAGCCCCCCCTGCAGAATGTGATGCGGAGCCCCTGAGTCTCCCATATCTCACAGATACTCATTGGTCTTGGACTGCACGGGGACCCCTGAAAGTTGCTCCCACCCCTGCGCTGCAGGGGCTGCATTATACCCCTGCAGATGTTAGCATCCACCTTTTGAAGTTCATGCACAAATCTTCAGAATTGTTTAGGTAATTCATTATCCAAACATGTATCAAAACCCTTAATTCGCCCGCCTCTCATATACCGCTCTGCTACTAAGTTCCCCTTCTCCCACTCCTCTCGATTACAGTCCCATCTCCCTCTGCAGCCCCTTGGACTCCACTCTGTTGTACACCAGTCCTTTGCTTGATATCCATATTCACGATATACAAGTCCTTTGTATACATAACGCATGCAATGGCCTGATGACTTAGCTCATAAATGATGGAAAAATAATTAGGGGTGAGTCTACAGGCTTTCAATGCCCTGGCGTAACATGCTCCACCTCTCACCAGGAGATTCTGTACATGGACAAATCTGTGGTTAGCATGTAGTCCGTGGTTTAACCTTCTACCCATGCCCACAAGCACCCCCCCCCCCCCAATAATCTTGATCAGTGAACTTACATCAATACCCAATGGAGCTGCAGCACAGGTGGGAAACGCCATGTTTTGACATTTGCTTTGTTTTAAAAAACTAAGCTCTAAAGTGGGAGTGTTGCTTGTTCACATTATGATCAGGAAAAACAATTTATGGTTCGAGGCTAATTAGGAATGATCCACCAGGTGAAGGGTTTGCATCAGCGGAGCTGGTGCAAAATCTTGCGTGAGTTTGGCAGGGCAGATAAACAATTTATGGCGGTTCACTTGCCCTGCCAAACCTTTAATGACCCCTTACTCTAAAATGAACTACTCACTCTGGATTGGACCTTGTACTGAAAAATATGAATTCCTTAGCAACAATGTGCAGACCACAAAGACTGCAAAGAATTCCCAGTATCATGATCAATGAAATAGGCCTGGAGTTAAGGCAAGGTGGCCAGGCAGAGTCCAAAGAGTAAGTTTTTTCGGCTGTAAACAACTGCCACATGAAGGGCCTGCACCACCACTGGCCTAAACAGTAGCTAGGTCTAATCACAAACTTTAGTCAATTCCTGGGTAGTATTAAACCTTTGATTAAGGCATGCAGTAACTCAGAGTTTCAGATACCTGAGCACATAGCACCGGCTCTACAGGTGGCACCCCAGGATCCTTGAACAGGGATACAAGATTCCTGCTACTTTCTGTAGCAGTAGTTTCTTTAGAGGAGCGATGGTTGAGCTGGGGTCAAAGGGTACATTACGTCTATAGTGCTCGCCCTGGCGTTTTGGTGAATCTATGACACAAACTGGAATGTAGATGATGAGTGACATAAAATGGGGAAGGCGGGCATTTATGTGAAACTTTCACTTTAAGTGACACTCTGATCTTCTGAGCCACTCTGGATATCCCGTATGCAGTCCAGTGCTTGTTAACGATTTGGTAGTGCCAAAAGTGAGGGGGCTGTCATGTGAATACCTCAAATAAGAAATTAATTGTGAGGAAATTTGTGGTGCATTTTTCTACCTGATATAACAATTTCCAAATTTCCCAACAAAAACTTATTCGTCTCCTAAAATATTAGGCTGTGTAGTTTCTCTATGATGTGTTTATGGATCTGAAGAGAATTTTGGTGGCAGTGGTTGTGGTTTTAAATTGGAAACTCTTTGCACCTCTGCTTCACAGCTCCGTTTCCCAGTACAAACCAGAATTTTGGGGTGAATTAAAATCTGTTTGCTTCAATTTTATGAAGAGAATTTGACCAGGGATATTGTTTTGTGCTTTCAGTACACCAGATGAAGTTATATCACTGTGTTTGCTGATGGTGTATTAGTGTGGTGAGCAAGAGTTGCTTTATTGTGAAATATACCGCATGTTATTTCAGCCTGTCACAACTCTAGTAACCAAAAGTCTGTGTCATTTGTTGCTTCAGCATTGTGTTCATGTCATAAAGCATTGTTGCAGCGGGGAGGGGGCGGGGGGGAAAGAAGGATGTACATAATGGGTGAAAAGAGATCCACACAGGAAAGTGGCAGGAGGAAGCAAAGCAATGATCTGTGAATTGGATATTAAATATTAATTCTAATACAAATTTTAAAAGTCCTGTTAAATTATTACAATAAAATGTATATTTTTGCAAAAACATATTTAATTGTGCATTCTTTCACGCTTGGGAAATAAGGTTATAGTAAATGAGTACTGTTAATTCCCATATAATACTGTAATAGATTACCTGTTTGAAAAGTTTTGATATGACTTGTTTTCGTCAAGGGGTTGGTTCATAAAAGCGAGGGTGAATATGTGAGGCCAGCCTAAGGTAATGATTCATACAGGTCAGTAGTGTCAGGTCATAAGAGTTTGAGTAGGAGCAACACCAATATCAGAATCGTATACCACGCATGCACATGTGCGTACATAAGAAAAAGAAATATATGGGGGGGAATATATGGGATTAAGTACCAGGGCCGGACTGGGAACCAAAACTGGCCCTGGAAAAGTGCTCGGCCGCCCTCCACCGGGGGTTTGGGGGTTTTGGCCGAGCTGTTTGCCAGGGCCGGTTTTGGCCAATTTTGTTACAGGGGTCGATAATGCAGCTATGCTGCAAAAAGGGCCCTGTAACAAGAACGGCCCCCCAGGGGCCCAAAACCGGCCCCCACCCTGGCGGCCCACCGGGGAAACGCCCGGTGCCCGCTACAGCCAGTCCGGCCCTGTTAAGTACCCTCTGCAATACATAAGGATATTGCAAGTCACTGAGGAGTTCCATGACCATATAGAGGAACGAGATAGAAGGCCTGCTTCCTTTGTAAAGTTATGTAACTCCGAAGGTGGCTTGCAATATCCTTATCATGATCAGCAGGGAGTACTTTATTCCTTATAATACATGGCCACACCATCACCTTTCCAAAAAAACACTTAAATCCTTGGTGTGTAGCTCCGTTATATGTAAGAGAGAGCATGTTAGCAAGCACGTATCTTCCTTCTTCTTGCCAATATACAGCTAGAGAAACAGAGCTGAAGAATGAAAGGCCCGTTTCGTTTTACTTCTTGAAACAGCTGCTTTATTTATGTTCCGTGACCTGACCTTCCTTTCCCCATAGCTGCTGGCTGTGGCAGCAGGCATTGTGACATCAGAACTCGACAGTAATAAGTTATTACAGTTGAGCGTCTACGTCATTTATTTATAATGGGCGACTGGGTGTGTTACAACTCGCCTATCATGAAGAAATTGGAGACAGGTTTTTATACAGGGATTGCAGAATCCTATATATGACAAGCACATAATATGGTGATCAAGGGTGTATGTTGGGGGCAGTGAATTTTAAAACTGGGGGGCTTACATTTCAGTCTGAAAGGGGCGAATAAGAAAAGTAATTTCCCTATGACCTCCTCCCTCCAAAGATTTGGGGCAAGACTCTCCCAAGGAAAATTTGCAAGAAATTGGGCCATCCAGGGCATTTTACAGCACTGCTCTCAAAGGTATATTAGCCTGACCCTCCCATGGGCATCATTCAAGCATTTTAGAAAAATGTGGCAAAATGGTGCATTTGTAGGACATTGAAAAAGGTTAAAAAGCTATTCGTGTTAGAGACATTTCAAACAAGATGGACATGCAGTTTGGCAGAGCTCCCTATCATTTCTCAAAAAATGATAAAATGTCTTCCTTAACTTCTATCTTCCATTTTCTTTCATTTTCCTATCTTGCATCTATCAAGTAGATTATAAATCACAAAAAGTGCAGTTTTGACAAATAAAACATTGCACACATTTCACAATCTTAGGGGCAGATTTACAAGCCCCTTACGCCTTCTTGCGCCGCCATTGCGTCACTTTTTTTGACGCAACGACAGCGCAAACGATGCGGCCTATTCCACATGATGTGGGAATGCCCCCAGATACAACAGTATTGGATTGCCATAATCCAGAAAATGTCCGAAGTGGTGGGGATGGCCCTGACCCCTGACCCAGGGTGGTGTCTCCTCAACATATGGAAGCCAACAGACCACAGCGAAAGGGGGAGGACCTGTGTCACACTGGGGCTCACAATTGCAAAGCGCAACATTGCTCAACACTGGGGGGGGGGGGGTACAGGCAACACCGTGCTTGCGAGAATGGGAGGAAGACCTAGATTGGTGGCTGAAAAAACGGTATATACAGGCAGAGGATGCCCCAAAAAGTGGGAACAGATCTGGGGCATGTGGAATATGTATCGTGGGAACCTGTGTGCAATTCCGAGTGGGGGACTACTTAGGGAAGATGACCAGATAGAAGATTCCCGATAGCAATGGGGTGGGTAGAGAGTAGATACATACTAGGGAGGTAAGGCATCAAAGGGAAACACGACTCTTGCCTGAGATCATGGGACTGTTATAAATAACTGTGATGTGATTAATGCTTTGTAAACATGGTTTTCTGTATTTTGACCTGTCGTGTTCAATAAAAAGAATTTTTTTTTTAAAAACAATGCGGCCTATTTACAACGTGACGCATCTAGGGAGATGTGTCACGTTGTAAAGCTCTGTGTCACATTATACCTGCGTCAGGTATAATGTATGCAGGGTGGGCGTTCCCACGCAGGAAGGCCTCGTAAAAGTGACGCAGTGAAATCTACAAGATTTCACTGCGCCACTATTAGGACGCCACTGCGTCAAAACCTTACGCCTGCTTGAAGCAGGCGCAAGGAGTGACGCAGTACAGTAAGTATAGGCCTCAAAATACATTGCTGGAGTTGCGTCGTGCTTGCAACACATCTCCAGCAATGCGTGCCTTTTGGGCCAACAGATGCCTCAGAATTTCTGACGTATCCGTTAATCCTTGCGCCATGGAGCACTGTATTGTAAATACAGTGCATCCATGGTGGCGCAAGGACATTTGACACTGGCGCAAGGAAGCTGACGCATCTATGCAGATGCGTCAGTTCCTTGTAAATCTGCCCCCGAGTATTTAGACAGCAGATCTTTCCCTCAGCATAGGCACATTTTTCAGGTTTCCACAGCACAGCTTGTTATTGATCAGGTTACCTTCTATGTTCTAATCGCAGACCTATCTCTTGGGTTAGAGCAATCTTAAAGGATCCCACCCCAGGTAGCAAACATAATAACTTCATATTATCTCTCTCCTTTCCCATCTTCTCACCTTCCCCGCCCTTTTTACCATTTTCACATTTCATCACTTTCCATCTTCATCCCTCTTTTTCCTCTCTTCACCTGTCTCTCTTCCCCACATTCCAGCCCCCTCCATGTCTTCTTCCTTTTCATCTTACATTAGGTATTGAAAGTTCCATCATGCTGGTTGCAAGCTGCTCATCAATATCCTTTTATATCTGTTTTCTTGTAATATTAGTCCTATCTTTATAAATGGAAATGCAAAACTACAAATCCTAGAATGCTAAAGAATGGCATGGCTAAATGAACTTCTCATTGTAGATAGGGGCATCCGCTGCTCTCTTTATCTCCCTCTCTTTCTCTTTCTTCACTCTATCATTCTTCTACTCTCTTGACCCAACCTACCTTCTGTCATCATCTGTCTTCCTTCTATTCCATATTCCCATCTCAGTAGTTCCCTTCATGAATCACTAATTCATCTTCCAGCTTAACTCCTTTACTTTCTTCCCACTGTTTCAGGTTTTTAAAAAGTGTACTCCTCATCCAGACTTTCCCAGTTCCGCAGGCTATACATAGCCATAACTGAATATAAATGAATTTACTTCAGTTCCAGCCAAGCATTCTGGTAAGAGTTTAGTCAATCCTTGATTCTCCAGATCCTCGCCTCGCCCTCTTATCTTGTACCTAGGGCAGCAAACAGTGCAGGAAGATTACTCATGACCACTGAGGGGTTGTCTTTGTGAGCGCTAGATTTCTTGAACACGGGTTTGGATTTAGATGGTTTTGAATGAGGTACAGTCGTAGAGCAACAAACTGATCCACAAGATGAATTTGCAATCCAAACAATGGTTGTACTGAAGCAGAAGGAGCCAATTTCGAAAGCACTTAGGCCATCATTATGAATGTACCCATAATTCAGATTCTCTTGATATTATCAGGATTATGAGTAAAGTAGGAACACAGAATCTCGATTTATTAAACCCCAGACAGTTTGCCTACTGAAACACAAAATATGCAGGGGCAGGAGAGGGCTGAAAATGGAGGAACCTGCCCAAACAACAAATCTTGCAAGTTATTCCCCATTTCTTCAAGGTTATATCATAATATATGGGATAAAAGAGGAGTTCTATGACGGGGAAGTACGATTTTCTTTACAAGGTTCTAGTACTCCGAAGTGATCTGCAATATCCTTATCATGTACGACGGGGTACTTTGTTCCTTATGATACATGGTTTGGAAATACCAATGGGGCATTCCTGCATCACACATAATGGGGACTTTTAATAGCTTTAAAGGTGGTCTGGTCATTGTCCAAACCTGAGGATTCCGGTCCACCTTTTAGTTTTTAGGTCCCAAAGAAGAAATGGTTAATAGAGTTTTAGGTTCTGAGGCAAGCTTTGGCCCTTTGGGAATAGGAGCATATCCTGCACTGGCAGGAAGAGCATCCTTCAACGGAGTCTCCAAATTATCTAAAAATTGATCAGAGAATATTTTATTGCATGACCGCTTCAGTCATGTTTCTTGCTGAGACAGCCAAGTAACCAGGCTGTCTTTCTTCTTTTGATGCTTTGGAGATGCAGCACAGTGCTTAGTATGTGAAGGGGCTTCAGAAGAAAAGTAAAGAACAGAGAGAGCAGTTTCATGGTGTGTTCACAGATGTCAAACTCACATTTTGCTTTGGCGTCTGTACATTTCTTTTAAGAAGCCATGATGGAATGGGCTAGAGCCCTGCCCAGAAAATAGCGCATGCTGTAAACATAAGTCATAATGAGGGAAATGAAGAGGTGGCAAAAACTCATGTCCCATTCAAACTCCTATGAATTGCTGCTGAGAGAATCTGCTGGAGGCTGAGAACCAATCTCTGATGCTTCAGCTGTAGTGATGCACTGGTGCTACACTTATTCCTGAAGCAGTTCGTACCAAATGGCTTCTACCACGTTTCCTTTTTGTTTATGTATGGATTTGGCCATATGAGTCAATTCACCCCGCCCCCTGCATATGCCCTGCCTCGGCAGTGTGTATACGAGGCAAGAAAACAGCTCTGTTTGCATTTTTGGGGTGTTATAGCCTTGCATTACTTTCATGAGAACTCACAGATGCACACACTACGAGGCTCCCCCTCCTGATATGGCTTTAAGGGCCCCAGAACAGGGAATGTTGCCCTCTTCCTGTACCCACAGGCCTTGCTGATCTCCTACAGCGACACACCTCTCTTGCATAGAGGCATCAACTTACCTCTCTTGATGGTCTGTTTCTTGGACAGACAGTGGTTTTTGGGAACCTGGGATAAATCACAGAACAAAATACACAATAACTTCTTGAATACTCATTTGTCCAATACTACATGCAGGCTTTTGTGGTTCAGTCACTTGGGGTAGAAAAAACATGATTTTAGTGTGGTAGTCTGGTTATGGACTGGAAAGTATACATGCAGTTACGCAAAGAAACAAGAAAATGTGCATGCAAACAGCACAAAACTAGGACAATATTCTCAAAGGCACAGACACCTCGCCAGAGCGGCTGACTTTAAAGCTGGGGAACCAGGTTTGAGTCTGGCAAGACGCTCAAGCATCCTGTGATTCTGGGCAAATCATTTAATCTCCCAGGACCTAAAAATGAATGCGTCTGTCTGTAATGCAACTGATGCTCATGTAAAGAGCTCCGATACCTTCGGGTCGAGTTCGCGCTATATAAAACTGCAAAAAAAAATGGATGTGTGTGTCCAGGTCAATGGAGTGTTTGAGACAAGCAGTCTTGCACCTGAACCGCATGCAGCCTGGGACCAGCACAGTCAAAAGTTGCATACTCCACCTTTGATTTCCGTGCAGTCCTAAATGACCCCGTTGCTTTGCATATCTTTAAGTAATATGTCATTTTCAGTAATTCCACAGCATTTCGTGTGTCTAAAGACTGGTTCTGACAGGTCCATCAGTTGAATGTTAGTAGATAGGTTTTTGTTTCACGCTTCATCTGAGGAGAGCTAGCATGCAATTCATATGAAGACGGCAAAGGATTCCGGTCTGTGAACTGTCCTGATGAAGGCCCCAAACATTTGTTCCCAAGGAGGGTCGAAACGACTTTGCCTTGAAGGTTTTTAATACTACTACTATACCTTAGTCTTAAGGAATATTGTTAGTAAAGACTATTTTACCCAATTAGCTATCTGCAGTGCTCTTTCTTTTTCACTATCATTTGCATTCACCTTTATCCACTGAAATATATATGGATGGTGATGAACACATGCTACGGGATTCCGCTACTGCAGGTTTTATCTATGTATTCATACATTGATTTTTGACACGAAATCTTAAACTGAATCACCCTTATAGTGAATCTGCATTGTGTATTCATTTATAGTTGATTAACTCGATGCATTAGACATCTAATGGCCCAGAAAATAGTTTTTGAGTTAATGGTAGATGGAACTGAAACAATTACCCTTGGAAACGTTTGTATAAATATGTTAAACTCCTTTCCTGTGCGAGAGTCGTATGCTATTCAGGTTTTCTTTTTCAACACATTCGTTGATAAAAGTAGAATTGGAACAGATTTCTTCAGGTGTTTCAACCAGATATTGTTTTTTAAGAGTCTTGTTAGGATATCCATGCACGCTAATAAAGATTGTTGACCCTCTCCCATAACCTGATAATTGTTATTTCTCTATATTTCCTCAACGGCTCATTTATTTGTAATCTCTAGAGAGGAATGGATATTACCGCTTGCAGATTCCTTACTTTAAACCCTTTCCCTTTGGATCTATAAAAATGTCATAGCAATTCACTTTTACTGTCACCAGGTGGCACTATTCAAGTGCCATCAGAAATTAATACAGTTTGGCTCTTTGTTCAGCACCACCCATTTGTAGCATTTCCCACATCCTATAACACCATAAATATTGTGTCTTCAACTTGAAGTCACGTGTGCAACATGCAAGCAGTAGTACGGTGTTTAAAGGCAGACAGCATGGGAGGGAGGGTGAGTAATACTCAGTGTGAGGAGCATTAGTGGAAGTAACCTGGCTATTCCCACTTCACAGTCCTCCCATTATGGGATACGCCAAGCAGTGCCAAGTCTTCCCCCAGCACCCCTCTGGAGTCACCCACAATGCACTGCTCATGATCTTCATGAATTAAGGGTTCCAAAACACTATGTTTAAATGGTAAGGGACTGCCACTATAAATCCAGCAAATCAATGACCAAAGATTATCATCATAAGCCTGTATGTTGATAATATCAAACTGGGCGTCTGCATGAGGACCAATGCATTAACTCCACCATTGTACCTGAAACACAAACGAACAATCTCAGATACTCCGTTATATCATTTGGCGTTTGGATATCCAATCTGCAGGAATTACAAATCCCAAATTATGCCCATGTACAAGGAGGAGATCCCGCTCAGTGAGGCGAACATCAACTAAGACTGCGTGTGGTCAGGGGGCAAGCCAATGAAACAGAAGTGTTATTGACAGAGACCAAGTCACAGCAAAAAAATAAAAAATTAACCTCATGGCTGACATATGTAGTATGATCTTCTCTCCACCATGACAATTTTTGGTCTGCAATGTGGGACACGAGTGGCTCCAGTGGTTTTAACTTTCCAGCCTCAGCATATTTAATTATTTTCCACAATGTGCCCATCATCAATAACATCAGGTTGGTGGATTGCCTTGTTCCTGGCTGTAGCAAAGACATGCATCCTTCGGCACTGGAGCTCAGCAGACGCCCCAAAACACGGTATTCTGAAACCATACATGTGGCCTCATATACAAGTCTCCTCTATGGGCTGAATGATAAACCTAGGGGCATATTTACAAGCCCCTTGCGCCACTTTTGCGCCGCCGTTGCGTCACGCATGTGACGCAGCGGCGACGCAAACCATGTGCTGCGTTGCATCTAGGGAGATGCGTCACGTAGTAAACCCCTGCGCCACATGAAACCTGCGTCAGGTTTCATGTGGGCGTACCGGCGCAGGGGGGGGCGTACCGGCGCAGGAACGCCTTGGAAAAGTGACGCAGTGAAATCTACAAGATTTCACGCAGTCACTTTTCCGACGCTGGTGCGTCAAATCCTTACGCCTGCTTCAAGCAGGCGTAAGGATTGATGCACCATGTTAGGGATAGGGAAGGTTGGAACAGTGCTGGAGTTGCGTCGCGCTTGCGACACAACTTCAGCACTGCGCCAACCTTCCGCCGGCAGATGCGTCACGCATCTGCTTATCCTTGCGCCACGATGCGCCGCATTGTAAATGCGGCGCATCGGACGTGGCGCAAGGGTAAACTTGCGTGACGCATTTTCCCTGGCGCATCCCTGCTGATATGCAGGGATGCGCCAGGGAACGTAAATATGCCCCTTTGTGTCTTTGCATTATGAGACAGGTCCTTATTGTATTTTACAATTTCTAGTTCTGGATTGGCCTCTGTAGTCCTTTGGTTTGCAATCTGACATTCTTGATTACTGTGGATTGTAATTGCTTGCTTTTATTCTTATCCCTCTCAAAACCATTGTTTCAATTAATTTGATATGTTTTCTTGCATGATAAATGTGGCTTACGCATCTCCAAATCTTTTATGTACCATGGCCTTTATTTTCCCTTTCCAGCCTCTCCTTTGTCTCTATTTCATTTAGTGATCTTTGCCTATTTATCATTCAACTTTGTTCACCCTAGTTCTCTTCCTCGCTACTGAATGTGAACATGGATCATAGCTGCATTTCAATTACACTATGAGATTGCTATAGGTTGTCTTCTGTACTATTATTAGTCTCAAAACCTTTGAATAAAGAATTGTTGAAACAAAAAGACATAAGCCCATTAATTAATCAGATGCCAGCATTTACAAAGGACAATGACCGAAGCCAATGAAAAATATGGGCGGGACGTTAAGTCCATACTAGAATTTAGCATGACTCGCAGAGTAGTGCATGCGCTGCCCAGGCTCGACCTAAAAATGGATACTCTCGTCAAACATCAAGCTAATCTGAAATCTTCGCTTCATGACCCAGGTATGGAAAATAGACTTTATACATTATAGATGGGCACAACTTGAATGCATGTTTAGCACCTAACAGAATGATAGTTGCAGTTACTCTAAGGCAAAATATTAAAATCCCAACACCTGCTGGACCTGAGAAGAGTTTCTCAGATGCAGCCATAACAGGATACAGAAGTAAGGGTTCTGCCACTGGGTTGAAGGCCCTAAAACGAGAGGTTGAAAGATCCCAGTCAAAATGTTAGAATTCGCTTCTACAGAGAACAAAGTGAGGCCAAGGCTTCTGCTGCCATTCATACAACAATTGCAAATGAGGAAACAAGTTCGGAAGGGGGCCTGAGGGGTAAGGGATGTTAACTTCTGTTGAAATGTGCAGGCCATTTGCAAATCCAGATACAAGCCAGCAGCAGTGTCATAATGGGAAGAATTGCTATCATCCTATGAATCCTCATCCTCTGTGCGGCCATATTCCTTCTCAGGCATTGCTAGGACCTCTGAGTGAGAGCCAACCCACTTCTCTATCTGGGCAAATCTGAGCCCTAGGAAAGTGCTCTACCAAGGGCACAGTATTGGAGCTGGCTTTAACTTTCCCCACACAAAAAATTCTGTCAGACTTCAAGAGCGGTGTCCCAGTATGAGCCGTGGGCTGCATCTGTGCTGAAGGAGGCTCTGACTGATTGGGGAAGCTGCTTGGCTGGCTTGGACTCAAATTTTTCTTCGGAGCAGGTCCCGGAGTTCATGGAAGTAGCATTAGAAGGCATTGAAGGTGGAGTCTTTATAGTTGCCAAACCTGCCGGATTGTGCAGGACCGTAGGGGAGAGGGCAAAGGAGTCATCCTGAACGAAATCTAGCCTAGCCAGACAGAAGGCTGTGACCTGCACAGGAAACTCCAGTCTCGTATTTTTTCCACGTCTGGATCTCATCAGACAAGGAGAAAGAGTTGTCAGGGAACAGACTCTGTCCTGCTTCCTGGACATTTCAGTTTCATCAAGGGAGAAGCAGACTTCTCCTTACTATGAAATTTTGATTCTTTTTCTGGGAAGATCTTTAAGTAGATCTTCCCCTAACCTTACCTCTAGGTGAGTGAGAATGCGTTGCCATCTCAACAACTTACCCTCCTGCTCCGCTTTCAGGTGCATTGCGGCCTTCTCTTCCCCTGACCAACAAAAGGCAAAAGTCATAACACTCATGCTTACCTTACCGGACCACTTCAGCTAGGCACCCAAGATTGACGGATAATCCAAGAAGAATGCAGATGCCCCACTCAGTCTGGCAATACAGTATCATTTGTCTTTTAAGAATCATTTTTTAGAACTGTGTGGGTTTGCGTCACTCCTCCATAATTTGTATTTACTATTTTTCAAACCTAGGTGACAGAACATTTAGATATATGAAAATGTAATAACTTGGGTCTCTGGGGCTGACGGACTGTTTTCAATGCATTTAACTTAACTGTGTCATACTCATTCCTTAATTTCCTTCCAGAACAGATTGATGGTGGTTGCTGCTCATCGCCCACGTTAATATTTTCTTTGTGTAGTGTTTCTTTGTCACACCTTTCCCCAAATCCCTTTTCCGATTCATTCATCAAACCCCTAACCCCCGGGCTGTGTGATTTATTGAGGTATGACTTAATTTACACCATTAATTGATCACACACTTGGTGGGGCGGATGTGGTGAAAGCAACAGCAACTCACTGCAGTATTTTCAGTTCTATTACCTTAGCAATAGCCCACACTGGGCCCATTTACCCATCCACGTATAAAAAGTGATCGATATTTCAGATACAGAAGAACATCATTCGTTAGCATCATCATTCGGGCATTGGGTTGCATAAACGCTTATCCTTGTCCCACTAACTCATTGTTTTTATTTCAATTTAGTTGCCTGTGATGAATAATCCTTCTGATTAATCCTCCAATTGGAGTTCACCTAGGTGGGAGTGGGACCTTGCTTCTGATTTCCTACACTGTTAGTGCGCTAGCCTGCTGCTACTACTACAACCACCATAAGTAAGATGACACCTTGGGAAACAATGCAGTCCTCTCTTCATCTCTTCAGGTAAGAGAACTCTGGAGCGTTGTTGTAGGCATTAAAGGTAATGCCCACCACCCCCTTAGTGGTCAATGTAGTTGCAGACTGCAAAGACTAGGAGAGTAGTAGGACAAGGCTACCACATAACTGAATTGTTGTACACTATAAGCAGATTTTAAAAACAGGCTGCGCTAAAAAATAGCAGTGAAAAGTAAAACACCCAATAAAAGATTTGAGGCATAAATAAAGTAAAATAAATATTTATTACCCTTTTTAACAATATAATAGAACCCACCCCTCTCGCCAAACAAATCTCCCTGTCCCCAACCAGTGTCCAAAATGTCCAACAATAAATTAAAGTCCAAACTTTCCCGGTCCCAACTCCCATCATTCCCACCCTCTCCACCCACAACAAGTCCCACCCACCAAAGCAAATGTTAAAAAAGGGGGTAAAAAAGAGAGCACTAGACACGGCGGGCCAAGAGTGTCCTGAAGTGCCCCTCCATCTGTGCCTGGCTGGCTTCTATGTGCACCAGCCTCAGCAGGATGCGGCGTTGAAAGGTGCGGTCTCAAATTGAGGGGGGGGGGGGGGCAACAGTGATGGAACGACGGCGGGTGGCTGCCAGCGGACTACAGTGCTGGTGTTGCTGGAGGCGCTGGCTGGACCCTTGGGTAGCTGCCTCCTCCTTCTCATCCTCCTCCTGGGCCACTAGCCACTGGAACTCTGCCCGTATGGCCTCCACCTATGCTTCCACAGATGGACCAGCAGGACTGCTATATCCTGCCGAGATGGACCAGCAGGAGTAGCTATATCGAGAACGAAATAAGACAAATTGTAAATAATGCTCTGTGCAAACACTTGTTTAAAAGTATGCATTGTCACAGTAGTAGTACATTGCTGGTACCCTAGGACCACATTCGATTTTGATGTGATTAGATTCACAGCCATTACTCACACATGCCTCACATAAAACTAAAGGTAAATGGCAAATGCACAAATTGTCTGAAAAGAATTAAGGCAGAACATCACAGCATTTTAATTTTTTTTTTCTTTTGTAGGCTTTCCTAGTTAAAAAAAAACTAAATATACATTTTGTGTGGCCCTAGTCGTACTCGTTAGTCGTACTTTGCTACTGTCTGCAGTCTGCAGCTGGGGCAGCTGCAATAGACAATTATTTTTTTCTAGTGGCTCTGCTCTTCTCCAAAATGCCCTGACTACAAGACACATTAATAATAATGAATGATACACATAACGTATAAAAGCATGCGGACATCCTGTCTGCCATAAGTAGACGGTGGGAAAAGCGATGCTGTGCAGTACAGGGAAAGGATTGAGGAACGGGATATAGATTGTATTTGGCACGTTCGTCATAGACTATCCCATCTGCAAAAGTCAAGGAACTTACTTAGTCCCACTTTACTCCCTGGCCTCACCCTCCACCACACTTTATAATTATTTTTTCCAACAAATAAATTTGCTAGGCAGTAAGGTAAGGAAACTTAACTTACTCTACTGCAGGGTACATTAGAGGGATTATGCTGGGTAAGTAGACGTTTAACTACAGATTAGTGGGGTGTCACTGATCAACATCATGTACCTAAGCTTTGGCTAGTGAATCACTGTGGTTGACAAATGTTGAAAGGGAAAAATTTGAACAGACTTGTATCCGTTTTTGAAGCCATGATGAAATATATCACTTGGCCAAAAACATGTAGCGCATGCCAAAAATAGATTTTTCAAATTTTTGGGAAGGCTGAGACAGAACTTGGGAAAGAATAAAGAAGTGAAGCTCTAGCAATTGAGTGAGTGGGTACTGGGAGGGAAGGGAAACACCTTATTTTTGCATTGCCATGCATTGGAAAACTTTGTAAATGCCGCATTAACTGAAGCAGACGCACATTGCACAGCCAACACTGCAGTGCCGAATTGAACCATTGCCATGGGTAGGGAGGGAGGTGATGACTGATGACGGGTGAGCTACATAATATCTTCCTCACTTTAAAAATACTGTGATTCAAAGGAGTAGACAGAACAACCTCCCTAACCCTTGAATCAAAGCTTTGATAAAACCATTCCAAGCAAGGGAAGTAAGTAAGGACACCCCTATACAGAAGAGCTCCCTTGTTTCTTCATCCAAGCAATTATCCATTCATCATTTAATTGTTCTAGTATTCTTCCCCTTGATTTTGATACACACCATTTAAGCTTCACATTCTGTCATCCAGTCTCTCATAATGGAAAATCAGCCATCCATATATATCCATCCTTCCAAACATGGCTCTCAACGAACCTTTCACCAACATCCATTTACACTCCCATGCATCCTTTCACCCATCCTGTTTTAACCCACCCAAGCATTCCTTTCACCCACCCAGGCAGGCATCCTTTCATCCATCCTTCGCCCACCCATGCATCCTATCACTCACTTGTATGCATCTGTTCACCCGCGCATCCTTTCACTCATATTACATTTCACCCATCCTTTCTCCTTCTATCCTTTTTTTTTCCTTTTCCATCAACCCATCGTTGTTAAACTTCATTATGAACCTTTGTCTGCAGAGTTGCAGATAGAAGAGGCTGTTAAGTACTCAACTCCCGCTGTATCGGCTAAAGCGGGGTGTTCACTCGCGAATCAATACCCTTGCAGTGTGTATAGTACTAATTGTCAATAAGCAGGCAATGTGACTTACTACCTCATGTCCCTGCCGCCGCTGGGACCCCCCTTCGACTGCCGCGTTCGCTCCACTGGCGCTCTCGCTGCCGGCCCCAGCACTGGTTGTCTGTGTGGCTAGAAGAAACATTACACATTTTCAGTGGCGGCTGGTGACATTTGAAAGTGGTGGGGCGTAAAATTATTGCCGTACAGCACTATGGCGAGCGAGCGTAGCGAGCGAGGCCGAACAACTTAAATTTTGAAAAAAAAGAGTGGACAAATGGTGCATTTTCATGCAAATTTGAGAAAGCAGGAAGGTTAATAAAGCAATACGATTGAATTATTTATCATTTAAGAAATTGCCAATTTTTATGAGCTATAGAGGACAATCTGCGGATGCTGATGTTATCATTTGCCCATATTAACTTTTGAGCACAATGATACACTTGTAATGGTTTTAACTATACAATAAATACATTCATTGACTGTGCGGTGCTGTACATCAATATGATGACACTATTTCCTTAAATTAATTTTCTATTTTCATGCAAGAAACACCATTAAAAAAAAAGTGCAGAAAATATGAATGCATTTCAAGTAGTACTCTGTAAAAAATGCCTGCATGTAACAGCAAAGGCTTCCCATGTTATCGTTTCTACTGGTGGAGTTGCCACACACTGAAACAACACGCGACAAAACTGGTCTCCAGTCACAATTTTGACCCATACATGGAGGCACTCGGTAAGGAATTCTTTAAATGTCCCCTCCTTCTGAAAAGATGCACATGTTTCTGTGCCCTGTCCTTAATAGCCTTCTACTTTTTCTCTTATAAGAACTTTTATTTACTGAACAGCATGGACAAGCTGGCTGCGCGCTGTACTTCACTACACCCATTCTGCTCATGACCCGAGGTGCACTTCCCATACAACTGCAGAAAAACAAACACTAAATTCCTTGCTTTGTTCGTATGTCTGTTTCCCACTTAATTCGACATAAATGAGCAATTTGTGAAATATTTGTGAAAATGTAGATGCACGATTTCGCAAAGGCTTTATTTCCACAACATAGCAACTGTTCTTAACTGAACTCTCCTTTGTCTTCTGCAGCTGTTAAAAATGTAGCTCAGTTAAAAGAATATGTCTCCTCTCTCTGGAACAGCAAGTTGTGGAAAACACACGATACCGACATTTTAAAAAATGGGCAAAGAGTGAGAAGTTATGATTTTTTAAATAAAAGGCGAAAAGTGTCCATAGAACACAACGAAAATCTCAAAAGTCAATGTTATTTTAGGAGGCTGTACTTTTTACAATATACACCATGGGCAGCACTGAACTAATTTTTGCCACTTGAACAAAACTTAAACCCCCAGAAAATTGTGTTTAAAAAGTTTCGTTTTTAGAACACCTTCTGTCCAAAAACATAGTGTTACTTTTAACAGCAATGCCTATGAGTCCAAAGGCGGTTGAAAGTAAATGTGACACTTTCACAATTTCAAGCAAACAGTTCAGTTTCGGTGGGTGCTCCAAATGCTCAGAAACTCTCAGGAGCTCCTCTGGGGGACTGAGGCCACAGGTTCAAAGGGGGAGAGACGTCTCTCCTCTTCTTCTCGGTCGCTTTACGGGAGGCTAAATATCTTCCCCTTGCCTACTACGAAGTGTTAGGGCCATATGCAGGATACCAGGGTTTAGATACCAATTCTGGCAGTTGTGACCTCACAAAATATCCGATTCATCAAAGGGCTTCAACACACATAGAGTGAGCTCAGGACAAACTCTGTTTCTTTGACGCGATTTGCTTCATTCTAGACTTTCACCAACTGCAGAATATTTTCATGAACACGTTTTCTGCACTTACCAATCATGATAATGTGGTTCTCCTGACCTCCTTTCTATCATATTATGTAATCTTACTGGTACTTAACAATATATCAGAGCTTCATGCTCGCGGCAATAACTCTGTATAAATAAAAATGCAGAATCGGAGGATTGAAACGTTCTGTGTCCTATTATGCGTGATTAAATTAGCTGCACGTGTACTATGGACATCAGTGTAAGTGCTGCTTCCTGGAATATTTATTTGTGCTCGTGCTGGGTCAGCAGCAGAGGGAAGATTCCACAGAGGAAACCGAGTTTGTAGAATCTTGTTCACGCTGTGTGTTCAAAGATTGCTCATAGTCGTAGACTTCCGATATTGTGGTCCGAGCTGCCAGGTATCAGAGGGGTACCCTAGAAAGGAGGTCAATTAGAGAGACCTAAAAAAAGCTTTCTAGCGGCTAGCAAAATGATTACTGTTTAAACCATTTTAGAAAAGTCAGTCATGACCCATAATCCGCATCTATTGGTGGACAAGCGTGAGGCACTCCCTCACATTCTGACCATTGCTCATGTATTCTGAAGTGGATTTTGGGGTCACCAGCAGAGACACGGGAATTGCTGGAATGGTTTCGAAGGGTAGACGGCAGGGGTCATGTGCCCGTCGAAGAGAGCAAGTCCCGGTGCCGACACATGATGGCACACGGCACACCACTTGCTTCCCTTTGTAAAATCATAAAGTGAAGTGAAAAAATGGGCCTGGGCCTTACCGGCTGGTGGTGAACTGCTCGAGTTCACATAACACAGTCTGCACACCGTCACGACGTGCACAGCACAAGTCCCTCTCCTGACAGCAACCTGTTGTGCCCATGGACTAGCTGCTGCAGCCTCCCAGCAGTAATTCATACTGCTGCCTCAACCAACAAACATGCAGTCAGTCACGCTGCGCAGCAGTATTTTAGAAATGGCGTCCAGTCACGCGGGAAGCAGCCTCACTCACTACAGGTCGAGTCTGCGCAGACTCGATCCTTGGCTCCTTGACTGCCACACCCTTTCCCGAATCGTCACAGGGAGGTCCCACCCACGCCCTGTAATGAGTTGGGAAAGGGTGGGGTGACAAGGCTCCTCACTCTGTGATTGACGTGGAGGTTTTGTTATCCCGGGCTTGCATTTAAAACGCCCGGGGCAAACTTTACCTCCACGCCATCAGGGGGTGGAGACTGGGCTTTGAATCTAAGTATTTGCCGAGCTGATGACGTCACAGGCTTCAGGGATGTGAGGTTGTCAGCCCGGCAAACACTTCTTTCAGCCTGCCCGGGGAGAAAACAAGCAATCACGTGATGACTGTGTCCACAATGCTACTTGGACAACGCCGGTGTCGATGGTGAGTAGTGCAGACAGTGTCTGCCCGACAGTGCTCCGTGTGCAACATAAAATAAGTTAAATTACAAAAAAGGGGCATCTTTTTAAATGAAAGCAAATAAATGAGCATTCAGCATTATTATTGCTGTATGTAACGGGGGCGGAGCCCCGACGCCCGTAAAGAGAAACCGCCACTGCACATTTTAGATGCCAGATACGCCTCCCCCTATTATTTTACTTTTAGCAAAATACAACCACAATACATCACTACAGTTCGGTTACAGTATCTTCTATCAAAATATCACGTTGGGTATTTTGTTGGCTGGCAATGTTTGAAAAGCCAGGTAGTCAAGCCAACCAGAAACCTTTTGTAATGGAGGGGCAGAGTTATGATGAATCTGGGTCATTGAAGCGCAATGAAGGGGTGGAATAATTGGTCTATGAAGGACATATGGTCTTGGTTAGCAAATGCAATGGGGCCGTCTTCATACATCCAGCCATGCTGCACTGTCATCAACTGCGGGTATACTATGATAATACCCAACATTGGGGGGAGGGTCCACCAGGACCATGGCCACTCTCTCGTTTTACTGTTTGAGCATGAGCAAGAAAAAGAAAGCCTTCTCAAACATGCATAGAATACCTTACTTGGGCATGCAATCTTCACAATAGAGTAGATGCATGCATACTACACATCACTGGGAGATAACATGGGACTGTACGAGCTTCAAAAAAGAAAGGCACAGAGAAGTGAGAGAACACTAACTCACTAATACTAAATACTAATAATTACCACTATTTTAGTGACAGGACAGAGGAGTCTCTGCATGACTTCTTAAATAATCAGCCCAAGCGAGCGCCCACGAGTAGGATTAGATAGCGCTGAGCACCTGGCTAGATGATGATCACATAGTTTTTGCAACCTAAAATAAACTTAACTGACCTCCAAGTGTGAGCAGCATGCTTGCTATTTGGAAACAAAATATTAGCATAGAACACAACAAATAAATGATTATTACTCACCGAGCCCCGCAACCTTAATTCCCAGGTTGAGTCGATGCTCCCGGAGGCCATACCTACTCCCAGGCCTGCTGCCAGGGAGGAGGGGAGGTGGCACTGCACATAAAAAACTAGCGCGTCCATCTCTGAAGAAATGGCGCAGGGCTGCTCTTCTTCATGGTGCCGCTGACCACAAGGTAAGCGGCTGGTGCTTCGGGGGTTCGACGGGAGGGAATGGGGGTGGCCTAGCGCTGCCGTCCCCCTGCTCTGCCATGGCGCTGGGTGAGGGGGGAAGATAGAAACAGAAAAAGGAAGGAAGGAGAAATAACAAGGAAGTAAAGCGAAAAATGAAAAAAGTCACCAAAAAATTACAAAAAACAAAGTACACAGACACAAATATAATAAATAAAAATGAGGGGTAGATAAGTTAGAGAGGGGGAGGATTAAAGAGATTAATAAAAGATTGAAAAAATAGGCCCAGCACCATAAACATAGCAAAAACCAGATGGCCACACCCATGCGAACCGTGTGATGCCGTTCGTGCGCGTTTTCCGATGCGAGAATGCACTTCGCATTGAAGAAAACTTAATGCGTCACACGAACGGGTGCGGCAAGTAACTCCACCTGCTCGCTGAACTCCGTGTATTGCGATGGAGTTTTTTTGGGCACTTTGCAGAGTTAGGTGTGGCGCAACTCTGCAAACTCTGTCCAGGCCTAGTCTAGACAAACCCAGAGAAAGCCGAGACGAGTAAAGACCACGAGATAAAAGGCAAGGAATGGGAGCCAATATTGGCATATACTCAAAAAGTGTTGAGAAACACTAGGCTGAAGTATATACAATTTAACTTTCTCCACTAGTCCTACCTCTTTTCCATTAAAATTGGTGAGCTATATAAAGAGGACCCTAGGCATTGTGCCCGATGCCGGTCTCTATATGTAAATTGGTTCCAAATGGTGTAGGGCTGTATCCAAATTAGGGAATACTGGGCTCAAACAAGACAGCATTTAAGTGGGCCTCTAGATAGTGATTAAATGTAGGCAGACCTTTGTTTATTAGGTGGATTCCTTCGTCCCAAACCTAAGTGTATAATAGTCTATTAGACTTGAGACTCCCATTGGCCCAACGACTGGTGACAGTCATGTGGAAAACTAATCACGGTCCAACATTTGCACGATGGAAAAATGTAGAAGTGTGGGCTAGGGCAGAGAAAGAGGCATTGAGGCGAGAGAAGGCATGTGGGTTGTGTAGGCGCCCATTGTCAGATTTGTGGTGTGAAGTATTGCAGAGTTTTGTTGAATGTAGGCCTATGCAAGGACTACTACAGGAAAAGACAGAAGTAAATTGATTGCGTAACAAAGCATGATGAGCACCACTGTAATATAGCATTTGTTTGCATTGGCAAAGTGGTGCCCCAAGTGTCAGGAACAGACTTAAAGGGCTGA
Source organism: Calotriton arnoldi (assembly GCA_963921515.1). Taxonomy (NCBI): domain Eukaryota; kingdom Metazoa; phylum Chordata; class Amphibia; order Caudata; family Salamandridae; genus Calotriton; species Calotriton arnoldi. The sequence continues at coordinate 1,961,923 of CAWUFW010001346.1, read as the reverse complement.
TGGTTTGCTACCAGCCACGTGGCAAAGTTACACCATAATTACTAGATCCAGTGAGAGAATATTCATTGACTGACTCGTTTTGTTAAGTTATTGTTTGTGTTCCCACATTATACTGTAGCCTTCTGAAGACATGTACCTAATACATACAAAACACATATATACATATATGTACCTGCATTGTTGTTCACAAGGTGTATGTAAAGCGAGATGTAAATTGAAAACAATAATAAAAAGAGGTTTAAAAAAAATATATATATATTGGTTCCTTGAATTAAGATATGCTGCTTTATAATGAATTTCACAATACAACGTGCCAGTTCTTTAAGAATTTGTGCTTGCCTGGAAGACAAATGTAAACATAGATCTACATGATAAGAGATTTAAATGTAAATCGTGACAAGCAGGTGTTCAATGCTTAGTAGCATTCAACCTTTGACCGTCTTTCAAATGCAGAAAGAAATAGAAACCTTACGCTTTACTCATTTTGCAGCTAAACCTTTGCAGGTTGCCTGGGAGTGCAGCAGCGCCAGCCCCACCCCTAGTTGTAGCGCCACTGAAAAGCTGCAGGTGTCCGGGAGGACGGCACTTTCATCCTCCTCTTTGTCAGCGTGAAGCTCGATTTCAAAGCGGCAGTTGGGTATAGCAGAGGAGGCCCTGGGGGATTACTTTTTTTATCCTCCTCTTCCCCCCAACCTTGTCCCCTTTGTCCCCCCAACTTTAAAATCTGGGGGGTATAAATCCCCTGCGTCCCCCACATTTCCTACGCCCATGGAAGCAAGCTTTGTTACCAGTAGTACTAGAAGTAATGTAAATAAAGTCTTTGTCAATATGCAATCCATCTACTTTGGTAATACATAACAGCCATAGTTGCAATGTCTCTGGCACCAAGGTAATAATATTAGTAATAAGTCTCCCCAACACTGCTTGATTTATCACTGAACTATCAGCTTTAAATATATTATGGATATTAAACCATTTTTCTGAAAACATCAACTTATAAGTTTTGAAAATGCCCACATTTTCATCTCAAATAAATGCTTTTCAATTGTTGCATACAAAAATTAATTCAACCAAGCAAAAACTTCAAATTTAGTAGGTTAGGTTGCACAGAGGAGAGCTACTTATAGATAGCTGGACAGCTACCAGTAGCTCAAGCTACTCATCGGCGAAGCCTGCTCTAGAGAGAGCTTCTCCAACTGCTACTTAACGCACAGCAGTACATAGATTATGGATCAGAGAATTTGTATGCGGAGCTTAGAACCAATACTAAAAGAATTACAGCCGCCACTGCACCCACCTATATACATAGCTGGCAAGTTTCCCAGATCCATGCGCGGTGTGCAGCTCCAGTCCAGGTTTAAAAAAAAATTATTTAATGTTGGGACTTGTAGTCTTTGTTACTCCATTATAAAACACGACTACAAGTCCCAAGATAAAAAGTGGAGCAACATATTGTGAATTGACATGTGAAACTTGGTAGGGCTGTATTGGCCTTGGTAGGGCTATATCGGCCTTTGAGATTACAAGCGTACGCCTGAACGCAAGGCGAGTGGAATGAGACTTCTGTCCACAGGAGCCAGGTTCGCCGAATTATTGTTGGAGCTCAGATTTTATGAGCTGCTTCTTCAACGTGCACAGCCGAACTTGTCCTGTAGGATACCCACCCAACATGCCTGAGGGTTCATGCAGAAGAACCAGAAATGACAAACACACTCAAACTCCAGAATCATGAGTGAGCCACTAAATTATTCATTTTATGTACCGCTGACCTGCCAGTGCTGGACACCCAAGCCACTCGTCCCTGAGCCCCAAAAGAAGCCCTAAAAACACACAAATGAGGGTATAATTAGCATAGACAACGTGCAACAAAGCCACTTTGTTATTGGTTTGTCACGACCTCATCGTATCTCATTTGCAGTCATAGCTCAGTTAAAACTTTGTAATGCATGTTATAGATGCATATAACATGTTAATTATAATGGTTTTTTTGATGTATAAGGTACCTGCAAATATCTCCGATTTCGATTGGTACCCTGAAGCGAACTTCCGATTGTCTGACCACTATCAAAAACAACAAACTAGGTATTAGCACAAATGGAAATGTGGAAAATATTTAAAGGTTATTTTAACTACTTTTAATCATTTACGCATTTTCCAAATAGTAAGCTATAGTTGACCGTATGAATGACTCAAAATTAGAACGCTCTAAAACAAAGGTAAGTTAAGTTTGCTTGGTGCCTTTGAAAGGGGTCGTACAAGTGAGAGGTGGCTTACAGTTGCAGCCTGAATGTCTCAAACCCCTCCCTGTCCCAATTAGATATGCTGATATTTCTTTTTCTCGCCTTGTCTTTCTAGTAAACCATGTGAAACGTCCTAGCCCAGCGGTTCATAACCTGTGCTCTTGGGGGCCCTGGGGGTTAACAGTGCCTACTCAGGGGGTCTGTGACTGCTTAGAAAATTAAATAATATTAACAGATTCATAACATGTATAAAAAATAAAGAAGCAAAATTGAACATTTTAAAACGTTCCGTAAATACGAAGGAATTTGACATTGGAGGTTAAAAATTAAGTTGGTGTTCTCAGATTTATAAGTGGGAGCAGTGTAAATTAATATTTTGAACTTTTATATTTGTGAATTAAATTAAGTACTCTTTTGTATATTGGTTTGATGAATGCTTTCTGTGTATTTTTTTTGGGTTCAAATCATCAAAGTTGCTTAAGTCAGGCTCCCCGGCTTCCAGTAATGACTCAATGTGGGTCCTCGGATTTCAGTAATGATTTAGTGGGGGTCTGCAGAGTCCATTAATGATTAAGTGGGGATCCACAGAAGTCAATAGATTAGGAACCACTGTCCTAACCTGGAACTCTTAACTTAAATTATTTGTGGGACCCAAGCACCACAAACCCTTAAAACCTGCCTTGTGTCTAAATGTGCCACTGCTTCAAGGATTGAAATGCACACAGTTAGATTGCTTCATTGCAGAATACTTACGTCCAGTGAGTGATACGCTGCTGCTAAGTTTTCTACTCATGTAGCATGAGTATTACAGTTCTCCAAACTGTGAGCTACACACCGACTATGCAGTCAGTGAATATGAGAATGTGCTCCAAGGCTTTTGGGCTGATAGTTGTGGCCAAGGCAAGATCCTGCGTCAAGAGACTGGCTCCCAAATAGCGAGACCGCTTTATGGTATGAGACACCTCCCAGTGAGTGGTGCTTCAGAGTTTGATTCAACACCCCCGTGTGTGAAACTCGCATGTAGTGCTTGAAAGTCTCACTCCTCGTGTGAGACTGTTTTGTATTGCATGAGTGTTGAAAGGTGGACGTATTATGTGATATGGCTGGGGGGCCTTATGGAATACTACCACAATACACAAAAGTGGACCTCTGATTCGCTCACAGCAATCCTTAGCTCAGTCCTGGTAGAGTGGCAAAGGGCAGTCAGGCTTGCTCACAGGAACATGTGTAAAGCATTTCACAGTACCAGCATTAACTATAAGTAAGTGACATGGCTTGAAAGAAATCCTGACACCAATCTATAAAAATATTGTATTTTTATATAGACACCAAAACAAACTTGATACGTTACTTATAACCGGAGTTATAGATTTTCAAAGTATTCAACAATAAATGCAATAAAAGCTGTCAAATGTTCACCATTGAAGTTAATGAGGGAAAACACACTTAGCAAAACGATATTTGCAGGGCAAGTTCAAATGAAGCCTCTTGTGGTTAAGGTTCTGCGGATCCCTAGACCAAGACTCCGCAGTCTTTACTTCGTTACCTTCCCCAGGGAGTCCTGGTGCAGAGGTTTCTTGGCTGTTCTTGGTACCGATTGGGAGACGTGGTAGCTGTCAAAGTGCAACACTTGACAAAACCACACTTGTAGATTGAGTTACACTCTACCCTCGGAGAGTAGAGGCCTTTGGGGGTCCCAGGACCCGGGTGCAACAGCTGGAATTCTACCTTGCTCTGCGGCTCTGGGTGCAGAGGTAGTTGGCAGCTGTAAGTCACCGGGGCAGGTCACGCTAAAGATGCTTTGCCACACACTCAACGACACCAACTTCAGGATGCAGGAACACAGCAGCGTGGTCATTGCAGACGTCAATCGCTGTCGCTGTGAGTTGCTCTCGGGCTTGAGATGCCACTCAAGGGGTCTATCACCCGACTGGCGATCACCAAGCGTTGGCAGCGGACACATGTTGAACACTCAGTTCCAGTATATGGTCTCTTCAGGGCACTTAAGTGTCCTACCTTTGTGTCCTGTTTTCGGTGACAGTGTCTTCTCTGTGCCTCTTCTCGGATTCCAAGTTAGAACTGAAGTTCTGGTGCCAGGGGAGCCCCTTAAATCCTAGTTTAGGGGGCATTAACGGTGTGAGGGACAGTGGCCAATGGGCTACTGGTCCCTGCGGCTAGCCCGCCCATGTAAGGACAACATGCTGCGGGTGTACATCACTGTGCTATTCAGAATACACTATTTCAGGGTCTGCCAAAATGGCAGAACCCTTTCTTGGCTGTACAGACCCCTTAGCCCACCCTAAACGTGTGGCTAGGCTTTGCTGAGTGTACGCCTCCTGAATAACTAATTTTCCCTCCTGCCTGAGCTGCAGGCGTGCGAGTGGGGGACAAGGTAATTTCATATCAAGCGAGGTGAAAGCCTGTGAAGGTCACCGCCTTGACTACTCTAAGCACTAGCCATCCTGGGAGGGAGGAGGTGTCACCTCCTCCCTTCCCAGGCCTTTGTCTCCATCCTGGGGAAGTTTTAGCACATCCCACCAGTAGGGCAGACTCTTGTCTTGGCGGCAAACGGCTCGGGGAAGCACTCAAGGCACTGGAGCTTTGTATCCTAAGGGGGTACCCACACAAGGTGGCACCCCTGTGCATGCCAGTTCACCCTCGACACAAGAATCGTGTTGGAGGTGAAAAAGCACGGTGTTTGATGCCAAACACGACACAATTCGGTCGTTCCTTAATAGAGATGACTATCTCGAGTTTTCTCGGTAGCCAGCCCATGTTACTCTATGGACGTCTAGTCACTTACAATAAAACCTTGCTTTACAGGATTACTGTAGGGATGTATATGTATAAACATATATATCCACACCTTTAATATAATGTACTCTACCCCCTGGGCTTAGGAGGACAAACTTGAGTGACTTACTACATTAAGGCAGTGGTGGGGCTCTGCAGCACATGGTGTGGGGAGAGTCACTCTTGAGCAGACAGACTGCTCGTGCAGGGCTGCAATGGCAGACTTGCATGCGTACTTTTACTTTGGTCACACAGGGTGGCACAGTATAGTGCTGCAGCCCTGGTGCCCCGTCTTAGCACCGTTGCCCTGGGGACCACTGGTACCATATACTAGGGACTTACAAGGAGTGATAAGTGCTTGCCAATGGGTGTACCAATTCAACAGTTACAGCTTAAGAGAAAAAGCACTAGCACTGGGGCCTGGTTAGCAGGTCCCAGTGCACTTCCAGACCTTCAAAGACCGCATCTAGAGCAAAAAGTGGGGGTGGCCATGACAAAATGGGCACTTTCTAACCATGCGGCTTATTGCTAATGAATGAAAATTTACCTTAATGATGGTGTCTCTCAAAGTTTGACACTGTTATGGGGAGAGGAGTTGGCCTAACGGCTAGGGCGGTCGACCTCGAATCTGGGGAACTGGGTTCGAGTCTCGGCAATGACGCTGAACATCCTGTGATTCTCGGCAAATCACTTAATCTCCCCGTGCCTAACAAAAATGAATGTGTCCTCATGTAATGCAACTGGTGCTATGTAAAGCGCTCTGATACCCGATTCGGGTCAACTTTGCGCTATATAAAACTCTGTAAAAAAACAAGTCATCAAGGCTGCGTAAGCAGTGTAACTCCTATCAAGGGAGTGCAAATCAATGCTTCAGAGCTCAAGATATGTAGACAAGATGAGTGCTAGACTGCTTGTAAGTGTGAGATTTGCACCAGGTGTGCTCTAAAATGTTTAAACTGCATTGTAAATGAGTGAAACTGCTCTTATGCACAAGATTCACAGTGGGTGATTCGTTTTGTGTTTCAAAGTTTGAGAGCCACATGCAGTGAGTGTTTTGAAATATCATTCGTGAAAGGACAGTGCTTTAAAGTGTGAGACACCCAAGTGAAAGTGTTTCATAGTACAAATCTCACCCAATAAATGAGAATGTACGCTACGCTGAACACTAAATGAAGTGGACAGTGGGTTTTCTACAGATTTGTAATCTGTCACAAATTTAAGTCTTGTATTGGTTTTCGGCAACTGTTCGCCCCTTCTGAGTTTTCAGACAATTCCTGATTTTTGTTTTGAACTGATGCGTGTGCATGACCGAAGAGTGCTCCGACAACTTGTGATTTTATCTACATGTGCACGATCTTTATATTAAACCGACAGCTACTCCTCCTTGTGCTGGAAACTGGAGCTACCTTCGATTAGCTAAGCTGCAATCATGCATCCCTTTTGTTGCACGGAATTTGCTGGTAAAGCAAAACTGTGAGTTAGGACAACAGGCTGTTAGAATGAAGGGACTGAGTCTCTCTACAGTGTCAGTAGCTGTCGGCCCAATCTTGGCTAGCTCACAGTGCCTCACCTGAACTCCTAATCTTCCCAGAGTAACGGGTGATTTTGGCAACCTCGAACATGACCCTCTAGTCTCCAAGGGAACCGTGGAAACAGATCGTCCCCTTTCATGACTCACTTACTCACTCATGCCTGTAGTAGACATAAGAAAGACACGAATAAAGTTTACAATACATTTATTGAAACTATTGTAGTTTATTATGAAGCAAATTTTCTGCGATCTTTAGGCAGATGCAATCAAACAAAGTAATTAGCATTACTTAAAGACTGTAGAGGACAAACATCCCAACCATGGCAAATTATATATTTGTCTACGTCTATCTACCCTTACTATCTGAGCACAAGGATATATTTGCGATCTCTGGGATTGGCCTAAGACCCCATACCTCGTGTATGTATTTAGGTGGTCCGCATCATAAGTGTAAACTTAGTTTACGCAGGGCTGCATGTCAGGCACAGTATTCTCTGCTTGAATTATCCTCTCTGCCCACAAGGGAACAGAACACAGTTTATATCATAAAACTATTGTGCTGGAGCTGCATCTGTGCAACTGTGTTATGTCTAAATGTTAGTAGTTGTTGCTGAACGAGTAAAGAAAACAGTACAACATGGTGTTATGTATTCCCAGCAACCTTGTACAAAGTGTGTAGACAAAATCCCAAGAAGAGTCCCTGAATAACAAACAACATGTACAGCATATTCTCAAAATAATATTGCAAACACGTGTTATATGGCTATGCAGAGCGAGCAGAGGCAGCCTAAAAACGTCTAAAACGCAAAACTAAGGGAGAACCAAAGTGGACCCAAAGGGGATTCACTACACTTTCTCACAAAAAGTGACACTGTGGATTAATTCATAACTACCAAAAACTTAAACGGTCAGAACAAGTCACTTTAGTAAAAGAAAAAAAAATGTATCGATCCAAGATGTTTGTCACAATTCTCATACGTTTTATGAATATATCAAATTATCGAAGATTTTAATAAATTAAAAATATAAACCAGCCTTAGCTGTGGCAGTCTGTTGAAGAAAGAATGCTGGTTTAAGAGTAGAGATTAACCGTTTAGCCTACAAGCATAAACGAGCAGGGCTCATGCTCAACAAGTCCTTTCCATTTCTGGACGCTGTAGTTTCTACCCACGTTTAATTTTTAATAAGACTTCTCCGTTGTACTAGATCTGGTAGGTGATTGTGGATAATTTCACTTAAGTCAGGAAAGGAATGAAGTGCCTCGTAAAGCATAAGTATTTGTAAAGTGTACATTCACAACTTGGATGCGACTAGCAGATGTTTAGTATTACCCTCCTCATTGGTACTCATTTTAAAGACCTTGGAAGGATGAAAGGCTTAGTGAACCCCCAGGAATTTGTACCTGTAACCATGAGGTCAAACACAGATCACTGGATTGGATGCATTTGTCTACTGAGCTACCAGACCACCTTTATTAGTAGCTTATACAAGAGTTATATAGACTCAAATGAGTCACCAGGACTGTATGCAAGCTTTATGCAAGACTGCTTTAAGGTAATATGTCTGATTTTTCTGGTTATAAGAAGCTCCAGAGAACCATCAATATTAATATGTGTATTTGACACATGAATACTATTCAGTAGGAATGCAACAAATATTAGCAAATCAAATCAAAATATCTTTATTCGAATATGGAATATCCATAAAAGCACAATAAAAACAATTCATACATAGCAACGTATTCACAGCAAAGGGTACAGTACATTTATAACAGTGACTAAAATAGACCATATATTAGCAAAGTGATGGCTCACTGCTCAGGTGATTAGACCTGTGTGAAAGTGAGATAAAGAATTGTCGGTCATGTTTGTAATCGGTTAGAAAAAGGGGTAGTAATGTCTTTATTCTGAGGTTTTTGATGTTACCATTATTTGGCGAAACACAGTCCCAAAACCTATTGATTCAGCAACGTTTTGCTCGCTCAGGGAAGAAATATGGGAGTTTTCCAAGGACAGAAATCTGACAATTGAGCGTAGCAGCCCTCTCAGTAGAACTTGGGAGGGAGTTGATTGGTCTTGCGAAATTGTAAAGTACTTCTTTTGAAGTGAAGTTTCATCAGTCTTATCAAATGTTGTGATGTAAAGTTCACAGATGGATCTGTAGATGATATCTACTGATGTTTTGATGTTAAGTTGCCACCTCTAGTGGGAAGACTGCTGCCTGGCTGCAGGATAGCTGCCTTCTCTTGGATACTGGAAAATCATTTATTTAATCCATTTGGATCTTACCACAATAATTTGATGTTCTCGGCATTCCACTTTATCCTAGCTAAAAATCCCCTTGTGGACATTTCTTCTCCTTCCAGGCAGCTGCTCCATGGAATGCTCTCAGCCTTTCGTTGTGTATGTATTCATTGATCGTCTCTCCTTTTGAACAAAATGTCTCCAGTCTTAGATTTTGGATGTTAAAAACAGAAATGACCTGATAAGTTTGAAGATTCCCTAGAAATATTTTTTCCTGCATAGGACAGAACTTTGGAATAAAATTTCAGAAGTCCTTTGTAATATGAAGCACTGTGGTGATCGATTTTGAATGGAAGCTCCTTGCATGGATGATGTCAAAGCTGCACATATAGTTGAGGACTTTATCCTTTTATAATATTTATGTAAAATAATTCTCTAGTTTGCCAATTTCATGCCTTTTGATATCAGGGGTGTGAAACTTTTTAATATTCTACATGTCAAAGGGACAAAATGCAACAAAACTCTATTTGTCATGGGATAAATCTACATGTTCCACTGTACCAGCACAGAAATGTTAACATTCTTATATTTTTATTTTATTTCTATGAAACAGACAAAAATTGTTTTACAACACTGCTAAAATTAAATATCTTCTTTACTGGGGAATGTGCCATTATCATAATTCACTCCAAAACTACTGCAAAATAATCGTTTTGGAATAATTAACTTCAAGTACTGCAGTTTAGTCATACCATAAAGGAGGCTGCGCCAATTTGTAAGGACAGGTACTGCTGTAAGAATAATTACACTGACAAAAATGATCAGTAATGATAATGGGGCCTTTTAAGGCCACTCACATGGTGATGGGGTAGTAAAATGGTAAAAATAGCTAAGGAAGCATGCAAGCTGAGCATCTAGCAGATCATGTGTTTGTAGGGGTGAACAATTTCTTTGAGATATCCTCAGTGTCTAACACAAATGAATATGATTTTAACGGTAGGTAAAAAAAAAAAAAGCTCTTTTGAATGTAGATTAGAAATACTATTCTGAGCAAAAACCATCCACTCTTTCCTAAATACTAAATTGCCACCACAAACGTTTTGGGATTTATTTCCCCTCACTGGATTTTAAAAGGTCAAGACTGCCCTGTTAGTCTCAAATTAGATTCCCTGCTGATACCATGCCTGGCTCGCTTGTGTTCTGATTAGTCCTGTTATTTCTCCTATGATTTGGGGCTGCCTTGAGTGGGCAAGCACTGGCTGAAGTCGAATCCATTTAGAAATGAAGTAGTGGCCTATACCATGGCCTGGATAAGGGACTTTATTGGCCCTTCAGTTGTTGTTGAAGTCTGCAGCTCAGATTGTGGTGAGCACTCACAAATGTGCTCTGGGAACTCCTATTGTCAACACACTCCACTGACGTGCATTACAGCTTAAATTTGTATTAATGTATTGTGCATAAAGGGTTCTTGAAAGTCAGACTTATAAGTTCTACCACCAGGTTTACCTTGCACTCTACTTTAACCAGGGTTTTCTCTTGATGTTGCGTATTAAGATACCACAGATCGGGAACTGAGCCTTTACTGTTGCGGCTAAGTTCCTGTAAAGTCTTCCTCCTTAGCTTTGACTAATCATTTTTCCTTTTGATAGAAGATTAAAAGGTGGCTTCTTCTCACCTGTGGAAAATTTAAAAGGGATGAGTGTATTACTTGAATTTATTTCAGCCACTGGTTATTGCTATGAGCTGAAATCCAGTCCATTGTGTTTTTGCCTGACATGCCACTACACACTAGAATCAGCAATAGGCCTTAGCCATGTTCCAATAAGGACATGCTAGCGCAAACTGCTAGGCCTTTTCTACACAGGAACACATGCTACTCTAAGACAGGTTTCAGGCTATGTGTGCCTCGTCAGGAGGGTGTAGCTTGAATGCTGTAGGACAATTAGTATGACTACCTGTAGGAAACTGGGTTTTTGTTGTAGTATCCCACCACTTTTTGCCCCCTTTTTGGCTGCTGAATGCTGGTTTTTCAACTCGGACAGTGCGCTGACTAGACCGGAGTGCCAGTGCTCTTTCCTTGAAACAAGGTGATGTCTAATTGTAACACAGTTGGTGTTAGACTTGGCTTTTTCAGCGGGTTTACCCCCAGACTTTTTGCCCTCCTGTTTTTGACCCTGTGTGTGTTGGTTTTAGGACTCTGGGCACTTTCCAACTGCCAATCAGTGCTAAAGTGCATATGCTCTCTGTGTAAAATGTGTTATGGATTGATGTTTCCATGATTGGCCTATTTGATTTGTGTGTCAGTCCCTTGTAAAGTGCACTGAGAGTGCCAGGGCCTATAGATCAAATGCTGTTGGTGGGCTGCAGCACTGGATTGTGCCACCCACGCAAACAGCCCGTAAAGTGTAACTCTGGCCTGCCATTGCAGAGCCTGTGTGCAGCCTGGGGCTGCCATGTCGACTTGGCAAGTGCACACACTTGCAAGTCCCTAAACCTTCCCTTTTCTACAGGTTAGTCACCCCTAAGGTAGGCCCAAGGTACCCCTGTGGGCAGGGTGCATTGTATGTGAAAGGTAGGACATGCCCTGGTGTGTGTGGCATGTCCTGATAGTGAATTACAGCCTATTTCTGCTTTTCACTATTGCAAGGCTACCTGTTCCCCATAGGCCAGAATGGGCAGTTTTGATTATTACAGCTTATAATCCCAACTGACCCAGGGAACATGGTAGAAATTCGAGTTTAGTATGCCTGGACTCAGAATGATAAAATGCATCTTTTAGTGAAGTTGGTTTTAACATTCTGTGTTTGAAAATACCACTTTTAGAAAGTGGGTATTTTCTTGTCTAACCATCCAAGCCTGCCTCTGCTAGGTTGTGTATTCCTTGTCTGGAGTGTGAGTGACAGGGGCTGGGGGATGCCAGGAGACAGGGTGAGTCAGCACAGGGCTGAATAGCAAGATCTACATGTAGATGGGTGGGAGGGGATGCACCTGGGACCTGAATAGGGCTGGGCCTTCCCTCCACAATGCTGGCTCCACCTCCTGTGGTGCGTCTGATGTCCCTGGCCTGCACTGTGAAAGGAAAGAAGGAGACTTGTCAACAAAGTGCTCCAGGACTGACCAGAACTGGTTTGGACTAGGCAAAGGCCTCTCTGCCTTCAGAGAACAAAGAGAAATTGAGGATAAAAATGGGGACCCAAACCCCAGAAAATTAGAACTCTTTTGGATCAAGAAGACTGCCAAGAAGAAGAGCTGGAGAAGCTGTGAGGAGGAACTACCACTTGTTTGTGTGCTTTGCTGTGTTGGCCTGCAGTGGCTGCTTCTGTCTTGGGCAGTGAAAGGACTGGAACTGAACTTTCTGCAATCTACTTTGTGAGTGTCTCCAAGGGCTTGAGGTAGAGCTTGCCCCCTGTTCAAGAAGTCTCAGGAACAGCAAAGACTTCAAGTTCTTCTGCCCTCAGCACTGGGGACTGTGTGTTTTGTGCTGCAACAGAAGAAAAGCAACTCAACGACGCCGCTGCCGACTCCGTGTCCCGACGGCACCGCAGAGGGCACCGCCGCAATGCCGCACCGCGACCCTGGTCTCACCGACGACGCCGCCACCGAGCCGCTGCTCGCACCGCGACCTGTGGGCACCACACTCCGCACCGCCTCGCTTCACGACGACGCCGTGGCCTTCCCGACGACGCCGCTCCACGCCGGACTCGACGCCGCTGCTTGCACCGTGGTTCGGGGGCACCGCTCGTAAGTTATACGACGCACCGCCCTCATCCTGCACCGCAGCCTTGGCCCACCGACGCCGGTGCCATCGACTCCCGTTCGTCAGCCGACGACAGCGCAGCAGCTACGACGCTGCTGCTGCACCGTGACCTGCCAGCACCGTGACGAGCACCGCCTTCATCTCACACCGCGACCCTGGTCTCACCGACGATGCCATGCGACGCCGCCACCGAGCCGCTGCTCGCACCGCGACCTGAGAGCACCGCACGCCGCACCGCAGCACCCGACGCCGGCCGACGCCAGCGCTCCTGACTTCAACAGAGGAGATCGATCTGCAACGCGTGTGACTTCGAGGGCCCCGACGACGCCGCACCGACCTCCGGAACCGACGCCTGCGGACGCCGTGTTTTCGGAAGCTCACCGCGAGGTCATCGACGCCCTGCATTTCTGAAAGGTACTGTTTGCGGGTCTTCCCGACACCGTAGTTGACCTGCGACGCCGCGGTCAGCCAGAACTGTTTGGATTTGTTTGTTCACGACGCCGTGATAGCCCTGGACGGAGCTATCGACATCAAGGAACTGTTTTTAAAGACATTTTGAGAAGTAACTATTTCTGAAGTACTGTACAGTGGATTTTTATCGTATTTGGTCTTGTTTAAAGTATATAAAAATATTGGATATTTTTCTAAACTGGTGTGGTGTCAGTTTGTAGTGCTTACACTGTATTACTGTTGGTTATGTGCAAATGCTTTACACACTGCCTCTAGAATAAGCCTGACTGCTCGTGCCAAGCTACCAAGGGGGTGAGCAGGGGTTATTTTAGGAGTGTAACTCCCTTACCCTGACTAGGAAGAAGGGTCCCTACTTGGACAAAGGTGCAAGCCCTTGCCAACTAGAGATCCCTTTTCTAACAGTTGGCAAAGGACTTTAGTCCCTAGTAAATGGTAACCCTGGTACCTAGGGCATTGGGTACTAAAGAGGGTCCCTAAAAGCTGCAACAGATCTCATGCCACCCTAAAGGACCTACACACAGACTACCATTGCAGGCTGCATGACATGGTGCAAACCATGAGTGAAAACACGACATGGCACACTCCTGTGTGCCAGGCCAAAGTCGCTGCATTTAATATAAGTAAGTCACCCCTACAACAGGCCTTTGAGCCCTAAGGCAGGGTGCATTATTTTTTATGTGAGGACATATCTTCCTGAGCAGACATACCCCTGTGATGTCTAGTGCTGTTATTAGATATTACAAGTGATCAGTGAAGCATCTTAAGGTGTGTACTGGTCAAAACTAGTTACCCAGCTACATAATGGCTTCACTAAAAAACATGGTGTTTGTCGATTTATTAATACGAGGTGTTTGATACCACTGATTCCCGTGATGGATTTAGTGATTCATGCACCCAGAGGGAACCTTAGAGGTTCCCCCGGAACCCTACTAATCCTCTAGTGTGCTGGCTGACTGGTCTTGTCCAGTCTGCCACCACAGACAAGTTTCTGACACCCTAGGAGGTGAGAGCCCCTCTCTTAGAGGTCAGGAACAATGCCTGCTCTGGCAGGAGGTGTTTACGCCTCCTCCAGCAGGCGGGCTAGAAAATCAGCATATCAAGGCTAGATGCTTCAAAGCCTCTGCCGCCTTTGATATGTGAGCCTGGCTTCCCCCCTCCCCCAGACCTGGAAGATGACACCCCCTGCGCTGAGGCCCATTTGGCACCAGGGCATTCAGGAAATTAGCTAATCAGGAGGCGTGTTACACTGCCAGGCTGGACACACTTCTAGGGTGGGGAGCCTTTAGTGAACACGAAAGACAGGATTCCACCATCTCGTGTGTGGTGGAGTTAGGAACTCTGGGACAGGGTGATGGGCATGCCCCACAGTAAGTGGTCATCTAGTGGGTGTCGTGACCCCAGGGTGGACATTGGCTACTACGCCTCACTCCCCTTAATGCCCCTAAATTGAGTATTTAGGTGGCCTCTGAGGAAGAAAGATGGACCGAAGAGTGCGAAAACTGAAGACCTGCACCAAAGATTGCCGCAAAACCCTGCCAGGCTGCTTGCACTTGACCATTGCTGGGACCAACTTCACAAAGAGCTGGACAGCCTCCCCAAAACCCTTGGAGGACTGCCCAGCGCCTCAACGACCCGGAAAGAGCTCCCTTGGAGTGGTTGATCTGCTCTCCTGCATCTGCAGGCACCGAAACACATTTTCCCGGTCCACCGTGTTGCCGGCCATTGGGCCCACCGTAGGAGCAGCCTGACTGGAGAAGGTAATCGTGCTCCAGGAGGTCAGGGCTGTCTACTTGCTGAGTTTGGAGATGCCAGGAGCCGCCCAGCACCCGAGCTCAGAAGGTTGGGCTTTGGGATCAAATGCAACTCAGTTCTAACCACCGACAGTGACAAAAGCCTTATATATGTTCTGTTCCTGCTAGCTCATGACATTCTGTTTTTTTTCTGCATTCCTTAAATGCAGATCTTGAGCGCTGCTCCCCGCTTTTTTTTTGTTTATTTAATTGAAGCTTATTGTAGGAGAGTAGGATCTGCTTCACAGGGGTACCCCCACTTTTTGCTGATACTTCACTGGTTTTCGACATTAGTCTGGCTGGGGCCCTGCTATTCAGAACCCCAGCCTAGCTGTTTCCTCTTTAAAAGGGTCTCCATGTGCCTTAGGCACATCACTGATTGGGATCTGGAGTGCCCTTGTAAGTCCCTAGTATATGGTATACTATGTACCAAGGGCATAGGTACCTCAGAGGCCTGCCAGGGGCTGCAGCATGTATTATGCCACCCCTGGTAGGCCATCCAAACTGACACCACAGGTCTGCTACTGCAGCCTGGGTAAGGTGGTGCATGCACCCCTTGCTGTGGTATAGGTTACCTATATCACTAAAAGCATACACACATATAAACCTATAAGTCACTCCTAAGGCAGGCCTTATCAATCCTAAAGGCAGAGTGCATGGTTCCTATGTGAGAGGGTGCCCCTGCATGAGCAGGGCCCCTCTGCAGCGTTCGGAGACCATCTCTGATGCTGTTTGTAGTGCAGCCTGACCATATACTCTTAAACGCATTATATCCTCGCGGTAAAATGCTAACTATGGAATGGCTGCACCTAAACATGTCGTGTCAAACATCTTGGAATACTACCCCCCCGCCAATCCTGGCGGCGGGGGTAGCATTCCACCCTTCTAGAGGGAAAGGCATGTTAACTCTGACGAGTCCGGTAACTTCTTTCCAGAGCCCTGGCATCACAAAATGGATGCTGCTGCCACAGACACGAGTCTGGCCTCCTGCTGCTGGACGAAACTCCGGCAGGGGAGGCCTGGACACAGGTTTCTGTCCCAGGGAGGTGTGACCACCTCCCCAGACAGGACAATGTGTATTGGGGCTGGGCGGGAGCACTTTCGGGTGCTTTGAAGTCCTGCACTGGGGGCACATTTGGTGTCCCTGTGCATACCCCAGTTCAAACCGGATCAGGGGCTTGCAGCCCCTGCTTTGGCGCGAACTGGACAAAGGGAAAGGGGTGTAGCCACCCCTCTGCCCTGACCCACCCATAGGTGGGGCCACAGAGTAGTCCATCCCCTATTTTTAGAATAAAGGTAGGAACCCAGTCCTTAGGACTTTAGATTATACCTGGACGAAACTCTGAAACAGAATCCTGGACCTTCGACGCTCTACTCACGATTAGAGGACTGAAGAATCTCCCTTGGGGTCAAGGAGTGACTCCCCTGCTTGGCAGGCACCAAAGAAGCATCTGTCCGGTTCGCATCACTGAAGCTCCCGTCGGACGCCTGAAGTCATCGCATCACCAGAGGTGGATTCTCAGACTTCCCCGAGGCTACTCCTGAGTCCCCAGCAAAGCTGAGGCCCGTGGCTATCGTGGGTGACTTGAGACCGTGACCCCTGGACACCGAGCACATTTGCAAGTGCACCATCTTCTGGGTCTCCCAAGAAGTCGTGCTTTGGGCTCCGAGTAGCCCTAGCCTCCTGCACCACCTGCACCGAAGATCACTGGCCCCCACTCCACGAGTGTCCTGTAAGCCAGCTCCACGTGTGGCGTCACGAGGCTCCTTTGCGGTCGCTAGCCCGTTGGCTAGTAGCCCTTAACGAAGGCCAATCTTTTCTTTACTTGGCAGTCTGGTTGCTCCAGGCCTGCCCTCACTTACCCTCGCTGGGTGAGTTCCCAGACCTTGCTGGTCTGCATCATCGACGATCTACATCTTACTCGAGACTTGCCGTTGCCAAGGCTTGTTGGGTCCAATCTGGTCGCCGACACCTCTGCACTCGACAGACATCGAGCAACAGCCCGAATCCTGCTCCTGGTCACCGACAACGCCTCCCGGACCTCGTGGCTGAAGAGTCAAGATGACCGTCATCGAACCTGAAGCACTCGACATCGGTGGGCATCTGTCCATCACCTCCCTGGTCACTGGCTAGTGACCCAGACTCTGTCCCCTCTGCTTTCAGGTTCTTCAGAACTCCGATCCACTCTTGGATCCACCCGGACACTTTTCTCCTGGTCGCCAGCAGCACTTTGCAGCAGATCGCCATAAGAACCGACGACGAAACCCGACCCCGAAAGGCACCTATGCACCCGGCTTCCTGGGTGAGGTAACACGAGTACTCCGGTGCTCCCGTGGGTAGAGACTCTTCAAAGTCCTAGATCTCAAGGGGTTTTGTCCTAGTCCTCTTTTAAGTGTCCCTTTCCTCTATTTTCCCGATCCCGACTTTCTCCATAGAAGTTAACGGCGTATCGTGGTTGTGTATTTACACTGCACGCTGCCTCCCGTGGGTCCCCTGTGTCACTACCTTGGGTGGTTCCTTGTGGTCCAAGCACTTCTAGAGGCTCTAGGCCTAGTGTCTAGTTCAGTCGTGGTTCGCATACCACTTTATTGGTATATGGTTTGGTACGCCCCTAGGGCCCAAACGTGTATTTGTGCTATTACTGTGATTTAAGATCTTATAACCTATGTACTTTGAACTCTAGCCTCATAAAGAGACTAGAGGGTGTGTTTAGTAATAAATACATATATTTTGAATATATACCTGGTGTGGTGCTCTTTCATTTGGTCACTCAAGAGATTATAGATTGGTAAAACAAGCTGCTTTACATTCCTTCAAGACTTAGCCTGAAGGCTGCTCTCCATAGCTACCACTAGGATAGCTTTCAATAAGGTTGTCTTTAACCTACCTACCATAAGAGTCGATTTGGACTGGTGCACGGTGCCCACTATAATTAGTGGACAGCATATGCCAGGCCAACTTCTCACACTTATCTCTAAAAACGTTCTTGGCAGTGAGCACAGATGAGTAAAGCTAAGCTGTACGTCCCCAAACACAGAAAATGTGGTTGGTCCGGCTCCAAGTTGGCAGTCCATTCCCTGAGTCAAAGTAAAAACACAAGAGGCTTGTGGCCTCCTCGGCCTTCCAAGGAACAGTGTCCTAGTTGGTGCTGTACAGGCCTGCTCCTTTCTGCTAAGTCCAACTCTAATCTGATTCTGGAGTCTGTGCCAGAGCTCCCCAGACTCTCATCGACTCCACAGAAGATCGCAGCCTTGAGAGGCCATGCTGCAACTCTTTCACATGGTTCTAGATAACTCTGGTGCACCTTAAGGTCCCACAGATCCCTTGCAGCCTCCAGTTGGCCTAGTACGGCATTCATATTGTTCTGCCTTTCAGTTTCTGAACACCCGTCTCACAGTCCCCCGTCTTTTGTTCAGTCTTCAGCGGATTACTCCACTGTTCTTTCCAAGTAAGTGATTTCTTTACTGGTGGAAAGGGCAATCAAACTCATCCCTGAGATGGACAGGGCCTTGGTGAACCTGGAAGCGTATTTTCATGTGAAAGTTGTGCAGTCCCAAAGTAGGTATTGCTTCTTTGTGGTGGGGTTGGGCCACGTGAGTTCATGATTCTGTCCTTTGGCTTGACATTGGTCTCTCAGTTTATTACGAAGGTCATGTAGGTTTTGGCCCATCTTTGCAGGTTGGTCACCCATGTATTTCCATACCACGATGACTGGTGGTTGAAGGCACATTCACCTCCGCTTAGCTTGGACCGCTTTCAGGCGGCGACGTTGTTACCTACTTTGGGATTTATATCAATGAGCCCAGATCCCATCTTTTACCATCTCCGATTTCTCTACATTGGCGCCAATCTGGACTTTGTTTGCTGTTCCAAAACCATAGAGTCCAGACCCTCAGGCTGTAATCCTGATGTTTCAAGTAAAAGCTACTGTCTCACCCTTGACGATTCTGAGACTGGTCTTCTAGCATCCTTGAGGTACCTCACTTTTATTGGCAATGCAGCCATTCACTGGGTCTTCATTTGAAGTGGGGTTGGCATTGAGGGAAGCCTCACAAAAAGAATTCACATCTCCAAATATGTAGCCAGTGACTTTTAGTGCTGGATGTCAAATGCCAGCCTGATGTGTGGCAGGCCATTCTCTCCTCTGTGTATGGAAGTCTCAGTGGTGACAGATGTGTCCAGTCTAGGTTGAATTTGTCACCTGGGTGGCATGGAGGTTCCATTAATGCCAACATTTGTAAAGCAGAAAGCGGGCGATTTAATAAAAATAATCGTGGTTTTTTTTTTCCTATTGACTTGTATTGAAGAAACAACAATATCAGATGTGAGAAATCTAAATGAAAGCTATTTTTGGCTTTAAAAATCAGGATTTTCCTGCTGGAGTCGGCTCTGTTTGCATGTATGATGTAGGGTGTCTCTGGGCTTCCCTAGAACAGCACCACCATATCAGTCTTTTGGAGCAGAAAAAACCTGTGAAATGTAGTACTGCAGCAAGCAGTGTCCCATGCCCTCTCCTGGAGGCTCAGAGACTGGTGGTGGCTGGAACTTCACATTATCCCTGATGGTTAATCACATGGCAGGATTCCTCAAAAGCAAGGCAGGTGAACTCATCCGCTTTCACCTTTCTGATCACGACTGGTGTTAGAAGTGGCAGAGGATATCTTGAACTGGTGGGGTGTGCCATCAGTAGATCTGTTCAGTAACTCAGAAAACACTTGGTATCGGGCTTTTGGCGCTTTACAGTTTCCTCCATCTGGGTCTGAGTCTTTCTGCCTTCTATGGGATTCTGGCCACCTATACGTATTTCCAGCTCTTCTCTGATCCAGCTGGTCCTCAAGAAAGTTGGGCGTGACTCTGAATTGGGCCAAAAGATTCTGGTATTCCAAACTGCCGACCGTCCGCATGCTCCTTCTTCGACTTCCTCTTTGGTAGGGTCTACTGTTCAAGCAGCAAGGCAGACTACTGCATCTTAACCTCCAGTCTAGACCTCCATGTGTGGAGATTGAGTAGGTAGCAGCGGAGAGGTTTTGATCTTCTGTCAGAAGTGATGGGTGACATTTTAGCAGTGAGCTACCTTCTGCAAAGTTTTTTTTTTTTTTTTTTTAATGGTATTTCTTTTATTTGAACAGTTATGCTATTCATTTTACACATTAAGTCAACTTTAAAATATCTACCCAGTATGTTCAGTACTGACAACATCAATATATAACAAAATTCAAGGATGACCTTTAACACTTAATTCGACCACCCCAATGCCCCTTCATACCACTTTACATGAATACAGGTTTCCAGCTCAGATAATAATCATGCAAACAGTGTCTAAACATGAGTGCCTATTACGCTAAACCACTCACACCCAATGACATGACCACATTGTCTGTCTTAGCAGTAGCCGAGAACACTTACCCCTCCATCCTTACCTTCCATAAAGTTTATCTACTCAGGCCACTGGCCCAGGTTCATCGCCTGGTGCAAGGAAACTGCAGGATGATCCTATGCAGACTAAGTTGCTTTATAGCCTTTTGTTTGTAATATCTCTAGCCTGGTAAGGCTTTGCCCGAACCTTTATTAAAGGTTACTTATCAACCATTTTGGGCTTTTTCGTTTGCTTGATTATGCCTCTTCGTTCAATTCACCCTGCTTTCACCTATGTTTCCATCTGCTCCCTTCATTGTGCCACAGTTGGACCTCCGGGTTAGTCTTCACTTTTCTGATGTGCTTTTTAGCATCGGCGTATTTGTACCTTGTGGCTCTTGACTCTGAAGACCTTGTTTTCATTTCAGTAACTTCTGGTTGTAGCATGAGTGCGCTATACACATTGTCTGTACAGCCTCATCAGTACTAAATTTGTAAAATAAGTGCCGGGACCCAAATGTCAGGGGTGCCAAATAACAAAGCTGTGTAGTCTTGCTTCTACCCTTTCATCCACCACCAGACACTCCATGCCCCTTCATCTCACTCTTTCAGGTTCTTTTTCATCCCTGCTTTCTTTTTTTGCCCCCGTTTTGTCATCTTTCTCTTCCTCCTTTCCCCCTTTTGTATTATGCTCACTCTTGCTCTGGGTAAAACTCTAAGGAAACGTAAGTGCCACCCCTCAAAACGCCAGCTCAGATTAAACACTGATCTAAACTATCTTCTTCATTGACCAGCTGGTGCTTAGGACTCTTGCGTCCTTTCTTCTGAAAGTGGTGTTACCATTCCATGTGTGCAGTCCATCACACTCCCAGTGTTTATCTCTCCACCTCATTCTTCTAAATAGGAGGAGATGCTATACTGGTTGAATCCACAAAGGACTCTTAGATTCTAAATTGATAGAACTATGCAATACATGGAAGATCAGCATTTTGTTGGTGTTGTGGGTGCAAGGAAAGGTGGCTTAAAAATTGACCTTATTGTGATGGATAGTTATCCGCATCAAACTATTATGCCTCTGCCACAAAGGACCATTCTGAGACACTTGGGGCTCATTCCATCAGGTCAAAGGTTGCTACTATAGTCCTGGCTCAGGATGTCCCTGTGTTGGATGCCTGCCAGATAGCCACAAGAACACCCGATCATACTTTCAGCAGGGTCGACTGTATCCATTTGCAGGTCTGCAGAGAGGGCCATTTTTCCTATTCGTTGATGTTGGGCTTCCTAGTGTAAAGTCTACTCCTCAGATCGACCTCCATGAGGAGGGGAGGAATTTGGGGATTTCTCTGGTATTGAATCATAAATTAAGGATCTGCAAATTCAAGTATCCATTAGAAGATTGTTACTTACCTTCTGTAACACACTTTCTGGTGGATACCCTAACCAGGGATTCTTCACTGTAAGCCCACCTCCCCTTTCTGTGGAGTGGAATTTTAGAATGCTAAATCATTTTTAGGTTTCACCTGCACAGCCCTTGCACTGGGCTTGTGAAATCTCTTGTATTTAATAGATCTTAAAAGGGGGCTTTTATCAATTCCCAAAGCCGAATTACTGTGTTCATTCGCTTTTGTGTGGAACTTCTTTTTTCTGTTAACTTCCCCTGTATGCACACATTTACGATACTAAAGCTGTCCACGATACTCAAGCTGTTTAAGCCCCATTCACTGTCAAGATAAGATCTCTTCCCACAGAAAAGGCAGACAGCTTCTAACAGGATGCTGGAATGCTTTATTTTCATACTTAGTTGTGTAAAGCAGATGCTTTAGCCTTAAAGCATTTGTGGCATTTCCTATTTATGCCTCAGTACCTTTTTTTGCACTTTGTTGGCATTATCGGATTGATTTTTTTTAAAAGTTAATCTATTTGGTCATTATAATCAAATTCAAAATGTTTTAATAATGCACATTAAAAATAAAGTTAATATACAAGAGCTATGATATATATATATATATATATATATATATATATATATATATATATATTATTACTAAACAGGCGGCCACAAGTGCAGCTACCTTGCAGACAACAGGGTCATGATTTTGAATGGTGCAGCAGCACCGGGCACAAAAGTTGTCAGAACTCTAAACACATAATATTGCTATATTTGACTTCTAAACAGGCATTCACAATTGCAGTTACCTTGCAGTTAAAAGGGACTTGAATGGTGAAGCAGGTGCAGTGGCACCGGGGCCAAAAGCTCTAGGGACCCCACTAAACCCAGATTATTGCTAGAATTTAAAAGTAAGCGGGCACCACAGTAAACACTTAAACTGCTATATTTTACTACTAAACAGGCAGTTACAAGTGCAGTTACCTTGCAGTTAAAAGGGACTTGAATGGTGAAGCAGGTGCAGTGGCACCGGGGCCAAAAGCTCTAGGGACCCCACTAAACCCAGATTATTGCTAGAATTTAAAAGTAAGCGGGCACCACAGTAAACACTTAAACTGCTATATTACTAGTTTACAAACGCTGATTCGGTATGGTTTAGGCGGGATTTAGATGTGTTAGTTTTTCAGTGTCAAAACCGAGAGAAGCATAGTGGGGTAACACCTACTGTGGGTTGGTGGGTACCGGTTACAGGCACGAACAAGCAACATAATTATTGTTCAAATATCATTTGTATACAATAGTGAGCTACATGTTATTTTTGCTGATGGTGGTGTTTATTTCTGTTTTCTTAGAGTCCCCTGACGAAGGGAAAGTTTCCCGAAATGCATTGGGACATATTTTAATAAAATCGTGGCATGTGGATTGAATTTACGTCTCCTGCGTTTTGATTACATCCGTTTATGGCAGTTGGATGAATAAAATGAATTGAAAAGATTTTTGAGCAAGTTAAGAAGAAGTTTTTGAAGAATCGCAGAGGAAAACCACGAAGAATTATGTAGCTTTGATTGATTGGATTCATTCTATAATGGTCGTGGCTGTGCAGTTTGGCTCGGGACCGAACTCAGGTCCCCTTTGTTGTTCATTTCCTATTTATGCCTCAGTACCTTTCTTTGCACTTTGTTGGCATTATCGGATTGATTTTTTTTTTAAAGTTAATCTATTTGGTCATTATAATCAAATTCAAAATGTTTTAATAATGCACATTAAAAATAAAGTTAATATACAAGAGCTATGATATATATATATATAATTACTAAACATGCGGCCACAAGTGCAGCTACCTTGCAGACAACAGGGTCATGATTTTGAATGGTGCAGCAGCACCGGGCACAAAAGTTGTCAGAACTCTAAACACATAATATTGCTATATTTGACTTCTAAACAGGCATTCACAATTGCAGTTACCTTGCAGTTAAAAGGGACTTGAATGGTGAAGCAGGTGCAGTGGCACCGGGGCCAAAAGCTCTAGGGACCCCACTAAACCCAGATTATTGCTAGAATTTAAAAGTAAGCGGGCACCACAGTAAACACTTAAACTGCTATATTTTACTACTAAACAGGCAGTTACAAGTGCAGTTACCTTGCAGACAGCAGGATAATGGTTTCAATGGTGCAGCAGGTGCAGTGACATCAGGACAAAAAGCTCTAGGCACCCCAGTGAACACCTAAAACTGCTATATTTTACTACTAAACAGGCAGTCACAAGGGATGTATGATGATACAACGCAATCATTTAGATCGCGGTACATTACATCGCTGTTTTTACAACGCAAGTCGTTACAACGACTTGCGCTGGAGGGCGCTGGACTTAGGAATAGTGTGATTTACTATTCCAACTCCAGTCTACGTACAGTAGGGAAGGTGTTGGAATAGTAAATTACACTATTCCTTAGTCTAGAGCGCCTCAATGCAAGTCGTTGTAACGACTTGCGTTTTAAAAACAGCGATGTAAATGTATTGCGGTGTTTTGACCGCGTTGTAAAGGTCGTTTTCCAGTCACAAGTGCAGTTACATTACAGACAACAGGATAATGGTTTCAATGGTGCAGCAGGTGCAGTGACATCAGGAAAAAAAAGCTCTAGGCACCCCAGTAAACACCTAAAACTGCTATATTTTACTACTAAACAGGCAGTCACAAGTGCGGTTACCTTGCAGACAACAGGATCATGAATTCAATGGTTCAGCAGAGGTATGACTCTCACTATAGTAATTCACCACTAATCCTTTATGGGCTCCAGAGTAGTGTGCTACTCGCCGAGAAAGCGCTTTGAACCTCGTCAGGGGTAGTAAGCGCTATATAAATGCAATTACAATACAATATTTTACTACTAAACAGGCAGTTACCTTGCAAACAACAGGATCATGGTTTCAATGGTGCAGCAGGTGCAGTGACACCAGGACGAAAAGCTCTAGGCACCCAAGTAAACACCTAAAACTGCTATATTTTACTACTAAACAGGCAGTCACAAGTGCAGTTACTTTGCAGACAACAGGATCATGATTTCAGTGGTTCAGCAGGTGCATGACACCAGGACTAAAAGCTCTTGGCACCCCAGTAAACACCTCTTCTATCCCTCCACTATCCTTCTCAATCAAAATAAGTAACATATCCACTACTCAAATTACTTTTATATTTCACTATACTAATTCACCACTAATCCTTTATGGGTTCCGAAGTAGCGTGCTACTCGCCGAAAAAGCGCTTCGACGCCTCGTCAGGGGTAGTAAGCGCTATATAAATGCAATTACAATACAGGAGTCTCAGGCTGTGTGTTGTATTCTGATCCTAAATACCACTTGCAGATGTTATGTGGGTTTGACTAAGACATCTTGTAGCATCGGCGACAAGATTTAAATCCTAACATTTTTGAAGGAGGCATTGACGTCTTCGCTGTTGAATGCTGAGAAATTGCATAAGAGAAACAAAGAGGTGCTCCAGACTCTCATTAAAGAGGTGTGGAAAAACAGGAATGGACACCACCATCCTGGCGTTATATACAGAGGTGCTACGGAAAAGCTGTCCAGACCGATTTGAAGCCTGGCAGGAGAATTCATAAGGTTAGGAATGATGGAGCAGGATTTTGCAAAAAGAAAGACTGCTCGAATTGACACCCCGTAATACTTACTAACAGAGCGCAGTGGAAATTAACATACAAATCACATAAAATACACAGGAAACCGCTTCTGCGCATGCATGCACTAATGTGAACTAATGCATGAAAGAACCAGGCCGCATTTTTGCATCTTGCTTTGAAAATAATAATAAATACTGCCGCTTTTGTTTAAAGCTTAGCTAAGAAAATATTAACATGGGGTAGTGCAAAAGGAGGGTGGTAAACAGTGAAAAGTACATTTCCATGTAATTAATAAATGCTGAATGGGCCTGCATTTTCCTAAAGTTGACATGGTAGATGGGGACTGGAAAGAAGCATGAATAACTAAATAAATAGATAGAAAAGCTGAGTGCTGCAGAAAAAGTGCAAAAGCCAAGGTTGAACAGCTACGAAAAACATTGTTTGTCTGCCAAGAGACGAGACTGGCCGTGGGACCCCAAAAAAAAACTTCTTCTGCGGACGTAGCAGAAAAACTCATGTGAACGATGAAACTGTTACATGTTTTATGAACAAATGAACTAGTCGAAAATTACGTTATGAGAACGATGTAAAACAAAGAAGTCTGTAGAATTATGAATGTGATCATAGTGGTGTGATTGAACACCCCCTAAACCATCCAATAAGAAGCTGAGTTTAACTAATTGTTTCAACTATTGTGGGTTGGACATGTAGGTTTTAGGGTATAACTGGGGTACCTTTAGGGGTGTGGTTTAAGTAAGCAAGCTGATGCAGTACAGAGCTGAGCAGAGAGAGGAGAGATAGAGGGGAGATTAGTCACTGTCCGTCGGTTTGCAGAAAGGCCTAGCTGATCCTGTCCTGGTCTCGTTTTCCTGTATCCTGAAATCTTTGTTTCCCTGACTCTATTTCAGGGTACCCCCACTACCTCTTCGGCCAGGGGGTTGGTATTTCTCTGATCCTTTGGGTTAGTATATCTTCATAATTCGTACTTTGCATAATCATTTGCAAATGTATTTTTTTGTCTCTGAAACTTATGTCTCTTCATCTATCCACTCCTTCATATGCACATCGTTCATTTGATGAGTATGACACGGTTTGCATTTTGCTGATGTTTTCTTTTCCCTCTGAGATTTTCATTGTTTGCTTTGTGACCTGTATGCGATGAGCATTGATTTCACATTATTTGCGATAAATTTTATTAATCTTACCGAGAGTCTGTGATTATTTAGCCAAAATAGATAGATAGATAGTACTATTATTACCATCAACTACTCAACTAATTAGTCCATCGACCAGAAGAAAGAGAGTTGATATTCAGGTTCAGTTATGTATTTAGAAACGTTAAATATGAACTTATAGAAGAAAACTAACGGATCACGTCATTAAAACTTGACCCCAAGCGCAACAGGGATTTCATGAGTTGGGTGAATGTGTATGGGCCATTTGTATGTAATGATATTGAGTATCGATCCCTGATTAAGAGTCGCGCTGGATCAGTTTTCTGGTAGCAGAGGACGGTTTAAATATTAAGTTTGGTAATAATTATTGATTATATGTTCTTAACATAAAAGTTGGTGTCCTGTTCTATGTTGTCTAGAAGTACAGGTACGGAGTTACCTGAGATCCCGGGATAATGTATTTAGCCTGAAGTAGGTAGAAGAATAGTGTGGATAAGTTATCACACTGGAGAAGTACTTTGTCTGTTGTTATAATACTGTACGACGGAAGGCTGTAGGTGTTAGGGACAATTTTCGTATGTGAGTAAAGTGTTTGAAATAGTGAAAGGTCCACTTCCGAAACTCTGGCCTTATCCCCAGGGGAGTAACAAGACCTCTTTAAATAAAGTCCTCTTGTGAAACTTTGGCCTTATCCCTAGAGGAGTACTAAGTCCACCTGTAGCTTGTTTGGGTGTAAAATAGCGCTGGTCGTTATTCTTACTTGAAGTGACAGAATTCTTTTTGAAAGAGTGAAAACTATCTCTTTATTTAGTGGAGCAGACAAAGTAGCATTGTTTTGTGTTGTTTCTAACAAGAATTTAATTAAAGAAAACTTAGAAATACATTGCCGTATTATTTTGTAAAGGGAGGGTCAGTAGCAGGAGTAATACTGACATCACAAAAAGGCCGCGCTGGCATTGGTCAGGCAGCGGGCGTGAAATAAGCTTGGATTGGCCGGTTGGTGTGAGCCGTGCTGGTATTGGTTGAGATAATAGATACGTAGGGAACTGTGATTGGACGGTTGGTGTGAGCCGCGCTGGTATAGGATGAACACTAACAAATAGAATAAGTAGAATTACAGAAACGTTTCCTTGTTTGTTGTGCTGAGATACATTAGCGTAAAGAGTCGGAAAATGAAGTTGCGTAAGAAAATAAAGAGTTTCTTTAAAAAGAACAAACCAATAGTGACTAGAGAGGGAATTCCTATTCCACCTCCAAGAACGCCTGCTTCCTTTATGATGTTGGAGCGAGGATACCATACGTGCACTTGGTTAGAGAATTGGGTGGAATATCCAAAGGATGATGGTGTTATAGCTTTCCCACAGCATGGTTCGTTTAATGTAAGGATTTTACAGAATTTGAGAGATCTAATAAATTCACTAGAGCCAAATCCCAGACCTACACAGTATGAAGCGCTAGAAGAATGGAAAGTAGAGGCATTTGAAAGAGAGAAATATCGAGGCGGCAGGAGATACAGAAATATAATGTCTAGATATCCTTTTGAGAGAAGGGAAGATAAAATGAAAAGATGGAGGAGAGCTGTGATAACTGAGGGTTTGTACCCAGTTTTGGTTGCTGAAGACCAGACAGGAGGTAAATGTAAAGAGAAAAAGAAAAACAGAGACTTCGAGATTAAGCTATAACTCAAACGATTCTGATGATGAGTTGTTAGATGACATTTTGACCAAAAGACCTTCGCCATATCAAGAAAATTCAGGTGAAGTGACTCCAAATGCACCACTAATGGGAACCCCATTAATTCCACAAGTCCCGAAAATAACTAGAGTAGTACGAGAAGGTGAAATGGACATGTTGAATAAGGCAAGAGAAGAGCTGACCCAGAAAATAAATCAGTTAAGTTTAAATGTGGAAGCATTGACGGTACCAGTAACAATTGGTCCCTGCAATTCCATTATATGGAGAAATACAGAATATATCAAAAGTACATAAGTTGGCAGTTCCAAAGAGTGAAATGGTGACGGTAGCAGATGAGGATGGACAGGCTGACACGAATACTTCGTTGTTAGATATTCCGGTTTGTGAGATAACTGAAACCCCTAAGAGAAGTACACAAATGGACCAGAGGAGAATAGGGCCGATTGTCACTCCAATGACAGGGAGTTCAGTAGGTCCTTCACCAGATGAATTAGATGATTGGATAAAGGGAATGGAAAAACGAAAACCTCAACCACAGAGTATAAATGTGAGCCAATTGAGAGTAAATTTGGAAGAGACGATTAGTGGTACAATAAGTCCAGACAGACTAGGGACTTACCGAGATGAAGAGCTGTTGTTTTTATGTAAAAATATTACTTGGAGAGCGAGAAATCTTCATGAGAAAATAACAGAAGCTGCTAGTGAATATGGAATAGACCTAGGGAAGTCAAAGGTGTTGCAGAAAACATATAGGTTGGATTTTACTGATAAGGATTTGGAAAGTTTGAATGCGTCTGGAAAAAGACTAAAGATAAAAGAGTTGATGAATATTTTGAAAAAATGGGGAGATGTAGAACGGTGGAAAGGTAGATGGACGAAAAAGAAAGAAGAGGCAGCTGTCAAAGGAGCATCTTTGTTTCCGTTTAGAGAAACAGGACAAGTCGGAAGGGAGTATCCGATGAGAGAAGTTCCAGGTGGTGGATATGTTCACGTTCCCTGGACGAGACAGGATATATTATCCTTTACAAACGATTTTCCCAGGTTAAGGGAGAAACCAGTTGAGTGGTACAAACAGGTAGAGAGGTTTGTGAAAGTTTCAAAGGTTTTGTTAAAGGATTTAGATGGTTTGTTTGAGATTGTCGTTCCAGCTGATTTATGGACAGAATGTAAAATCACTGTCGATTGGCCAAAAGAAGAATACCCTAGGGATCCTAAAACAGGTGCACCATCAGGTGATGAAAAAGTATAATCAGGTAATCACTTATTTGAAAGGAAAAATTTCCCCTAAGGAAACAGATTGGGTTAAGATAGACAGGACAACCCAAGAACCAAAAGAGTCAGTATATGCTTACTATGAAAGATTGTTGCAGGTATTCAAACAGTTCAGCGGGTTTGAGAATATTAGAGACAAAGATATGGGACATTTCGTGTATCGTTTTGTGTTCGGATTGAAACCAGAGATTAGTAACATGATTCAGCAGCATTTGATCTGCTGGCAGAGCAAAACAATTGACGAACTTTTGAGGTATGCGAAGTATTGTAGTGATGATATTGAATCGAGACATAAAAAGTTAAAAGAGAAAATGATGTGGGCATAAGTGAAGGTAGCAGAACAGCAAGAAGGAAACAGTGGTTCTCAAACAGGTTACCAGATGAATGGCCAGAATCAGAATGGTCCGATACCCGGTAGAGGTAAAATGAGTAGTGAGGAGGCTAAGAAGAAGTTTCCTTGTCATGCATGTGGAAAGTATGGACATTGGAAGAACGAGTGTAGATCTGCTCAAAAGAATAATGGGGTAAATCAAAATTTAAATCCACAGTTGCAGAATGAGGTGGTTGTGAATCAACAGCAGCAGCAGCAGGTAGTTACTCCACAGTTACAGGTGCCACAAGCTCCTATGCCAAATAACGTGAATGCTCAAGTGGAGAGGTACAGTGCGAACAATGGATTTCACGGAGGTGATCAAGTTGGTAAGAATCAAAATGTGCAAATGGTTCAGCAATTCTGGTTGCAGTGCAATGAGAGTGATTCAGACTCATCTCAATGACGGTGCTTGAGGGGGGAGGAAAAGTGCGTGCTTGGCGCATCTTTGGCGGTAGATCAGTCAGGTCCATTTGTTGACTGTAAAGTGGAAGGTAATAATATTGCATTCCTAGTGGATACTGGGGCTACCTGTTTTACTGTGAGAGCAGCAGAAATTCCGAACCTACCCCTCTCGGGAGAAACTATCCAAGTTGTAGGAGTCTTGAATAAGCATCTTAGAACACCAGTCACGAATCCAATAGAAGTTCATATTGGGAGTTTCAGAGACATGCATCGTTTCGTGGTATGTGACACGAGTCCGGTGAATCTCTTAGGAAGAGATTTACTATGCAAGATGAATTGTACCATCTATTGTACGCCAGATGGTATTGCGTTTCAGACACCTGATGAGGATGTCGCATTCAAGATGATGTTAGCAAACCAGAGAACAGAAGTGGATGAGTTGTTTTCACTTCTCACAGAAAAAGATTTGCCCGAAGAATTAAAAAGTACAGTAAGGTCGGATGTGTGGGATTTTACAGGAAAGGAGATTGGTTTAATGACAAATGTAGATCCTATTCAGATTACGGTGAAAGAGGCTGCCATATATCCAAACACACCTCAATACAAAATGAGCCTGGAAGTAATTGCAGGAGTCACTCCTGTGATTGACCAAATGATGAGCAGGGAATTCTGAAAGAAATATTGAGCAGTCCTTGTAATTCGCCTATTATAGGAATTAAAAAGCCCAGTGGGAAATACAGAATAGTGCAGGATTTAAGAAAAATAAATAAGATTTAGTACCCTGTTGTCCAGTAGTGCCAAATCCAGCAGTGATTCTTTACCAAATTCCCTGCGATACTGAATGGTACACAGTAACTGATTTGTGGCAAGCATTTTTCTCGATTCCTTTACATCCAGAAAGTCAATATTTGTTTGCATTCCGGTTCGGAGACCGTGTTTTGGCATGGTGCCGAGTTCCTCAAGGGTACACGGAGAGTCCTTTAATTTTTAATCAGATTCTGAAAAGGTGTTTGGAGACTTTGATCATGCCAGGAAATTCGGTTTTGGTTCAGTACATTGATGACCTATTGGTGGCATCAAAGACACGAGAGGCATGTGTGACAGATACCATTGCCTTACTGAACCATTTGGCAGAAGGTGGACACAAAGTGTCACCAGCAAAATTACAATTTTGTAAACAGGAAGTCCAGTACCTAGAACACAAAATAGAAAAAGGAGTCAGGAAGGTGACACCAGAACGAATTAGTGTAATAAAGCAAATGAGCCCACCCAAAACTCAGAGAGAAGTTTGAATGTTCTTGGGAATGGTTGGATACTGCAGACAGTGGCTTCTCACTGATTGCAAAACCTCTACAGAGGTTGACACGAAAGGATGTGAATGATCCAATTGTTTTGGATGATGAAAGTATGGAAGCCTTTACTAAATTGCGAAACAGTCATTGTCGAGCACCTGCGTTGGGAATGCCAGATTATGCAAAGGATTTTGCGTTGTACTGCTGTGAAAGAGATGGGTGTGCACTTTCAGTCTTAACTCAGAAACATGGAATGGCACGACGTCCAGTAGCATATTTTTCTGCTACTTTGGATTCAGTGGCTGCAGCGTTGCCAGGTTGTTCAAAAGCAGTAGCTGCTACTTGTGTGAGTCTGGAACAGAGTGAAGTGATTGTAATGGGACATCCAGTCAAGGTATATGTGCCACATTCGGTTGAGATTCTTTTGACACAAACAAGGACGCAATACATGACCTATAGTCGGCTGACTAGGTACGAAAGAGTGATCTTGGGTGCTGAAAATGTGACTGTGGTAAGGTGCACAACCGTAAATCCGGCAACCCTGTTGCCAAATTCATATTGTGAGGAAGTGAGAGACGAGGCAGGACACGATTGTTTGGATGTGACAGATTTGTGCACAAAACCCAGGCCTGACATAGAGGACACCCCACTAGAAGAATCAGACTGTTATGTTTGTTGATGGATCATGTTTGAGGAATGAGAAGGGTGTATTGTGTTCTGCCTATGCTGTATGCACCATAGCGGGAGTTTTGGAAGCGTCCTGTCTAAAAGGAGTAAACTCTTCACAAATTGCTGAATTGATAGCTCTAATTAGAGTATGCAAAATTGCCAAAAGCCTGAGGGTAACCATATTTACTGATAGTCAATATGGTTTTGGGATTGTCCACGACTTTGGGCAGTTGTGGATGCAAAGGGGATTTCTGACTTCTTCAAGTTCCCCAATCAGGAACAGCAAAACTGTAAAAGATTTATTGGATGCCTTGCAATTACCCAAAAGGATTGCAGTGGTCAAATGTTACGCACATAAGTCAGGAGATGATTATGTGACGAAAGGCAGCAGATACGCAGATCAGGTAGCGCGTTTCTGTGCACGAAATTTAATAGCCCTAAACATAAGGATGGAAAACGAAAATACCATTTGCCATCTAATGTTCTCTTCTTCATTTGAAATTAGACAGTTGCAGGAAGAGGCCAGTGACGAAGAAAAGGAAATTTGGATAAATTCAGGCTGCAGAAAGAGAGCAGAGGACGAAGTGTGGGTCTATATAGACGAAAGACCAGTCATGCCAGATTGTTTACTTTCACAAATGGCAAGGGTATACCATGGATTTGCACATGTTGGAAGAGATGCACTTCAAGCAGTCATGGTATAACCCAAAGTTCAGGGTCATTGCAGAGTCTGTGCCAGAGGTGCGTCACCTGTCAGCAACAAAATCCAGGCAGAAAAACTGTTGTTAGTTGGGGACGAATTGGAAAGGCAGCAGGACCATTTACCCGACTCCAATTGGATTTCATCGAGCTTCCCCCGTGTAATGGACTAAAATGTGCTTTGGTCGTTTGTTTGTTCTCTCGCTGGGTGGAGGCCTATCCAACAAGAAGGAACGATAGTCTCACTACTTTTAAGAGAGTTGATCCCAAGATTTGGATTTCCAGTCACTATAGAGACAGATAGAGGAACACATTTTAATAATGAGATAATTCGGATGATTTGTGCAGCATTACAAATAGAGCAGAAACTGCATTGTGCCTATCGACCTGAAGCATCTGGAGTAGTTGAGCAGATGAACGGCACAATAAAATCTAGGTTAGGAAAAGTGTGTGCATCCACAACACTGAAATGGCCTGACACTTTACCCCTTGTATTAATGAGTCTTAGAAGCATTCCTGATAAAAAGACGGGATTGAGTCCCCATGAAGTCCTGATGGGAAGAGCAATGAGACAAGCGATTATACCAGCGTACAAACTGATGAATATATCTGATGATCTAGTGCTTGATTACTGCAGAGGATTGGCTGATCTGGTACGTTCTGTGTCTCACCAGGTTGGAGAAAATGCAACTACAACACAGCCGAATCAAGCTCATGATCTGAGTCCTGGAGAGTGTGTTCTCGTGAAGAAACACGTGAGGAAATCGTGTTTAGAACCCAGGTGGAATGGACCTTACCAAGTAATTCTGGTGACGACGACAGCAGTAAAGTGTGGTGGCTTGCCAAATTGGATCCCTGCGAGCCATACCAGACGAGTCCCAAGTCCGTTTGAAAGACAAGAAGAGCAGCAACTGGTAAACCAAAGACAAAGACCAGAGGCTGAAGTGTGCAAAGCTGAAGAATCTAAAGTGACAGATTCTGAAGAGCAAACAGATGATGAACAGCCGAGCACAAGTAAGGTAGAGTGGGTACCAGCTACTGGGTCTCGTGAAACTGCTGTTGAAACAGAAGAAAGGGAAGCTACTGAAAGTCAAGAAAAAGAACAAATAAAAGAAAGGCCAAGTAAAAGAACCTGTGAGCCAGAGAAAGAAGGTGAAGAAGTGGTTCAAACTAAGAAAGCAAGGAAAGGTGACAATTGGCCAAATGGAGTGAAAAGACTGAAATACACTCTTGCGAGGAGAAAGTCAAAGAGAAGACCAGAGCAAATTAATGAGGTCTCAAGTCAAACAGAACAGGAAGAGTCAGAAGAAGAATCAGTACGAAAAGAGTAAGAATTCCAAGCAAGAAATACACAGCACCAGAATGGACATATGTAATCTTGGAAGAAATTGAAAGCGCAGATCCAAGTGAAGAAAAAGACAGTACTGGCACTGAGCAAATTGATGAAAACAAATTGAAACCACCTTAAAAGAACTGTGAAAAACTAGGGTGCAACATTGTCAGTCAAAATGAATTGACAGACTCAGAAGACTTGAAGAAAGAAATAAAAGAAAGGGGTAAAGAAGAAAGCCTTGAGGTGTAGGATTACACTATTTTTCAGTATTTTGTTTTTTTTTTAGCAAAGTTTAGAGTTTTATAGATTTAGATTTTTTTTTTTTTTTTTACAAAATGGCCGAAGCAACAGTGACTGAACATCCAAAATCTAGCCTAAAACGTAGATGTATTAAAGCTTGCTTATGCAGTGTCTTTTTACTAACATTTATGTGGATATTATTAACTGTCATTGTACCTATTCTAATGGTAGCTAATAACGGAAACAATACTAAGGATGTAATAAGTGAAAGAATGAGTGATGTTACTAAAGAAACCCCTAATACTAATACAGAACAAATAGATGGAAGTATTTATCACCATGATAAATCAATTAGTGATTTCTCATTAAATGTTTTTACTAAATTGTTGTATGAATATGTTAACACAATGAATGTGAGTGATTGTTATGTGTGCATGCAATTACCTTCGTCTGTCTCAGAGGGGGTGACCTACCATCACCTACCTTTAACATATGGTGTGTCGTGTAGTGTTTTAACAAGCCTCTTTTACGTGACGGGGAAGCTGGAGTATCATTATTCCAATATAGATTTAGTATTTTCAGAAATACCTGTTATAAAAGAGCTAAACTAGGTTTAAAGTAGTAAAAATGCACGTTATATTGGAGAATTCTTCGATATTACCAAGACACTAGACATAGAATATGCTTATAAACATAATCTAACATGTAGTTTGCAGGTTGAAGAAAAGGTGTTCATAGATATGGTAGAAAATAGAAGAGAAAGTTTCCAAAGAAAAGCTGCTGAACAGAAGTTACATGTACCACCGTGGGCTTTTAGAGAGGGAAACTATGAGAAAGGTGAGACATACGCTGCAATGTCCCTGGATTGGTATCAAAAAGGGAAAATCTGCTTGCTTAGACTAAAAACGAACTATAATAATGATTTCATTGGTACTTGTGAGTGTGAGCATACTTTCCAAATTACTGGAGGATGGGGATTAAAGGGTGGAACTGATCCTGTTTTCCCAGGAGTTTATTATGTGTGTGGTAAGAAAGCCTACTACAGGACACCGAAATGGTTGCGATCAGATCAATCAATGGTTTTACAGAATCGACTTGCCCTTGATATCTTATTGGCAAAAGAGGGTTGAGTCTGTGGAATGTTGAAAATTCAACACTGCTGTACTTATATCCCAGACAAAAGTAAAGGTATTGAGGGATATATAAGGAATATTATGAAATTACGTGAAGATTTGACCCAACTGGAGGTTGACGTTGTGTGGGAGAAACTTGGTAAGAGTTTCTCTTCAGTAGGTAAATGGTTTTCTACCTTTGGGAGTAGCTTATTAGGAAAAATAATAATGCCAATCATTTCAGTAGCTATAGTAGCCTTAGTAATAATAACAATATATAAATGGTGTAAATGTAGATGTGGAAGAAAAGAGATGACAGAATCAAATAACAGACGAAGAGCAAGAAAGAGAAAAAGAGATGAGATAGAACTAGAAGATATGAAAAGAAATTATTATGAAATGATGAAAGATTTAGACGAGAGAATGATGAAAA
Organism: Calotriton arnoldi; assembly: GCA_963921515.1. Lineage (NCBI taxonomy): Eukaryota > Metazoa > Chordata > Amphibia > Caudata > Salamandridae > Calotriton > Calotriton arnoldi. Next base: position 1,926,025 of record CAWUFW010001346.1, on the reverse strand, counting down.
GAGAGAAGAATACTGAACTTTAGGATGGCACATGGTATGATGGGTATTTTTGATGGCTCAAAAAAGCCATCAGAGGGGGATTGATGGAGCAGGATTTTGCAAAAAGAAAGACTGCTCGAATTGACAACCCCGTAATACTTACTAACAGTGTGCAGTGGAAATTAACATACAAATCACATAAAATACACGGGAACCCGCTTCTGCGCATGCGTGCACTAATGTGAACTAATGCATGAAAGAACCAGGCCGCATTTTTGCATCTTGCTTCGAAAATAATAATAAATAATGCTGCTTTGCTAAGAAAATATTAACATGGGGTAGTGCAAAAGGAGGGTGGTAAACAGTGAAAAGTACATTTCCATGTAATTAATAAATGCTTATGTTTTATTCATCATAGTGAGCTGAATGGGCCTGCATTTTCCTAAAGTTGACATGGTAGATGGGGACTGGAAAGAAGCATGAATAACTAAAAAAAAATAGATAGAAAAGCTGAGCGCTGCAGAAAAAGTGCAAAAGCCAAGGTTGAACAGCTATGAAAAACATTGTTTGTCTGCCAAGAGACGAGACTGGCCGTGGGACCCAAAAAAAACATTCTTCCGCGGACGTACCAGAAAAACTCATGTGAACGATGAAACTGTTGCATGTTTTATGAACAAAAGAACTAGTCGAAAATTACGTTATGAGAACGATGTAAAACAAAGAAGACTGTAGAATTATGAATGTGATCATAGTGGTGTGATTGAACACCCCCTAAACCATCCAATAAGAAGCTGAGTTTAACTAATTGTTTCAACTATTGTGGGTTGGACATGTAGGTTTTAGGGTATAACTGGGGTACCTTTAGGGGTGTGGTTTAAGTAAGCAAGCTGATGCAGTACAGAGCTGAGCAGAGAGATAGAGGGGAGATTCGTCACTGTCCGTCGGTTTGCAGAAAGGCCTAGCTGATCCTGTCCTTGTCTCGTTTTCCTGTATCCTGAAATCTTTGTTCCCTGACTATTTCAGGGGAACCCCACTACCTCTTCGGCCAAGGGGGTGGTATTTCTCTGATCCTTTGGGTTAGTTTATCTTCATAATTCGTACTTTGCATAATCATTTGCAAACGTTTTTTTTTGTCTCTGAAACTTATGTCTCTTCATCTATCCACTCCTTCATATACACATCGTTCATTTGATGAGTATGACACTGTTTGCATTTGCTGATGTTTTCTTTTCCCTCTCTGTGAGATTTTCATTGTTTGCTTTGTGACCTGTATGCGATGAGCATTGATTTTACATTATTTGCGATAAATTTTATGAATCTTACAGAGAGTCTGTGATTATTTAGCCAAAATAGATAGATGGTACTATTATTACCATCAACTACTCAACTAATTGGTCCATCGACCAGAAGAAAGAGAGTCGATATTCAGGTTCAGTTATGTATTTAGAAACGTTAAATATGAACTTATAGAAGAAAACTAACGGATCACGTCATTAAAACTTGACCCCCAGCGCAACAGGGATTTCATGAGTTGGGTGAATGTGTATGGGCCATTTGTATGTAATGATATTGAGTATCGATCCCTGATTAAGAGTCGCGCTGGTTCAGGAATCTGAAGAAAGATTTTTCCATTTCTATCAGAATCGAATTACCAGTGCAATTTCACCTTTTGTGAATTCTAACAAGCACTGGTAAAACAGCCATTTGTGGGTGTAACACAAATAGCTTCGTGTTTTGGTTGCACTGCTTAAGAAACTCCGTGGTTGCAGATAAACTTATGTTGATCTCAGAGCCTGTCCTACCATGAAGGTCCCCAAGGCTGTGGGTCACTGTCAGGTCTATCAGCCTCTTCCCAGATGTACTCACACAGAAGAATTAGACACAGGTATAGTGTTTCACACCTGTAAGTTGCTTGAGGGTTGACGGACAATCAACAGATAGTAAGGTTGCGCCATCACCAAAATAATTTGTTTTTAATAGTTGTAGAGAGCACAAATGCCAATAGTGACTTATTGGTGTAGAGACACATGCAGCAAAACAACTGCAACGCAAATGTAACTACTAGAGAAACTATCAACAGGAACAAAAGGTTGTATAGGCTTCCTGATAGTCATGTGAGGATTACTCTCCCTTAACTGCAGAGGCAGATTTTGTCCCCCACAAGTAGTAGATGGACCTGCTGGAGCACTTGAAACAGCAGACAAAACACTTAGTGGATTTTAATTTACCGGGTGGCCATTGGGAAACCTCTCAAAGAGCTAAAAAGAGACTTCTTCCCCCACCCTTGTAATGAACCCCGAGGTTGGGAGAAACACTTCCTACAGAAGCAAGAAATGCCAATTGAGATTATAACTAATGAATTCCCATTCCTGAAATTTCACTTCGACCTAGGGGACAGGTCAAACAGTATCTTAGTAAAGGAAAGATTTGAGCATATAAGACATCCTTTTCCTTACTAAGATAGGCGACTGAGACAGGACTTTGAGATTTCCAGAGTAATTTCTGAACCATTATCCTCATTCAGCCAGGAATAAACAGCTGCAGGGAGTTCTAGCATATCTGTATTGAGAGAGGAGAATATGCCCATCTCATGTTGGGTACCGAACTAGGATTAACCAGAGAGCTCAGGATGAAATTATCTTGTCTGGTGTGGTCTGGATATCACAATCTTTCAGGTTCCTCAATCAAACATTTATTAGCACTGCTGGGTCAGAGCAGACTTACTTCTGTGTGCGTCTGCCCACTGAGTTGGGATTCACAACTAGCATGGTTTTATTGGTATGGATCAGGATTTAGCAGCTGAAATGTTGACTTGCTACATATTACTATCACAAACAAAGCCTACTAAATATAGCCGCACACCTGGACAGCAATTGTAATTGCATTTATATAGCGCTTACTACCCCTGACGAGGTGTTGAAGCGCAACAATGCAGCTTCCATATCAAAGCTCATAAAACGATACCTGCTAAGCAGCTGACTTGGGGGTACTGCTAAATACCCTTACAGGCTATATCAAGCCACAACAATTTGTCACAGAAAAGTGTGCAAAAACACACAACAATGAAATGTGCAAAAAATTGGCGACCTTTCATGTTAGACCTCTTTGTTTTGTCGAAGTAAATGTAGACCTTGCCACCAGACCATAGAGGCCGTTCTGTGTCCGAAGGGGTAAATATACTTCACAACAAATACTTTCACCCCGCATACCATCACTCCGCATAATGCACCTACCCTGCATACCATTACTCCGCATGTCATTACATCGCATGCGCTTCTACAACGCATGCGCTTCTACAACGCATGCGATGTAATGACGATCCACCTCGTTGTGAGGAAACTGAGGCTCTTCCGTTTCCTCACAACGACGTGCAGTGTCTAATTTTTAAATTTTAACATATTTACACATTTATTTTTCGTTGTAATACCATGCGGTGTTTTAAATTGCGGGGTAAATGTACTTTTAATAGTATACATACAAATTTCGTTGTATTGGATGCGTTGTAATATCTTGCGGGGTCATTGATTTTGCGTGGTGAAAAATTCGTTGTAATGGTATGCAGAGTCTTTGTTTGCGGGATAACATCATATATTCGTCCAAAGGTGCTGGAGTATCAGTGAGCGTGAGTCTCCTAATGGGGAGTGATTCGGTTACGGACTGTGGAGGTTGGAATCAAAATAGTATACTGCAAGTAGGTACCTCCCAGACCATGGATTAACTTTATTTCGAAAGTGGAGGGCTACTCAAGTCCCTCTACTTTGCTTAAACCAATAAGCTGTCCTTATTTAGATTCATGTTTTAGAAAAAAATTACCATTTCCCATATTTTATTTTCAATGAGATACCCAACTGTCATTATCAAAATGAATGCTCCTCTGCCAGGTGGTTCTCTCAGTCAAGTATTTATATTGTAGATTTCATCACGTTTCTCCAAAAAAGAACAATACCGTACAATTCAGTGTAGCATTTCAATTGACAAGACATTCATATTTACAAGTAACATAATGACACAAAAAAAATGGTGAGCATGACAAAAATGAGACAATGATTAAAACATAAAGAGTGCAATTATACAGCGAACATTTCCTGAGCAATGAGGTGTGTCTTCCTAAATTGCGCACATCCTATGATGAATTCTGAATCCTTGTATTTCAGTAAAATATTCAAGTGTCCAACTTAAATCTTGATATTCGGACCTATTACCCTTGAGTCCTCCTATGGTTATATTGTGTGGTCCTGTGGAGGTCAGAGTGTGACTAGAGAAGTTCCTGTGTAAGCCCATTAATTGTGCTTTAACTGGTGGTGCCTTGTATGCTCCAATTATTTGTTCAAGATTACTCTTGGCCTCTGTTTTAAATGTGCCGACGCGTTTCGACCCTCTGGGTTGGACCTGGGCATGAATTGGGTGGAAGGTCTTCTTCAGGGCGATGGGTGTTCTCGTATTAAGGGACAGGGTCAGTGGTATTCGTTGCTAGTTTTTAGGTAAGGTACTGATATTGTTCGTGTGTTTTTGTAACATACCTGGGTAAATTTTCATAAACCTTCGTGTTTCTTATAGGAAAGTCAGGAACCAGCATGGAGTTGGACCTTCCATGAGGGTGGTCAGGGGCATGACGCCTCGATTTTCTTTGATCAAATGCCTAGTGGCGACAGGGGAGGAGATGATAGCTGTATTGATCACTGGTTCTTAAACAGACTCAATGCTTTATACTATGGTGAGTTTCATGTTTGCATAGTAGTCATGCTGGGACTCATCAGCTAGTTGTCTATTGTGAAGGTGCCTTTGCATGCGTGTATCTTCTTAGCTTTTAAGTCAACTGGGGGCCAGTGCTGAAGCTACGTTCTATATAAATGGGGGCTGGGCGTTAGCTCCGTGTTTGTTTAAATCCCGGCTGTGATGAGACCCTGCAGTTAGTGTACTTTAGTATCTGTGGGCAAGCACTTGTAGGCATGCACTTGCGTGATACTTATTCATTAAGAGTAACGGTGAGGAGGTGAGCATGCTGTTGTTAATGCTCAGTGCGTAAAGCATGCTTTCCAAGGTTTAAACTATTTGGTGGCCATTCTGTCTTGTGGATTGTTACCTGCCTTGTTATGTTGGCCTAGGCCTGGCTGCCATGCTGCTTTTCTTTGCGCACGTTACACTGAGCCGGGCCTCCCTCGCCCTTTGCTCGTGCCAAGTTCTTTTGCACTGTCTGCATTTTCTGTTGTTCACCTTTTTGGGCTCAGTCTGCACAAACATGTACAAGGTCGCATAACAATGTATTTTGGTTCTTCCTGATATGGCCAGTTTCGCGCACCCAGACATAACATTAGGTGCAATTGCCATGAAGAATTTAGTATGCTTTTAATACTGTGGTTTACTAGCGATTAAGACACTTGGAGAAATCCCTTTCAGTGAGAAGAGCTATGATGTCCTGCTGATGTAACTCTGCATCTAGAGACTGAGGTATGGGGGTTCGCTAGTCAAAGCCCAGAGGTCTTCTATTATTATTATAATAAACTGTCTTACTGCAAGGGAGGGTGGTAATGTTATTTATACGTTTATCCACTGAGCTCTGAGATGCTTTCCCCGTTTGTATTCTATGGAATTGTAACCATGCTGTTTATATTAGTCATATGCATTATGCTATTAGTGCTGACACGTGTACTGTACATTAGAGCACGTAAGTTGGAATAAACATTTTAACCTATCCAGTGTCTCTTCCTACGCACCTTGTGGACAAGTACGAGTGAGTGACGAAAGAGTGTTCTTGCTTCTGCGAGTCCTGAGATAAAGATACTGTGTTCTGGGTTGTCCAAACATTAGTACTTGGGTGCTAATGGGATGCTAAGCTAGTTGGGTTGGGGTTTTTGGGTGCTACGGTATATGGTGGCGAACCACTGTATTCCGGGGTCCCATTTTCCTGTGCATAGCTCTGTGTATGTGCAGAAACCTTATGACATGGCGCGACCACCGTGGGGCAGCTTATCTGCAGAGACGCTTGAGTAGTACTTGTGCTTGTCCACAAACCCCTCGCGTACGCTTCCGGAGGCGTATGTGACGGTGATACCTCCTATATTGAATGTTTTATAGGTTCTTTCAAGCTTGATATTATTAAAAAGGTTAGTTAACAGACCCATTTTTGTGCTCCCTGTTAGGTTGTCGAATATATTTGTTTAGTCATGGCTGGTGTGGCGATAGCTGCACATAGTCGAGAGCACTCCGAGACCACTTAGCTGTGTATGGAGTGCCCGATGCTGGGGTCGAGTTGGTCTTTGTGGTTCAAGCCGATGCGGCTTATCACTTTGAAGTGTTTTACACTTGGATCACTTTTGAAGCGGTGGATGCAGGTGATAAGCTGTTTCATGAATATAAACCCACCGCAATTCCTGCTGCCTATCGACCCTATACTGCTCTTGAAGTGCCTCTCACGGCTTGGCAGCACCGTGTTTGGTTCAATGGCGCCCTACCACAACCAACTACCGCAGTTCGTTTAGGCCCCTTATCAATTCAGGGGGCCACTTGGCCTGTATTGGCCGGGTATACCCCGCATCCAAATTATCTGGCATTACCGCTAGCGGAATTGCGCACTATGCATACCGAATTGGTGCGAGTGCATCGAGCCTTAGTGACATACGTTACAGGTAGCCTCCATGGAGCTGCTCCTGTAGTCGCAGGCCAACCAGCTATTGCAGCTGGAGTGACTATAAGTCCTGTCATGGTAAATTCTGTGATGGGCAAACGTCCACAAAACAAGGACGACTATCCTTACTGGCTTGCAGAAAAGTTCGATCAGATAGAAGCAGTGTTTCCACATACATCCCCAGTAGATAAACACCGCATCCTCACGATAAGTTTGCCAAAAGACATAATCCCCGATTTGACAGCATGTGAAAACTGGGGTAAGGTATTCGCAGCAGTTTATTCAAAATGTTTTGGAACTCCTTCCATGACGGTTCTACCCTCTGTAATTAAAAAGTACAGGATGAACATGGCCCTGAAGCGGCTGTGGAATTAGGGATGAGACTAGTGGGAGTGTTTGATGTAGTAGCAGAGCTGATCCTTGGAAATGTCAAGGGCGATGCTATGAACTTTCAAGTAGCGAATGCTTTGGCTTTGGTCCCAGAGTTGGACAGGCCTCGCGAATTACCGAAAATCATTGCCCGGGCTTATAAAACAATTGGACGAAATAGCCTAGGCAACAAGCCTTTTGTAAAAACGCAAACTCAATCGCAAACACAAGTTGCACAAGCAAAAAGTGCATCTGAGAAAGATGATAAACCAGTCTTCACTAAAAAGAGTTGGAGACAGAAAAAACAGGGTAAGCAACAAAGAAGCCGGGGTCGAGAGGCGCTTCCCCAGTTTCGGTTTCTTCTGAACGTACATATGATTTACGTGATAGGTCGAGAATTAAATCACCGGATAGGTTTCAAAGCTCTGATACGCGTTCTCCTCGTTCTTCACAGGCCCAGACGTCGTCACAGGCTGGTGGAGGAGAACGGCAAGATAGAGGAAGGGGCCGAGAGGCTCCCCAGGAGCGAGACCAACCCCTGACAACAAGTCAGAGGGAAAGCGGAAGACTTTCACCATTCCCGACCACAATTTCAGAAGAAAAAGGTTGCCGCTGTAACAGCGAAATATGCCACAGACGGTGAGAACGAGACTCCAGAATTGGACGTGGGCAGTAACCCTCCTAGACAGCGCCGCGGAAGTTACCATAGTGCGGGAGGCGCTACGTCCTCATATGGAGGTGACAGCAACTGAAACATTCGTTACTGTAGAGACAGCTGACACGAGAGTGGCACCCCTGACAGACTATATAATATAGTTATACAAATTGAAGGTGACATACCGCGTGAAATAAAAGGGATTTTTGGGAAAATCTAACCTCTTCATATGACATTTTGTTAGCAGAGGTGGATTGGCCACCCCCATTCGTTTTAGCTGCACATAAAGGAGAGGAGGTAATCCTTCCAAGCTTTTCAAGGCATGTCCCAAAAGACAAAGCTGAAGCACTTGCAGCTGAGTGGGCTGTGTACCTGGCACCAGCGTTATACCGCAACCATGTGGGATGGGATAAAGAATCACCTCCCCATGCAATACCTTTGCGGTCACTACCGCAGCCACAACCCCAATATCCCATCAAACGGCAGGCAAAAGGCCCCGTCTCCGAAATTCTGACACAGTTGGAATATCAGGGAGTAATCGAACCATGCGTATCACCTATGAACAATCCCCTTTTCGTGGTTTCTAAACCCGATGGATCGTACCGTTTAGTTTTGGATTACCGGCATTTAAATACTCATTGTCGGAACTTTGCGGTGCAAAATACACACAGTTCTGCGCTTGTAGACAGTCTTGTTCGTAAAAAATACAAAACGACACTTGACCTTTCAAACGGTTTCTACACGCACAACCTAGCCCCGGAGAGTGGTCAATGGACCGCATTCACATCCGGTGGTAAATTATTCCAGTTCCGGCGTTTACCCATGGGCTACAAAAATAGTCCGGGTATATTCGCCGCCCGTGTTGTTTCTTTGTTAAATGACATTGATCAAGACGCATGTTCGTACGTAGACGACATCTATCTGACGGACGACGAATTATTTCAGCATCTGTCCCGTGTGGACCGCATTATTCTTGAATTTGCGGAGCAGGGTTACAAATTTAACTTTGCTAAATCACACATTGCTGAATTTACAGTTCTGTTTTTGGGCTATGAGCTCAACAACGAAGGTAAGGGCTTAGCCCCCATTTCTTGGAAAAATGTGCACATTTGTGCCCCCAAATACTCTGAAGAAGCTTCAGTCTTTGCTGGGTTTCCTGAACTTCGGGCGTACTTACATTCCCGAATATGCCCAGCGTATCAAGCCTTTGTATGCTTTGATACAACCTACTTATTCAAGGTCTTGCTGGCTGCCTGAGCATACCTCAATTCTGCAGTCTTTGCAGATAGACCTTTTAGAGTCTAAATATCTTTTGACTCGTGATAACCACACAAACCTGGTGATTAGAATAATTCCGGGGCGGTGGGATTCACCTATTTAACCTTTAATGAAGGTGATACAGTACCTATCGCATACAAGTCACATCTGTACACTTCCGCAGAATTGCGCTTTACATCTGTTGAAAAAGTTCTGACTGCAGTGCAAATGGCGATTCTAAAAGAACGCGCACTGGCACAGGGTAAGCGGATTCTGGTGGTAACACCCTGTCCTGCCCTGGAGGCAGTAACAAAGGCAAGTGTACCGAACTCAAAAGCAATGCATCCCCGTTGGATACAATGGGCTACATCCTTGACGTCTTCGGACGTCACTTTTGTTTTGATTCTTCTCTGCAGACTCAGGAGTTTTTGCAATATGAATTCGTTCATCCTCCTCCTTTATTTTTATTACCGCTTGAGGATTACAAATGTGTAATCTACACCGATGGTTCGGCGCAGCCGGCCACTGGGTCCAAGCACGCTTATTCAGCTGCATGTGCTATTGTTGCGGGATCCTTTGTGGATGGCAAGTTCAAATCCACTGTTGTGCACACACGCACACTTGGGGATAGTACCGCACAATTGGCCGAGCTGCATGCATTGCTACTTGCACTTGAGTTCGCTTCACAGGATGAGACCACTCTTATTGTATGTGATTCTTTTTACTGTGTACAATCTTACAATGACAATCTGTTTTTCTGGTCGAAAAACGACTACAAAGACGCAAAAGGAAGCACAATTAAGCATAAAATGCTTTGGGTTCGAGTGGCAGAATTGCAACAACGTCTGCCTCTCACACAGGTGGTTCACACCTTAGGCCATCAGCGGGTGGGCGCACACGCTATTGGTAACGATCTGGCAGATGAAGCTGCCCGTTCAGCAGTAGTCACGTGTTCAGTAGCAGCGGTTACCAGGTCCATGTCTAAAATAGACCCTGTTATTCTAGCAGCTATTGCTGCAACCAAGGAAGGTGATAATTACCCTACAGGTTTCCCTTCCAAGTATTCTTACAAATTAAGTCCCGATCAGGTTCCTTATGTAACTATACCTGACGTTGGAGATCGGCTGATCCCCAACGCGGACCGCAGGAGTGCCTTGATATTAGCTGCACACGAAGGCATGGCTTCGGCACATGCAGGTGTGTCAGCTACGGTTTCCATCTTGCAGCAGCGTTATTGGTGGCGTGGGTTATATAAAGACACCCGTGCTTTTGTGCTTTCTTGCGACGTTTGTCAACAGATTAAGCCTTCCACGGTAACACGTCCACCACAAACACCGCTCTGCATTGCTAACAGACCCTTTGGGTGTGTTTACTTGGATCACTGCGGTCCATTCTCATCAGACACTGCTTATAAATACATCTTAGTGGCAGTGGACTCGTGCACACGGTTTCTCTGGGTCTGGCCACAACGGAGTGCTGACGCCCGAAATGTGATCAGGGATTTGCGTGTCTTTGTGGGAATTTTCGCATGCGGCACCTTCCATTCGGACCAAGGTCCAGCGTTTGCCTCTAGGGCTTACAAGGATGCAATGGCTTCGCTTGGGGTGCGGGTGAAATTTTCGTCTCCGTATAGGCCTGAGGGCAACTCTATCGTTGAACGAATGAACCGTGACTTAAAGCAATCCTTAACAGCTAGGGTTTTAGGTACTGGCAGGAACTGGCTGGCCCATTTGTATACCGTTCAGCGTGCACTTAATAATCTCCCTAGAAGACCTCTGGGTGGGCGGACCCCATACGAAATGCTCTTTGGCATAAGAATGTTTGTGCCTGACCTTGAAGGTCCAGACATCGCGGCGCAATCCGCCAAGTTTGATGTAGATAACCATTCTGCTATGTTACAGGACTTACAAGAAGCCCGAGACAAACTTGCAACTACACATTTGCCTTCAGCCACAGATCCTGCGTTGCAGATTCCGGTAGCCGGCTGGCTTCCGAAAGTTGGAGAACTGGTTCGAGAGAAGGTTGAAAACAAAAAGAATTTGGCCCCTCTTTTCGTGCACCGGTTCCAGTTCTTGGCCTGAAGGGAACACGTACAGTCATTTTACCACCGCTTCCTGGTCGCAAAGAGAACAGATACATCTCAGTTGAAAATGTCAAGCTACAGCGCCTGGCCGATCCTGAATAGTGTCACACCAGCGGTCTCTTGTCCTGCCATTTATCGGACATATGTTCATAGTCCATCTGCACGAACGATCGCTGATGCTGTAATTGAGATGGTTGATTTGCCTGAAACTACGATTGATCCCCAACTCTCCACCAATATCGACGAGGACGAGTATACTTATCCTGCATCAGAATCTGTGGCACATCAACCAACAATGCCACTAAGCCCGACTCGTTATTCCTTTGATTCGGATTCCACATCTTCAAAAGTTCCATCCAAGTTCAGTATTTTTATATCCTGGTTTAGAGACAATTTTTTGATTCCACCCTGGACATACCTCTGGTTGGTACTTTTCTTGATATTTTTGTTCATGTCCATTGGCTTTGTCACAGTGTTTTTTCTACTAATTAATGGTCACTATTTACCTGAACGCTCTGCTGTAGACTCTGTTTCTGGAACTTTGGCTCCTCATTCCTCGTCTCACATCATGAAGCGTGACCACACATTTGTGAACATTTCAGCCTTCCCAGTTGCTGATGGCATCGTATGGGATGCAGTGAACTATCAAATCCATGGTCCGACGGAAATTATTAATGTACCTAATGTCCTTCGTGTTTCAATGGGTGATGTAGTACAAACTAATATTCATTCTGATGATTGGGATGTGCATGCCGTTGAAGCATTGTTTGCCGATTTAAAATATTATGCATCTTTTAATGCTGAAGATCTATATATGAATTCTGCTAATTATGCCGATTTGTATTGTTACCAACATTGGGGTAATCATTTTCTCCATAAGCCCAGTGCCCTGCGTAGTTCTGTTAACTATACCCAATGGGAACATTGTCCAAACCCCTTGCCAGGTAGCTCTCAAACTCTTCGAAATAAGTTTAATTATTTTACTGATTTTAATCGGTCGAACCCTGCATCCTATTATTTTAGACTTAATAACACATCAACTCAGAAAATTATGTTGACACACACCAAATTGCTTTATTCAGGTTCCTTTCTGAGTGCCCTAGCTGTGGGTGGTTATGAGTACTGGGATAATACAGTGGATTTAAAATCTATTTGGGGCTCCAAGCCATGGCAGGTACAGGGAACCGAGGCGTTGCATCGTGCTTGCCTCATCCCTACCCAAATTATGTTCCTAAATGCTTCCATCTATCAGACTACGTGTTGGGGCTTAGCAACCACTAAACAATTGAATACGCCATCAATACCATCCCTGTCGAGTTTTCCAAATGAAAGCTCACGATTCAATAAGTCCCTCGTGTCCCTGCAGGAAATGTTACAAAATAATTCGTTTAATGTTTCTGAGCTGGTTCAGTCACCCTGGTTAGTATGGCCTATATCATCTAATGCATGTCAAATGCGTTTTCATGATACTGGTGCTAGCTACACACAGAATAGGCCTGATCCGAGGTTTACTGATGCCCGTACTGTCACTACATACTCTGTTGGTAAATTATGCAAACAATGGCTGCAACATTCGTCCCTTGATTCTGTTAAACAACATTTGTCCCTCCTTACAGGCAATATTGATCTGTCCGACTTTGTTTTGGGACCTCGTGGTCCCCGACCTAAGAGATTCATTTATGAAACGTATAATGAACTCTGGAAGCTATCACAAATGGAAGCTGCTTCCCGTCTTCGGGAAATAGATCAAGCAAATATGGAAAAAGTGCTCGCTGTTGTTGACAATAGTATTAATACCCTGTCTTCTCGCATTTACACTTTAGAGAATATTGTGTCCTCTGTTGTTGATATTGTACAAGATGATGTTTCTGTGTTATATCATGGTCAGAATCAATTGCGCTCAGTTATGCAGTTTGCATGGACTTTGCAAACACTTAAGTTGGGTAAAGTGCCTTGGCATTTCTTGAACACCTCTGCCTTATTTCTACCTTTTAACTTAACTGATAAACAGCAATTTATGTCCATGAAGGATGCAACTTACAATCTATTACATATCGAAAAGGTGGATCCATTGCCGTTCTCTGTTGCAGAACTCGATTCTGCTGTATGGCTAGTCCATGGGGTTATAGCTTTACCATTTTCCTTGTTTGAATTTGACTCGTGCATGAAACATTATCCTGTGGGCCGTTACCAGCCATTGGGCAGTGCTTTCCTGCATGAACTCTGGTCCTTGCCTTTCATGTATAAATGCCTTCGGGACGGCAAGGAAGTCTTTCTCACGGGGGAGTACTGCGACTCGACTATAGGTCATTCGCTTATTTGTAAACACATTAAATTGCATGGCTCATGTAGCGTTTCCTCTCCTAATCTTGCTTGTGTGCTGAAAGGTATTCCTGCTCCTGTTATTTCTCCTACTTTCACTCTCCTTTCCAATGGTAGTTATTTACTTTTAAATAACGAAAACTGTTGTGGCCTGCAAGCTGGCATTCCTTACATTGTAACAGTTTCGCACAGAGTTGTCTGCTGCAAAAATGTGCTTTATCCTCCCCCTCATGGCACGGTTGATATCTCTATTTGGCCTTCCATCCCTACCATGGAAGCTGATTTCAATAGACTGAGCAGAATAAAGGCACTATTATTAAACGAGGAAGTTATGCTCACGTCCGCCCGGGAGACATTCATTCTCCAGGTGGCGAGTACCCACAGTGAAATACAGGCCCTTTTAAACACTAATCTCCCCCAACATTTTGGGGAGTTAATACATCGTATTTTTAACGCATCTAACACTGAAGGCCTAGTACACTTTTTTAAGGTCGTTGGGTCGGGCTTGGTGTCCTCCTTCCAAACTATTTTTGGTGTCATCCCGGCTTTCATACATTCTATATTTTCCAGTGTCTTTGGCGGTTTCCCATTGATCCTCGCTTTAGCGGCTGGTGTCTTGCTCTTAATTTGCTTTCTGCGCAATGGCTGCTCCCGATGGGACCTGCTCGATCCAGAACGCCTCCAGCTGCTCCGTGAGCACCTTTTGGCCGGTTTTGGTGTCTTGCCATTGGCGACACTGAGTGTGTCATATACTCTTTCATTTCGCTTTGCGTATTTCACTTGCGTGCAACCTGTGATGACTTGTGTCCGCTGTCCTTTCACCTGGACTCTGGATTATTGCCTCTCCAATTCGTCATTGTCTGTTCCGGATTTTGTTCAGTTGATGGGTCCCTTAGAGGCCCATGAGCAGGACTGTTCCGTCGCTGGCTGTATGGCGCGTGCGGCTGCACTGGGGATTTTGGCGCAATGGGATATCTGGGCGGCTGCCCAGGATCTCCTACAACGAAGCTGTTTTAATTATCACGCAAGCTGTCCCGCATTGCTTCTGGATGCTCCCTTTGCTGAGGAGCATTCCTGCTCTTTTGAACTCATGGATTGGATGGCATCTATGTTTTTTGACGATTCCAATGATGAACTCTTGGAGGGTATGGCTTTTTCTGTACTTTCACTTTCATGGATTGACCTGCCCTTCGCCGTTTGGGCGCTCCCTGTGCTCCGATGTCTGTTTTTCTCCTCTGCTGAGCCTCTGTCCTGGCCGCCGAACTGTCCAGGGGAGGGTGTCTTGTGGATTGTTACCTGCCTTGTTATGTTGGCCTAGGCCTGGCTGCCATGCTGCTTTTCTTTGCGCACGTTACACTGAGCCGGGCCTCCCTCGCCCTTTGCTCGTGCCAAGTTCTTTTGCACTGTCTGCATTTTCTGTTGTTCACCTTTTTGGGCTCAGTCTGCACTAACATGTACAAGGTCGCATAACAATGTATTTTGGTTCTTCCTGATATGGCCAGTTTCGCGCACCCAGACATAACATTAGGTGCAATTGCCATGAAGAATTTAGTATGCTTTTAATACTGTGGTTTACTAGCGATTAAGACACTTGGAGAAATCCCTTTCAGTGAGAAGAGCTATGATGTCCTGCTGATGTAACTCTGCATCTAGAGACTGAGGTATGGGGGTTCGCTAGTCAAAGCCCAGAGGTCTTCTATTATTATTATAATAAACTGTCTTACTGCAAGGGAGGGTGGTAATGTTATTTATACGTTTATCCACTGAGCTCTGAGATGCTTTCCCCGTTTGTATTCTATGGAATTGTAACCATGCTGTTTATATTAGTCATATGCATTATGCTATTAGTGCTGACACGTGTACTGTACATTAGAGCACGTAAGTTGGAATAAACATTTTAACCTATCCAGTGTCTCTTCCTACGCACCTTGTGGACAAGTACGAGTGAGTGACGAAAGAGTGTTCTTGCTTCTGCGAGTCCTGAGATAAAGATACTGTGTTCTGGGTTGTCCAAACATTAGTACTTGGGTGCTAATGGGATGCTAAGCTAGTTGGGTTGGGGTTTTTGGGTGCTACGGTATATGGTGGCGAACCACTGTATTCCGGGGTCCCATTTTCCTGTGCATAGCTCTGTGTATGTGCAGAAACCTTATGACAATTCCTTACTTGTGTTGCACCATTCGTCTGGATACCTCTCTCTCAATGGGTCTCCGTAGCCGCCGCTTCCTTTCCGCTCTCTCCGTGACGGCTTCCAGCCCACTCTCCGTCCTAGTAGGCTGATAATTGCTTTCTCGCGTTCTTCTGTTCGGTGTGGGTGCCTTTTCAAACTCCCGTCTTCTGCGGCGTGATGACGCGTGGGGGGCGGGTCTCCCCAGTTAACATTCATTGCCTGGCCTGCCTGGCTTCCTGTTATTTCTTGGGTCCACGGTTGTCAAGGTGATTTAAGGCGCATGTTAACGAAGTGTATGGAAAATACAGCTTCATTATAAACCGGTATATATCGTGTTTTATATGCTGTATCTTGGGGACATCGATTTTCTTAGAAGTCTCAGTGAGATTTATACTTGTATTACTTGGGGGGTGAAAAACACTCACTGTTTGCGAAATTGCGTTCCCAGGTTGGTTTTACTGGGGCACCTTACTTCTTGGGCACACCTTGTTTAAAACCGTGATGGCCTTGTAGTTTAAGAGAAGGGTGCTCAAAGTGTCACTGCGGTTGGGTCGACCAGTTGTCAGTGCTGTAGTTGACTAGTGTTGCACGGGGTATAATCAGTCTGCTCATGTACAGTGCATTATTTCACTCATCTCGTTGAGTCCATAGTCAGTTGTCCCCAAACGTAGAATGATTTTTGCTACGAAACTGGATAGTAGAGAGTCCGAGCATCTTCCTGTCAAATGTTTAAGGACTGTCCATTTTATGTCTTGAGGCCCATGTCCCTTATCCTCGCAGTGTTGGACCATGGGAGCGTTGTGAACTCTGCACTTGATCCTTGATTGGTGCTGTGTAATCCTTTTTTTTACGGCTTGGGTAGTTTTCCCGACATATGCCAGTTCGCATGGACACACTACACAATAAATTACATTTGTTGTATTGCAATTCGTGAATTCTTTGTGTACAATACTTTTGCCTCTATATTCAAATTTTTCACCTTCGATGGTACTTTCGCAAGAATTTCCACATCGTCTGTGTCCTTTAATTGGGGGTAAAGCTAACATTGTATCGAAACTTTTGGTCTTTTCATAGTGGTGTTGGCACGTACCAGTTTGTCTTTGATGTTCCTATTCCTTTTTAATGCAAATACTGGTGTTTCTTTGAATTCTGCAAGGCCTTTAACCGTATTCCAATTCCTCTTAACTGTATTTTTTTACCTTCATTGGTGATCCCTGAAAAGGTGGTTACACAAACCAACGGCGTCTTCTTTATGTTCTTTAGGAGCAAGAAGCGTTTCTCTCGGGGTGTACCAAGCCCGCTTTAGGGATCTCTTGAGCCGTTTCCTTGGGTAGTTCCTTTCAAGAAGTTTTTCCATCAGAGTCGTGGCATTATTGAAATAATCCTCAATCTTAGTGCAGTTTCTTCTGATTCTTAAGAACTGGCTGTACGGTAAATTTGCTCATAGGTTCCTTTGATGAAAACTTGTGAAGTGTAGGAACGTGTTCCTGTCAGTTTGTTTGGTATATAGGGTGGTCTATATTGTTCCTTAGTCGTGTTTTACAGTGAGATCTAAAAAATTAAACCCTTCCTGGCTTGAGTTGATTGATTTCTCTGGTTCAACCACTCATGGAATTCATGTAAGGTTTCAAACGGTCCCCTCCATAACATGAACACGTCGTCTATGTGTCGTCGCCATATCTTTATATGACCTTCATATGGGTTGTTATTAAAGACCCATTTTTCTTCATACATAGCCATAAACACCACTGCCAGTTCCGGTGCAAAGGGACATCCCATTGCAGTCCCTTTGGTTTGTAGGAAATACTCTTCATTGAAACGAAAGAAGTTAAATTTCAGGCAAATCTCTGCCATTTCTACAAGGAATTCTGTAGGTACGTTGTGTGGGCGAGTTCGTTTGTCAAGAAAATATTGCAGTGCTTCCAGTCCAGCCTCTAGTGGAATGTTAGTGTATAGACGGACTATGTCTAATGTCACTAGATATATTGCTTCTTTGTCAAAGGGCTGGCCTTCCAGTATTGTGATAGTTTGCATGGTATCTTTTAGGAAACTAGTGGTTGTTTGAACTAGTGGCTTAAGGAACATGTCAATATATTGGGCTGGTCTTTCCGAGATGGAGCGGACTCCCGAAATTATGGGTCTGCCAGGTGGAGTGCTTGGGTCCTTATGTATCTTTCGAAGGACGTACATAAGGGGTGTCCTCGGATTGTCATTATACAGGTCTTGGGCTTCTTGCTTGGATAGCCATCCTTGTTCTCCTCTGTGTATGAGTTTGTGTTGCACCACTGGGCTTAAGTCGTCATTCAATTTTCTGTAATGGTCTTGGTTAGATATTTGGAGAATAATTTCAGCCTCGTATTTGGTTCTCTCCATGATAACGATTGCACCGGATTTATCTGCGGGCTTGATTATAATCTCTTGATTGTTCATAAGTGAGTCTAAGGCAGCCTTCTCGTCTTTGGTCATATTCCACTTGGTGTAATGCCTCTTGCGGTCAAGGGCCTCGAGATCTCTCATAACATTCTTTTCAAACGTTAAAAGTTCAATTGGAGTGCTTGATGTAGGGGGGAAAAATGTCGGATTTTCTCTCAGGCCTGAGTAGTTCTTTACTTCTGTGCTGGGCCTGGCCGCAAAGAAGGACTTGAGTCGCATTTTTCTAAAGAGTTGAACGATCTCCAATTTCGTCTGACCCACGTCTGGTTTGCTTGAGGGTATAAATGATAGGCCTTTGCTCAATACTTTGATTTGGTCTCGTGATAGATCGTTGTTTGACAGATTGTAGATGGGATTTGAATATTTTCTCACCACCTGTACGTCTGTCTCCTTGTGGTTATCTCGCCCTGATATTGGTTGGGATCGTACCATTGTTTTGCTCTGTTTCTGCGCGTGGGCGTCCGTTGCCTCTGTCAGTGAGCAGCGCCCCGAGATCCTTGGAAATGATCCCAAAGTAATATTTATTTGGGCTCAGGTCCTAATGATTGCCGGCACCATCACCACATGGAGGTCAGGAACCTCCAAACAAAGTTTCTTGTGGAGGCCTTGGTCATAAAGCTATTAAACTCACCCATCCTCGATGAGCTTGCTAATGCACCCTGACGTAGATCCATAGTGGATAGCAGGAGCGGAGGAAGCAAAGGGCTGATACCCAAGGGGGCTGGCCCCTTAATTGCTGGGATATTGACCTGGAGCACTGAAAGGTGAGGTGGAACTGGGGTGACATCTATGGCCATCAGCTCTGCACTCACAGCATTTGGCATGGCGTGTGAGCTGAGAATGAAGAACAGCATACAAGAAAACCCAACACTTGAGTCTGAGGAGGAATTGAGGTGACCGAGACAACAGAAGATATTACTGTTAATGTTTAAATGGAAGGGCAGTGTTATATACCCCTCGATCCAGTGCTGTTCCTGGTCCTCCCAACAAGACTGCTGGTGGCTGAGTTGAGGGGCAAATGCATTCACAAAGGAGACTTGTTCAACCTTTCCACACAATAAATCAGGAGAAGCATGCCCAAAAGAAGTGAGACAGTACAACAAATGCTTGGGATCTGTGCACCCATATGGGGGGTGGGGTTAAGGCAGCAATGCAACTGGGTCACCAGAGATCAAGAGGTTATAGTACTCTGAGACCCCTGGCTTTCAAGTTCTATGCGCCCTTAGAGGACTTTCAATTCTGGCACTTGTTTCGGTATGGTGTCATGTGCCAGCTTTCTTTGTTCCTAGGGTTACTCACCCCACTTCTGTAGGGCCAGTGAGGGTTGCTTCACATGTAGGCTGACCTTCTGACACACCGGCCAAACATGTACTCGGTAACCCACCTGGTGGCCGAGACTGTACTCACCACTGACATGGCTTATGGGCAGTGACCTTAGCACAGTTATGCACAATGGTGGATGTTTGAAAACAAATACACACAGATCTGAAACTATTTTTCTTTTCATATATTCACATCTCTTCTTCAAGGATCACTTACATTGAGAGGTTTCCTGAATTTCAAATTAATATCCACAAATTGCAGCATGCACACACCCAAACCTCCTTACTCCAAAGTCCCATTGCTTGCCCGACTCCAGGGAGGGGTAAATCTGAGGTGATTACATGTTGTGTTCATACCGTCTGAGCCCAATGAAATTTACCAGTTCTTTTATAGAAACAAAGCCCCACAAATCACATATCATACAGTTCTGGAATTGTAAGAATGCTTGCTTTAGAGGGGTTGTCTTGAAATCTCTTAGGGTGACTTGGAAAGGAAAGCATGTAAAGACAGAATACTGGAGTATGAGTTTTGTTTGGGGTGAGTGACATCAGGTCATAAAAGATCAGTTTAACATGGCAGCTCTAAGGGAAAGGAAAATGAAATCTACAATTTCTTACATGGAAAGTAGCCTTCCTAATTGCAATCACCTCTCTCAGGAGAGTCAGTGAGATTCAGGCTTTAACCATACAAGAACCATTTTTACAAATACATCGTAACAAGGTGGTTCTCAGACCAAACCCCAAATTCCTACCCAAAGTAGTCTCTGCTTTTCATCTCAACCAATCAATAGAGTTACCTGTCTTTTTCCAAGACCCAGACTCTGTAGCTGAGAGAGCTCCATCATTTGTGTAGAGGTTCAAATGGGGGACCCATGAGCCTGGTGAGGACAATATTTAGATTCCATACTGGAGAGGGTGGCAATCTAGGGGGAATGATTCTTTTAAGACCTTCCATAAAGGCTTTTATTGCAGGTACTCTAAACAGTGACAAGTGTTGTCTGTTTTGTAAGTATGCGGCTAGAGCAGCAAGATGTAATCTTATGGATGAGTATGCTAGGTTACATCTTTGTAAATGCAGCAAGTAACAGATGATGTTTTGTATTGAAGCATCTAGTGGGTTGATATTGTTGTTATTACAGTAAATAACAAACCTCTTCCATTTTGCTGCATAACAAGCCCTGGTAGTAGGACGTCTGGCTTCTTTAATAACAAGCATACAGTCTGGTGGAAGGTTAAGGTAACCGAACTCTAGGACTTCAGGAGCCATATCGCCAGATTTAGTTGACCTGGATCGGGGTGTCTGATCTCTCCATGGTTCTGGGTTAAGAGGGTTGGAGAGAGGCACAGTTTGTGGTGGGGAACCACTGAGAGTTCGAGAAGTGTTGTGAACCATGGTTGTCTTGCCCATGTGGGAGCAACTAGGATCATTGTTAGAGACTGCTGCCTGAGTTTGCGTACTACTAGGGGAATGAGTGGGAGAGGCGGAAAAGCGTACGCAAATCTGCCTGACCATTTCATCCATATTGCATTGCCCTTGGACGACGGGTGTGGGAACCTGGCGGCGAAGGTTGGGCATTTTGTGTTTTCTTGTGTGGCGAACAGGTCTATCTCTGGATGACCCCACATTTGGAAAAGAGTCGAAGAACTTGCGGATGCAGTTCCCATTCGTGAATCTGTTGTGTCTGTCGACTCAACAGATCCATAACTTGATTGTGAACACCTGGAAGATGTTCTGCAAGGAGGTATATGCTTTGAGGAATGGCCCATCTCCATATGTCTTGCGCTAGTTGAGATAGCTGCAGAGAGTGTCCCCCCCCCCCCCCCTGTTTTTGTATCTAATACATTGCTGTTATGTTGTGTGTTTGGACTAGGACAGTCTTGTGAATGAGATGCGGTTGGAATGACTTTAGCGCTAGAAAAATTGCTAGTAATTCTAGGTGGTTGATGTCCACCTGTCCGTGGTGATGGAATTCCATGCAGGTAGGAACTGTGATAGCCTTCCCCCGACTGGAGTGGAATGATCGGGGGGAAACGGAGGGAAGTCACTGTTTTGTGGTAGGGGAGCTGCGTGTGTTAAACCCACGTCCTCTACCCCTGTTGTTTTACCTCTGTAATTACCTCTTGAGTAACCTCTATTAGAGGAGGTTTGGCGGGATTTTAATAAGTGGCAGAGGGAGTGTCTGTCGCAGTGGTCTTGGAGCCGCCTCTAAAGGAGGAGCGACGAAAGGAACCTCTACTAGTTGTTGCTTGTACAGCCCCCATAG
Organism: Calotriton arnoldi; assembly: GCA_963921515.1. Taxonomy (NCBI): domain Eukaryota; kingdom Metazoa; phylum Chordata; class Amphibia; order Caudata; family Salamandridae; genus Calotriton; species Calotriton arnoldi. Next base: position 1,904,546 of record CAWUFW010001346.1, on the reverse strand, counting down.
CTTTGGCTGTGTCTGTGTCTTTTTTCATCTTCTCTAGAGAAGTGTCCACAGTGGGCCCAAACAAGTGTTCCTGGTCTAAGGGTTGATTGAGGATGGTAGATTGCACCTCCTGCTTAAAACCAGATAACATAACATAACATGTGTATTTGTAAAGCGCACGTTCACCCAGAGGTCTCTTGGCGCTGAATAACAGATGTTCATTGTTACCCAACTCAATGGTGCGTAACCACTTGTGTCTGCGTAGCAAAACGCTTGAATTTATTGTGCGTGATGCTGTATCTGCTGCATCAAGGGATCATTTTATTGAGGGGTTTGTAATTAACTTGCCCTCTTGAATTAGATCATTTGCTTTGGTCTTATGCTGATGTGGAAGGTACTGAATGAGCTTTTCTAGCTCATCGTAATGAGCCCTGTCATACCTTGCTAGTAAGGCTTGTGAATTGGCGATGCGCCACATGTTTGCTGCTTGAGACGCAACCCTCTTGCCTGATGCGTCGAGCAATTTAGACGCTTTGTCTGGTGGTGGTGCTTCACCAGTAGTTTGTGAGTTTGCTCGTTTACGTGCATTAGCTACTACTAATGAATCAAGAGGGAGCTGACCTTTAATATATGCTGGGTCAGTAGGGGCAGGCTTATATTTCTTTTCAATTCTTGGATTAATAACCCTAGCTCTAACTGGGTCTTTGAAGACCTCAGGGGCATGTTTAATAATCCCTTTAAGCATAGGGAGTGTGTGTGTAGTTTTTTGAGGCTGAGCAAAAGTCTCTAATAAAAAGTCCTCCTCCAAGGGGTCGGAGTGTAATTTGACTCCATGGAATTGTGCTGCTCTGTTTATAACCTGTGCAAACCCTATAGCGTCATCTGGGGGGGATGGTTTGGATGGGTATGGCTCAGGGACGGGTATATCTGGGAGATTATAATTGTCCCAGGGGTCCAGAGGTGGGATACTGTGAAGGTCGTCATCAGTATCTGTGTTATGAGGTGACTGTATGTCATCATCATTATCATCATCCCCTGTATCCCCTTGTGGTGAAAAGAAAGGCACAGGAGAGTGAGGTGGAGACTGTATAGGGGTGGAAGGTTGTGGAGGTGGAGAGAAAGACCTTATGGGTGATGTAGAAGAGTGTTTCTTTTTGGGAGTTGGCTCAGGTATGGTTGGTGCGTCCAACTTCCTCTTGTCAGGCCGTATAGATTGGACCTGTCCAGTAATGGGGTCAATATGCAGAGTTTTCTGCTTTGGATCCATTGGAATAGAAAGTTCTTTAGAGCTAGTGTCTTTTTTCGGCACCGAAGATTTCGGTTCCGAGTGGTGTTCCTTATGTTTACGAGGTTGCTTGGTCTCCTTTCGGGGTGGTGAAGTTTTCGACCCCGACGGTTTAGCTGGTTTTGTCGGCTCCGAAGGTTTGGTAGGCTTCGGTGTCGAAGTGTCGTAGACCTTGGTCTTCGGTGCCGAAGATTCTGATGTCGAAGGGACCTTAGTTTTGGGCTTGGGTGCAGACTAGTGTTTTTCGGCACCGGGATATGGCTGGCTCGATCCCGAGCTGCCAGAAGGCTTTGGATGCTTCGGAGCCGAGCTGGAAGGCGGGGTTTCTGAAGTCTTGTCTTGGTGCCGACCTAGACCCGAAGGTGAAGGTGTGACCGTAGCCTTTTGTTTTTCGGGAAGGGGCGTCGGCGTCAGTACTCACAGTACGTTGACCTGGCGTGATGGTCTGGTCGTCCGACCCAGAGTCTTCGGCTCCGGAGGTGTCGGGTTGTTGATCTCCGGTGTCTGGGTTGTCGGAGCCTGTGTCGAAGATGTTGTCCGGTGCGGGAACGGTTGATCTGGACATTTCGTGTCGTCGGGCCCGGCGATCACGTATAGTCTTTTCGACCTGAAGGATTCACAGGCCCGGCAGTGTCGACTCTCGTGGTCTGGCGAGAGACAAAGGTTACAGACCTCGTGGAGATCTGTGTGTGGGAATTTAGCCCCACACTTGCATTTTTAAATGGAGTCCTTTCCATATGCTGGTTGATGGCGCCGATCGGCCCAACGGCCCACGTCGACGACCGGACTCGAAAATGTCTTGGAGAGTAGATACGCGATGAGAGGGGATCGCGATCGAAACAATACCGTCGAACGGTGGGAGTTTTTTGCGCGTCGAAGGGGAACCGATCGATGTCGACCCAGAGCGCAGCAAATTACATCCGAACCCGATGGCGGAAAAAAACAATCTGAGGATGGAGTCGATGCCCATGCGCACTATCGTCCAAAGGAGGAGTCACCTATCTCGTGACTACAAAAGACTCTTCCAAGACAACAAAGTGCAAGCATCCGAGCCCAACACCAGATGGTGATCTATGCACAGTGTACAATCTGCAGCTCATATGCCTCGAACAGAAACTTCTCTCAGAGTGTGATGGCATGTGGATGTGCTCAGGTTGATGGACCTGTTACAGAACTCATTCGCCTTCAACATAATGTTGAAAATGCATTAGCCTACCCATATCAGTTGCTGCTAGAACTGATCTCAAAATGCTCAAGTCTTGCATGCCTTTCACAAGCACAGGGCTTTGCCTAATTGATATGTTAGAGCCAGTATAGTTTATAAGGTAAAACGTGGCACGCTTGGGAGAGAGGGCGAAGGTTGCAGATCATCAGTGATACTTTTTACTATCCAGCACCAGCTTGCAGTACGTTTTTCAGCTAATCTTAATTTACATGTTCTAATTGAAAGGTTTCATTTTGGGGAGGATGGCATGATGAATCCAGAAATCGTCCAGCTACGCCTAACACAGGACACCAACCAGCTCAGTGGACTCTGAAGGGTGAAATTAAGAAATTTAAAGCACAAAACACAGATATGAATGAATCACTTCCCTGCTCATAGTCTACAGTGTAATGGAGAAGGCATACACAACTAATGATGCTAGAAGCATCATGGATTGAGTAAACAAGAGATTTAATTTTGGGGGGATTTATTTACCGACTCAACATTTAACTCTAAGATGGTCATTGCACAACTCATGGGCCACTCAACTAGGTTGACCTTTTGTTATGCCCAACTGTGTTCAGCAGTTAGTGATGGGTGGAGTCCATTCCCTATAATCACTAACCTTTTTACGTCTATCGACCCCCATATAATGAAATCCAGGGGCCCCCACTGATCATTTTTGGAATCTGGGGACCCCCCCCCCTCCTCTGAGACATAACAATAAGTCAAGGACTCTGGCCTAAGTCATTTCTGTAATTTGAACCGCAAAACAATACACAGAAATGCAGGAAAGAGCATTCATCAAGTGATGAAATATTTGTGTAATTCACAAATCTAAAAACAAATCTAATTTAAAATTTTAATGGGAAGGGTGGAGCTTTTCTAAATTCAATTGAGGCTACCCATCATCCAGATCATATTCTGCTTGATGTACTTGCACTGCTCCCAAGAAACAATCTCAGGATACCAACTTAATTTTTAGCCTACAGTCTCACATTTCTTCATTCTTATAGAATGCTTAGAAATTTCCAATTTTACTTATTTATTTACAGATATACTTTAATAATCTGTTAATACTATTTAATGTTCTAAGCAATCGTGAACCCCCTGAGTAAGCCACAGGGAAAGAACCACTGATGTAGATTATAGATCCCTTTTGCATGTGCGGCCGGCACCGGTAAGAGCGTTGGGGGAGGGGGTGGCGGGGGGTGGTTGGGGGGGGAGTCCACAGACGACGGGATAGGTAAAATTAAATTAAAAAAATAAAACCACCTTGCGCTCGACGCATCCCCGACTCGGCGAGGCAGCGAGCGCAAGGTATGCGATTTTATCAATTTTTTTTATTTAATTTGCCCTATCCTGTCGTCTCCCCCCCACCCCACCGCTCTTGCCTGTGCCGCATGCGCCTGCCCTTTTGTCGGTGAAGCTGGACTGTTTATTAGATATAACTTGATGCTCTAATTAATTTGCTTTGTGCCTTTCATATGCTGCTATACTGTGTAACAATGATGAATTGTTGTTGCATTAAATGAAGTTTAAAAAAAAAAAAATTTAAGATTGAAAGTGATCATTTTGAAAAAATAATTAGGTTTAATACGGGCTGGAAAAAAAATACGAAAAAACAATGTTACCCAAGACATCATGGAGTGCAAAAGAGGGTAAGAGAAGAGGGAAAGAACAGACCAGAAATCCAATATAGAAGTCCAAGCTGGATCATGGACGGAGACATGCAATAGTAGGCACTTAACTGGGAAGAGTGAGAGAATGAGTTAGACAAAAGGAGCCTCAGAGACGGGAAAGGCTCAGCCAAAAGCAAAGACTCAAACAGTGGGACTCAGGTCACAGCTCTTCATATACTAGGAGGCTAAAACAGATGTAAAATCCAATACAGCAGTTGCAACAAAGGCCAATAACAAACACATTTTAAGCCTCTTCTGGATCACGGAGGACTGGGAATTAATCATAAAAATCAGGAAAAATGAATTAGAAATTGCCAATTATGTTTTTATTAACACCCTTCAGGAACAGCAGCTCTGGGAAGGAACACAAATAAAGTTAGTGAAATCTAGGCATCTAGCAACATAATGCCTGAGGATCTCCGAAATCACATTGGAAAGAGACTGTAAGCCATTCTAGGCTGAGTTCTACTTCTTTAGCTTTTTTTGGGCAGCTTTCTTCTTTACCATCTGCAATCGCTTCATGGCGTGGAGTTGAGACTCCTGTGACGTGGGAACCTTTAAGCCAGATGACAGGCTGACAGGATCTACGGTTACTTTGCTGGTGGTGCTGGAGCTTCCAGCCAAACTGCTGCCTCCGTTGCCACTGTTTGCCTGGCTGCTGCTGTTGCTGGGGCCCGCAGCGCTGGGGCTGGGCAGGCCCATTTTGCTGACACTGTCGCTACTTGCTGAGCGACTGAGACTTGTTTTACCCAGAGTAAGTGGTGGCATGGGCTTCAACGAGACAGAGTTTACACTGCTGGTACTGGAACTTATTTTGGGGCTAGCGGTTGGTTTTGAGGGAGCCAACGCTGACAGTCCGACGGGTTTCTGGACAGCAGAGGGTGTGGCAGGCTTCCCATTGTTGCTCGAGGCTGTTGCACCTAGTTTGCTTGTTGAAGGACCTGTGGAGGTGGTTTTAGCTCCAAATGCAGCCCATCCCGTAAGACCACTGGCAGTTGAGGAGGAGGAAAGACTGGCACTAGACGAGGATCCTGAAACTGCTACTGAAGGCTTTAAGGAAATTGAGAAAAACCAAATCAATATTTATTTCACGTGATTTGAAACACAGCTGGCATTATCAGATTATTTCAGTTTGTATGCCTGTAAAATAGTTAATATTACTAAACTTTTTGATTTTGCTGTTAACTACTTCAGAGTCTGCAGAGCACTACAAACCTGAGAGATTAAGTAAAGGTCAAAAGCATGCACCTTCGTTTAGCCCCTAAATCTTTCCCTTACAATCTGTGCCTACAGCATGCAGCAACACCAGTCACTGTTTTTTCTTAACAAACTGTATTGGATGAGATAACGCTCTGCGGTTGGACAAGACTGCTTGCCAGCATAGGGAGCAGTGTCTTCCATGTCCTTTTGTCAAAACTGACATACCTTATTTAGATTCCATTTTATTAAGTATTTTTTTTAACAGAAACCATTAAATCAATACAGCTTGCATTAGTCAATTACCGAAATCTCATCCTTCATTTACAACAGGCACAGTCTGCTTTACACACACAAATCAAAACTATGTATTTTAGACTCAATTGAATTGTTGACACAGAAGATAAGATAGATTTGAGGCAATGAGTTCAAACAAACACAGCCGCGGCCGCTGCAGGTAAGGGGGGTTTTCGAGAGACGACCACGAGAGAAAATTAATTATTTATTTAATTTTCCCTCGTGGTCGTCTCTCGAAATCCCGCCCCACCACTCTTACCTGCAGCAGCCACGCCTGAACAAACAGGACATCAACTCTTTGCTGGAAACAAAATGTAACATAGATGTATTAAAAACGATTTCTTTCAGTGCTAGCATTAGTCTCTGTCCTGTGGAACAATCTACAAAAAGATTTCCCATCCTATTGCCCCCCATTTCCACCCCAATGACCCCTAGATGTTGAATGATGACCTAGAACTCTTACAGCATCAGTCAACTATATTCCCTAATGGGAGTCACTTATGATCTTGCTCACCCTTACTTTCAAATCCACCTTCTTTTAGCTTTTTTTTTTAATGATCTTTCTTGAGGTTTCATAGGATACAAGATGTAATTATAATAAGCGATTGGTTTACATTTCAACGTCATAAAACAATCCTCATAGTCAGATCAACAAATCCCCCTCCCTGTGTCAGATCTCACAAAACGTATGAAGGGCTACCCTTGTTTGGATGGGATAACTTGACCCCCAAACTTCCCCTTGCTGTGAGGTCAATGGGGCCCCTAGGAGCATCCCTCTACTGGCTCCTCCGAGGTGGCGGGATCTGGGGGGGTTCTTTTAAATCAGACAGCACCTTCTTTTAGCTTTTGATGTGATTCTGAATGGTCAAAAATGTAGACAAACATTTCTATAGTGGGCCTATCCACCATAGATTCAGAACACTGGAAAAATTCCCAATCACAAGAATGGATGCCATAAACACTAACACTTATTTTTAAAATGTAAATTTTTTTTTTTGCTCTTCCCTCCTTATAAAAATTCGTTCAAAGGAGAAATTATTGAATCTTAATCTCATGCTGCATTTTCAGAAATGATGAAGGCATCGTAAAACGTTTGTTTTTAGGGTGAAGGTAGCTTCGGTTGCTCAAAGTGCGTCCACCATAACATGGGGCTATGGGGAAGAGGCGGAGAATGCACTCAATAAACAACTATTGCTCTAGGTAAAGAAAATGTTACTTACCCAGTAAGCATCGGTTTGTGGCATGTAGTGCTGTAGATTCTCTAGCGGGAAAGAAGATCAAAGGAGTTGGCAATCCTCCAATGGTTGGCTGACTGTGCTGCCACTCTCTTCCCTGCAGAATCTATTTCCTAGCCTCTTTGTCTGGTGGGGTTCCTCGCCAGATGTTTGTGAGTTTGCCCTCTTTCTTGCTGTGGCAACCACTAGAGAGTTTGGTGGTAGTAAACCTTTTATGTATTTTGGGTCTGTAGCTTATATTTTCTATCCACTCATGGTGTAATGACCCTTGCTTTTACTGGGTCGTTAAAAATGTGTTGTATGTCTTAGCATTCCTTTAAGCATGGGCAGATATCGTGCCATTCGTTGAGTTGATAAAAGTGTCTCAAATAAAAAATTATTCTCTAATGGCTTTGTGTGGAGCTGAACCTTATGATAACTAGCTGATCTATCGAAGATGTCATGGTACGTGGTAGTATCATCTGGAGGGGAAGTTTTCGCCGGATAGAGATCTGGGTCTGTGTCTGCAAGCGGGCCTGTATCATGTGTGTCCCATAGATAATCTTGAGGCGAAATACAGTATTGCTCCCCATCATCTCCATGGTCCTTAAAGGAATTAATAGAACCCTGTGGGGGGTAGTGTGAATCTGCAGCAGGTGAAGGTGGTGGAGAGTGCCCTTGGTGCCTCTGGTGGTGGGCTAATGGGTGTTGGACTAGTAGGATATGCTATTTATATTGCGCACAGCTACTTAAGGAGTGTCCCGGTGCAGAACTAGTAGAAAGTCGATGGTGAAGAGTTAGGCGTGTACAAAGGACCAAGTTTTCAGTTTTTATTTTTAATTGCCCTGGCTCGCTCGTGGACTGTAACTCCAACAGAAGCCGATTCCATGCAGACGCGTAGGGAAAAGGTAGCAATCTACCTCCTGCTCTCTTTCGCGGAACCCTTGGAATACTTGCCAAAAATGTGTTGGTGGATCTTAGCTGTCTTATAGGGTTATAGAAGTTGAATCTGGTTCCAAGGTAGGTAGGTCCTGTATGATACAAAGCATCGTGGACCAATACCAGAGCATTGAATTTAACTCTCTCTCTCTGATGGGCAGGGAATGATAAAAGGAGCAGAAATTTCTTAAGGGATCTCATAATCCCAAAACAGATCCCTGCCAACCTTTTTACTTGGGGGCTGAAGGGCAGTCTATTATCAAATGTAATCCCCAGATTTTTTACCAAGTCTTTTTGGGGGCCTGGGGGGGGGCCATCATCTTGCCAAAAGGTTTGCCAGAAATGTGGAGGAAACAAGCCAAAGAAAATCCGCATCGCATTTCAATTGCACCATTGCTAACCAGTGCGGTTAGGCAGGTTTTGATGTGTGTGCCCTTTAGCTGAATTCCCTTATTCCAGGAGAAGAGCAATTGAGTGTCAACTGCATAGGAGATCACATTTGCTCCTAATTCTTCTGCTAACTGGGCCAAAGGAGTAAGATACATATTGAAAAGTGTGGGGAACACCTGTTTCTACTCCACTGAGGCTAGCTGAGCATGGGGGAATCCAGACTTGCTGTCTTCTAAGAATTTTTTCAGCCAGTCCCATGCTTGCCCCGTTACTCCGATGTCCTGAAGGCGATCTAGCAGGAGCGCATGAGGGACCGTGTCGAAAGCTGCCGACAGGTCCAACATGATCAGTACAGCTACTCCCCCCCCCCCCCTGTCCAGGGTGCCTCAATATGTTCTGATACCTCGACTAGAGCTGTTTCTGAGCTGTACTGGTCTCTCAAACCAGATTGACTTGGGTAAAGTAACTTGTTCACCTGCTTCTCTAGGATTTTAGATAAGGCGGTTAGCAAGGAGATAAGCCTATAATTAGCCAGGATAGCAGGATCTGCTGCTAGTTTTTAGGTCGAGCCTCGAGTAGCGCGCAAGCGTTGCTCTGCGAGACTTATAGTTAGGGAGTTTGAAAAGCTGACCAGACGCTCGTGCGTCATGGCCTTTTGCTGCGGTTACACGCGCGGCAGACATCTGTTTTGCATTATCGTGCCCGATAATGCAAAACAGATGTCTCGATGTGGCGCGCGCGCGCACCACTCGCGTCGCCCCCCCTCCTCCCCGCTCGTGCCTTTAAATGCTTGTTTTTCTAGCTCAGTCTTCAAGTGTTTTCCCATGAGCGCTGTCCCACGTGCTACCTCTGTCCACCTCAGATGCCTTCCCTTAAGCGCCATATAAAGGCGGGATGTCCTGTAATAACCATGTAGCCCTCGTGTGCTGCCCGATAAGCACTGCCCACCATGCTCGATGCTCCCCCTGCCCCCCCACCCATCCCCACACACACACTCAAACAGCCGCGGCACCAGAAACAACACTCTTGGCTCAAAAGACTTGCAAGGGGCACTGCAGTCAAGACCTATGTCGAATATTCCTACAAATGTGAAAGGCAGGGCGCATCCGTCGTTAAAGCTGCCCCTTTGGGAATGTTAGCACGTGCTGAGCACAGGCCATTCCAATCACACGAGTCACGGATAACTGCTCTACAAGCAGGCAAACATAGACATATCTGGACTCGCACAAAGCGCAGGCTATCAAAGCACCTGCAAGGCACTTGTGAATTATTGTGGGCGTTAAACCCGTGTGGCTTAGATTACCAACAGCCCGCCCGACTACGGCACACATAATAAAGTTGTGCGATGGCACAGATACCACCGCATAAGCGATGCCACAGATGCCATCCTCTGGGCGAGAGAGACGAGCTCCGCTGGCTGCATGCTGCCAGGTGAAGTCCGGGTTAAGAATGGAAAGGAGCGCGCGCCGATGCAAAATACATTCTACGAAAATGCGCAATCCAGCCAGAGAGGGCGCCATGAAATGTGTGCCTGTTCTAACATCAAAATCTACAACCGGTGAACCCACCGGAAAACACGCTGTCTGGAGCGCTACTCGGCACAATCACTCCCGCCAATGGCATCTAAAATAATACGAAAGACGTGCGAGCTGTTTTAACTAAAAGTACCATCAAAGAAACGCGCGCACTTCAAAATACACGTTTGGTATCATGAGTGGCAATACATTCTATCAGGAAAGATATAGGGCCCGATTTAGAACTTGGCACCTTTTTGCGATCCCTTTATAGCCTGTGGAGACAGTAATAGTGTGGACGGGATATCTGTCACCTTTGTGACGGCGTACTCAACCCGCTAACATCTAAAAAAGACTCTTACTTAAAAATAATAGGTATGACCCAGTATTTAGCGTTATTTACAGCAGTAAAATTGAGTACATTGCAGAGCAACTCATGCAATAATCTGGGACGCAGGAATGCCAGCATCTGATGCAAAACGCGTTATACAAATTATAAAACGTGAGGGAAGGGCACACCCCTATAAAGTATGCTGTACGGACACATCCTCGTAACAACGGAGGCCACTTAAAACAAGCATTTGCAATGCAATAGGTTTCGCATTTCCGCAAGTTTCAGCTATTGACATTGCAAATAACAATGCCTTTTACTTTTTGTTTTAACAACATAAATTAAAGGCATTTATTTACAATGCCAATAGCTTAAACTCGAGTAAATGCGAGACCTATTGCATTGCAAATACTTGTTTATAAGTGGAAGGATGATTGCCTGTTTTCATACACTAGGGACAGCAGCTGTCCTTAATGATGTATTTAGATTCCAGTTGGCTACCAGATTGATGGTGTCCGCCCCCATAGCCAATAGTTTAGGGGGGACATGGATCTTCAGGGGAACCTGGTCTGACAGCCTTTAGAGTCCTCAGGGAGCAGTCCAAGAGATAGTTTCGAAAGAGCTCAGCTTTATACTAACCATAGTATTCTCCCTACTTTGTGGTATTGACCCAGAGTCTACATCCAGTATCCTGCCTACTTATAGGCTAGCTTGAATGCTTAGGATCTTGGTAGCAAAAAGGCTTGCAAGCTTTTCACACCATTCGACTGAAACCGCCTGAGAATAGGCGCAGGCGATGGGGGCGTAAAGCTCTTAACTATGGAGAAGATCTCTTTTGAACTGTTTCCTGCCTTTCCGATACGCTCCTCAAAATAAACTCATTTAGTTACAGCAGCACAGTATTCCTTTTGTGAACGTTTAAATGTCTCTTTGTCCGCTGAGTTGTATTTCCTTCTCCATTTGCATTAAAGTGCCTTGCCCACCCTTTTCCTGTACTTTAGTGGCCAGGGGCTCTCCAAGGCTTCTTCAAAGGTCAACTGTCTCTTTGCTGGCTTTTCCTTGCTTTGTGGAGGGGCAACAATGATTTTACCGGTGGCTGGGTGAATCAACAGTTGTTTTTGCCTGGCATCAGGATGACCGGTTCCACAGTTTCAGACCTGGCCTTTTCTTTGGCTGAAGCGGGTTTCAGTGAAGAGGCTTTCTTGTCCGATGTACTCAATTTCGGTGCCAGGTTTTTCGATTCTGAATCTAGACTCGAGGCCAATGACTGGTGGGCATGAGCTGGGCCGGGGCTAGACGTTTCCGGTACAGCTGTTCAGAGCAGACCATGGCCCGAAGGCAGTGGTGGTCCATGTGAGGGCTTCAGTCGGCCTAAAATAGAGTGCTGACCCTTTGGGATGTTTTGTTGAGACTGATCGGGAAGGATGGGGCACAGTACTCATGGTTTGGCCCAGTGGAATGTCCTCGATTTAGAGTTCAGACCCCGAACTGTTGCTAGGGGAGAATAAGTCCTCATCAACTGCTGAGGCCTGAGCTTGTGATGTTGTTCTTCGGATCCAAAAATGTCTGGAGTGTCGTCAAGGTGCGTCTGGACATTTCAAGGCATCTTGAGCGCTGATTGCGCAGCATCTTTTTCAAACTGAAGCACTTACACGACTTGCAGAAGGGGTCTTGATGATCTGGAGACAGGCACAAGTTATGCACCAAATGTTGATCGGTGTGTAGAAAATTGGCGTGGCAGCGTGGGCAAAAACAAAAAGGTGTCCACTCCATCACCTGATGGGCATGACGTGAACGGAACTTAGAGAAGAAGGATCTGCTGCAAAGGGTGAATGCTCTCCGGGCCTCTGTCGGCTGGAATGCATCAATGGGTTACTGATGTAAACTATAAATAACTGCTATCAATAACAATACTGACAGTACATGCCTAAATGAGCACACGGGTCCACAATTGAACCTGATGGCGGTAAAAAACATTATAACAATGGAGTTGAGGACCATGCGCATTGTAAGCAAGAGGAGGAGTCACTACACCTCGTGACTCGAAAGACTTCTTTGAAGAAAAACAACTTGCATACTCCCGAGCCCAACACTAGATGGCAGACTTATGTTAAACATGTGTATCTACAGCCATCAAACATAGCTTTTCCTTCTTCAGTTAGGGCTCCTAGCCAGCTAAATAACTTACAATAGATTTTACCGCAGTATCTCTGGAGGTGGCTAGGAATTGATGTTTAGAAGCAGACCAGTATCCAATTCTAACCCTTACTATTTATGAAATATATAGAATAACTTCCATGTAAGAAGTCAAATATCTGCCAGAATGGATCTTCCCAGGACTGCATTGTTGTTCTGTATGCAAGGCTTTATGGTGGCCAAGCGGGACATTACCAAGATGTGGGGGCAGCAGCGAGTTCCAACGGAATGCATGTGTGAAGCAGGCATGAATATGTGTAAGGAAGCAGAGAGGGTGGCGTATAAGGGAAGGGGTTGTCGGAGGAAATTTGAGATGGTCTGGGGTAAATGGAGAACTTATTATGGGTCTGGTGGAGCAGACACCGTGTATCGAGCAGTCAAGCCTCAACGCAGACCCCCTAACCCCCCTCCCCCCACCAAACTGGGGACACAGATTACAAAACACACATGCAACAGGTTGTAGACGGGTTGATGGGAAGGACAGCAAGAGAAATACTCTTGATGGTGTGTGCAGGTCTCGAAGAGATTACACCGGACAGTTAGTCTCAGCGTGACATACTATTCCAAAAACTGTACCTATCATCATAATACTGGGCTTTGTGTTGTGTTAAATAAGAAAATAAAAAAGTTCTAAAAAATATATCTTCCAGAAGAATGGTATGTTGTACAGTTGCTTTCTTTCTTCTCGGTGAAAGCAATCTTTAATATTCAGGTATTGTTTTTCTATCTTTCTGGAAAATACTTTATGCTCTCACTAACTCAGACAGATATAGACTGTTAATTGATCACTCCTTGAATAAGCCCTGACCATAGGAAAGAACAAAATAACAACCCAAGCTGTTTCAAGCCTGCTACAGTTCCCTTTATGTCTAAAATATGATGATCTTTCACTTGATACATGTAGCTAAGCCATGTTCAAATTATAAGAGCCAGCTACAATTTGGCTCGGAGGTCATCCTTTTTCAGACTTTACAGAGGCACCATAGGAAAAATATTATTTTAGGAATGGCTGAATGGGAGAAAGGGTGCCCAGTAAGCAGCCATAGCCATAAAAAGGCTTGAATAGGGATGTAAAAAACACACATTACTTGATCGGAAAGGATACAAATGGATGTACCACTTTCTCTCAAAGGGTTTATTGGTCATAACTATGAGAGATGTACCTCCTGCCAAAAACACAGCTTTCCTCTATCAAATCAAGCAACATATTATAGTGGATAGTAACAATTCTCCTATTAGGAATATGTAGTAAGTACGCAGGAACTATGGTACGTTCAAGTACTTTATTAAAGAGGCTACACGGTAGGCAAGTGCCTTCAATGCTCACTCCACCGGTAACTGACACACAACAGTCTAAACTTAAACAAGGCACATTCTAAGAACATTACATCACTACATGGCTACATAGTAACATAGGAACCCATGGCAGAGAATGTTATGAGCAAACAAGCAAGCACATTCTACTCCCAGTACTACAGATTACTATGTAATGGTCAGAAAAATGTGAACAAAGACCTCAGAGCCCCCAGTTGGTAAGCTGAACAAGAGATTAATTATAGTGGAAAACTTCAATTTACTATTGGATTAAAAAAAAAAAACTTGTAAAACGTGTACCGACTTAGGAGGAAGAAATATAAAAGATGCTACAGACGAAGCATTCCCAAGGGAGGATGAGCTGGGCATAGAAAAAAATGCATTCTAATTCCAGATGCAACCCTTATTAATGATATCTTGCCCGGGGCTCAATGAAAACCTGTCATGCCCCATTCGGGGGCGGTCACAGGGCAGACTGGGGCTACTGGGCCCCAACTTTGGAGGTCGAGGTCATTAGCCACTGATGTCCTGGAGGTCCATCCTACTATAGCTTTGTGAACTGGGCCTAGTACAACCATTTACACACTTGATTCTCCGAGTCGAAAGCGGTCACAGGCTTCCCAGAGAAGTAGTGCGAGGGGCAAAGCTCAGAATCCAACAGTCAACCAACTTTGCCCTGCGATACAGATGTTACTGAGGAAGGCACAGTGAATTTCCTCACTCCAGCATGACAAATACATTTGCTTTTAAATCTTCTCTTAAGAAGGCTGTATCTTGTTCTTGTTTTAGAAGCCCATACTTTTTCAGTAATGTTGGCGCTGCCATCTCAGTAGTGGCTAGAGTGTGCAATGTCTACTTAGCTAATTGCTTGAAACCTAGAATTAATGAAAGGATAGTTGTAGCTGTTATCATTTGTGTGCATCATCTTCACAATCTCCCACACCTTTATCTGTGTGGACCCCAAAGTTATATTTAACTTGGAAGCCGCACTTACTTATAGTTACTAAAAAGATCCAATACCATCCACCGCTGATACTCTTGATGGAGAATGCAGTGTCCGATGAGGTATCTGGGTCTACTTCTCATTCAGGCTGGGAAAAAGACATTGTGGGAAGAGACTCTACAGCTGTAGATTGTGCTTACCAACATCAGGGATCTCCAGGATGCCAGTCCTCTGTGGAGCTTCAGGCACCATTGGTTTTTGAAGTTGAACGACCACTGGCAGAAGCGAATCAGAAAAAAATACCTCTACCAACGAGTTCTATTCTTTCTGACACAGAATCACGTGTACTGGAATAATCATAAAGGATACCCTATATCCAGCTGGACAATAATCTCCAAAGAATACTGTGTAGCTTGTATTGGTTCACCCACAGTATCACGTATGGGTCCCTTTTTCCCCAGGTTAACTTGTCTTTGAGATTCAGCCACAATGGGAAGCAAATGGCTTATTTAGAAACCATTCTTTCAACTTTCAGTCAGGGAAATAAATGACTAAATATTTAATATCACATGATGAAGCTGAGCACACATTAATAAAAGGTTATTTTTTGTACCTTTTTGTTGTGAACTTTGTAGAGGTTCCACCCATTTTCAGTTCTATTTTTGAATTCTCTAACTATTCCTCGTTATATTACCTGTTGACCAAGTGTTTGGCATCGTAAGATCTCCATAGATAGTCATAAACATTTGACTAATCTCAGTGGTGTAAGGCTACTGCACCAAAAATGCTTAGGGCTAACTTATGTGATGAGCTGAAGCTGTCGCAAAAGGATACCCCTTCTTCAGAGTCAGGAGACGTACTGGGCACCTATGCATTGGCTCGAAAGGAGGACATGTGAAGATCAAATTGAGATCCCACTGTAGCATCATAAAGGGTTTGTGGGAAAAGTTTGCCAAATGTTTTATAAACCTCCGCACAACAGTTGATTTAAACAAGTACAGCTGGTCCAACAAAAGCAAAAAGACCAAAAGGGACGACACAACCTTTAATGGCGCCCACAGCAAGTCCTAGCTGGGCTTGAGATAAAACAAACACCAGGAAATCCAACAGGCTGGCATGTAACAGGTCCATATTATTTGTGCCACAACAGGCCACAAACTTTACCCAGCACCCAGCGTAGATAGACTTTGAAACGGGATACCTGGTAGCAAGGATAACATTCATAACTTTGGGAGGAAGCTTGAAATGCAGTCAACTGCTATCACTCAAAGTCCATGCATGGAATTGTAGTTTGCATAGGTTCTGGTGCAGGACCCTGCCCTGTTGCAGCAAGATAAGATCCCCCTGAAGCAGTAGCCTGATCGGGGGGGGGGACAGATACTCATGTCCAGAATTTCCGGGTATTACACTTTTCTGGCCCAATCCAGAGCCACTAGATGACTTGGGCCCAGCCGTTTCAGATCCGCTTCAGAAATCGGGGCAGGCGAGGCATCGGGAGAAAGGCGTACAGGAATTCCATGCTCCACTCTAGCCAAATGAATCTCCAAGAGAAAGACTTTTTGGAAACTCAAAAGCGCAGAAGTTTTAACAGTTCGCGTTCTTGACACTAGCGAAAAGATCTAGCCAGGGTACTGTTCAGTGTTGGAAGATGCCTTGTGCCACCTCGTAATATAAGGGCCATTCATTGAAGCGCCAGGTGAGTCTGCCTCAGTGTGTCTGCCCTGGCATTCAAAGATCACACCAGGTGGTTCAAGACCAGGGAAATGTCCTCACGCTCCAGCGAGCTCCAGAGACCAAGAGCCTCCTTGCACAGGAACCAACGCCGCCCTCCTTATTGCAATTCCACATGGCTATGGTGTTGCCTATGAGAATCTGAATCAGCCCCCCTTTGATGGACGGTAGAGCCACATCTCCCAAGATTATCTCCTCAATCCAGCAGTGACGCATCAGTCACCACCATCATCTCTTGGTGGGGAAGGCAGAGGGGTTTGCCACTAATCTAAATGCAGTCGAGCAACCACCACTGCATATCTTTTGCTGTATCCTCTGAAACCTGGATGGAATTCATCAGGTTCCCCTGGTGCTGGCCCCACTGAGACTGCAGGTTCCACAACAGAGCTCCCTATGGCATCTAGTATAGTCAACATGCAGGAGGCCAAGAAGCCTAAAAGTCACTCTTACTGGGACCCAGACCGAGGCTAAAACATTGGGATCACAGCACAATGTCCTGGACTTGCTGTGACAGTTAAGAACATAAACTGCGCTGTAACCAGAAAGGCTCCAATGAAAGGGAACATCTGCGAAGGAGTTAGGTGTGACTTTGGCATGTTGATAATGAATCCCAATGATGTATGAAGGTTTACAGTTGTCTGGAGGGTGTCTATGACTAACTGTGGCAAGCCTCCCTTCAACAACCAGTCGTTGAGGCAGCGGAAAACTGGAATCGCCAAACTTCGCAATTGTGCTACAAACACCGCCATGCCTTTTGTGAGCACACAAGGTGCACTGGTGTGGCCGAAGGGGAGGACGGCAAACTAAAAATGCCCCTGGCCTACCTTGAACCGCAAGTAGCATCTCTGGGATGCACAATGGGTCCTTGAAAGTAGAAATCTTGCAGATCCAAAGCCACCAGGCAGTGGCCTACATCCACAGCAAACAAAACCTGGGACAACATGAGCATCTTACATTTGTTCTTCTGCACAAAGGCCTTCAGAGGGCAGTGATCTAAAATAGAACAAAGGCCTCAGTCCATCTTCGGCATGACGAAAGAGCAGGAGTAGCAGCCAATCCCCATTTCCGTGGCCGGATATCACTCTATGACACTTTGGACCAAAGGTCACCTCGTGAAGCAAGATGGATACATACTTCTCTGAAAGCCGCTCTGATGGGGGTGGAAGTTGCGACAGGTCAGAAAGGAATGGCAGGGCATAGCCCTAGTGAATGATCTGACCCATCTGATAGATGTTATATCTTGCCACTCTAGGAGGAAATGTAGGATTCCGCATCCCATGAGGCGATCGTGTTCCACTAAGGGCAAACAAAATTGGTCTGCTGTCGTAAGAACAGGGCACTGGATCCTTCACCACCCGGTTTAGGTCAAGGAGGGATAGTTCTTCTTGGTATGTTGACTACCCCCCACCCCGTGCAACCATTCACTTATGACCAGTAGTTAGGTAGCCCAGTAATAGAGGCAGACATCGGCCAAGTCCAGCCCACCCTCATACACAGAGCAGACGCACTTGCCAAAGCCATCCTTGGAGGTCTATGTGCCCAAATGAATCTATGTGCCATGGCTGCTAGGGATACGAACCAGTTGTACTGAGTCGGGAGGGGATAATTCTGGAGGACATAGAGCAACCATGGGAGGATCATCATTTTAAAAGGGGGTTATTCTGCCCATAATATTTCATGGGAGTTTATCCCAATAAGATATGTCTTCTCGTGCCTCCTTCACCACTGGACTAAGAATGAGACTCCAGGTAAGTCCAGGTTCCCAAGAAATGTGTATACAGAGATGCAAATGCTTAATCGATGAATAGGGATCCTGGGATTCCACAGCTCGTCCTGGCGGTCGCCCCGTATGGGCACTAGGAGGGACTTGTCCCAGTTAACCCTTAACCCCGGGGGCCCCCCAAATATATATACGATGTGGATTCGGTGAGGCCCCGTCTCAGTGGGGCGAGCGAGGAATAGCAACAGGTCGTCCGCATACAATACTATGCGGTCCTCCGTCACCAAACCCCAATCAAACCTGTGAGTCACACTGGACCCGGGCTGCCAAGGGCTCAATAGAGAGGGGGGGGGAGGGGGGGGGAGGGGCAGCCCTGCCCAGTGACCCGTCTGATGGGGAATCTGGAAAACAGAACCCCGTTGACAGGCGCCTGCGGGGTAGCATATAGCACTTAAACATAACTTCAAAACTTGGGCCCTAGCCCCATTTTGGTAAGGGTTTCCTCTAGGAATGGCCAACTTAAGGTATCAAATGCCTTTTCAAACTCAATTAGTAAAAAGGCTGCGGAGCCTCCAACAGATTTAATACGACTTTTCGCCAAATGAACAGTACAGATACAATGCCTCGTACAGCAGCGGGGATAAATCCGCATTGGTCTGAGTGGACTAATTGGGGTAACAACTGTAAGTAGTTTTGCGTACAATTTAATCTCTGTTTAATAAGGGATATGGACCTGTAGAAGGCACCTGTAGAAGGACCTGTAGAAGGCACAGAGGGTTGTCCCGGTTTAAGCAGGACCACCGGGGTGGCTAAATCAATTTTGTGCGGAAAAGGACCTCTGGTGCTAGATTCATTAAAAAGGTCCAGGAGGGGGAGGGAGGATATCTGGTCTCAACTTCCGGTAGTATTCCACCGGATAGCCATCTGGGCCTCCTGTTTCTCAGGCATGGAGGTTCGTTAGAGCCTTCCCAACCTCTTCAAGTGTAAACGCCTGATCCAGTGCGGCCCTGTAAGCACTGTTCAGATGGGGGCAGTGGAAGATCTGACACCAGGGGGGATTCTCTTGCGGGGCGCGCCCGCTCTACATAGAGCACAGCCTAATATGCGGCAAAGACCGCGGCGATACCCAAGGGGTCCTCCAAACATGGGGTTCCACAGGGCTCGGCTATCAGCCCAATTCTGTTTAACCTTTATCTTCGACCACTCATTATCTTAATAAAATCATTTGGCATTGATGTCATAAACTATGCGGACGACACTCAGCTTGTCTTCTCCGTTGAGGGCAATAAAGCAGTGCCTTTAGAAAAATTCCACAACTGTATGCACAGAACAGCAGAATGGCTGAAAGGGAACTCATTGCAATTTAATGGGGAAAAAACTGAAATCCTGTGCTGTACCGCAGGTAAAATTCAGCGACCACTCCCAGTAGACTTCTGGCCAGGCCCAGCTAACAACTCCTTATTGCCCGCTAGTACAGTGCGTAATCTAGGAGTGATGCTGGATAGCAATCTACAATTGGATTCCCAGGTGAATAAAACAGTGAACACTTGTCTATCTCTGCTCCGAGCTCTTCGGAAGATTCTCCCGTTTTTACCTACTCTTGCTAGACCTCAAGTGGTGCGGAGTATTGTTCTAAGCAGAATGGATTATTGCAATGCACTCCTTCTAGGTGCCCCAGCGTCCCTGATATAAAAATTACAACGAGTACAGATCATGGCGGCTAAGTTGGCGCTAAATCGACCACGTAGAGCCTCGGCCTCATTGTCCTTAAAGGACCTACATTGGCTGCCCATTGCGCAAAGAGTCCAATTTAAGGCACTCTGTATGGTCTACAGGGCAACACATTAAACTGGACCTAAACTGTTGCAAAGGAAATTTGTATGGTATTCCCCTGTTAGACATTTGCGCTCTTCCTCTGCTAATCTGGTCTGTGTTCCCCATGTCAATAAAGCTCGAATGGGTGGCAGATCCTTTAGCTTTACAGCATCTAGACTTTGGAACGCTCTGCCCCCGGAGCTTAGACAACTGAACACCTTGTCACGCTTCAGGAAGGAACTGAAAACCAGATTGTTTCCCAGAGATTGATCCTTGCCTATCTCAATTTAGTTACATGCAGTGGATGATTGGTAATCTAAGCGCCAGGATACCCTTGGGGTGGCAGCTGCGCTATATAAGTGTGCCTTACATTACATACATTACATTACACCTGACCCGTCAGTCATGTGGGGTAGCACCCTGGATTCTCCATCCCTCGTGGCCAGCCAGTGCAGGAGTCTGCTTGACTTATCCCTCCATTCATGCACCCTCCGAGCGGAGACCATCCAACACCTGCGGGCTGACGTAGGGTAGTCCCGTCAATCGACAGTTGGCGCAGCGTGGAAAACTACAGCCGGCACAGGTATGATCGTTTGCGGTCGTGGTAGTGAATGCGCAACCGTTTCTCATGATCCCTCTCATCAAGGCTTTACCTGAATCTCCTGTTAACTCTCATGGTGCCCTTACAACCCAGCTCGCCCTGAGGTCTGCTACGGTCCCGTTCCATCTCTATTTGTTGACCCGACACTGTGAGGGAGTCCGGCTTTGACGTGTGTGTTCAGGGCTACACCACTGGTTTGCTTAACTCTGACTGTTTTTGGTGTCCCCTGCCTGTACCTTACTCCATGGCCTTTCCGCTGAGACTCGATCTGCATTCTAACCCCTTTACTTTTTTCCCCCTTTTTCCCTCTTTGCTCCATTGGTCTTGTTTTTTTATGTTTCTTAATACCCTAGTCAACTGTAAACTGAAGTAACGTTGTAACACTGTACAACCTCTTGTAAAGCACCCCTTTACTTTTCCCCTGTTTCCCTATTTACTCCATTGGTCCTGTTTTTTGTTATTCTAATTGCACTAGTAACTGATGTAACGCTGTAACTGTAAATGAAACTGTTTAATCTCATGTAAAGCACTCTGATACCTCTGGGTCTAGCCAGCGCTATATAAAACTCTTCAAATAAATAAATAAAATAAATACATGCCCTCCACAACTCTCCAGTCAACTCCACAGAGATCCGATTAAGAGTAAGGAACACTTTTAATTCCCCCAGTAGGTGGTCAGTGAACTGTCAGTCAGTGTGGAGCCAGGCATCGAGTGTCCACACCGGGCAATCTTTGGCCGTTGTAGTTCCAAAATGAGCTATAACCGGGGCGTGATCCGGTATGCCTCAGGGTAAAATATAGGACCCTGGGGTGTGCAGGAGGTTTGAAGTCGACAAAAACAAATAATCAATGCGGGCTCTTAGCCATGTGCCGTGGATGTATTCCAGTTTCCCAGGATTCCAAATGCGCCATGAGTCGCTCATCCCCAGCCACCCTACCCAGGCAGCCAGGCCCTTCCGGTGCCTCAGAAATCAGTCCGTCAATTTGTGACAGTCTTGTGGTTTCGTAACATCATTCAAATCCCCTCCCCCCTAATGATAGTGAGCCCGGGTGCCAAAGCACTGACCAAGTCCCTAAGGGCCGACAATGTGGATTGGTGGAAGGTTGGCGGAACGTACACTCTAAATAAGTTGTAGGGGATGCCCTCCATACTGCCCTCAACAACTACGTATCGACCAAGGGCATCCCTCGTGACCACTAAGGGAATGGACTTATGCAGAAGGATAGCCACCCCGGTGAGCCTCTGGAGTACCCCACGAGGTATAATCTGTCGTAACCCTTCCAGGCCAGGAATGAGCAGTTGTGAACCTGCAGATGTGTCTCTTGGAATAAAAGGATGGCTGGATTATGTCTGTGGACGAATTGTAAGACAGCTCCCTTTTTAATCCGGTCCAACAGCCTGTTAACGTTCCATGATATGACCGAATGGGCCCTCATGTTAACTATGCGAGTGTGGTGCCAGGTATCATCTCACGCAGAAAGGGCCCTGCCTCGGGGGTTGGGGGACCCTGTGGGACCCATCCATGCCATGGAGTCAAGTGCCACAGAGGAGCAGGTGAGAGGCAAACCATGTATCAAGCCATACTGTGCGACCAAAACAAATAATTAACCAAAAAAAACACAATAAAACTAAACACACAGTACCCCTCCCCAAATCCCCACACACAATACTTCCCATCCTGAAGGAGCATCTGTCGCCCATTCCCAACTTAATACAGAACTAACTTGGGAGTGATATTATCTAGTGGTCTGGATGGCACGTCCAACAGCTACCTTGGTAGACTCATGTCTATGAAAGTCTGCTATGAAGGATACAGTGGTGCTGGTGTGCTAAAAGGAGAGAAGAAAAGAATGACAGTCCCCTCACTCCCAGGGGGTCATGTAGAAACATCAGGCATCACGTGGGCCCTGACTCGCGCCTCCTCCCTCCACAATAAGTTGGTTCATTGAGGGTCCTTCCTGACTGTCGTCACCCCCCGCACTCCATCCGATTCTGCAGAGGTGTTCACTTCCAACACACCTCCTCACCCCCTCAGGGAACATTTATGACTTTGGTCTGCTTTTATTCCATCAGTTCTGCGCTTTCCAGCCTTCGATGGGGTTGCCGACTGCCACTGTGGAGGTTGATTCACAGACAGGCGGCGCTGCTCGTGAGCCAGGTCCAAGTCTTCTCAAGGCTATCATAACAGAAGGATTTAGAGCTGTGGATTATGCGCAGCCTGGCAGGGTAGAGGAGCATATAGGCCATCTGCATTGCCCGTAGTTTTTGCTTCACTTGTTCATAAGATTTACGGCTTGTCTGGACCCGTCGAGTGCAGTCAGGAAACATCAGGATGCGGTTTTCTGCCCCCATCAAGGATCGGATCCAAAGTCTCCAGGGCAGTCCCCTCGGCCCCCTCCAGAAACCCTATAAAGAGGTTATTCCGATGTGCTCTGTTCTCTGCATCTTCTGCCCGGTCTTGTAGTATCTTGGAATCGTGCAACAGACGTGACACCTCCGCGGACAGATTGCGTACCGTGTCTTCCAACTCAGAGATCCTGCCTTTGTCCTTGGTTACACAATCAACTGTCTGAGGAACATCCTGGTGCCACAGGGCAACTTCTACACCCACTTCTCCAATTTTAGTTTTCAGCGCCGTTTAGTGTCCTGGATGGTCTGTAGGATCACAGCCGTGGTGTCTCCCCGTCCCGGGGTGGCCGTGCTTTGGCTCCCTTCCTCCTGCAGGTCCTTGTGTATTTCCAGTCGGGGCAGTGCATTTGTCCATTTTGGCCTGGGGGGCCTTATTCCGGGCCATCTCGCTGCAGTTGTTGTCCCCCCCATTGGGGATAGTGTACGCCAATCCCCAAGTGGCGTTGTGCCAGGGCCCGCACCAGCTCCTGAGACCAATCACTTCTACACCAGTTCTCACAGGTAGCTGTGGGTGGGGGAGCCGACCCGCTTGTTCAGTCCCCGGACTGCTGAACAGCTGAGCAGCACGAGCATTCTGAACGCAGCCGCTGTCCACCTCAAGACCTTAGACCCCCATCATGAGTCACCCGCATGACACCTGGCAGACGCCCACGCTCTCTACCACCTCCTGGGCAGGCTCCAGCGCCACAGGAGGGCCCTGTAGTGTAGCCACACTTGAGAGAATTAGGGGGGCATGGGGAGGGGGGTAGGGGATGCTCCCATGGAAACTCGGGCAGGCTATAGTCCTCCCCCTCCCAGTATGAGCAGTGCGGTGTTTACCAGCCATGTGGGTGTGGTGGGGCACGGCTCCAGATAGGCCCCCACCCGCTTCCTCCTGCTCTCACCACCTCGAGGCACAGTGCAGGCTCGCCCACCTCCGATTCGGCGTGTTGTTGCCAGGGCCTGGGGGGGACCAACAGCCGTGTCAACGGCGCTCAAGCCGTGCACTTTACCGGCCGGCCCGACTTTATTATGTGTGTGGGTCCCAGGGGAGATAGCCGCACTGGCCCGCAGAGGCCTCCCAATAAGGAGCAGCTCTCTGGGTTGTCTGGTCGCCCAGCTAGTCCTTGCGGGCCGCCATCTTAGTCTTGCGCCCGTGGATGTCGACTGTTGCTGCTTATCGCTGCCCCCCGTGTCCGACCCCAGCCCCGGCCGCTCACCAGAGCCTTCGGGGGGCATCAGGAGCACCATGCCACTCCTTCAAGGCACCCAGTACCCAGGAATCCGAGATTGCAGAGAGGTGGGACAGGAGCTAACAGGAGCATGGCCGCCAAGCTTGCGGTCTAGTCCACAACCCTCTAATATTTTTAAGTCACCCCTAAGACAGACCTGCTAAGCCTGAAAGGCAGGGTGCAATATATTAAAAGGATGGACCTGTAGTTACATCGTTTTAAGGGCCTAACAGTAAAAACCAACATTGTCGTTTTTTACTGTTGAAAGCCTAGTAGCCCCATTGGAGAGTGCAGAGTTACAGGCTGACATCTCAGCCCTTAACTTATGAATGGGACTACTAAAGTTGGTATTAAAAGAAACAGTGCATTAAATCAGATTTAATAGTTAAATCGAATTTAACATCACTGGTGGATAAAGTGCAATTTTAGTATGTTTCCACTTTGTTGCCTAGTGTTTTCTAGTGCACGTTGACAGCTGCACACAAAGGACTGTCTTCCAGGAGCCTTCAGGACACCTGGGGAGGTTTGTGAACGACTCCCCTGAAAGCCTACAAAGGGCCTGCCAGGGGAGGAGGTGTTATCTCCTCCTGGCAGGAAAAGCCACACCAGATGTTCAAAGGGTAAGGTGCATTTGAAGGGTAAATGGCAAGCCCACATGAAGAGTGGCTGCTCCTTTCTTTAGGTAGACAGTAGGGCATTGGGGACAGTGAGGGTAAACATTGGTCAAATCGTTTTTTCTGTGGTTGTGTAGGCCTCAGGTAGCCACAACTCTCGGGTGGTGTACCAAGGTCCACACATCGAGAGGGGGGGGGGGGGGTTCAGCCATCCTGGGAGATGGCAGAATAGAGCAGTTTGGGATTGCTAGATGCCACACTTCACAGGAAGTGGTCATCAGGCACACGGGAGCCAAGTAGCACATTGGCTATTGACCTCGACATCCCCTGAGGGCACTTCCTGGGCATGCAGGAGGCACCCCCTGGCCACCAGACTTTGACTGTACTGGAGAAGAGGACTCAAGAATGATTGCCCGGCCGACCTTTGACCTGGCAAAGAGAGGTTCTATTGAAGTTGGACTGCAGCTGCTGCTCCTTGGGCTAGCAAAGAGGACTGTGCCTGTGGTGACCTGCTCGTGGAGAAGTTGTTCCACAAGGTCTAGACAGAAGCAGAGACTCCAAGAGTCAGTTGGCTGACTTCCTGTTTCAGCACACGGGGCACAAAAGCTGGAGAAGCCTGCTTTGTTGTGTTGGTAGCCAGATCACCAGATCGTCACTCACCACCCAAGTGCAGCCTGGGAGACAAAGTCCCAACGCTCACAAGTTGCACCTGGGTCTGCTGGATACAGGAGAGGTGTCGGAGTGCAGTTTGGTCACCTAGAAGGACAGTCATCAGCAGAAGAGGGGAACCACTGGTCTCGTTGTGACCGCAGACCGGTAGCACAGTCACAACTGGATTTTTGCTGGACCAAAGAGGACTTCAAGGGACATCGACCCTGTGGCCAAAGTCACACCACCAAGACCGTGCACTGAGGAATAGCCCCATGAAGCCTCCCGTTGACCACAAAGCATCCTGAGCATCTTCAACATCCTGTATCCCTTTCATCAGGAAAACTTGATAGTAGTCAATTGCAAATTGCCACGAACGCTGGAAGTGGACTAGAGACTGCTTCACTTCGACGTAATTGTTCTTTGGGACTTTGTCAATCCCCTTAACCTGCTCCATGCTGAAGTGGGCCGACCAAAATAACTGGAAGTACTGCATTCAACTTTGACAAAAGTTTTCCTCAAAAAGTTCACAAGTGCCAAATTCATTGAAGTTGCCAATGCTTGCTCGCGGTTGAGTGAAAGTTGTGAATTACTGTTTCTTCAAATATTTTTATCTCCAGAATGCTCTGGTGGCCCTTGTTCATTTTGGGGTCGATAAAGTTTTATAAATTGGTGTCGGTTTTCTTGAGCCATGTTTCTTTCAAATTGTTTTGGTGCTGCTTAATGCTTTACACTTGTTCCTTTCTTGAAACCAGACTGCTCGAAGCCACAGTTACTCAAGGTTGTGCTAACGTTTGACAACTAAGCCTGTCTGGACCCAAGTCAGGGTTGTGAGTTTATTACATGTTGTGGCGTTATATTCCATATAGGTATCATAACATAGGCCCCGGTAATCTCATTACCAGCCACCTATATTCTCTCCCAACATTACACTTGTCACGGTTTACAGGGACTGACCTTTTACCTAGATATTACACTGCAGTCAGAACGCTGGTTTTCCCTATTTTGAAATCTCATACATAATGCATGAGGATTCTTGGAAGCGCAGCAAGACTACCATGTCCTGTATAAAATCTATGTACAAAGTTCATGCCCAACGTCATCCTTAGGCCGACACAGTAATACAGCAAGGTAGGACTCCTGGGGAGACCTATGGGTATATATACATCACATCTTGCTAAGATTAGACAGAGGAGACCGAGACTTCCCGGCCGACACACTGACCAGAGACGCTGAGGTTCCTGCACGCAGACACTCCAGCTCGCAGTGGTCTAACATCCCTCGCGGGGGTGTCCAACTCGAGACCAGGACAGGGTCCCACAGTCTCTCACTTCAGGTTATGGGGTTGACTAAATCCTAGAGGGATTCTTGGCTTAACACCTACATACATGCTAGGTACACTTAGGTACATCTAGTTAGGGAGGCATCATAGGAGTACGCATCTTTTATCATGTGTTTTATATATTCATATGTATTCATGACTGTAGTAAGATGGTAGAGCTATACCATCCATTTACCTTTCAAAACATCAGCACTGGTGCACCATGCAGTAAAATTCAATCAATAAACATAGTCTGTATCCAGACACAAGAGTTCTTCAATTTTTTTCATTTCTTTTATTCCATTTTCATTTGACGCTGATAAAAACACAGAGTCCAGCTCAAGTGACTCAACAGACAGTACAGCCGACGCGTTTCGTCCTAATAGAGGACTTCTTCAGGGCACAAAATGATGGTAGGATCCGACATTGCCATCGTATTACAGACCATAGAATTCCTCATGGAAAAATGTTTCTCATCCGAATTGTTTCTTCAAAGTATCTACACGTAGGTCCAGGTAGTAAAGGGCTAACACCACTTAGTGAAGCTGAAAGTATACAGGAAAGCACCGCTAGACCAGAGTGAGGCTGTAATAATCGACGAGAGTACCGGAACATGTAGCAGCAAGAAGTTAGACAGGAAGGAAGCTCTGTAATACGATGGCAATGTCGGATCCTACCATCATTTTGTGCCCTGAAGAAGTCCTCTATTAGGACGAAACGCGTCGGCTGTACTGTCTGTTGAGTCACTTGAGCTGGACTCTGTGTTTTTATCAGCGTCAAATGAAAATGGAATAAAAGAAATGAAAAAAATTGAAGAACTCTTGTGTCTGGATACAGACTATGTTTATTGATTGAATTTTACTGCATGGTGCACCAGTGCTGATGTTTTGAATTATTCAATTCCTTTGGGAACGGGCATTGTGACGGTGGGTGCTATCCTGTGTGCACATGGATACCAATCTGTATTGTAGGGATATGACAAGGGAGTAAATATAGGTTAGGTGCTGGTAATTGGAAGGTTCCACTGTTAGTTCTAGTTTCGGCATCCATTTACCTTTATCGTACTGCTAATCATTTATATCTTATACTGCCCAACGGTTGTTGCAACTCATCTATTCTACATCAGAATAACAACTGTTCAATAAATTCTTATTGAAAATGCCCAGCCTGTTTATTCTATGTATTTCTCTGAGACAGACTAAGTGAGCTCGAGTGACTGAGCGAAAAGTAGTATATTGTTTCCACTGTCCTGAGGAATCAGGGTTGTCATGTTCGATGGTTGCCAGGAACTATTCTCTCCTTGGTAAGAGGAGAGTCTGGTGATACTGTGAGCTAGTTGGTACAAAAAGGCCAGCATACCCGGTGGGGGTGATCAGAGTTTGTCTGACACCAAATCTACAGTGTATGTTGTCTAAACGCGCAGATCCTGTATATTTTTTGTAGGAACTACACGACATGGTGCCGCCAACGTTGGTTGGGTACTTATTTAACAGTAGAATCTGAGTAGTTCAGTCGTGCTATTCTCAGAAATTCCTATTCACAAAACACCAGAGACGTCTGGAGTGGGTAGGCTAAACTCCGCCACAGCTGAGTAGGCAAAAATACTATTTATTAGCGGTTGGTTGATCAAGCTTGAAGGACACAGTGTTACTGAAAATTGTGCAAAACTCCTTATCTTGGTTCCCGTGAAAAGTTATTTCGTGTTCTAAACACAATGACTAACCAGGTCTTAGACCCACTAGAACAGCCACTACCACTCTCGGAAGACGAGGAGGATGCAAACGCTATACATATTGCGGCAAATGTTAGAAATACAGTCACCCTGAAACTGCTTGCGCATGGGTCAACACCTAGGGATGGCATAGTAGCTTTCATGATTGAGGCACACGAATCATACAGACCAGAGGTATTTTATTCGTGGGTTACATTCCCAGCAGCAAATGCATGAACAAAAACTTTTCACTTTTACACAGAAGATGAACCACCAGCGGAATATTGTCCGTATGAGGACATTGAAGTTCCGCTCACGTACCAGGAACACTTATACTGGTTTAAAGGTGCCCTACCCCATACAAGAAGAAGAGTGAGACTCGGCCCGCTCGGAAGAGAAGGGGCAACATGGCCAATGTTAGTGGCCAACACACCACATCCTGACATCGAAACAATGGCAGGAGCAGACTTACTCATACTTCACAAAGAATTAATAAAACTTTGCAGAAACATGACACAATACGTCATGAGGACTCTTACAGTCCAGCCAGCGATGGTAACAACAAATACAGCTCACGTTCAGAACACCGCAACTAAAATTATACCACAAACATTACATGCAGTAATGGGTAAAATGCCGGCAAAACGTGAACAAATGCCCTTCTGGATAGTTCAAAAGATCACACAGCTAGAAGCAGTATTGACAAATACTAGCCCTTATGAAAAACACAGAATGCTGACAATCTGTTTACCCATGGGGATAACACCACAGATAGAGGATTGTACCTCGTGGGGTACAGTTTTCGCTGCCATATATATACCAGAACTCATGGTATCCTGTCATTAGCAGTAATACCAGACGTATTAAGACAAATACAAAATCAGTACAGAGCAGAACCTGCTCTGAACTTAGGGATGAAGTTACTAGGTAATTATGCCCAGGTATCTGCCATAATATTAGCAAATATTAAAGGGGAGGCAGCATCAGTGGCCATCCCCCAATGCCTAAGGGCGTTCAGTCCTTTGCAACAGGAACATGAACTACCAAAAATAATAGAAACTGCGTATGCAGAGTTAGGCAGGGACAGTTTGGGTGGAAAAGCGTTGAAACCACAATTGATGGGTAGTCCCGAGAAGGAAACCTTCAAGCAGACACCTGCTTCTTCTAAAAAGAAGTGGGACAATAACAAAAAACAAAAAGTTAAAGAAAACAGATCTCAATCCATAGGTAGATCTCCTCCACAGGAGCCCTCCGAAAGGAGGTACAACCTTAGGAATAGGGATAATATTAAGAAACCTGACGGGTATCAGGATACTGATACACGTTCCTCTTGTTCCTTTCAGCATTCAACGAAAAACTCAGAGAGAGAAGGACAGTCAGACAGACAAGAAGAGCGCACAAAGTCCAGAGACAAGCAACACGCTCAAGACTATACTTCCAAAAAAGAAGATAAAGCCAAACCAAAACCAAAGTTCAAAAAGAAGATGGTTGCAGGTCTAAAGATCAGACATGCCCAGAAATCTGAGGACTCGACTACTGAACGGGGAATGGGCTCGGACGATGCTAGACAGTGCGACAGAAGTAACAATAGCTCACCAGAACCTGATGGAATTTCTGGTGACAGCGGACTTGAATGATTATATCACGGTGGAAACACCTGATACTAGGGTAAGTGTCCCACACAAACTATATGAAATTACACTCCAAATGGAGGGGGACAAATGCAGGACAGTTAAAGGTCTCTTATTGGAGAACCTAACGTTTGGCTATGACATTTTGTAAGCTGAACAAGATTGGCCGCCAGCATTCGTCATGGATTGCCCTAGGGGAGAAACGGTGATTTTACCAGCATTCTCCGACCACGTTCCCAAATATTTGAAATATACATATGGGCGGTAGCCCAAGCCCCAGCATTATACTAAAATCATGTTGGATGGGATGAGGATTCAACCCACCACATAATTCCATTAAAAATACTCCAACTGCACAAAGGCAGTATCCAATAAAACAAGAAGCTAAAAAACAGATCAGGGAGATCTTAGATCAACTTGAATACCAAAGAGTGATTGAAACATGCACCTCTCAAATGAATAACCCTTTGTTTCCCGTATCAAAACCAGACAACACATCGTCTAGTTTTAGATGACAGACATTTAAACACTTGCACTAAGAAGTTTGCAGTTCAAAATGCACACAGTGCCGCATTAATGAATAACATTGTGCGGAAAAAATACAAAACAACGCTAGATATCTGAAATGGATTTTTTTGCCAAAATATAGCACCTGAAAGCAGATATTTGACAGCATTCTCAGCGCTAGGGTCCCAGCGGCAATTTTGTCGACTCCCCCAGGGGTATAAGAACAGCCCGGGGTTGTTTTCAGCCAGAGTAACTGAATTACTTCAAAATCTGGATGAGGAGGCATTGTCCTATGTGGATGATATTTATCTAACGGATGATGACCTGGAGGAACACTTGAACAGAGTGAATACCATAATTTTGGGATTTGCCTACGAGGGTTACAAATTCAACTTAAAAAAAAAACTAAAAAAAACAAAAACAAATCGAAGATAGCCCATCTTAACGTCCTTTTTCTAGGATATGAGCTTTCAAGTGAAGGGAAAAGCCTGGCTGCTAACTTTTTGGAAAAATTCCGCTGCTCCAACCTCCAAAATCATTACAAAAAAATGTACAATCAATCTTGGGATTCCTGAACTTTGGCAGAACATACATTTTGGATTACGCAGAAAGAGTAAAACCTTTCTACGATTTAATAAAACCTGACTTTTCAGTTAGACAGTGGACACAGGAACACACAGATACTCTTCATTCCTTACAAGCTGACATGATAGCTTCAAAACACTTACAGACACGCGTAAATGTACGCAACCTGGTGATCCGTATAGTTGCGGGTCAATCTGGGTACACCTATCTGACATATAATGAAGGTGAGACAGTACCAATAGCGTATAAATCTCATTTGTACACACACGCTGAGATGCGTTTTGCATCAACTGAAAATATTTTAACAGCAGTACCGACTGCTGTAGTCAGAGAAAGAGCCCTGGCTCATGGGAAACGTATAATAGTCGTTACACCAGTTCCAGCCTTAGAGGCTGCAACAAAGGCAAGCGTTCCCAACGCTAAAGCCTTACATCCAAGATGGATACAATGGGCTAATTCTCTCACTGCAACAGATGTAGAATACAGGTACGACCCAAATCTAAAAAACACAAGCATTTCTGCAATACGAACAAGAATATCCTCTACCTAATGAAATAATGCCTCTAGATCAGTATGAATATATTATCTATACTGACGGTTCTGCACAATCAGCCATAGGGAGGAAACAGCAATACAGCGCCGGGTGTGCCATCACTAAAGGATGCATGCAGGATGGAAAGTTTCATCCGAAATGCACAAAGACACAGTCTCTAGGAGACTGCATGGCGCAGCTGGCAGAACTAAAAGCACTAATACTGGCACTGGTAAATACGGATCGAGAATTCCCCACACTAATCGTGTGCGATTCCTTTTACTGTGTACAGTCATATAATGAATATTTACATCACTGGGGACAAAACGGGTTTAAAGATGCAAAAGGTGGTACAATAAAGCACAAAACGCTATGGGAACAGGTAGTGGAGTTGAAAAACGAACTACCAAGGGCTCACGTGATGCACACACTGAGTAATCAACGTGGTGGCGTTCACGTTGAAGGGAATTCATTGGCTGACAAAGCTGCAAAGGGGGCTGTACGTACGGCTTCCGTAGCCGCAATTTCGTTCAAAAACAAGGATAGACTGTGAGAGAATGGTTGTGATTATTGCCACACGCAATAACACAGCAGTACCGAAAAGATTTCCACTCAAGTACTCCTACAAGTTAGATGCAAACAATGTTCCATTTGCTCAAATTCCAGGAGTGGGAGATAGAGTAATACCAAATATGGATCGCAGGTTAGGATTAATTCTAGCAGCACACGAGGGTATAGGTTCTGCACACGCTGGAGTGTCTGCTACGGTTTCTCTATTGAAACGCTACTGTTGGCCAGGACTAAGAAGGCAGACTAAGGACTATGTCTGAAATGCGACATCTATTAGCAGATGAAAGGCTCCACTGTAACACGTCCAGCGCAGACACCTTTACTAATATCGGACAAACCACTAGCGTGTGTTTATTTGGACCACTGCGGCCCCTTACAATCTGATGGGGCTTACAAGTATATCATGGTTGCAGTGGATTCCTGCTCTAGGTTCCTGTGGGTGTGGCCCCAGCGCTCGGCTGACGCTCGAACTGTTATAAAAGATCTGCGAGTCTTTATAGGGAGATATGCAATTGGCACATTACATTCTGACCTTGGCCCCGCGTTTAGCTCTAGGGCTTACAAGGAAGCTATGGGAAGTCTGGGTGTAGCATTGCGGTACTCCTCTCCGTACCATCCAGAGGGAAATTCGGTTGTCGAGAGGAAAAACCGGGACTCAAAGCAGTCTTTAACAGCTAGAGTATTAGGCTCGGGTGGAAATTGGGTAAAACACCTGTATGGAGTACAAAGGGCATTAAACAATCCGCCAAGAAGCTCTCTGGAGGGGGTCACTCCTTATGAGGTCCTATTTGGGACGAGAATGTGGGTACCTGATCTTGATTGTGAAGGCACAGTGGCGGATGAAAAACCTTTTGACATCCATAAACGTTTGGCTGTTTTACAGGACCTGAACGAAAGCAGGGTACTACAGAGTAATGTCCAGACAAAAAGGACCGCCACTGGGGAAGTAAAAAGTGTCACGGCAAGACCTGTCTGGATCCCTAAAGTCGGGGATCTGGTTAGAGAAAAAATAGCGGACAAAAAAGAATTTGGGCCATCATACAGAAAGCCTGTACCTGTCCTGGCAGTTGAAGGAACAACAACAGTACTTCTGCCACCTCTTGCCGGTAAAAAGGAGAAAAGATTTGTCTCAATTGACCTAATCAATCCACACTATGTGGCCGATACTGAATAGTAGGCTCATCTTTCTGGCGGAGGAGGGCGGGATCGCTAGTGAATCCAGAAAGTCTTCAAGCTGCAAAACTACACCGACAGGTAAGAAACTATACGTTTTGCAGCGTGAATCTTTCTGGATTCACTATGCTGTGCATAGACTTTGTAGCGGTTTGCTAGGTTTGTGGTGGCTGGGTGGAAGATGAGCGTTGGTTACTGAATATGTGTTGTAAGACCTTCTGTCCCACTTGTGCTTCCTTGTTCATCTGAATATCTACGCAGTAGTGCTTAGTGAACATGTGCACTGAGGACCATGTTGCTGCTTGACAAATGTCTTGAATAGGCGCATTTGCTAGAAACGCAATTGTTGCTCCTTTCTTCCTTGTTGAGTGAGCATGTGTTGCTCCTTGTAATTCTTGCCCCGCTTGTTTGTGGCAGAATTGTATGGTTTGTGCAATCCATCGTGCAATGGTATTTTTGGTAACTGGTCGTCCCAAAAACTGCTGGCAAAAGACACAAAGAATTGTTTTGTTTTCCTGCATTCTTTTGTCCTTTCTATATAGTGCATTACTGCCCTCCTGGCGACCAGTGTGTGTAACGCCTTTTCTGTGCTTGTGGTTGGTTTTTGGAAAAAACTTGGTATCTGTATTGTCTGGTTTATGTGGAACCTTGACACCACCTTTGGCATGAAATGTGGATCAGTTCTCATTACGATCCGGTCATTGTGTATCTGTAGGTAGGGCTCTTGTAGTGTTAGCGCTTGTAATTCGCTTACTCTTCGTAGTGATGCGATAACCACTAGGAAGGCTGTCTTTAGCGAGAGCATATGCAGTGTTGCTTTATGAATAGGCTCAAATGGTGTCTTCATCAATTGAGTCAGCACTATATTGAGGTTCCATGCTGGAGGTGGCATTCTGTTTGGCGATGCGATCCTCTTTGCCCCTTCTAGAAACCTCTTTACTACTTGGGAAGTAAAGAAACTCTTCCCTGTTTCTCCTCGTGTGTAAGCCACTATTACCGCTAAGTTCACTCTATTAGTGATGTGTAGCTTAGATTATTTTGTAGTAGATGTGTCAAGTACTTCAGTACTGTTGATTCCTTGGTAATCCTTCTCTGTAGTTTCTCCTTAATGCACCATTTGGAGAATCTTTTCCAATTTGCTACGTAGCACTTCCTTGTGGTAGGCCTCCTTGCTTCTCTTAGCACCACCATTGTGCTTGCTGGTAGTTTGAGGTGTGCAAACTCTAAGTCTTCAAGAGCCATGCTGCTAGGCTGAGACTCTCTGGCTCTGGGTGTAGCACCCTTCCGTTTTGCATTGTCAACAGGTCCTTTCTTGTGGGGAACCTGTGTGCCGGTGCTTGTGCCATTTCCATAATCTGTGAGAACCAGGTTTGTCTGGCCCACTGGGGTGCTATCAGTATGAGCGTCATGTTGCGGATTCTGCATTTGTTTAGTACCCTGTGTAGCAGTGGTATCGGTGGAAAAGCGTAGGCAAATGTCCCTGACCAGCTTATCCATAGCACATTCCCTAGGGACCGTTTGCACGGTTGTCTGGATGCGAAGTCTTGGCATTTTGTATTTTGGTGTGTTGCAAATAGGTCTATTTGCGGCGTTCCCCATTTGTGGAATATCTTTTGGATTTCTTGTTGGTTGATCTCCCATTCGTGGGATGCGGACGTTTGTCTGCTGAGCCTGTCTGCTTCCACATTGTCCTTCCCTGGTAGATGTTTTGCTAGCAAGTCTTTTCGCCTTTGGAATTGCCCATCTCCATATCTCCTGTGCTAACACTGATAGTGTTACCGATTGTGTTCCTCCTTGTTTGTTGATGTAGAACATGGTGGTTGTATTGTCTGTTTGGATTAGTACCCTGTGTCCGTACAGTTGTTTCTGAAAGGCTTTTAAGGCTAGGAACTGTCTTTAGTTCTAGGTAGTTGATGTCTTTTATCGCATCCTGTTGTGACCACAATCCCCTTACCTTGAGGGTGTTTGTGTGTGCTCCCCACCCCAGCTGGGAGGCATCTGTTGTGATGGTCACTGTAGGAGTTGGTTCTGTGAATGGTTTCCCCTGTGTTATGTTCTTCTTGTTCCACCACGCTATCTCTTGCTGTACTGCTTGCGTGACAACCACTAGATCTTCCCAACTCCCCGTTGCCTGTGACCATTGTGGTCGGATCCATTCTTGGAATGGTCTCATGTGGAGGCGGATATTGGGGACCAGATGTATGCATAACGCCATCATTCCCATCAGTTTGCTCACTGTCAGAGCTTGCCCCTTGTGGTAAAGACGTGTCTCCTTCAATATCGCCAAAGTTCTCTTTGTGCTTGGAATCACCTTGCCCTGTATGGTGTTGATCTCTGCCCCTAAGAACATCTTCACCTGTTCTGGTTCTATTGATGATTTTCCCCAATGGATTGAAAACCCTAGTTGGACTAGTGTTTGTATGACCTCTTGCATGTTCCGTTTGCATTGGCTGTATGAGCTTGCTTTTACCAGCCAGTCGTCGAGGTACGGATATACATGTATTCCTTGCCTCCTTAAGTGTGCTGCTACTGCTGCAAGGCATTTTGTGAAAACCCTTGGTGCGGATTTGAGTCTGAATGCTAGCACTGTGAACTGGTATTGAGTTTTGTTGATCATAAATCTTAGTAGATGTTTGTGTTTGTTGTTGACGGGGATGTGTAAGTAAGCGTCTTTTAAGTCAATAGTTGCCATGTAATCCCCTTCCTGTATCTGGGGTATTACTTCTTGCAGAGATGTCATTTTGAATCTTTGAGTTTTTATGAACTTGTTTAAGAACCTTAGATCCAGAATTGGTCGTAAGGTTTCGTCCACCTTTGGTATGAGGAAGTAGGTGGAGTAGACACCCTTGTTCCGTTCCTTGTATGGTACTATTTCTATGGCCCTTTTGTTTAGAAGTTCTTGTGCTTCTTGTAGCATATGAGAACGCTCCTTTGCTGAGTGTACTCTGCTGCTCGGCCTCTTGTTTGGAGGTTGTTTTTCTAGCTCTATACAGTAACCGTGTTGTATGAGGTTTAGTATCCATTTGTCTGATGTGATCTTCTTCCACTCCTGGAAGAAGTTTTTTATCCTGCCTCC
Organism: Calotriton arnoldi; assembly: GCA_963921515.1. Lineage (NCBI taxonomy): Eukaryota > Metazoa > Chordata > Amphibia > Caudata > Salamandridae > Calotriton > Calotriton arnoldi. The sequence continues at coordinate 1,868,205 of CAWUFW010001346.1, read as the reverse complement.
TACTGGTGTTGTATGCTGGAGGAACTGTTGTTGGTCTTGAACTAGTTCTTGTTTTTTCCTTTGCTGCACCCCTAGAGATGTTGACTGGGTGTGCGTCGGCCTTACAGCGGAGTCACTTGGATGCGGGTTGTTGACCCCCTCTCTGTCCATTTCCTCTTCCTCGTGCGCGCCCTCGAAAGGATTGTCCTCGGGGCTGGTACTGCCAGTTTTGCTGCTGCTGTCCCTGCTGTTGGCCTTGGTTACCTCCTTGATACCCCTGTTGGAAGGTTTGGTGTGGTGCCACAGGTTGGTGGCTCCCCCTACCCATTGGTCTTCTCGAGGGTGTTCCTCTTCTCATTCCTCTGAACTGTAGTGCCCCCATGGACCTAGCTGTCTCATTGTCCTTTTTGAGCTGATTGAGTTTCTCGTCAACTGGAGCACCAAAAAGCTGCTCCCCGTTGAAGGGTGTGTCGAGGATGTTGTTTTGCACCTCTGTCTTAAAACCTGAAATTCTTAGCCAGGCATGCCTTCTCTCAGTTACCCCCAGCATCATCTGCCTGCTGGATGTCTCCGCTGCGTCCAGGGCAGACTTCAGGCATGTATTAGCCATGTTCTTTCCTTCCTCTACCAGGTGGTTTGCCCTTCTCTGGTATTGTTCTGGCAGATGTTTCAGGAGTTCGCCCACTTCATTCCAGTGCTGGTATGCGTGCCTGTAGATGAGCGCATTAGAATTTGCGATGCGCCATTGGATCGCCGCACTCCCTTTTATTTTCCTCCCCATTAGGTCCATTCTCCAGCTTTCCTTGTCTGGGGGTGGTCCTGTATTTGTGGGTATAGTGGCCCTTTTCCTAGCCGTGGATGTTATGATGGAATCCGCTGGTACTGATCCCCTAATATACATAGGGTCCTTAGATGAGTGTTTGTATTTTTTCTCAGTCCTCGGAGTCACTGCTTTACACATAGCAGGTTCCTTGAAGGCCTCCTTCCCTTGGTCCAGCACACTTGGGAGCATGGGTAGGAACTGGCTTCTTGTTTGGGTTGGTAACAATGTCTCCAACAGGAAGCAAGATTGAGGTTTCTCCTCCTCTAGCTGCACTCCATATGTGTCTGCAGCCCTCTTAATGACCTGGTTATAGATTCCTATGTTGTCCGGCGGCGAAGGCCTCGAAGGATAGGATTCTACTCCCTCTTCTGGTGATTCGCCATAGAGATCCTGCCACTGCAAGTCTTGCGCCTCTGAGGACGTCGAACCCTGGTAAGTTTGTTAGTCTTCCTCACCTTCGGCATCGCCGTAATACAGGTCTTCCTCCTCCTGTTCCTCAACTGGTTCTGGTGTCGTCGGTGGCTGAAGTTCCTCGACGCACCTTTGGGCTTCGGCCGTGGGCTTCGGTGGAATAGTGAACTGCTTCATCTTTTCCTCGAAGTCCCTCTTGCGCTGCAAGATGCTCGCCATTTCGGCCTCGAGCCGTTTCCTCTTCTTCTCCATCTCGGACGTGTGTTCGGCGTCGAGAGTTTCGGCCTTTCTCTTCGCGGTTGCGGGCGTCGAAGTCGTAGCCGCTTTCAACCCCTCATTTTTCGACGTCGAAGGGTCCCTTTCGTGCCCGCTCTTCGACGCCTTTGCCTTTTCTTGGGTTTTTGCCGTCTGGGAGTCCTTGTCAAAGGAACCGACGGGCTGTTTGTCCTTGGATGCAGTTGCGGACGTCGAGTGTTTCGACGGCAATGCTCCCTTCGAGGACTTGGACTCACTCTTTCGAGTATCAGTGAAGTGTCTGGGGTTCGACGACTCTCTTACCTCCTTCGGCGTTTTCTTTTCGACCTCGATGACTGTGGCGTCCTCCGGTCCTTCGGCAATGTTGTCCTCCTCTCCACTGGAGAGGCCCAGATCTCGGAGCAATGGAGGTGTCCCCTGCATGCTGTAGTTTGCCCTTCTTTGCCTCTCTCTTACTCCGAGGGTCTTCGGTGTGAATGCCGCGCAGGCGTTGCAGTTCTCGCTTCGATGGTCGAGCGGCAGGCAGAGGTTGCAAACTGGGTGTTGGTCCTTCTGCGCGTACTTGTGGTGGCAGTTGGCACAGAATTTAAAAGGTGTTTTGTCCATCACCGCGCCCAGGGACCCCCGTGTGCGCATTCTCCGTAGAACGTCGAAGTTCTGGATGTTTTTCTCTTCTTTCGTCGTCCCTGTGACCTGACTCGTAGTCCGGTATCTTGAAAGGTGATTTTTCGATTTCCTGCTGTTTTCCGTGGATTCTTCTCTCCAAAGTTGTGGAGCTCCTTCACTGACGATCCAGACCCAACGGCGGAAAAAAAGAATCTGAAGATGGCGACCAAAGTTGGGAGCTTCCGGAGGAAGCGCGTCGACGTCACGAAGGGGCACCAAATGGTGGTATGTCGACGCCCACCTGGGCCACGAAAGAAAAAGAAAAAGAGAATACAACAATTCCGGACCCAACCACTAGATGGCGGAATAATGCACAGCATAGTGAATCCAGAAAGATTCACGCTGCAAAACTCGTTCCTCTTGAAACTGAAGTTCAAAACGAGAACTCCACTGAAAGACAAATTTCAATTCGGCCAAACACGGATGTCTACGTCAACATACCCCAACAAGAGCAAGCTACAGTTTCCACAAAACCTGCGGAACTACCGAAAATTGATCGAACTGCATCTGGCTATTTCATTGACTTTGACACCTTCTCGTTAGATCCAAGCAAACCAGAAACAACGCCAGCCCAAAGAACTGGTCTACAGTGACTTAAAGATTTTCTGAACTTTCTTAAAAAGACTTACCTGGGTGGAACTCTGGGTATCTACAGGAATACTTTTCTTTCTTTTCTGGATAGGACTAGTAATAGTTTTTAGCATGCTTATTAATGGAACTTATCTTAGAGAAAGCTCTGCAGCACAAAAAGTGAATGTGATTCTGAAACCACATCTATCATCACATCGTGAAAAAAAGAGACCCATCGTCAGTGAACATTACAGCAGTTCCTATACCGGACGGTATAGTATGGGACAAGGTTGATTTCGATATATTTGGCCCGACTGAACTTTTAAAAATACCACATTTATTCAAGATTTCATTAAGTGATATCATTACCTAGAGTACATTTTCCGATGATTGGGATTATGAAACTGTAAATAATATGTTGTCTGATTTAGAGAAATCTGCTGCTTTTTCTAATAATGAAATGTTAGAGGACACATCAGACTTTGAGAAAATGTATTGCTATCAACATTACGTTCATCACTTTCTGCATAAATCTGTTAACCCTAGCAATGTTTTCACATATCACCAATGGGAACATTGCCCGACATTGCCGAAAAGCAGTTTGCGGAGAAGAATGCGTGTTGAATCTCTGTCTGACACTCCAATCATGTGCGCAACCGGACATTGATGCATTACTGGACCCGATAACGGTCCATGTTCTGCAGTGTCCCCAGCGTATTCCTATGTTGATGGCGGCATTCCTAGAGCCACCACAGGTAGTATCTGCTGCTGTTGGTACGGACACCGGCTCCTCCTCTGACACCCAGGCCTTGGATGGCGAACAGGCTGCCCCAGCAACGGCTGTGGACAGTACGGAAGATCATGACATAATATGCAAGGTGTTACAGTGACCGCCAGCTGCGGAAGCAAGCAACGAGAATGTTACGTCTACCAGCCAGGACACAAACATTGGACTCATTTGGCCAGTCGTGTGCTGGGAAAAAAATGTGACCTTTTGGAAAGCGAACAGAAAATTGGAACTCAATATCAAAATTGACATTCCTTTGAGCATGCATGGCTATCAAATGCTTGTAGTAGTTCAAACTACACCTACGGACATATTAGAGCTATTGCTTAAGTGTCGGTTTCCACCTTTTTTAGATTTTTTTTTATATAACACTTTAACGTTTTAAACATTGTTTTTGAGCATAAAAAGAAACTAATGTTTTTACCATTTGCGTACCAGTATCTAGTCAGCCTGGTAGTACGTTTAGAATTTAACTATGTCGTCCATTCGGAAGAGGAGTGTGTGTTATATTCCATATAGGTATCATAAGATAGGCCCCGGTAATCTCATTACCAGCCACCTATATTCTCTCCCTACATTACACTTGTCACGGTTTACAGGGACTGACCTTTTACCTAGATATTACACTGCAGTCAGAACACGGGTTTTCCCTAGTTCGAAATCTCATACATTATGCATGAGGATTCTTGGAAGCACAGCAGGACTACCATCTCCTGTATAAAATCTATGTACAAAGTTCATGCCCAACGTCATCCTTAGGCTGACACAGTAATACAGCAAGGTAGGACCCCTGTGGAGACCTATGGATATATATACATCACATCTTGCTAAGATAAGACAGAGGAGACCGAGACTTCCCGGCCGACACACTGACCAGAGACGCTGAGGTTCCTGCACGCAGACACTCCAGCTCGCAGTGGTCTAACATCCCTCGCGGGGTGTCCAGCTCGAGACCAGGACGGGGTCCCACAGTCTCTCACTTCAGGTAATGGGGTTGACTAAATCCTGGAGGGATTCTTGGCTTAACACCTACATACATGCTAGGTACACTTAGGTACATCTAGTTAGGGAGGCATTGTAGGAGTACGCATCTTTTATCATGCGTTTTATATATTCATATGTATTCATGACTGTAGTAAGATGGTAGAGCTATACCATCCATTTATCTTTATCGTACTGCTAATCATTTATATCTTATACTGCCTAACGTTTGTTGCAGCTCATCTATTCTACACCAGAATAACAACTGTTCAATAAATTCTTATTGAAAACACCCAGCCTGTTTATTCTATATATTTCTCTGAGACAGACTAAGTGAGCACGAGTGACTGAGCGAAAGGTATATTGTTTCCACAGTCCGGAGGGATCAGGGTTGTCATGTTCGATGGTTGCCAGGAACTATTCTCTCCTTGGTAAGAGGAGACTCTGGTGGCATTGTGAGCTAGTTGGTACAAAAAGGCCAGCATACCCGGTGGGGGTGATCAGAGTTTGTCTGACACCAATCCTACAGTGTATGTTGTGTAAACGCGCAGATCCTGTATATTTTTTATAGGAACTACACGACAGTGGTCTCACAAACACACCATATAATAAACCACATTTCCTCACAGAACCAATAACGGGAACAGTCCTAACAGCGACAGTGGATATGCGCCTTCAACTTCAAGCGTGAGTGGGACTTACACACTTTCTTACAGTGTTTGGTGACATACAGCTTCGCTTCATGTTCCCGGATCGCCTTTGGATTCTTGAGGGCACAGCCATCACACAACTTGGAGTTGAGACCCGAACCAAAATACCAAAGGTATACCTCATGCGGGTCAGCCAAACACAGTTGCTTGCCACACTCCTGACAAGGCTTAAAACCTGTAGTTTTGTGGATGGTACGGGTTCCCATGCACACTGGATTTGAGAACAATTTGTGAAGCAAAAAGAAAAGGAGCGGGAGCGACCTCCAGATTTGCAGACGTAGAAAGAAAGAACTGGCATTGGTGCACTGGTGTCGCATATATGAGGCTCTGTTCGTCACTTCTGGGGCAGAGCAAAGTCAATGTAGAGTCACACCGAGCTACCTATCCATGTGCAGAAGCAACGTTGTTTTAAATCTTCCGCATCCAGTCTGGCACATTGGATATTTTAAAGTTGAGGAATCTGCAGTTAGAAGTATCCATCAGAAATGTCTGATTTTAACTGCACGATTCTATAGCTTGAATGAGATTTACATGTTCTATATTGGCCTCAGTAAGTCTGTGATCTCTACGGCCCCAAGGGCTCTTCTATTAAGGCAGGAAGGGCACTGCAAGGAATGAGGGGGACACAAAAGAAGGCCAGGTAATACATAAGAAAATAGGCGGACAAAAGAACAAACCGTTTCAGTCAGGTTAAAGTCCTACCGAAACCACCATGCACTGCAAGTACTTCCATCTTGGTAGGCACTGACTGAGAATAATGAGGGGGAACAGAGGGATGGGGAGCCACAAAAAAGAACATTCAGAGAAGGCTGTGTGCAGGTAGTTGGTCAGTATTATAACTGGGCAAAGCCGAAGTGAACATGGAAACAGGCACACTGGATGAATGCGGGTGCTGTGAAGAATCAGTAACTGCTACCACAGAATATTTATTAAAAAAATTAAAAAATAAAATAAAAAGACAGATAGGGAATTCACCAGCACACAACTGATCTGATGCAGAGCGTTCTCTGCACCAACTTCACCTACCACCCACACAAATAGTTGGTGTCTTTTTTCACTTTTATGTACCTCTTGTTATTTGCCTCAAGATAGAGGTAGTAGCAGCTCTTTCAGGGACTACTTGAATTTTCAGGTTCATACCCAAAATTCCAACGAGAGAGAGCAAAAGCGAGGGACTCTGGGGAGGAAGCCATGGTTCACTGTTTTGATGGTGTTCTGGAAGAATGAGTTCTGGCACCAAGGTCTATCCATTTTTAGGTCTCGCCTAGGCATCGTTCGCGCCATCTCTTCAAGACATGCTGTATTCAGGATATGGGCATGAAGCTCCACCCACTTTCTGCCCATCTTTTTAATTGGCTCCTGTTTCTGCCCTTTACAAATAGTGACTTTTTATTGGTCAATAGGCTTAGTAGTCCCTCCATTATACCGCCTTTTCTCTTGTTGTAACCTCCCATGAGGACTACTCCTGTTATATGTGTTGTTACTCTAGATGTTTACATTACAGAATCGGAGCACTATTTTGCTAAATCACTTTCTCCTTCCTGCCTTTTTTTTTCTTTTCTATTTCTTTACTTTTCTTACAATGGTGGTACGCCCCGTTTTAGCTTTAAACATCTTAAGCAAAAGCGCGGGTGCCGCGATTGCTTAAAAAATAAATAAATAGAAAAAAAAATTGTAATGCAATATCTCTAGCATTACTGAAAAATTGAGCTATTGACGTTGCATTATAATGAGCAATGCCAATAGCTCAAACTTTAAATAATGCGAGATCTATTGCATTGCAAATGCTTGTTTGAATTGGTTTAGGTTTTCTATAGTCTAAATCACGCCCTGACATTTGAGAGAAGTATAAAAGTTCACTAAGATGTCCAGCTCAAACACAATTGTACAAAAGGTTCCCTTGCAGATAGATACATTGCAGCATAGAGAATGCAACCATACAAGAGAATAGCTTATGGTGGGTGTCCTTTTTAAGCTCAGATAAATGCTGAACCTGACGAAGTACTTTCAGCTTGAAATCCTTACCACCAAATATGTTATTTGTTGGTTCTCAGTATGAATGTCTTATGTGCCAAACGCAAAGCAATATATGTCGCTGCTGCTAGTACTAATGAGTAAGTGAAGTAATTTCACCTTGATAAATGAGTGGAAAACGGTCCTAAGTTTCAAGTTGTTCTCAACTGATAAGGGGTATACTGGACTGTGATCACTCTTATAGGGGATTATAGGATGGGGGGAAATATTACCTTATCCTTCAGGTTTACAGAGGAAGTACAGGGATATAGGACAGACAGCTGAGGGTGTCCCAGGCCAAACATCACTACTGCTAATTACCATTAGGAGATCATCCATTTGACTTGCTACAAGAAAGCACCAGGAAGAGGAATGGGGTGGTGGTGGTGGTGTTGGGTAATCTCAGGCCCAGATCCTTAATTACAGCGTTTAAGTCCAAAGACCATTGGTTGTCTGTTTGTTTTTTGTTTTTTTAATCCTCCGAGGCAGGATCTTTAAGGTGCCTGTTCTTGCATGGTAGATGGAGTAATAATATTTAACAAAAGTTGCCTTTCATTCAAATTCCTGCCCTGTCAGACCAAACTCAAGGCGTAGCACGGATCACGGTTTATGTTTGGGCAAACTGAAGATTCTTCTATGCCACACACATGAGTTTATCCACCTCTGGGTTAAATTTCCCAGGGTAGGCTTGGTGCCCGCAAGAGATTGTCAGCAGAAACTTTTATTTAGTGGTCCTTATAAGTGCTTAGTACAGTGTAGTAAAGAGACTACACTTATGAACCCAATTTCCAACTTTCTTTGGAAGCCTCTCTCTCATCATAACAGAGGCAACTAGGTACTGTACACAATGTACAAAAAGTAAACACATTGTGCAAAGAGATGCTAATTATTATGAGGTGTTTAAAAGATGTGGGTCACAAGTGGAAGAGCTACTGAAGCCCAAGTGAAGCAGTAATATGCCCTGTGTTAGACTGGTCAAGTAAATGTTACTCATAGCATGTATTACACTACGATGCAAGTGTTACAGTGGGCAAAAATCCCTTGTGCATTATGCTGCAGTTAGTTAGGGAGACATGGAAATGACCAAAGGTTCAAGCTTTATGGGGCGCAGAATGGGACTTGATTGCCAAAGGTGTTAGGGATGCTGAATGACCCGGTAAACTAAATTAATGCTGTTTGGAATCTGGAATGAGCAGATCTCAGTGAGATACTAAAAATTGTTTACAGGTAAGGGCTTTACAATGACATAGCACAAAAATGTAGCAATTAACCTACCAGGATTACCACATGCAAGGAAGTGGGAGATAGCTTTTGCTGTGTGATGATGGTTCCATGATAAGACTGAACTCTATGGTTATTGCTTAAATGAGCACATTTTTGGTGCTGGGTGACTATGCTTGGTCGAGTTTGTTATTACTGTTTCATTATTCAAATGTTTTATTGTATTACCAGAAAATTAAAACCAATAATGATGGTTTTTAAAAAATAAGCAAAAGACATTATTCATGTCTAGAGTTTCAGAGATTCGAGTTCTGCACCACACACAAAACATGATTGAGAAGTACATATCAATGGATTAGCAACAATAGCAAGTTAATAAGATAGGTGCAAGCTCTTGCTTGTGGCATAGGGCGATGCAACTCAAATCAACAGAATATTTTTGCAAACATTACCTTGACTTCTGTCCTCTTGAATGCTAGAAAGGTACTTGTGGATTCTTGTTTTGGCTTCAATTCTGGTTTCTTGACCAAAGGATCCTTCACTATAGGGGCCGTAGAAACTACAGACGGGGCTGGTTTCTGTGACGGTTTCTGATTTTTTTGAGCCTGCAAACATTCAACATTGCAAATATAAGTAACAGCACTATCAATATATGCCTGAACACGGTCTTGTATAATGTCTATGCCACATTCCATGCTGTGCAGTTACTTGGACATTTGCTACTCTGGGAGACACCCAGTGCCAAACTGGATTCAAAGAAAACTGCCCAATGCCTTGCCCTCTAATGTTTTGCAAATTCTCTCCAAACTAATCAACTTCTGCTCTCCTTCTCCCCTCAACCACGAAGTGGGTTTGATTTATATTCAGTTACAAGCAGAAAAGCAACTGTTCAGCTGTTGGCATAGATAGTTCTTTGAATAGATAAACTGCAGAGAAAGCAGCCAAAATCTCCACAGTTCAGTTTAAAGTGGTGTAAAACTCATACAGATTACTAGACAAAGTACTCAAAATATACATTAGACTTATTTTGGCAATCATATCCAATAAGACAATCCCTCTAAAAGTGATCATTCTGTAGCATTAGTGTTAAATGATATTTGGGAAAACTGGCTGACAGCACAAAAACAAATTACTGAACAAAACAGCAGGACAAGTAATAGACATCCCTTTGAATCACAGTTGGCAAATGTGTGCCTATGGTGAGAAGGCGAAAGGCTGAGAAAATGGTTTTGCATAAAACAGGCTGTTGTGGGCAATGGAACTGAAACTAGGAAGAAGAACCTATGCAGCAGGGTGACTGCTCCAGGGTCGTGACTGGACAGTACTGTAAGCTACTGCAATTGAAGACCAGACAAAGCCATTAGAATTTCACCATGAGGGATGGTCTGAAGTAAGATGGGCATTCACGATAAAGGCTGCAGCGAGTTTGACGAAGCTGAACTTTAATACAACAATAGCATAATCAGTAATTACCAGTGAAGTGAATTATACAAAAAACAGGCCTCTGTATAGATGTAAACAGAACATGCAGTGGTGGCACAAAGAAGGAGGCAAGGAAGCAGAATAGGATTCTAGGGCACTGAAATCGACCAGTATAAACTCTTTTTTTAAATAGACCAACACTACTCTGCTTGCAAGAAAACAGCCACAAGACATTTTATCACAGCAAGAATATAGCCGATAGGTTGTTAGTCACAAAAAGCCATTCATTCTTACCATTCTCTTCATTTGTCGTGTGCAGCGGGCACAATACCAAACAAGACGCGGGTCATTCACATCCTTATCTGTCACCTGGGGCTTGTGGCAGTCCTGATGGTACAGATTGTGACACTCCTGGCATTCAACTAGCTGATTGCCTGACAGCACAGTCATTTGCCTGAAAGGATGAAAATGATCAAAAATAAATTAAAAATGTTTCTCTTTCATCTCTACAAATGAGTATGAAATGATTTACTTTCCATAACATTGCAAACAACAACAGTAAACCAGAGAAAAAACGAAAGAAGATTTCTGTGCGCTAGCTAACATTTGGGCTGGTAGGGCTTAACACACTCTCACAGTAAACCATTCAAGAGCGTAGCTTCAGGGGGTTGTTTGGGGCATTACACCCCCCAATAAATGTATTTTCCAACAAGTAGTTGGGTAAGGTGCTTTCAGTCAGGTATGGCAAGGTGTCTGTCGGATTTCACCAGCAATTTCTACATACTCACAGACCAAAAACACACACAATCTCTCCCTCTCTCTTTTTTTAAAAGTGCTCAAAAATGTTGATTATACAAAATATTGTTTTCTCTCACTTAGTACTCCTACCAATCCACATTCCTCTCCCTTTCCACTGCCACTTAAGCCCCTCTCATGCATCCTGCTTGTCCGATGATGTATTTTAGCATTATATGCCAGCGTGATTGTTGGAAAATCCGCAGTTCACATCACCCAATCTTACTGACCAAGCTACGCCCCTGAAACCATTGTGCCTGTGATGGATTTCAGCACCTCTTTCACATAATTCTCTTCTTGTGATACAATCTATTTTCCCAGACTTATCTCTTAAACTTTTTGATTCTTAATTTATCTGGTTGTGAATAATTATGACATTGACATCCTTCTACTGGAAAAGATTGAAGATTTTCTGGAAGAGGATAGTGACTCTGGAACAAGCCAGTATTTGTTTGCTTTCCATTATAGAGACACCTTCTATCTTCAATACATTACAAAATTAGCAGATTACAGAGTTCAGAAGGCTTCAGTAAGGGAGCTAACTAACTGAACTAATACTGCTTGCATATCTTAGCCTCCTTTGGGCACAGAGCCCTCCAGCAAGAGGAGGGCCCTCATATTTAAAGATTTTGCTCCAGTTAAAAGTGCCTAAGGGGACACGCAGATCAGCTAAAAATGATTAAATCCCAAATCCTCAGATGTGTTTACAACACTCACAATTCTAGGAGAAGGAATCTGCAACCAGATCAGAGCCATATCTGATGAAATGCCGCAGGCACCATCAAACGTTCTAGATCAATTGCGTAGAACACAAGTCCATGGAGCTGTACAAGTGCTTGGGTGCCTATTCCCACTTGAGTGATGTATAAATTCTAAGATCATATCGCTCCTACTTGCTCTTCACTTCTCAGGTCTAACACTAAACCCCAACCCAATCCATTTGTCTTCATAAATTTACTTATACCTTCTCCCTCATCCGTTTGAGCAGGTTTCCAATTTCCTCTTTGCCTCCCCTGTTCTAGCCTGTGTTCCCGCATTTCTTCTCCCTCTCCTTGTAAACTTTTCCTGATCGCCTCATTTCATCCTTTTCAAAACCTCTCACCCTCTTGACGCATGTCAAAAGATTCTTACCCCAACTGGTTCGATTTACCATGGCAAATGTAGCTGGTAAAACTGTTGAGTCTCATCAACCCTCAGTGGAAAGAGTTCACAAGGATGAACCAGTATGCAGACAACCTCAGACTTTACAGTGACTTCAGCGTAAATTTAGATGCATGAAATTTCCAGATTGGTTATCAGAAGTCAAAGGGAACCACAATAATGTATCTTATAAGTCTTTACTTAATGCTCATATAGACTATAAAAGATGCAAGGCTATTATATTAAAATAAGTGCTTGTTGTGCCATAAAAAATAAAACTACTATACCTCACTATAGTGGCCTAAATAGCCGAAAATGATTTGGGCTTGCTAGAGCTTCCATTGGGGGGGATCTGACCTAGCAATTTGAGCTAGATTGTATCTATTAGAGTAGGAGAAAGGCAGATTTGCAGATGGCTAGTCTCTGTCTAGAATGGCATATCAGGCTAAAAAAACACGAGGGGCTGTGATGTATCCCAAGTTATTACAAGTGACTGAGATTAATTCAAGCATTGCATACATTACCTTTTTGTTTCAGTCTGTCAAAATGAGTAATACATTAGCACAGGCATACACTACAAATGTAAAGCGATATTAGATACTGGAAAGATTATTAAGAGGCAATAAAAGCCTGCCTTTAATTCTCTGCTTCAAATGTAAACCTTGCAATACCCTCTAACCTCTCCTTGGGTGAGCGATGGGGAGCACATCCTTCGTGGATTTTGTGTCCAGAGTTCATGGACAGGGCGCTGAGCTGACTGGCATAATGTCCCCTAGACTCAAAAAGTCTCCCTCAAGGATTAAAACGGAAGGTTTTTTAATATGGTTTCCTTCTAGAAATGTGAGAATTGTCCTGGTCACCTCCCTCACCAGACATCAGGCCTCATAGTAAGTAGTTTACTTGCATAAGATAATGACAACCTTGGTGCAAGGAATGTGCATATGATAATATTGCTAAATGAGAGCAATGGCAAACATTAATAAGGTGAATCACAACGAGAGGGACTGGGCTTTACAGGTCCAGCATAAGTGCCCCTATGTATGAATGGCGAGAACAGGGGTATGCAGTTCCTAGAGGAGACAGGGAAAGGAGATGCGGGGGGCGGATGGGGGCATGGTGGGTTGATGTGCCAGGTGTCAGAAGGTTGAAGGACAGAGAGGGGAAAAGAAAAGAACTCCGGTAAAGATCCCCCTCACGGGGCCCGTTGAGCATTGCAGCGCCGGCTCAATGAGGAGCTGCCCGATGATGAAGCATTTTTTTTTTAAACATACAACAATGTCTCAACTGGAAAACATTGAAAAAGAGGGGAACAATAAAAACAGTGATGCAAATCACAACCGGGATAGGGAACAAAAGGGAGACTACAACGATGCAGCTGGAGTGAAAAAAGGGGAGGTATTATTTGTAAGTAGTTATAGCAGCACTACAGTACAGTTAATTATACAATGACCAAAAGCACACAAGGTGAACACTGGACGTGTCTAGTGAAGGTGAGCGGCGCAGTGACACAAGGGTGATGAGAGCAGCGTGAACGGCGACAAAAAATGAGAAGAATGTGGTCAAGATTTACAAAAAGATATATACAATGTTCATGTTTTGGAATTCAGATTAAATAAATTGACCACAACAGCGCCAAAGTTCTATGCTCGGTAGTCGACGGCGTTTCAACCTGATTGATTTCAGGTCATCATCAGGACAATGGTCATTTGATAGGAAGTAGTGCTCTATGAGAGGAAGAAGGGAAGGGAGGTAAGTAACTAAGAAGCCCAAGAATGAAGCAGAAAGACATGAGTCCAGGATAATGGCAATTACCTGAACTGGACAGGGGTAAATCAAGTGTCCGGGTCAGAACAGTCAGGGAGTTGAGCAACAAGTGAAGCGTCAGGTGTCCGCACAGAAACTGAAAGGGGAAGATATGGGTAATTAGTACCTCATAACGTTTGAGAAACGGTAATAGGCATTCAATGTAAGCGAGCGTGTATAATTGCTCAAGTTAATCGATTTCACAGCGTGATGAAGGCCTGCTGATTCTAGCGGGGTTCAGGCGGTCAAGTAGAGCCTGAATGATGAGTAAGAGTGAGAGGTCAGGGAAGAGGAAGGTAATGAGTATCTTATAATGGGTGGGGAACAGGACTAGGCAATCAAAGTAAGCACGTGTGCATAATTACCCATGTTGAAGATAAGGATAAGTAGTGTCCTTGTTGTAGTTTTTTATATCCTTTTGTATTTTGTTTTTATTTTTTTATTCTGTTCAAAGGTATGAAATGTGTCGCTCACTACAAAGAAAAACATCATTCTGAAACAGACTTAACCTGGCAAGTGATTGACCGCCCCACTCTACCTCTGAGAGGTGGAAACCTGCAACTCCTACTCAACAAATGCGAATGTAGATGGATTGCTCGTTGTAATTCTGTCACCAATGGCTTAAATACCCTAGATGAATGGAACACGGTCATTACATCCTCGTGACCCGTACATACCCCACTGCCTCTCCTCTACTTGGCTCCCTGTATCTCCGAAGGTTTTTCTACCATGTTTAGACTACTGTAGCCTTGCCTAGCATGTTGTTAATTTTGCTCCCAATTAAAATGTTTACACGTCTTTGTTACTAGGGCACACCGGTCCATATCTCTAATAATGTGACTATATGTATGCAGTTTTCCGTTCTTCCCCACCAGGTACTCATCCAACCAGATTTATTTCAATTGTGGGATCAGCAACATTATGTGTGTAAAAAACTGCTTTCAACTGTTTAGGCTCTACCCGTTCCCCATATCCACTGAAATGATCATTGATCATGTCTAATTTATCATCAATAACATAACTTTGTCAACCTGTATCAATTTAGGTCGTACATGTGCTAACTCGTGTACATACTGCTATGTTATGCACATAGACCATACTGGACGCCTATTACGGCAATCTCAATGTACTGCTTGTTCTGAGTAATACCTTGTTGTTAAAATTGTCCTCCGTTGCATTGTTATAACATTATTAAACTAATTTTGTTAGTATTACGTTTATTTACATATCGTAATGGCCCATGCATGGGCCACACTGGATGCCTACTATGGCATCGAACCATTCACTCTCGGTGGCTTGTCTCCTCTTTTCCTTTTCTGACTCTCCCTGGTCCCCCCGGGGTTCCCGGACGCTCGCTATGAGCACCAGCCCAGTCTCCGCATCCCTCGTGACACACGTCAAGTGACCGGTTGACACGGCAACTATTGCCGGCTCCCAGCCCTACGCGCTCATGGACGCTTCATTCGTCCCCGCCTTGAGCTACACTACGGAGGTTTGACACCTCTGCTGCCAACTCGGAAATCATTTATCACCTTGCCGCGACGCCGATCCTGAATGCCTAAGCCTTCCAGTAAGTCTTGGCGCGCTATCCACTCCTTAGTTATTAAAGCTGCCGGCTTTGCCATTTCCCCTCCCTGACTTCTTACTCCTCCTCACCATTCAGGCTCCTACTGACTGCCCAAACCCCGCTTGATACCTTCATCACGCTGCGGAACTCTTCAACATGGGTAATTATGCACACGTGCTTACTTTGATTGCCTAGTCCTGTTCCCCACCCGTTATAAGATACTCATTACCTTCCTCTTCCTTGACCTCTCACTCTTACTCATCATTCAGGCTGTACTTGACCGCCTGAACCCCGCTAGAATCAGCAGGCCTTCATCACGCTGTGAAATCAATTAACTTGGGTAATTATACACGCGCGCTTACATTGAATGCCTATTCCCGTTTCTCAAACGTTATGAGGTACTAATTACCCATATCTTCCCCTTTCAGTTTCTGTGCGGACACCTGAGGCTTCAATTGTTGCTCAACTCCCCGACTGTTCTGACCCGGACACTTGACTTACACCTGTCCAGTTCAGGTAATTGCCATTATCCTGGGCTCATGTCTTTCTGCTTCATTCTTGGGCTTCTTAGTTACTTACCTCCCTTCCCTTCTTCCTCTCATACAGCACTACTTCCTATCAAATGACCATTGTCCTGATGATGACCTGAAATCAATCAGGTTGAAACGCCGTCGACTACCGAGCTTAGAACTTTGGCGCTGTTGTGGTCAATTTATTTAATCTGAATTCCAAAACATTAACATTGTATATATCTTTTTGTAACTCTTGACCACATTCTTCTCATTTTTTGTCACCGTTCACGCTGCTCTCATCACCCTTGTGTCACTGCGCCGCACACCTTCACTAAACACGTCCAGTGTTCGCCTTGTGTGCTTTTGGTCATTGTATATTTAACTGTAGTGCTGCTATAACTACTTACAAATAATACCTCCCCTTTTTTCACTCCAGCTGCATCGTTGTGGTCTCCCTTTTGTTCCCTATCCCGGTTGTGATTTGCATCACTGTTTTTCTTGTTCCCCTCTTTTTCAATGTTTTCCAGTTGAGACATTGTTGTATGTTAAAAACTTTACCCGGTCTCACCTGGGTTAACGGGTCCTACTCCTGAATTTGTTTCTTTCTTCGATGATGAAGCATGACACCTCTCGGGGTGTGTGAGGGGCCATTACCCCCCCCTCTATATCCTTCCTCCTTCTGACACCTGGCACATCACCCCACCTTGCCCTCGCCCGCCCCCTTCCGCATATCCTTTTGCTGTCTCCTCTAGGAACTGCATACCCCTGTTGTCGCCATTCAAACATTAATAAGATTAATTTTATATTCATGTATTGTGTATACAGGGAATTTAAGAGACTCATGAACCAAGAGAAACCATTCACAATAGGATTTCATTTTTATATAACTAGGGGTCAAGTTGTAAATAGTGATAATTAAGGATATTTTCGACACTCTTTCGAAGTTCTTCCAATAAAGTTACTACTCTCACCTCTAACACCTATTTCATCATCTGCAACCCTCCATCCAACATATATTCTTTCATCATCTTTCTCCACTCCCACCTCACATTGCCCTTCACTTTCACCACTACATAATTTGCCTCACGCTCCTTTCTCAACTTTTTCTTTCATCACATATTTATCTCACTTTTATTTCTACCTTTAAAAGAGAATCACCCTTACTTCACACTAAGTTCCATTGCTAATCTCTTGCTCGTCTACATATTTATTTATAGTTTTTGATATAGAGCTACTTAATCCCAAAGAGTGTCAGAGGGTTTTGCATGTGAAGATAAAAACAAAATAACAAAGAAGAATACTGTATGTACAGGAAACCATCTGAGACGAAACACAATCAGGCATATTTCAGATTAAGAACCAGATACTAAAACTATGAAAAAAGTATTTGGATGAGAGCTTTAGAGATGTAACAAGTTTTGATTACTCAGTGTCAGAAGGCTGTAACAAAGACATTTGACATCAGTCAGTCAAATTCAAAATGATGGGAATATCACACTGGATAACAAACAAAATCTTGACTCAAGAATAACAAGTGTGGATCTCTGCAATAGTACTACCAGGTCTGAAATTATACACGGAAAAGTAAGTGAGTGATTAGTTTAGTTTTAAAGCTCTTGAGGGAGAGTGCAAATCTTAGGTTGGGTGGTAGGGCATTCCAAATTTTCGGTGCATGTCCCAGAAAGGTCATTTTTGTCATTTTCCTGAAAAGTGGAGTCCTGAAGAATAGTAAAAATTTGCTTCCAAGAGTTTTGTTGCAGTCAGCTCTTTCGAGTTTCTGTGAGGGTTAGAACAGTGACTTTAGGCTTTATAAATGAGGCCGTTTGTTTTGTAGAGAGGACACTTATCTACAAGAAGCCAGCTGATTGAATCAAGAAAAGCGGACATCCTGTGAACTTTTTTGGTGTTTATGATTAGCCTCCCAGCAGAGTGGAAGGCTCTTGAGGGGTGCAAGGCAAAACATAGGAGGTTCAGTAATGAGGGCATTCCATATTTAATAAATGAGATCATTGGCAAGTGAACAGCAGTTTTGAGATCTTGGGTGGACAGGAAAGATTTGACATTGCAAAGTAGTTTTAATTGGTATATGGCACTTTTGGTGATTTTGCCAATGTGCAAATAAAGGTTGAGAGATCGGTCTAGAATGAAACCAATAGATTTAGTCATGGTAATCATCTTCAGGATGATTGAGTTTCTCTCTACTCTGAGACTTCTTTTGAGTATTTGGGGGAAGAGCAGGAGAAATTCATTTTTGGGATCTGAGCTGGAGTTTTATTTGGGCCAGCCTTAAACTAATGTAATAGGGACAGGTGTCAAGGGAGTGGCTATAATGAATGGTCTTAATTTTGAAATACAATTGAGTACCATTCGCATACTCGCAGAGAAGATCAATTCAAGGTGTTCAACATAAAGGTTAAAGACTAGCGAAGCAAGAATGGAGGTATGTGGTAAACTACAAGGCACTGCTGTAGAAACGCAAAGGAAGTTTCCTTCTTTAATATGTTGGAAGTTGTTTGTCATGCAGCTTCTGAGACAATGTAGGGCCATATGTACAAATTTTAGGAATAGCGATTACCTAATTGCGATTTTCTGCAAATCGCAATTAGGAAATTGCTATTCCCAATGTATGAAACACACTGAGTTTCATTTAGTGATTCCTAGTGGGTTGCAAATTGATTTACCTCATGAATATTAATGAGGTAGGTCGCAGTTTGAGACCTATTAGGAATTGCAGTCATCACAGAGATGGTATCCTGCTGGGGTCAGCAGATGATCATGTCTGCGTTTGCTTTTTATAAAGTATTTTTTTTAAAATTTATTTTAAGTGCAGCCACTTTCCTTAAAGGAAAATGGGATGCATTCAAAAAGAAAAAAATGAAACATTTAAGTATAATTTTTTAAGAGTAGGCAGTGATCCATGGGACCACTGCCTGCTCTTGTACCAATATTCACTAAGGGGAAGAGGTCCCATAGGGACCCTTTCCCATGTGCAAATGGTTACCACCACTTTTGTGGTTTCGGTAAAAAAATAATGTTTTGCTACCATAATTTGGGCACAAAACATTCATACATATCTGTGGTATTAGGCAGCGATGTCCTAAACATGCCCCTTCCAAATACCGATTCGCAATTTGGCTTTTTTACATTTAAAAAACCTTTTTAAGGTCGCAAATGGCCCGATTCTGTGAATCAGGCCATTTGCGACAGAGAAAAAGGGTTTGTAGATATGGCCCTTACTACTGTGTCTTTGTAGAACATTTTATCACCTAGAATGCTTAGCAGAATGTTATGGTCAATGGTAAAGAACGGTGTGGAGAGACCAAGAAGCAAAAACATGAAACAGTTTCTATCAAAGATTGTGAAAGTGTCTTTGATCATTTTAAAATTCATATTTCAGTACTATGTTCTAACTTGAAACCAGATTGTAATTGTTCTAGTAGGTTTTTAGCAGAGGTGAAATTCTTAAGCTGAGACGACACACATCTTTAGGAGCTTGGCTAGGAAAGGCAGACTTGTGATCTGTTTATATTTCTCAGGGATATTAGAATCATCAGATTTTTCAACAGGGTATGAACATGACCAAACTTCAGATCTTTGGCGAAGATACCTTGTTCAAGTGAGTTGTTTATGATCATCATAAGAGGGCATCATCATGTTGATTTGCAAGATAAAATTGGGCAGGATCAGGTGATTAAGACAAAGGTTTGGTACTGGTAATGGCGAATGTAAGGTCAGATTCTTGTGAGACTGGTGACTGGCCATCGGATGGTGGAGTAAAGTAGTCTGCAAGTTTATTGCACTTTAGGTTTTTGGGGTTATTAGGATGGACTTCATGGCATTTGTGATACAATCCTAAAGAGTTCCCCAAGTTTGTTTGAGACTTTTGTCACTAAAAAATGCTGTTTTGGTCTGACAGGAGATTTTCGCAAGTTTCAGCTTAGAGTAGAAGTTGGACACTCTAGAAACAGTAAATGATTTCTTTCAGGTCCTTTCTGTGCACGAGAGAATTTGTTTTGTTGTTAACCTCCTTGTTGAAACAAGATGCTGTCCTCACATATGTTTGTATTTGGTTTTAGCAGGTGCCACTTTGCTTAGTAGGACAGTGATCTTTTTAATATTTTGGGCGACTATGTCAGAGGAACTGGCAAAGAGGGAGCTGCCTAAATAGAGAGTGTGTGAAACATGTATTCAATCAGATTGTGGTCAATGGCCTTGATATCTCTAATAATGGTCAATGGTTTGGGATTTTGTTTCTTTAAGGGATGATGAGGGTTCATGATCAATGTACAGTATGCAAGTTATAGATTTGGCTTTGGTCAGTCTTAGCAATCACTAAGTCAAGATCAAGCATGTTAGAGTGTGTGGGCAGGTACAGTGTTGTACATGGTCATTTTCTGTCCGTGTCCTTTTACATTATTTCAGTACAATAATTCGTCCCCTAAAATGATGTGTTTATATGATGTCAGAAGTTGGAATGTCATGATTTTGATATGTTCTAAACTACCAGGTTTTTCTTGCCACGAAATAAATAATGATCATTCCACTAGGACCAAAATTATAAACTTCGTGGCATTTTCCAAAAAGGCTTCCCTTGGGCCTCTGGGGAGCTCCCTCACACTATTTTAACATGCTATTTAGCTTCTCTTGACATACACCACAACCTTCAATGGAGTGAAAGTCTGGGAACAGACCATATAAACTATGTGTTGGTATTATCTTGATCTTTTTCTACCAGAGGAAGACTATTGAAAAATGCAGGCATAGTGACTGAAATGAAGGGAAAAGAGACAACGCTGAAATAAAAAGGAAAAATCCCTACCTTTAACGAAAAAAAATTATCAATTCACAGCAGACACCCAACGATGTTAAGCTAAGCCAAAATGCTCCTTTAAAAATGCAATTTTCAGCCAAATTGAATCATAAATATTAGGAAGCCGTTTGTTCAGGGATCCAAACGTTGAGTGGATAAAGTAACTAGCAAACTAACTCTGCAGGACCTATTCTTCTGAAGCAATTTTGGGTCTTTAAAGGAACAGAGACAAGGTTACTCTTCTTATGTGCAGTAATACCCATGGTGCCACTGTCCGTGTTTTTCCCCTTTCTAAAACAATACTAAGAACCTGTTTTCTTACAAAACTATTATCAAAAAAGACATTTTACATTTGAAATGTGTCCTTGATCCCATATATAGGTGGAGCTATTCTACTTCTTTGAAATGTTAATATAAATCATGTGAGGGAGAGCTACTCTTTTCAGCAAACAGGCCACTGTGAGGAATAGGAAATATGGCAGATATGTACCTGAAGCAATTCCAATTTCTCTAAATGTGAACAAGAGATTGAAGGTGGTATATTGAAACCTGGGATTCCGTAACAAAATTTGTTGAAATAGTGGAACGTGTATAAATAGATCTTGTGCCAGGATAAGTTACAGCAATGCGTTATACAGTTAGGCTTCTTATAGCTACTGAAAACCCAAAAGATCGTTTTCAATATTTTTTTTTCAAAAATATCAATAGCTCATTAACCAAACAAAATTCAATACAAAGCTTATGAGAGTAAGATTTGAAAAAACAAAACCAAATCAGATTAAGAGCTTTGCTGTACACCGAAAGTGCGGACGTTCAGGGATATTTATCCCTAAATTCCCAGATTTCATAGATTACAAAATCTTGTTTTCATCTCATGTGCTTATTGTGCTGCATCATGCCCTTTATGACTTATTTTAAAAGCTTGGTTTCAAGTGCCTTCAGTCAATCATGACTAGACTAGATTTTTGCAACTCTATCCTGGCATTCCAGGCTACAGTATATTCAAAAAATCTGTAGCTTGTATTATTTTTTGTCTCAAAAGAATTGACCCTAGCTCAAGAAAAATAAGGGATCTACATTGGATAGGTGTTCAAAAATAATTTGCTTGAATGTGCTTGCATGAGTATGAGAGCTACAATCATGCCTCCCTGGCTGCCTTGTCAGATTTGCTGACTATGTTGTATTTCAGACCTACTGGCCTTCTTACATTTATTTGCTTCAACTTCTGAAGGTTCGTTAATGGAAGTGGGGTTGTCGACCCTTTAGGTTCTTGGGTTCCAAACTTTGGAATTCCCTCCCTTTCTCATTCAGAGTGGAAGCCAAGCTCCTGCACTTTAGCAAGAAGACAAAAATCTTATTTGAGGAAAAACATGAAAGATTTTTTGGCCTTAGCCCTATTACCCATTTATCCATCTCTTGCTGACTCTAGTAGCGTCAGATGTTTTGCACTTTGTAAATGCCTCAGATAGAGAACTATGATGTTTACTCGAGACTGAAATGGTTAATGAAAACAAAACTCAACAAGAATAACTGCACACAATAATGTTAGCAAAAATCACCATGAAACAGTTACATTTGAAAGGAAGGTGAGGCAACAGCCTATGCTAAATGATGCTTGAGAAATTACCGCAAACCCTATTTCTTACATTCCCTCAATATTTGAATTCTATGTCCATCTATTATCATCAGGAAAGGAAATACATATTTTTGTACCAAAGTTTGACACTTACCGACAAACAACGCAAGCTAAACCCATCTCCATTGCAAAATCATCAGCACTAGTCTCATCAAGACCGGAAAGATCAGTAAGAGACAAATCCTTGCTCGTCTGGACAGTAATTGGGGAAGAACGAGCTTCATGCTTCTCCAATCTGGGCTTTTTCTGAACTTCAACTGCCTCTGTAACTTCCACTTTCATCTAATCAACGAAAAATGTAATACTGAAAAAAAGCATCTTAATACAATAAATAAAAAACAAACGTTCATGATAGTTTGGTTGCAGACACTCAACACTGAAATTACAAGTGAAGGAAAATGTAATTTTATTAAGCAACGTGAAACATTAAGAGCAGACCCATCCAGACAATTTCAGCCTAATTCTGCATCTGCCAAAATCTGGATGTTTGAGGTTCAAGACTAGCCTGGATCTTCACAGGTAGGGGTAGAAGAGGTTTGAATGGAAGGAGTCATAGTTTGTACGCTCTTTTTAAGCTTTCATGGAAGGCCAAGCTCAAGTAGGGCACCGTGCTTTTTTCAATGCTTTCCAATATTGTCACAGCTGCAGTTCCAGACAAGGCAATTCAGTATATAGTTTTAAGATTTTTTTATTTTTTTTAATTTGAGCTAAATTTAGAAATGTTTTGTGTATACCCAACTGTAACCAATGCGCACAAACAAAGGCATCTGAAAAAGAGCAGGATAAGTGGTATGTTGATTCATAAAATGCAGCTGCAATGGTGGAAATAGCCACCAGTAAAACAGATTTTCAAATATTGTAATTTTAGGGTTAGTGGACAAAAAAAAGTAAATTCAGGAGGGAAGCAAATGCATAGAGCACCTACAAACTTGCAAGTCAGTCAGTAGTCACAAACTTTTCCATAGCCATTCCAACAAAAGAAAATCACAAATTTACTTATAAAAAAGGGCTGGAATAACATGGTAGGAATTTCCCGTACCTTGCTCATGCGGATTTTCCAGCAAATGGGATAACTTCAAGTAAATTGTGGGCAGTATGTGTACTCCTGGAAACCTGCAACTGTTGCGGCTATCTCACTGTAGTAAACACTTTCTAACGGGAGTGCTTGCCACACAGTGATTTTGGTGGGTTTCCGCCTACCCCCCTTTGCCCGCATACCTTTTTTTTTTGCAGCTCTTTCATCTTCCTGTGGAAGAGCATGTGTAGCCCTTTTTTATGGCCCCTGTGGCGATTTCTTTCCTGTACGGCAGGAGGGGGGGGGGGGGTGGGGGAGGGCTTCCCTGTGCCCTTACTTTTTTTTCTTTACTGGTGGTACCCCCATACCTATGGTCCCTCCTGCCACCCGCTGTGGCATTTCAACACCTGCATCTGCCTTGTTGTTTGTTTGTTTTACGCAGAGCAGGTGGTCAAACGTCCTTTGGCAGGAAGTAGGCAGAACAAAGGCTGCATTCCCAGGATATTATTGAGGACACACCTCTTCGCCACAGCATTTAGATAGATCAGCTATCCAAGGAGCTTTAGCAGACTGATACCCACATGTCATTACCGGTCAGGCAAAGCTCGCTGCTGCACTGGTAATCTAAATAAAAGGAGTCAAATCTCCTGAAGACAACGAGCAGGATTAATCTACTATTTAAAAAAAAAAAGACACACCGAATTGCATATATTTTCTTGAAAAGCTTTAAACTCTGAACATGAATCAGGGAGAAATTACCTTATCAGCAGACCTCTTCTCTGCCTCTTTCTTTACTTTCTCGGTAGTGCTTGGCTTGCCAATGCTGCTTGAAGAGGGCATAACAGAGGAAACTTTAGGTTCTGATTTACTAGCGATAACCTTGCTAATTGATATCTTCATCGGTTCCACATCCTAGGTAACAAAAGAAAATACATCTGCTGAATGAAACATCTTGCTTTTAATGACATTCCATGTGACTTAGGACAGGTCCTGCAGTTGTAAGCACGATGCACCAAAGTCAAAAATGTAAAAACATAAATTAAACCCAAGCCTAAGGGTTTAGTCTTCTACTTTATTTTGCTATTTAAAAACCACTGTCATACACACAGAACCACTCTGAAGCACTCTGCAGCAAAGCAAGTACACTATTTGAAAGTATCTTTGCCAGTTTGAGGGTAAAACCCACGCTGTAGCAAAACACCAGGTGCACACATTTATACATCAGAGCTTTGGTAGCATTTCTAATTGGTTTGGGGAAACATGATGGAGAATGACTGATGAAAGGGAGACAAGATTCAGCGGGCAGCAGACAGAAGAAAAGCAGACTGCTACACCGAAGAGGTATGATCAGGGTGATCCCTCTAGAACAATGCAGAATTCAGGGGATGAGGGAATAAAGATGTGTGTGAACAAAATCCCCACCAGATTTTCTCAAATTCTCTTGGCTTATTCTTCCTAATCTAAGTGAAAGGTTCCATAGTATTTAATGTTCCAGTGGTATTCAAAAAATCATCATAAGTGGATGGATGTTGGAATGTCCACCTACTGGGGAGGTGTAGTCGTTCTACCTAAAGGAGAGACCTGCCCATCAGTGATCACATTATCTCTGCTAGAATGGCACACTGAGCACTTGTAATGTAAATTTTCAAAATGCGGGATTGGAGGAGCAGATTGGAGTGTGATGCATTCTCAATATCAAAACAAGTATTCCTTGCCTTATGGAGGCATTCTTTTAAATCTGCAATGCCATGAGGTAATCTCACTTTCCACTTGGGGATCGGAGAGTATGCCTTATTTTCTGAAAGTATGTCCTACCCCACCGCAGAGAAATGCAGATATGCTGAAGAAGCTGTGTTGCTCAATTCAGCAAATGGCCTTCTTTGCATCATTGGGTTTTCCTTTTTATGCACATAATCAAGCATAAAAAGAAAAGCAGGTAGTATGCTCATTATTATGGAATTTAGGCTCTCTAATCGGGTTAAATTTCTCCTCAGATTCAGCCCCCCGCTATAACTTCACCAGCAGGGCTGTAAACATGGTATAGGCACAATAAGCCAGAGGACTCCTGGTAACTGAGGCAAGATCCCATTCATACAAATTGAAGTTGCTCATTAGGGGTAGCGTAAGCTTTAAAAATGGCTACTGGCAAAATTGCTTTATAGGATTTACCCTGAACAGTGTGCTCTAGGGCCAGTCTCATCCATGAGATTGACAAGGATCTTGCCAGGTCAGGGCATCCATCTGCAAAGAGGCTGAGCCTTCACGTGGCAGGGTCCAACTGAACCCCTTTGACATTCTAGCTCTGATCCTTCAAGCCAAAAGCTCCATGATTAGAGCATAAAGAATTCTACGGCGAAAGTGAAGTTAAATACCAATTTTACTCCCAAATAAAAAGCTCTCAGGGCCTATCCCAGTTAGCACTTTAATGTCTCGAATATGGGAATTGGAGTTAAAGCTAGTGGAAGGGAGGGTTCCCTTGACTGAAAAGGCACTGCTGTGGGGATTGAAGAAATTCAGAGGGATATACTTGGAGGCCATGGCAGCAGGGTAGGAAGACAATTTATGCACATTGAAAGGTAACATTTCTGACGATGGGAAGGGGTCGAAAACAGATGGGAGCTCCCACAAGACACTTTCTTCCCTACGCCAAACTTTCCAAATCAACAGATACCACGTGGGAAGGATTTGTGGGAAAACCAATGGAATGGTATGGTAGCCAATACTACGCTAAAAAAGATTGAATAAGCTCAATATGCCTCGCGAGAGCTCTTCTCAATAGTGAAATCTTTGTCCTCCCTGGAGCGTGTTTCTGCTCATATTGCCCCATCAGTCGAGAGATGCAACTCAATCACCCACTTCTTTTCTGATATAGTCTCCAAAATATACGAATGTTTCCTGAGGCAGCTAGGGTTACTCCATACCTTGAAGCTTGGTTTAATCCATCTGACACCAAGGATGGACTTTCCAGTTTTAACACCCTCTCTTTAGACGAGCTACGGGCCCTCCTGACCAAGGTGAAATCAGGTTCACCAGCTGACCCCAAACCCACCCTGGATTCGAGCCCATGGGATAGAGGTATATCTACCAAGACTATGTGACCTGATTAGCAACTTGTTCACACTTAGCCAGATATCTGCAAGATAGAAACATGCTACTGCTGTGCCACTTCTCAAAAAGCCTACTTTGGATCCACCTCTACCAGAAAATTTCAAGCCCATTTCCTTGGTCCCTTTTTTAGGTCTCGCCTACGCAGCGCGCATGCGCTGCATAGGAGACCTTTAGCCGTCGTGCAGCTCTTTTTCAAAGCACATACTCGTGCTTGTGGCGGCATACGCCTTGCGGGAGTGCGCAGCGGCGCGCCACAAGCACGAGTATGTGCTTCCAAAAAGAGCAAACAGCTGCTGCTTCGCGCGCGCGTTCGGAAGCATTCCCAGGGTGTCTCTTTTATTCTGTGCACTCCCCCCACCCCTCCCACTTGTTGTTCATTTGTTTCGGGGCAGGAACACTCGCGCTTGTTAACCCTTAGTTTGTGAAGGCAGCACTATATATACACAAATGACATGGCACGCAAGGCGATCTAACAAAATGCAATGCACTTCATGACATTCCACACATCAATACTTACGTTCCATACTGAAAATACTTTTGCTTTCATTTTCGTTTCTATCTGGTGACAATCTCTAAGCAGTGAAAAGCAAATGAACAGCAGCGCCTCGAAGCTCTGCCCTCCCTCCAGGAGCCCCATTTTGAACACTTGTTGTTCATTTGTTTCAGGGCAGGAACACTCGCGCTTGTTAACCCTTAGTTTGTCAAGGCAGCACTATATATACACAAATGACGTGGCACGCAAGGCGATCTAACAAAATGCAATGCACTTCATGACATTCCACACGTCAATACTTACGTTCCATACTGAAAATACTTATGCTTTCATTTTCGTTTCTATCTGGTGACACATTAAACTGTGCTTCTAGGACGTAAACAATTTACGTCACCTTTGGCAAAGTCTAATTCAGTTGCTGTTAGTATTTTACTGTTCCTTCCAAAATCAACTGCTGAACTTGAAGGGCAGATGTTTGTGTTGTGAGAAGATAATGCTGCAGAAAGGCTATGCACTGGTGACTTGCTGATAGTGCTTAATTTGTCTTGGCAAGGACACGTAACATCCTGTGATTCTGGGCAAATCACTTAATCTCCCCGTGCCTAACAAAAATGAATGTTTCTTCGTGTAACGCAACTGGTGCTCATGTAAAGCGCTCTGATACCCAATACCTTTGGGTCAAGTTCGCACTATATAAAACTCTGTAAAAATGATTTTTTTTTTTTTAATTGTAAAAATTAAAAAAATGTGTAGGGGGCCAATTATTTTAGGGCCTTCTTCCAACACCTTTTAATTACGTGTTTGCTGATTGTAAGGCTGCTTGTCTTGATTCCACCTCATGCTTCTTTCTTTACCACCTTGCACTTCCGGTCTCTTTTATCTCATTCTTTAAGGTTACTTTCCATTCCTGCTTTCTCCCAGTGTCAAACTTTCCAATATTTCCCTTCCTTTATCTGGGTGTCTTTTTGTTTTTCTCATTCTTGTTCTGGGACAAAGTCTGATGATAAAAAAATATGTCCACGTCTCCAAAAATGACTGCCAGTGCCCACCACCTGCAACGACCAATACAAAAACAAGCATTGGCATAGCCAATAGGTCTCGCTTTTGGGACCTTATAAGTATTTAGTTATGCAGCACAATATCCTTGGTGCAACAACATGAACCGTTGCATGGCTAAACACTTATAATGTCCCAAAAGCGAGACCTATTGGCTATGCCAATGCTTGTTCTATAAAGTGGCAGAGAAACATGTGAATACACAATTGATGAATTTTATAGAGAACAAGGATCTCTTACACCAGACCCAATCAGGGTTCCGTGCTCAATATAGCACGGAATCAGGTCTGCTATAGGCCTCTGAGTCTTAAACTCCTGGATGATAGTGGCAAAAAGGTGGCACTGATAATGCTGGGCTTACGTGCAGCATTTGAAACAGTATCCTATGGCCTTCTGAGATGGCTGGCTTCCTTTCTTCAAAATTGTACCTTCCAGGTAATTCAACGACCTTTCTCTTCTGAGGTTTTATCGTTGCGGTAGAGGGTGACCCAGGGCTCTGCTTTGAGCCCTACGCTGGTTAATCCTTATATGCACCCCCTTGCAGAGGTAGCCAAGCGACACGATGTTTAACATCATGTCATATGCAGATGACACACAGCTGATCATCACTATCTCGGGATGAGGGAGTTGCTGCAGCTCGGTTCAGATCTTGTCTTGCTGAACTTGCAGAATGGGTGGATCAAAGCTGCTGAATGCCAGCAAAAACGAGGTTCTCATCCTGGGTAAGCAGCGCTCAATCTAGTCCTCCGCTTAGTGTCCAGATGTATTGGGTCCTGTACCAGATCCTAAGCCAAAAGTGAAGAACCTGGGGATCTGGTATGATGTGACTTTAACTTTCGACAGTCAATTGACTTGCCTGGCGGGGAAGTGTTTTGGCATTATTAAACTTTTTATCAAAATCCTCGGCCTCCTCCCCAAAGCGGACAGGAAAACAATAGCCCAGGCCCTAGTTATGTTCAGGATGGACTATTGTAATGTATTATACATTGGTGCTATGCAAGGAAGCCTGCAAAAGCTTCAAAGAGTACAGAATGCAGCTGCTCAGCTACAGCTAAATCTCTCTAGGCGTTATCCCTCGGGACCTGCTCTTGCCAAACTGCACTGGCTCCCTGTGAACAAAAGATTTTCCTTCAAAGCCATGTGTCGGTGCCATTATTCCCTCTGGTGAGGCCGTACCAGCCTAATAGAAGACTTAGGTCGGCCAGAATGGTGCTCTTGCTGTGGTCCCTAGCATTAAAAGAGCACACATGGGAGGACGTTCCTTTAGCTTTTTAACCCCAAAATTATGGAACACTCATCCCACTTATCTGAGACAGGAATGCCCAGAAATCATTTTTCGAAAGAAACTCAAGACATGGCACTTTAGAAAGATTTAGGGTCTGTAATTGAGTGGTCTGCTCTTGCCTGTAGCTTTTCTTTTGGGCTTATTTTTTAGCCCTTCCTTCTTATGATTAGTTTGTTAAATAGCAACTCTCTGGATGCTTCCCCTTTTACTCAAAGTATGGTAGAAAATATGAGCCGTAGGAGCCTATGAGGGGAGTAAAATTCACAATCTTTTCACTTCATTAGCTCGTCACCAGTTCACTTGAGGTGGATAGGTGGTACATACTACAATGTTAAACAAGCACATTTTGTAAGTAATGTTTTAATGTTTCCAAATAGGATTTTCAGCTTGATAATGCAGAATAATTGAAGTATACGAATCCATGAAAGATCCAAGGCTGGAGTAATACATTTTTCCATCTTGCTTTCTATTATCAGCAGAAAGACATGCAATTGATGGTTTCTGATGGGTGCTGTTGACAAGAGAGATTATGCAGAAACCCTCAAATGTATAATAATGTGACAAACTTGGCCTGCCACTGTATGTCTGAATCGGAATAGGAAGTAATAGACTGAGCCTCGCTTACAAGTTCTGCGGAAACGGGACGGGCAATTACCACAGCCAGGAAACACCATTGCCCCAGGTTGAGGTATTTACGGAGTGTGATAAACACCTTCTTATCTGAATTTTCAACTAAGAAAAAAAGGAGGTATTACTAGCACAATCAATACTTAAAACATTGAATTCCATGTCGTGCCTTTTTCCAGTCATTTTCCCTGGATACAATTCAGTGGTCTGACCTGCCGAAATAGAATCAGGATAAAACTCCAGTGGTGTGATAATTATCACACAACTTGGTATTCTGATCCTTGGGCAAACTTCTGTTTGTGCAAGGGTCAGAATTTAGACTTGAACTTGTAATCAGGGCCTAGGTGTCTCAATGAAGCAATAAGGACATGCAGGTCATGCATGTACAGAAATAAAAATGCAAGGTTTCAATTCCACAAGCTTTCTTCACTCAAAGACAAAATAAAGACAACAATTACAAACAAGTATGGGTGTGGTGGCCTTTTTACAACACAATGTAATCGGGCAGAAGGGGTAAGAAAAAAAAATAATATAAAGGAAAAAGGAATAAGCGATTAGAGATTACAATATATCTCAACGGGTTTATTCTGCACTAGCAATAAACGGTGAGAATCTACCTCACACATTTACGATATATTTGTCAAAGTATTTAGGACTATTAATGGGATCATTTAGCCCATGCTCAATATCATTGGAAAAGTAGCACAATTAAAGCGCGAGATGCAATTATACATTCCCAATCAGGTGGATGGTACCTTCTGTAACAGGCGATAGCTAGAATCACTTCCTCGACACAAGGATTCGTCCAACAAAGCTTTCAATCTTTCCGCAGAATCCTTGTTCTTCGAATGCAGGTATCCAAGCGCCTTCACAAACACTGGATCAAGCTCGGAATTGACTGCAACCGCCATCGTGACTGAAACAAAAACAGAGACATTTCTTGTAACATGCAGCTTGAAACAGGATGATCTTTGGGAAATTAACATTATAAATCAACATTCTCGAAGAATAGGTCACAATGTGCAAGCAGATCTACTATAGACAAGAAACCAAAAAGGGTATGTGAGCTCTACCCATTCTCCACACATACCATGCCATATTAAGGGCAAACATTTTTCCATGTAAAGACCAATGCACAGATTTTTATCCCCAAACGTGTATCAAGTATTTATTGAAATGGAAGCAAAATAACTCAAAACACATCTAAATTCTATAGAAAAAATTATCCTAAGGACAAAAGTCCAATTATATTTTTATCTAAAATCATTATCTCATCATTACAGCCTTCAACATTAAAAGACATTTGCATTAAGCAGGGTTAAACAGTGATAGATGTACACCCAACAGTTTGCCTCTCCTCTCTTATAAAAAACGTACCAGTCATAGATGGACAGCAAGATTCTTGAATGACAACATTTTTCAGTGTAATGGAGAGAAAGTTGGCTAACATTTTATTCCAGCTCTTATTAAGAGGGCAAATCTCCCTAGAGATAAATGGCAATCTCCACAAAGTATCGCACCTGGTCCATTAACAGCTGCTCCGAGCCACCCACATTTCAAATGCTTGCAGGTCACAACCCACTTCAAAACAGATACAAAATCGGGATCTACAACTCCATCCACCTGCCCTTTCTGTAAGGTCGAAAACATAAACAAGCCTTCTGTAGGGGAAGGTTTTCAATTGTACATGGAATGCCTTTACTTCCTTTTCTAATATGATCAGTAAAATAATGAAGAAATTAGATATTCCAGACCCGCCGCCCCAATCACATCCCTCCAGCATTTCGATCTCCCGTCCGGTAAGTTTACAGAGCTTCCGCTTAGGTATCAGGCAGACAGCAGTTGGGCTTAAGTCAGGCTCTCTTTATGATCCCTGTCCTATTGCCATACTGAAATCCTTGGCTATGGTTAATGAAAATGGATGACCCCCATCAAAACCTCTTAAGGTAGGCATTGTGCTACATTTCTGTAAGAAAGACTTCATTACTGTCCTTCTAAAGATGGCTGATCTGGATCCAGGACAAGCATCATTCTGCGACCTATACTCACCAGAATTATACAGCACCACTTGACCAAGTGACCCTACTTGTGACCTTGGAGGGTGCTGGGCAGGACTCCAGCGGGACACAGCACAGATACTGTTCTAAATGCCAACAGTGATGACCTTAATACTAGGGATATAAATCTTCTCTCTTGCCTTCTGTTGTTACACGTGTCTGCTGACTTCAACATGGTCAACCTTTCAATCTTAATCAAACATTTGGCAGGAATTTGACTGGCCCATCGGACCCTTAACTGGTAGTTGCTCTGTTTATTGGCTGAACTCAGGTAATAGCCCTTCCTCCTTTTTGTTTCACAGAGATTAAACTGTGCTGTGGGGTTTGCCAGGCATATGCTTTTTTGCCAATCATTTTTAACATCTATGTTTGGACTCTTTGGGGACTAAAAGGACATACAGCTTCTCAGTTCTGTCTTATGTATCTGAACTAGTGTGGTTAAACAATGTGTCCTCTGATAAGATCTTGCACCTCAAGGACTGCCTTGCCACCATTCAGGACTGGATGTCTTCCACTTTCTTGAAACTGAACGGTGGTAAGGTTGAGACCATGATAATAGTTGTAGTCCACTGTGTCCAATATGACGGGTGCGGCCAACATTCTTGAGTAAATATTTCTGTTCCTGGAACTAAAGTTAAGAACCTTAGGGTGTGGTTTGAACAAGTAACCTTTGTCTGTCAGAGTCAAGTATGGACCATCTGCATTTGGTTTCTTCACACAGCGAAGAAGATTTAGCCATAGAGTTTCCTATCCTGATCCCAGTGTGATCAGACTATGCCCATGCTATAAACCTTAGGCTTTCTGAGGATCCAGGGAATGGAAGTGCAGTCTGTACTGAAGTTTCACAAGTTTGTGTTTCACATGTATCAGCACTTGATGCTCGCTTCACTGGTTCCCCATTAAACGCACATCTAATATGAAATTTTGAGTGTGGTTTAGCGAGCACACCAGCTCAAAGTTTCTATCCAAACTACTGATGTGTCATGCCCCCACTAAATCTCTCAGATCAGGTTCTCTTTTTTTGCTGATGCCCCGATGTTACAACAAGGAATGAATAAAAGAAGACACCACCCCCCCACCCTCAGGAATCTAGGTTCTGGAATGCCCACCAGGTCCATCTTCATCAAACTAATAATTACACACTTTTCAGGAAAAATCTCAAAATTGCTCTGTTCTGCTAAATCTTAAGCTCTCTCTATCTATTAGTCTCACATCTGTCTATTTTTTATAGTTCCTGTCCCTAGTGCAATGATGCCCTTGGGCAACTGTCTGAGCCTTACAAATAAATATAAAACAAAAACAAAACAAATTCTGGACCTTTGGTTTGAACAATCCCATCTTTGATAAGAGGAAATATAAGAGTTGTGTTTTTTAAAAGTTAAATTAGCAACATGGCCTGTTTTATTTGCATTTTAAACCATTTAGCAGTTTTGTTCTAAACTCAAAGCCCTGCATTTATACCCAAATGTCTAATGTACTTAAAATTAAGTGTTTCATGTTTACGGGTTTGCACATTGGATTTAGTAGTGATACTATTTACTTAATAGAACACTTTTTTGTTCAAATGTTTCAGTTTTGAAGACTTTATTTTTCTGTGACATGATTCTAATAAATGCCTTTCTGGTTGATGCTCTGAAAGAACCTCCTTCAAGGAACGCATCGACAACAACGCACACAACAGCAAAGAGCTATTCAACATCGTAAAAGAACTCGCCACCCCCAGCTCAAATGACGTTCCACCATCACAAGAACTCTGCGACTCCCTGGCTACCTTCTTCCACCGCAAGATCGCAGACATCCACAACAGCTTCGACACCCAGGCGCCGACGACAAACACCGACACCCCCGAACCAGCACCCACCAAACACACCAACCTTCTGCTCTCCTGGAACAACGTCAACGACGAAGACACCATCAAAATCATGAACACCATCCACTCCGGCGCACCCTCCGACCCCTGCCCCACCACATCTTCAACAAGGCATGCTCCATCATCGCACCCCAACTCCGAAAGATCATCAACAGCTCCTTTGAGACCGCCACCTTCCCAGAGAGCTGGAAACACGCTGAGGTCAACGCCCTCCTCAAAAAACCCAAAGCAGACCCTAAGGACCTCAAAAACTTCCGACCCATCTCCCTGCTCCCGTTCCCGGCTAAAGTCATTGAGAAGACCGCCAACAGACAACTGACCCACTTCCTGGAAGAGAACAACGTCCTGGACTCCTCCCAATCCGGATTCTGCAGCAACCACAGTACCGAGACCGCCCTCATCGCCGCCACTGACAACATCAGGACCATACTGGACAAGGGCGAAACCGCGGCCCTCATCCTCCTGGACCTCTCAGCCGCGTTCGACACCGTCTGCCACCACACCCTATGCACACGTCTCCGTGACGCAGGGATCCAAGGCAGAACCCTGGACTGGATCACCTCCTTCCTCACCGGCAGAACCCAGAGAGTCCGCCTCCCCCCGTTCCGATCCGAAGCCACCACAATCACCTGCGGCGTACCCCAAGGATCATCCCTCAGCCCGACCCTTTTCAACATCTACATGGCACCGCTCGCCAACATCGTTCGAGCATACCACCTCAACATCGTCTCTTACGCCGACGACACACAGCTGATCCTCTCCCTCACCAAAGACCCGGCCATCGCCAAATCCAACCTCCACATGGGAATGAAGGCCGTCGCAGATTGTATGAAGTCCAGCCGACTGAAACTTAACTCAGACAAAACGGAGGTCCTCATCCTCGGCACCACCCCCTCCGCATGGGACGACTCCTGGTGGCCGACCTCGCTGGGAGCTGCCCCGACACCCACAAACCACGCACGCAATCTGGGGTTCATTCTGGACGCAACGCTCTCTATGACCCAGCAAGTCAACACTGTCTCCTCCTCCTGCTTCAACACCCTCCGAATGCTCCGCAAAATCTACAGATGGATCCCCACCGAAACCAGGAGAACCGTCACCCAAGCACTGGTCAGCAGCAGGCTGGACTACGGCAACGCCCTCTACGCAGGAACCACGTCTACCCTCCAGAAGAGACTCCAACGCATACAGAACGCCTCCGCACGCCTCATCTTCGGACTCCCTCACCACAGCCACATCACCGCCCACCTAAGAGATCTACACTGGCTCCCGGTCAACAAGAGGATCACCTTCAAACTCCTCACCCACGCTCACAAAGCACTCCACAACGCAGGACCAGCATACCTCAACGAACGAATGTCCTTCTACACCCCGAACCGCCAGCTTCGCTCCGCCGACCTCGCCCTCGCCGCCGTCCCACGCATCCGCCGAACGACCACCGGGGGCAGATCTTTCTCCCACCTCGCCGCAAAGACATGGAACACCCTCCCCGCCCACCTACGTCAGACCCAAGACCTGCTGACCTTCAGGAGAAATCTCAAGACCTGGCTGTTCGACCAGTAGCTGCCTCCCCCCCCACCTTAGCGCCTTGAGACCCTCACGGGTGAGTAGTGCGCTCTACAAATGTTTGATTGATTGACTGATTGATGCTTTGATGTTGCCTGCAGAAAAGTTTGATATAGGTTTCCAGATTCCTCCCCAAAGTAATTTTGTATTCCTTCTTTATTCCTTGGATGTGTCAGGATAATGTAGAATAACCTAGGTTTAGGTCTAACTGAGGACCTAAAAACATCACTGATCAATCTGATTCACGAGTGAACCGAAGTAAACATGGGTTCAGATGAAGGATGTTCTGGCTGATGTAAAAGTTTACAGGTTAGCAATAAAGAAGTAATTCTGATGTAGGAAGGTAGTAAAATAGATTCGGATAGATGAATAAACTAAAATCCCATTCAACGATGCATCTCAAAATGGCGGGTAAAAGGAGGAACGTTTTATGCTGCCATTCAACAATGAAGGAGAAGCAGAGGTGGGAAAGTACATGTTCATAAAATTACAATTTTCTCCCTTAACAGAAGAACCAGATATCACATCCCCTTTGAGTCATGTTCCCAAGAAACAGTATTGGTGGTAGCTCATTCCCGAGAACAGCACATCCTTTAACCCTGTTGTAATTTTCTGATTTGGCTTTTTTTTTTTTATCTGGTTACCTATAGAAGGATAATATTCTTTTTCAGTCTATTCCAATAGTGCAAAATTTTACATTTCACCCGGTGATTCAGACTTCTTCAGATCCCCTTTCCTTCCATCACTGCACCCAACCCCCACCCCTCCCTTTTTGCTCGTCTCACCAGGCCTTCTTGTGGAAAGAGCTTCTCTCAGCTTCTAGGAGACCTTTGGTTTTACCCAAGGTACTTGATCTACAAAAATGGCCTACGGTATCAGGCCTATTCTAGACTTCTACAACTTGAAAACATTGCTCCTTGTGAACAAATTAAAATCTGGAGGAGTTCCATCAAGAGGAATGACCAGCATATCTACAGCTCCAAGATACCTAGATCTGTCTCTCCATCAAGCTAGTCTCAATACATCAGTGCTTTTTTTTGTGCAGTTTGAAATTGCACAAACTCGGCCGAGGGCATTGGAGCACTTTACATGAGCATCAGATTACATTACACAAGGTCAGATTCAGAGTTCTGACACCAGGACTTAAACCTGGTTCTCAGTTCCAAAGTCGACAGCTCTGGCCATTAAGCCACATCTCCTTCACAGAAGGGCATCAATATCAATACAGAAGCCACCTATATGACCCGAATTTGGTTTTAACAGTAATTCCGAATCTGTTCTCTCTAGTGGTCTCCCATCATTGCTTGTAGAGAGTTCACAGATAAGCTTAGCTTGATAACCAGCTCATAAGAGCAGTCGCTGTAAGAGGTTGGCAAAAACCTACAGTTGGTGTGTAACCATCTTGAGAGTTTAGGCTTCTCCATGAATGTTGAGAAGTCTTGTCTCATCCTGTGTCTGGTAATATTTTAGCCACAGTTAAGAGGTACACTGTGGCCAGAGAACAGAAGCAGAAACAATTACCCACTTCACATTAACGTCACAAAAACATCAACAAGGCAGTTGTTCGTTTGAAAAAAAAAATGTCAGCTGTGCAGCTAATCTATCCCTTCATAAGGACCAACAGTGAGAGCCACAATTAAAGATTGTTAGTACAATCAAAATAGTGCAAACTCCCTCTTGGTGGCTTCCTCAGTAAAACATAGCCAAACGGCAACACTTTCAGTCACAAAATGAATGATAATAACTGGTTAATCTCTGTGCCGATGGTGCACTCACTGCCGGCAACTAAACACTAAATTCAACTGAAGCAGGCGGCTGTATTCCTAGGGGCATTACTTCCTTTTCTGAAGGAGAAATGTATCTAAGTTGTACCACACACTGCAGCAGTAACCACTGAACAAGCAGGGTGCAACAGCATCAACTAGAAATTCAGCTTTTGGGACTAGGTATTTTAAAACCATATTATTCTAATGGCCTTTCATCTTGGTTAGAAAACAATAACGAAGCAGACAGAGTGCAGTTGCACCATGCACTTCATGAATGGCCAATCAATCCATTATCCAGACACCTGTCATGAAATTTGGGTGCTTTAGACTGATCTGTCTGAAGGAGGACAATACCCAATGATCTCAGTTCATATTTGAGATGGGGGTGGGCAGTCTTTATGCCCTTCTGCCAACTCACTTAATTCAGAGGACTCTCTAATACGGAACAATTTCTACAACATAGAAAGGCTACTTGGTCCCCTTTAGGCTAAGAAAGATTTGTTTTTTTTACTAGATTCTGCACTCCAACAACTTCATCAAACTTCCAAAGCCCTCAATTCTGCAAGATTAATGGGACGGGATTTGATTAACTGTGCCTACCTCCTATTGCTAAGAGAACCTGGTTCCTCAAAAACAACAGCATGTACACCTGGGGTTGTAAGAAATAAATAGTGTGGCAAGAAAAGATTTTAAGCAGAGAATATGAGAGCAAATGGATATACTTTTGTCACTGGGCTCCAGAACCCCACCATAATCTTTTAGATGATTTAGCATTTATGACATATTTCGCTAGTTCCAAAGCTATAGTGTTCTCGCTTACAAACATTATTTCTCAGCTATTGCTGAATATCACGATAGGCCTAGAGACGGTTACTCCTTAAACAATGATGCACTTGGAAGGTAGTCTTCTCCACTTATATAATTTAATCAGGGATCTTGATGCCCATGGGCACCTCCAGGTTCATTCATGATTCTTTAATGCACAAACTATTCAAAACACAAGCATTCTGTGACATTGGCATATTGGTAAGGAAAACGACATTATGTGTCCATGGAAAGCTAACGGATTGAATAAGGCAATAAGACATGTTAAAGTCACTACCAAGCAGGATTTAGATTAAGAATTTGAACTGTGGACCAGGTATTCAGATTTATGATGACCAAGTGGAGGGCAGTGGCTATCTTTAGGAGTTCGGGGGTGTTGGTGTTGCCTTTGTCGATCTTAGAGCAGCTTTCGACTTGGTTCCAGGACCAAGATAGTGGGAAGTTTGTGCAGACATTGGAGCCCTCCCATACCGTTTAAAGATATTAATATCCCTCCATGAGGATAATTATGCCCAGGTTAGACGGGGCTCAAATGGCGAACTCACAGAAAAAATGAATATTAATAAGGGAGTCCAGACTAACTGGCCAGAGGGTACCAGCATTACTTTTTTGTCAACGAGACTCTCCTTACATCAAAATCTGTGAATGGCCTTCACATTTTGTTGCACAGGTTCTCCTTATTTTGTGACAGCCATGAATTGGAAGTCAATTGCTAAGAGATCAAAGTTTATGGCTTTTAATAGTCACAAGAATTTAGGGGAAAGATCAGTTTTGGGGAGAATTCTTTGGGGACAGTCAAAATGTTAGACTATATGGGAATAAAGTTAACTGGTTCCAATTCCGGGGCACCACAAATTAAGAAGAGCTCCCATCTTATTAAGCAAAGGGCTTCGGCCATACTTAAGTTTGCAAAGTGTACAGACACCTACCTAACTTCCCCACTATGGAAATTTAGAAAGTTCAAGCTACCAATGTTGCTCTAGCTACCAATGTCACTCTATGAAGTGCAGAGCTTTGGGGGGTACGGTGATGTGGCAGAACTAGGGTTAGAAGAGAACTAACTCAAAGTCACTATTGAATCTACAACAGAGTTTTCATCTATTGCTCCTAAGGTTAAGCCTATTATAGAACTTGCAAAATGAAGGCACATTTTGTACGAACTTCACATATGGTGTGTTGAAGAGCTGAAACTATACAGGAATGTACTCAGCAACATGGATTAGTCACCCTCGGGCTTTGACTATCCCCTGGCTGAACTATGTTAAGAGGTCCTTACTTGATCTTGAACAGAGGGAGAGCTGGTACAATCCATCATCTATTTGTCCAGCCTCAGTGGATAGTGTGAAGGCCAGGTACTAGGAACAATACATGGAGAAAAGGGAATCCTCAGCTTCACTTGGTAGTCGGACTCTGGCATTTTTGCACCAAAGATCTGTAGTCAAACATGAGGAATTTTTACAATATATAAATCCTCAGTTTTTAAGAAGTTTGTATTTGAAATTTTGTTCCACAAATATCTCTTTTACATTTTCTTGGATCTCTCCGGTTACCAAGGCTAAAACTGTGTCCTGTTGTCCAGAGAATATGTGTTGCTTTTTTGTCCTATATATTCCAACCAAAGAGCAGATGGGTCACCTCACTATGCTTTTTATTGGGTTTAAGGGAATGCACAAATGCCTTAAAGATATGCAAAACTGATACAAGTATGCATACAGTGATTGCTTTTTCTAAGTTTTAGGATGGCGGGGGAGAATTAAAATATTGTGTAAGGACAACCCGTCTGCCGCTTTAAAAGTTGCACTTTTGTTGGTATTATGATCCAGGTACCCGTTTTCTTTTTTATATTATTTAAGCTTGCTGATAGATCACGTTGCATGGAAGTTGTTATTGAATTTTATATCTTTGTATTTTGTTGATGGATTTTATTACCTGATCTGTCGTGTAGTTCCTAAATAACCTATACAGGATCTGCACGTTTGGATAACAAACTGTTGGATTGGTGGCAGACTGATTCCGTGCACCCCCACCGGATACGTTAGCCTGTCTGTATCAGCTAGCTCACAGTGCCACTATAATCTCCTCTTACCAAGGAGAGAATAGATTCTGGCAACCTCAGAACATGACAACCCTGATCCCTCAGAATCGTGGAAACAATATACTAACTTTCGCTCAATCACTCGTGCTCACTTAGTTTGTCTCAGAGAGATACACAGAATAAACAGGCTGGGCGTTTTCAATAAGAATTTATTGAACAGTTGTTATTCTAGTGTAGAATAGATGAGCTGCAACAACCATTAGACAGTAGCAGAGATGTATGATTAGAATTACTATGAAAGTAAATGGATGGTACAGTTCAACCATTTTTCAGTAATCATGAATATATACAAGTACATAAAACACATGATAAAAAGTGCGTACTCCTACGATGCCTTCCTAACTAGATGTACCTAACTGTGCCTAAATGTACCTAGGATCTGGGTAGGTGTTATGCCAAGAATCCCTCTAGGATCTAGTCAACCCCATTACCTGAGAATGAGAGAATATGGGACCTCGTCCTGGTCTTGAGTTGGACACCCCGCGAGGGATTTAGACCACTGTGAGCTGGAGTGTCTGCATGCAGGCACATCAGCGTCTCTGGTCAGTGTGTCAGCCGGGAAGTCTCTGTCTCCTCTGTCTTTCTAAGCAAGATGTGATGTATATATACCCCTAGGTCTCCCCAGGTGTCCTACCTTGCTGTGTTACTTTGTCGGCCTAAAGGATGACGTCTGGCCGGAACTTTATACAGAGATATTATACAGGAGATGTTAGTCCTGCTGTGCTTCCAAAGAAGCCTCATGCATAATGTATGAGATTCGAACTAGGGAAAAACCCGCGTTCTGAATGCAGTGTTGTATCTAGGTAAAAGGTCAGTCCCTATGAACCGTTATGTATGTAATGTAGGGAAGAATATAGGTGAAAGGTTGCAATGTTACCTGCGCCTATATAGGGTACCTATATGGAATATAACAGATCTAACAGTAAAACATTGTTTAAGCGACATTATGTGCTGCTACTGCTTCTGAAAGAATGATAGGCAAGCTACAAGCACATCTCTTAAAGAGTCCATGTATTTGGTTTTCCTTAAGAACAAAAGTAATACTGAGCAGCCCCAGCTTTCATTCTTAAAGTTTTAATGGAGTTCGATCTTAAACAGGAAGTGACTATTCAAGTCTTTCTACTGAGATCTCATGTTTCCAAGTCTCTTTAGATTACGTTTCAAGGCCCACTTAGTTTCACTTGGAAAGAATGATTACTTTTCGGATATCAGATCACCTCTTTAATCACCGCAAGGGCTGCTATTGCCAGGTGGACACTTGTGCAAACTTACAATCTATGATACAACAGTGCCTCAGCCTCCAACACTTCATGGTCATTCCACCAGACCTAACATTTGGAGATGAGAAAATAGGATCCCAACCAGCTGGATAAAAGTAAGAACTATAAATGACACAACAAAGAAATTGGACCTTTTGTGATTATTA
The DNA here is from genome assembly GCA_963921515.1 of Calotriton arnoldi. Taxonomy (NCBI): domain Eukaryota; kingdom Metazoa; phylum Chordata; class Amphibia; order Caudata; family Salamandridae; genus Calotriton; species Calotriton arnoldi. Next base: position 1,826,915 of record CAWUFW010001346.1, on the reverse strand, counting down.
TGGTACCCAATTTATGTTCCATCTCTTCTTCACAAAACAGAAAGAAAACCCCCCGTTAAGGATATCCTACATGGCAGAAAGACTTTTAAGAACTGGGCTGAGGTAGTCCGTGACACAAAAGTAGGGGCAGGACCAATTTCATAAGGAGCGGAAGACTTCAAAAAATGTAAAGAGGCCGCATCTAGCTGGAAGTATTTTTTTCAATCCTGTCAGCAGTGCAGGCATTCCTTCCTATCCAGTTGAAAAGAGGGAGACCAAGAAAGAGGATTAACAGAATCAGCATGAGAATAATTACTCCATAATTGTAAACCTGCAGACCATCAGACCTCATACCGTTTAAATAAATAAAGAGAATATCATTTTGGTGGGCTGCATCCTAAGCATTTCACTACATAACCTTTTGCTTCACACGTGCGCTAGTATATATGTAGTTTTATTATGGCAAGGACTGCCAATTAGGATATTAAGATTGCAGTTATCCATTACTTCATTCCATTCCAAAGATGCCATGGCTGTTCATATTTTTTAGTCGTATATTTGATCCAACAGCACTGAAGATATAGATCTGATGTCCGCAAAAACCTTAACAGACACTTCTCTTCCTGTTCAGGATGCTCAACCAAATATGTTTGCATTTCACAGAGTACTGTATATTGAAACCACATAATGGTTGTTGGGTGGGGGGGGGAGACAGTGCGTTAAACTGGCACTGACGGTTCTGCACTCCAGGCAGTAAATGCAGAATAGGCCACTAATCCCACAATTAAGCCTTTGCGGAGTCCCAACAGCCTCAATGTGGCTACAGAGAAGTGTACTGGGGGCATAGCCGCTCCAAAGTTATGGGGACATCTTTAGATTTGAGCGACAGATGCTTCCTAGATTGAAGGGTGGGTTGGATTAAGTTAGTCTAGTTTGGTTTATTGCACCAATTGGCATGTACATAAATTTTCCTACTTCATTGGCTCCTCACACATGGGAATGGTGGATAAGGCAGAATTTTCCCATCTGTTCCACGTCCTCAGACAGAACAATTACGATGTGGCTTAAGTGATAACATTAAGAGGTATGGTACCAGTGGCGTAACAAAACTTGAGGGGGGCCTCCTGCAAAGTACATGGTGGGGCCCCCCCTCGGACTCACTAAGGAGCTCTCAGGCCTTGTTACGCCACTGTGTGGTACTTAAATCAAAAAATAGATATAACCCTACATTCCTAATAATCTATGAGACATTTTCGTGGCGCAAACTGCAAGTCCCTGGATAGATACAGCTTTTTTTTACTGTTTTGCATGCAACATCTAAGAGCATAATAAATGGTAACCCACAAATTAAAAAGAACCTCAATCTGCAAATCACACACTAACACAATGGCAAAGGGTACTCAATTTTAACCTGCTTCTATTGGGAATCAACCCTATCATCCCTTTTAAAGATCTTAAGCATGTGATCTAAAACCCTGCATGCTCAAGACTGGGAAATATGCTCTCTAACCCAAGGAATTCCAAAATTGCACTTAGCTCCCCTTAAAATTTTTTTTTTAAAAAAAAAGACATTCATGTTAAAAAGCTCTTCTTGCACCCACCAGCCTGGCCATCGGAACAGGAAAATTCAAACCCACCTTGCCTACTCTGGAACGGCTCGCCACTGAAGCAAGGAACAACTTTAAAATGGCTTGTATCACGCATAAAATCATGATTTCGGAGAACCATCTACCAACCCCCTACTACCAACAACCTGGACTAAAAACTGACCCTCTCGCGCAGGCAATGCATACTTCTACTTGAAACACCAAGATTTAAGGAACAAACTCATAAATAATCCTTCTCTGGAAGTGTGCCAAGAGTGTATAGTTTATTTCTACCAGACAGAGCAATTTCATCCCATGATAATTTATATTTTTTTAAAAAACAAACACAGAAGAAGTTAGGAAGCCTGCCCTTTCGTGGCCATTTCAAATTATGAAAATCTTCCACGCACTCTATGATTTCCGAAACAGGTGCTTTATGAGAATGTTATGCTACTGGTCCCATGTTTAACGCTCTGCCAGCCACTGTGTGGGTTAATAGATAAAACAGAGTTGTCTAGGTGCTACAGCTTGGAAGGCACTTTCCTCTAATGAGAAACCGATCCTTCTGGGGAAAAGAGATAGATCCAATTACAGGAAGGGGTCACATGATGCCAGAAGTTGCTAGGTACCCTTTCTAATGGAAAATAAAAACGTCTAGCTTTTATTGCACATCTCTGGTTAACAAAACAGGTAGACTTCCACAAATTGTCTCTTGAGAGACACTAGTTTTGGTTTCCTGCAACCCTTTCAGGAGCATCCTCATCCTCAGCAAAAAGGGCAAAAACAGGTGGATATTTGTTTAGATGGCAACACGAAGATTCCCCATTTGTTCACAATATTCTTGAGCTAATAGTAGTCTAGACCTTACTCCATTACCAATAGTGTACGAGTGAGGATAATAAAAAAACTGTCACTTATCCCAGTCCTTCTCCACCATTGACCGTGAAGTGATTAGTGTCTTTTCCCTTTTTTAATCAGGGCTTCGTAGTTCCGCTCACCAATTTCTAAACACTGGCTAAAGGCCAATGTCTGTCCAAAGGGTCGTGGTAACTAGGGGACTCAGCACCTCTCTGCTGGTGGCCATTGGGTTAGTTTGATTGATTTTTTCTGAAATGCCCTTCCAGGCTTCACTCCACTTCTGCCTTCTGTGCTTTGTTCACATTCGATCTTCCTCAACTCACTCTCTTCACTTTCTCTTGTTCTCTGTCCTCAACAGCACTCTAAACAACTAAGCACAGTTTGAGTCCTTTTCATGTGTTAATCCGAAAGTAATTTCAAAGATCTGCCTTTTCCACCTTGCAGTGCACATTTGTTTTGGGGGTTGTCCGAAAACAAAGGAAGTCTGAAGTCTCACTCCAAAACTCATGAATCAATGTAAAAGAGGAGTGGACTGCAAACGGTGTTCAGGTCCAAGTTCTACTGTAGGAGAAATGAGGAGGGATAGTTTCCCATAACAGATTGTTCATATTTGTGTTACACCTAGAAACTAAGATGCCGATTACAATCTCGTCCGGAAAGCATTCCGACCGAATTGGTTCCGGAATGCTTTCCGAACAACTCGGATCGGGGGAGTCCAACCGAGCAATTTGGATGCATCCGGATACGATTCGGTCGGACTCCCATTGACTTTAATGGGAGTCTGAGTTCCAAACGTTAACACAGCCTCCCATTGAAGAAAGGGGTGGTTGGGGAAATTCGTGCACCCTGTGGTGGGCACCCCATGATGCCTGCCACCTTGTTCATGGTTGGAGAGGTACCGATTCGGAAGGCTCTGGGTGAAGGGGGGCCTGCTGCAGGCCCCTAAAGACAGATTCCGGCAGCCGATTTGTTCCGGAGAAATCGATTCGGGACGGCTGTCCGAATCGGTCATCGTAATCGCTCGCTCGGAAACAGAGTCCATAGAGCTGTACGATTCGGCTCCGAAAGACGCGACCTGTCCGAATGCTTTTCGGAACAGATTCGGTCAGCCCTAACCATTTCCGTGCATCATAATCGGTCGTTCGGAACTGGGTACGATTCGGTCAGAAACAAGGGCTCCGTGTCGGATTCAGCAAACCTGAATCCAATTCAGAGCCCGTCCGAATGGGATCGTAGTCGAACCCCTTAGTGTTTCCATGCGAGTTTCCTTCTTACTGTGCAGCACCAGCTTGCCTCAAGAGATATAGAGTATGTCTGCACAGTATTTAAAAAAACTCGTGCGTGGGAACTTAAGGATTTCCCAAGGCAATTAAGGGCTACTGGGCTCCAACTGTAAAAAGAGCATTTGACCAGTAGCGTCCTGATGCTTTATCTTAATGTTGGAACCAAAATCTGAGCAACAAGTACACCCCTTAAGCACTTGGCCATGGGCAGCAAAGCTGGGCAGTCCATAGCTTAGTCAGTGAGGGAGAGTAGAGGCTCAGGACTCAATGAGACATATAATATCAGATAATATTCCATTATTCAGCCAGTGATTTTACTTATGAGAAAAAGTACTTTACTCCAAGCACACAAGGCAATACTGTACATAACTGTTAGAGGGCAATACTATGATCTACATATAGTAAGACAATGTTACTAGAACTAAACTACTGACTAAGTGGAGTGACGCTGGCACGGAGGGCGTTCATGTGGGAAAGGTACCAATATACTCAGTGCAAGTTCAAACGGATTGTTCTTGCCAATGAAAAGAATACTATTCTGGTGAGCCCTCTTGACTCCCCGTTCAACTGTCCTCAAAGTATTGTGATTGGGTAGAGTGTGAAATGCCGAAAAATTCTCAACTCAATGCTGCCTCTGCACTGTACCTCGTCTTGCATTCCAAGTTCTCTGCAAGCTGGTTCTGCGGTTGCCAGATGGGGTTGTTTACGGCACCGGTTCCTGGTGGTACGGTGTCCACATGTTACTTCACGTGGGGTTGTACTGACACTGTACCTGCCGACAATGCTGAGGTCTCTGCTGTGCAAGTGTGTCATTCTGGTGAAAGGAGGTGGGTGTGGTGAAGGCGCTGGTGAACCAGGAGACCGTGTTCTGCTGAACATGGCCATGATTGGATGAGTCGTCACTGAGGGAATCTTCTTGGGGCTCAAATTGGAACTGCAAAAAAGGTTGCTGTGACTTTTTCTATGGTTCTAAACAATATTTTTGCTGGTACTGCAGTTAACACTGGGTTCCTTGAGTTACTAATACTATTGCTCTCCTATTGGATAGCCAAGATACTCTACTAGGCTCTACAAAGAAAATCAGATCGTGCTAGCAACTTCAGAACTGGTGAAGTTTTGGTCTTTATGAGAGAACATTAACTTACAAGGGATTTAGGCTTAGTGCAAGCAATTCAGTTGTGAACATTTGGGTCTACTCTATATACTGTTCCATGTTACAACCTTCTGCACCAATTTGGAAAACTCAGTGTTCTGAAGATTCAGCTAATGAATTTCCAACAATGAAAATAAAAAGGTTTTCACCAGTCAGACAACAAGGACCCTACCCCAATAAAGTCGGAGGTGTTGTTCCATGATCTGATCATCGAGTCAATAGTGAGAGGTAATCTCCACTCGCCGGCAACCAGTTGGGGTGCTGTCCACTCAAAACACAACCACAAAATCACATATCATCACATTCACAGAATCACATTTTTATCAGCATACATTGCATCAACTGTTTGTTTTAAATGTCACTAATGACATATGCAGTATTGCCTGTGTGCTGGTATGCATCCATTTAATTGCTGTGCTACGATATGAGTGCACATAGACAGAGGTGGACTTCCTATACTGTTTGAGATCAGCAAAAAGGTCACATTTTTAGAGTAGATAGACTAGGGCTTGAACAAGCGTCACTGCTCCCGCTCCAAGCTTCCGCAGCTCCCATTGGGGACGGTGCACGAAGGCAGGCAGCTCAACTAATAGTTGTTATAAGTAACAAGAATATTGATCAGCCCACAGTCAACAACCACTGCATGCCTGTAACAGCTGGTCATGACAGATTAAGTTTATCCAGTATAATAAATGGAGAAATTGCCCCTGCTGCATCACAAGGGACAGACCTGCTGCTCCAGGGCGCATTGTGTGCCTGCAGGTAGTAGACCCAAGAGGCAGCTCAGCTGAAGGGATCTACTCCTTCACTTCTATGCACATTTCACTATAGCCTCAGGTGATCAGTGGTCCCCCAGTATTCCTGGCACTTTATGCCCCTACAAAACATTACAGATGTGGTGCATAAGACACACATGGCAAACAATAAGAAGTGCCCACTGTAAAACCTATGTTTAGCAACTCTGGAAAAAAATGCCATTATGCAAAATGTAATAAGGGATGAAAGAAGATGAATAGAATTGATGAAATAAGTGAAGTGAATCATGACGGGGACACACAGAATTGCTAGTATTAGGAGAGACAGAAAATGCCCACGTGTACAAAGTTTGCATGGAGGGAACGAATATAAAAATGTTGTTCGATTGGACAGGCAGACAGACATAGATTTTCAAAGCATATGAGAGGCAAGGCAAATGAGCAAAATAAAGAACAATAATGCTTGTATCTAGAAATCTGAGGGGGCAGAGACAAAGTACTCAGTCATAGGGTGCGAGGCATTAGAAGGCCACTGCTATAAATACATTTGAGGAATTTGTGTGGGGTACTATGCTTATCATTAAAACTGATCAGAAACTATTGAAATTTTTTGCAAAAACTGCTTTTTTAAAAAGTATTTTCATTTTCAGGTGAGCAAGGAAGCACATAACAAAAACAGCAGTGTCACATATTCCCCCACTATACATCATTCATGCTACCCATCATCATTGCCAGATGGTGGTTCCCACCCGTTACATACAACACATTGAACGTGCAGCAATTTTTCAGTTGAGCCTAGAGGCAGCGCGCATGCGCTGCACTGCGAGGCATGCTGTAATCTCCCTGGGAAGTTAGAAGACACCCACCACATGCCCACCGCCTGTGGTTGGTTACTTGGTCTGCCTTTATAAATTCCATAGTTTTGGTTCGTGGCTAGAGTACATTTATCCCGCCTTGTAACTGTTTTGTTTCCGCCCTTGCATTTGCCCCTGCTGCATGGATCATTTCGATACGTGCCATATGTTTTGGTACGCGCACTACTTTTTCTTTTGCCACTGCTTCTTTAGTAATTTCCTGTTGTCTTTTACTTTCCTCCCGCCCCCCCCTCCCGTTGTCCTTGATGATGGATTCAACCCAGATCGGTGAGTGTCTGAAAAGTTTCAGTGCTCCGTCCATCATCTCTTTGTGTTTGCTTTGTTCACCCTAAGTTGGCAGGGTATGCCCAGACGTGGGTCCCTTGCTCACTTTGCCACTGGATTCAAGCTAGCCTGGCTGATGAGGGGTGTTACCCCAAAACCGGTCCCAGGATGCTTGTCTCCAGTTCAGGGAAGACCTGGCTTGGCAGTTCGGGCTGGACTGTTCCCATGAGGCACAGGGTCAAGATTGATTTGCATATAGCTGGGACTGAACTGAGGTGGCAAAGTGAGCTAAAGAATGATGATGGATTCAACCCAGATCTGTGACTGGGGGCGAGTGTCTGAAAAGTTTCAGTGCTCCATCCATCATCTCTTTGTGTTTGCTTGTTCACTTTGCTCCCGCCTCCCTCCCATTATCGGTATTCCCTTTGCTCCCGCCCCCTTCCCCCATAGTCCATGTTGCCTTTTTTCCCCCACCCCCTTCCTGTTGTCCGTATTCCCTTTGCTCCCGCCCCCCTCACCCGTTGTCCGGGTTCTTTTTTTCCGCCCCCTCCCGGCGTCTGTGTGGTCTTTCTTAATGCTCACCCTCGACCCGCACAGCCGTAACTGCCTGGGGAAGAGGTGCGGCATCTGCGCCGGACAGGTAAGGGAGGTTTGTTTCTATTCGTCCCCACAGCCGGGGGGTGGGGGTGAGGAGGGAGGGGGTGATTCCCGCAGTACTGCCAGTGGTTGCTCCTGACGTGTTATTAAAAATGGTTCTCTTGGCTTCGGTTTGCTTTTTTTGGCATTCCAGAACCCCGATGCTGTTAATTTACCAATCCAACTCAGATCGGTATACAATTTAAAAAAAAAAAAAGCAAAGCCATTGCAAGACCTCTTGGCTTTGCCAATGCTTGTTTGTAGATGTACCAATTCCCTGTGTGGTCTGTTATCTTTCTCCAATTATTCTGTCCCTCTCCCAGCCCAAACACTTCATGTACTATCATCCGAGTCCACTCACTGAGTCTGACTGCATCTCCTGGCACCCCTCCTCAAATGCTCCCAAGATGTCCACCCAGGTGTCTAAGTCTTCAGTTACCCTATTGTCCCTTCGAGACATTCTAATATGTGTATTCCCTGCCAGCACCCAGTTGGTTGTATTCCTAACCCACAAAGACAAGGCAGGGCTTGTAGGCCCTAACCATCCTATCACTATCCATCTCTTCGCAGGGATCAGTGCCAGGGGCAGAAACTTGAACTGCATTTTCCTTTTTCCGGAATTATACAAAGCAGGCACTGTCGTGGGGGAAGGTCCAACACTAACCCCGTCAGACTCCTCAGTCTCATCAGCACCTCCAGTCAAAGGGCTGAAAATCTGTCATAGGACCATGTAAAGATGGGCACACGCTCTTAGCATATGCAGAGTATGTGGACGTGTACATCTATCTGACCCCCCATTTCTTTCTCAGCTTTGTTTGTTCAGACTATCAGAGGGATCTCTTGCAGGCAAACTATGCTCACTTTGTGTCGCCTGAGAAAGGACAGCACTCTATATCATTTTACATAGCTGCCAAGACCCCTCACATCTCATGTGATTGACCTGCACCAGTCAGACATGTCCATTTTTCTGCGTGACCAAACGGGCGACACTTCCCATAGACCATCCCATGGAGAAGGAGTACCCATCCGGCACTCATCTAGTCTCTCCACTGGGTAACTAGGACATCCATGCGACAGTGAAAGTCGTTATAAAACAAAAAGGAACACCCCAAAGCTCAACCAACCCACCAGAGTAAACATTTCAACATGGCAAGAACTGGTCTGACCACAACTCCTGTACCTATGTTTGACACAGTCCCCCAACACTAAAACTACAACAAAGTATACTAACAACTCCCCATCTCCCTGTATGAAGTCACACCACTAACATGTACAACATAAAGGAAGAGGCCAGATTGGCCAAAGTACTGCAGGGGATCCCCCTGCAGCTGCCTTACTCTACCCCGTAACAAATGCCCCATTTTACAAATAAACATTCAAGAAGCTCAAGAAATAGCCCCAAAGTATTTCAACACAGTTACTGGCACCAAAGTGGGTCCTAAGCCCCCAGTGCCCCTAGAGCCCATCTACGGTTAGCCCCTCCCCTCCAGGTGCGGACAAGGTGATGCTCCTCGATACTTCAGCCTATGCTCCCCCATACTCCCTCCGAAGTATGTGATCCAGACAAATAGCCATAATTTATGGTTGTGTCAATGATGAGCACCTCAACCAACTCCTCCAAGTGCTCAGAGGAAGCAGCGGGCGTCATGGATCCTCCTGTAGATGCCTCCTCTTCGCCCCTCAGGGTGCCATCCTCTTGCACCATCACTCTTGGGGTTTGATGCCCCAGAAGTCCTCTCGAATCATGACACTCTCTATTGCCACTTCTGCCTGGGCGGGTCTGACCCCTTTGCCACCCAGACCGAGGCACTTTCTCCCCCATCTCCAGCAATGCCCAGACCTAGGGTCTTTCAAAGAAGGTGGTCTTCTCATTTGCTATCACCCTAAGGCGGGCAGGATACATTAACATATAGGGGAGGTTCACTGATCTGAGCTTTGCTTCAAATTCAGAAAAAACTTTCTGTGCGATTGAACTTTCCTAGTATAGTCTGGGTACATAGCGGTTTTATGATTCTCAAACTCAACAGTGCCAGTTTCTCTAGCCACTCTCAAAACACAGTCTTGACCTTTGTAATTAAACATCCGTACTATGAGCGCTCAGGGAGGATAACCCAGAGGCATCCTTACAATTAGAGCTCTATGTGCTCCTTCCACTGCAAACAACTTTTGACTGTCCCTGCGATCGAAACTTATGAATGATACAGTCCTCGAGAAACTTTTGTAATGACACTCCTTCTGCACCCTCCTGAAATCCAGGCAGATGTAGATTATTGCCCTGGGAGCAACCCTCGGCATTCTCCACCGTGTCTTCCACATGCCTAGTCACTGGTCTATATTTTGGGCATTTGCTCTATCAGCATTTTCACCTGCGCTTGTAAGTCTCTGATTGAATGCTTAGCCGGTTTATCTCCGTCACCAATCCTATGCAGATCTATGCGGAGTAGATTCACCTGCCACAAGACTCCTACCCAGCAGCCCACAGAACAAAGCGGGTCTCCTCCACATTGACCCTGGAGGCCCTCCACCACAAAGGGAGCAAGAGGCAAGTCAGGGTGCCATCTCAGAGGCTGTGAATACTCCATTCCAGGCCGCTACCGCCCTCCAGCTGTGATCTGAGGGCCCCCAGCCTTTCGCGAGACTCCTCAATAACAGCCAGTCGAGCAAAGCGGCCCGCCTCCAGGTCTGAAGATAGCCCGGAGCTGCTCAAGCAGCAGAAGACTGCACATGCCCACCAGGACCTAGGAGGCCACCTGGAGCACCAGGCTGCACCCCATTACCCCGCTTTGCCACCTTGCCACAGGGCACAACAGCTGCTGACCCGGGTGATTTAGCATTGGGGTGTTAAAAAGGCACCAATGTACTCTGGTTTTGTGCAGTGCAACTTGCTTTTTGGGAAGGATGAAGTGGGATTTTGGCAGGTTAGACGAAGCGCTCTAACCATGTGTCTGATCGGCCATCTTGCTAGGTCACAACCCGGCGTCATGGCTTGGGTTTAATATCGAATTGGATACGTAAATTGTTGGTATCACAAAGGGAATGTGATTTTTCAGTAGAATACAGAACAGGAATTAGCAGTAATGTTGCAGACTGCCTTTCCAGATTGATAAGGAAAGACGAGTGATGCATGTGAAAAACAAAAATGAGGATGAAGAAAAAACAAATGTTTATGTAGTGTAAGGTGAAGCGATACAGGAGCATGACTTGAAAGAAGCAGCAAGAAAGACATAGGACTACAATAAATATGCAAGAAAATGAAAAAGAACTGAAGTGAAAAGGTCAAGGTTGTGAAGAATGTAAGAAGTTCTGGAGGGTGACTGTAGAAAATCCGTTTTTTGTTCATATGGTTCTTGTCCTTTTTCTCTTCTACAAACTACTGGTATTTTGACTCTGCCCATTGAGAAACCACTAATTGAGTTCTCAATGCATTAGTTTCTTTAATGGTGTACAAGTTGATTTATTCAGTTTCTCACCCAAAGGAACACAACCAGTCTGTTCTATGCAGGAGAGAGCTGCAGACAGGCTGATTTGCCTTTCAGGACCTCGCAGGAGTCACCTGCAGTGGGGGAAAAAGGGGTGGGAGGATTGCCACCCTCCCACATTGCCTGGAAGGAGATAAGAGAGGGAAATCCTTCAGTGAATCTTCAAAAGGAAGTCAGGGCTGGGATAGTAGAGGGGGAAAGATATACTTTCAGCCTGTCCTCCACTAAAGCCTAAAATCAACGGTTACAAATCAGTTTAGGTGAGACCAGTGTTGGTATTTAATTGGAGGGAACCAATGTAAGCTTGCAACGCAAAAGCAGTCCAGTTTTTGAAAGTTACTAATATAAACATTTTAAAACTTGAACTGGCCACTGACACAGCGGGCCTTTGCCACAAAGGGGAGACTGGTGTACACTGTAGATGTGGGGAATTACAGTAAGCCATTCCGACCCAACTATGCTAGGTGCTACATCTGTTGGTGATTCAGTGAAAAGCATGGGACTGGATTTGACTGGAGACAGGTGTGCTGCTTCCTGTCCTTTGCTTGAGCGCCTCGGAAAACACCAAGCATAAAATTATCTGTAGTGGACAGTGGGCGCTGGGTGGGGCTGGATAGCTACTAAAACCAGACCGGAACACAACTAGAAGTCTGAAGAGACAGACATACCCATGCAGGTTTAAGTGATGCAGAACTTGGGAGCAGATTGAATCTGCTTGTACTGTGGGTGGGAGAGTGACCCACCCTGACCAAGACTTATCAGTTTCAAGACGGATCCCTAGGTTGGCGCAATCAGTCGATCACCAAAGAGCACCCCAGGACTCTTCTTTGAAAGCAGACTAGATGATCAGTTGTAACTCATCTAGCATTGAACTTGTTGAAGATTCATTTTTGGAACTAGAACATGAGTGGCAGAAGTAACTTACACTCACTGTTAACTTGTATCCAGAAAGGAGACTCTCCAGAAGGTGGTGAAGACTTTAGAATCAACACCAAGGACTGGGCTGGCAGCAGAGGAGGAGAAGAGGGTACTGTCAACTGGCATGGACAGAATCAGAAAGACCAGGGAGTGACTGTCTGCCATGGAGATGCATACCAGAGACACACCTAAAGATACTCTGAAGTTTGGAAGCTGTGAACTGTGCCTGCCTGCACAAGACAACTGAGTCTCATCCAGGTTCTAAAGCATGACTGAAGGCTAGAGTCAGCCTGGAGCTAAGAATCGTGTTGTGTGACTGGGGGGAAGAAGCTTCCAGTGGCCACTTGTGAGTACTGCATGGGCATTTTCATTGATTGTTCATGCAGAAAGAACAAGCATTGGCATAGCCAATAGGTCTCGCTTTTGGGACCTTCTAAGTATTTAGTTATGCAGCACAATATCCTTGGTGCAACAACATCAACTGTTGCATGGCTAAGCACTTATAAGGTCCCAAAGGCGAGACCTATTGGCTATGCCAATGCTTGTTACTATTGTTTTTGCCTTCTGTATTTTTTAATATTTAATAAACCTGCATGCTGTCTAAGCTTCCTGGATTCAAACTTTATTAAGGCTTATTTAATTGATTATGCTGATTTAGTTGCGGTAGAGAGAGGTGTAGAGAGAGAGGTGTAGAGAGAGAGGTGTAGAGAGAGAGGTGTAGAGAGAGAGGTGTAGAGAGAGAGGTGTAGAGAGAGAGGTGTAGAGAGAGAGGTGTAGAGAGAGAGGTGTAGAGAGAGAGGTGTAGAGAGAGAGGTGTAGAGAGAGAGGTGTAGAGAGAGGTGTGTAGAGAGAGAGGTGTAGAGAGAGAGGTGTAGAGAGAGAGGTGTAGAGAGAGAGGTGTAGAGAGAGAGGTGTAGAGAGAGAGGTGTAGAGAGAGAGGTGTAGAGAGAGAGGTGTAGAGAGAGAGGTAGAGAGAGGTGTAGAGAGGTGTAGAGGGGTGTAGAGGGGTGTAGAGGGGTGTAGAGGGAGAGGAAGAGAGGTGTAGAGAGAGAGGTGTAGAGAGAGGTAGAGAGGTGTAGAGAGAGGTAGAGAGAGAGGTAGAGGTAGAGGTGTAGAGGTAGAGAGGTAGAGAGAGGTAGAGAGGTGTAGAGAGAAGTGTAGAGAGAAGTGTAGAGAGAGGTAGAGAGAGAGGTGTAGAGGGGTAGAGAGAGAGGTGTAGAGGGGTAGAGAGAGAGGTGTAGAGGGGTAGAGAGAGAGGTGTAGAGGGGTAGAGAGAGAGGTGTAGAGAGGTAGAGCAGTTCATCAAAATGCTCAGGTGCCAGGATCAGTTTTTAGGCCACAAAGCTGCGGGTTCATGTTTAATACTTTATTGGGCGATTAATTAAAACACATACGACATACTCAGTAATGCAGGCAAGCTGACCCTTTCTATGTAAACAAGGAGGCACTGCTCGCTCCTGCAGGCAAAACGCCGTGGGATGCGAGGAATGCATCTGAGGGGGGAGGGGTGGGGGGGAGTGCGGCCAAGAGCACACAAAGCGTTTCCCTTGCGGGAGCGAGCAGGGGCACCATCTGGTTGCAAGTTAATTACAAACAGATGGTTTCAAAGCTCGCTCCCGCAAGGGAATCGCCAAACGTGCACGCGTTGCCATTGAAAGCAATGCAAAGCGTGCACGTTTTTGGCCCAAAAAGTGAATCGATTCCTAAAGGTCTCCTCCTATGCAGCGCATGCGCGCTGCGTAGGCGAGACCTAAAAAATGGGCGTGGGGGGATGACAGCAGACAGTCTATGAATCCATGCGAGTCTCATGGCTTGAGCCACAGTCTCATTTACTAGGTACAAATGTCAATTATTTGAGCAAAGTCTCACTCGTGGTTTGGAAGTCACTCCTTACACAACACTGTTGCACATTTAGATGAAGTGCAACACCTTGGTACGCAGTCTCACTAATTAGTGTCTGTTTCCACAACACTTTTCTACATGATCTCACCTCTTTCTCTCCAGGCTAAGAGGTGAAAAAACAATTAAAGGTTTCTTTCAACACATTTGACTGTCCCAGGCTGATGTGGAGATTCTGTGAAATGTATGTTGGATCCAAGACACTGGACTGGGTCAAGGCTTTTCTGACTGTGTTCAAGCAGTGTCGTTCCGATGATCTTCTCAAACCCTTATACTTTTTAATGCTCTTTGCCAGCCTTAATATATAACATAGGTTCCCTTTCTTTGCAGTGGACACTAAACTTCTCCTCCAGATTGACAAAGTCACTCTGTCTTAGACAATACGGAGGGGATACTCTTAGGTGGTCTCGCATTATCTGGGCTCCTGTCGGCTCTCAGATTCTAGGAACCACAACACCTCCCTTTTCCTTCCTCCATAGTTCGGAACCAAGGAGCATTCTTTGATGGTCAGCCCCCAGCTCATGAAAATGGGGCACACTTGTTTTCTTCTTAAAATGCTTACGAAAATAATTTCTTTTCTCCACCCTAAGGGCAAACAAATGATAATCCAGATAGCAATCTCTTCGTGTCTGGATTACGGCCATGCCCTTCAACTACTCCTTCCAGAATTGGTTGTTCCAAGGCTCAGATCATGCAATACATGGCAACTCAAATCTTACGTGGCCTCAGCCATCTTTTCCTAGTCTCCTCTCATCCCACCAGTCATCTCTAGTGTCCTTTAAGAAGAGGCTCTCCTTTAAATCTTTGTCTTTGTCTTCAAGCTGTTATTGAGCCACTGTGTCATCTTTGTTGGTTTCTGTCTTAGGCTCCATTTTGGTTCTAAAAGTCCTCTTACATGGCTCTTCTAACTATGCTGCACATCCTACTGTGCATGCCGTGGCGGGCACTCTTTTTCCTATACAGCTACTTCCCTTTGACATTCTCTCCTTCTCAGTGCTTGCTATATTTGTGATGACTTTACATAAACCACTTGTTTCCGGTGTAATATTTCACTATATATATATATATATATATATATATATATATATATATATATATATATATATATATATATTATCCCAGTCCTGGCCTCGCTCTTTTAGCATATATTCCACACCTTGGACTACAGTTTCAGTCAGTATTTGGGACTTACATAATGGGCGCATTGTGTGTCACTTATCAAGGAATCCCTGCAGGCATTTCAGTATGAAACCCGAACAAAAACGCACGTTTGGGACCCACATACAACTTCCTCCTCATTTGACTAATTTGCACTTAACTTTACAAAATCAGTGGGTGTATTTCGGGTGAATATTTCCAGGTAATGATGGCTCTAATCTTCTTCCCATCCCATGGGGCACAGTTGTGCTAATGAGTCAAAGGCCAGACCAGAGTATCTGCCTCCGCCATTGTAGCTGGCTGCCTGGTCATTGGTGTTCCTCTCAAGCCAGGAAGCACTGACTGACTGATTGACTGCTCATCGGAAGTGCTGCTGCTTCGCCGCATCTTTCGTACTCGAGTCTGGCACAAGAGATGCCACAGCACTGGCTGCTAGCGGGACTCGGCGTGTGCGAGAGCAGTAGTCACTCGTCATCTGCACGTGTACAGCGCTTTATACCCTAAGAGCGCTTTACAGGCGCTACTGCGGCCAGCTTCACTCGCATTCCTTTCTAGCCTGTTAACACGTCAACTTCAAACTTAATAACTCCGCTATTTAAGAATTTGTGAAGGAAATGAATCCACCAATATCCACTGGCAGCTTTAGTGATTTAATTGAGCGTTTCTGTGAAAATCTCATCTAGTTATTATGAACGAAAAAAAAGAAAATCCGTGTTTAAAGGAGTACAGGTTGTTTTAACTCAATCAGCACAGGTCGAGCTGGGACATTACAAACAAAAGAATTGAGGGGCAGTGAAGAGGTCATCTAAAGTTGTAAGATGCACTTGGCAACATTGCATCAAAACGCATACCACCTTAACTCGTACTATGTATTTAATAGTTAATTGAGAAGCAAAGAAGAGGCTCCCAAAATCAGGGTTTATTCAGGGGAGGCACATTCAGTAAAACCATAGAGTGATTGTAGAGATGGAGAATAAAAGAGCAAAGGAGTGAGTCAGCTGAAAGTGTTCAGTGCAATGAATGAGCAGAGTACAGGTCAGCATCAGTCCTCGGATGTAGTTAGCTCTACGGAATGTAAGATCAGAGAAGGGGGTCATTGGGAATCATTCCATACATCCTCGAGGTAAGGGTCAGCTGAGATCGTACAGTGCAGTGCAGCTTCACAGTCAGGAATACGCAATGACTTCATAGGTCACACAAAGGGATGTCTGAAAGAAGCAGCAAAGAGAAGGGCATGCCAGCCTTTGGGAACCATAGTGGGGGAGGAGCATAAAAGAACAGGCTCACACCATAAAACTTCGGCCTTTGAAAGTCATATCTTTTAAATGCAAGAATCATGGAAACAATCTTTGTTAAATGTGGAAATGAAGCTGCATTAGTGAAGCTAACAAGTGAGGCCAAACACAGCGCCGCCTGCACAGATAGACACAACACGGACGGGCGGGAGAGACAAGTGAGGCCGCAGCGCAGTATCAGTGGTTGCACGGCTGCTTTCAAAACAAGCCGCGAGTGGTGCGCGAGAGAGCGCGCGCTTGTGTGAGGGAGCAGGCCATCTGTTTTGCATTATGGCGCACGAGTCTGGGCACGATAATGCAAAACAGATGTCGGCCATGCGGGTAACCACACAGAAAAGGCCATGACGCACGAGCGTCTGGTCAGCTTTCTGAAGCCCCTACAATAAGTCTTGCGCTGCGTGAGCAGTGCTGCGCACTGCAACACTAGGCGCGAGACCTAAAAAGCCAAGTGGAATGGAACTGTCACTTTATGAAGCAATTCTGCAGCCACAGAGTTTTCCACATAGTTATGGATTTGCCGCATTTCCTACATAATCCATCATCTGCAGGATAATCTGAAGATTTTAACAAAAAAATTGTTTCTAGCTCAAATGGATCAAAAGTTACTAAAAATGCAACAACATTTTGCAGCGTAGTGGAAGGTCATTCCCAAAGGTTGACTCATCATCTTTCAGTTGCATATTGATGTGTTTGGGTGTGTTAACATGAGTAAATATAACTAAATAATGAAGTAATACTATCACACAATTCGCCACATTATGCTGCATTATTTGCCTTTTCTTGGTACACAATATAGTCAGCCCTGTTGCATAATTTGGTCCACCATTGCCACACAATTTCAGTGGACCCGACTATAACTTTCCAGTGACTAATCCAATTTTTGTCTTTTAAGCCTTAGTCTAATCATAAAATACTTTTTGATTTTATTAAAATGGTCCGGGAGCTTTACGGAGTGGGTTCTTGATGCAAGTGTTGTGTTGGCACTATGAACGCTTAACACATTTTCTGGAGCTGCCTTCTGTGTCGGTCCTATGCTACTAAGGGGTAGACAAGGCTGTCATATAAACAGCGTCTGCCTGACTAGGAACTAGTTTTGCAGTGTGGGAGTAGCATCTGTCCCTCTAGGCAATCCAACTTCCTACAGTAAATGATGGAAGTCAGAAAAATGGATTAGTACATTGAGGAGACAGACTTATTCCCTTGAGAGCAAAGACAGGTTAGTAGACTTAGCCCATGAGGGGTGTATGGACATAAGGCAAAATTGGTGGCCGAAGATGGAAGGAGGCTTGTGAAATGCAATCACAGTTATACAATATGCAAAACCGAAGTCTGTATTCCTGCTGGGCATTATACACAATAGTTAATGACATGGAAACAAAACAATGATAAGTTTCCTTGAAGAGATATTTACAAGAGAAGGGTTCACAAAAACCATACTCAATGACAATGGAGTATAATTAAAGTCAAAACACATGGAACAATTTTGGAGATAAAAAAAACAAGCATAAAATAATTGTTGTGTCATGTAGAGGCAAATAGATTGTTTGGTCACTGACAAAAGTGATAAAAGAGAGGATATATTTGTCAAAAAATAGTGGAATGAACTGGAGTGACGAGTTACAGAAGAGAAGTATATCGCAGGTCACCTCAGGAAACTGACACGATTCACTGAAGAGAACGCCGTCCTCGACCCGTCCTAATCCGGATTCCGAAGCAACCACAGCACAGAGACCGCCCTACTCGCCGCCACAGACGACATCCACGCCCTCCTGGACCAAGGCCACTCCACAGCCCTCATCCTACTCGACCCATCAGCGGCCTTCGACACCGTCTCCCACCGCACACTAGTCGCCAGACTACACGACGCAGGCATACAACAGCCCTGGACTGGATCCGATCATTCCTCACCGGAAGAAGCCAAAGGATCAGACTCCCACCCTTCCTCTCCGACCCCACGAAAATCACCTGCGGAGTCCCACAGGGTTCATCACTGAGCCCCACCCTCTTCAACATCTACATGGCCCCCCTCGCAGCCATCGTCCGACAACACGGCCTCAACATCGTATCCTACGCCGACAACACCCAGCTCATCCTCTCCCTCACCAAAGACACCACCACTGCCAAACTCAACTTCCAGAAAGGAATGCAAGATGTCGCAGTCTGGATGACCAACAGCTGCCTGAAGCTCAACGCCGAGAAGACAGAAGTCCTCGTCACCACCCCTTCTGCATGGGACAGCACCTGGTGGCCGACCGCCCTCGGAAGCCCACCTACCCCCTCAGACCATGCCAAGAACCTCGGCATCGTACTCGACTCATCACTCACCATGAACCGACAGGTCAACGGCATCACCTCCAGCTGCTTCAACACCCTCCGCATCCTCCGCAAGACCTTCAAGTGGATCCTCCCTGAGTCAAGGAAGACAGTCACCCACACACTCATCACCAGCAGACTGGACTATGGAAACTCACTCTACGCCGGCATCAACAAGTCCCTACTCCGCAAACTCCAGACACTACAGAACACCGCCGCCAGACTCGTCCTCGGCATCCCCCGACACGAACACATCAGCCAACACCTACGAAGTCTCCACTGGCTCCCCGTGGAGAAAAGAGTCACTTTCAAAATCCTCACTCACGCCTACAAATGCCTACACAACAACGGACCCAAATACCTCAACGACAGAATCAACTTCCACGTACCCAAAAGAAACCTCCGATCTTCCAACCTCGCACTGGCCGAAACCCTGCGCATCCACAGAGCCAGAGCAGGCGGAAGATCCTTCTCTCACATTGCAGCCAAGACCTGGAACGAGCTCCGGCAGACATCAGACACGCCCCCTCCCTGAACACCTTCAGGAAGACCCTCAAGACCTGGCTCTTCGGCTAAACAGATCTGCGGATGCCCCCTCCCCCTCCCTCCCCCACTCAGCCCCTTGTGGCCCTACTCACCCCCTCACGGGTGAGTAGCGCGCTTACAATTCCCTGATTGATTGATTGATTGACCTCATGCGTTCTCTGGAAGAGTGCCCTTTAACGTATACGGACGTGGGAACACGGAACATTTAGTCTGGAATGGGTGAATCAATGAATTCTGATCAATAATCAGTGACTAAACAATAATAAACTGGAAGATGAAGCGAGTTACAACAGGGCAAAAGGAGTACCAATAAAATATAAGAATTAGCAAATGTACTAAAGTGATATACAAACTTTAACCATATCAACGGTATAAGTGAGAGTAAATGAACAGTGTCAACTTAGTTATGTATGAGATTTTCAAGCCTTGGTGAATTCAAACATTGGTGTAGATAGCCAAATGTGATGTTTAAAATTAATAGAGAAATGTGTAGCATTCTAAAAATGAATGGCAGGGTGAGTAGAATATAGAACATGGGAAGCAGGCCACTTCATAGTATGCTATGGAAGGAACAAATTAACAGTTTGTATAATCAAAGGTGCAGCTGTTGGAGGGAGCAGGAGGTGGATGAAGTGCATAAAGAAGTAATAAACTAGAGGTAAACAGCAGCTCAGGTTTATGTCCTCCTCCCTTTTTTTCACACCCACTGATTGTAACAATATGTCCTCACGGCCTACCAGCTCTTTACACCCCAACTGACCTGCCATTCTTGATCTCCCCAATGCTAGCCCTCTCCGTCCTAGCTAGCCCACTGTCCTGCCTCAAACGCCCTCTGCCTGCTCGCTCTGCTAGTTCTTCTAACACTGCCTACTCCACCTCACTTTGTGACATCTCCCCACATCCTGCCCACTCAACTTTTAACATGTCCGCTTTTCTCCTAGTATATTCCCCATCCTCACAGTCTGCTTATTACCCATGCTAAACCACTATCTTCTGGGTTACCCACTCTTCTGTCAGCTTGCCTGCTCTCCTTTCGGCTTGCCCGCTCTCTCCTCCCAGGTTATTCGCCCTTCCAGGTGGTCTTAACACTCTTGCTACAGTCCCCCACTATGCTGCTTCTCTCCAGGGCCTGCTCACTCTCCCCCTACTCTGCCCAGTATCACCCCAGTAAGTCAGATCACCTCAGTCTGCCAGCTATTACTTCAGCCAGAGTACTAGCCTACCTGTTCTACCAGCTCTCCGAACAGGCTTGGAACGTGAATTGACGTGCTGGGCATAGGCACAAGGTTGAAAGGACGTGTGTGGTTTCTCCCCACCAATAATTTAAGATAACAGTTCCAGTTGCAGGACAGGAGTTTTCATTGATTGCTAGAAAGTCCAGGTACGAAACATTGATATCAGCTCACCTAGAGATGCAGGGAGGGGTCAGAAGCACAATGTTGCAATTGAAAGCCATCTCTCAAATGTAGAACCCTTATTACCTAAAAATTAAAACATTCAACACAGAATGTCTGTTATACTTGTTGAAGAAGTGACCCTTTAAAGGCATGAAGCCTACCTTCCCTATCTTTTAAAATGTTATTTTAAGTAATTTGTAAGGTGTGTGTGTGTGTGTATATATATATATATATATAATTAACGGGCGTGGAATCAAGCATAACTAGGGTGGAGTGGAGACCGGCAACAAGCGCGAAAACCTTTCTGTCTACAGCCTCTGAGGAAGGAGGGATTAACCTTTGAAACGCGTCAGGCCAAATATGACGGAATCGCTGTCAATAGGAATTGGCAGACGGGACACTGTGCGTACCTGAATAAAGGCTTACAGCCTTATGCTGGTGTTTGAGTGCTGTTCTTGCTTTGGGCAACTTGGGAGCTGATATATATATATATATATATATATATATAAACACACACACGAATAGACCTTACAAATGATTCAAAATAATATATATATAAATATATATATATATCTCAAAGTTTTTTTTGCGCTAAGACAGCGAAGGAGATACGGTGAGGCAGAGACAGACCTTATGATGACAGGATTTTGTTGCACACTGATGATTATTCCTCTGTCTATTGTTCAGGATGTGTTCCCTGCTTTAAGGCTTCAAAGAAAGGCGTCTTGGGTGTCCAACGTTAGTAGGATTGCGCTGTACAGAATTAATAAATGCATGGCTTACTGATGGTTCTAGACTGCGAGTGTTAATTCCTGGATCTTTTGCATGGAATAGGGCACACGTTAGTAAAAAGCACCCCGATACAACTCTGGATCTTCATACCACGAAGTAGATGAAAATACGAGTTGAGCCCCAACAATAAATGAATGAATGAACCTGCCTCCCGCTGTGCTGGCAGATGAAGTTAAGTTAATGATGGAGACGCCAAAAAGCATGTTTTTTTTCCCACTAGGAACCAAACATTATCCATTTTGCCGAAATGCCTACTCACCACTTTCGAACCCGTTCACACAACCAACTTCAATCTGCTGGCTTCCCCATGTACGTCTGATTAAAACTAGGATGACCAGACTGGCAACATCTCTGAGGTGACGTCACTTAACACCGCCCATAGACGGAAGTTCAGGGAGAGCAGTAGCTAATCATTGAGCTGCTGGAAAGTGCATGCTCCTGAATTTCGTAGCCAATGAACTAGCTAGTATTCCCTCAGCCAATCGGCTAGAAGAGTTTCTCAACCAATCCAAGTTCCCATAGCTCACAGCTATTGATTGAACGTGTTTCCACTTATCTAATTGGATGTGTTAGCTAGCTCTTTTCCGGCATTACAGGACTCACGAGTTTATTAAAGATGTGTGTTTCAAAGGCGTGTGGATTCAATTTCAACTCGTCTTTTCGGGGCAGGTTAAATGTAAACAGTAGACTTTGCTGGAGCAAATAGGCTGATTATTCCCACATTTTCACACTACTCGTCCAGAAGCTTAATCAGCTGGAGACGATAGAGAAGTAACCATAGTAAGCGTAAAGTAATACAAGCACGTATTTTAGACTTTGACAACAACTCAAAATTTCAGTAACCTATCCCCATTTTAGTTAAATTGACAATGATTTTCGTAAGATACAAGAAGTGCGGATGCGTAGCTAAAGCCCGAAAGCAAAGAAGATATCCGCAACGATCAATAAGTGTACTAAAAAAAGAGTTCAGCCGATAAATGTATACATTTTTTTAACGAGGTGTAACAATTCACGCCTTTAATGAGAAAAGGAGCATTGCTAACGAATCAACTAGTATATATGGTAACTGCCTCCACTTCAAAATGGCCGCCCGAGTAGCGTAATACCTAATAGAAGGAAAGCTTGCACTTCCCACTCTTCTCTAATGCTTCTGGCTGTTTGGGTGCCCCATGTGCAGTTGCCGCAGCCGGCGTGGAGGCGGAAATCTGTTCCTGGTGCCTTGAGGTAGGGTCATGCACGGACACAGGACCTGAAATACTTATTTGGGAAGTTCGTGAGTTCTAGACAGTCAGACCCAGAAGTATTGTCTTATTACGTCTCTCCTTGAGTCTGCTGCCTGTTTTCTTTCACTGTTTTCGTGCTCCATATGAATACTACAATGCAAAAAAGTGGAGTGTGGTATTGTGTTTTATTTTTTAGGTGGAAGCTTACCAGACAGCGCGGATTTGCGAAAACTTCTTGGGGACGTTTTGAAAGCTTTCCTAGGAATTTACTCCACCCATTGCTTACCATTAGCTTTGTAACTCACAGTTGCTTGCCTTCTATTTGCTGGCTTTATTTGTTTTAAGTTGTGGAGCTTGAGTTAGTCCCTCACATGGAGCATATCCTGTTCACCACCACTTTCTGTAAACAGGCCTTTACATTTTGTTCTTATCTTGTCACATTTTCTGTGCATTCAAAGACAAAGGTCAAATGTCAGGCTCTGTTTTCCAGGGAGCTTGGTGTTTACCTTTCCTTCTCTGACTTCAAAGTGAGAGGATTTATGTGACAATCTTGCTGGCGTTTTTCTAGTGCACAACAACCATTTAAATGACTGTGAAGGAACTGTGCAGATATTTCAGAACATAATTTACCAGAATTAGGAAAGCATAAATGAAGCTTTTTTCTGTAATTCTAAATGTGGTGGAAACAGTATTTTAATATGATTGAAAAACAAATCAATACACTAGGCCAGTGATACTCAAAGTATAGTCCGGGGCCGCATGTGGGCCTCCTGACCTTTACATGCGGCCCGCTGGTCAACAGCAGCACCAGGCTGCTTTATATTCAACTCAGCGATAACATTAAAAATATGTTAAATAAACAGGCAATCATTTATTTAAAGGTTAAAGAAAGGAAGTTACTAGGGTGTCTTGCACAGCTTACATTTAGGAACACCTTCATTTTTAAAGACATCTGGCAGCAAAAGTGTAAAAATATGCTCTGCTTGGGAGCAGCCAAGTTGGCGATAGCGGCGGCCTGGAAAAAGACAGAGGCCCCATCCCTCACACAATGGCACATTCGGTATTGGCAGGCGCTGACTATGGAAAGGATGGCAGACATATTTAGGGATGACTCCAAAAATGTTGAATATGCATGGGGCCCCTTGGTATCGTTTCTTTCTAGAGGTCTCCCGCTCACGGCGTGCTCCCTGAGGACAAGAGCCCTACACTTGTTCCAATTCTAGAGCACTACACTCTCCGGCTTATTTGGGCTCCCTTTAGGTGTCCATATTGATAGTCCAAAGCTCCTCTATGACAATCAGCAGAGATAAGATACAGTAGCATTGACTGAGCGTTTCTGAGCAGAGTTGACATATGTGCTCTTGTTATCACCTTTCTATTTTTCTCTTGTTTATTTTTATTTTGGCGTCTTCCTGCCTCTCTCTCTCCCCTCAAACAGTTAGAGTTTACTATAGGGGAGGGAAGAAGACTTAGTGAGAAGACCGAGAAGTTCCAGCACATCTAATGATATGGTACAATGTCCTGATCCGAAGGGTCACTAAGGATATTACAACCTTCCGTACACATGTGGAACTGTACTTTTCACTAGCAGTTTATTGTGTATTGAAGGAAGATTATACAGTACAGGGTATGTCCAGTTGTACGGTCTTATTCTGTTAAAAACTCAATAAAAAGAATTTTGAACAAAATATGATAGTCTTTTCAAAATTGTTCAAAAAATGTATATCATGAACATGCAGAACCGTTTCACCTTAGTACATCAGATTTTATCAGTGCATTGAGAAGTTTTTTTTTTTTTAAAGTGATAGTTTTCAAACATGAATTCAGAAATTTTCATTCTCCTCCCATTTTGACAACAATGCCAATAGTGAAATAAGAGGCAAGTCAGTTGTTATATGCACTCTTTGGGTATTCTGGGTTCATATTATACATGAACAACATTATGGTTTATTAAATCAAACACAAGAGAAGGTTTTGTACAGCATGCATCCTGTAGTCATGTATTTCAAAATCCTCATGTGATAATGAACAAGCATTGGCATAGCCAATAGGTCTCGCCTTTGGGACCTTATAAGTGTTTAGTTAACCAGCACAATATCCTTGGTGCAACAACATCAACTGTTGCATAGCTAAACACTTATAAGATCCCAAAGGCGAGACCTATTGGCTATGCCAATGCTTGTTTAACCTAGCATTACTCCTGGCGCTAATGCACTTCTCTAAACCAATAAATACATTAACCATCAAATATTACCCTTTATTTTTTTAATATAATGGTGTTTCTAGAAAGGTATGTCCTTTAAGTTTAGATTTAAATGCATGTCCCCAAATGCCCTCACCCCCACGTCGGGGTTCCCATGTATTGAGTTGCTTACTTGGGCTCTCGGTTTTAAGTTTAAAGTTCCGTACGACTGAACGGAATCGGTGACCAGGTGAGGTCTGAAGATCATTGTCCATCCAACAGGGATAGTGGTTCAGCTCAGCAAGCAGGCCAGGCCAGGCCAGGTCAGGACCTGGCTCGGGAGCGTGAGGTTACCTGGACCCGCTCACCTTCGTGTAGACTGAGTGACATTTGTTTTTGTCTAAATGAGAATGCAAAGCGGATTTTCAAATTGCCAGATTCTGACATCAGATGCAAAGTGTGGAGTGTCGTCGCTTTCGTATTGGACGTGATGGATGTTAATTATGGAGGTTGTATTGTGTGTGTGTTGAGAATGTGAGGCACTTCTTTATTGTATACAAATCCTGCACGTAAGGCTCTATAGTGGTCTAGTGCTCAGGATGCGAGTGCACTGAAACTTCTTGTCCTGTTCCGTTTTAAGTGAAGTACATGGTTAATGGATTTGGCCGGTTTGAGAAATGTTAACTTCTATATCGTGTGCAAAAGTATTTTTAAAACAAGAGAGCTTGTTTGCAAACATTTTGTCTGAGCCTAAATGAACATAATAATGGCACAGCTGCGTGTTTCAGGCGTCCCCTTGCGCTGAAGTTATGCAAAAGGTTTCCTGATTGGTCGCGGCCCTCAGGACTGTAAATTTACAAATGTATTAAAACATTCTAAGTGGCTGGTACGCGAGTTTGTGTGTGGGTTTTACCCATAGCTCCCTCCAGCCGTGAAAGGTTAGCCCGTGAGTGTATGTTGTATCCTTTCCCTTTCGGACCCCTCTTCACGTGCCTTTCTGCGTGTTTATTTGACATTAGTCGTTCAATGCCCGCCCGTCCCCCTGTCCGTGCACGGCCCTTGCTTCTTGAGCCGCAGTGACTGCTGAACGCGCGCTATGTATTGCTATAATGGTCTTTACGAATATGACGACGTCCACTCATACTTCAAACACTGTTCTTAATGTGGCCCCTGATGCTCTTTTACTGTCCGTGTCCTTGCGGTTGCCTTTTTTTAACTGATACCTGTTTGCTCCTCTTCAGTGATCGTGGCCCCCTATGGCTTGAATGGCACCCAAACAGGCCACGCCTACAAGATGTGAGTGCAAACTTACGTAGAATGAAAGTCTAAAGCAAAAACACATCTGAAATCATGCCATTGACAGGAAAGTCTTATCACAGAAGCTGACGTTTTATCACTCACTGGACAGCAGGGTTGCATTAATTAATAAAGAAAAAAGCCTTTAAAATATCAAAGCTTTTTTTTCTGACAAGAAGCTCAGGGAAATAAAGCAAATGTAATTTTTGATCTTGATAGCTTGTAGAAAGTAAGCACGAGCGATGTCCTGCTTGGGTCTGAGTCCACAAAATCATTCCATTTCTAGTTATTCCTTTCGCAGTGTTGTCCCTAGCCTAGCTCGAGCACAGTAGAGTGCTGAACAGGAGCAGCAGCCCTGGGAAGATTACAGTCTAATATGCCTAACAAAAAGCAACCACCATCAGAAAGTACAATAATGCAGGCACCCAACGATCAGACACTAAGCAAATACTCCAGAAGGAAAACTGGAATGGCATCTAAGGGCAGAGACATAGAGGTGACAGGATTCTGCGGGGGAGGGGGTAGTGTTCGGAGGGGCGTAGGAGAAAGACGAGGCAGGCACAGAGGAGCGAAAAGGTAAGAAAAGAGGGGAAATGGGGGCATGCAGGAACCGTTTGAGGAGGGGACAAGCCTTTTTAATAGTATGTTCAAGCAGTGTTACAAATCGACATGATCTGCTATCCGCACCAAGCTCTCATTTTGAAGGTGCCACTGGGGTGGGTGTTTTAACATCCAAAAATGGTTGCGCTTCCCCAGTCCAAACAAAACAAGCACTGAAACACAAGTGCGGCCCCGCGCCGGGGCCGCGAAAGTGAAACAGTACTCCGGATTAAAAAGTGGGAGGGGTGGGGGGAGTGCGATTCCCTTGCGGGAGCGAGCGGCGCGAGGAGCGATAATTGCTACCATATGGCGCCAGCTGCTCGCTCCCGCAAGTGAATCGCCAAACGTGCACGCGTTGCCATTGAAGGCAATGGAACGCGTGCACGTTTTTGGCTGAAAAGCCGAATCCATTGCAAAAGGTCTTTTTGCCTATGCAGCGCATGCGCGCTGCGTAGGCGAGACCTAAAAAGGAGGAAATGTGAAATAAAACAATTGCATAGGATCACACAATTTAGTTAAGTGGAGAAGCCGGGATTAATCCCAAGTTTTTGGTCTCACATTGTGCAATTCAGACACTATATGTATATGCTCCGCTTCCCTACACCCACCGTACTGCCAATCCCCCCCAACCCCGACCCCTAACCTGCTGGCATCAGTGCGGCCCTCTGTCCCATCACAGGCCAAACCTGTGTCCCCTGGGAAAGTGTTTGGTAGTACCCATGCACTAGGTGATGACATTTTCACACATTATTGTTTGTGCGCTGTATGGTTTTATCAGTAAAACTGTATGTTTGTGCAAATGTAATGGTCATTTCAATTGAAAATGTGTTGTGTGTAATGGCAGTGCACTACCACACCATGCATACTCCACACTATGCCACTCCACAATGCGCTACTCCACTCCTCTGTATGACACTTTACTCTACGACACTCCACTCTGTTACTCTATGACACGCGACTCTACTCTGCGACGTGGCTCTACTCTAAGAGACTCCACTCTACGCCCCTCCACTCTGAGACACTCTACCACACACCACTCTACTCTACAACATACCACTCTACACCAGGCCTCTCCATGCTGCACCCCTCCACTTACGGCCCTCCTCAACACTATACTCCACTCCACCACACTCAGCTCCACTCTCCATCACTCCACTCTACGACCATCTACTCCCCTCTATGCCCCTCCACTCCATTAAACTCTATGCCACTTTATGCAGCTCCCTATATTTGAACTGTATTTATATACCGCTTACTACCCTTGGCGAGGTGTCAAAGCGTTTTTTGGCAAGTAGCGCGATACTCCGGAACCCAAAAGGATTAGTGGTGAATTAGTATAGGAAATATGAGTTAATTTGAGCGGTGGACATGTGAGTCTGTTGGATTGAATAGGATAATGGAGGGATAGAAGAGGGAAGAGTCTAGAAATTGTTATTTGGGAGATTATAGTAGTAAGATGAGGTTTGGTATGAGTAAAATGGAGAGATGGAGGAGGGAAGCGTCTGTAGAAAGGGATTAAGGAGATCACAGTAGTAAAATGAGGTTTGGGATAAGTCAAAGGAGGGATACATGAGTGAAGAATTTAGAAAGGGTATATCAGGAGATCATAGCAGTAAAATGAGGTTTGAGGTTGTGGGAATTTTTTCTAAGGTTCTCCAAAGGGTCATTAAGACCTAAAACCCTAATGTCAGGATTCCTGCCACAGCTCACCTCTCTTGACTATCACAATATACCTGCAAGACTCCTATCATTCTTCCCAAACGGCTTGTACCCTGCCTTTTGACCATTTTACATGCTGTTAGTAATGGCTAGCTGCAGCCGGTGTTCACCGGT
Source organism: Calotriton arnoldi (assembly GCA_963921515.1). Classification (NCBI taxonomy): domain Eukaryota; kingdom Metazoa; phylum Chordata; class Amphibia; order Caudata; family Salamandridae; genus Calotriton; species Calotriton arnoldi. The sequence goes on along the minus strand of CAWUFW010001346.1, from coordinate 1,798,595 downwards.
TTGTTTGAAAAGGCTTAATAGCTTTTACAAATGTTTTACCATGCATATGCAAGGTCAGGTTTCAGGTGCCACAGAAACATCCAGATAATCCACCAGAATAAGCATCAAGCAAATGGCATATATTACCTCAATGTGAACCTTCTGGAAGACAGCCCTCAACAAATTAATCCCCTGAACCTTTTCCTTGCTATAAGCAATTAGAACGCGACCTTTGTAAACATTCTAAAATACCTTCTAGAAGACACTCATCAAATTAATCATCTGCACCTGTTCCTTGCTATAAGCAATTAGAACACAACCTTTGTGAACATTCTAAAGCACCTTCTAGAAGGCAGCCTTGTCAAGTTAATTATCTGCACCTTTTCCTTGTTACAAACAATTAGAATGTGACCTTTATGAATGTTCTAAAGCAGTCTTATTTAAAGACCATCCACACTCCTCCCCTTCGCTTAGCCTCTTCGCCTGCCACTTACCTGTTTCCGTGCTTCCAGGACTCTGTCTTGCCAGCTCCCTTGTTCCTTCCACTTTGACCTCACCGCAAAGGACGTCCCGCATCAGTCTCACACCTGGATGGAAAAACAAGAAGAAAAAGAGAGATGCATTAACACACTTGATTTCTCTACGCACTGAGCTCAGTCGCAATATCGAGCTTGCAGTCAAGGTAACCAGTGCATTTGTTCAACTTGTACATTCTGTTGGCAGGGCTCTGCCAGAAAGGACTTGGGTGAAGATAACCCCGTCCAAATTAGCTTGTGGGTTTAAAGCTGGAATCATACTCACTACAGTTTCGAAACTTTGATGAAGGAGCCTCTATGGACTATCTGAAAACAACTGCCAAACTAAAGGTTGGTTGAAATATAAAAAACTTTCGTGAGGTGATACCTTAAAAGATATAGCTAATACTAGACTAAAGCCTTATTATTTGTTTGCTTATAGATAACATATCTGCCGGTACCATTCATCAGACTGTTGTGAATGCCTGCTGCAGTGTTGCGGTTGAGTAGACGAACCACAGCATCTTTTGACTCCCTTGGCTCTCTGCATCCTAGTCCCCTTCCCCCTGGGATTTGCCACTGGAGCAGTGTTTCCTTTTGTAAACTGAGGGCAAGTCTCTAGAGGGTTCGGGAACTTGCGTTGCCACCCCATTGGAATCACCTGGGATCCAGGTAGGTGGCTTATGACAGAAGGCTAAGCCAAAACACTTAACATTTCTTTCGGGCGGCGTCATGCCCAATCAAGACCAAATATTTACGGACGATCTATCACATGCCTTATCAGGGGACCTCAATGACGCTAATAATCTGCCTGAGTTAATGCAGCAGTTGCAGCTAGATCCGAATAGGTTAAATGCAGAAAATGCAACACTTAGGGAAGAGTTGCATCAAAAAAGCATATATTACACGCAAGGGAAGGATACTAAACCCAAGTATAGTCGCCCAGTCTCGTCCCAGCCTGTGTTTGGGGAACCATTACAGAGAGGGACATTTACAACTGCTAACCAGAAACTGCATGTATCTGTCTCTACACCCAGTCCTGCACCCTCAGCAGCTCCTGAACGCTTTCATGGCGACAGTACTAAATTTGCAGCCTTTATCCGTCAATGGTAATTACATTTCCCATGTAAACCTCAAGCGTTCCCCAATGATGCTGCTAAAGTAGCATTTGTAATCTTTTACTTGGGGGGGTGTATCCACTGACTGGACAATTCATTTAATAGAAACAAACGATCCTCTTTTGTACAACGATTCTGCCTTTAATGCTGCCATGACCAAGTTATTTGCAAAACATGTTTCTATCCAAGCAAGTAACAATGTTATTAAACCTACGACAAGGCTCTAAGGAACTGCTGACCTATATAACTACTTTCAATCGACTGGTTGCAGAAGCACGCTGGCCGGAAGAGAAAAGAACATCCTTATTTTACCGAGGGTTAAGAGATGACCTTAAAGTTTCCCTCTCGCATATCGTTGATTTGCCCGACGATTGTGCAGATTTTTTTTATCTTGTGGTTAAGTTAGACCATCGATTGGGCGAGCGAAAGCGTGACCAATCTCGCAGTGACTCCAGGGTAATTGTTCTCAAAACCGAGAAGGAAGACCCAGACAGTAAGGCCCTTGATACTGAACCTATGCAGATTGGGGATATAAAGGGTCCACTATCTAATGAGGAAAAGGAATGTCACCGCAAATTAAACCTATGTCTTTATTGTGGCAAAGCTGGTCATTTCGCTAGGGAGTGCTCTGCAAAATAAAAAAAGACTAAGGCTGTGGCTAGTGTAGAGGTTGATCAAACAAGTCTGTAAAAACAGAGGGACCCCACAATCCAAAGGGACAGGGTACCACACATAGACTATCCAGTCATATAAAAGGCTCCCTTTGGGTATGTCTCACATAACCTCACAACCAAATCATACTTTGCTTATAATTCCACTCATCATAGCATACGTTTCCCTAGAGACATCAAAGTAGGACCCTGTGACTTTACAATTCCTTTCTTTATTATAAAAAATAGTATCTATACTCAATAAAAACTTTTTATGCGTCAAATAAAAAAAAAAACTCATTTAAAAACAGACTATAACAGTTGGGCATTTCATTCCCATAAGATTAAAAACAGCAATTAATCCTCTACATACATAGTCAATAAATGGAACAGTAATTGGAAAGAGATTTTCAAAAAAACACAGCGAGCAATCACATATCTCAAAATGAAGACATATACAAACAGAACTGAGAGAATACAATAGACAAACACTTTTGTCTTGGAATCACTATTCTATTCGGTCATGTTATGAGGTATACGTAATTCAATTATACCAATTGTATCCCTCAGTGCCTGTTAGATTTGGTATAAAGTATTGCATCAACGCATTTTGGTGGGTTCCCAATGTTTATAGCCACCTTCTTCAGGATGGAATAGTTCTCTCCTGCAGTTGAAAAATACGTAATACCTATACAAAAAGCATAAAACAATTACATTCACACCATAAAAACTCTGCCCTGTTTCACAAGAATACTGTTTCCATCTATCCTATAGTTCATTGGGCGTCCCATTGATGTCCCAGGGTTTTCTTTTAATCTTATTACTCCTCCCAATTCATTCAGAACCTAACCACCATTCTTCCAATTATTCTAATTCACAACCACACTTCCTATTTTGATTTAAGGGAAATGATTGTTCATAGTAGCACATCTTTTACAGGATTAAAGAATCTCTTAAATATCATGTGTCTATTTTCCTACTCTTAATTGATGTACCTTCCATCTACTCACAAAGTTCTTTCCACGGGATTAGACTTACATGATAGTATATTCAAAAACCCTTATGCGTCATCCTCATGATCGTCATGAATTCCAAGGGCTTTATAGCAGGATAACCTTTATCTGTAAGGTGAGAAAGGGTTTTCAGGTGATGGCTCACATCTATACCTCATTCCTATACCTATTTTTAGGGTTTGTATGTACCCGTGTATATTTCTATAATTAGAAAAATCTATGCATATATGCACCCCATGTGTGTATAAAACTCTTGACTTTTTTTGTACACCCACATATATACTCTTTTTTTATCCTACCTTAGGTCTTTCCTCAGATATTCTTGAATCTCAATTTTACAGGGAGATATATGATTTAGTTCCTTATGATGTTTTTCATTCCAGTAACCGCATACCTCTGTAACTTTTTATCATTTAGTTGCAGTGCAGTGCGGGGCTCCTTACCACATATTTGTTCAGAGCTCCCGACCCTGGTAATAAAGGTAAATATAGCATTATTATAATTCCCCTAACTCATAAAAGACCAGGTACTAATACTAGTAGCGTAAGATGACATTTTTTTACTTTTTTACTTTTCTTTAAGTTCTGGTGTCCCTATATCAATCTTTTGGTTTATTTGGTCTACCTCGCTCCGATTTACAAAACCTGATCACTGCCCTTGTATGTGGGTCGGGGCATATCTTCATGACCCACTTACGAGTGAATTCATTAAGGGTTAGGAGCACATCTACACCCCTCCATGAATAAACTCATACAGGGGTGAAGGTCTTTCTAAGGGCCTCTTGTACACACTAAGGAGCCCTATATAGTTCATGTACAGCCCCCCAGAAGACAGGGAACTTCTCTTCCCAATTTTTACACAACCAAAAGTCATTAGCGCCTGTTATTTTCCATAGTCAAATTTGCGGGTATAATGTTATCTATATCTGCCTCGCCTCCGTCTAAAGACCTGACCACTACCCTCATTTATGGGTGGGGGCCTACCAGCGTGCCCCATATGTGGGTGAGCTCAATCATCAGCGAAGGTATATCCACACACCCCTAGCCCATACCTAGGGGCTCTCTACAGTTGCTGTATGCCCCCTCACAGGAGGAACTGCAATTCTCTTCGCAGTATTAACATAACAAACGGACAGTAAAGCCCGATATTTCCCGTAATCACTCATGCGTGTAAACTACTATACGGGCAGTCACATTTGCAGTTAACTTGCAGTTAAAAGGGACTTGATTTGAATGGTGCAGCATGGGCAGTGGCACTGGGGCCAAAAGCTCTAGGGACCCTACTAAACCCATACATTTTACTACTAAACAAGACAGTCACAAGTGCATTTATCTATCAGGCAATAGGGTCATGATTTGAATGGTGCAGCAGGTGCAGTAGCACCAGAACCAAAAGCTCTAGCCACCCCACTAAACACCTAACTAATATTGCTATATTTTACTACTAAACAGGCAGTCACAAGTGCAGTTACCTTGCAGGCACTAGGGTCATGATTTCAATGCTGCAGCAGGTGCAGTGACACCGGGCCCAAAAGATGTCAGAACTCCTCTAAACACCTAATATTGCTATATTTTGCTACTATACAGGCAGGCATGATTGCAGTTATCTTGCAGTTAAAAGGGACTTGATTTGAATGGTGCAGCAGGTGCAGTGGCATTGGGGCCAAAAGCTCTAGGGACCCCACTGAACACAGAAATTTGCTAAATGTAACTACAGGCAGTCACAAGTGCAGTTACCTAGCAGGTACTAGGGTCATGATTTCAATGGTGCAGCAGGTGCATTGACACCGGGCCCAAAGCTCTAGGAACCTCTCTAAATACCAAATATTGCTATATTTTACTACTAAACAAGCAGTCACAAGTGCAGTTACCTTACAGGCACTAGGGGCATGATTTGAAATGGTGCAGCAGGTGCAATGGCACCGGGCCCAAAAGTTATCAGAACTCCTCTAAACACATAATATTGCTATTTTATCAATTATTTCTATTATTTCCCTCTTTCATTTCATTTTTCCAAATGTTGCTATTACTTACCCACACTATACCACTAGTAACAGCACAATATATTGCCTTTTTGTACATAAACAAGTCATAACACTTTAACAGACTTTCTGTAACTTCTATTGTACACTACTCAGCAAGCTAAAACTTGGAACAAAAAACGATGTATTATTAATCACATAGGTGAAACCCAATGCATTTACCAATGCTTGTTTTAATAGCGTCCACCAGTTTCAATTTTGATGAAATCCCTTCTCTCAATTGCACAACCTAACTTTGAAACCACATTAGTTCTACTGCATCAACATGCAGTTTTAGAGAAAAAAAATATTGCAAACATTTTTAACACAACATTATGTTCCTTGTAATTAGAGCCCCTGAACCAAGATAGCATCTTAGAACGTTGCTATTCTTTTATTTTAAGGCCGCAAAATAGTGTTTCTTTAGGTGTTTAAAAACTGCAGAAAGCAGACTGAAAGGTATCCTTTTATACTTTAAGTGTAATATTAGGTGTTAAAAATGGCACTGGATTTCTGGACTGTCTTCACAAGGTTATTTGATGGTATGCTGATTTTAAATTGAAAGTATATCAACTTGTGCCCCTTTTAGAATGGCAAATATGTCATTGGTTTTTGGGAGTGGATGTCTCTACTCAAATGTTCTTAAATGTGTGAACAAATACATCACCACTCCACTTATGGGCCATCACCTCAGGCGATTGATTACCACAAAGAGGATTTTACTGCTTTAATTATTTTTTTCTTCACATCTTCTAAAACATGGCACTGATTTCAAAGATCAATTAATATCCTTGGTATTAAGCCATACTGATATTGCTCCATCCCATTGTTTTTGTGTTCAAACCCTTTTATTCTTCAAAAAGAAGAGCTGAATATTTCTTTAAACCCCCCCCCAAAAATGCTTTTGAAGGAATTATCATCCGTTTACCTTCTGTTCGGCGCTATTTCATGGCAAAAATAACCATCCAATACGTAAAACGCTGTTAGACACATGGTTCCACACATTTCTCAATGGATCTAATGTCGAACCCATCCTCTTTAAATTCATGCCATGATATGATTGTATTGTAATTGTATTTCTATAGTGCTTACTACCACTGGCGAGGCAGCAAAGTGCTCTGCGGCAAGTAGCATGCTACTCCGGAACCCAACAAGGATTAGTGTTGGATTAGTATAGGGAAATATGGGTTAATTTCAGCAGTGGACATGTGAGTTTGTTAGTTGGATTGAAAAGGATAATGGATGGATAGAAGAGGGAAGAGTCTAGAAAGTGTTTATTGGGAGATCATAGTGGTAATATGAGGTTTGGGATCAGTGAAAGGAGGGGTGCATGAGGGGAGAATTTAGAAAGGATTGTTTGGGAGATCATAGTAGTAAAAGGAGGTTTCGGGTGATCCAAGAAGGGAAAGAGTCTAGAAAGAGTTATTTTAGAGATCATAGTAGTAGAATGAGGTTTTTGGGATAAGTCAGGGAGTGGAGGTAGAGGATCTATTGAGAGAGGTATTCTGAATGATGCCTTTGCACGTTAATTCATCATTGTTTGTATTATTAATAGCTAAAACTAAACTTTCAACTATTCCTTGATGTTCCTCTTTGAAAAATATCCCTCAGTTTCTGCAGTCGTTCTCCCAAGTGGGCACATTTGCTATTTGCCTGGCTTTTAGCATATGCACCCCTTGGTCAAGTTGCATATTGCTCAATGGTCCCACTATCAGGTGGCCTTTCCCCACACAAGAATGGTCTTTTCATCTTCTCTAGCTACCGCATGAACTGTGCAACCCCTCCAGACAGGCACTGTGAATTAACACTTTGGGAGATTTAATGGACTGGTCTATCTATACCTTTTGTTATTGCTATAATTTGTTACAAAGTTGGATTCTTGAATGCTAACAAACATTCTTCCCTTGTTTTCCTGAATCAGTTGAATATAATTGACCTAAAATTAGTTTATCAGTTAAATTTTCAAACTCTCAATTTGTACCGTGAATCAGCAACTTCGCCACAAATTCTCCATTGGCTCTTGCACCTGTTGGTATACCTACTATAAAACCTATGTTGCTCAACCGTTATATTTAGTTCTGATACAAAATGTATCTCTAATTTTAGGATAGCTTCTCCATACATAGCTAGTTTTATGGAAGCGTGTTCTGGGTGATGGTAAGCTAAGGTACCCCTAACGATTCTTCCCAGAAAATCCTCACGCTAAAATTCACCGGTCTACCGGTCATGTTGCCTCTGCCATTAATGAAGGATTTATGATGGGATTGGGGGATCAGCGAAGCCACAAGCTGTGCCTCCCATATCCCCTCAAGAAGGAGCACTAGCAAATTCCACCCCCCAAATTGACGCTCCCCCTGACGACCAGCATCCATTATAACTACACTTCTCCGCAGATACTCCCAACACTACTCCTCTCCCACTTCCCCTCCCCCTACTCTCTCATAACCCCTTCCCCACAGATCACTTGTAACTGAAAGAGGACCTAGTGCAACTTTCCTGCTATGGCGGCCATCTTGGACTGGCCTCCCGCAGACCTCTAACCCCTCTACCCCCTCCTATAATACTGCCCCATCTCCAACCTCACTGCCCCTCCCCAGGTGAACCCAAGCCCTCCCTACACCCAAGCTTAGGCGACCACCCCCCTAGAGGAGCTGTCTAAAAGACTAGGCTACTTTTCCCACCATAACTATACTAAGACCCAACCTCCTCCTAACCCCTTCTAGGGACAACCATCCTGAAATGGTCTATATGACTACACTCCTACACTCTCAACCCCCCCCCCCCAACGAGCTCAATTCCAGACCTGAAAAGGCCCTCTGCCGCTCTCCCTACCAAAACCCAAGACCCACCTGATCCGCTCACCTCCCCCCCCATAACGACCCTCTGCCCTAGGTTTGCCCCATACCCAACCCCCCTGTGGCCCCCCTCCCTACAGCCACCCATCCACCTAGAAACCCCCACCTGCGTAGCCCCCCTCCCTCGATACCCCTCAATCAGGAAGATGTCGTCCAACCTAAGACCACACCAGTACATCCCATTAACCCCCACCCCCCACCTCTCGCCAACCATAAACCCCACGGCCCCCACTCCTTCTCCATCACCTACCCACCCAACCTCTCAGCTAACGCCGCCAAAATCTTTAAACACAGACTACTCAACCAACACCCTGAAACACTCATAGCCGACCTCTACCATACCTCCTCCAAAGGTAAGACAAAAACTGACCTCATCTTCTACACCACCCACCAGGCCAAATGGAGAAATAACCTAGCTAACCACCTGCGAGTCACCAAATCCACAAACATCCCCCACGGACAAATACTAACTATCTCCAAATCTTCTCCCTTCAGAATCAACGCCACCATAACAGTATACAGAAATGGCAAAGTCATGGTCCAAGCCAACGACCCCAACCTGCACCAATTTGAACTCGCCTTCCCCAAGCTGCGAAACTCCATCTCAACCCCGTCCAACTGCCCCACCCCTTCCCTTCTCACCCCCCCAAAACCCGACCCAAGTCGGCCATGAAAACTGCTGCAAGCCCCCAACTACTGAACTCCTCAGACCTTCACCCCACCCCCACGCCAGATCCCTCTCTACCACCCACTCCCATCCCCCCCACCCACACCTCCCAACTCGAGACCTCGCGCCCTGCCCCACCCCCTCACCCCACCCAATACATCCACCCCATCCCCCTACCCGCGCTTACACGAACACCCGCCTCACCAACGCCCAACCCTCAGACAAAACAACGCCAATGCACTCAAGAAACACCCTCCACAATCCCCCCCTCCACCGCCCATCAGAAGACGCATGTCTCGCCATTTCCCCTAATCCGACCAACCCCCGACCCTTCTGTCCCAACCTACACCCTCATCCGAATCAGCCCCCCAACACCTCCCCTAATCTTACCAACCCTCCTGCCCCAACCCACACCCTCAGTCGGATCTGCCCCTCAACCCCTCCCCTCCCCCACCCCCAAACCCAGAGTCAATGGCAGAACTAACTGAACGCCTCACACATATAGAAAATCAACTCAACACTCTTACCAATGACCCCTACGCACCACACAACCATAACTGAAAACCTTTCCCTTCTCCACACCCAAATCAACACTATCATGCAGGGCATAAACAAAATCCTTCTTAACACCAATACGCCCCCCTCCCCCGCCCAACACTCAATACTCCCCTCCCTCATAAACATCAGTGAGCCACCTCAACTGCCCAATTACCAGACGACCAGCTGGCGCCCCACCGCTCGTAGCACCCAATCTCTCAGACCAAGAAGAGCGAAACCTGAGATGTCTCTGAGAGAGGCAACAACACTCGCCAAATCCTACGACCCCAGAACAACCCAATCCCCCCCCTCCAACATACAGGTAATCACCGGAATAGGTAGAGCCAACAACCAACCTAGGTCCACAAGACTGCCCTCCCAACGCACAACCATTCCCCAAGCTCTCCCCCTCCCCCCAAAGCCATTCCAAGAGTGACAAGGTAAACTGCATGCTTATAAACTGCAGATCCGCAGTCAAGCACGCAATAGAGCTGGCTGATGCCATACTGAATCACGACATTGACATCGCGTTCCTCACCGAAACCTGGCTCAATGAAACAACATATCCCCTCCTTGACCTTCTAGTCCCCCCGGGCTTCTCCATCATCAAAAAAGACAGAATAGACCAACGAGGTGGCGGCATTGCCATCATCCATAAGAACAACATCAATATAGTTGAAATCAAAACACACTCCTTCTCTACCTTCGAATACCTCAACACCAACATAACACGTCAAAACAACAAAGTAACAAAATGCCATCTCATCTACCACCCCCCAGGAAATTCACCTGCATTCGGAGAACAAATATCGGACCTACTTACACATTGCTCCCTAGCTAACACCGACAACATCATCCTGGGTGACTTCAACCTCCCCTGGAATAACGAAAAGGACACTATTATACAGTCACTAAATTAACTCCTCCTCACAAATGAACTCACCCAACACTGCAAGGGTCAAACCCACAACAAGGGCTCTACCCTAGATGCAATCATAGCCAAAAATGAAACAATAACCATCATTAACATTCTCCCAATCGACTGGTCAGACCACCACATCATTAGATTCAACATCAATCAAACCGCAGCCCCAACAGTCAAAACACAAATTACCCATCAAAGGAGCAGAAACCTCAAGGCCATCCCCCTCCCTGTCCTCGAAGAAACCATAACATCACTTCTCCCACCCTCCACAGACAACCTCAACACGGTCGAGCTCACTACTCTGTACAACAGGACAATGACAACTGCTCTTGACCAACTAGCCCCCTTGAAACTGAAAAGAGTCAGAGAGAACCCCTCCCGAGCCTGGTTCAACAAAGACCTCAACTCAGAAAGGAGAAAAGTAAGAGCCGCGGAGAGACTCTGGAGAGGAAACCCATCCTCAACCAACCTCTCCCAGCTCAGAAAAGAACGCAGTAACTACAAAAAGCACATAATCAAGGAAAAAGCCTCTTTCTTCAGGAGTGCACTAGACAAAGCCAAAAACCGCCCGAAAGAACTTTTCAACATCATCCAGAAACAGACCTCCAAACCCACCAAAGCTAACCCCCCTGCCTCCAAACTTCAGTGCAACAACCTGGCCAAATTCTTCAATGACAAAATCACCAATATCGAGTTCTCCCTAGACCAACACCCTCAATCCCAACACAGCAAATCCTCACCCATAACGAGACCTAACCCAACCCTAGTTCACGACATTCTCCCCGAAGCCGAGACCCCCCTTCTGTCACCCACCAAAATAAGTGTTCACCCAAGACCGCCATCTTCCCCCAAGCGTTGGAAGGACTTCAAACCTCTCTCCGAAGAGGACATTTCCAAGGTGATTGCCAACTCCAAACCCTCCAACCACTATGCAGACCCTCTCCCCGCCTCCCTAGCGAAGAACCTCAACCCCACCCTAACCCCACTGTGGACAAAGATCATCAACAGCTCCCTAAACAACGGTCTGATGCCCGACTGCCTCAAACAAGGCCAAATCACCCCCTTCTAAAAAAAAAAAAACCCGATGCTGACCCAAATGACCTCAAAAACTTTAGGCCCATCACCAACCTCCCTTTCCTAGCTAAAATCCTGGAGAAATGCGTTCTCGCCCAACTGAACCAACACCTGGAATCTAACAACCTACTTGACTCACACCAGTCCGGGTTCAGAAAGGGATGCAGCACAGAAACCGATATACTGAGCATAACCGATGACATTCACAACTCCCTTGACTCTAACAAATGCTGCCTACTTGTCCTCCTCGACCTATCTGCTGCTTTTGACACGGTTGATCACACTCCAGTCCTAGACGCCCTACAAGAGCGTATCGGAGCAGATGGCAACGTCCTAAAATGGTTCTCCTCATTTCTACATAACCGCTCCCAAATCATAAAGATCAAAAACTCGATGTCCGACTCCTCCCCCTCAACTCGAGGTGTCCCTCAAGGCTCAGTCCTCTCCCCCACACTCTTCAACATTTACATGGAACCGCTCACTACCATTCTAAAACAAGCAAACATCGCCTACCACCTCTATGCTGACGACACCCAGCTGTACCTTGAGGTATCCTCCCTTGATGACATCCTTCGACTCAACTCCACACTTTCTAAAGTAGAAAATTGGCTAACACTCAACCACCTCAAACTCAGCCAAGAAAAAACCGAAATCCATGTCTTCTCCAATCATGAACAACCCCCTCCGATCCAAGAATGGATAAACAACCTTGACTCTCTAAACTGCAAACTTACTCCAGCGAAATCAGCTAAATCACTAGGGATCTCTCTAGACACAAATCTCAACATGAGCTCCCACATAAACTCCACAGCAACCTAAAACTCCTCAACAAAATCAAACCTTTCATACCACCCAATGACCAAAAAATCGCAACCCAATCTCTAGTTCTGTCCAGACTTGACTATGGAAATGCCACACTAACTGGGACACCTAAAACACACATAGCCCCCATGAAAACCACCCTAAACGCAGCAGCAAGAATGGTCACAGGTACCAAGAAATACGACCACATCACCCCTGCATTACAGACCCTAAAATGGCTACCCATCGAAGCACGCTGCGCTTTCAAAAGCGCCTGTCTCACCCATAAAGCCTTACACACAGGCAAACCGGACTACCTCGCAGCCAAACTCACAAAAGCTGGACAATCAAGAAACCTAAGAAGCTCCAACTCGCTCGCTTTAATCCCCCCAAAAAGACAAAAACAAAAAGCCCTCTCCCGCTCTTTCTCAGGGAACGCCCCAAAAATCTCCCTACCCACATCAGAACCAATCCCTCCTTCACGAACTTCAAGAGACAACTAAAAGAATTTGTCCTCAAGCGTCATCTCCATGCATCTGGTCAATGACCTCGATCTATAGGACCTCCAGCACTCTGATGCTACTCACTGTATTCTAATGTTTATGTTTCTTTACATGTATGCTGTAAAGCGCTCTGATACCCCTTTGGGTCTTGTAAGCGCTATATAAAACTCCAAAAATAAATAAATAAGTGATCAAACATTCTCTAGGTTTTAATCATTTTATTAAACTTCCAGCAAGCTAAAATGCAGTGAACAGTGACCTTCAAGTGGTCATACCTTATTTAGAATAGAACATATTTGCTATAGTGTGTCCCAAAACAGGCATTCATTCAAAAACCGATCCGAGCACTAAAAATCGTAAATGCAAATAAGCTCTCCCATCTAAACTCAGTTTCCGAAACAGAGAATTAATTTCTGGTTTGAGAAAGCAGTACAACAACAGGAAGAAAAAATAAAGACACTTGGGTCCATGTTTAGAATTTGGTGGACAACCTACAAAGTCAAAACGTGGCTAATGTCACTGTTGCTGTATTTAGTGTCATTGACTATATTCCACTGGTGATATGGTGGAAGAGACATCTGCTGAGTTCCTGACGGAGTACCTTGTCTGTCAAACTCTAGATAAAGCTCTTAGATTGAGAATTCATAATGTCTTCCACATCCCGAAAGAAAACTGCTGTATTCCACGGCAAACTCTGGTTGCTCCCTCATTGTATGAAACGCCGAGAGATCCTACCAACCCATCAATGACTGAACACTCCTCACATCACAATGAGGACAACAATGCGATTAAACAGTGCCCCTTGATTAAGGAGTTGCTCCTTTCCTCTTTCTAGGCTGCTGTCTCACTCACTCTGTCGATTAGTTTCTTCTTTACAAACTGCAGGCCCTGTCTTCTGATGAGAGTCCAGTGAAACGTGTCCCATCGCATTGCTGTCAACAAGTTCTTTTCTTCCCCACTTAGGCATGCAGTACTTGCTTCCTTTTTTTACATTTTCACATAAGTAAGTATAGTCCCTAAAATATTTTTCTTCCATTGGGGATCCTTTCCTAAATTCAGTGCTTTCACTATGGAGACCTCAAGCTCCTTCGTGTCCAGGAAGCAGTGGACCTCTCTCCTCCGGTCCTCCATAACAAGAGGTGCATATTTTCCCACAATGAAAATTTGGCAGATTTCATCTCACTTTTAATTTGTTCTGCATTTGCCTTTAGATGCACAAAGGAGGAGTAGGCACACTTCGCAAATCTCCGCTTCCTCTGGGCTGTGTCATCTCTTACCTTTGTGATTTGTCTTTTTCGCCCCTTACCTTTGTGGTTTGTCCTATTGCTGAGATGTGACTATCAATAGCCCAACATTCCGTTCTCAGGCAGCAGCTCAGGTTTCCATTGTGACAATGAATTCTCCCGTGTGCCCTGTGGTCTCTGCAGCTTTTTACGTTTTGCTATTATAAGTGAATTCCCCATGTCACAGAGACCTCAGCCTTCTCAGCCGGCTCATGATCTTCATTTCTTATGTATTTAGAGGCCCCGCTTCTATGAGAGAAAAAAAGTCTGTTTTTTCCTCATCTTTCCTCTCTGTTTGGGAGACGTTCTACTTTATGCTCGTGTCCTCCCTTTGCTACTCATTTGTAGACTAATCTTCAGGCAGTGGGGTAAGAGGAGCCCAGGGTCTGTCTGGTATACACCTCACTCATCCCTCATGCCCAGTCTATCTACCCCTCCTATCACAGCTGCCCTCACCTGCAGGAGGCCCCTTTTGGCACCCAGCTACGCCAAGGGGTCTTCTAGCAGTGCTTTTGAGTCTTGCGCTGATTGCACACACAAAGGCAGCACCCGCTAACAGCCAACCAGGCCTGGGTAACTACCATTAGCAATGTCTAGGCCATGTTCCACTCCAAGAATCTGATGGGACTTGCAGCGGCATTGGGGCCTTCCTGTGCTCAAAGGGTGCTGCAGCCTTGACTACCTAGTCCAGTAACCTCACAAGTTCCAGCATCAGGATACTGTCTCAACAATAGAGCTATGGCTAACTAGCCAGGCATCATTATAGTCACATTCATTTGGAGCTCTGGCACAGCTCTATTGTGCTCTATTGCGCTCTAACCTTTTATATCTAAAGTGTGGAATAACATTCCAAATTGTCTGCCTTCAGGGAAGTAGTATCTGGCTTCTGTTGCTGCCAAGCAATTGCTAAATGTTCTGTAAGAAGTTTCCGGCATTGACGTAGCTCCTCCTGGAGATGAAAGAAAGCTCGAAAGGTGACAGACAGAACTCTTGTATGTTGCCTAAGAGTAGAAAATAGTATAGGGTGATAGTAACTACACTCCCTGCCCCCTACACAGCTACGGCTGTATTGTGCAGGTTGTGGCATTCCCACCTGTTCCATACAATACGGTGGAAGCATAAAACACATTAGTTACTAGCTTATTCGTTTTTTCCTATTTTAAATGTAACCCCCCTAACCCCACCCCAAAAAATAAAGGATGTTGCAGAATGCCTATCATATGTTTTGTTAACCTTAAATTAAAATTGTTTCTTGCTTGTAGAAATCATGCAACTATTTTCACACTTTTTCCAAAAAAGCAAAACATATGAGTTTCATGCAAGCATGTTGCAGAAAGCTTACAGCGTGCTATGCCAAGAAACCATAGTGTTGCCTTCTGAACGTCAATAGTGGAAGCCTAGCACACATCCTAAGACATAAGTTTCTGCCTCAGATAGCAACATCTTACAGATTCGTGTAGCCACTCGTTTCCAAGATCGCTGTACCCTAAAATGAGGCTTGGAATGAAAACTGGCCGCACTCATGTAAGGCTCCATTTGATGTAACACCCGGACCCATGCGCTGGCAACACGTTTGCATGTCAAGTATGTGTGTGAGGTAAGGATGTAAGTATGATTCCATGTTATGGTGAGAGTATGGATGCTGGCACCAGTGGGAACCATTATGGATCACTTCTGGTTTGATGTGGCACAAGATGGAAGATTCCCCAGACAGTGCAAGTCTATTGCCTACATTCCTGGAGCTTAAGAAATGAGTCCCAGACAGACAAGTGTGGGAGGATGGAGACCAGGGAATTGCTGATTAACCCTTCCCGTGCACTGACGTTTGATGGGGAATTGGGTCTGTGAGCAGTTTCTGTTTAAAAGGCTAAGGAGGTTTCTAGGCAGAGCCTGGCCTTTTGTCTGGCCGTGATTGCTGCTTCAGGAAGGCTAATGACTGCCAAGTGTTGAGCCTTCACACTTCATTTTGCTTATGTTTTGGGATAATCCTGCTTGGGGCCATCATCATCACTATCTGCTGTAAAGGCCGGAGGCTATGTCTTCTTTTAAGGCAGAAAATGAAATTTGAAAAGGAACCACCTCAAACTGGTTCCTGGACTTTAGAAAGTGGATCAATAGCCCCTGCCTGGAAAACAACTATAAATATGGGACCCAAACACCCCACTTTTTTCCAGTTCCAATGTATTCTTGGCCAAGTAAGAATGTGCTCTACACAGTACTCAGAGTTGTTATGATCCAGGGCTGCTGTCTCTCTTATAGCCTGTCTCAAAGAGGTGCTGGGACATCAGCTCTTCAGCAAGTGTACAGATTTCAGGCGAGGTTTGCCTAGCTCCTAGAAGCCTGTCTGCCTGCTTGGAGTGAAGGAAGAATGTGTGGTCCTGCAGGAGGAGAGACTATCAGCACTGCCATAGTGGAGGGCCCCACAACGGCCTAGTAGCCTATAACTGCCAAAGATGGGCAACCATCACCAAGGATTGTCATGCTGATGCTTCAGCAGACGTGAGGCTGCTGCTGCGACCTAGTGCCTCCTGACAGAGCCTCTTAGGCCATGTGACCACGAAGGGCGCACTGCACCAACTGCAGAACTGAGCCTGGTTCTGATGACAGGTAAAAATACATGACTGTTGAGAAACTGAGCGACTGTTTCGCCCTAAAGATATAGAACTGCACATTGAATGGAGTAACGATTGCTGGTACGAACAGTTTTGCAAAAAGCAAATTGAACTTACCAGTGGGTCCCTGCGTATAGTGATTGTTTCCATAAGCAAGTTGGCAACACGCACCTGTGCCAGTTTTCGCCCATAATTTTTCCTTTATTGCTAGGCCACTGTAATAGTGAAGGAACTGCAACCACTGTCTTAGAATGCTGTAGTGTGGCTTGAGCTGTGTTAATTATGCTAGGAAACTATGGTTGGTGTGGGAAGTATACTGATTGGTTACATCCCCATAGTAAGTTGTTGAACCTTATAGCTAAACTTCCATTACAGTGAGCCTCATTTGCCAGCACTAGTTGTTTTTCCTGCCTGCCGGCCCGGGAGGAGGAACCGCAATGTTTTGGAAAGGCTCCGGAGCGCCATAAAAATCACTGAGGCATCCCGCAGCGCAGGATGTGCGCGGGTCGTGCCTGGGGCGTGCTTGGGCTCGGCCGAAGACCAGGCCAAGACGGGCCAGTCTTAGCCCGTCATAGCCCGGTGGAGGCTGAGCTGGGCCACCCCCTTATCGTTGATGCCCGGATTTAGGAGCCCTTGGAACCGGGTGAGTGAGCACGCCCTCGGCATTTCATTGGTTTGCCTGTGATTTTGTATTTGTGATCTTGCAACCTCCTAGTTTGTTGGTTTCCTTAGAAGGCGCTTCTTTTCATTCATCCTTTACATTTTGCCAGTCTGATCTGTGTACTGTGGACCGCGTATTGTGGACTGTGGACATTCCCCTAACATGGGGAAGAGAAAGGCGGAAACCACGCTTGGGGGTGGCAAAAGGTCCAGACCTAGAGCCATTTCATCGATACTGTCCTTCTTGAATCAGGCGGTTGGGGCCTTAACGGATGAGATCTCCAGTGCAGAAATAGAACTGGCGGCCAACCGACGGTCCATAACACAAGACCCAGTTGCTCAAACGGGGGTAGAAATTGGCCCTACTCCGTCTCGGATTAACGTGGGTGCTCCATCTACGCCCCTTCCCTCCCCTAATGTCCCTTCAGTTAGTCGCCCGAGCATCCAGGTTTCCCAGCCCGTGTCAAGGGACAACACGTTGAAATGCCCCGGTAGATCTGTGAAAGTGAGCGCTCGACGTAAAACTGTTGCCCCGGGACAGTCTTCTTCTGTTAAGACCACGAGGAAGACCACACCTGGCCCCAGGAAGGCTCCAGCTGTGCCGTCGCCTACCATTCATACAGCGTGTGGTCAGATCACAATAGATGACTCTCTTGTTGCGTCATTTAAAAGCCTGGAAACCAGGATCGTTACAGCTCCTAATGCCTTCGACGCTCGGATTACCGCTCTTGAGCAAACTGGGATCTTTAAATGGGACAGTGAACAACCTCCACATAAGTATAGGCAGTTGGCTCAATGACTTTCACACCTAATTTTCTCATCTGAAGTAGAGCTTTTCCTAATGGACTATGGGATATCGGAAGGGCAGGAGCCCCATCTCAGGATCAGACCCAGGCGCAGGCCCCACCTACTGTCTCCTCACAACTATCTCCAAGGGTTAGAGCTGATTCGCAAATCGGACCACCTTGTATAGCTAATCCTGGACAGCACGCCTCAGTTAACGCGCAGTCTATCACCCAGGGAAATTCGCCCTAACTCAGCCTTGGTAGCCTCCTGTACATCTTTACCTGTCTCTCCAGCCCACTGTCCCTCCAGTTTCACTATTCAATTGCCCACGGCGGCTACCCCTTACATCGTTGTCCTGACAGATGTGCCTCCTTTGGAGAAGGAAGTGCAGGAAAACTACGATCAACTTAAGAACAAAGTAGTCCATTGGCTGGAAACAGGGTGAATGCTTATCCGCCTCCCACCCAGATATTGGTTGATGAAATTATAATGGTCAGGAGGGTGGGTTGGCTGGGCGAACTCATATCTTTTGTGGGTGATTGTATTATAGTCAATTTTAACAATTCTGTACGAGCTGGCCTGACCCTGCAAGCTCTGGGGAATAAAGGTGTCTCAACAGATCGGATAGCCGTTCTCCCTTTGTTTTTTTTTTACCCGCCCATGAATCCTGACGTACTGGCCAGGAAAGATTGGCAGTCGACTCAGTTAAGGCCACGCCGTGATCCTACCATCTCCTCGGCTCCTATTGTCACTCCCACCCTACAATTAACTAACCGTTTTTTTCCTTTGAGTGAGCTGGAAGACCCGGACTGACTGGATTATTCATTTCCAACTGGCACTCAGATTTCTGCTACTCCGAACCACGAACCTATTATAAGGAAATTAAACACCATTGCAGTCCTTAGTTGGAATATAGCTGAGATACAAAGTAAGCTCACAGACGCAGGGTGGTTGTGTATGATAGAGTTATGATATTATTTGTCTACTGGAAACGTGGGATACCAAGGGTTGTTTACATCTTGACGGGTTTCCTTGTACTTTGTCCCAGCAACCCGCTCCTCTAGTGGACGGGCCAAGGGCGGTCTAATAACCTTAGTAAGATTGGAGCATAAGTGCGCAGCAGAGGTCTTAAAGTCCTCCGCAATGACCTCTCAGGGTATCCTTTTAACACTCCCCAATAAGTGTAGATTGCTTCTTATTAATTTTTATAATGCTGCTATATCTAAAGATCCATCAATTGTTTCTTTTGCATTTGTCGCCCTAAGTGGGAAGGGTATGCCCAGACGTGGGTTCCATGCTCACTGCACCACTGGACTCAAGCTAGCTTGGCTGATGAAGGGTGATGCCCTGAAACTGGTCCCAGGATGCTTGTTTCCGGTCCAGGGAGGACCTGGCTTGGCAGTTCGGGCTGGACTGTTCTGGCTGGGTCTAAACTGGGGTGGTGTGGTGAGCAAAAGAATGATGGATTAAACCCAGATCCTTGTGACTGGGGGTGAATGTTTGCATTGTCCAGCATTCCATCCATCAGTTGTTTCTTCTGCACATATCTAAAGAGGAGTCAGATGCAATTACCAGTCTCAAATCACTTATTGATGACTTTTACTCAGCGGAACCACCCTTCACTCTAATCATGATTGCCGGGGACTTTAACCTGCACCCCTATCAATCATGTATAACGATCAGGGCATCCGACTTTGAGGCTCACCTGATTCGCAGGTGCATTTTAATCATTCCCGTCTAGGTGATGCTACGAACAGCCTTGTTTCTGAGTATAACTTAAGAAGCCTAGCACCCAGGATTCTTAACATGAGAGAATGCCTACATTCAAGGGGTGTGGACAGTTTACGATTATTGATTATATTTTTGTTTCCAGTTGTCTTTTTAATGCTCTGTTGGATTTTAAGGTTTTAAATCATCATTTAAGTGACCATGAAATATGACAAGGTGCCTCTATAACCATAAATTCAAAACTGCTTCTTCAGAAAGTAGGGAGAAACTTTTGCCTACTTTGCTGTTCAACTAATGAACTGGATTACTCATAATCATTCTGTTTTGTGGGTCAACAAGCAAATCAAAATGAAATCAATTTGAAAAATAATCAATATTCGATTCAAACATTTCACTGAAAATGGATTTTTACTTCATCATTATTTCATTTTTTCTTAGTTTTTTGTATATATAAATGTCTCGATTGGAATACATACATTTATGCTTTACAAATTCATACATAAAAGAAGTGCAATACCTATATACAGTGCATAAATCACTTATACATAAACAGTGTGTATAAAAGTCAACGGGTCCTACTACATTATACTCGTATATCGGGATATTTTCTACTTGTCCTCGATACAAAATTAATACATGGTCCAGAAAAGGGAAATAAAGGTCAGGGACCGCCTTTATGTATCTTATCAAAGTTTACACCACTGTTTGTTAGCTAAACTGGTCAATTCATAAAGTTCTTGTCAATTTAAATATGGCGATACTCTTGGCCTTGTGGGGTAAGGAAGTGAATGATGGGTGTGCCGACGCGTTTCGACCTTCGTGTGGGGACCAGGAGGATTCAAGGAAGGTCTTCCTCAGGGCTGGGATATTTTCACTTGTAGGACACTACGGGTGAAACATTTTGAAAGAAGAATTAAACTCGTGTTCTAAATGAAATGTAACGTGTAACTCTATTTTTTTACAACAGCCATACGCTGTACTCATACCTGCTGTCAGTTGGAATCTATTCTCAATTGGGCTCTGTAGTGGCTCTCAATTTGGATGCCGGTGTCACTGCGATGTATGCTTCCCTGCTGTAGGCATAAAGAAGGAATGGAGTCATCTGTCTACCCTAAACTCATTAAAATAAGAAATTGGAGTACTTTTATTAGCAGACATATGCTTTAATCATACCTGCTGTCAATGCGGATCTATTTTCAATTGGACTCTAAGATAGCT
Source organism: Calotriton arnoldi (assembly GCA_963921515.1). NCBI lineage: Eukaryota > Metazoa > Chordata > Amphibia > Caudata > Salamandridae > Calotriton > Calotriton arnoldi. The sequence goes on along the minus strand of CAWUFW010001346.1, from coordinate 1,777,651 downwards.
CTCAATCTGGATACCGATGTCTCTGCTAAGTGTGCTTTCTTACTGTGGGCATAAAGAAATAGATAGAATGATTTATCTGTCATGAACCCGATGGATTGGGCAGTTAATATACTTTGCATGCCCTCAGTCATGCATGTTACAGTATTTGGTGAAATGAAATTTCGGCCAGGGTACTCCTGTGGGTGTGCTGGGCTGACGCTCTCACTGTTCACACCATTCCTCTGTGGCGTCTTAAAATCTTCTTGTGCGCAATGCTGTTACCTTATTCACCGTGCTTTAAAATTTGTGCGTGCTAGTTGTTAAAAGGAAATAAATGCTCTGAATTCATGCTCTTTCAACCATGCAGCTTCGTCGGTCCAACGTATTTGGTCTAATACTCTGTGACCCTCATGCAAGCCCTCCTCGTGAGTTAAAATGGTACAGAGGATGTTTTCTTTACCTTTGTCTAGCACCTCTTGTCGGTCTATGAGTTCCGAAGTGTGCGCTCCGACATTTTCATTCCGGTTTTCGGCGTTCTGGGCTTCTGCGCTCTGTTTTCAGTCTCCGGCTTCCATATTAGTCACGTGTTAGGTGGAGGCCAATTGAATTCTTATTAAGGTTGTCTTCATGTTCTTAACGTCGCACCGCCCTTCTGCTTCCTAATGTCGCACTTGGGGCAGATTCTATGCCTGACTTCCGGGATTCTGATTTTCAGGGCTGTCACCTGGAAAGCGGAATTTTTTCTTTTTCGATCTGAACTTTATTGAACTTGCTGGATGGGACAATATGTTGTAAGAACATTACTTTGAATGTTGAGTGATTTAGCTTTAGCTCAATTTAACACATCCTTCTTCCTGGTATGATGTTTTAAGTGAACATGATTACACACAATGCATAATTTCGGAAATCTCATTGAGTCCATTGTCCGTAGTACCCAATTTCAAGATGTACTTTGCTTCAAAATTGGCCAGAGCAGTGTCTATCATTCGACCTTTTATATGTTTCAACACTGTCCACTTCATCTCATGTGGTGCATGGTTTTTATCTATGCAATGTTTTACCATTGGTGCAGTCATTACCTTGCACTTAATGCGTGACTTGTGTTGTGTTAATCGAGTTTTTATTGGCTGAGTGGTTTTGCCTACATATGCTAGTTGGCAAGGGCAAATTACACAGTACACCACATTCGTGGTATTACAATTCGTAAATTCGTCATGTCTGATACTTTTATTGCCATAGTTGAATACACTGCCTTCAATTGTGTTGCTGCATGAATTGCAGCTGCCACACCGGTGATGGCCTGTGACTGAAGGTAGTAATAACATCGACTGCAATGTTGATTGTGGCTTTTTCTTTTTTGTATTAGCTCGCACCAGATGATCCTTGATGCTTTTGTTTTTTTTAAGAGCGAAAATCGGTGGTTCCTTGAACATTTCCAACCTTTTCACACTTTGCCAGTTTCTTTTCACAATTTTTTTGATTTCATTTGTATAGCCAGAGAAAGTTGTCACACATACTAGGGGCATTTCTTTTGCTTTTTCTCTCGATGTTAACAAGGACTCTCTTGGTGTATACCACGCTCGCTTCATAGCTCTTTTCGTCAACTTTCTGGGATAATTGCGTTCTACCAGCTTTTCCAAGAGGATTTTTGCATTAAAAAAGTAATCTTCCTTCTTTGAACAATTTCTTCTTATTCTTAAGAATTGACTGAATGGAAGATTATCTTTCAGATTTCTTTGATGAAAGCTCGAGAAGTATAGCAGCGTGTTTCTGTCAGTTTCTTTGGTGTATATGGAAGTATAGATTTTTCCTTTATCATGTTTAACCATTAAATCAAGAAAGTTGATTTCCACGTTGCTTGAGTTGAGAGTGAACTGGATGTTGGGGTCCTCGATTTAACCATACACCAAACTGTTCTAATTGTTGGGACGTTCCCCTCCAAAGCATGACAACGTCATCAATATATCGTCGCCATATTTTTATATGGCCTTCAAATGGATTGTTATTGTAGATCCAGCGTTCTTCATAGAGTGCCATGAACATCACAGCCATTTCTGGGGCGAAGGGACACCCCATTGCAGTACCTTTGATCTGCAAATACTGCTCTCCATTGAATTAAAAAAAATTGTAGTTGAGGCATATTTTCCCCAGCTCCACCAAGAAAGATGTCGGGACGGCATGTGGTCTTATACGTTTATCCAAAAAGTAATGCATAGCTTCTAATCCCTCTTCTTGTGGTATGTTCGTATAAAGACTCACATGTCTAGGGTGACTAGAAGTTCATTCTCATAGTCAAAACTTTGTCCCTCCAAAAATTTTATTGCTTGCATCGTATCTTTTATATAGCTGATAGTCGAGCTTGCCAATGGTTTTAGGAAAGTATCAATGTATTTGGCTGGTCTCTCAAGGATCGAGTTTACTCCCGAAATAATTGGTCTCCTGGAGGGTTCACAGCATCTTTATGGATCTTAGGGAGTATATACATCAGTGGCGTCCTTGGATTTTGGTTAAGGAGGAATTTGGATTCATGTTTTGATAACCATCCATTCTCTACTCCTGTTTGAATCAATATTTCAAGTTTGTCTGTGATAATTTTTGAAAAATCCTGATCCGTTTTCCGGTAGTGTTCTTCATTTGCCCGTTGTCGGTGAATTTCAGCTTCATATTTCTCTCTCTCTCCATCAAAACAATACCTCCGCCTTTATCAGCTGGCTTGATTATAATTTCTTGATTGTTTTTCAGGTCTTCCAATGCTTTTGTTTCTTCTTTACTCATTCCATCTGATGTATTTATGTTTATTGTCAAGGACGTCTAGATCTTTTAATACATTCTTTTCAAATACTTGTAATTCAAATGGTGTACCTCCTGTTGGTGGAAAAAAGAGTGATGGGTCTTTTAGACCAGAGTAACTCTTCTCTGGATTATAAGGTTTATCTGCAAAAAATGCTTTCAATCGCATCTTCCGGAAAAGTTGGATTATTTCCCGCTTGGTTTCACTTATGTCTGGTATTCTGGATGGTATAAATGATAGTCCTTTAGTGAGTACCTGTATTTCTGCAGTGTTCAATTCAAGTTTTGTTAGATTGTAAATTGGGCTTCCATTACTTTTCACCAACGGTATGTGTTCCTGCGAGGTGTTATTTCGCCCTGATACTGAATTGGATTGGGATTCGGATTGTACCATTGTACGCTTCTGTTTCTCGCTTTCGGGCCGGCGTTTCCCCGTCCTAAAAAAGATTGTGGTCCTTGAAAAAAACGTACTTGTTGGTTTCCTCTTGAGCTCGTAGATGGTTCCGTGTCACTTGAATTATCTGAATAGGATGATTCATCCGAAAAAGTAGTGAATTGTTTTCTACTTCTCCCGCCGTAGGTCCTGAGAATGCTAGTGTTGCCTTGTTGTTTATAGTAGTCCTTATCCAGATAAGGATAGGTCCTTGCTTCACTAAAATTCAGGATGTCCTTCTGTAGTTTGGTTCGTTTAAAATCTTCTGTGTTCTTTTTAAAGGTCGCGTTTTCCTTCTCAAGCTTGGCGAGTAAGTCCTTGGCGTTTTCAATGGCAATATTTGTCAAGAAAGCTTCTTCAAGTTCTTTAATCAATTCCAATTCTTCTTGACTAAGTCTCTCCGCTGTTTTAATAGACAGAAACATCCAATCCCTGGAACATTTTGTACCTATATGGCTGAAGTCCCCCAAGTATAGTGGCTGGTCTACAAAAATTACTGGCACATTTTTGACTTGTAAGCCAACTGGGATGGTTCCTGCTCTTAAGTGTTCAAGTAGGACTTCCCCATGAAGTGCAGTACGTATTTGTTTTTTCTTCAATCGTGTAATCTTTTCAAGTTCAGATTGGTGACGAGGATTAGTTGTTGTATTGCCAACGTTCAATTTTGGCGGCCTTTTAAGAAGTTCCTCTATTTCCTCTTCACGATAGCTCAATATTTTCGGCTCTGACATTAGGATACTTTATGCTGTATGACTGTTGGTGAGTAAAGGGGTGAAGTGATGTGATTCTAAAAAGGTTTTTGTGTGTGTGATATTCAATTATGGGACCAGTGAATTTAAAAAGGAGGATTAATGAACTGGAAGATTCTTTTAAAGCATAACCCACTGACAGCACTGTTTCTCTGGGATAATAAATCAATAGGACCAAATCCTCATATAAGGAACCCTTGACCCTGACGGATCAGGGTCGTAGGGTGAGGTGGGCCTCTATTGTCCCAGAGGTTTTTATCCAAAGATTGTTCTCCTCGTGTCAGGCGGATTTCTGTATATGTTTGTCCGATGATGAGCTACCACATAACATTCTGGCATCATTTGTTAACATTGGCAGGTTCATTAAATCTGCACTTTGCAAATCAACTACATCTAGGGGAACGTATACAGAAATTTTTTTGATAATCGGTGCTCCAAATCCTATAGGGAGCTTTGGAACCTTCTGAAGGCGAAGCCATGTTGCCAAGTAGAGATCAGGAAGGTCAGGGTAGCCTTTCGAACAGCTTGTAAGGAACGCCCAACTAAAAGAGGAGACTTGGAAAAAATTACAAATGGCCAGTAGGCAACGCGATAGCTCCACTTTTTGGAATATCGTTAATTTCCCCCTTTTTAGTAATGATCACCTCTCCAACCAGGCTTGTACCATCCCCCCTCAGGCCTGGATTGACCATTTTTCGGCTATCTATAACTTAGATGAAGAACCGGTCCCATAAGTAGACCATCAGACATAGGTTAAAAATAAAGTGATCCTATCTGAGGTCAGAGCCGCTATCTTGCAACTACCATCTAATAAGTCTCCAGGGCCTGACAGGGTCCCAGGGGACCTATTTAAAAACTGTATTGATCTATGGGCACCGCTACTGACATCAGATCTAAATGCTGCAGCTATCAGCCCTCTTCCACCTACCTATTTTTAACAAGCATTGGCATAGCCAATAGGTCTCGCTTTTGGGACCTTATAAGCGTTTAGCCAGAGCTATTGGCTTTGCCTGCGCTACCAGTCTCTGATGTCAGTCTTTTCAAAATTGGCACAGGTGTTCCCACTTGTCTCTGGAGGTGGGTGCACTACCTTTGATGGAGGTTAACCCTGCTGTTGTCACTGTGTTTGGTGAAAGGGCAAGGGCTTGGGTGAGAGAGGGGAGAAATTGTTTTTTATGCTCCTTGGCAGGATGAGTTCAAAGCTAAGAGTTGTAGAAATAATGCCAGACGTCAATGTAAAATGTCTGAAAAGGAGTATCTTTCAAAAGTAACACAGGAACAGCCACTCACAGCTTTAAAGGCTTCCACATCCCACGCTACCGTCTCTTCGTTGTCTTAACCACCTCGATAGTTGGGAGATAAGTTTAAATAGAAAAAATTTGACATTTTGACCGCCTGTCACTTCCGGTCTTTCAAAAAGATTGACCTTTAGAATTCTTTGCCATGAATAAAGTGCAATTATCAATTACTATCAAGCGTTGCCTTTGTACCTGCAACAAAACTTTCCATTTTGGAAGTTATCTCACTGTAGGTGCTGTGTAATTGTGAGGGAAAAAACAAATTGGAAACCCTTTAAAGACAGCAGGGGAAAACAGTGTTTTCAGGGCACAGCTTGTGCACGGGCTCTAAGATCCGAGCCAGACCATTGGATTGGCTCTGACTCGGCTATCCCTGTAAATGGGTTGGCTCGCCCATCTCTAGTTGTTGCTCGGAAACACGAATGTTAAAAGGTTGGCCTTGCGTGACCTTGGTATATCGCTAGAAGCTGATAGATGATAGCGTACTGGCAGATGATTTTTTGTAAAGGCTCCTTTCTATGCAAACTTCCTGCTTTTTATCATGACCACTCTCATGTCTCATTCACAATTGTTTTATTCTTGTTACGTCTTGTGATATTTTTAAAACTTAGACGTGATTTTCACCTGAAGACGGGTAGGTGTGGAAAGAAGGTTTGTGCATCAGCCACAAAGTGACCAGTTTCTCTGAAGTCTTGAAATCAGTGACACTTCTTTAAAAGCACACCTTTTTACTTGAATGAGTTTTGCACAAAACTCAATTACCTGGCTGGAACAACTCCCAAAATGCAGGTTATTGTGCACTGACATCCCGTTCAGTAATTAAATTACGTGGCATGTTGCCAAACTCTCAGTAGATTCGGGAATCTGGATTAGAAGGGATAATTCCACTCAGAAAAATTCCTGCGCTGCCACAGACAAGAACGTCTGCACAGCTGCAAAAGCATATGCTTGGGGCAGCCACAGGTTCTTGTGCCAGTTCATGACACACTGATTATTCACCAATGAGAAGGAACAAGGACGTGTAGGGGGAGGGGTGAAGGAGAAACAGGGGGGGGTGGGTGGGGAAACCAGTAATCGAGGCAGAACAAGTCAATTAAAGTAACGTGCTGATCAAATACAAGCATTTTTGGTAGTGCGTGGGTAAACTCGCATTTAAAATCTTCTGACCTACGTGGAATGTTGCCAAAGTCCCTGTAGGTTTGGAATTGGGTGCCATCCAGCTCCTGTGCCCCAGCCGCGGCCATGAGGGGCTGTTTTTGTAGAAGCTAGATTCTCTCCGGGAGTGTTTTCCTTCTAGGAAGAGGCTTAACTGTTCTACTAAAAAAGGAGGAGCAGAAATACCGAGATGAAAGGAGAATAAGCGGAGCACAGAGGTGAGCAGGACAGCAGGGGACGTCGCTTCACCCCTATATAACACCAGCATCTCGAATGCTGATGATTAGAAAACTTTCCGAGAGAGAGAGAAACCTTTCCAAATCAGGCAGGGAACATGTGCACAGAAGCACGGCACGAAAGTGAAAGCGACCGCGAGACAGGCAAGGCAAATGTAAACAAGCGTGGCCACGCTAATTACAAACAGATGGCCCCTGCGCGCCGCTGCTCGCTCCCGCAAGGTGGATGCCGTGGCATGCACGAGTTTCTGAAAAGTGCTGACTGATTCCAAAAGGTCATCTCCTAGAGCAGTGCATGTGCGCTGCGCTAGGCTCGACCTAAAAAGAGCAATAGATCAGACCCAGCATGTTTTAGGCCCATTTCCCGCATCGGTTCAGAGGTGAAAATTATTGGTCGGATTTTATTAAACCGCCTAGCCGAATGGGCTGAGGAAAGAGGCTTTCTAACTGACCTACAATACGGATTTCGCCCTGGATGGGGGACTATTGAGCAAACTGTTAACCTTTATTTATTAACATGCAAGTACACTAAGGTTAAAAAGGGGACCGTCCATCTGGCCTTCATGGACCTCAGCTCTGCCTTTGACAGAGTTAATCACTCTAAACTCTGGTCCCTGATGGAACAGATGGACATAGACCCAGTTTTGATCAGATTTCTGCATGATTTGCATACTGACCTCTTAACAAGTGGCAGGTTTGATCCTAATGGAGAATACACTGTGTGTGGTGAAACTAAATATCGTCCCAAGGTCAAGAGAAAGTAATTCAAATTCACACAGATCCAAATTCCAATACACTCACACTATTCAGTCCCTGCACGCGGGGAATATATACACAATAGTTGGATTACTCAAATTCCACCAGACCCAAGAATGTAATATAAAGCGGCTTTATTCATAAGCATAAAAGATCAAGTTAAAATATTTCCAATCACAATAAAAAAACTGTCAGATTCAATAATCTCTAAACACAACAATCTAATGTCCTTTAAAAACAGTTCATACACAATACAGTAACTCAGGATTACAGTAAGAACTGATTAAATGTGTGAATCATAAAAACAAAAAATCTACTTACAATAACATCATATTAAACACAAAAAGCATGCTTAACGAAAAAATAATAACAAACTGGGAGGTCCTACTGTACAGTTCAGAGTACTGTTACAAAACCCGATCCAACTCATTACGTAGAGTTCCAATTATTATTATCACTTTTATATTTTTGGCGATAATCTCTCTCGTGGTCGGATTCAGTATAAAAAAACAGCGTTGGCGCGTTTCGGTGGTCATGGATTTATAATCCCCACCTTCTTCAGGACAACAAAGTGTATGAAGGATTGACAACCTCCCGTGTAATTAAAATTACTTGCAGATCAAATCTAAAAAAAGGGAAGGAGGAAAATATACAAGAATACATTTTAATAAATACTACCCCAATTCAATATACAAATTTATATATAACAAAATAATACTATCTATACAGTATCCAAGATTTATATAGAGGAAGATATTCTTAGCTTAGACCTAAAGCCCCCAAATGGAAGCATGCTCAAGCTTGACACCTAAGGCATCTATGAAATACAATCTTGAGGTCTGGTGGGTCATAGTTAATAACTCATCAGTCAAACCATTCATACTGTATTGACAAACCCCAAAGCTCTCATCCCATTCACTTCTGACCACATTCGACTAAAATCAGTCTCCACTCACCACAGATGAATAATGTACTGTTTAGTGGTGTAAGACTGATATATTTTGATTACAATCGCCCCTGTTGTTCCTTTCTTGTATCGTATCAAAGGATTTTTAGTCCTCAATTCTGGAAAAAAGGATGTTATATTTGTATAAGTATTGCATAATTTGATAATTTGACTAAAGTTCCTTTTTATTAAGTTCTTCTAGGTAACATGTTCTTACCTGAGACTCAAGTTATATAGACGATATCTGGTGGGTAATGACTTCCCAATTAAATAGAAAAGAGAATGCTCTCAATGCTGGTATATTATGCAATCGGCGGTGTAGGTCCTTTTATCTTTTTTCTCGAGGGGAAGGATTTTGGGTAGTGGCCTCAAGCTCATCTACTCTCTCTCTTGGTGGCCCAACCGGATCCGGGTATATGGACTGTATTAGTAGTTTCTAAAAAGAAACAAACAATAGAAATATTCCCAAGGTTATTAAGCCGATATAAGTCGGTACATAAATCTACCAAGGCTTAACCATGTTGTGCCCAGGTATAGCTATATCTAGTTCCCACATATATATACAAGCGTTTAAAAGGTAAACAGATGCCCGACCCTCGAAGCGGCATCTCTAGCGTAAGGCTACCCTTTGATTGTAGAAGGAGGTATGCAAGCAACTACAGACTCGGCGGTGCGTCCATTAGGGCGCTGGGGCGTTGACCCACAAGCCTCCCACGCCCGCAGCTCCCTCGGCGGCTCTGACTGAAGTAAACTGACAATGCATGTCAGTCAGCATGACAGCGGACCGCTCACCCCCTTCAGAGTCTGAAGGGGGTGGGAGGTCCGGCGTCATGCTGACTGACATGCATTGTCAGGCCAAGGGGTGGTGCGGAGCGCACAGCAGGCAGCAGCACAAGTGCGCATGCTGGGTTTAGGTCGGAGAATTATTCCGACCAGCCCAGTCATGCGCACTAGTGTTGAGTCTGGCTGGCGGCAGCGCATTAGAAGAGCGAGGGTTGATCAACGCCGCAACCCTCGGTCTCCTAATGGGCAGGCGGGCGGAGAGTATCCCTGCTAAGCCAATCCTGGCACTGCTGGAGCAGCGTCCGTATTGGCTGAGAGGGGTTGTGACGCGGCCCAGGAGCAGTCGCAGAGGCAGTGCAGAGTGTCAGGTAAGTTAGTTTTCTTTTTATTTTAATTTTAAACGTGCGCTCCCCTCCCCCCCCCCCCCCCCCCCAGTATTGCAAGCTGCAACTGCCTAGAAGTAGGTTGCTAGACCTTGTAGTTCATCGACGTACACGAAGAAGGCTGCGCCGCACTAAAGGCTAATGTGCTACGTTTTGGGGTCAGGATGGGTGTTAAAGATTTGGGGGCGCCTAGAGACATGGTACTAGATCCGAGCGTACAAAGAGTGGCTCAGAGTGATAGGCACCGGTGCACTAAGGGGCAGGTGGTATATCCTTGGGTACAGAGAGGACTAAGGTACAAGAGCCTATGGTACCCTCACAGATGTGTTTTAGGACACAGTGTACCCCTTGGAGAGGGGAGCAGTGTTAGGGCCAAAGGTGCGCTAGAGGCGGAATGCTCTAGAGATGCGCACCCAGGATGGGGGTACAAGCCCAGGACACACCAAGGGGCAGGCTGTCAGAATCTGGCTTGAATTAGTGAAAAGAGTGCTAGCTTTTTAATGTGCAATTATAGAGTGCTCGTCCTTTGGTATACTGATGGGCTGAGCTGAGCGCTGGAACCGCGATTTGCACAAGGGCGCATGGTGAAGGAGCGCTAGAGCCGAGATTTGCACAAGGGCGCATGGTGATGGAACGCTAGAGCCGAGATTGCCCTCGGACTGGAACTGAAGCCGTAGAGTGCTATGGCCGGGGTGTTGAAGAGGTAGAGTCAGTTAATGCTTTAGTGTGCCCTGTAGATGTGGTGTGCTTTAGGCTGGGTACCCCCCTGTGTGTGCCCTAAAGATCAGGCGTGCATAGATGTTATGCTGTCCTCAAGACTTTTGTGCCTCCGGTCAGTTTTGGTGGGTGCGCGCAGTCCTTTTGCTTATATCTTGTATATTTGGCGGGTCCTGCCTCTGAAAGGTGAAAGCACTAAATATATCTGATTTCAAAAGACAGCAAAACCTCCACAGTTTAACTGTGTACGTTGAGGTGCGTGTGATTGTGTATTGTAGGGGTGCGTGAATGAGTATGTGTAATGATGCTCAGTGTGTCCTGTGGTTAGTGCGGTGCTGTTTTCGGGAGTATGTGCGTTTTTTATGAGGCGTTCCTGTGGTAATCAGGGGTACTTTGAGTGTTACATTTTGCATGTTTTTAGCGGCATTTGATGCATTTTTCTGGACGTGGAGCCGTGGGTGTTTGCTGGTAGTGCTGACGTGTGTGGCCGCCTCTATGTTTATGTATGCATTTATCGCTGTTTCTGGATTGGAATTTACAAATCAGCAGCGGGCCGACAGTTTGTCTCATCTAAGTGCATTTATGTGTACCACCAAGTGACGTATATCATAACAACTAGTTTAAATGTACCCTAAATGTCTATCTGAAGGTATGTTTTTCTATATGTAGCTATGAGGTGTGTGTGGAGGGTTCTGTTAGAGTGGCAATGTGTGGGGCGTGAAGCGTGCATTCATACACGTGTGGCAGCTGACTGTTTACCAGGGATGTACAGGTTAGCATAACTCCAGGAGTTTAGCTACCAATGGTGCAGCAGGTGCAGTGGCACCGGGGCCCATTGAACCCTGGCAATTGCTGTATTTTAAGGTAAGGTATTCCATGCCAGTGGTTTAATTCCCGTTTATGTTTGAAATGTTTTGCGTAATCTTACACTTAATCTAACAATCCCTAAGAGCGTTAGCTATGTCCAGGATGCTGTGTTTCTGTATTTTTTCGTGTAGCATATTACTCTTGTATATGCATACTTTAAACTTAGTCTAACACAGGGTGAACATAACAGGAATGATTGAGACATTTGCAATATTAATTATTTACTACAAAATCAATACTGGCAAAGCCAATAGTCCTTGCTGGACAGAACTCTATATTGTAGCCATATGTACGTATATAACATTGACCAATTGTACGCACAGTTCATATATTGTGGTGACAAGTCTTAGATGGCTGCTAGAATATTTATATGGCCAGGACAATTGTTACGCGGTGGGACATTTCTTAAGTCTTGCCAGTTCATACATGAAGGGAAGAGCTCATATAAGGCGGGAAAAGTCCTTATACTGTCTGGATAGTTTTTAAATACCACGGGCGGTTTATACCTGGCATGAGAGTTCTTTTTTGACATGCAGAGTGCGTGAATGTATAGGCAGTGCTTATAAGGCAATGGCATGGAGGATGCTTGTATGTATAGGACGTTCTAACGAGATGGAGAATACAAGTATGTACAGGGAGTGGTTATGTGGCACGGGGAATGCTTGTAGTTCTGTAGAGGTGGTTATTATATGGCAAGGAAAACGCTTGCAGGTATAGGGAATTCTTACGTGGTATGAAGAATATTGTATCTATGGGGAATTGTTATATGGCAAGGAGAATGCCTGTATGCATAGGGAGTTCTTATACTGTACAATCAGCGAGTGCATGGTGTAGAGAATTCTTCTATGAGAGTGCACTCAGGAGCGGAGACAGTGTTTACATGGCATGGATACTTCTTATGTGATAAAGAGCGTTTTTATGTGGTGTGGACAATGTTGGGGGAGGCGTTGCTGCTACTCTGCCATCTAGGTGCAATCTGTGCTATGGCGAATCTCTTTTTATGTTCACGAGCGAACCGTGACTAGTGTGCCTGGTTTATACCCGGTCCACCATAAACGAACCGACCTGACGCTCACATTTCGGTCCACTTTCTAGAAACACCATCACATTCAAAAACATACACAGAATATGCCGTAGGATGTTAAAACCGGGCAGGACAGCAGAGACGTTCCGGTGCAGGCATGGTCTAACTCTAGTTGCAATTGATATGTGCATAGAAGCAGACTTTGTGTAGATCTGTGGGATGTGGCGCAAGCAGCTAATGGTGCAGGCAGCTGTGGTGTAGCATGCAGTGGGTGCCGGCACAGGCAGTAATGATGCAACAGTTTGCGGCACAGCCATGCGGTGGGTGCAGGCAGATTTGAAACCAGCTGTCATGGTTCAGAAAGTCATGGATGGGGGCAGATATTCTAAGTGCTCGTATTGCTCTATTAACCTTCCTGCTTCCTCAAATTTGCTTGAAAATGCACCATTTATCCACTCTTTTTTCAAACTTTTCTCGGAGGGGAGAACCCCCCCCCCGAACCCCCCTTAGGTTGTTTGGGCTCGCTCGCTACGCTCGCTCGCCGCGGTGCAGTACGCCAATAATTTTGCGCCTCACCACTTTCAAATGTCACCAGCCGCCACTGCTACAGAGAACAGTCACCGTCCCCTCAACCCACCTGGTATGAACTCCCGCCGCACAGATCAAGTACAGTCGGAGCCCAACGCAGCTTGCACGGTGCATCTAAATGCCTAATGGTATAACCTAGGTCCTCCATACGGTTCCCTACGCACTCACCTCACGCTTCCTGGTACCCCTCTTAGAGAGCTCCTTCCGTCAGCAACGCCGTACGTTGGAGGAACTGCTTAATTTAAAGCAAGAATGACCCGGAAGTGTATAAATTAGATACACGGGTACATCTTGTTTCCAAGGCGGCCATCTTAACCTGCCTGGCTGAGTGTGACAAGGCTGTATTTTAGCTCCTTTATTTATTTATTTATTTTTTATATTAATCATTTAGAGCAAGCCTTATTAGTATCAGGGGTTGACGTCCCGAGAGTAGGAGGTCGACTTATACCCACCTTGCTCTATGCGGACGACACTGTTTTAATTGCCCGAACCGCTAATAGTCTACAAAAACTCCTCATCCTTTTTATTAATTTCCTGAAGAGCCTTGATTTGTCGACAAAATTTTCTAAGTCCCACGTTATGAAACTTGGCCCCTCTAACACTAAAACGATGCAACACGTAGTTAAACGCCAACATATCAGACAGGTAGAAAACTTCAAGTATTTGGGGATTCTTCTAGACTCAGAGTTAAAGTGGCACTCACTTATATCCCAGAACGTTTTGGCCTTTAATAGAGTGGCATTTAGTATCAAAGATTTCTCTCGTCGATTAGGACGCACTCACATCCAATCGGTCCTGAAAATTTACAGGGCCAAGTGCATCCCCTTAGTGAGCTACGGTAGCAGATTATGGGGTTATGGTCAAGTTACCCCTCTTCAAGTAGCTGAAAATAAATTTTTGAGAAGTCTTTTAGGGGTCCCCCAAAGTATACCCTCCGAAATTGTCCACGAGGAACTAGGTATACACTTTCTCATCGATCAGCTACGCCTTGCCCTTTAAAGCTCTGGAACTTGATTTGGTTAAAGGAGGAACTTAGTTTTAGCAGATTAATTCTGCAGGATTGTTTAAAGTTGGAAAAACCCTTCCTGATTCCGTGGCTGGCGTATGTGGCTGGTAACCTGCGGCTGCGTTAACGCGTTCTATGGGCAAAAAGGCAGTAATAGCACTTAGGGAAAAGTGGGTGTTAGAGCCCGAGGATTTAGCATTAACAAAACACTCTATGCAGCATGCAATTTCAGTACAAACTGTCAGTAACATAGAACCATATTTAACCTGGAATATGACACGCCATCAACATCATTTGTTGACCTATTTCAGGTTGAACCTATTTCCTCGCCTTATCCCTTCTAATTACAGTTGTTTCTCGTACTCGAACCTGTCCCGCTGTGATTGTGACAATATAACGATTAATGCTACTCTACATGTCACTATGTTTTGTCCAAAATATAATAATTTGCAGCATAAGTTTCTACTTCCAATTTTAAAGTCAATGAATTTTTCTCAAGTCCGGCCCGCTTTATTGTTTTTAAAGCTTTTAAATTCACCATTTGTCTGCTTTTGTCTTGTATGTTTTTTATCGGGAGTGTTAAAATATGAATGACTTTGATTATGACAACCTGTGCGCAAACTTTTATGATATTTTATGTCTTTTATGATTTTATTTGTAAAATCGCATAAAATATTGATGATGATGTGCAGCATTACATTTTGCTGTGCTGTTGAAACACTTCTCTTTTAACTAAGACCAGCACTGGGCTGGACAATACATTATTCTATCTATTGTTTGACTGTTGAGTTCAGAGTCCCCTACACTACCTCCCTGCGAAGCTTATGATTGCTTGCCCTGGTTACCCTTATAGACAGGGCCACTGAATTATGCGGCAGGGGAGGGCCAAATTATGCGGAAGGTTGAGTAAATTATGCGGCAAGGAAAAGCAAATTATGCAGCATAATGCGGCTCATTTTGTAATAGTATTACTACATTATTTTGAAATTTTAAAACTTGTGAACACTGTCTGGGCATCGGATGCACCTCATTAGAACCATTTTAATATACAAATACAGAAATAAGCAACAAAAAGGAGACTAGTTAACTTTTGCAAAAGGCCTTCTGCTGCAGTGCAACACGTGCCACTGCGTTTTTGGCAACTTTTGAACCGTTTGAGCTAGGAACATTTTTTTTTTAAATGTGCAGATTATGCTGCAGATAATGGATTGTATGGCAAATGCGACCGATCCAAGTTATGTGAAAACTGCTGGGGCCGCACAGTCACACAATTCCAATGGCCCCTTTTATAGTGAAGTGTGTAAAGAGTGTACTTGGCCATGTAGGACAGCCCCTGGGCCTCCAGAGGCAAACGACCCCAACCACCATCGTTGTGGTACATTAGCCCTTGATTGCTCTATAACACCCCTCCCCCTCGACTCCCCTCCAGTCGTGATCTGACACTTGGTGTTCTCTGGGCTTTCTCTCCTCCCTCAGAAAAGCTCTGCCATTTCTCAGGTCACTGAAAAGCGGCACCACTCGCTACGCTACACCATGGACGTATTCAGCATCATTCTTGAACGCCTTTGCGATGCATACAGTGCCTTCTTTACGCTAAAGAATACAAAAAACAAATGCAAAGCCTTTCGCCAACCCTTTACCACGGGCTCAAGGAGTGTTCCAAATGTTTATTCCATCTTTATTAGGAAATCCTCCCATGGGTGGGGCGGTCATTTCGGCAGACTCCTATGATTGGTGACGACACCTGTAGAGCGACGCCATTTCCGCACCCATCCTTGGAGCCTGAAAATAAATAGTTCGCAAGCTCATTTCAAGGAATAATGAAATGTACATAATTGTATGTCCCACAGCGGTGAGCTGCTGTCTTTTTCTTTTGCGGGCCTATTGTAGTAAAGCATCGCCATCTAGTGGCCACGTGCGTCGGTGTTACTTATGCTGTAAAATGTTGAGGAAGGTGCTGACGTAAAATAATTAATGAGCTAGTAATGACCGACAGGGGCAACGTTTCTTGGTACCTATTAACCAGCTGATGGGAGTTCACATCAAGAGACCCCCCGAGATGCCGAATGTAGCCACTCATTAGCGAAGATTTTTTTTTTATTCCAGCGGACGATGCTGTTACAACTGTTCTTTTTACAGTGATTGAGTGGTTGCTAAGGGAACCTGTCCAGGTCTCCTGGCTACGGCACAGATTCCCACATGAGTATTCCACGAGGATTCGACGTAAACATCAATGCCGCCAGCTATGGGCACGATTCACTTACGGATTTGCGAGTACTTTAATGCGCCAAGAAAATAATTAAGAGAAAATGCTTTTCCTGGACGAATGCAGTTGCATCGAGAATGCCTGTGGAAAACGTTATCTACCTTTCTTGATGCGAACCTGAAACGTTTCACAACACGAAGTCTCACTATTTGCTGTTTTGAAAATACTTAATGACTGAAGTCCTAGTTGCTCCCGGTGCCAGGGAGTTGCAATAAAAGAAGACCCTGATGTAAAAAGAGCAAGAATTTGCAATGCAATAGGTCTCGCATTTGCGAGAGTTTAAGCTATTGACATTGTTGTAACGGGGTGACCTCCCGCTGTTACTGCCCTGCGGGGCGCACTTAGGGGAACACGCACTGGAGGGGCGCCGTAAATAAATCACTCAAGTACTCGGGACTGACCCCATGCGGCCACGCCCCCTGCTTTTATTAGCGCGCCCGGGCCACGCCTGGTCTGGGCGCGTGGGTGCGACACATCCGGCCCACGCAGGGGCGGAACACTGGACCGCTTAAAACATTACATCCCATCTTAACTCAGTTCTTTGTTTTTCTTTGGCAGAACTTTTCCAGACGGTTCATTGTGCAATGTCTCTTGAACTGCTTAACATGCAAAGTCTCTCAAACGAGAACTGGACTAGGATTGCCTCTCAACCCATAACGAGTGTGGGCCCCTCTTCCCTGGTTTTGAGCAACAGGTGGCCTTCCGGAATCTGTGAGTTCAGGTTCCTCCCTGCCAGGGGTGACAGCTGTGTTTCCCTGGGGATCCTCACCTATTCCGCTCAGGTTTCCTGCTCGTGTGGTGTCATGAGTCTCTGTCCCCTCGTGTCCTTCGTCCGACCCGTCGGGATATGGCTCACCATCTTCCTCTGCGTTTTCTCCAACCTCCTTGAACCATGATATGTTTCTGGTTACTTCCTCACCGTCTCTTTCTACTGTGACCATGGTCCCCTTGACGGCCACCACGGTCCAGCTTCCTTGTTCGTACCATGTCCGGAATTTTCCCCCTAGCCTGCGGTCCCGCAGTAGCACTCGATCACCTTGCACTAGCTCCCGGGTCTTAGCTCTCCTTCGGAGGATTGCTTTCTGGTTCTGGCGCTCCCTTCACTCCATGGTTTCTTCACTGTACGGGGGTGGGGTCCAGCCTGGGCACGTAGGGAGAGTGTCCCGTCGGGGTCAATTGAATAGTAGCGCCCACGGGGCCTGGCGTGTAGTGCTGTGGGGTGTGCTCCTGTATTCCTGGAGGAACGACTGCAGATGGCGTTCCGGGTCTGTGTTCTCCGCTACGGCGATTCGCAGGGTCTTATTCAAGGTCCTCATAAATCGCTCAATCTCTCCGTTGGCCTGTGGCCACTGAGGGGTGATTCGGCGGTGTCGTATGCCGTGGTGCCTCATGAAATCGTGAAACTCTCCTCCTTGGAACGGGGGCCCGTTGTCGCTTTTGATCTCCCCGGGGCACCCGAAGATTGCGAAGATCTTCTCCAGCACCGGGGCGATCCCTGCAAACGTTGTGGAGTTCACCACCTCTATGACTGGATACTTCGAGAGACTATCCATTAGGACGAGAGTCGCCCGTCCGTCGGGGAAGCTCCCGAAATCAATGCTGACCTTCTCCCACTGTACTTTTCCAGGCTCTTCGGTTTGGATGGGGGCGGGCTTTTCTGGGGCACCAGTCAGTTGGCACGCCGGGCACTTCTTCACCATCTCCTCCACTCGGCTCTCAAGCCCCGGGAACCATACCTTCTCCCGCATCCTGGCTTTCATCTTCTCTATCCCTTGGTGTCCTCCATGGGCCAACTGGGTCGCTTGATGTTGTAGGGCGGCCGGGATGACAATGCGACACCCCCTCAACAGTAGTCCATCCTGAGTCATGCTCAACTCGTGTCGGACCCTCCACATCTTCGTAAGATACTCTCGGTCCTGTCCTGACCAGTCGTTCGCCGTTTGTAGGAATTGATTCCAGCTTCCTCCTTGGACGGCTTGGCACACTTTAGTGAGTATGGGATCCAGCTGTACCGCCGCTATGACATCAGCCGAGGTCAGGGCCTTCGCGTGGTTGCTGAGATCATGTTGAGGTGGGCCTCGCGGGTTTCGGTGTTCTTATTCCTCTTGATTACCCTCTGGGGGTGGGTGCCGGGAGAGGAAATCGGCAGGATTCTTGGCACCGGGTCGGTACACCACTTCCATGTCATATTGTTGGAGCCCGATGGCCCATCATTCTATCCGTGGAGGTGGGTGAGGTGCTGATCCTTTGAAGAGGGGCACCAGTGGCTGATGATCCGTGACCACCTTGAACGGCTGACCGCAGACATAGAGATGAAAATGTCGGCACGCCCACCGGATGGCTAGGGCCTCTCGTTCGATCTGGGCGTAGCGTCGCTCCGTGGGTGAGAGAGACTTGCTGGCGTACGCTAGGGCGGCCCACCTTCCTGGTTCTTGTTCCAGAGTGAGTACTGCTCCGAGACCCACCGGGCTCGCGTCCACCAGGAGCTCCGTGCGCTTGGCTGGGTCGAAGTACACCAGCGTCATGTGTTCGAGTAGGGCGCTCTTGACTTTCTGGAAGGCTTGCTCTTCACGCTGTTCCCACTTCCACGGGGCATCCGCCCGGGTCGGGTTCCGGAGGGGTTCGGCTATTGTGGCCAGATCCGGGATGAATCGGCCACAGTACGTGGCCATCCCAAGAAAACTGCGGACTTCCGACACTGTTGACGGGGGTAGTGCGTCCTTGATGGCCTGGGATTTCCGTGGGTCTACTTGTATGCCTTGGTGATTAAAGAAGTAGCCGAAGAATTCTATCTTCCTTTGGAAGAAGAGACATTTCTCTCTATGTAGGGTGACGCCATGCTCCTGGAGTCGCTGAAGCGTGGTTCAGGTGCCGGTAGTGTTCTTCCGCTGTGGTCGAGTGGACGAGGATATCGTCACTCACATTCAATACTCCCGGCAGACCGGTTAGGATTCCTCTCACGGCGTCTTGGAACACCTCTGCCGCCGAGGATATCCCAAAGTTGAGGCGCTTGTACCGCCGAAGACCCAGGTGAGTGCTGAATGTGGCGATGTATCGACTGGCTTTGTTGAGCACCAATTGGTGGTATCCGGCGTTTAAGTCCAATTTCGAGAACCACTTGGACCCATTCACATCGGCCACGATGTCGTCCATTGTGGGCGTGATGTGGCGCTCTCGTCGGATGGCCTTGTTGGGAAGGCGCATATCTATACATAGCCGAATCTTCCCTGGTTGTCGTGGCTTTTCAGCTATGACCGTGGGTCGGACACCTTCTCAATTACCCCTTGATCTTCCAACTTCTGGAGCTCCTGTTCGACTAGAGGTCTGAGATGGAAGGGGATGTGTCTGTGGCGTAGCGCCGTAGGGGTGACTGTCCCATCGATGTGGAGTTTCACTGGGGCTCTCTTGATGCGTCCGAGGCCAGTGAAGAGGCCTGCAAACTGGTTCAGTAGCTCCTCCGTCTGGGTCGCTTGCACATTCCTCGCAAAAGATACCAGCCCCAGGTCTTCCGCTGCATGGCTTCTCAGCAGGGTGTCTGCATCTTGGTTGATGACATGGGTGGGGACTGTCATCTTTCCCCGCAGCGGCAGAGGGGAGTCACTCCCGTAGGCAAATATTTTCGTTTTGGATGGTGACAGTTCCAGTTTGGGTCGTAGCTTGAGGTATTGTTGCACCCCCATGACATTTACGGACGCCCCCGTGTCGATGACTGCCTTCACCTCTGATCCGGCTATCTTTAGGATGCACGTGGGCTGTGGTCGTCTTCGTCTCTTCAGGTCTTTGGTAAAGGACACCATGTACGTTTCGGCCTCGTCGTCTTCTGTGGATGTGTCGTCCACCCGATATGTGGCGTTATCGGTTCTTCCGGCTCTGCTTGACGACGCCAGTGAGGTGCTTGATAGTTGGCGCACCAGCTTGCGCATGGGCTTCCCTCCTTTGTTGTCCTTGCGTTGGAGCCGTCTTCTGCAGACAGAAGCGAAATGGTTCGGGATGCCGCAATTGGAGCATGTCCGCCCCTGGGCGGGGCAAGCACAGGGAGGGTGTTCCTCACGTCCGCAGTATCCACACTGGCCTTTTGTGGTGGGGCCTTGTCGGGTTGGTGGCTTCTGCCCTCTGCCCCGCGGTCTTACTGCGTCGACCCTTTCCGTCTTCACGGCCACGTGCTTTTCAGACTGGCGTGTTAACGCAAGATCCATTTCATCGGCCCTGGCTGCTGAGAGGTCATGCGTCCTAGCCATGATTAAAATATCGTTGAGGGGTATGTTCGGTTGTCGTAGTATCAGTCCACGCAGGATTTTGCTGCGGACTCCTTGAATGACTTGGGCGCGGATTTCCTCCATGGCTCTATCTTCCGTGACATAGGTGCTGGCCAGTTCCCTTAGACGGGCGTAGAACGCATCAATCGATTCCCCCTCCCTCTGTCGGGCCTGGCGCAGTTTGAAGCGCTCGAAATCGGGGTTAAGCTATGGGTCGAAATGTGCGTTGAGGGCCGTTACGGCGGCGTCGTAGTCCGTTGGCCCACCCGTGTTCGGGAGGTGTTTGAACAGGAGGTAAACGTCTTCTCCTGCGTAGTGAAGCAACAGGGATCGTTTCACCGCCCCATCGGTTTCTCGTGTCGCAATGAAATAATTCTCGAGCCGCCCGATCCACGTCTTCCATCTTGGGGACGCTGTGGTGGGGTCGGCTGCTTCGCTGAACGGGGGCAGAGCACCTGTCGGGGCGTGCTGTGTGATCACCTGTGCGGGTGGCTGGTCCGCATTGGGCGCTGGGTCTCCCATTGGGACAACGTGCTGTGGCGCGCCTGGCGCGTGGTGATGGCTGGAAACTGACTATGAGCGTCCTTCTGTGCTGCAGGACTACGTTCCCGGTGGAACACGTGATTGGGATGGGTCCCTTGCTGAGCGTGAGGCTTTCCACAGGCAGCCTTGGGCAGAGTTGTGGTGGTGGTTGCCTAGGCACAGGGGAGTCTGGGCTGGCTGCTAGATGTTGCTCCCCCTGGTGAAGGATGCGCAGGACTCCCTGCATGTGGTGGCAGGCGGTACTCCTATTTGCCGGTTGTGGGTGGCAGCGCATCGTGCACGTGCGCGGGGTCCGTTTTGCAATGACCCCGGGTAGCGCACGCACAGTTTGCTGGCTCCTCTCTGGAGCGGGACGTTCACCGCACCGGTGCTCCTTCGGCGCATCAGCCGTCACGGGTCTTGAGGGAGGAGGGCCGACACCACGCTGTGCAGCGCTCTCGGCCGGCCTCTGGCAGTGCGGGCACGTTGCTGGCACTACGAGTGTGCCTCACGGGGCGCGGGCTCGTTTCTCTCCTCATCGCCAGTGTAGCGGGGTGACCTCCCGCTGTTACTGCCCTGCGGGGCGCACTTAGGGGAACACGCACTGGGGTGGCGCCGTAAATAAATCACGCACACTCTAGTATTCAAGTACTCGGGACTGACCCCGTGCGGCCAAGCCCCCTGCTTTTTATTAGCGTGCCCGGGCCACGCCTGGTCCGGGCGCGTGGGTGCGACACATCCGGCCCACGCAGGGGCGGAACACTGGACCGCTTAAAACATTACAATTGTAAATGACAATGCCTTTTATTTATCTGTTTTGAAAATTAACACATAAAAAAAGGCATGGTCATTTTAAATGCCAATAGCTCAAACTCTCATTAATGCGAGACCGATTGCATTGCAAAAAGAAGCAGCCGCCATTGTCCTGGGCTGCTTGGAAAGTGAAAGCACGCAGAATTTTGCAGGAAAGCACGTCATGCCTGCAGTAGGACAAAACTCATTAAAGAAAATAATGCTTACAGACTAAATAAAGCATCCCCTGTAACAACAGAAGTAAAAGGGCCAGTCCTCATGGGGGGGTTACAAATGATGACAAGGCGGTACTAAGGAGGGACTAACAAGCCTATTAACGAATCAGAAGCCAGCATTGACAAAGGACAATGACAGAGGTCAATGAAAAATATGGGCGGAACTTCTAGTCCATACTCTAATACAGCATGCCTCCCAGAGCAGCGCATGCGCTGCCCAGGCTCGACCCAAAAACATTCTCTCAGTGGTAACAGTGATGGTGAATTATGGTATGAGATTGAAAGTTGACAAACCCAGGGCTTTTGGTGGACTGGAGCATGGCGGGTCTCAGACCCGAAAGTAATTAAAAAGTGACTTTAAACGGGTCTACCTCTGGCCCTATGAACATGTCCTTAACTTTACAGGCAAAAACGCTGATCTGATCGATTTCTCACTAATGACTGTAAACACCATAAGTTTATCCATATCAGCAACGTAGTCCCTAGTTATATTTCAAGTTTTGCTTCATCTTGCATCTCGTAAGATTATTTGCTTATTCCACGTGTTGTATTTATGTAGTTAAACAAATTATGTAATTCATTGTAGCTCTTGTGCAGTGAATACAGTGTGAAGAGTCGCCACAAGGTGTCCTGGTGAGTTCAGGTTGTGGGTGGGTGTTTATGATGGGGCCTGACTGACAGCTCTGGAGCTGAAGCTGAAGGGAGGGCAAGTTTCCAACACTGCATGTCAGTGGGGTCATGAAGATGGACAGACTACACACGCATCCAATGCTCGGTCTCTTTGTAGAGCGCACTAACTGCTGGTCACATATATGACCATTGTAGTTGTGGGAAAGTGCCCGAAGGAGGTCCACAGCTGTCAGAGTATGTACAGTATCATTCTAAAAGAAAACGTAGTGCTGACAGATGAGTGGGTGGGTGGGTTGTGTGTGTTTATGGGGTGAAGTGGAGAACATGAAACTGATCATGAAGAAGGAGAGTAAGAAAAGATTTGTTGACAAGGAAAGTGATAATGTTTGAGATATGCAGATGGAGAGTTTCTGAAGTATGTGGGTACAAAAAGGGCGTAAGTGTCCGAACAGAGGGACTGCAGAGGAAAGCTGTTTGAGAGGGGAGTACACGAGTGAATGAGACGCATTGACGACCACTACCCTTTCCACAGACCTTTGAAATGTTTAACTCCATTTTATATTTTCTTAGTTTAAACCATTTAGTTGATTTGGCTAACAAGCACTGGCAAAACCAATAATGGTATCTTATTCTAGGCATATGTTTGTTGTATGACCTGTTTGGAGGCTCCCAAATACTGTTCAGGGGGTACGTTGTGTGACTCACAGGATTTTCACTTATGTGTTTTTAGACATGCCTTTAATTACCTATGCCACTTGTGAGAAGTTGGCCTGGCATATGCTGTCCACTAATTATAGTGGGCACCTTGCACCAGTCCAAATCGACTCTTATGGTAGGTAGGTTAAAGACAACCTTATTGAAAGCTATCCTAGTGGTAGCTGTGGAGAGCAGCCTTCAGGCTAAGTCTTGAAGGAATGTAAAGCAGCTTGTTTTACCAGTCTATAATCTCTTGAGTGACCAAATGAAAGAGCACCACACCAGGTATATATTCAAAATATATGTATTTATTACTAAACACACCCCTCTAGTCTCTTTATGAGGCTAGAGTTCGAAGTACATAGGTTATAAGATCTTAAATCACAGTAATAGCACAAATACACGTTTGGGCCCTAGGGGCGTACCAAACCATATACCAATAAAGTGGTATGCGAACCACGACTGAACTAGACACTAGGCCTAGAGCCTCTAGAAGTGCTTGGACCACAAGGAACCACCCAAGGTAGTGACACAGGGGACCCACGGGAGACGCGTGCAGTGTAAATACACAACCGCGATACGCCGTTAACTTCTATGGAGAAAGTCGGGATCGGGAAAATAGAGGAAAGGGACACTTTAAAGAGGACTAGGACAAAACCCTTTGAGATCTAGGACTTTGAAGAGTCTCTACCCACGGGAGCACCGGAGTACTCGTGTTACCTCACCCAGGGAAGCCGGGTGCATAGGTGCCTTTCGGGGTCGGGTTTCGTCGTCGGTTCTTATGGCGATCTGCTGCAAAGTGCTGCTGGCGACCAGGAGAAAAGTGTCCGGGTGGATCCCAGAGTGGATCGGAGTTCTGAAGAACCTGAAAGCAGAGGGGACAGAGTCTGGGTCACTAGCCAGTGACCAGGGAGATGATGGACGGATGCCCACCGATGTCGAGTGCTTCAGGTGCGTTGACGGTCGTCTCGTTTCAGCAGCCACGAGGTCCAGGAGGCGTTGTCGGCGACCAGGAGCAGGATTCGGGCTGGTACACGATGTCTGTCGAGTGCTGCGGTGTCGGCGACCAGATTGGACCCAACAAGCCTTGGCAACGGCAAGTCTCGATGTAGCTGAAGATCGTCGATGGTGCAGACCAGCAAGGTCTGGGGAACTCACCCAGCAAGGGTAAGTGAGGGCAGGCCTGGAGCAACCAGACTGCCAAGTAAAGAAAAGATTGGCCTTCGGTAAGGGCTACTAGCCAACGGGCTAGCGACCGCGAAGGAGCCTCGTGACGCCGCACGTGGAGCTGGCTTACAGGACACTCGTGGAGTGGGGGCCAGTGATCTTCGGTGCAGGGGGTGCTGGAGGCTAGGGCTACTCGGAGCCCAAAGCACGACTTCTTGGGAGACCCAGAAGATGGTGCACTTGCAAGTGTGCTCGGTGTCCAGGGGTCACGGTCTCACGTTACCCACGATAGCCACGGGCCTCAGCTTTGCTGGGGACTCAGGGTAGCCTCGGGGAAGTCTGAGAATCCACCTCTGGTGATGCGATGACTTCGGCGTCCGACGGGAGCTTCAGTGATGCGAACCGGACAGATGCTTCTTTGGTGCCTGCCAAGCAGGGGAGTCACTCCTTGACCCCAAGGGAGATTCTTCAGTCCTCTAATCTTGTCGTAGAGCGTCGAAGGTCCAGGATTCCGTGTCAGAGTTTCGTCCAGGTATAATCTAAAGTCCTAAGGACTGGGTTCCTACCTTTATTCCAAAAATAGGGGATGGACTACTCTGTGGCCCCACCTATGGGTGGGTCAGGGCAGAGGGGTGGCTACACCCCTTTCCCTTTGTCCAGTTCGCGCCAAAGCAGGGGCTGCAAGCCCCTGATCCGGTTTGAACTGGGGTATGCACAGGGACACCAAATGTGCCCCCAGTGCAGGACTTCAAAGCACCCGAAAGTGCTCCCGCCCAGCCCCAATACACTTTGTCCTGTCTGGGGAGGTGGTCACACCTCCCTGGGACAGGAAACCTATTGTCCAGGCCTCCCCTGCCGGAGTTTCGTCCAGCAGCAGGAGGCCAGACTCGTGTCTGTGGCAGTAGCATCCATTTTGTGATGCCAGGCTCTGGAAAGAAGTTACCGGACTCGTCAGAGTTAACATGCCTTTCCCTCTAGAAGGGTGGAATGCTACCCCCGCCGCCAGAATTGGCGGGGGGGTAGTATTCCAAGATGTTTGACACCAAACACGACATGTTTTGGTGCAGCCATTCCATAGTTAGCATTTTACCGCGAGGATATAATGCGTTTAAGAGTATATGGTCAGGCTGCACTACAAACAGCATCAGAGATGGTCTCCGAACGCTGCAGAGGGGCCCTGCTCATGCAGGGGCACCCTCTCACATAGAAACCATGCACTCTGCCTTTAGGATTGATAAGGCCTGCCTTAGGAGTGACTTATAGGTTTATATGTGTGTATGCATTTAGTGATATAGGTAACCTATACCACAGCAAGGGGTGCATGCACCACCTTACCCAGGCTGCAGTAGCAGACCTGTGGTGTCAGTTTGGATGGCCTACCAGGGGTGGCATAATATATGCTGCAGCCCCTGGCAGGCCTCTGAGGTACCTATGCCCTTGGTACATAGTATACCATATACTAGGGACTTACAAGGGCACTCCAGATCCCAATCAGAGATGTGCCTAAGGCACATGGATACCCTTTTAAAGAGGAAACAGCTAGGCTGGGGTTCTGAATAGCAGGGCCCCAGCCAGACTAATGTCGAAAACCAGTGAAGTATCAGCAAAAAGTGGGGGTACCCCTGTGAAGCAGATCCTACTCTCCTACACAACCCCCCCAAACGTAGGGACATTAAACTAACCTTGCCCAGTTAAGTCTTCATGTTCTAAGTGGAAATACCTAGAGAGTCCATCTGCATTCGCATGGTTACTCCCAGGCCTATGTTCCACTGTAAAGTCCATCCCCTGTAGGGAAATGGACCACCTAAGCAGTTTGGGGTTTTCACCCTTCATTTGTTTTAGCCATAAGAGGGGCTTATGGTCTGTCTGAACCAGGAAGTGTGTACCAAACAAGTATGGCCTCAACTTCTTCAGAGCCCAGACCACAGCAAAGGCCTCCCTCTCTATGGCTGACCAACGTTTCTCTCTAGGGGTCAGCCTTCTGCTAATAAAAGCTACTGGCTGATCCTGACCTTCTTCATTCAATTGTGACAGTACAGCCCCTACCCCCAATTCAGATGCATCCGTTTGAACAATGAACTTCTTGGAGTAATCAGGACTCTGCAGAATTGGAGCAGTGCACATGGCCTGCTTGAGGTCATCAAATGCCTTTTGACAGCTAACTGTCCACTGAACCTTTTTGGGCATTTTCTTAGAAGTTAAGTCATTCAAGGGTGTCACTATTGATCCATACCCCTTGACAAATCTCCTATAGTACCCAGTCAGGCCTAAGAAGGCTCTCACCTGAGTCTGGGTAGTGGGAGCAGTCCAGTCCATGATGGTCTGGATCTTGCTCTGTAAAGGTTGAACCTGGCCTCCACCCACAAGGTGGCCCAGGTACACAACCTGACTCTGCCCTATCTGGCACTTAGTGGCCTTGATAGTCAGGCCTGCCTTTTGCAGGGCCTGTAAAACATTCCTGAGGTGGACCAGGTGATCCTCCCAGGTGGAGCTAAAGACAGCAATATCATCTAGATAAGCTGCACTATAGGCCTCCAGTCCTGTGAGAACTGTGTTCACCAACCTCTGGAAAGTGGCAGGTGCATTTTTCAGACCAAAGGGCATCACCACAAATTGATAATGCCCACTAGGGGTTGAAAATGCTGTTTTGGGCTTTGCAGCATCAGCTAGTCTGATCTGCCAGTAGCCAGCTGTTAGGTCAAATGTGCTGAGATACTTGGCAGAGGCCAAAGTATCTATGAGCTCATCTGCCCTGGGTATTGGATGGGCATCAGTCCTAGTGACTGCATTGAGGCCCCTGTAGTCTACACAAAACCTCATCTCTCTTTTCCCACCACTGGTGTGAGGTTTAGGTACCAGGACTACTGGACTAGCCCAAGGGCTATCTGAGGGCTCAATCACTCCCAATTCCAACATCTTCTGGACTTCAGTCCTGATACAGTCCCTGACATGGTCAGGTTGCCTATAAATCTTGTTTTTAATAGGCAGACTGTCCCCAGTGTCCACTTCATGAGTGCACCAGGTGGTCTGACTGGGTGTCAGAGAAAACATATGTCTAAACTGATTGAGGACTTGCCTGCAATCAGTTTGTTGCTGGGTAGTGAGGCTGCCTGCCAAGGCTACACCATCAACTGACCCATCGTCAGGGTTCTGTGAGAGCAGGTCAGGGAGTGGGTCACTCTCTTCCTCCTGCCCTTCATCAGTAGCCATGAGCAAGCCCATGTCTGCCCTGTCCACATATGGCTTAAGTCTGTTGACATGGAGAACCCTGTGGGGACTCCTGGGTGTTCCCAGGTCTACTAAGTAAGTGACCTCACCCTTCTGCTCAACAATAGTGTGGGGTCCACTCCATTTGTCTTGGAGAGCTGCTGGGGCCACTGGCTCCAACACCCACACCTTCTGTCCTGGCTGGTAAACAGTTAGGACAGCCTTTTGGTCATGCCAGGCCTTTTGAAGTTCCTGGCTAGCCTCAAGGTTTTTGGTTGCCTTTTTCATGTACTCAGCCATCCTGGAGCGGAGACCAAGTACATAGTCCACTATATCTTGCTTTGGGGGCTTGAGAGGTAACTCCCATCCTTCCTTCACCAAGCACAGTGGACCCCTCACAGGGTGGCCAAACAGAAGTTCAAAAGGGCTGTAACCAACCCCCTTCTGAGGCACCTCCCTATATGCGAATAAAAGGCAGGGCAAGAGTATGTCCCATCTACGCCTAAGCTTTTCTGGGAGCCCTTTAATCATGCCCTTTAAGGTTTTGTTGAATCTCTCAACTAAACCATTGCATTGTGGGTGATAGGGTGTGGTGAACTTATAAGTAACTCCACACTCCTTCCACATTGCCTTTAAGTACCCAGACATGAAGTTTGCACCCCTGTCTGATACCACCTCCTTAGGAAAGCCCACTCTTGAGAAAATTCCCAGGAGGGCCCTTGCCACCACAGGTGCTGTAGTGGTCCTAAGGGGTATAGCCTCTGGATACCTGGTGGCATGATCCACTACCACCAGTATAAATCTGTGCCCAGATGCTGTTTGGGGATCCATGGGACCAACAATGTCAATCCCTACCCTCTCAAAGGGCACCCCCACCACAGGTAGTGGTATCAGGGGGCCTTTGTAGTGCCACCTGCTTTGCCACTGGCTTGGCAGGTTACACAGGAGCGACAAAACTCCTTACTGTCTTCAGACATGTGGGGCCAGTGAAAGTGAGGGACAATTCTGTCCCAAGTCTTGTTCTGGCCCAGGTGTCCTGCTAAGGGAATATCATGGGCTAGGGTCAATAGGAAGCCCCTGAACTTCAAAGGTATTACCAACCTCCTGGTAGCACCAGGCTTGGGGTCTCTACTCTCTGAGTACAGGAGTCCATCATCCCAATACACTGTATGGGGACCACTAGCTTTCCCAGCAGCCTCAGCAGCAGCTTGCTGTCTGAGGGGTTCAAGGGAGGGGCAGCTCTGCTGCTCCTGGCTCAGATCTGCCCTAGAAGGTCCCCCTGTCCCCAAGAACTCAACCTGGTCAGGCTCAAGTTCCTCTGGGACAGTTCCTTCTTCAGGGCTGAGATCATCCCCCTCAAGGGACTGATCTTCCTCCTGAGCCAAGGGGGAAGGCACTGCCTTAACCCTACTACTCCTCCTCTTGGAAGGCACTTGGTCCATTCTTCCAGAATCCAAGGCCTGTTCAGTTTTAGACAGTTTAGCTTGTGACCTGGTCACAGCAAACACATCTGCAGGGATCCCCAGCATTTCTGCATGGGTCCTGAGCTCCACTTCTGCCCAAGCAGAAGTCTCTAAGTCATTGCCAAGCAAGCATTCGACTGGTAGGTTTGCACTCACCACAACCTTCTTAAGGCCAGTTACCCCTCCCCAGGAGAAGTTAACAACTGCCAGAGTATGGTCTGTTCTGACATTGCTAGCATTGGTCACTTGGTACATCTCACCAAGTATAACTTGCCCAGGTAGCACAAGGTCTTGTGTCACCATTGTGACACTTGCCCCTGTGTCCCTAAATGCCAAAGCCTCTCGTCCATTGATTAAAGGCTGTTGTCTGTACTTGCCCAGATTACTGGGACTCACAGTGGAGGTCACATCCATGCCTCCATCACAGACTAACACAGCCTGAGTCAGCTCCCTGACTAAGTCAGAGCCCAACTCAGTTCCCAGGGTGAACCCTACTAAACCCTTTGCTGGAGCACTTCCACCAACTGTACTAGGGGGAACAGGTGCCTTAGGGGCATTGGTGGATGCTGGACTGGAGTCTTTGGACTTGGTGCAATCACTGGTCCAGTGGGTCTTTTGCTTACAGACCTTGCACCATGGTTTTCTTTGGCCTTTACCCTTGGTAGACTGGGAATCCCCACCAGAAGAAGATTTTTGGGGGCCTGATGAAGACTTTTGATCTTTACCCTTCTCCCCACCCTTGTCAGAGTTCTTAGCATCTTGCTTCTTGGTTTCCCCACCTTGGTTCTGTACCTTCTGCTTCACCCTGGTTCTGACCCATTTGTCTGCCTTCTTTCCCAATTCTTGGGGAGAGGTCAGATCAGAGTCAACCAGGTACTGATGCAACAGCTGGTTTTGACAGTTATTAAGAATCTGCTCCCTCATTATCAGATTATACAATCCTGAGAAGTCACACACCTTACTGCCCATCAACCAGCCTTCCAGAGCCTTGGCAGAACAATCCACATAGTCTACCCAGTCTTGAGTCTGTGCTTTTTGGGTGTCTCTGAACTTCAACCTGTACTGTTCAGTGGTTAGGCCAAACCCATCAATAAGAGCACTCTTCAAGACCTTGTAATTGTCAGCATCCTCCTCTCTAACAGTGAGGAGCTTGTCTCTACCTTTGTCAGCAAAGGAGAGCCACAAGATTGCTGCCCACTGCTCCTGAGGGACCTTCTGTACCTTACAGGCCCTCTCTAAAGCAGTTATCCATTTGTGGATATCATCCCCACTCTGGTAGGGAGGGACAATCTTGCTCAGGTTCCTATGGTCATAGGACCTTTCCCTATCTCTAGGGATATGGCTGCCACCATGGGACTCTAGTCCCAACTTTCTTCTCTCTTTAAGGAGATCTAGGGATTCTCTATCTAAAGCCAATTGCTTCTTCCTGATCTCCAGTTGAGTTTCCTCATACTGGACCAGTCTCTTTCTTCTCTCATGAGAGGATTCCCTCCTGTGAGAAGAAACAGAGCTCCCTATTGAGGTGCCAGAGTGGTTAGACTCCTGAGAAGGAGACCTAGACTTTCTGAGCACACTCATAATCCTTCCTGGGGGGACAAAGGTGTGGTTCTCTAGATCCTCATCTTCATCTTCCCCAGAAGGGATTGGGTTTTCCAGGTCAGGGTCATTGTCACCCTCCTGGTCAGTTTCAGAGGGGGGCTGGGGGTAGTAGTACCCCTGGTCCCTTCCTCATCTGCTGGCCCACCCTCTGCTCCTACCCCTTCAGTCTCTGAAGACTTACTAAGATCATAAGCCACCAACAACTCCTGGAGGTGTTGGGTGGTGGGACTTTGGCCTGTCCTTAATTTCCTCACGTTACACAAAGCTCTCAGTTCCAAGAATGGGAGTGTGTCATACTTGGAGGGGGAAGCTCAATGGCTTCCTGCAGGGCATCTTTGGATCCTGCTTTTAAAGACATTACTAGTGTGGTGTGGTGTATGCACTACCTACTCTAGTGTGGCCTACTAAACTCTCTTGAGTTGTAGAAAGGGTTGTGCTATCCCTTAACACACAACTCTAAGTTCAGTAGAACTTACTGATATTCTAAGCTTAAATTATATGTACCTTAGGTACCTTTAGTGGTTTTCAGTTGATCAATTCAATTGAGATTATCTGGTAAAACAATAGCAAGCTGGAATCCCACACGCTGCACACCAATGTGAGAAGTTGGCCTGGCATATGCTGTCCACTAATTATAGTGGGCACCTTGCACCAGTCCAAATCGACTCTTATGGTAGGTAGGTTAAAGACAACCTTATTGAAAGCTATCCTAGTGGTAGCTGTGGAGAGCAGCCTTCAGGCTAAGTCTTGAAGGAATGTAAAGCAGCTTGTTTTACCAGTCTATAATCTCTTGAGTGACCAAATGAAAGAGCACCACACCAGGTATATATTCAAAATATATGTATTTATTACTAAACACACCCCTCTAGTCTCTTTATGAGGCTAGAGTTCGAAGTACATAGGTTATAAGATCTTAAATCACAGTAATAGCACAAATACACGTTTGGGCCCTAGGGGCGTACCAAACCATATACCAATAAAGTGGTATGCGAACCACGACTGAACTAGACACTAGGCCTAGAGCCTCTAGAAGTGCTTGGACCACAAGGAACCACCCAAGGTAGTGACACAGGGGACCCACGGGAGACGCGTGCAGTGTAAATACACAACCGCGATACGCCGTTAACTTCTATGGAGAAAGTCGGGATCGGGAAAATAGAGGAAAGGGACACTTTAAAGAGGACTAGGACAAAACCCTTTGAGATCTAGGACTTTGAAGAGTCTCTACCCACGGGAGCACCGGAGTACTCGTGTTACCTCACCCAGGGAAGCCGGGTGCATAGGTGCCTTTCGGGGTCGGGTTTCGTCGTCGGTTCTTATGGCGATCTGCTGCAAAGTGCTGCTGGCGACCAGGAGAAAAGTGTCCGGGTGGATCCAAGAGTGGATCGGAGTTCTGAAGAACCTGAAAGCAGAGGGGACAGAGTCTGGGTCACTAGCCAGTGACCAGGGAGATGATGGACGGATGCCCACCGATGTCGAGTGCTTCAGGTGCGTTGACGGTCGTCTCGTTTCAGCAGCCACGAGGTCCAGGAGGCGTTGTCGGCGACCAGGAGCAGGATTCGGGCTGGTACACGATGTCTGTCGAGTGCTGCGGTGTCGGCGACCAGATTGGACCCAACAAGCCTTGGCAACGGCAAGTCTCGATGTAGCTGAAGATCGTCGATGGTGCAGACCAGCAAGGTCTGGGGAACTCACCCAGCAAGGGTAAGTGAGGGCAGGCCTGGAGCAACCAGACTGCCAAGTAAAGAAAAGATTGGCCTTCGGTAAGGGCTACTAGCCAACGGGCTAGCGACCGCGAAGGAGCCTCGTGACGCCGCACGTGGAGCTGGCTTACAGGACACTCGTGGAGTGGGGGCCAGTGATCTTCGGTGCAGGGGGTGCTGGAGGCTAGGGCTACTCGGAGCCCAAAGCACGACTTCTTGGGAGACCCAGAAGATGGTGCACTTGCAAGTGTGCTCGGTGTCCAGGGGTCACGGTCTCACGTTACCCACGATAGCCACGGGCCTCAGCTTTGCTGGGGACTCAGGGTAGCCTCGGGGAAGTCTGAGAATCCACCTCTGGTGATGCGATGACTTCGGCGTCCGACGGGAGCTTCAGTGATGCGAACCGGACAGATGCTTCTTTGGTGCCTGCCAAGCAGGGGAGTCACTCCTTGACCCCAAGGGAGATTCTTCAGTCCTCTAATCTTGTCGTAGAGCGTCGAAGGTCCAGGATTCCGTGTCAGAGTTTCGTCCAGGTATAATCTAAAGTCCTAAGGACTGGGTTCCTACCTTTATTCCAAAAATAGGGGATGGACTACTCTGTGGCCCCACCTATGGGTGGGTCAGGGCAGAGGGGTGGCTACACCCCTTTCCCTTTGTCCAGTTCGCGCCAAAGCAGGGGCTGCAAGCCCCTGATCCGGTTTGAACTGGGGTATGCACAGGGACACCAAATGTGCCCCCAGTGCAGGACTTCAAAGCACCCGAAAGTGCTCCCGCCCAGCCCCAATACACTTTGTCCTGTCTGGGGAGGTGGTCACACCTCCCTGGGACAGGAAACCTATTGTCCAGGCCTCCCCTGCCGGAGTTTCGTCCAGCAGCAGGAGGCCAGACTCGTGTCTGTGGCAGTAGCATCCATTTTGTGATGCCAGGCTCTGGAAAGAAGTTACCGGACTCGTCAGAGTTAACATGCCTTTCCCTCTAGAAGGGTGGAATGCTACCCCCGCCGCCAGAATTGGCGGGGGGTAGTATTCCAAGATGTTTGACACCAAACACGACATGTTTTGGTGCAGCCATTCCATAGTTAGCATTTTACCGCGAGGATATAATGCGTTTAAGAGTATATGGTCAGGCTGCACTACAAACAGCATCAGAGATGGTCTCCGAACGCTGCAGAGGGGCCCTGCTCATGCAGGGGCACCCTCTCACATAGAAACCATGCACTCTGCCTTTAGGATTGATAAGGCCTGCCTTAGGAGTGACTTATAGGTTTATATGTGTGTATGCATTTAGTGATATAGGTAACCTATACCACAGCAAGGGGTGCATGCACCACCTTACCCAGGCTGCAGTAGCAGACCTGTGGTGTCAGTTTGGATGGCCTACCAGGGGTGGCATAATATATGCTGCAGCCCCTGGCAGGCCTCTGAGGTACCTATGCCCTTGGTACATAGTATACCATATACTAGGGACTTACAAGGGCACTCCAGATCCCAATCAGAGATGTGCCTAAGGCACATGGATACCCTTTTAAAGAGGAAACAGCTAGGCTGGGGTTCTGAATAGCAGGGCCCCAGCCAGACTAATGTCGAAAACCAGTGAAGTATCAGCAAAAAGTGGGGGTACCCCTGTGAAGCAGATCCTACTCTCCTACACCACTTACCTTGGAAAGAATCTTTAGTTGCACTTCTTTAGCCTTGCCCTTTTTAAAGACCTCCGACTTATTTCATTCCACTTCAAGACCTGTGTGAAACTGAGTTAAACATTCGGATCTGCTTGTCAAAGTTTTTACTTGCACATTGTTGTCATCTGCTTTGTGCATTAAGGCTGTGAATTGGCTGCACCTCATAGTAAACCCCTACGCAGGGCACAAGTCCTAAAAAAAGAAGTGGGGGGACTAACCTAGTTAGGCAGTTTGCAAGTGACATCAAGGTGCAAGACATCACACATGGCTTCACAGGTATTGACATCATAGGAAGTGGCATCACAAGCCACGACTTTACAGCAAGTGGCATCACAACAAGTTCAAAGTTCAAAATTACTTTATTCGGATAGGACCGTATCCATAAAAGCACACACATTACAACAAATTAAAAATGCACAACTTCATATTCAGAATAAAACAATTTCAATAAAACATTAGTCACAAGTGCAAGATATGTTAAAAACACATACTGCAAGTTTCTAAAAGGAGCCCACGCATTTCATAATAGCCATTTAGAAACCAGTGCAAAAACGCATTCTTCATAAGGTGCACATCGTATTGCGAGCCCGTACAGCAGTTCTCAAAAAAAGTCCCAACTCGAAAAACTAATTCATCATCTTCCAGTTTAAGAATGCTCCTATATGCATCTTCTAAATGAATAGGCAGGGTTTTAAAAAAAACAAAACGGTATTAAACGCCATTTTGCATATTTTATATAAAACTTACAAAATAATAAAAAATGTAAAATCGTTTGACCACTCCGACTATCTCACGGGCATGGCAAGGAGTCTAGGTTAGCGTTGTACCCAAGGGGAAAACAGAGCAGGAATTTTACTGTGCCAGCCCTTAAACAAAAAAGGAGTCCCCTCTCCCAATGACATATAGGTTTTGTAAGATAACTAGGCTGCAAGTACGAGGTGTGCTCGATGGTCATAAAGTTTGCAGCAGTGGCTTTCCTAGACTCCCTATGCAGTCTTGCCTTGCTATAAAGTGTGTATAATGCCGTCCTAAGGGCTTTTTTGTGTACAGTATCAGCTTCGTTTGGGCTTGAAAAGAGCCGGCCATAATTAACACTACTTAGACTCTGGCTCACTGCGGCAAGCCACGGAATATCCATCCTCTTCTCACAATTGAGGCAGTCTCCTATTATCTCTCTTGTGAGGGACGCTGCTGGGTATTTCCATATAGCTAGCCGAAATAGAGCAGGGTAAGCCTTTATAAAATCTTCAATGCGGTGTAGTTTCAGTTCACTATGGCAAACGTAATGAGAGGTGGAGATCGGTACACCC
Organism: Calotriton arnoldi; assembly: GCA_963921515.1. Classification (NCBI taxonomy): domain Eukaryota; kingdom Metazoa; phylum Chordata; class Amphibia; order Caudata; family Salamandridae; genus Calotriton; species Calotriton arnoldi. Next base: position 1,742,416 of record CAWUFW010001346.1, on the reverse strand, counting down.
AATAGTTTTCGGCAAAATCTGTTTTCCTCGCGCTGGATTCTGTAGCCTTTTGCGATGCCCCAAACCTCTGCGCCATAGGTAGCTGTAGGTATGCACTGGGATTAAAAAAAATGTAAAATTGCTAAAATGGCCCCTGTCCTCTTTGGCCGGGGGAGGCTTTAGGATTGAGTTGGTAGCCTTTGAGAACTTGTTCTTACAAAACACCACATGATCAGAACAAGTGCCGTTCGCAGCAAAGACCAACCCTAGGTAAGGAAAAGTGCTAGTGCATTGTAACTTTTGGTGACCAACAGATATAGAGTTTAAGGCATGTTTTCTCGGCCCACAAGAAATTATAAAAGATTTTTTTAAATTGGTGCACAGGTCTAGGCTGGCCATAAAATCGACAAACCCCGCACTAGAATGCGTAGAGCATTAGGTGTGCGGCCCATTAAGACCGCATCATCAGCGTATAATAACACAGGGAGAGTATTGCCATTAACTCTAGGAACATCATTAGTGAGCGCGGTCAATGATTTATGGAAGTTATTAATATATATGATAAAAAGGAGAGGGGCCAGGACGCATCCCTGCCTGACCCCTCTACAAACTTTAATGTCATTGGAAACCTCGCCACCATTGTTGATCCTAACCCGGGCCTTCAGGTCTTTATGTAAATAGGCCAAAAAAAGTGCTAAGACCTCATCTAAACCATATTCTAAAAGAATAGACCATAATCGTGACCGGTTAACAAAATCAAAGGCTGAGGTCAGGTCCATGAAGGCCAGGTATATTAGGGATCGCTGTGCTATGGTATATTTCCCAATGATTAAATTAAGATTTAGGCATTGTTCATTTGTGCTTACTTTGCTCCTAAACCCCAGTTGACATGATTCTAAAATGCGATTTTCCTCGGTCCATATTTTAATCTTGTTATATAAAACTCTGCCTAGAATTTTCAGGGTATTATCTATCAAGAAGATCGGTCTACAGCAGCTAGGTTGGGAGCGATTACCCTTTTTAAAAATCGGAACAATAATACTTGTTGACCACAAGCTTGGTAGCGGAGCATTGGTTAGATTATTAAAAACATTTAACAAAAGCGGCGCCCAAAATTTAGGCTTGTGCTTAATAAGATCAATGGGTAACCCATCTGGACCTGGGGCTTTGTTACCCAGGCTCTGATGGATGGCCTCCTTGACTTCAGATAGTAATATTAAAATCCCAGTAGGGGCCCTATGCTCAAGGAGATCTTCATCTTGTACTGGGGCTGTGTAAATCATGGAGAAATGGGCTTCCCATGCCTCACTGGTTATATTACTGCTTATCGGGGTCAGTAACTGTCCCATTGACCTCAAATCCTTGACGGCAGCCCAAAATGTGTTCCCGTTCTTTAGGCTGGCGGCATTAGCAAGAGCATCCCAGCGTTCTTTTAGTAATTCTTCCTTCCTTTTAGAGATAGCTAACTTGTACTTCAGCCTAAGCGATTTAATGAGTGAGTGGCTGGTCGACACGTCCTTGCGTAGTTGTCTGTTAGTCACCGAACACTCGCGGTTAAACCATCTAGGTCCGCGTTGTACAACGGTAGTGGGTTTTGATAGTATGGATTTTATGGCCTCTCAAAGTTTAATAAGAGCACTGATTACCTCGGGATTAGGGTACTGTACTGACAGACAAGAGTTGATGAGGCTCGGATTGTCCTTTACCATCGTGCAGAACAAGTCAATATTATTGACACCCCGCCAGACCAATCTTAAGTTGTCTGTGTAGGGTGTTAGTCTCCTGGCACCACATTCAGTATTATATGTTGGCCTGGGGGACAGTCTCAGCACTATTTTGATCGGATTGTGATCGCCATAGGTAGTAGCGACAACTTCAGCTTTCAGTAAACAGTCCTCAAGGGCAGGTGAAATGAAAACATAATCAATGGTGGAGGCACTACCCCTCCCTCTAAATGTCGGCTCAGGGGGGTTATTATCATTTGTTACGGCAGCAATAGCCATAACATTGATTAGATTATGGTTGTTCAAATGTTCCATTAGTTCCACGCCCCTATGGCAAGTTTGCCCTCTGCTTCTGGTCCTTTTAACAACCATGTTTTTACTCGGTAGCTTAGCATTAAAATCACCTCCCAGACAGATACCAGCTATTTTGTCTAATCCATTACAATGCTGTAGGGTGGTGACAAATTCGAATAAATTAATAAAATTAGCATTTGGTGTGGACTGAAAATCGTTGTTGTAAAAATTAATTAAATAAATAGAAACACCCCTTTTGTATAATAAGGCTTGGAATTTGTCACTTTTTGTACATAAGACCTTAACACTACCTCCTGCAGTGATTTTTACTCCGATCGATAGGCCGCCTGAAGGTCGACCAAATTTAGGAATTGGGGCTACAGTGTTGTAACATTCAAGATCTTGGGTGGCCCAGGTTTCTTGAAACATGAGAATGTCCTGCTGTCTCACCAGTTTTAAAACAACAATTGATGGACAGAATGCAGAACAATGTCATACATTCACCCCAGTACAGAGATCTGGGCCTAAATCCATCGTTTTTTTGCTCACCATGCCGTAGTGGGCAAAAGAACGATGGATTTAACCCAGATCTTTTGACTGGGGGAGAATGTTTGCATTGTTAGCATTCCGTCCATCATTTGTTTGCTGTAACACTTTTCGCCCTAAGTGGGATGGGTATGCCCAGACGTGGTCCCTTGCTCACTGCGCCACTGGATTCAAGCTAACCTGGCTGAAGAAGGGTGACATACCCTGAAACCGGTCCCAGGATGCTTGTTTCCGGTCCAGGGAGGACCTTGCCTGGCAGTTCGGTCTGGACTGTTCCCAATGGGCACAGGGTCAAGACTGATTTGCATATGGCTGGGTCCAAACTGGGGTGGCGTAATGGGCAAAAGAACGATGGATTTAACCCAGATCTTTTGACTGGGGGAGAATGTTTGCATTGTCAGCATTCCGTCCATCATTTGTTTGCTGTAACACGTCTCACCAGTTTTAGCCAGTCAAGTTGGTGTACTTTTGTCTGTAAGCCGGCTACGTTCCAGCTTAATATGCTCAAATCTGAATTAGCGGGAACCTTGGTTAGAGTAGCATGGTCATGTGTCTCGATTGCAGGTGGAAGGAATACAGACATGTGGTCAGTGCTGTTAGACTCCAGTGATGACAGTAGTCAATCCTGGGTGTCCAAGTCAGACAAAGCTGAAAACCTGTTGTGTGCAGTCGGGAAGGTAGGCTCATTTATGGGGGGCCCCAAGACTCGGTTTGTAGAAATAGCCCAACTGTGGTGACCAAATATCGGTGCTGTTGGTGGTTGTGGTCTCCTGAATTCTCAACAAGGATCTTACCATGGATGGTCTGCGGAATTTAATCACAATACAACCTCCTTCTATATTCTTTGGTGAGGCACCAACCCACCCTACTCTTCGTACCATAATGATCTCACTCATATCTGACACGTTGAACCTCCTATTCTTGGATAGCCAATCCACGCATTTATTGCGCAGTTGGACCCAAGGTTCCCTCTGGTCCCTCTTGAGAGTTGGTACTCCTGCCAACACCAGCACATAGGGGCAGGCGGCCGGTGGTAGTCCCAAAACGTCTGGGTTGGGCCTAGGGGGATTGCTGCTCGGGATGTCAGGTGCATTACTACTTAGTTTGCCTGGCTTTGGTTGCTCACCAACCGATTTATTGGTAGGATCAGGCATAAGAATAGGGGGCGCGTTCGGAGCTGACTCATCTGCAGGAGATAGGCCATTATTGGTGGAAGAAAAATTAGGTACTACATTCACCTTGGGTTGGAAGCACTCCCTAACTTGTCTGCATGTTCTGCACAAGCTACTAGCCGAGGGGCCAGTGGGGAGAGAAGTGGCAGTGACAGTTGGGTTGATAATGGGAGGAACGCTAGAGATGGAAATAGACCCTTCCCCTGGGGCAACTATGGTTTGCGCTTTTTCTAGCGGTTAGCTAAACTTATTCATAAGTGTGTCCAAATGATTTAGGCGTTCCCAAAAGATGTAAATTTCATATCTAACATCTCGTTAATTCGTGTGGAAACGGTATTAATAACAGTATTAATGAAGGTATCCCCAAAGCCCCCATAGTCAGTTGCCACCTCAGTCAGTGTACAGATGGAGCGGCTCGACTTCCCATTTGGCGATGCATCTGAAATGCTGACATTCGACGATGACTGCATCCATGCAGACAAGCAAGTGCGAGAAGAGCCGGTACGAGGGGGTTGTTTCCTTTTGGAACAAACAGGCTTCCCGGACTTCCTCTTGTGTTTCGCGGCTGGGATTGCCACAGTTGTTGGGGTGCCCATGGTTGACTGAGTCTCGACTGTGTCACACCCACTTGGGCTCCCACTAAGGAGCGATGTGTTATTGGGCCCAGACCTCTGATGCTGGGAGGTGCACAATATGGTGGTAGGTTCAGGTGCAGGGTCAGTTGTAACCCCTCTAGTATAGAGACCGTTCGGTAAACCCTCACTTCCCAGGGACAATCGGCACTCAGTTAATTCAATCTCGCCTGATACAATACTGACCACTCTTTCTAGCATGCTGTCAATACTGCTGGTGATGGGGCGCGCAGACGATATCCCAGTGCATTTCCCCATTGTGGATGCTCAAGTTCAGTTCTTACCAGTTCTATTGGTGTTGGTGTTGGCAAACACTCACCTCGGACCTCTTGGTAGAAATTACATGAAAGAGGGGTGGCCCAGCCTCTGCCGGCCGCTGACGGGCGCGTCCCCAGCACGCCCGCGTGCGTCCCGCACCACAGAAGCCCCGAGTAGCTTTTCAGCGCCTCTTGGCGCGACAGAAGAGCGTGGGTGGCTCCTGCCGCGATGCCTGGTGTGGGCTGTGGTCCCCCCCCAACGAAAGTGCAGAGTGCAAGGCTGATTTGCAATTTCAGTACCTCCTGGCGCGATGGAAGAGCGTGGGCGGCTCCTGCCGCGATGCCTGGTGGGGGCTGTGGCCCCCCCCCCCAACGAAAGTGCAGAGTGCAAGGCTGATTTGCAATGAAGGGCTCCTGCGCCGCGGGAGCCCCGAGCAGCTTTTCAGCACCTCCTGGCACGACGGAAGAGCGTGGGCGGCTCCTGCCGCGATGCCTGGTGGGGGCTGTGGTCCCCCCCCCCCAACGAAAGTGCAGAGTGTAAGGCTGATTTGCAATGAAGGGCTCCTGCGCTGCGGGAGGCACGAGCAGATTTTCAGCGCCTCCTGGCGCGATGGAAGAGCGTGGGCGGCTCCTGCCGGGATGCCTGGTGGGGGCTGTGGTGCCCTTCCCCCCCCCTCCAACGAAAGTGCAGAGTACAAGGCTGATTTGCAATGGCGGGCTCCCCCGGGCATCACAAGCCACGACTTTACAGCAAGTGGCATCACAACAAGTAACATCAGATCTTAAGCCCTCACATATATGTTTAGCAGGTTTATCATGAGTACATTTGAGCGCAATTCGAGTATACATGCAAACCCTCCTGATTAGGCAGAAGATTCACACTTTTGTAAGCTACACATAAAACAATGTCCTTTTTGTCAGCGTAAAGCTTCCTTTACCCAAGGATTGAACACACTAACTCTACTGCCAGGCTACTCAAGCAGGTATAATATTCCATATGCAGCACATTTCCATGTAGATGTGATAGCTTTAGCTGCCTGCGCTCTCCGGAGGTGAGACCACTCTCCTATGCAAAGTATTCTTACTCAGCCTTACCCACCTGCACTCATTTTAGGAGATTGGGAATCATTTTTCGCCAACAGACCATGCCCCACAGCAAGAGAGAAAGACAGAAAGGGAAGAAAGGAGAGAGAGAAGAAAACCACGATGAATGCAGAAAAGGGGAAGAAAAAAAAGAACCTGCAAGAATAAGCAATTTTAGGGTAGAGAAAGAAAAAGGTTATTGCAACTTTGGCATTCAGCAATAGGACCCTAAGAAAAAGATTGGGACTCTGCATTTATGTTTTTACAAATTACACACTGCCCCCAAAATGTCACCTCCACATTTAGCAGCAGACATCTCTCATGTACTTATTGTTGGCATAGCTATATCTAGACAACCCTCACATTTATCAGTGCAACCTGACAGCTCACCCTGGAATCCGTACCACCAGAATGCCACACAAAGAATGGATCATAAATTTAAAAGTAACAGGTATCAGCTCCACAACAAAATAAGTGTAAGCTGCACAGTATCCAAGGATGAAAAGGAAATGGTGACAAAGGTAACTCGCAAGAAAAAGGCACATGCAATTCCAGTCCCAACTAGCACTTTCAAGAAAATATTGGCCTTCCAAAGGAAATATTACTAGTTTGCATAGAAAAACTACCCAAGTGGGAAAATGTAGGAACTGCGAGAGACACCACAAACTATTGCCAGTAATCAGAATTTACACTAGACTATGCTCGCTAATAAAACCTCTGCATATTCTAGACATGTTACACTGCCAACATGGTGCACCATAGACGGCCTACTTGTTTACAGTAACACTAACCTGTGGGCTCACCTGTTCACTGTAACCTCATCCTGAAGGGGCCAGTCCTAGGTAAACACACATGATCTTTCATTTCATAGATAGCATGACTCTGAATTACATCAGTCTCCCAAACCTAAGAGCATCATAACAACAAAGCTAACCTGTGTTATTATGTTTTAATACAGTACACTGCAAACTTTGCAACATCGCTGCAGTAGGTAGGTGTGAGAAGGGCAAAATACAAAACCACCCATACCTCGGCAGGGTAACAACTTGGCAAAATTTAACACAGCCATATCCAGCGCTCTCGAATTTCCAGAGTTACAAAACTGCAAATTGTCTTCCTTTTAAGGAAAACAGCTCTTCAACATTTAGTGATTGGAACTGGTAAATAAAGCACACAATTTCAAATGTTTGAAAATAATTTTTTGTTGTGGTGTGACATATTTAGATACTTCTGCACAAAACTGAAATATTTGGTTCATGGAGGACCAAGCAGGATTATGCAAGGCAGTCCTTATTTGAAGTGAAAAGTGCACGGTTGCGGCATCTGCCCGCCACCCAAGTTTCAACCTAATTTGCCAAGAATTAAAGACAAAGCATTAACATTTGATGTAAAATAGGAGAAATAAAGATATGTCCATCTATTGGCTGAAATAAACATTGTGAAACCAGAAAACCTCGAATCAGTCCCGGCTTCCCACCTTGACCAAATTCTGTGATCCTAGCCAAATTTCTCTCTTGTGTTTTAGTTAATAGGCTGTAATGTTGCACCATGTATAATAAGAATCTAGGATGTGGGGAAAGGAGGAACCAAATAGGTTCATGGCCGGGAAGAGACATGTGATGAAAGTTTGACTACAAGGTCCACCTCATGGAGCTGTAAATAGGAAGCTACTAAAGAAATGTGAACATAGCGACCAAATGGGTCAGTATGTATGAATATGGTGAATGGAAGTCTCACAATTCAATGCAAACCAATAGGATGTTAACGGGATCCTTGTGTGATCCTGATGAAAGCCAACTAACCCGGTGAGGCATTGGTGTGATGGCTGAAACATGCTGACCCAGGGTTACAGAGGATACTAATTTCCTTATTGCCTCCCACCTATTTTTAACTCCATCAGGGTACCCTTTCAAAATGTAATTCACCCTCATGACATCCTAGACTATTTTAAATCTAGGATCCCACCCAATACCCAGAGAGCTTCCTTGGCTACCAAGGTTGAGCCCACCCAGATACACTAGCTATCTGGACGAGAACTCTATGACGAAGCATGCCACTTGGAATTCCAGAGGGTGAGAGTCCTTTCAATATCATAGGGTGATCCCCTTGGGCTGGTATGGAGAGATAGGCTAAGCACAGTAGATGTTTGTTCCTGTTGTTTTTCTATGGTTATGTGTTTGGGATGGTGAGCAAATCCTGTATCACTTCTCAGTCACTCGTTCTTGGAATACAGTAATAAGAATCTAAGCCACATATATAATACATTTGACTCTTGGCTTTCATGTGGCTTCTGCCTGCCAGCCACACTCCTCTAACCTCATGCACCAAGAATTAAAGACAAAACATTAACCTTTGATGTGAAATTGGAGAAATAAAGAGATGTCCATTTAGTGGCTGAATTGCACAAAGCTAATGCAGAAAACCTGTGTGCTGTCCATTACCTCCGTATGCCAGGTGGGGTCTGCGGTGATGATTAAGGGCTGTTGTTCTGGCACAATGCTATATCGAGAAGAGGGCAGTTGCATTGTGCAGTGCTGTGACCTGAAGGGTCTGTTTTCCTGTGTGCGCTGTCACAAACCCCGTATGCTAGGAGGGGGGCAGTGGTGAAGTGAGAGGGCTGTTGCCCTGGAGCAACGTGCAGCTTTGAGGGAGATGCAAGCCATTGCTCGCAGAGGAAGAGCAACGATTCAACTATCCAACAATCCAAGAGGACCCAAGACCTGCCTCCGGATTCAGGGAGGCTTACTACATAGGCGAGGAGCGTGTGAATGCCTGCATCCAGTCTTCTGCTTACCACCGGGCAGCAGACGTGGGACGGGCACTCCGACCCTCCTCTCCAGCGAAAGCGGATAAGACTGAATACTGTACCGCCAATACTGGGCTTGCTCTGAATGACATGCTACAACACGGAGGCACTTTGACTTTCTCAAAGCCATCATGGAACTTCTAAGACTTGAACTCACTAGTGAGCACTAGCTGAAAAGCTACCTCACATAAATAGGGAATAACCTTGATTCTTTTACAGGGGAGTGGAACTCGAGAGCTGATCCAAGGAAAGCTAGTGTGCCTGCCTTTAGAAGACTGCATATATTATTTGCAAACAAAATACACGGGTGGATGTATGGGAACGCCAATGCACCACTCGTAAAACCTACCTGATGCATGGGAACGCAAGGCAGCGTAATGGGCTGCCTTGCGTATTTTTTTTCCCCAAAGCCACGCAAAAACTATCCAATGAGGCTATTTCCTCTTTTTATGTGTGCTGCAGAATGCAGCATACATGCAAAGAGGAAATAACGAGGAGAAATGGATATATTTCTTCTTGCTACACCAGCCTCCGGTAGACTCACCAGTTTGGTACAAATCTATATTTACAAGTCTTTGTAAATATGGTTTTCCATCAAAATACATTCATGGATGCACATGAACACACTAGCACCACCCATGTAATGCCTACCTGATTTAAGGTGATGCAAGGCAGAGCAATTTGTGGTACTTTAAATCCCAAAATAGATTTTGCGTCAGGCTTGTGCCAGAAAAGTGACTTAACCCTGATGCAAAATCTGGGCCTCAACTTATACATCTGTTTTTTAACTCTGCCACAAAGAAAGTGGCAACAAGAAGAAAACTGACTGTAAATCTGTTCTGGTTAATTGGTTGCAAAGACTGTATTTTAAAATATCTTATGGGGTACAGGCACCTGCTAAAGAGATCTGTGTGTTCTCAGTAAATCTGAGTGAGTAATAATTGTAAGATAACTCTGGAGGTTAATGCACTTGCTGGAAAGATCTGTGTTTTGTCTAGCCTCAGTTTTGACTCAAAGTAGCATAGAGGGTTAATGCAAAGCACCTCATGTAACTTGCAAGTGACAGATTGTATTTTATGTAGATAGGTAAGTGGGTTACTGCTTTGAACACAGAGATCCTTATGTTACTTGCAGTTGCATTGTAATCCTTCTAATATAGCACAGTGAGCTATGGAAGATGATATGTGACTTCTACACCTTGTAATCCCCCACTGTTTTATGTAGCACAAAATGTATAATGATTTACAAATGCATATGATTTATTGTATATGTAATATGTACGTGTGATGTAAAGCGCTCTGACACTCTGCATTGGGATGAGTAGCGCTATACAAAAACAAATAGTGGTACTTAAATTATTTCAACGCCTCCTCAGGGGTAGTAAGTGCTATATCAATGACTTTTATTTTGTGTAAATACTGGGAGAGACCAACACATCATACATTTTTACAGTGCATGCATATCTCGTAAACAGAGCCTGAACAAAGTGAAAAGCTGCCTCTCTTAAGTATGTGTGAAGTGCTAACAAGGTGTGAGACTTTGTTTCCCTTCTGCTGCATTTGCTTCTAGGTGTGAGGCTCCTGATTGGTCCCACCCAGGAGACTCGAACAAAAGGAGGCCTGATGACCCCTCAAGTTCAGCCTTTGTTATGGGCCCAGCAGGAGTCTGAAATAAGAAAGTCCCATCCCGTCCACACCTGCACGTTGTTGCTTATCGAAAGCAGACAACGTGCAGGCGCTGCTTAATGTGTTCCGGTGTTTGAAAATTACACCGGGAAGAGTCCAGCACATTATTCAGTGGGGCCCAACTTCTTGGCAGGATGGACGGCGTTCACCTTGTGAAAATAGTGGGTGGATGCCACCTCCAGCGTTTACCCCGACTTGTGCCCTGCCCCTACGTCAGAGAAAGTGGAATTTTCAGCAGCTAATCTCCAGCTGACTTTTTCAAAACGGGTTTTAGGAACCATCTCTACAGCCTCACCTCCACATGCGAACAGTCTCATGCTTATGATTCATGCCTGTTTTTTTATCCCTGCTCCATAGTTCCTCGAAGCGGGGCTGGCCGAATATCCACATTTCATTTATAGTGTTCAGTTTTATTGTTCTTTGCTGAGGGTTTTAACAGAAGTTAAGAGCCAATGCGGAGGCTATTAGTCATTATTGATTGCCCACTTTGCTGTTAGGGTAAGGGATGGGTGCATTGGGAGGAAATATGCCATTCATAGCTATTCATGCTTGGCAGCATGTGGGCAATAAGCCTATAAACCTGTTCAGGGTGTCTTGTTTTAGCAAGGGAGGAGACTCATCATTATTATTATTATTTAAATACCCACGTGGGAATCTATTCCCATAATACTGGATAACTCTTTGAATTCACCCTTGGATCACTCACTCTGAACAGATATTGGAATATCCTAAACTAATCCAACAAGATGGGTCAATGTTTCCTGAGGCTGGTTTGAACGACCCCTTAAAATGATATGAAATGGTAATTCTTAAGGGTAGAAATTGTTTAAAGTATCCACTTTCTAGGCATGTACGGATTTAAAAGGAAACTTGACGAATAAGTCAGAATGGTTTGCTAATGAATGTAAAACTTAAAAGAATCATGCGTGCCTTCTTACTCTTAGTTAGAAAAGATAATTGTGAATTGAATTGTAATAAAACTGAATCTTGTTTTGAGAGTATGCTGAGAGTGAAAAACAGTATTTAAGCAAAAATTTAAATCATGAGTCTGGCAATAATCGTAGCTGTTGGTATTAAGTTTGCAAGGGTTAAATGCTGGAAACTTTTGCACCAGATTGTACAATTCCAAAAACTGAGCTGGCAGCATATTTGTCAGGTCTTGGTAATGACCCCACAACTAATGGAATTGTGGGTAATTATGTAGTCGGTGATACTCAATTGAGAAGAACTACAGTTGAAAATATTAGTAATATAATGTCAATTATTAATTCATCCTGAGCAGCAGGCCCTGATCAGTTGGCAGGATCTATTTTTGAGTCCAAAACCTTGTGGTCTTCTGCCCAACCTTTTCCTTTGTTTCAGTGGGTAGTAAGAAAAGGGAACATACCTCCTACCTAATGTGGGCCAAACGTGATCCATTAAAAAAAAGTGTTAAGAAAATCCTGCCTTCTACAGACTTTTATCTTTGGATATGGCTGTAAACATCTTTCAAAACTGGAATCAAACCAATTAAATGCTCGGCCAAATTTAATTCCTTTGGATTAAGCTAGCCTCCATAAAAATTGTTTAACTTTGGACCAATGTGTTTTTGTTGTGGGTGACCACCCAGAGATCAACGGAAACTGCAAAGGTTATTGTTTTGCTACTTCATGGTATTCAGGGTGGCTTTTGATTCAGTGGATTGTTCGACTCTATGAGAAAATGCCCGTGGAAAATGTTATCTACTTTTCTCGAGCTAAAGACTTTTCAGATTCCTCCGGGCTATTCTCCACTATGCATACCGACAACTGGGCCCAGATGAATTTGTTACCTAGAAGGAAAATGTCCAAAATTCTGACTAAAAATGACTTCAACATGGTTATCTTTTGGCCCTGGCTTCATTATGTTTATCTATTTCGGATTGGCCATTAGCAATTGCAAAAGACCATTCCTTCTCTCCCACCTTGGACACAGTCAGACTTCTTCTCTTGTCTGTGCTGATGATCTAGTTATGCTAGACCTGACTGCAGTAGGTTTGCAGCGTATGATTGATGGCCCCTAGAACTACTGTGCAGTAGATACATTGGATATTAATATTGAAAACACACACCTATCAAATGTGGTAGAAGGACAGAAACTCACATTTGGGGTTTTCTGGTGCAGTGCAGAGTGCTTCTTTTTCACTTGCAGGGCATGAAGTAATTAAATTTAATCTGGTATTTCTCAGTGTCAGTGCTTCAATTTCAGACAGCACAGCTCAGAAACCAAAAGAGACAAACTTTGCTCATAGTTTCCGAGGTATACTATCTGAAAATAAAGCCCAACTGAAAGAACTGTGTTGTAATGATTCAAGAATCTTGCTTGAGCCTGCCAGTTCTCTCTCCATGGTAGTGTCTCGGTTGAGACAGTTGGAACCAGGAGAGCTGACAGGCTGGCAGCAGATGTTGGTGGTGCTTCGTTTATACAAATGGTGGTTATTCGTTTATACAAATAAACTATTTGAAACTTACCAGTGTCTGACTTCGTAACACTGGCGACGAGTGACGCTTGCGGGGGACAAGCTCACCACCAACGTCCCCTTTTTCTTGAACCCACGGACTTCGTTCCTTCATTACGGCAACCTAAGTCGAGTGGCTGGTGAGGAGCACTTTCTCCGTTTGGCCCGAGGATTTCCTGATGTCCGCTGTTTTGTTTCCCGCTTTCGGGTAGGTTTGTATCTGGATTTGGGCTATTTTTCACTGATTGCACTTACAACGGCTTTCTGTGGCTCGCGACGATGCTCGCACACCTGCTCGTGCACACTTTGGCGTGACCTGCATAACAACGTACACACGTCATCGCGTTACGTGCACGTACCTGTGTGCCGCCATCTTTGTTGTCAATCTCCATGACAACGAAACACGGAGCCCAGAGCCGGATCTCTGACTCATAATTAGATCCGAAGACCGAATCTATTGCCAAGAACTGAATCCACCGTGCCTGAGGTACTGTTTTGTTTTATTTTCACTGCTGCTGTCAATTTTTTTTAAAGCCCAAGCATTTCAAGCATTCTGCTCAGTACCGCATTTGTAATACTGGGGACTCTGCCTGGCTATGTGGTGCACTCTACCCATCTAACCACTTTGATACACCCTGCACAATTTGTTTATCAGTGCCAGTTTCTCGTTATTCTCTTTAAGCAGATAATCAGTTGTAACGCTGCCAGCATGTCAACCACATCAATGAGCCAGCCTCCTCCCTTCCTATGTGAGAAAGGTGAGCCACTGTTACCCTTGAAAAGATGGAAATTGCTATTTGATTCTTATTTAGTTGCTATAGGAGGTGAAAAGTTTTCGGCTCATAGGAGGCAAGCAATTCTTCTCCACAATCTTGGAATTGAAGGGCGCAACATATATGAAAGCATTGACACAATTCCAGTTGGTGAAGGTGATGGTGAACCGTCTGACGTATTTGAAATGTCGATAAAGATGTTAGAAATGTATTTTGGTCCACGCATCAATGTTGTCTTAGAGAGACATAAGTTCTTTATGAGGATCCAGGAACCCAATGAGAAGGTTGGAAACTATATTGCCTCATTGAAAACACTTGCCCGCACCTGTGAATTTGGCGAACTCACTGATTCGTTGATACGTGATCAATTAGTCAGGTGCACCAACAGTCCTAGGGTGCAGGAGAAACTTTTGTCTAGGAATCCTTCCCTCAAGGAAGCCATAGCCATCGTAGAAGGGATGGAAAATACCTCCGGCTGGCTTAAAGAGATGAAAGCCCATAAAGCAGCGTCTGACGATACTCCTACTCCTAGTAGTATTCACGAGCTGACTCAAAAGGAAATACTTCAAGACTCTATTGATAATGTCTCCAAGGCAGTACGTGGGACTAGAGTCAAACCTCCCACTGACTTTTCAAGGATGAAATGTTATAGGTGTGGGAGTCTTAACCACTCCTCTAATTACCCTAACTGCTATGCTAGGAATACAACCTGTCACAAATGTGGAATCAAGGGTCACTATGCCAGGGTATGCAAGTCTAGTGGTAGAGTACGCACAGTAGAAAGTGTTGAAACCACTAATGACACTTCGAGAACGATTATGCTGAGCGTGAGAGGTGATGGTTTGGTAGATGCGGACCTCATTAGTATGCCTGAATGTGAAGTGGTGATTGGTGACAAATTATTTGTAGTCCTGGCAGATTCTGGCTCCCCTTTTACCATGTTGGGCAATGAACTTTGGGACAAAACGTTTCCTGAATTACAGCTTTTTGCCCCTGACATTAATCCGGTCAGTTATGGTGGCTCACACATTGACGTAATTGGGTATGCCATTATGAAGATACACTTCAAGGGAAGGGAAACTATTGGAAAGATCTATGTGGCCAAACGAGGTGATAACCTCCTAGGGTGGAGGCATCAAAGAGACTTGGGGATAATCCTCAACCCTAATGCTCGTTATCCCTCTGAGCAAGTCATGTTGGTTGATCACTCTGCAACCTCCAATAGGTTCTTTGAGGAGTTTCCCCAAGTCTTTTCTGACAACCTTGGGTTGCTTAAAGACTTCGAGCATCGTATTGTCCTTAAGCAGAATGCAACACCTGTCGTACACCAGGTTAGAAAGGTTCCCAACATGATGCTAGAACCTCTGAGAAATGAACTCAAGAGATTGGTGACTTTGAACATAATTGGGGAAATCGAATCCTCTGAATGGTTGGCCCCAGTGGTTTTGGGCCCCAAGGATGGAGGGAAAAATATCAGAATGTGTGTTGACCTGAGGAGTCTAAACAAGTGGATATGGGTGGACCGTCAACCCCTTCCTAATATAGCAGAGTCAATTAATATGCATGATGGTGCGAAGGTCTTCAGTGTATTAGACTTGTCCTTAGCGTATCACCAAGTACCCCTCCATCCAGATTCCAAGCACTTAACATCCTTCGTGACACCACTGGGGGCATTCCGTTTCATCAGAATGCCGTTTGGGTTGGCCTCGGCGGCTGCCTGTTTTCAACGCATTATGAAAATAATCCTGGGAGACATGTCTAAGGTCCTGCTTTTCCAGGATGACATCTTAGTCTACGGAAGGAATGACTTGGAGCATGATAGTGTTTTGAGAGCTGTTTTGCAAAGACTAGCTGACAAAGGTTTGACTGTGAACAAGCTAAAATGTAAGATTGGTGTGTCCTCTGTCACATATTTGGGACATGTTATTTCTGGGGAGGGCATTCAGACCAAGCTGGATCTCGCAAAGTGTATTGTTGATGCCCCTGCACCAACTGATAAAGAGCAGGTGAGGTCTTTCTTAGGCCTTGCCGAGTTTTATTCTAAGTTTGTTCAAAGTTTCGCCACCATTGTTGAACCGATCAGAGCCCTACTGAGAAAAGGTATACAGTTTGCCTGGTCGGTGGAATGTGATGCAGCTTTTAACTCTATCAAGCAAGCGATAAGCAAGATGCCCACTCTTGGCCACTTTGATACAAAAAAAAAACTGTTCTGACAACTGATGCCAGTTTGTGTGGTCTTGGAGCAGTGCTTTCCCAGATCGATGGAAACGAGGAGAAAGTTGTTGCATTTGCCTCTAGGGCACTAAAGAAACCCGAGCAGCAGTACTCTTGCATCGAAAGGGAAGCTCTTTCCATAGCATGGGCAATAAAGCATTTCAAGTTTTACTTATGGAGCATACCCTTTTTGGTGAGATCCGATCATCGCCCCTTGGTTCAGGTATTTTCTTGCATGGAGAGTGAAAGACTGACACCCAGGTTTAAACGCTGGAGCGAAGGATTGGAAGAATTTAATTTCCAAGAACAATACCTTCCTGGCTCTGCCAATAAGGCTGCGGACTGCTTGTCAAGACTGCCCATTGAAAGTTGCAAGGATGTTATTGACATGGAACCTGTTGGGGTTTGTTGGGTCAAGGAGCCTGCTATCCAAGAACTTGAATGGGAAAAGGCCTTATCTGAGGATGTGTTGCTTTCTTTTGTGGTGGGTTTTGTCATCAAGGGGTGGCCTGACTGCAAGAAGCTTGACTCTGATTTATTGCCTTTCTGGTCCATCAGAAATGAGCTCCCCCTCTGTCAAGGTCAACTCATGCGTGGTGAGAGAGTGATACCCCCTAATATCTTGAGACCCAAGCTTGTAAACATTGCCCACGAGGGACACTTAGGAAGAAATCTCACCAAGTCCCGACTCCGCGAGAGGTATTGGTTGCCTAAGATGGATAGCCAAGTTGAGAAGGTGGTTAAAGAATGTTGCCAATGCGCCACCAATGACAAATCCCAGGTCACCAACACCGCTCCCTTGTCTCCTGTCGAGATCCCACGAGAGCCTTAAATTAAGCTTGGTCTGGATCTAATGGGTCCCTTTGAGTTATTAGGACCCGCAGAAAAATATGTAATTCTTTTAGTGGATTACTCATCCAAGTGGGTTTCCACCAAAGGTGTGAGTTCGGCAAGCACCAGAGTAGTTCTTGATTTCCTTAAAGATGAGTTTGCCAGTGAGGGTATTCCACGTTTCCTCATCACGGACAATGGTGTGCAATTCATCTCACAGGAAATGCAAGACTTTTTAAAAGAATTTGGCATTATTCACCAAAGAACCGCACTTTATGTGCCGCAGGCCAATGGGCTCGCGGAGCGCATGAACAGGGTGGTCAAAGCATGTGTGCAGAGGGCAATTGAAATGAAGGTTCCGCTCAAGGGTGTCCTGAGGGATACTTGGTGGGCACATCGCACTGCCCTCAATGCTGTTTTGCAAAAATCTCCTTTTCATATACTGAGAGGCAGAGTTGCCCTATCCAAACTCAATCCTGGTTGGTTACCTCTCATTGAAGGTCCTGTTTTGAATAAGGAGGAGGTGGGTGCCAAAATTGAGTCTTACCAATAGAAGTACAAAGATAGGTTTGATTTTAAAAAATCAACTAGAACCACAACATGCAAGGTTGGTGAATGGGTACTCATAAAGAAACCACGGTGGCATAGGAAGGGTGTCACTGAATTTATGGGCCCATTTGTCATAACTTTGGTGTACAGGAATGTTGTCACAGTTCACAATGGTGGTAAGTGGAGTATGTCCCGCCTTGTAAAATTTCGAGGTGACAAATCCTTGTTTCCTTCCTGCCCAGATGTTTTGCCAGTTCCTGATTTACCCATGTGTGGTTCTCCTCCGAATTCTCATACACTGGGTTTTCCTTCAAGGTCTCGTTGTCCTCCTAAACGTTATAATGACTATATGATGTATTGAACCATTGCAAGTGTTTAGTCATGAATTCTTGAACAGATGCCTCATTTCCTTGCCTTTTTCTTCTCCTCCCTCTACTCTTTCCTCTTTCCTGTTCTTTGTTCCCTGTTTTTCTTTGTATTTTTAGTAAAGAGGATGTGTTGTAATGATTCAAGAATCTTGCTTGAGCCTGCCAGTTCTATCTCCATGGTAGTGTCTCGGTTGAGACAGTTGGAACCAGGAGAGCTGACAGGCTGGCAGCAGATGTTGGTGGTGCTTCGTTTATACAAATAAACTATTTGAAACTTACCAGTGTCTGACTTCGTAACAAACTATCAGGTTAAATGAATTCCCTTTACACCCTGCAGGAGCATAAAACAGGTGCTAGGCACTGCGCTGAGCCAGAAAAGACTATCTAGATACGGTCCTTGGTGGCTAAATAAAAAGAAATTTAATATTGTTAACTAGTATCAATATCTGGGCTAGATATTCACTAGCACGATGGAATGGTCTGACTTAGGCATAAATTACAGACCAAACCCAATTGTCTTTTGCAGAGTTTTCCGTCCGACTTTTACTTCAAACCATTTAGGAAAAACTCTTGCTTGTTTTGGTTTATGGCTGTGAGATCCTTGCTTTAAGTAGTAACTTGTGTTTTTAAAGTTTTGAGTCTTTTTCTTCTCAGAAGATGTCTTTGTGCTGTCCCAAACTGGGTTCAGGCACTGAGACTCCAGCTCGGATCACCTTTGTGGGATTTACTTGAAAAAAATACGATCTATAATCTTTTTTTTTTTTTTTGGAGGAAAGAATATCCAAAGACAAAAGGAGTTCACGTCTATCTCTTAGATTGACAGCTGCCGGGTTAGATTTCTTCCTTATCTGTGAAACCATACATATCAAGCATTTTTTCCTTATGGTTGCTCAGTTGAACTAAATATTATAATATTACCCAAATCCGATCAAAGTAGAAGGTGGATATATAATGTTTTCTCTAAAATGAGATTTGCATCAGAAACACAGTACTTTTTTTTATAGACGTACAGTATCAGCTGATCCTGCAGTATTAAGGGACACTTTAAATGGGTCATTACATGCCTAGATTATTACTTATGAGGCAGCTCATATCAGAAGAAAAAAGGAGATAATAGAAGACTTATAAACAAAGACATGGCTCTATCAACTGATGATCATCTCTAATAATAAGGCAGTACAAAAGAATGGCAATTAGCAAGGGAAACCAAAATGACTTTTGGTACAAAGAAGTGCAATTAAATAACAATTCCTACCTACAACGTAGCTTTGAGGAGAGTAAGATCGCAGGGAAATATTTACCCTGGGCAGCTAGGAGAAAACAAAGAAAAATTAAATAACATGTAATTCAGCTCCTGATTATAAAATGTAAGACAAATAATCGAGCGGAGCTGCAAGAAATAATGGTAGATGATTATAGAAATATTTATTCTAAACAACAGGAGATAGATTTAAATCAAGGTGAGATCTTCCTTGAAAAACGTCTGATACCTAACTAAGATCCAGAGTTCGCCTTATAGTTTTTTCCATACAGGATGTTTTACAGTTAATTTGGAAACCTCCCTAATAGTAAGGCAACAGGAAGCGATGATTTGCTAACCAAGTTTTTTTTTTTTTTTTTAAATTGGATTACATACCAAATATGTAATGGAGCTGGAAAAATAATTCCGAAACAGTTCGTACTACTCCTATCATACTTCTTAATGGGAATTATAAGATAACGGCTAACTAAGTCAGTACACAATTTATAAAAAAGGTGCTACAGCCAGGATCATTGTTAATTTACTTTTACTTAGTAAAGGTTAATTGAGGAACAAGACAGGAATGGCCTCCATCCCCAATTTATTAACTTTTTATGGAGCCCCTTGCGGTTGCCATACGCTAAAATGTAACTATTATTTTCCCTTTGGGTAATATGTCAAATGTAAAACTTGTTCTGACTGCGTCTATAAACACTGTAGTTCGTGAACTCGCTACAGCTCTCCATTTTGTTTACGATGAGAGTGCAAGGTGAGGTCATTATTTATCTATGAGTGATATTGACTAAGGGAATAGCATAATTTTGTCTGAACTTTTTTGATATATTGTTCTTTAAAGTCACAGACTATCATGGAGTTTGTGATCCAGATAGCTCCACCTTCATTTTTGTGAAATACGGAATTGTCAACCCATTTTTTTCTCTGCAGTTTGGTAAGCAATGATTACTGCACTCGGTTGTAACGCGTTAACATGCTATATTTCTGAGGTGCTGCTCATACAATTTATTCTCTGTTAGGGTAGAACCTAGCGACACCCATACCCTTTCAGGATTTAATCTCTCACTGGCAGCCTCCAAATGATTTAGGAGGTTGGTAATTGTTTGCAGTCATTAGCAGGCAAATATTTATGTATAGCATCCTTCACACGCCTGACTCCAGTTTCCTTTTACCACAAAGGGTGTATCCATCGTTCTTGTCCCGATAAGGACCCTGTTTACTTTAAATCATCATTCAAGGCGTCGAAACGTTAATGCTACTTATGTTCATTTGCTTCGATGTTGTGTTTCATGAAACCAGTGACACTCTGTGAAAGTGTATGGGTTGCTGAGAATTTATATGTACTGATCAATTCTGACCAAGCGTCCACCTTTTGCTTTTTATCTGTGTTGGAATCACTTCCTTTCCATGACCACTGCACTGCTGCACATCTGTATTTGTGATCTATGGAGCTCCTGTATTGGTTGTGTGTACATTTGTTGCTTAATGCATAATTTGTTTCACTTAAAGTGAACAACCCCCAAATATGTGTGTGGTTTACTTTTTGTGTATTGAGGAGTATCTCCACTGACACCCCTTTTTCAGTTCTAGACTATTTGGCTTTAAGCTACTCAAGCAGAATCAATCTTATTTATGACTAATGTAAAACTATCTGTGGAATTAAAAAATAAATAACGCCTTTAAGATCCTTGCCAGAAGAAGAATTAGGAGGATACAAGATTAATTATTCCAAAACTGAGACAATGTTATTTAACATCTCTAAAGACATACTACCTTCTACTACTACTACAACATAATGGTAAACCCAAAAGATACCTGGGGAATACTGTACCTGCTTGCAGATTACTCACCTTTGGCACCTAAGAAATATTCAGACTGGTCTGGAAACTTCTGCAGTAGCACTCGGAGGCCGGTAAAGGGAGCACAGGCTCCGTTATGATGTTAGGCACGTGGTCGTGAAGACATCATCGAGGCCATGTAGCATGACTACCGACGGCCTGACATCAGTTCAACTCTTTTTTTTGCTCCGACTACTGAGGTGTTATTGAGAAAACTGATAAACAGTGGTGCAATACAATACTAACTTGGCATCTTATTAAGAAATGCAATACGGTTTCTGTACAACGGGGAGGAGGGAGGGCTGGTGAGGGATCTGCAGGTAGATTGAGTATCCACTAGAAAGATCATTACCGAAGGTAAGAAACTTTTTCATCTGTTGGATATTTCTACCTGCAGATTCCTAACCTTTGAATAGACTCCCAAGCAATAATCCCTTTGGGTAGTGGGACTGAAAAATTAAATCAGAAAGTTGTGAAAGACAGACTGGGCAAAGTGACCTTTTCTCCTCACTTCCAAGCAATAGTGTTTGGCGAGAGTATAGAGAAAGGTTCTCATAGCTGCCTTGCAGATATCAGCCACTGGCATCACTTTAGCCAGGGCTGACATGGATTATTTTGTCCTATTACAATGAGCCCTGAATCACTCAGGTGGGTCTTAATTTACTAGAGCATGGCAGATCTTAAAATGAACCAGCGAGATGGAGTTTGCGTCTGTACTGCCTATCCGTTTTTTACAGTCTGGTTAGCCAACAAAAAGCTGGTCATCTGAACAAAATTCTTTCTTGTGGCTGATATAGAAGCTTACTGCAGGCTTCAGGTCAAGTCTGTGAAGGCTCTCCTTCTCCTTGGTGGAATGTGGTGGAGGGAAAAAGATGGTAGGGTATGAATTGTCCCAGGGTGGGGGGTGAAGGAGACACCAACTTTGAGAGGTATGCAGCTTTAGTTCGTAATAGCAACTTGTCTAGGAAGAAGCACGTAAATGGGGGCTGGTGATGGAGCAGAGTAAATAAAAAAATTTAACCCCTAACAAATTTTATAAATAATTAATAAATATGTTCGTTTAAATGTATTAATCAACAATGTACGTGAGGGAAGGGTAACACGCAAGTATATGTGCTGAATAATCTATTTACAAATGTCTGTGTGTCTAATTATAACATAAAATAATTGCGTACTAAATAAATAATAAATGCATGATTTGTGCTTCATAGAATATAAACGTGACGTTGCAAAAACAATAGTGATGGTAAGTAAGGAACAGCTTAAATGTTGCTTTCTGCTAGGTAATAACTAATTGGGGTACGTAGATGACGGGAGGGAAACGAAAAGGCTATGTTTCTCTATTTTAATTATGTTTTGTTTATTTCTAAATAGTGCTTCTAAGTCTAATCGAGTGGCGATATAAAATGGCTGCCGTTTATTAGAGTACGCATGCACTGAGAAAACGCATGACAAGGGAGAAAAAGTTGGAGAAAGACTGACCACGTGATGGTGCTGAAAGGCTAGGATGCAAGAATGGTCAAGGCTGATGTGACCTAATTGAACTGATAGTGTGCCGTGGTGATCAGCAGAGAATCGTGGGAAACCGTTTTAAGAGAAAGGACAATGCCTGCAGAGTTCTCGAATGTATCGAAAGAAGTTACAAATGTACTGATCGAAGCGGATGGAAACATGTCTTGAACTGTGAGAAAGGAAATGAACATATGCATTCCAGAAGAACAAGCTGGATCCGGGAGAACTTGATTAAAACTGAATAAATGAAATGAGTGGACCAATGAAAGAAAAGCGCGTTATTAATGTTGCAACAATTTAGTTAGCAAAGTTAGAATTAGGGTATAAGAAGGCCTACTCTTAGTGGGAGGGGTAGTTGGTGTTGGAGTTGGTGGCTTCCAATGCTTGGTGCTCCAGATCGATCCATTTTACTGAGCGGGAGATGCTGAAAGACTGTTAGATGAGACGGGTTGCGGTAGCTGATGCTGACGAGCTGAAGTTTCTGTTGCTGTCTTATTTTTCCAGTTGAGTATGAGAATCAGGTTATTTTTCAATTTTAAACTTAGGTTAGAAATCATTAGGCTAAATTAGGAAGATAGGCAGGTAATTAGGATTTTCTTCATGACAAAATTTCCTTTCTGCAATAAAATTGATTTTGCTTAATAAATATTTGAATTAATAATGTATGAATAATTGAATAAATTCTAAATTCTTTTCCATGCCTTTAAAATTATATAAAATTTGAGATTCTTAAATTAAACGACTCAGTGATTATTTACTAAATGATTGTGAAATTAGTAAATTGGTTATTGTGATTTAGCTGGTCTTGATCACTATCAACTGATTTTTACTAGATGATCCATCGACAAAACCATGAGCAGGAATATCTTAAGAAATAACTAAGAAAGCGATAAGTTAAGGTAATAAGGTATCTCGGCTCCTTCGAGCGGTACATCATGGTGATTTTCATTTAGTTTTTCTTTCTCCTAGGAGTATAGATTCGTAAAGGTGTAGAGGAAATCCAGGTGTGTGTGTGTGTGTGTTTGTTAGGCGATGTTATGGGCCCCATCGTCATGTGGATGTGAGAAAATATAAGTCGCCCCTGGATGACCGATAAGTGACCTAGGAGGAAATAGTTTTCATTGTATCCGCTGCATCAGATTTCTTGGTAGCAGAGTTATGGTTTCTATAGATTAGTTTGGTGTTTATTGATTATTGATTATTTTGATGACTAATACTATATGTTGAGTCGCGTTATGTTATATGTGAGTTTTCACGCTTCTGGGATGTAGGAAGTGGAACACGTGTGGCAAGAGAAGTCACATGGAATTTGGTACATGGTCTGAATTCAATTTTGGTAATAACACAGGTTGTGTTATGTTAGGGATTTCTGTAAGAAAGGTGTGTAACTGAGATAGCAAATCACGTCTTCTTGTGAAACTCTGGCCTTAATTCTCAGGAGCATAGTCTCCACATGTGTCTTATCCCCAGAGAAACGGGTTTACTGTTTGCTTGAAAGAAGGGTAAGGTAGAGGGAAGTGCTACTTTATCGGCGAAAGTTAATAATTCTGTGGTAAGGTAGAGGTAAGCGCTGCCTACTGGAAATACAGGATTCTTGTGTAAAAGGACAAAGCTGTCACTTTTGTTTAGCGAATCAGACTATGGAATTGTTTTAAATGTTGTAACTAACGAAGAAACATTGAAAAGAAAAGTTGCTGATAATTTTTGTAAAGGAGGGGTAAAAGAGCAAGAGTGACATAGACAGTGCCGCGCTAGGATTGGATAGTGCACTAGTCACGTGAACGCAAAGACAGGAGTGACGTAGTAAAGTGCCGCGCTAGGATTGTTTGGTCCGCGGAAGAAGGAAATCGTTCTGATTGGTGTGTTGGTGTGAGTCGCGCTGTGATTGGTTGAAGTTCCGTACACGGAACAGTGCTGGTTTTGAAGAGAAAAACCAATCGAAAACATGCCGTATTATGAGTATGAAAGGGAGAGAACGTCATGGACGACAAAAATTAAGAATTTCTTTAAGAGAGACAAAAAGGTTGTGACTAGAGAGGGACAAGTAATTCCTCCGCCGAAATCAGCAGCTTCACATATGATGCTGAAATATGGATATCATACATGCATATGGTTAGAAAATTGGGCAAAGTATACGAAGAATGATGGAGCATTAGCTTTCCCTGAGAATGGTTCATTTAGTGTAGCGGTTTTGCGAAATTTGAGAGAAAAGATGACAAATTTAGAACCTAGACCGACACAATTTGAAGCGTTGACGGAATGGGAAGATGAGATGTATGAGCGAGAGAGATTCAGAGGTTTAAGGGATCATGAGTTTATGCCTGGAAGAATGTGGGGAATAAATCATGAGGATAGAATAAAACGATGGATATGTGCTAACATGACAGGAGGTTTGTTTCCGGCTTTTACAGTTGAGGAAGAGACTAAGAGAAAACGTACTGAGAAAAAGAAACATATGGAGAGGGAAAAATATATGCATGAGAGTGAAACGGATGATGAATTGCTGGAAGATATTCTAAATAGAAATCCCCGTCCGTATCAGCAGAGTTCTACAGTGGTGACACCTAATGCACCGCAAATGGAGACTGTGCGAAATAAAAGTCCTGTAAAAAGAATTGAAATAAATAGGTCACAAGATCAAATAAGAACTTCACAAAATGAAGGAGTAGAAAGTGACAATGCAACTGAATTAGCAAGAACAACAAAAGAGCTGACTGAGAAAATTAGGGAATTAACGAAAAACATGGAAGCTGTGACTGTACCCATAACAATAGGTCCAGTAATACCAGTTTTTGAGAATCAGAAAATTGATGAACGGTCTTTAGTGATTCCTATGAATTCACAATTTCAGAGAGAAAAAGAAAGGATGGAACCAAGTGCAAGTACAAGTAATTTGGCTAGTACCTACAGACCAAGTCCACCTACAAATTTGACAGTGAATGAGTGTAATGGTAGGAAAATGCATATGGTAACAGAATCTGCAACAGTGACCCCTGAAAAGAGTGGTAATTGGATAGAACTAAATAATACGCCTATAGGTCCGACTCCTGATGAGTTAAATGAGTGGATGAAGGCATTTAAAATAAAAGAAAAGCTAAAAAATTACCAGGATGATGAAATTATGTTTCTGTGCAAAAGTATTACATGGAGAGCTAAAAATTTACATGACAAACTGGAAAAGATAGCAAGTGCAATTGGAGTAGATTTTGCGAAAGTGAAAACATTGCAGAAACCGTACAGAGTAGATTTTTGTGAGAAAGATATTGAAAATTTGAACACAGCAGGAAGGCTGACACAGATAAAAGAGTTAATTGTTTTACTGAGAAAATGGGGTGATGTGGACAGATGGAAAGTTAGATGGACAAAAAGTATGAGAAAACTGCAGACAAAGCTTCTTTGGCTTTTATGATAACTGAAAAAGAACCTGTTGCAAGAGAATACCCTATGAGAGAAACTCCAGGTGGTAGTTATGTGCATGTTCCCTGGACTAGACAGGATATACTGTCATTTACAAACGAATTCCCAAAGCTGAGAGAGAAACCAGTTGAATGGTACCGACAAGTGGAGAGGTTTGTGAAGGTTTCAAAAGTGTTGTGGATAGATTTAGATGGATTGTTTGACATAGTGGTGCCAACTGATTTGTGGTCTGAATGTAAAATTACAGTTGACTGGCCAACTACAGAATATCCAAGAGATCCTAAGACAGGAGCTCCAGGTCCTGAGGTGATGAGGAAATATGATAAGGTGATTACCTTTTTGAAAAATAAGATTCCTCCTAAAGAAACAGATTGGGTAAAAATAGATAGAACTACACAGGAAAGTAAGGAGTCTGTACATGCCTATTATGAGAGGTTGTTGTTGGTTTTCAAGCAGTATAGTGGATATGAGGAGTTGAGTGAAAAAGATATGAGTCATTTTGTATATAGATTTGTGTTTGGACTGAAACCAGAGATTAGTGAAATGATTAAACAACATATGATTAACTGGCAAAATGGCACTGTAGATGAGGTACTGAGGTATGCTAAGTATTGTAGTGATGATATTGAGAGTAGACAGCGTAAATTGAAAGAGAAGGCAATGTGGGCACAGGTGAAAGTGGCAGAGAAACAAGAAGCTCAATTGGATAATAATAGTGGGAATGAAACAGGACAGAATAAATCCCGACCTAACATAGGTAAAGGGAAAGGTCAAATGAGTCTAGAGGAGGCAAAGAAAAAATGGCCATGTCATAATTGCGGAAAATTAGGGCATTGGAGAAACGAGTGTAAGTTCCCACCTAAACCTAATCCGGAAAATCAATCATTAACTCCACAGGTGCAGAATGAGGTAGTTGTTCAACAAGGTCAGGTGCCACAACCACCACTTCCCAACATTGTTAACCAGCAAAGATACAGTACAGAAACAGGATTCTACGGAGGAGAGCAGGTAACACAGTTGCCGCGAGCAGCTAACATTTCTCAGTATTGGTTGCGTCAGAGTGAGGATGAGTCGGATGAAAGTTTCTGACGGTGCCTAGGAGAGGGAAAAGAGTGCGTACTTGGCGCAACTCTAGAGGTAGATCAGTCTGGTCCCTTTGTGGATGGAGAAGTGAATGGTGCAAATGTAACATTCCTTGTCGATACTGGAGCTACCCGTTCTACTGTTAGGTCAGTGGAAATTCCAAACCTTCCTCTCTCAGGTGAATATATCCAAGTAGTTGGAGTAGCGAATCAGCAGATTAAAACACCACTTACTGAATTAGTGGAAGTAAAAATTGGTTCTTTTAGCAAAATGCATAGATTCGTAGTGTGCGATTGTAGTCCCGTAAATCTTTTAGGTCGTGACCTTTTGTGCAAGATGAATTGCACAATTTATTGTACGCCAGATGGAATTGGATTTCAGACCCCAGATGAAGATGTATTGTATAAAGTAACATTGATGAATCAGGAACCTGAAATGAATGGTTTGTTTCCTGCATTTGATGCAGAAAAACTTCCAAAGGAACTGAAAAATGCAGTGAAAGAGAATGTGTGGGATTTTACAGGAGAAGATATTGGGTTGATGAAAGAAGTAGATCCCGTAAAAGTAACAAGGAACAACTTACCCAAATACGCCACAGTATAAATTGACTCCAGAAATAATTGAAGGAATAACTCCTGTAATAAATAAAATGATTGAACAGGGAATTCTAAAAGAAATAATGAGCAGTCCATGTAATTCGCCTATAATGGGACTGAAAAAGCCAAACGGAACATATAGAATAGTACAGGATTTGAGAAAGGTCAATAAAATAGTTGTGCCTTGTTGTCCAATAGTGCCAAACCCTGCAGTAATTCTATACCAAATTCCACATGAAGCTGAGTGGTACACCGTGATAGATTTGTGTCACGCATTTTCTCTATTCCTTTACATCCAGATAGCCAGCCATTATTTGCGTTCCGGTTCGGAGAGCGTATTTTGGCATGGTGCCGAATCCCTCAGGGGTATACAGAGAGCCCCTCAATCTTTAATCAAATTTTAAAGAAGTCTCTTGAAGATTTAAAAATGCCAGCGAAGTCAGTGATGGTGCAATATATCGATGACCTATTGGTGGCATCGAAAACCAAAGAAGCATGTGTGAGCGATACAATTGCTTTACTGAACCATCTAGAGAAAAGAGGACATAAAGGGGCCGATTCCGATCTCGGCCGGTAGGGCTCCGAATAGGATTCGGCTTTACCGGATCCGATTCGGAGCCCTTTTTCCCGACCGAATCGTACGCGGGTCCGGCCGAGCGAGTACGATGCGACTCGCCGACCGACTCGTCCGGGCGACCCGACCGCTCCGACCGACTCGTACCCGGATCGTACCGCTCCGACCGACTCGCTCGGACCCGATTCGCACCGCGCAATGGAGACGTTTCCCGGCCGGGTAAGTACGATGCGCACCTCGACCGCTCCGACCGACTCGCGCCGTCCGACTCGAACTCGCTGTCGGAGCCGTACTTTGGGGGTCCGTGTCGGACCCCCTGTACGCGTACCCGCGCGAGGCGCACACAGGGGGGACCCATGGGTCCCCCTACCTGTGCGTGTACGCCGCGAGCGCTTCGCGGCGTACTCGCTGTAGGGGGCGCCTTGTCCGCCTCGCACCCATTGAGGCAATGGGAGCCCGCGTACGCGTTGTACGACCGGCTCCCATTGAGTTCAATGGGAGTCCGACCGACTCGTGTCCGGTGGCATACGAATGCATCGGACTCGTTCGGTCGGACTGCATGGGTCCGATTCGGTCGGAAATCTCTCCGGGTCCGGCTCGGTCGGAGAGATTTCCGGCCCGATTCGGAATCGACCCCAAAGTGTCCCCTTCGAAATTGCAGTTTTGTCAAAAAGAAGTCCAATATTTAGGGCATAAAATTGAGAAAGGAGTGCGAAAGATAACGACAGAGAGAATAAAAATGATTCAAGGAATGAGAGCACCAATGACGCAAAGAGAGGTAAGAATGTTTCTGGGAATGGTTGGATATTGCCGACAATGGATAAGTGGTTTTTCCTTGATTGCTAAGCCATTACAAAAATTGACCAAGAAGGATGTAAAAGACCCTTTTGAATTGAATGACGAAGAAATGAAATCTTTCAAAGAGTTGAAAAAGAAATTGTGTGAGGCCCCTGCTTTAGGAATGCCTGACTATGAAAAGGATTTTGAATTGTACTGCAGTGAAAGAGATGGATGTGCATTTTCAGTACTGGTACAAAAACATGGAACAATGAAGAGACCAATTGCTTATTTTTCAGCTGTTTTAGATCCTATAGCAAAAGCGTTGCCTGGATGTCTGAAAGCTGTTGCTGCTACTTGTGTAAGTCTGGAACAAAGTGAAGGTATAGTGATGGGGTATCCACTGAGAGTATATGTTCCACATTCAGTAGAGATTCTTTTGACAAGAACAAAAACACAGTACATGACACATAGTCGGCTGACTAAGTACGAAAAAGTAATCTTGAGTGCAGAAAATGTGACCATAAATAGATGTATGAATGTGAATCCTTCGACATCATTGCCAGATGAAGAGAGTGTAATTGAAAAAGATGAAGTAGATCATGATTGTCTGAATGTGCTGGAATATTGCACAAAACCAAGAGCTGACATAAAGGATGAGCCTTTAAAAGAATCAGATTATGTCATGTTTGTGGATGGCTCATGCTTGAGAACGAAAGAAGGCGTTTTAAGTGCAGCTTACGCAGTGTGCACAGTGGCAACTGTGATGGAAGCGTCTTGTCTGAAAGGAATAAGGTCTGCCCAAGTTGCAGAACTGATTGCTTTGATTCAAGCATGTAAGTTGGGAAGAAATGTACGAGTTACGATTGTGACCGATAGCCAGTACGGTTTCGGTATAGTGCATGATTTTGGTCAGATTTGGTCACAAAGAGGTTTCTTGACGTCTGCAGGAACACCTATCAGAAATGGAGATTTTGTAAAGAAACTGCTTGAGGCGATACAGCTGCCTAGGCAGATAGCTGTAGTGAAATGCAAAGCACATAAGAAAAATGAAGATTACATAGCTGTCGGAAATAATTATGCCGACGAGATAGCCAAATATTGTGCAGAGAACATGGTATCCCTGAATAAGAATCGCGAAAGGGAGCATATCTCTTCTCCTTTGCTTTTTACTAACACTGTCGAGACATGGGATGAGGTGAGACAGTTACAGGAAGTTGCAAATGATGAGGAAAAAGATTACTGGATAAAAGTAGGATGTAGAAGACAAGAAAACAATGGTGTGTGGGTTTACAGAGATGAAAGACCAGTTATGCCTGATAGCATGATTGCAGACATGGCACGGATGTACCATGGACAAGCTCATATTGGGAGAGATGCAATGATCAGACTTTTTAGACAAACATGGTATAACCCAAAATTCAGAGCCATAGCTGAAAGTCTTTGTCAAAGATGTCTTATTTGTCAGCAGTTTAATCCAGGAAGAAAGACAATAGTGAGTCTAGGAACAATAGGACGAGAAGGAGGTCCGTTCACTAGAATGTAATTAGACTTCATTGAAATGCCCCCTTGTAACAGACTAAAATATGTTCTAGTGGTCGTCTGTTTGTTTTCTCGTTGGGTGGAGGCATACCCCACTAGAAGGAATGATGGAATAACGGTAGCAAAACTTATGCTGCCATGCATGCATTCCAAGGTATGGTTTTCCAGTCACGGTTGAGACAGATAGAGGAACACATTTTCAAAATGAGTTGATTCAATTAATTTGTGAAGCATTAAGTATTAAACAAAAACTGCATTGTGCATACAGACCAGAGGCTTCTGGGGTAGTAGAGCAAATAAATGGAACAATTAAGAACAGGTTAGGAAAAATGTGTCAAGCTACTGGACTCAAATGGCCCGATGCACTGCCCCTTGTCCTGATGACCATCAGAAGTATTCCTGAAAAGAAAACTGGACTTAGTCCTCATGAAGTGATCATGGGACGAGCAATGAGACAAGCACAAGTACCTGTCAACAAGTTACTGACTATAACTGATGATCTAGTACTGGATTATTGCAAAGGTCTGGCTGATGTGGTGCGTTCTGTGTTTCATCAGGTTGGACCGGATGCGACCACTCTTGAAAGGAAAACCAGCCCACGACTTGAATCCAGGAGACTGGGTCCGCATAAAAATCCACAGGAGAAGAAACTGTCTAGTTCCTCGCTGGGACGAGCCACGACAGGTAATCCTAGTGACAACGACTGCAGTCAAGTGTGCAGGAGTGAAAAACTGGGTCCATGCCAGCCACACAATCAGAGTTCCAGAACCTGCAGATCGACATGTGAGTCGACGTCTGGAAGTGTGGGATAAGAGTTCAGCGACTGAGACAGAAAGAATAAGAGAAAGGGTGCCAGAACTTGAAGATCGACCTGAAAGTCGACATCTGGAAACCCCAACTGCAAGCACCTCTATAGAGGAAGAGGAAGAAGAAGAAGAAGGAAAAATTACAGAAATTCCAGAACTTGAAGATCGACCTGTAAGTCGACATCTGGAAATATCTGACACGAGTTCAGGATCTGATGATTCAGTTGAAAACTGTGAAGAATTTCGAAGGAGAACTTGGGGATTTAAACCAATTAGAGAAGAGAATGAACAAGAAAATGATCCAAATGAGCAACCAAGTACAAGTTATGGTGGAAATCCTTCAAAAGTAATATTAATAGACAAAGAAGGGAAAGAGACAATTAAAAAGCTAGAAAATCGAGAAGAACCCCGAGGAGCAATAGGGACAGATAGTGAAACAAAAGAACAGGGAAAATTAGAAGAAGAGAGTGAGATAAATACCAATTCGGAAGAACATCGAGGAGGGACAGTAATAAGGGAACACAAGAAGGAGAAAATAGATCCACCAGTAAAAGAAAATGAGATCATAAGTTTCAAAATAAGAGACAATTGTGAGAAAATTGAAACAGAATCTGAAGAAAGCGGAGAAGAAGAGAAAACAAGAACTGAATCAAGAAAAAGAAACTGGAAATCAGAAAGAGGAGAAAAAGAAGGTGAAGCCAAAAGGCCAAGAAAAGGAGACAATTGGCCCAGCAACTATATAAGAAAATTGAGATACAGAATAATCAGAACAGGAGAAAAAAGTGCTGAACAGGTGAATGAAATAACAAGTCAAAAGGAACAAGAAAAGCCAAGTGGAAAACGATTGCAAAAGTCTAAAAGAACAAAGAAAGTGAATTCGAAATACAAGTCACCTGAGTGGTTGTACATCGCTCTAACTGATTACAAAGAAGAAAGAAACACTCACGAGAACCCGAGACTAAGAAACCGAATGGGTAAAGGTGAGATGCAACAAACCTGAAGTGAAGACTTAAAGTGCTTCTGCCGGATGTGACAATTTTACTGGATATGACAAATCACCGGATGTGACAACGAAAGAATTCTGGAAAGAATTAAAAGAAAGTACCAAGCAAAGACTTTTTGAATGCAGAGTGGCATCTAAGTCATTTCTGAGGTGTAGTGACACAATTTTCTGAGATTTAACAAAAGTTAAAAACAAAAATGGAGAATACTAGAGATAGAAGAGATAAATGTGAGTTTGTAAAAAGATGGTGTAAAATGTGCTGCTTTTGTACAGGATTATTAATGACAGTATGGATAGTTTTAGCAATCACAATTCCTATTAGTATAGCTGTAGTAGAAGCAAAGAATGATACTAAACCAGAAAAAGAAACTAATATTAAAGAACCAGTTATTTTAAGAAGTAGTGCAGAATTACATAAGGATAAGTCAGTAACAGACTTTTCTAAAAATGTTTTTACAAAATTGTTGTACGAATATGTAGAGACAATGGATGTGAGAGATTGTTATGTTTGTATGCAGTTGCCTGCATCAGTGTCAGAAGGTGTGACTTATCATCACCTACCTCTAACTTATGGAATAACATGTAGTGTTATAGCAAGTTTATTTTATAAAACAGGTAGATTAGAGTTTTATTACACTGATATAGATAAGATTTTTGCAAATGTTCCTGTAGTTCCAGAACTTAACAAAGTAAAACAAGCAAAGGTTTTAGGAGAATTCTTTTAGAGCATAGAATTTTAACATTAGAAGAAATAGCTAAGAACAACCTTACCTGTGAGTTAAAGAAAGAAGAAAAGGTATTTTTAGAAATGGTTGAAGAAAGGAGAATGAAATTTCAAAGAGAAGCAATAAAAGAGAAAAGAACACATCTATGGACGTTTGAGGAAGAAAATCATGAAGGGAAAAAGATAAATGCAGCAATGACATTAGATTGGCCGCAAACAGGAAAGTTGTGTATTAGGAGAAATAAGACAGTCTATGACAATTATTTTGTAGGTTCCAGTATCTGCCATGACAATTATCAAATTTTGGGAGGTTGGGGATTCAAAGGTGGAAAAGATCCAATATTTCCAGGTATATATTATATTTGTGGGAATAGAGCTTATTACAGGTTACCGGACCATTGGTATGGAACTTGTTATGTAGGCCTGGTCTTTCCAAAAATCTTTCATATGGACAGAGAAGAAAAAGGAACATACAAGATGATTAATAGCTTTACACGTAGAAAGAGGGAAAGTTTTTCAGAAATTGTAGGTGATATTTTTGGAGCATTAATACCAGCAGTGGGAATATCTTTGAATGCATTTAAAATTCGGAAGTTATCCACAGTAGTAGATCGTTTGTCTACAGATACTGCGGGAGGAGGGTTCTTGATGGTAAATACCGAAATGGTTGCCATGAGAGCTATGGTGATGCAAAATCGGCTTGCCCTTGATATTCTTTTGGCAAAAGAGGGTGGAGTTTGTGGAATGCTGAAAGTCCAACATTGTTGCACTTACATTCCTGATAAAAGTGAAAATATACAAAAGTATATTACAAATATTACAAATTTGCACAAAGAACTAGTTCCACTGGAGGTTGAAAGTGTCCTTGGAAAACTTGGTAGAGGGTTTTCTTCAGTAGCAAATTGGTTAACAAGAATGAGTAGACTAATGATAGGGAAAGTTATAATAATAGCAACTGTAGCAATATTGTTAGCCATGGTGTTGAAAATTGTAATAACGTGTATAAAAAGAAAAATAAGACAAGATAAGATAAAAAGAAATAACAGAATAATGAAAGAGAGAGAGAGAGAAATGGGTGAAATTGAGTTAGAGAAAATGAAAGAAAGTATGTATAAAGAGACAAGAAGACAAGATGAAATGGAAACAGATGTATAACTAACAAAAAGCAAAAGGATGAAAGACATATGCTGCCTGAAAAAGAAGTATAACTTGGTTTTATGTGGTGATTTAAAAATCACCAAAGGGGGAGTTGATGGAGCAGAGTAAATAAAAAAATGTAACCCCTAACAAATTTTATAAATAATTAATAAATATGTTCGTTTAAATGTATTAATCAACAATGTACGTGAGGGAAGGGTAACACGCAAGTATATGTGCTGAATAATCTATTTACAAATGTCTGTGTGTCTAATTATAACATAAAATAATTGCGTACTAAATAAATAATAAATGCATGATTTGTGCTTCATAGAATATAAACGTGACGTTGCAAAAACAATAGTGATGGTAAGTAAGGAACAGCTTAAATGTTGCTTTCTGCTAGGTAATAACTAATTGGGGTACGTAGATGACGGGAGGGAAACGAAAAGGCTATGTTTCTCTATTTTAATTATGTTTTGTTTATTTCTAAATAGTGCTTCTAAGTCTAATCGAGTGGCGATATAAAATGGCTGCCGTTTATTAGAGTACGCATGCGCTGAGAAAACGCATGACAAGGGAGAAAAAGTTGGAGAAAGACTGACCACGTGATGGTGCTGAAAGGCTAGGATGCAAGAATGGTCAAGGCTGATGTGACCTAATTGAACTGATAGTGTGCCGTGGTGATCAGCAGAGAATCGTGGGAAACAGTTTTAAGAGAAAGGACAATGCCTGCAGAGTTCTCGAATGTATCGAAAGAAGTTACAAATGTACTGATCGAAGCGGATGGAAACATGTCTTGAACTGTGAGAAAGGAAATGAACATATGCATTCCAGAAGAACAAGCTGGATCCGGGAGAACTTGATTAAAACTGAATAAATGAAATGAGTGGACCAATGAAAGAAAAGCGCGTTATTAATGTTGCAACAATTTAGTTAGCAAAGTTAGAATTAGGGTATAAGAAGGCCTACTCTTAGTGGGAGGGGTAGTTGGTGTTGGAGTTGGTGGCTTCCAATGCTTGGTGCTCCAGATCGATCCATTTTACTGAGCGGGAGATGCTGAAAGACTGTTAGATGAGACGGGTTGCGGTAGCTGATGCTGACGAGCTGAAGTTTCTGTTGCTGTCTTATTTTTCCAGTTGAGTATGAGAATCAGGTTATTTTTCAATTTTAAACTTAGGTTAGAAATCATTAGGCTAAATTAGGAAGATAGGCAGGTAATTAGGATTTTTCTTCATGACAAAATTTCCTTTCTGCAATAAAATTGATTTTGCTTAATAAATATTTGAATTAATAATGTATGAATAATTGAATAAAAATTCTAAATTCTTTTCCATGCCTTTAAAATTATATAACATTTGTGATTCTTAAATGAAACGACTCAGTGATTATTTACTAAATGATTGTGAAATTAGTAAATTGGTTATTGTGATTTAGCTGGTCTTGATCACTATCAACTGATTTTTACTAGATGATCCATCGACAAAACAATGAGCAGGAATATCTTAAGAAATAACTAAGAAAGCGATAAGTTAAGGTAATAAGGTATCTCGGCTCCTTCCAGCGGTACATCATGGTGATTTTCATTTAGTTTTTCTTTCTCCTAGGAGTATAGATTCGTAAAGGTGTAGAGGAAATCCAGGTGTGTGTGTTTGTTAGGCGATGTTATGGGCCCCATCGTCATGTGGATGTGAGAAAATATAAGTCGCCCCTGGATGACCGATAAGTGACCTAGGAGGAAATAGTTTTCATTGTATCCGCTGCATCACTGGTCAGACAAGGCTTGCAACTCACTGACTCAGTGAACTGAGTTGATGGAAACAGGACACTTTTTACCATTTAAAGCCTCAACTGGCAACTGTGCATGGGCTCAAACGGAGGTCCTATAAGAAGCTTCAGACCAAATTAAGGTCCCACTGAGGCGATATAAAAGCAGTTTGTCAGAACTTTGAGAAATGTCATCCCTACTGGGGACTTAAACAAGGTGGTTTGATCTGGAAAACAGAGGAACGCGGGCAGTGTCAAGAGGTATTACTTGACTGTAGCCACTGCACAGTGTTGTTGTGCCAAGAACAGTGTAAGCTGTAGTATGTTGGTAAGGGATGCTTTTAAAGGATCAATGG
Organism: Calotriton arnoldi; assembly: GCA_963921515.1. Classification (NCBI taxonomy): domain Eukaryota; kingdom Metazoa; phylum Chordata; class Amphibia; order Caudata; family Salamandridae; genus Calotriton; species Calotriton arnoldi. Next base: position 1,706,640 of record CAWUFW010001346.1, on the reverse strand, counting down.
TCCTCTGTGCACACCAGGAAACAAACTTGTTCCATCTCCCTGAGTAAACGGACTTTGTGTAAGGTCAGAGCGCCAAAAGGACCTGTCCACCACTTCCGGTGGTAACTAAAAGGCCCTGAGATTTTCCTGCTCAATCTCCACGCATGAAGGTGTAGGCTGTTAAGGTTGGGGTGCTGTATTTGTCCCCCAATTGGGACAATAGATTCACTGTGAGTGGAAGCCAAAGAGGGGCCCCATCAATAGGTTGCCAGCTTTTTGTATACCACACCCTTCGTGGCCAGTCCAGGGCAGTAAGAAAGACTTGGGCTCGGTCATGGCGGTTCGTCTTTAGAACCAGAGGAATCAAGGGTATGAGGGGAATGGTGTAGTATATGGCAATCTGAGACCTATCCCTCAAGGCTCCCTACAACAAATGCTAGAGGACTGTGAACTTTGGGCAGTGGGTGTTGTCTCAAATGGCAAAGAGGTCCATGTGAGGCAGCCCCCAAAGGGTAAAAAGGTGTTATACCAACTCTGGATGGAAATACCACTCATGGTCAGCAAGATGAGACTAACTGAAACTGTTAGCCCTGGTGTTCAGCGAACCTCCCAAATGGTTGCACTCCATTCACAAACCATGCTGGTGTGCCTAGTCCCAGTCCCGGATTCTCAGAGCTTCTAGACAGAGTTCAAGACCCTGCTCCTCCCTAATTGTTCATGTCCCACATTGTTGGTCAAGATCTGGACCGACTGACCACAAGTGATGGGAGGAATGCCATGAGTTCCAACCTAATTGCCCTCAGTTCCAGTCGATTGATGTGAGAAATCTGTTCTTTTGGTGAACAGAAGCCTGAAAATGCGCTCCTCAACCTAGGTTGGGAGCGTCCATTACTGCTGTGGACACTGCTGTGAGGGAGCAGAAAGGTCTTCCTTGCAAGAGGTTTGCCTCTCTTTCCCACCAGCTCAACTCTGCTGCACTGTCGCTGTAGATCACAATGTATTTTTCATGATCCCCTTGATGGTGAATCAACTGCCGGCGAAGGCACCATGGAAGAGCCTCTCATGCCAATGTGCATGAGTGACCAGAAGGATGCAGAATGCCAACAGACCATGCAAACTTCAGTACTGGGACTCGAACTCTCATCTGAAACATCAGAATCATATCCCAAAAATCCCATATCCTCTGCGGAGGAGGGAAAATTCTGAGCAAGATGACCTAGGAACAGGAGTCGCTGAGAGGGCTCCAGGTGAGATTTGGGGCAACTGATTGAAAAACTCAAGTTGAACAACAGGGAAGCGGTCAACTGCAAATGATGAAGCACCAGCTCAGACGCCTTATCCTTGATCAGCCAGTCGTCCAAGTACAGGAATACTGTGAGCCTCGACCATCTGAGATGGACCACGACCCCTGCGAAAACCTTTGTGAAGACTTGAGATGCTGCTGCCGTCAATACAGAAGCTGTCTGGCGCAACCCTTGCCTTTCCCTCTGTATTGCCACACAAAAGCAACGTTCCTTTGTTGTTGCTGACCTGGCTTGGAGGCTTGCAACTTCTTTTGGAAACCCTGTGAGAAGGAGGGTGGCCTCGTGAAGGGATGAAAATTTCCAGAGGCAGACAGTAATCGCAAAGAACACGCTGTTGCTCTACCTTCTTTGAAGCACTGTAGAGATGCATCTGCTTTTTGACTGAACAGTCTTTCACCATCAAGGGGCATATCTAGAAGCATGTTTTGCAGACTGTAGCCACATATGGCACAGATGCGCCCATTGATCTTGCCACAATGTCTGCTGTGTACCAGCCCGCTCTATGTATCTATGGGCATCCTGCCCATCACTCACCACTTCTGGAAAGTGATCCTTTAGATGGTCTGGGACCATAGCTGCTGTGTTCTAGAGAGCCTGGGTATAACTCCCTAACAAATAGGCAGCGTTAAAGGAGTGAAGGGCTAAGCTGTCAACTGAAAAAGCCTTTATACCCAAGGTTTCCAGGCATTTGGATTCTCTACTAGGAGGACAGGTTGGAAAAGCCCCATGATTGTATTTGTCTACAACTAAGTTTCCTGGTTAGAGGTAAATAGTTAGGAAGGCTGGTTCTGGTCGATACCGACGAGTAATACGCCTGTTAACCACCAGGCACAAGCATGGTTTTTGCCCAGGGCTCCTCAGGGAGTCCCTGGAAGCCTTATTGACTGGTAGCAATGGTTTTGAAGTGGATGGTGCCAACTGTAAGATATCCATGAGGATATGTGCTCTTTGCTCGACTGTAGATCGTGGTAGGTCAAGGTCCTCATCTGCTTTTCTGATAACCGAGTGAAAATCCAACATCGTTGGGGGAGACAGGGCTTGAACGGGCCTGCAGGGGATTCAGTGCTAGTATCTGGAGAAGCATCTAGCCTACTGATCTCTTGGAGGGATAGCACATCCGAAGGCAGGTCCAGAGTCCCCGTTGTAACCACCTTGGGACTCAACATCCGAATCAGCCCCCATATTGTGGTATAGGGCGTATTGTTCTTCCTCTAGAAGCATGTCTTTCTCCTGGAGTAATGGATTTTTACTAGCAACAGGTGTTCAGGTGAAGGTTGCGGCGCCCCTTTCAATGCCAAAGGCAGTGCCACCATCAACGCTGAAGGTGGCATTGTACACAGAGTTGGCCGGGCTGCTCTGCAGAATCCGATGCTCGTGTTGGACTTGGCATAGGGTCATACCTGACCGGAGGTGACATTTCCAATTGCGCCAGTCTTGAAACCGGAGAGTGAGGTAGGGTCCAAAAGACAGGGGCGGCGCCACATAGAATCCAGATGGTGGTACAGGCATCCCGGTAATTAGGCTATATGGGCCTGTGACTGGTCCCATGGGGCCTAAGGGTGCTCCAGAGGGGTTAGCCGCCCTCTTTAAGACATCCATCATGGCTTGTGTGAAGGCTGACGGTTCCATCCACGGAGCCGGGTACACACAGAAAGGGGGCACTGAAGCTGATTGTAGAGGTGGAGACAGCGGTGCCAGCTCAGGCTGCTGCCACCTCCACCGTGGAAATTTCCACTAACTCCGTCTTCAGAGACTTGGACTTACCTAATCTTGAGCTCCGGGAAGAGAACTACTTTTTCTTCTTCTTGTTCCTCCTCTTGTTCTTCGAAGATCTGGTTGACGGTAATGAACTCAAAGGTGAACTCATCTGGGCAACCATGTCCTAAGGTGCCCCCAACGACCCTCTTCAGAGGGAGCCATAAAAAAGATTGCCCCCTTACGCTTCTTGATAGCCTTCGCGTGCATCAATGGCAGGGTTCACACTACAACGTGTTGTGCTTCCACTTGCGGTACCAGAGACAGTTGTCCTGTGGATCCATTATGGGCATTTGGCTGTCACACAGATGACAGGGCTTGAAAACAGGCCTCTTCGGAGGTGACATGTCCCTATCTGCACCAACTAAAATACTGTCAGAGAAAACATTCTCCAGAGAATGAGAGAGAATGATGTTCTGTATGCATCGAAAGCAGGTAAGAGTAGCCATCAGAAACACAATCAAGGGAACCAGGACCCAACAGTTCTAATATTCCTTAATTCTGTTATAAATTGCACACGTTAACAACTATGTGTAATATTAAAAGCGTAAGACCCGCATTCCTCTGTTGATCTGTGACGTTAATCTAGATTGATCAAGGCTTGCAAATAACTTTGAGGAAAAACATTCGTTTTGGAAGACCGTGTTTGAAATGTTTCACATATGAATTACTTCTGCAAAGAAGTTGCTGCTCTGCATTTTATATATTGGTGCTTAACATGTGATGTATGTGGTCTGCTATGCTCCTTTGAGATTCATTCACTTACCTCTCTTGTTTGATCCCCAGGTGCCACGAATCTGAAAAACTCAAATGGAAAACAATAAGACGAATGTCCTTGAAGAGTATCTGTACATCGATGTTTCTTTTGACCATGAGGGGTGCCTTTACCCCCTCCATACATCCATATCCTTGTTTTTGGTGGCATACTGTGACTGCAAAGCGCTGAAGATTTTCCTGGTACCATCTGAAACATGCATGGATCGGCAGCTGGCAGGCATGGACCTTCTCAAAAAACTGGAGTTCAGCGTCATCTCCAGGGGAGAGCTCCCCCTTGTGGCCCAGAGCTGCCGCCTGCCTGCCATGGTTGAGAATCACAGCAACTTCTGCCGGGCCGGGCTGGCTGTTGTGCTGAGGCGCATCATAAAGAAAGCCTGTGAAGAAGATCCCGTAAAGAAGGATGTCTCTGAACTTTTGGGATTTAAAAACACTTGCTTGAAGGCATGTGCAGAAGTAAGTGCATTCATTTGCTGCTTGTTACAAATAGGAATATCACACACAAGTACACATACAAAAATCTTTCTCTCATTTTGGTACCGTATGTAGGTCTGTCGTTAGTCGAGACCTTTCGCTTTTGCTAAAACTTTGTGTATGTATGTATATATAATGTACTTACAGGGGCTTATCAGGCAGCCCTCTTCATCCATTGGCCTGTTATTGTGTCAATCATATTTTTCTTCAGCCCAATACAGGATACATCATGGGTCAGATCACTTCACCCATTGACTAACTTCACTGTGAATGACAGCATTCTTCTATTTTGCAAGGAGAACATTTGCACACTGTTTTGCCTTTAGACAATTTAAAAAATATACTGGTGAAGTGCTGCAAGTTGATTCAACAATACATTTTTACAAAACCAATGACAAACTAAAACAAACATCAGCAGCTGAAGGCTGGCAGTCAATGCCAGACATATTGACTTGCAGGTCGATTATGTGATTGCTTGTTTTACTCTTACATCCCAGCCCACTTCCTTCTTACACATATGATATCTAATATCTAGATTGGTGGTCCCCAAACAGGTGCATTTGTCCCCACATTCAGACAGTCTGCCTGTCTCTCGCACTCCACCTATTACCTCTGGCCCTTTCTCCAGACACGGGGTTTTGGAAGATCAGTGCTGCCTCTTACTAGCAATCTAGTTAGTGCACAGTCTTGCCTTTTCTAGTCTTGAAGGGAATTTTCGCCTTCTCTCTCTGAAAACTGCAGGCAGCAGCAGGCTGTCGAGGCATCTGTTCATTGAGACGCTTGCTAAAAATACACAATCACTGATAATGGCGCGTGAAAGTCTTGGCGGCATCCTGTGAACGTTTGCAGAATGCAATGAATGAACAGGATGCCAGAATGCAATGATGTCACGCTTTACAGCAAACATCGTCCTTTTTCATAACAACCCAACATAATAAGACTAATGCTACAGAGGAAAATGTAAATGCTCAGAAAACTAGTGCATTTGATGAGAGCTGCAAAGTACCGAATGGAACGCCTCGGATCCATCCCCTCTGAATTGCTAATTAGGAGTTTATGTACTTGGGAGCGATGGTGACCAGGGACAAAAAGAGTTTCTATGATCTCCATCTTGAAACGCTTCTGGTGCACTTTCAAAAGCTGTTCAGAAGCACTGGCCCTAATGGGAGGAGCAGCATGTTTAAGAATTATTACAGTTCTGAAATTTCTTTCATATAGCGCAGAATGCTCCCTTTTGAATCCTGGAAGATTTCTTCAGAAAGGCTGCTTCGGTCTCCAGTAATTACTCTGCAACGGGAGCATAGCTAGAGCATACCTTGGCCAGGGGTGTGTATGCAGGGGCATGTTGCTCCCATGTAGGTAAGTGACACTTGGCCTCTTGGCTAATATTATAACAGTATGAGCCTTTTCTGTGCATGCTTTATATGCATGCCATGGGGACAAGGGCTATTTGTTATGTTAAGTAAACTTGTATAGCGCACGGCTGCCCCAGCGAAGGGGCGTCCCGGCGCTAATGCAGTGTCAAAGAGGATGAGGGCTAGACTGTAGGAAACAAGTAAGTTTTGATGGCCTTACGGAAGGATAACAGGCAGTCTATGCGGCGAGTCTGCACAGGGAGGGAGTTCCATAGCTTAGCGGCCAGACAACGGAAGGATCTGCCCCCCGCCCGAATGCGTTTCACTCGGGGGACAGTGGCCAAAAATTGCTCAGCGGAACGTAGGTGGCGAGCAGGGACATAGGGAACCAGCAAATTGGATAGAATCTCAGGGGAAGAAAGTTTTAGAATTTTGAAGGCCAAACACAATGTCTTAAATTCAATCCTCTTGGAAATGGGAAGCCAGTGGAGGCGACGCAAAGCGCCCGACGTAGAACATGTTCTAGGGAGCCTGAGCAAAACTCGAGCGGCTGCGTTCTGGACTCGTTGAAGGCGATTCACTTCCGCCTTATTGGCACCTAGCAATAAAGAGTTGGCATAATCAAGTCTTGATAAAATAGTCGCCTGAACTATCAGCTGACGTGTGGCTGGGTCGAAAAACCCCAATATAGGCCTCAGACCCCGTAGAAGACCGAAGCAGGTGCCGGCGATCTTCTTTGTGTGATCCTGAAATCCAAGAGTGGAGTCAAGCCAGATCCCTAGATTCTTTACCACCAACTTAGGGGTTTGGGCGCAACCTAAAGATGCCGGCCACCACTGCGTACTCCAAAGCCCCTTGTCGTTCCCCACTAACAGCACTTCAGACTTATTGGCATTAAGCTGAAGGCAGTTCGTGGTCATCCAGCGTGCAACCGCCTCTAGTCCGTTCCGGAACTGTATGGCGTCCCGAGACTGCTCATCGGAGAGGGCTACCACCAGCTGAGTGTCATCAGCATAGGAGACCATGGTCAAGCCATGGTCCCGCGCCACTCCTGCCAAGGGTTGGACATAGAGATTAAAAAGAATAGGGCTTAGCGCAGAGCCCTGGGGGACCCCCTGTTTGATGGAATGGGCGTGAGAGAGGAAGGGAGGGGCGGAGACCTGAAAAGATCTGTCGGACAAAAAGGACCGGAACCACTCCAGTGCCAAGCCGACTACCCCTGCTTCCTCTAAACGGTGCAGGAGGATCTGATGGGAGACCGTGTCAAACGCGGCGCTGAGATCGAGCAGTATCAGAGCCGCCGTTTGACCCTCATCCAGAATGGTCCGCAGGTGTTCACTCACTGCTAATAGCGCCGTCTCGGTGCTGTGACCGGGGCGGAAACCATTCTGGGAGCGGTCTAAGATACCACTGCTGTTCAGAAAGTCCGAAAGAACTTTATTAGTGTGGGCCTCCGCGATTTTAGCAACCCAAGGCAGGAGTGAAATAGGTCGGAAATTTTCCGGCTTGGTGGGGTCCAATGAGGGTTTTTTCAGCAGGGGGATCGCCCTTGCCTTCTTCCATGCCGAGGGGACCACCGCCGTGATGAAAGAAGAGTTGATCGTCTGACATAAGGGCGTGAGAAATATTGGTAGGCAATCTCTAAATTGGGCAGGCCTCATGGGATCCAGAGGGGAACCGGATTTGACCTTCGTACTCAATGTGAGAAGCTCATCCTGAGATATAAGGGGTATTACTGCCAGGGTAGCGATAGGCCGAGACGCTAATGGGGCCGCAAGATCCGGGGGGTACGTGGGGAAGGATTTATAGATGGCTTCTACCTTCTGAACAAAGAAGGTGGCCAGAACCTCACATTGCTGCCCAGACGCAATCGTCGAGGTAGGGGGATCCTTCCTACTTTTGAAATCATTGAGAATTTTGAAAATGCTCTTCGCAGGGTTATTGCTGGACTTAATTTCGTTAGTAAGGTAGGCCGCTCGTGCCAGATGTATAGCCTTATGATATCGTTTGATAGCATCCTGATACAGCTTTTTATCTGCAAGGTCATAGTCCTTTCATATTGTTCCCAGACGTAGCGCACCAGTGGATATCCATGCTCCACGGCTGGCAACCACTTAGATGGTAGAGTAGAAGGAAATCCTACTCGTGAGACCCCTGGGTGGGTGGGCAAAAGACTGGGATGCCTTAAATAGATGAGATTCAGAAACTGGGACTTGATTGGTTCGACCAAACTTGGGGACTAGGGGCATGCTTCGTGGCTGAAAACATTTGAGGAATTGTGTGAGGAGTTTGCCATGCGCCCTATTACCTCTCAAGAGGACTGTGTTAGCATCAACTTCAGATTCCCGTCTGTGGCACGAGCTATACTGGGAAGGAATCCAAATAGCTCTCTCCCAGTGAACTCCATAGTCCCTATTCCCCTTATTTTTTTAAACCACATTTTGTACGTGTGCACCCCCAGAAATCCCAGTCTTTAGCAATGTGCGGGGGAGGGGGGTTATGGTTCTTCAGGGACGAGACAAGTCCCCTTACCATCATTTTCCGCTGTTACCGCCCTTATTTCCTTTAATGATTGTTTTAACATACCAGGAGGGATTCAATTTGATATCCTATCAGAAGTAGATTGACTTTTCAACCTTCCCCTACAAATCTGTCAATTGAAGTACCTAAGGTGGCTGTAACCCTGGAGAAGGGGTATGACGTAGGGGTGGCAAGGTTCGGTGATTCCTTTTCTCTCGTGAGTTGGAATGTGATAGGGCTAAAATATAAGACCTTAAATCCAGATTGGCTGGCCTTTATTGATAAATTTGATGTTGTTGTTCTGCAGGAGACATGGGAATGTCCCCAATTTCATGCAGGGGTTTTTCCTGTTAGTCCTGCCCTTGCCGTAGCCTCTTTTCATGGGAGAGCTAGGGGCGGCCGTTCTATATGGGTCAAACTAAATCTTAGGATAGAAGTATGTGCTGTTAACTCAGTCAGCCCCGCACACCTGGCCCTGCTTATTTAGGATAGTTTGGGCTCCTTTTGTTTTTATTTGGTTAATTTATATAATAATGACTTTACTAACTCTTTTTGTTCTTTATTTGAGGAGCTGCTTGGTTTTATTATGGGTTTGAAACCAATAGGGTCCGGCAACAAACTTCAACCACAATTCCTGCTATGTAGTGATATAAATGCCAAATTTGGGGACGAGCCAGCAGGGTTATGTTCCCTGGGTTCAGCCGCAGAAACTGTACCACCGGATGCCAGGGGGAAGGAGCTGAAGAAATTTGTTGCGCTGCACAATCTTGTAGACTTTATTAACCACTTTCAGGGCGTAGGGCCAAGTAAACCCACCTATAGGGGAGGAGACCAGGCATCAATTATCGGCTACATATTTAGCCACAGACACCTCCTGCAGAGTGCTCCAATGTTTCAATCATAGAAACACATGGGGTGGGGGTTCATAACGCTCTCTCAATAGAAGGGGCCTTCCCTTCGGGTAGGGACAAACCGTAAACAGCATGTGATGGAATTAACCAACACTCAAGAGATGGGCTCAGATTAGTTTGGCACCCTAAAGACCCTAGCACTACGCTTGGTCTTCTCCTGAAAAACTATTTGTCTGTGGGCGATGGAGCAGCTGCCATCGACCCCCAGCTTTGCCGCACCATCAACTGCTCCATCGAAACCACCACCTACCCAGATGACTGGAAACACGCCGAGATCAACCCCCTGCTGAAGAAACCGTCCGCCGACCCGACAGACCTCAAGAACTTCAGACCCATCTCCCTCTTCCCCTTCCCAGCCAAGGTCATTGAGAAGGCCATCAATGCCCAACTCTCCGAGTTCATCAAAGAGAACCACGTCCTGGACACCTCCCATTCGGGCTTCCGAAGCAACCACAGCACCAAGACCACACTCCTCATTGCCACTGACTACATCCGCTCCCTCTCGACCGGTGAGAAACTGCAGCCCTCATCCTACTGGACCTCTCTGCCACCTTCAACATCGTCTCCCACCTCACCCTAATCGCGAGACTACACGACGCCGGGATCTGCGAGAAGGCACGGGACTGGATCCACTCCTTCCTGACCGGCCGAACACAGCGAGCCAGACTACCACCATACCTCTCAGAACCTACAGAGATCAATAGCGGAGTGCCCCAGGTCTCCTCCCTGAGCCCCACCCTCTTCAACATCTACATGGCTCCCCTCACAGCCATTGTCAAAAGCCACAGACTCAACATCGTCTCCTACGCCGACACCCAGGTGATCATCTCCCTCACCAATGAACTCACATTCGCCAGAATCAACTTTCACAACGGAATGAAGGCAGTCACTACCTGAGCGCAAGGCAGCTGCCTCAAGCTCAACTCGGACAAAAGTGAAGTGCTCATCCTGGGACCCACCCCCTCAGCCTGGGACGACTCCTGGTGGCCCACCGCACTAGGAACCCCTCCCACCTCCACAGACCACGCACACAACCTTGGCATCATACTGGACTCCTCGCTCTCAATGAACCGCCAAATCAACACAGTATCCTCTTCCTGTTTCCACAGGCTCTGCTTACTTTGAAAGACTTTCAGATGGCTCCCCACAGAATCCAGAAAGACGGTCACCCACACACTCATCACCAGTAGACTAGTTTATAGCAACGCACTCTATGCCGGCATCACCCAGAAACAGCTCAGGAAACTACAGAACGTCCAAAACGACGCAGCCAGACTGGTCCTCGACATCCCCCGCCGCAGCCACAAGACACAACACCTCCGAAAACTCCACTGGCTCCCCATCAACAAGAGAATCACCTTCAAGCTGCTCACACATGCCTACAAAGCTCTCCACGACGCAGGACCAAAATATCTGAACCACCGCCTCGCCTTCCACACACCCACCCCGCTCCGCCCAACTCGCCCTGTCCTCTGTCCCATGTATCCACAAGAACAGAACCGGAGGAAGATCCTTCTCCTTCCTCGCCGCCAAGACCTGGAACACCCTGCCCCTCCACCTCAGGCAATCCACGTTGTTGACACAGTTCAGGAAGGACCTCAAGATCTGGCTCTTCGACTGAACCTCCACACCCAGACGGATCAGCATCACCCCCCCGCGCGCCTTGAGACCCTCGTGTGAGTAGCCGCGCTCCACAAACCCCTGATTGATTGGTGTCCATGGGGTGTTTAGATGAGGATTTCCGGGAAGTCTTGTCAACCTGTTATCAACTTTTATGCTCCTGCACTAAAAGCCATTTGTTGAAACCGCATCATCCCGTCCCAGAGCACCCACGCTGGTTCAGCACAAAATGCTCAACAGCTAATTGCCGTCTGAGGAAGGCAATGACGGGGCGCCCTAGAGATGCTAAAAAAAGTGCGGGAGGCTAGGCTGGACTTTAGGTGGTCTCTTAGCAACAGGAAAAATTCCTTGAACAAAAGAGACTGAGAATCCCTGGAACTAGCAGTTGCTCAGAATAGCAGTAAAGCATTCTGGGACATAGTCAATAGGTTTCATCAGCGGGATGCTCCTCCAAACCAACTCCTAGTCTGTAATATTTTTAGCCAGGAGTGGGTTAAGCACGTTACTTCCATTTCTCAGCTGCCCGCAGGCAAGGGTTGCATGAGCTCCTAGATACATCCACTCTTCTTCAGATTTCCCTTTAGGAAGTGGAGGAAGCAATCAGACACAGTTCAGGTGGTAAAGCCCCGGGCCCGATGAGATCCCTATGGACTTAATCAAATGTAATCCAGATTTATATGTGCCCCTGCTCACTAATTTATTCAATAACTTTCTGTAGCAGGGTCCAGAATTTCTGGACCCTTTCTATAATGGTTCCAATTTTAAAAAAAAGAGACAGTGGGTGCCCCAAATGCTACATACTGATATCTCTTATCGATAGTTCAGTGATGATTCTGGGGAGGGGTTATTTTCAATCGTCTGCAGACATGGGTCAGTGACAATAACATTCTGTCCCATTGCCGGTGTGGCTTTTTGCCCTAGACTACGTACAGTGGAGCAGTGCCTGAACTTGCATTTGTGAGTAAATGCCATCGCCAGGCGTTGCGCTCTGTACCTGGCCTTTGTGGATTATTCCTCTGCATTTGATTGCATAAACGGGGACAAGCTGTGGATGATTTTAATAAATTAGGGGGTAGAAGTCCCCCTGGTAAATGTAATGCTTTCCCTCCATGAAAAGCTAGAGGCTAGGGTGCGAATTAAGCACCCACTTGTATATTTCTACCAGGGATGCGCTGAAAATTTCTAATTCATTCATCCTGACATTATTATATGCTGAAGATGCAGTTTTAATGGCTATGACACCCTGAACCTTGCGAGGCGAGTTATTTTCATCCCGAAGTGCTGTGAAGTGAGCGCGCAGTGTGATCTGCTGCAGGATTATTGGCCACTATATTGGCCTTGGAAAATACAGGACGTTGAAAACTATCATCTTGCACGTTACTACGTTCGTGTGGATGTGGAGGATTGGGCCAGAAATTTCATTGGGCCATGCGATTTGGATAAATGTTGGAATTTTAAGAAATACGACTTGTCGCAAATACTGTTTGAGCTATTGAGTTTGGATGATCAAATTACTGACATACCGAATACTTCTATTATTAGTGCCCTGATGAAGTTCCATTTGGAACGAAACGCGTTGGCTGATGTCCAATTTTAACAACTACTACAATAAAGGATAACAATTATTTGGATACATTTGGAACTCATTGACTTTGTTTCTGGTGCACCTTCCTCATCCTTACGAATTATTTATCTGGTTTCCAGTGGAGTGAAAGTGCGGCAAACTCCGGAAGTTGATGCACAGATTATTTTATTTTACTATATATACACTTTTTCAATTAAGGAATTGAGGTGCTGAACCGTGGTCAGCCGCATTTGCTTGCTCATTTTTACCCTGAACCTTGCACACTGTGCTAGAATCTTTTGCATCATTTATGGGTTACATAGACGTGCTAACAAAGTCACATATAATGGTCGGTGGACCAGGGCGGAGAAATCTGTCATCCCTAAAGTTGCAAGAGCAATTTCTTAGCTCGGTACAGAGTTTTTGTTACTTGGGTGTTATCTTTGATTCCTCTAATATTTTGCATCCCCCAACGGAACGCAGCTCGCCTGAAATTAGGTAGGGTGGCCAGATCCTTATTTAATCTTGTCCGGAGGGAAGGCAGGGGCACTGTTTCCCCTTACTTTAAGATTTGTAATCCTCTGTCTGTCCCTATAACTACATATCAGGTCGGGTTTGGGGGGGTACCATAATGTTGCCCCCATACAGTTAGAAGAAAACAGGATTTGCAGGCGGTTATTGAATCTCTTGCTATCCAACCCCTGCTTTATTTTACACATTCTGAACTCAATTTGGAATATGTCTCAGACAGAATTAAATTGGCCCTGCTCCTTCTTTGGGTGAGCGTGTGGACCAATATTGACGCAAGTTTTAATAGAGAAGTATAGGAGGCTGGCTTAGTATATGGTGCACAACACTTTTTCAAGTGATGCACCTAGCACTAATCCAGACAACCCTTATGGTGATTTTAGTGGTCTTTGATAACCATAGAAAGCTCTCAAAGTGGTAGTTGTCGAGAGCAGCCTTCAGGCTTACCTTGAAGGAGTGTAAAGCAGCTTGTTTTTCCAACTCTAATCAATAGTTTAAGTTAAATAAAAAAGAACCACACAGTGTTTATATAAAAATAAGTCTATTACACCGCACAGTCACTGACACATTAGTAAATCTCTTACCCGGAGATATCAACACAATACACAAGAATACTTTGAAATAATCAGGTAAGTAGCACAAATATACACTGGTCTCCATGGAGAGACCAAACCGTATATTAAGAAAGTGGAATGCGAACTGAAAAGGAGAATGGGACTTGGACCAGAAGGCTCAGAGGAGCTGGGGACACAATGAATCACTCAAGGTAAGTACCCAGGAACTCCACAGAGGCTGTGCGCAGAGTGGAAACACAGCTGCATGCCCAATGGAAGTCAAAAGAGAAGTTGCGGTTGCAGTTTTAAAGAAAAATGACCCTTCCCGGAGGACCCCGAAGAAACCCTGTGGAAGACAGAAAGTTGGAGAACCACCCCACCCGTCAATGCCCCAGGAACCAGGTTACCTGCATCAGGGAAGCCGGGTGCATAGGGGTGAAGTGACATCTTAACCTGCCGTAGACGACAATAGGAGATTTCAAAGAAGATGCCTCTGGAGAAGACTGTGTCCGGTGGCATCCAAAGGTGGATTCTTGAAGTGAAGAACCTGCAAGCAGAGGGGACAGAGACTATGCCAGTCGGAGGTGACCAGGAGGCATGGAAGCACAATGCCCACCGATGTCGAGAGGTTCAGAAGAGACAACAGTGACCTTGTCGCTGCAGCTGTGAGGACCAGACGATGCTGAGGAAGACCAGGGGCCGTGCACGAGCTGTCCCATGTCGGATGTCAGTGTTTAGGTGGTCGGTGTCCGGCGGGAGCACCAACAAGCCTTGGTAGCTGCAACTGGCGTGGAGAACAAAAAGGAGCAAACGTTTTGATCAGCAAGGTCCAAGGGACTCACGAAATGCAGGAAAGTCAGAGCAGGCCCGAGCAAGCAGGGGAGCCCACTGAAGCAAAGGAAGACCCTCAAGAGGTCCCACAGGCCGGAGGCACAGGAGTCGCAAGAGGACCTCAAGCAGCTCACCAAAGTCGGGGGTCCATGATGCAGGAGAGGCAGGGAGGACTCTGTTCTTGAGAAATTGACAGGCTGGAGCTTCTTGTAGCCTGAAGATCTCTGGAGTGCAGAGCCAACAAGCTTTGGCAAGAGCAAGTTGACACGGTTCACAGGGGTTCGGTGACAGCAGCCCCGACGAGGGATACTGTCCTCCAAATTGCAGGGAAGACAGGTCAGGCCTCTGTGAAGCCACAGAACCACCACCTGTGTTGCTGAGCCTCGGGATGTCCGTGGGATGTCAGGAGCAGCAGACCGGTCAGCTTCATTGTGGTGCCTGCAGATGCAGGAGAGTGACTCCATCACTCCAAGGGAGATTTCTTCAGTGTCTTTGATGCTCACAGGTCTTTTGGAGAACCTCGATGAAGGACAGACGCAGAAGACGAAGAAAACTTGAAGAACAGCGATACCAGGAGCAGCAGGAGTCATCCTTGGTGCAGTCTTGGTTCCAGTCCAAGTGTCCAGATGATTGAAGAGTGACGTAGTTTCAGGGTTGAATCTGGTCCCACGACGAATCTGAGGACCCACCCACAGGGGAGCCCTTCAATACCATGAAGGAAAGGTTGGGACGATTCGGGGGTCCCTCCCAGAGGAGGGGCTGGACAGAGGGGAGGATACTCCCCTGTCCTTTGTCCAGTTTCGCCCCAGAGCGGGAACCAAGTGTTCCTGAATTGGCTCAAACTGGAGTATACAAGGAGGGAACCAAATGTGCCCTTCAAAGCAGTCTGGTGGCGCTGGCAAGTGCTCCCACCCTAGCCCAATACACTAAGTCCTGTCTGGGAGGAAGTCACACCTCCCTGTGACATGAAACCTATTGTTCGACCTTTCCCTGCTTGAGCTCAGCTCAGCAGCAGGGGGGGGCAGAATTATGTCTGTGGTCGACAGCAGCACTTGCTCGCTGGCAGACCCTGAAAGGCTGTTACCTGTAGTACAGGGGGTCGCATGGGGAGCCCCCGGTATATGGGATCATACTTCCAGCACCAAAATCGATGTTGGGGTTTGATTCCAACATGTTTGATTCCAAGCATGACCAGGTTCGGTGCGGCCATTCTATAGTTAGACATCTCGTAATGACTGATGTCGACTATATATCTTAAAATGGCTTCCAGCACCTACAAAGCCTGGAGAATGGACTCCGGGATTTGTAGGGGTGTCCTGCTCATGCAGGGGCACCCTCACACTTGTAACCAAGCACCCTGCGAGGACTGAAGACCCTGCCAAAGTGGTGACTTATAGGTTTTAAGTGCAGTGACCTCCGATATATGGAAATGTATATCTGTTGTGAGGGGTGTAAGCACCAACTCACACAGGCTGCAATGGCAGGCATGTAGTCACAGTTTAAGTGGACTCCCATGGGAGGCACAGTACATGCTGCAGCCCTTGGGAGACCCCTGGTGTACCTATACCCTGGGTACCTTAGTACCATATACTAGGGACTTATACGGGTACACCAGTAGCCAATTGTGGAGGTACCAAAGTACTTACCAAGCCAATTTAGGGGAGAAAGCACAGATGCTGGGGTCCGGATTGGCAGGATCCCAGCAGACTAAGTCAAAAACACACTGACACCAGGCAAAAAGTGGGGGTGACCATGAAAGCAGATCCTACTTTCCTACAAGAAGTTATTTTAAATTGTCTCATTTTGGATAAGGGTCTTTCTAGTCCTTGACTGAACTAGGTCAGTAAGTCCTTCACCAACATTGGTCTCCCCGAAATCTTTACCGCACCCAATACATTAAGTAAACAAGATACGAGGCAGGTTAAGTCTTGCCATATAGAGTTCACATTCTCCCAAAGAACGAGGAGGTTCTCTGTAAACACTCAGTTTACAATTATTTTATCACACTAGCAATAGGAGATTTACCACTGTATCTAACTTTGGAGCTTACACAATGGGAGAGTTGTCTCCACTTCAGATTCAGGACGGGTACCATGTGGCATCTTTTGTGTTTTTCTGATGGGGCGAAGATGTGAGACAGCAATTTATCTCTATGTCTTTGTGACGGGCTGGCTGAGCAATCTTTGTTGCATTCTATGCTTTTCTGCACATTTTATCGTAGTTTCTTTCAACTCTGTCTCAAGCACATTCTGAAATCATTTGGCCTTTAAGAAATGTAGAGAGGTCCTAACGTTCCTTTAGATGTTAGGTATCCCTGATATCTGTTTTAGTGTTTGTTGCTTCCTTAAAATGCCAATTCATAGTAGGAAATCGATGGAGGGGTAATGGGAGTGGAGGTAGCTTATCATTCTGTTAATGCACGTTTTGCAACAGCTCATTTTGCTGTAAAACTATGTTTTTACAGATCTTGTATTAATATTTTAATCATGACGTGTTTTGTGTAACTGGGATGAACTGCATTCCACACACACTTTTTATACAAAGCTGGAAACCAATGGAGGGGTAACGGCAGTGGTGCTAGTACAAGGCTAAGTTAATGCATTTTGCTGTAGTAAATCTTTTTTTATTGAAGATATGCTTTTAATCATAATCATATTAACGGTAAAAGTTTTATGAAAAGTCTTTGTTGTGATGTATTGCATTTTGCTCTTTTATGATTTATATCTAAAGATGAAATAAAGATATTTTGAATTTTGATTTGAGTACGCCATGTGTTCTACTGAATTCTTTAAGTTTCAACCTCTTCGACATGTCCTTCAAAAGTGTGTTGGCGTGACTGGGTTGCTACTACGTTGTTCACCCAATTAATATAGCACTGTACAAGCCTTTGTCACCTACAGGGCGTTATTAAATAACTCTCCAGGCACCCAATTATATTCTAAGATCGAGATCGAAACAATATGTAAGTTCACTGTGACACAAATTTTGAGTAGGCAAAAAATGTATCCAAGAGACGTGACTTTTAGACTTGTATCATTGAAGATTTTTTTGTAGTGTTTCATAATAAATTCGAGTTGCAGTTGTTCTGCAGAGCCTTAGAGGCTCGGCATGCCCTAGAGGCTGTGATCTAGATGGTACCTTCAAATACATCATTTGGCAGTGGGCAGGGTTCTATCTTTTTGGGTGAAATCTGAGGGTTGTTAAATATGGCATTGGAGGTGCTAAGTGACATACAAGCCAAAAGCTTTCTATGAAGGATATAGAGAACCACTGCAAAATCTCAAATCGTTAGCTAATTGAGTCTTCATTTTTGTCTGTTCAGTTGCAGGGCACCGAGGTCCTGCTGGTAGGAAAAGATCCTGAGCTTTGGAACGGGCACTGGTGGCCCACCACCCTGGGTCCGGCCCCCACTCCCAAACAGGTGGTGAAAAATCTTGGCGTCTGGGTGGACTCGGCGCTTAGTTTCCGAGATCAAACTAAGAGGGTAGCTGCGACCTGTTTTGGTATTCTGCGCAGCCTCAGGCCCATTTTGGGCTTTTTTGACCCCTCTATCCGCCAGACGATCGTACAGGCATCCGTGCTGTCAAGATTGGACTATGCCAGTGTGCTCTATCTGGGCACCAATAAGGCCGAGATTGCTAGATTGCAGAGGGTCCAAAATGTCGCCGCTAGAACCCTTCTTGCCATGCCCAGATGCTGTTCCACCTCCAGCACTATCCGGCGGCTACACTGGCTGCCAGTAGAGAGGCGGGTGGAGTTCAAGTCTCTCTGCTTCGCGTTTAAGATTCTGAAATACCCGACCCCTGGGGTATTATCTGATCTACTCTCTGCCTATATTCCCATGCGTCAGTTACGTTCTGCAGATCAACAGCTTGCTTGCATCCCACGTGTGAGGAGAGCCCGCGCAGGTGGGCGATCTTTCCGCGTAATGGCGGCCAAGCTGTGGAATGGTCTTCCAAGCCAGATACGGAGCATGGACAACTATTTTGCTTTTCGAAAGGCACTAAAAACCCACCTATTTCCTCACTAGGTTATCTGCTCCCCTGACTGTTATTTTCATATTTTTTTGGGTTTTTTCTGTTCTGCTAGATGGGACTCTCGCAGCCAGTTGCTACTATTGCTCTTAGCGCCGGGACGCCCCTTTGCTGGGGCAGCTGAGCGCTTTACAAAACTGCTTAACATAACATAACATATAACTGCTGAATTTTTATGGTTTTCTGTGTGTAAAATCTTAACCTAACTATCACGTCTCTGTAACCTTTGGTGTTTTTTTTGTGAATTTCTTGTTTTTTTTAAATTTTATTTCTTAATTATAATGTCCCTGTAACCTTTGTTTTTCCAGTGAATTTCTAAAGTTTTTTTAATGCTATTTCCTAACAATAATGTTCCTGTAACCTGGGCGTGTGAGTGGTTGTGTGGGTCTGTGAGTGGGTGTATTTTTTTTTTAATTGGGATCTGGCTCTGCGGATCCATCGTGGATTCACACGGGGTTGCGCTATGCGCTGTGGTGGATCTGCAAATCCTTATGCGCCCCCAAAAAAAACATTTGTGGACAATTTCTTGCCCATGATGGGTCCCTCTCATACCCCTCCATCAGTCTCATGGGGTCAGGATACCTCTATCCTGACCCCTTATATCCTATTTACACTTTATCTTTATTCCCCCCCCGGAACTGTGTCCCGACTGACAAAATGGCGGCTGCAACTCTTCTCTTCCGTTGCGGCCAGCCAATCACAGCATTTCTGTTGGCGTATGGATCCGCCATAGATATACATAAATATTTTTTCTTTAATAACTCCAAAATTACTGAACAGATTTACAGCAAATTACAAAAAGCACTCATTCTGGACAAAGATCTAGCTTTCTGTCAAATTTGGTGTAATTCTGTTCAGCAGTTTGGGCTGTAGTTGTGTCTAAAATCCCTATAAGAAATTGCATAGGAAAAACATGTCCCCCCTCCCAACACACCCTTTTTCTCGGCCCCTGCTGGACAAATCACTCTGAAACTTTCCACAATGCAGCTGAAGTGAATGGCACACTAGTTTTTAAAATTTTGTGAAGATTCGTCAAACAGCACCAAAGTTATTAGCAAAACAAAAAATGCTTTAGGTCCCTACTGTAACTACCTTCTGATGACCACCAGTAGGAATAAATATATATGTGTATATGTATGTATATATATATATATATATATATATATATATATATATATATATATACACAAACATACATGTGTATGTATATATATATGTGTATGTATATATGTATAAATATGTGTGTATATATGTGTGCATATATGTATGTATAAATATGTGTGCATATATATACACGTATATATGTGTATATATATATATATGTATGTTTATGTATATATATATTGTATTCTTCCCACCATCAGTCAATGTCTAAGGGCTTCTGTTAGAAATGGGGGTCTCTAGTTGGCAATGGCTGGCCACTGTCCAAGTAGGGACCCTTCTTCCTAAGTCAGAGTGAGAGGGCTACCCTCTTTAATACCCCTGCTCAACCCTGTGGTAACGTAGCACGAGCAGGTAGGCTTATCTCAGAGGCAGGGTGTGAAGCATTTATGACCATACACAGTAACACAGTGAGGAACACTACAAAGGGACACCACACAAGTAGTTATAAAAAATAAGTATCTTTATATAAAGGCAGATTTATCACAAGACCAATAACTGTAAAAGCCACAATACTGTCAAAGATAGGATAGCTGTTGAAGGACTGTCAAAGATAGTTCAGAGGTTTGCAAAAATAAGGTTCAAATTCAAGGCAGTGGTCTCTGCGACCCTTTCTCTCATAAGACTGTCAAAAATAGGATGGCTGTTGAAGGACTGTCAAAAAATAGTTCAAAGGTTGTAAAAATAAGGTTCAAATTCAAGGCAGTGGTCTCTGCGACCCTTTCTCTCACAAAGTACCTGGGTTTAGTAGCAAAACCAACAAAGTGTCGCAAAGAAGTTGTAGCGATGATTCTCGGCACGCGAGGCCGGCGATGCGTTGAAATCCTTGCCGCAAGGGAGGATGATGCGCCGATCTGCAAGATGCGTGCGGAGACGATGCGACAACTTCTGCACGCTGGACCGCCGATGTGATGACTTTCTTGCCGCGTGGGAGAAGTCGATGCGGTGATCCGGTTGTGCTGTGCGATCGTGTTGCGATGCGAAGACAAGACGCTCCGCGAGGGAGCGACGAAATCCGGTGTGATGCGATCAAAGTGGCGAACGCACGGCGTCCGCACTGCGATGTCTCGAAGCGATGATTTCTGTCAGGGTTGCGAGTGCGCGGCGACAGCAGCGCGATGATCTTTCCAGCGCGTCTCGGCTGCAGCGGCTCGCAAAGGGGCGTCAGCGATGGTTTCGGGTTGCGGGCCCTCGGCGGCAGCAGCGCGATGATTTTCCCAGCGCTCTCGACTGCAGCGGCCCGCAAAGATGCGTTAGCGTCGATTTCTTACCCTCTTCTCTCTGATGCACTCTAGAGGCCCTGGAACTCACAGGAGCCTCCTCAGCAGATAGCAGTCCTCGCAGGGAGGAAGCAGGAGGTTGGTGGTGGAGTCTGTTGTGCCTGAGACTCCAGCAGGAGGCTAGCTCTTTTCCTAGCCCTTGGGTGATTGCTGTACAAAAATAAAAGTTCTCTCAATAGTTCCTTTTCCTCTTCTTCAAGGTCCAGTGGTCACTGCTGCAGGCCAGTGCAAGAAACAACACACAAGCACAGGGACGGTCACTTCCTGCAGATTCCTCCAGTGGCACGGACAGAGTTTCCTCTCCAGATCCAAAAGCAATCCCAAAGTAGGGGGTTTGAGCACAGATATTTATACCCCAAAAGCCTTTGATCCTTGAAGCTACCAGTCCCTGAACCTAGCCAGAACCAGTTCTGCTCAGGCCTGGAGCACTTTGTTTACCAGGCTGCATCCTTCCTTTCAGAAAGAGGGGGTCTGCTAGCAGACACACAGTGGGAGGTGGAGCCAGCATTCACCTTGCCAGGCACAGCCCTATTCAGATCAAAGAGCCACCCTTCCCCACACTCTAAATGCAGATCTCTCTATTCCACCAAGGTCTGACTCAGCCTGTCCTGCCCCTCTAAAACCAGACAGCCAATACACATAACGGCAGAGCACACTGGAAGGCTTAGGCAAGAAAATACCTACTTTCTAAAAGTGGTATTTTCAAACACAGAATATAAAAATAAACTTCACTAAAAGGTGTATTTTAATATTCTGAGCTCAGGCATACTAAATTCGTTTTTCTACCATGTTCCTGGGGTCAGTTAGGACTATAGCATGTAATAGTCAAACTGCCCATTCTAGCCTATGAGGAACAGGTAGCCTTACAGTAGTGAAAAACGAAATGGTGCATAATTCACTACCAGGACATGCTACACACACCAAGGCATGTCCTACCTTACACATACAATGCACCCTACCCGAGGGCGACTTACAGGATGCCAAGGGAAGGTTCAGGGGCTGGGAAGTGGGTGCACTTCACAGCCAAGATGGCAGTTCTGGACTGCACACAGACACTGCAGTGGCAGGTCTGAGACACACTTTAAAAGCTGCTTCTGTGGGTGGCGCAAACCAGCGCTGCATGCCCACCAGCAGCATTTGGTTTACCAGCCCTGGGCACACACAGGCCACACTACTAGGGACTAACAGGTAAACCAAATAAGCCAATAAGGGATATACCAATTCACATAGACATATTTACCAAGGGAGAGCATATGCACTTTAGCACTGAACAGCAGTGGTAAAGTGCCCAGAGTCATAAAACCAACAGAAACAGGTCAGCAAAAATACAGGAGGCAGGCAAAAAGTTTAGGGGTGACCCTGCAAAAAGGGCCATTTCCAACACAACCCCCTTCCAGCCAAAACGCAGGGTAGACCAATCACTACTTTGATGGGCTTCCCTGCTTCGGGCGATAGAACACGGAACTGGCCCGCAACTGCAGGGGCATATGCCAGCTCTACTCCAATCTGAACCCTGGTGGATCCCTCTGTCCACACTCCCAGGGCCCACTAAGATAACCAATGGGGAACTCTGCCCCTCACCTGTGGACACCACCTGTGCAGCACCTAACCTTAACTGGCCCCCACGTGTGTCCCAACAGATAAACAACAAGCCCCAGTAATCACTGACAGTAGTCAGTGATGAAATCCAAGCCCTATACCTCTCAGGGCTCTCAAACCTTGTGGCATCAGAGAGTGAGGGGCAGTAACCCCAGGTGCCTGGCACCTTTTGTACACTCTCCCTCCTGTCAGGTCAGGCAAAGCACCCGGACACTGACCCACCAGCCCTGGGCCTGTACCCAGCGGATGGGCCAGAGAGTGGGGTGGGCTCTCCCACACCCGGTCCTCCTCTTTGGGGCTCGGTGCCGTCCCACCTGGAGCGATACCCCCTTCCAGAATTGTCAGGGCACCTGAGGCAGGTGTCCTGCATAATTCGCCCACCAGTTCAGGGGTTCTATCCTGCAACTGGTATCCCAGCATAGGGTCTGTACCCTTAGACTGGGCGGAGGTCAGGGGTGAGGCTGCCCTCTCCCCGCCCCCTTTACTGGGGCCCGGCACCCTCCCACCTGGAGAGGTGCCTCCATAACACAAACCGGGAGGGGCACTGTTAGCAGTTGCCCCTTCCTCCAGATCAGGGGGACACCCTGAACCTGGCCCCCAACCTAGGGTCTGTACCCTTGGGCTGGGCCTGTGCCTGGCAACCCAGGACTTCTGGGGGCGTACACCAATTCCCCCAAGGAAAATACACTCTTCCACTAGTTCAGGGCCTTGTCCCTGCAACTGATCCATCAACCTGGAAAAACCCTCAGGTGGTACTGGGGTCAGAGGCGAGGACTCCCTCCCTCTGCACCCCTTCCAGCATACTGCACCCTCCCACCTGGAGTGGTGCTTTTAGAAAAGAAAATGGTCGGGACACTGCTTACAGTTGTCCCTTCCTCCAGGTCAGACAACACCTGGACCTGACTTACCATCCCAGGGACCAACCCCTGTGCTTGAACAACTGCCTGGCCAACCAGGACTTCCTGGGGAGCACACAGGCCCCCTCAAGGGAAACACACCCCTCCACCAGTTCAGGGCCTGGACCCTGCAACTGACCTACCAACCGAAAAACCCGCAGGTTGCACCGGGGTCAGAGGCGAGGACTCCCTCCCTCTGCACCCCCTTCCAGCATACTGCACCCTCCCACCTGGAGTGGTGCTCTTAGAAAAAATGGTCGGGACACTGCTTACAGTTGTCCCTCCCTCCAGGGCAGACAACTCCTGGATCTGACTTACCAACCCAGGGACCAACCCCTGTGACTGAACAACTGCCTGGCCAACCAGGACTGAAGTGGTGTCACCATGGTCACTCCTAGGGGGATCAGCCCTTCTGACTGGCCCCTGACCCACTGGCTCTTCCACTGGGGACTTCTTCCCCCTTTCATCCCTCAGACTGGACTTCCGTACCCTCCCCTAGGAGTGGCACTGCCAGGCACAAGAACTGATGGAGGCCTGACTACAGGCACTCCCAGCTCACCTAACACCGGGGTACCCCCCCCAATGGACGGTCCATCCAGACAGACTAGGCTCCCTACCTGGTGTTCCCTCATGGAACCATCCAGTCCTGGGGACTGAGGCTGGGGCACTTTGGGACCTATCCCAGTCTCACTCCTGCTCCCACGAGACAGGATGTGAGGCCCTACAACCTCTTCACAACAAGGGGACCCAGCTGTAACACTCCTAACCTTTCCCAGCACTCTGGGTTGGAAAACTTCTGAACCACTTCTCTTAGGGTCATTCCCTAATGCCTCTACAGAGCCTCTGGTACTCACCCAGAGGTCTGCCTCCTGCGCAAGTTCCCTAGGATCAGAGAACTCGCACTCTAACACATGTTGGTTTAGCTCTGGAAAATAGGAACTCACAATATGCTCTCCCACAATTGGATTACACAGTTCCACGCAGGTGCTAACCTTTACCTCACAATCCAGTGTCTCACACACGTACCCCACACCACTCTCTTGAAGTGGGCGAGACATTAACTGACTGTCTCTATCACTCAACCCACACTCTTCTGGGCGGTCCTCACACTCCTACACCAGGACTTCAACCACGGGGAACCCCTCTCCCTGCACCTCTCATCCAGAGTCGGTAGAGTATCCCTCCTTTCACTAGGACTATGGGCCCCTGCGCTAGTTCCCCAATCCACCTCAGGGCCACTGCATATTAATGGGGCTACCTCATATCCTTGAATCCCCTGGTGTAGATCAACCCCTCCTTCAAGTCAGGTGCTACATCTCTGGGTGGGGGTACTACACTGTCATCACCATACACTTCAATTTTGCTGCCACCACTGGACCCCACCCTCTCCGGGGAATCCAGACAATTAAAACTGTGCTCCAGGGGTAACCTACCCTCTTGAGCTAACTTCTCCTTTTCTGCTATCTGCGCTCGGTGCGCCTCCAGCTGTGCAATCTCTATTTGGAGCCTCTCCAATTCCAGCTGGTACTCCCTCTCCCCCTGTCTGTCCAACTCCTCTGGGGACCATGAAGGGGATTGGGCACTACCCTGTGCACTAGATCCAGCAAGGGACTCCCTACCTATGGGACCTTCCCGCCTGTCCCCCAACTCCTCTGGGGACCATGAGGGAATCTGGCACTACCATAGGCACTAGGCTCATCAAGGAACTCCCCACCTATGAGATATTCCATAACACTTTCTTCCTCCTCTTCAGACTCTCTAGAGCCACCCTCAGACCAACTACCCTCTGGGTAGGTGTACTGGGACTCCAAGAATCTCCATCTGTCTTGTTGCCAAAGTCTCAGGGATGTCTGCAGGGATAGCTGAGTCTCCTTCCTACTCACTGCTAAGCCCCTCTCCTCACAGAACCCCCTTAGCTCCTCTAGACTGTAGGTTAACAGATCATCTATATAAAAGGTAGGTCTCATTTCAGTAAGACCCATTGTAGCAATAACTGGCAATATCAATAATAACAAAAATAGGCTTGCCCGTTGTAACAATCACGGGCAATATCAATAAAAGATAGAAGAAAACTTCTCAAGAAAATGTATGCGGGTAAAAAATCACCGGCAATATCAATAAAACATAGGCTTGCCCATTGTAACAATCACGGGCAATATCAATAAAAGATAGAAGAAAACTTCTCAAAAAATGTAAGCGGGTGAAGAATCACCGGCAATATCAATCACAATATAGGATCCTAAAAACTCTCAGAAATGTGCGTGGGTGAAAAATCACCAGCAATATCAATCACAATAGGGGATCAAAAACTTTCAATAAATGTGCGCGGGTGAAAAATCACCGGCAATATCAATCACAATACAGGATCCCAAAACTCTCAGAAATGTGCGTGGGTGAAAAATCACCAGCAATATCAATCACAATAGGGGATCAAAAACTTTCAATAAATGTGCGCGGGTGAAAAATCACCGGCAATATCAATCACAATACAGGATCCCAAAAACTCTCAGAAATGTGCGTGGGTGAAAAATCACCAGCAATATCAATCACAATAGGGGATCAAAAACTTTCAATAAATGGGCGCGGGTGAAAATTCACCGGCAATATCAATCACAATATAGGAGCAAAAAAACAATTCTCAAAAAAAATGTATGCGGTACGTTATGGTCTGCACTCACTAGTAGTGTACACTATAATTACTGTATGCGATCATAAATGCAAGTCCAGATCCTCACCGCTGACCACCAATGTTAGAAATGGGGGTCTCTAGTTGGCAATGGCTGGCCACTGTCCAAGTAGGGACCCTTCTTCCTAAGTCAGAGTGAGAGGGCTACCCTCTTTAATACCCCTGCTCAACCCTGTGGTAACGTAGCACGAGCAGGTAGGCTTATCTCTCCTCACAGAACCCCCTTAGCTCCTCTAGACTGTAGGTTAACAGATCATCTATATAAAAGGTAGGTCTCATTTCAGTAAGACCCATTGTAGCAATAACTGGCAATATCAATAATAACAAAAATAGGCTTGCCCGTTGTAACAATCACGGGCAATATCAATAAAAGATAGAAGAAAACTTCTCAAGAAAATGTATGCGGGTAAAAAATCACCGGCAATATCAATAAAACATAGGCTTGCCCATTGTAACAATCACGGGCAATATCAATAAAAGATAGAAGAAAACTTCTCAAGAAAATGTATGCGGGTAAAAAATCACCGGCAATATCAATTACAATATAGGATCCAACAATTCTCAAAAATGTATGCGGGTACTATTACCTGGCAATATCAATAAAACATAGGCTTGCCCATTGTAACAATCACGGGCAATATCAATAAAAGATAGAAGAAAACTTCTCAAAAATGTAAGCGGGTGAAGAATCACCGGCAATATCAATCACAATATAGGATCCTAAAAACTCTCAGAAATGTGCGTGGGTGAAAAATCACCAGCAATATCAATCACAATAGGGGATCAAAACTTTCAATAAATGTGCGCGGGTGAAAAATCACCGGCAATATCAATCACAATACAGGATCCCAAAAACTCTCAGAAATGTGCGTGGGTGAAAAATCACCAGCAATATCAATCACAATAGGGGATCAAAAACTTTCAATAAATGTGCGCGGGTGAAAAATCACCGGCAATATCAATCACAATACAGGATCCCAAAAACTCTCAGAAATGTGCGTGGGTGAAAAATCACCAGCAATATCAATCACAATAGGGGATCAAAAACTTTCAATAAATGGGCGCGGGTGAAAATTCACCGGCAATATCAATCACAATATAGGAGCAAAAAAACAATTCTCAAAAAAAATGTATGCGGTACGTTATGGACTGCACTCACTAGTAGTGTACACTATAATTACTGTATGCGATCATAAATGCAAGTCCAGATCCTCACCGCTGACCACCAATGTTAGAAATGGGGGTCTCTAGTTGGCAATGGCTGGCCACTGTCCAAGTAGGGACCCTTCTTCCTAAGTCAGAGTGAGAGGGCTACCCTCTTTAATACCCCTGCTCAACCCTGTGGTAACGTAGCACGAGCAGGTAGGCTTATCTCAGAGGCAGGGTGTGAAGCATTTATGACCATACACAGTAACACAGTGAGGAACACTACAAAGGGACACCACACAAGTAGTTATAAAAAATAAGTATCTTTATATAAAGGCAGATTTATCACAAGACCAATAACTGTAAAAGCCACAATACTGTCAAAGATAGGATAGCTGTTGAAGGACTGTCAAAGATAGTTCAGAGGTTTGCAAAAATAAGGTTCAAATTCAAGGCAGTGGTCTCTGCGACCCTTTCTCTCATAAGACTGTCAAAAATAGGATGGCTGTTGAAGGACTGTCAAAAAATAGTTCAAAGGTTGTAAAAATAAGGTTCAAATTCAAGGCAGTGGTCTCTGCGACCCTTTCTCTCACAAAGTACCTGGGTTTAGTAGCAAAACCAACAAAGTGTCGCAAAGAAGTTGTAGCGATGATTCTCGGCACGCGAGGCCGGCGATGCGTTGAAATCCTTGCCGCAAGGGAGGATGATGCGCCGATCTGCGGGATGCGTGCGGAGACGATGCGACAACTTCTGCACGCTGGACCGCCGATGCGATGACTTTCTTGCCGCGTGGGAGAAGTCGATGCGGTGATCCGGTTGCGCTGTGCGATCGTGTTGCGAAGACAAGACGCTCCGCGAGGGAGCGACGAAATCCGGTGTGATGCGATCAAAGTGGCGAACGCACGGCGTCCGCACTGCGATGTCTCGAAGCGATGATTTCTGTCAGGGTTGCGAGTGCGCGGCGACAGCAGCGCGATGATCTTTCCAGCGCGTCTCGGCTGCAGCGGCTCGCAAAGGGGCGTCAGCGATGGTTTCGGGTTGCGGGCCCTCGGCGGCAGCAGCGCGATGATTTTCCCAGCGCTCTCGACTGCAGCGGCCCGCAAAGATGCGTTAGCGTCGATTTCTTACCCTCTTCTCTCTGATGCACTCTAGAGGCCCTGGAACTCACAGGAGCCTCCTCAGCAGATAGCAGTCCTCGCAGGGAGGAAGCAGGAGGTTGGTGGTGGAGTCTGTTGTGCCTGAGACTCCAGCAGGAGGCTAGCTCTTTTCCTAGCCCTTGGGTGATTGCTGTACAAAAATAAAAGTTCTCTCAATAGTTCCTTTTCCTCTTCTTCAAGGTCCAGTGGTCACTGCTGCAGGCCAGTGCAAGAAACAACACACAAGCACAGGGACGGTCACTTCCTGCAGATTCCTCCAGTGGCACGGACCGAGTTTCCTCTCCAGATCCAAAAGCAATCCCAAAGTAGGGGGTTTGAGCACAGATATTTATACCCCAAAAGCCTTTGATCCTTGAAGCTACCAGTCCCTGAACCTAGCCAGAACCAGTTCTGCTCAGGCCTGGAGCACTTTGTTTACCAGGCTGCATCCTTCCTTTCAGAAAGAGGGGGTCTGCTAGCAGACACACAGTGGGAGGTGGAGCCAGCATTCACCTTGCCAGGCACAGCCCTATTCAGATCAAAGAGCCACCCTTCCCCACACTCTAAATGCAGATCTCTCTATTCCACCAAGGTCTGACTCAGCCTGTCCTGCCCCTCTAAAACCAGACAGCCAATACACATAACGGCAGAGCACACTGGAAGGCTTAGGCAAGAAAATACCTACTTTCTAAAAGTGGTATTTTCAAACACAGAATATAAAAATAAACTTCACTAAAAGGTGTATTTTAATATTCTGAGCTCAGGCATACTAAATTCGTTTTTCTACCATGTTCCTGGGGTCAGTTAGGACTATAGCATGTAATAGTCAAACTGCCCATTCTAGCCTATGAGGAACAGGTAGCCTTACAGTAGTGAAAAACGAAATGGTGCATAATTCACTACCAGGACATGCTACACACACCAAGGCATGTCCTACCTTACACAAACAATGCACCCTACCCGAGGGGCGACTTACAGGATGCCAAGGGAAGGTTCAGGGGCTGGGAAGTGGGTGCACTTCACAGCCAAGATGGCAGTTCTGGACTGCACACAGACACTGCAGTGGCAGGTCTGAGACACACTTTAAAAGCTGCTTCTGTGGGTGGCGCAAACCAGCGCTGCATGCCCACCAGCAGCATTTGGTTTACCAGCCCTGGGCACACACAGGCCACACTACTAGGGACTAACAGGTAAACCAAATAAGCCAATAAGGGATATACCAATTCACATAGACATATTTACCAAGGAGAGCATATGCACTTTAGCACTGAACAGCAGTGGTAAAGTGCCCAGAGTCATAAAACCAACAGAAACAGGTCAGCAAAAATACAGGAGGCAGGCAAAAAGTTTAGGGGTGACCCTGCAAAAAGGGCCATTTCCAACAGCTTCCATAATACTAATAACAATAAGTGTTCTAAACTGTTTTAATCCACTTTTCTTCAATGACTGAGTTAACTTTTCCCAGGCTACCCTATGCCATTTACTTCCCCCAAATAAAGGAATTAACCGTGGACTGGACTTTCTGTATCTCTTGTTCTTCAAACTTCACTGCTGTGAAGGAGCCGCCATGGTAGTGGTTGCCTTCACAAAATAGAGATATCCTCTGCCAGGCAGGTGGGGATCTCTAAATATGTTAGGCAGTCCTCCACCCCTCTGGCAAAATGGCATGCCTAAGTAATGATACTTGTTAGGTCGAGCATTCGAGACCTCTTGTATATACTTTAGTAAATACTTATATACTTTAGTATATACTTATGTGTATGTACTTTGTGGGCTCTGGAGATCAGCCCTAGGACTTGTCTGCTTCCGCGTAGGGACTTTTTTTCTGTTCAACTGCCTCTATTTAACTGTCTTGATAGAATACGACCAGCAGAGGTCAGTAAAATACCAGAATTGCTTTCTGCTGAGGGACTTTCTTTTTTTAATTTTTGTGGCAACTGCCTCTATTTAACTGTCTTGATAGAAAAAGACCAGCAGAGGTCAGTAAAATACCAGAATCACTTTAGCATTCTCTAGATTCCAGTCCATAGAAATTGTCTTCCACGAGCACCCGTAGACAATAATATTTTTTTCAAATCTTGAATTTTCGGTGATATGACGACCGAAGGCCCGGATTTTATATTAAAAACAGAGCTTTGGACTATACCATTTCCCGCTGAAAGGCAATATTTCTCTCCATGTGTTCCCATACCTGGTGTGTCACGCAGTTTGGTGCTTACTTTCCCTCCATGTTAAAGAACAGTAGATGTTTCAGCACCCAGGCTAATGTGCTGCATAGCTAAATACATATAAGGTCCCAAAGGCGAGACCGATTGCATTGCAAATGCTTGTTTTTAATTGTAGGTGCTTTGTAGCCACTACTTTACACCATCATTTCCGATGTGTTAACTTTGTAGCCTATAATTATTAAATTCCATTATTTATCCCTTCTCGTCTGGGCTTGCCATTAAAATTTCAAGATTGACACCATACAGTGACACCTTTTTTCATATCCCTTAATATTTTATCGGTTCTAGTTACGATGTCAGTCTAAGGTTGGAAGCTAGGGACTCAATATAAAAAATTAAATAAGGATGGAGATAGGAGGTAGCACTGTCTGGTTCCTCGCTGGATTTGGATTTAGATTGCTCAAGTGAGTTCGTATTGACCAATACTCTCACTGTTGCTTTGCCATATCAACATTGGACAGCCCTAATAAATTTTGGGCCAAGCCAAATCCACACAGGGTCCCCCACAGGTATGATCCATTTACAATAGCAGTTCTTAACTTTCTGATTTCTTTGTACCACACTGAATCAGTACTGAAAGCCTGGGCCGGCGGCTTAAGCAATTTCTACCATTCACACTTCAAAACAATACACAAATACAGAAACAAATCTAGTCAAATAAGTATACAAATTATAAAGTATTCTATTAATTCACAAACCAAGAAATACAAAAACCAAAATTTTAATTTTAATGTTCAGGTTGGAGCTTTTAAAAATTAATTTCTAAAGGACCAAGTGTTATTTTAGATTCTAACATATCACTTTTTTTTTTTGTTCCTAATAAATGTTCTCTTGTTGTTGGCGAATATCATTGCTTTAATTGATCCACCAATTGTCCATACTAGATGCTGGTTTTTTTGTAAATGTTTTTATTAACTGTTCAGAGTACGGCATGCAACAGTAAACAGTGGAGTTCTCACCGTGTGACATAAACGTACATTGATGTAACATGATACATGTTTAGCATTATAGAGTAACGTATATGTACATTGAATTATCAGGATACACGTTAAGCATTGTAATAACAGGCGCTTTTTGCAGGTTGAAGAGAAGAATGCAGGATGGAGCAAGTGGCCTCCTACTGTGCAAGGAGATGAGCGAGGGAGGAGAGGGAAGGGGGGAGAGGGTGAAAAGGGATAAGGAGAACAACAATCCAACAATGTGAGCTCTACAGTCCATAATATACAAAGTATAGCATGCTAAATCCGTTCATATTCATATCATATGTGCAGCGATGAACAGTGCCACAGGCCAGTGCAGGTGCACACCACTACTGAATGAGGGCAAGCATGCGGGTATGATAATCAGCAAGCGTGCCACGTGGAGGGAGGCAGAGGGCTGACTGTGTCTCTGGTGGAGGTGTACGTGGTCAGGCGGTCACGTGTGGGGTGGGTTGCCTCTGGGAGGTGCGTGTTAGAGTAACATTAGGTGTGAGGAAAAGTGACGACATAGTCATGGTGTCGCCCGTAAGTATGCCATCAGTGAGTGCGCTTGTTCTTCTTGTTCAAGGTGGGCGTTCATTGGTTTTGGCTTCAACTGCAGTCAAATACGTCTCCCACTCCTCGCCCCCCACGCAGGAGTCACCCGTCATATGTAGTGCTCTAAGAGTGTGTGCCTCCGCTCTGATCCAAGTCAGTACACGAAGCCAGCCCCGAATCTCCGGAGGAGCAGGGGACTTCCAAGCCATGGCCATGTTCCGTTTAAACAGAACGAAGGCCAAGTCAATAAATCGGTGCAAGTGTTGCCCTTTGCCCAAGGGTGCAGTCCCAGTAGGCAGGATTCGGGAGTGGGGGTGAGAGGGTGTGTTGACAGCTCCATCACCATGGAAGTGACTTATTCCACACCTGTGATAATGGTGCGCAAGCCCATACCATATGTATGAAATCCGCGTTCTGCAGTTTGCAACGGGGACATACCGGGGAAAGCGCCGGGAACATGCGC
The DNA here is from genome assembly GCA_963921515.1 of Calotriton arnoldi. Classification (NCBI taxonomy): domain Eukaryota; kingdom Metazoa; phylum Chordata; class Amphibia; order Caudata; family Salamandridae; genus Calotriton; species Calotriton arnoldi. The sequence continues at coordinate 1,674,325 of CAWUFW010001346.1, read as the reverse complement.
TGAATGCGGTCCGGGAAGAGATAAGCGTGGTGAATGTAATTAAACTGCGTGAAGCCAACGTGGGGTTGCAGTATATATACTTGGTCATCTGCAGGGCATGAGCCCAAGCCATGTCGTTAAGTGTTTGTTGTAGCACTGCATCCCATTTGGCACATGACCTCGTGGCATGATCAGGTGGGGTAGTATTGAGGGCAGAGTACAGAAATGTGATAGCATGACATGTGGTGTTGGACTTCAATAATATATTCAAGACTTGTGACGTAGGTGGTTCAGTCTCCCCGGTGCCCCATGTCTCGCGGGCCACCCATTGCACGATGCAATATGTTAAGAATTGACTAGCGTTCAGTCCTTACAACTCAACCAACTCTTGGAATGTCATAAGCTTTCCTTTATTATAAAGATCACCCCCTGTGTAATTGCAACCTCGATCCATGGGGTCCGGTCGAAGTGCCTCGGTGTCCGCTGCAGTAACTGCAAGTCCCAGATGGGGATCGAGAGGGAGTATGGAAGAAGTGGGCCCTTGGGATGTAGATACCTACACCAGCAATAGCAGTCCACTGTCATTTGTTGGAATTCAAGCTCAGGGCGAATCGTTGGGTGAGAGAGCCAAGTGTAAACGTTTGTGCCCTGTAGTGTCACACGTACAAGCGAAGATTCAAGGTGGGTCAGTTTGCTCAACCAAGCCAGAGGCTATTGTAGTTGTGCCGCAATATAATACAGTTTAAAAATGGGTGCCCCCAACCTGCCCTCAGTGAGCGGACGTTGCAAAACTAGCAGCGCAACCCAGCGGCAGCCCGTGCCCTAAATCAGTTTCAGTAACAATCCATGGAGGTCTAAAAAAAAACCTCTGGGGAGTACAATGGGAAGGGCCGCAAAATAATATAGCAATCAGGGAAGTACTAGCATTTTGGAGATTGCAACCCGACCCAACAAGGATAATGGAAGCGAGCTCCAGAAAAGAAGTAATCGCCAAATGTATCCAACAGCCTTATCCAGATTGCCCTACTTGAGGTCACGTTCAGAGTGGTATATCTGTATGCCTAAGTATTTGAAGGTGTCGTAGCACCATTGCAAGCGGGATTCGGGTGTGCCAAGCGGTCATGGATCAGCACATGCACCAGGGGAAACATTCAGGATTTAGCCCAATTGACCCGTAAGCCGGAAATCGTGCCGAAGTTATCCAGGATTTGCATCAAACCCAGCAGGGATGATCCCACATCCCGCAGGAAAATCAGAGCATCATCAACATATAGCGAAATGATGTGGTCCATGTCTCGCTCATGTATGCCCCACTCAAAGGATCCATGACAAGGGCAAACATAAGAGGGGTAGGCCCTGTCTCGTGCCTCTGCAAATAGGGAACTTGTCGGAGATCACTTGACACGTTCTAACACGTGCCTCAGGATCAGCATACAGAGTGCGCACCCAGCTGAGAAATATCAGGCCGAACCCCATGTTAGTGAGGGCTAAGAATAGATATTCCCAACCCAGGGTGTAGAAGGCTCTCTCTGTCGAGTGACACCGCAACCCTTCAGGAGTGCACTCTAGTGTGCTATGTAAGAAGCGCAAGAGGCGGTTGAACGTTCAGGAAGGTGCTACGGCCTGGGATGAACCCAGATTGTTCTGGGTGGACCAGCGACTGTACAAGGTGAAGAAGACGCTACGTTGGAGCAGGGAGGCCGACATTGCAATTTACATGTGAACCACACAAGGTCCATCTACCGGCAAACAACCGGAATTGAATATTACCGTCAATTACTGAATACGAAGTTTTCGTGAATTAATCTAGTCCATGACGCAGCATAATTTGCGTTACACAGCGAATGAAATTGGTCTTTCCAAAATCAGTTGTAAACGGTGGCTCCAACGAACGTAGTTATTTGAAAATTTTTATATCAACCATGAAGGTGATATTTCATCATGATAGTTGAATAAGTATGTTCACTTCAACTTTCGAGTGATTCAAAAAGAACCTCATTATTAGAAATACAAAACTCTGTCCTGAAGAAGTGTTTTTCGCCGAAACGCCGCGTCGACTTTTTGTAGTTTTCTTGCTTGTGTATATAATCTTATTTTTAACAATTTTTTGTGTATTATAACTGTATTTCTCATGAGTTTTAATATGATGTCTTTTAATTAAATGGTGTTAATTATGTATGAAATCCTCTCATTCAAACAAATAAAAGTTTTTTATGCCTGAGATTTTGACCTACTATATTGCTTTTATGATGTGTATGTACTTTACCTTGTCCTAACGAATATAGTGTAATCCCTTATTTACTGTCTTTTAACACATGATCTATATACTTGAATGAGAATAAGAGTAGGGATCTTATGGTTTTCTCTTTGGTGTTACCCCGTCCCTTCTCTGAGTAGTAGGGTGCCTCCCTTTTTTTATTTGTCTTGAAGAAGACGGTTAGCCAGGACCTTGGCCAAAATTTTGTAGTCTAAGTTGAGAAGGGATAAGGGCCGATATGAGCGGACAACCTGGGAGTCCCTCCCGGGTTTGGGTAAGACTGCTCTAAGTCCATTCAGGGAGGGTGTCTTGTATGCGGCCACGCTCCCTGGCCTCATTGAAGATGTCAAGGAGACGTTGGGTAGTCTGAGTGGGGAAGGTGGATAATACTCGATGGGCAGGCCATCAATGCCCAGGGTTTTGCAGCGGGTGATCTTGGATATGGCACCTCCTCCAGCTGCAAGGGTGTGTCAAGCTCAGCGCGCTGCAAGGCATTCAAACGCGTCAAATGTAGGGTGACAAAAAATTCCTGCGTGGTGTAGGTCGACGCAGCGGCCGGGGCAGAATAAAGCTTGTGGTAATAGGCTCCATTGATATCCAGTTGCGTAGTTAGCAGCATGCCATCGGCCGAGTATATTGCTCCTATGGGAGTGCGTTGCTGATCATCGTGTGCCAATCATGCCAGCAGTTTCCCCGCACGATCCCCTTCGACGTGCTGCAGGTCTGAGCGCTGCCTATAATCGTGTTTGCTCAGGGTGTGTTCCTCCTCCGAACACTGCTTGTGCAATAGTTGGAGTTGTTCAGTGGTGGCTGCCTGATTGGCAGCCGAGTCTCCAAGGAGCGGAGGTCACGTTCAATGATCAGGAGGTCCTCTGATAACCTCTTACATAACCCCCAGAGTAGGAGTATTCACGGTCCGTCTGATGTTTGAGCCACCAGGCATCTTGAAGGCACATGTGTATCCCCCATTGGCAAAGGTGTTGAGCGGTGCGACTGGATGGTGCTGCTCGGAGAGGGGGTGTGGAGCGGTCTAATACGTCAGGAACACAGTTCGAATTCACCGCCCCAGAAAGCGGGTGAGGACGAGTCACTAAAAAGTGCGCTAGGGTGAACCATCTCCAACACCACGTATCTACCCCAGGGTCTATTCTCTGAAAGGACATGACGTATGGTACTCCCGGCGCAATCCTTATGAGCACCCCACAAGCAAAGTAGGAGGCCCTTCAACTTGGTACGCAGTTTGTGTAATTCGGGGGCAGTGAGATGCGTTTCTTGGAGCATTGCTATGTGGACATGACGTTTCTTGAGATTGGCGTAAATACAGTAATGCTTCGACGGCGTAACCCTACCCTTCACGTTCAAGGACATGATATGTTAATGGGGAGCCTATGTGTTGGTCTGTATGCTAGCCATTCGAGTCATTCCATGCACCGAGGAGGAAGGGCGAAGGGCGCACAATACACTTGTCAACCCCCCAGCCAACCCAGTAGTGTCTCTGCAGTGTTGGGCAGGCCTGTGGCGTGTCGGCAAGTAACAAGTGTCCTCCTGGACATTAGTAGAGCAGCTCATAAAATCATACCAGTGATAAAAAACATAACCCCCCCCCAGGAATTTGCCCTTCCGGGCCCTGTCCAGAAAAACACCCCAAATTTTTCCAATCAAGGCAACATTAAACACAAAAAAGTAAACCGTAAAGCATGAGAACACAGAGTCCACGTAGGAGTTCGTGGGTGGCACGGCATCTGATTAGGGGACAAAGTTCGGCACGTGGGCTGTGGTAGCAAAATCTAGCGAGTCAATGGTGTGGGCCATGTATATAAAAATTCCTCACAGTCTCATGCCTTACCTTCGTGGTATCAACAGGTGTCATGAAGGTACCCACCAGCTCTGGGCTATCGATACGGTTCCAGGCCCGCACCTACGAGTCATCAGCCGACCGCGGGGTAACCTTCGGTCCTCGGTGAACCTGATGAAGAGCGCGAGCCGCCTGAGTCCAATCCCGACTCCGAAAGGCACCCATCTTGGAAGGGTGCAAAAGTGTTCACGCCATGGAGAGATGCCTCCGCCACCGCCCGTGCCTGTTCTTCCTGCTTGGTCCTTGGTGGGTCGTAGACCCGGGGGCCAATGTCTCCGCTGTCGTGGCTTGGGTTCCAGCCAAGCATCGTCGGTCCATTCCGGGGATGTTGATTTCAACAGATCTTTTGCATGAAGCCACATTCAGTCGTCCTCCGGTGATTGGAAGATATGGGTCATGTCCCCATTGACGACACGCAATTTAGCAGGAAATAAGAGCGCATATTTAAAGTTCAGGTGCGGGAGGCGTTGTTTGATTCGTAAAAACAATCCACGACCGCGTTGCACCTCCATGGTAAAATCGGGGTATGCCGTTATCTGAGCGTTCTCATAGGACCATGGGCCTTTGGTACTTAAGCCGCTGCAGGAGTAAGTCACGGTCTCGATAGTTGAGGAGATGCGCTATGATGGGGCACGGAGGGGCTCCCGGGAGGGGAGGTCGGGCCAGAGTGCGGTGCACCCTCTCAATCGAGAAGAAGTTCGGAGCCTTGCCATCGAGGACATTCTGCACCAACCAGTCCTCTAAGAACAGTTCCACGCTGGGGACCTCTGAGCGTTCAGGAAAGCCCATCAGGCGGATGTTGTTACGCCTGGGCCTGCCCTCAGCGTCCTCTGCCATGCGGTGCAAGAGGGTGACCTCTGCCTCCACCTTCTTTAGACGCTCCTGAAATGCCTTATTGGAGGGATGTCGGACTGCCAGCGCAGACTCCGTTTTATCCACACGGTCCGTCAGCTTATGTTGATCATGCAATAAATTTACCTCCACTGAGACGGAGTCAATGCGAGCCTCGAGGGAGGCCTTCGTGTCCAAGATGGCCTGAAGTACCTTATCAAACTGTGCTGAGTGTGTCTGGAGAGTCTTCTCAAGATGTTACAGGCTACTGAGCGTCCTGTCCCATTGTGCCAAATCCGGTTCGGCTTCGCCATCTCCTGTGTGTTGCGTTTTGGTAAATTTGGGCTTCACTGTGTCCATGGGCCGGCGTGGGATGCCGGGGGGAGCCTCAGATGATTGTGCACACTAGGGTGGACCATTCTGCGTTTCTTGGGGAGAGGTCAGCAAAAGTCCCAGGCAGTGGTTAGAGAGGGGCCGAATGGAGTGCAGTTTAAAGTCCATGTGGGAAATACAAGGCCAAGGATGACCTTGGAATAACTGCCTTGTAGTTCCAGCAGAGCACACGGCCAGCCCAGCGCACACTAGTTATTCAGAAGAAGTGGGACAGGAAGCCGGTGCGGAGTAGAGGCATAGTTGACTATCCGCAGAGAGTACTAGAGGGCCAACCGAGGGTCGTCCCCAGTTCCAGAGGTGAAGGGCATGTGATGATGGGCGGTGCTGTCCAGCCTGCACAGAAATATACCAGTAGTAGCGGCCAGGAGGACGACCGTTGGGACCAGAGGGGCCGGGACGGCTCAGACACTTCAGAGAGAAAGGTAAGGCGGGCGATCCCTTCAGGCAGCCGTCGATGAGAGCCTATGGATACACCTCCACGGCGCAGGCAGGGAGTCAAGGATAGCATGTCTCCCCTGTGTGTTCAGGTCTGCCGGTCCGGTCCGATCCTTGGGTCGACTCTGGCGTTGAGGCAGGGGGTGTCATCTTGTTCGGCAGGCCCAGCCTCAGGATGTCCAGTGACGCTGTCCCACACCTAGTCAATCCGGGTTCGGGGCATCACCCGCTCTGCATTTCCGTAGCATCAGGGGCCCGCAGGTCAGGAAGAAAAGGTCCACTGCACATCTCATGCCAGGACGCAGCAAGGCTGCGCGCGAATGAGGCGGAGGGCATCCACAGGCACCCCCGCACCCCAGAGAGACCGCAAGAGGGGCGGAAACGCCACGGAGTACCCACTGGAGGATCCTTTCACTCGTATTGCCGCAGCGATCCCCACTGTCCTCCAGACGTCAGAGGGGAGGTACGCCTCCGGTGCAGGGCAGGGACGACTGGGCCCGCAAGCCCTTGTATGAAAGCCCACAGTGGAAAGTGTGAGGGTTACACGTGACAGCCCCCTGCTTTGGACCCAAGTGGGGGGCTGGGCGTAGGGCTATCCGCAGAGTTCAGGGCCCCACGTCCGTCGAGTCCAGCAGCTGCAGGCGCCTGCGACCAGCAATCTGCCCCACAGGTGCTGCAGTATGCTCTACTGCAGGTGCTCTCCAATAGCACAAGGGGGCCGGCGTCACCAAGGGGCTCACGGCTCACCAGACGCCGGCAGGTTCTATTGTTTCCAGGCACTGGGCAGTCACAGGGCGCCTTATGGCCATACGGGTTGCACCGCAGGTAAGGGATGCTGGTGTGGTGCGTGCGGCCCTCAGGTAGGCCTGGCTGTACACAGGCACTGCCTTGGAGGTAGGACGCCTTGCAATACCCGGGATCGTATGCCAGGCAGGGGCGGCAGCAGATGCGGAGCCTCACACTCGTCTCCAGCAGATAACACACCAGGGCTGCCGTCGGCAAGCAGCCCAGGGCTCACCGTAAGCCGGCAGGTTCAACTGTCTTCACGCGCTGAGTAGTCACAAGGCCCCCACAGCCATCCGGGCCACGCCGCAGGTAAAGGCTGCTTGTATGGTTATGCAGCCTTCAGGTGGGACTCGCCTTACTCAGGCGCCGCCCGAGGGTAGGGCACCGAGCAGTCCCCGGGATTGTGTGCCAGGTGGGGGCGGCAGCAGACGCGGACCTCCACACATCTCCACCGGACCCCTCCAGCAGCAAGCGGCAGCTCACCCAGCAGTCTGCAGTAGTTCTCGGCAGGCAGCCCGTGCACAGTCCCAGCCGGGCCGCCACTCACATCAGGTCACGCCTCAATTCGGCGGCTGCTGTCAGCAGGAAATGTCGTGTCGGCCCCGCAGGAGGTACCTGGTTTGTCCTGCCACAATAACAGAGTTGGATGACTTACAATGAAAGGACTAAACGCTGGCTAATTTGTGGGCCCACCGCGAAGCTCCAAGCTACACGTCCGTTGTCGCCGCCATCTTGGCCACGCCCTCTCCATACTAGATGCTGTTTGCTTTACTTGTGCTCTGCCCAACAATAAATCTAGGGATACAAACTTAATTTGTGGGCACCTGTTTCAAATTCCTACACATTTGCAGAGCATTTTAAATGTTTCAATTTCCCATAGTTTCCTTTTTTATGCATTTATACTTTATTATTCTGCTATTAATTAATTTTCTAACGAGTTGCTATAGCCAGCTGAGAAATACCTGCAGATCCCACTGTAGTGTCTTGTGAGTTAGGGATGACGGGCCATTGTGGTTCCTGATGGACTCCATAGAACAGTGACTTACGTGCTTGGGTGTGGTTGATAGAATTCATGATGTAGAATGTTCAGTTAACGGTTACACGTTGTACTCAAGGCTTCAAGAGCTGAGGAACATGCAGAACGACAAACAAGCTGCCGACATGGATGCTGGAGGAGCCCAGAGTGAGTCAGCCTTGAATGTGAAAAGTAAGCAGAGACACAAGGTTGAGGGGCACAAAGAGATGTCTCCAAAGAAAGAGCAACTGTGCTTCAGATTCAGATTTTCTTTTCCACATGAAGGTAAATGTCCCACCATTGGACAAGTATGCAAGGGCTGTGGGAAAGAGAACCATTTTGTAACGGTTAGCAAAGCGAAGAAAAAACGAAGCGTGTCCCGTCAAGAAAACAAAATGGATGCCAGAACGTTCTAGAAGTGATGTTTTACTCGCGCCCACAAGGCCAAGCAGCCACATCAGTTGAGGCAAATGGAAATGAAAGGAAGTCGACCGTTATCTAAATCTGTGTCCAAAAGTTCTTTAACGTCATTGTCAAGCAACAGTAAAGAAGATGGATGTGCGATGTCGATCGATGTCAACTAAAGAGAAATATGAGCATGTTGGATTGGCTGCATGCAAAGAAGAATGCAAGTCGAAGAAAGATTGACAAGCGAAGTCACAAAATTTAATTTAGACACTGTCCTAAAATCACACTTGTCGGTTTCCATCATTGTTTCATGGTTTGGGAAAACTCAAGACCATGAAGGTGCAACTGCATAATAATAGGACATTAGTCCTTTTGCCCAGCGACATCATCGAATTGCATTTCATTTACAGGTAGCTGTTGAAAAAGAACTTGAGATCTTACTAAAGCATGATATCATTTAGCGATCTACTTGTCCGACACCATGGGTTTCGCCCATAGTGGTAGTGTCTAAAAAAAGACAGAAAAGGAGCTGTACGCATCTATGTTGATATGCATCAACCTAACAAGGCAATTGAAAGAGAACGACGTCCAGGTCCACACATTGGCGATATGATCACACAGCTGAATGGTGGCAAAGTCTTTTCTCGCCTTGATCTGAACAAATGAGATCATCAATTGGAACTAGAAGAAAATTATACCCACATTGGTTTATTCAGATATAAAAGATTCATTTTCGGCATGACATCAGATGTAGAACTGTTTGAAGATGTCATTCACCGCATAATTATGCATGCTTTTAATTACAGTGATGATATATTGGTCTTTGGGACCACACAAAAAGAACATGACAAAGCTCTTACACAAGTGTGCCGTTTACTTGCTGATGCATGTCTCACTTTGAATGCAGAGAAGTGCGAGTTCCACTAAACAAAACTCAAATTCTCTGGCCATATTTTATCTGATGGGGGAATGACTCCAGATCCGGATAAAGTACAGGCTTTGTTATCCACCTGTCCCCCACAAGATGTTACCATTGTTACGCTGTTTTCTTGACATGGCCAACTATTGTTCTAGGTACATCCTTGATCATTGCTGCCATGAGCACAGTGATATGCTGATACTCAAAGACATTATTGCACATCAATCCTGAAAACAGCACACTTGACCTCTTAAAAATGACAGTGACTATTAGAAATTCAAAAATGTGAAAGATGAACTTTCCGTTACCAAAGAAGGTATCATCTTACGAGGTTCGAGAATCGTCATACCAGAGAGTCTGAGACAACAAGTCATTGAAGTGGCACATGAGGGACATCTTGGAATTGAGCCACTAAGCGAGCTCTCCAAGACAGAGTTTGGTTTTCTCATCTTTATGAAAGAGTTGCAAGGGGATTCAAGGCCTGTCATTTATGCAACTGTTTATCTCCCAAAACAGCCCAGCATCCATTGAAAATGTCTGATCTTTCAAAGCATGTGTGGGAGAGAATGAAAAATATCTTAGTGAACATGAATAAAAGAGGCAAGTATTATGCTAATTTCTTTATTTTCTACTCCAGCAGACTTCAGCATTAAAAAACGAACTTTCCCACAATGCACAGAGAAAACAGTGCCGAATGTCCATAACCACAGGAAACCCTCCAGACACTTCCTCTTTCTTGACTGCGAAAGGATAACTTGTACTGGTTTCATTATTCAGTTTTGGAACCTTCATAACCTAAAACCATGCAGAGAAAAAACAAATCATGAACGTGAACTTCTTAACTAAATTTGAACAACCTAAATTCATATACATACATGGACATCATCTCATAAGAAGTTATCACCACATAGCATAAGCAACCTCTGATACAAAAAGAAAGAGATACTTATACCTTACAAAAAACATGGAGCCATAATAGCACAAGGCAAGTGAGGAAAACCTCAACTGAAGGACTGGGTCTCAAGGAGCCTCACGTACCTTGGGTGGGAATAATCCTCGCCTCCGCGTCCTTAATAGAATTGAAACTTTCCTTCATGTTTACTAGGAAGTTTTTCATTCTATGGCAGGACCAGAGGCGAGAGTTATGCTCGTTCAAAGCTTACCACCAAAGACGCCATAACCATGATTGGTTTGAAATAGAACCTCTTGAACATCGAGTCTGAGGACCAATCTTCAGCATTGATAATGTCCTCCAAACAAACGCCCAGATAAAAGGCTTTGGATGCCATCGCACCCCTGACAGAATGAGCGCCAAACTGGTAGACATCAATGCCTGCCTTTTGCAAAATCCAACGGATCCAGCAAGCTATGGTGGGAGGAGAAAAAGCTTTGAAAGGCTGTCTAAGGGATATCAACAGCTGGCGTTCACCCAAAGAACAAAGCTCCTCCGTCATACTCTAATAAACCTTAAGGCATCGAACCACACATAATTTAGGAGATTTGTCAAAGGCTGGGAAAGACACTACCCTGAAACCTGTCTTCATACGCCTAGAAATATGAAAATTGACTTCTTGCGGCATAAAGACTCTTCCCGAGATATCCAGAGCCCTCACAAGAAAGTCATGATAGCGACCACTTCCCACTCCATGGGATCATAATGGCCTCGAAGACACCAACTAACCCATCTGGACCAAGTCGGCAGGTATTGTTTGTTTGTTCCATCTGCCCACTCTGCCATCAGCAGTCTCTCAGCCTCTTGTGAAAGGCCCGCGACTCCAGCCTTGCCTGAATTCCGACAGGCCATATTACCTTGGAGCACTAATGGATGGTGATTGCCCAGCGGATCCCGAAGGAGATTCAGAACCTGGGGTAGTAGGATTTGGGAATCCCAGGAAAGTCACTGAAGAACTGGAAACCACACTTGAGACCTTCAGAATGGAGTACTCAAGACAACATTCGTGCACTGTCTCTCGACCTGGGTTGTTAATCTCATGATCATGACAAATTTTGGAAAGGCGTAACCCCTCTCCAAGGACCAATCTTGAAGGAAGGCATCCGTCACCACTGCCAGGGGATCTGGTTTCCAACCTAAGTACCTGGGTATCTGGTGGTCCAAACGGGATGCAAATAGATCCACCGAAAATGGACCCCACAGAGCGTTCAACCTCTGAAATATCATTGGATGCAACTGCCAAATATTATGTCCGACCATGCCCTGGAATATCAGTCTGCCACCACATTGGAGGCACCTGGCAGGTGTTCCGCTGTTACATTGTGAGAGAGGCAGAAGGTACAGAAGTCCTTTGCGAGGTCTGCCAAGGCCTTGGACTTGGTACTGCCTAGATGTTTGATGTATCTCACTGCCGATACATTGCCCATCTTGAGAAGGACGCTGCAGCCCACCTTGTCCTTCATCCAACATTGGATAGCAAAGGATCTGTCCAGAAGTTTGAGGCAGTTGTTGTGGAGTTATTGCTCTCTTGCAGACCATTTTCCTCCTGTAAAGGAGTCCCCGCAGGGAGTTCCCCAGCTGGATTTGCTTGCATCGGACTCGATAACCATATCAGGGTTCGAACAAAAGATAGTCTTGCTGTTCCACACCTCCATGTGGTCCAGCCACCATCTCATCTTGTCTCCTACTCCGTCTGTGAGCAGGATCCGCTCCGAGTATTGGAGCCCCCTGCGAAGATGAGAGGCTTTGCGTCGTTGGAGGGTCCTGTAGTGAAGGGAGCCTCCGAATATCGCCTGAATCGAGGAGGACAGCAATTCTACGATTCGGGCCACCTGTCTGAGGGAGGTCGAAGATCTGTAAAATGTCCTCCGCAACTCCCTGCTGTTCTTGACTATCTTCCGAGAGGGAAAACTCAAGGTTTTCTGCACTGAATCTATGATGACTCCCAAAAAGGTTATCTGTGTGGAAGGAGAAAAGAGGGATTTGCTTTCATTGACAACAAAGCCAAAACTTTGCAGCAGGCCCACTGTAGCTTGCAATTACGTCATCAGGCACTCCGGAGATTAATCCAAAAGCAGGAGGTCGTCCAAGTAGATTATGAAATGAAATCCCCGAGCTCTGAGAGATTCCACCACAAGCTTGAGAAACTTGGTGAAACACCAAGGGGCCGAAGAGAGCTCAAAAGGGAGCATTACGAACTTGTAAACTTGCTCTCGCCACCTGAATTGCAGGAACCGGCGTTTGGGAGGAAATATGGGCACCGTTAGGTACGCATCTTTCAAATCTAATCTTACCATCCAATCGTCCGGGTGAAGGAAATCTCGAAAAAGATGGATAGCTTCCATCTTGAAATGGTGCTATACCAACCAGCTGTTGAACTCCTTGCGATTGATCACCGGCCGTTGCCTATCATCTTGCTTGTCCACCAAAAAGATATTGCTTAGGAATCCCCGAGGATGGAGGGAGGAGGGGGAAATAGCCCCTTTCTGAAGGAGATCGGCTACCTCCCTGTCTTATCATGTCGGCCCGATCTTCAGCGAAAACTAGTAGCCACAGGAGCACATCTTGGACTAGGGACCAGCAGAACTCTATCTGAAGACCTCTGATAGTCTGGAGAACCCAGGCGTTTGAGGTAAGCTGCTCCCAATTTTGAACGAACCGAGCCAACTGGACCCCCACCTTCACACGGGAAGAAGGGGAAACTCTCACCTGTTTGGGCTTGGAACTGCCTTCTGGGAGTGTCTTTGGAGCCAACACCACGGAAACCTCTTTTGGAGGGGAAGAATTCCCCTTGCGTGGTCTGGTCCTGGAATTTCTTGAAGGCTCTGGGAGGGCCTTGGGTATAGAAGTGGCCAACCGAGCGCCCTACCACGGCTGGCCCCAACCAGAATTTGGGGCTGGAAGACCTTCTTGATTGAAGCCTGGGCTTTATCTACAGAGGTGAAGGTGCCCACAAATTTGCCTAGCTCTTTAATAAATGGCTCACCAAAAAGTCCACCTTGTGCCACCCCGCCAGCCTTCATAGCCACCAAATCGCCCAATTTGGGGTCCACCTTCAGGAGAAGGGAACAACGCCGCTCTGTCGAAAGAGCGTAATTTGCGTTCCCCAGAAAAAAAATGGCCTGCTGCGCCCACCCGCAGACTGACTCCGGGGAAAGTGGGGTACCTGCTATTCTTGCCTCTTCTGCCAGGTCCAGGATCTTAGTGAGAGGGCTGCAAATATCCAATAACTGATCGTGGCAGGATTTCCAGGAATGGTCAATACCCTTCTTAGGGTCCCTTAGGTATTTTTTTTGCAGAAAGGTGGCCATGCCATGCCTCTGGGGTTGTTGCTACTTTACTCGGAGGGAGGGGCGGGGACATTCAGCTCTAAGCTTTGCCCTGACCTCTTGTCCGAAGGGGCCCACTCCGCTGAATGAGGATGTATAAGGTCTTCTGGGTCCAGTAAATGGGAAGGTTCCTGGGGGCGTGATCTGGGGAGTCTGAGTGCGCCAGTGGGCGCCAAGGTCATGAGGGGCCCACCTCTTCATTGGATTCGTCTTGTGAACAGTCTTCCCCTGGATCAAGGACAGACTCAGGAGGGGAAATGTCAGCCACAGGGGCCGGACAGGTGAGAAAAGCCTTCTTGAGGCGCTCAAAAGCGCTGAGGTCCATCCCTTATTCAATTTTCCGCTTAGGGAGCACCCAGCTATCATGGTCTGAGGTGCAGCGCGAGCATATGCCATCGCCATCAGGCGGCTTTCAAAGGGACCATGGCCGCCGGGAGCGCTTGATGGATTGAGGCGTCTACTCAGGGCTCGAAAAATCCTAAAAATGGTACTAGTCCTGCAGGTCTAGTACCTTGAAAAATCTCCTCGACCTAACTGCAACCTACTTGACCTCCGTCTCTGAAAGCGGAGCAAATGTGTCAAGATAACAAGATTTAAAGGCATCTTTATTGCTCAATCACTTTGTGAGCAATAAAAATGCCTTTAAATCTTGTTATCTTGTCACATTTGCTCCGTTTTCAGAGACGGAGGACAAAAGTTAGTTTGTATTCTTACTCGCCAGAAAGGGCGAGTAGGACCTAAAAATAGCTTGCCCTCATTAAATTTAGCTCACAAATGCGAGCGGCGAGTGGATTTTTCGAGCCCTGTACTCCCTCGCAAAACTCAACATCCAAGGGTAGGACCTGGAGGGATTCCTCCTCTCTGTACTTTTCCATGGCTCTTTGACCAACACCCAAGGACTTAGGTATCAAAAGATAATAATAGGGGGACCAGTGTGAACGTAACCAGCAATAAGAAGGCAGTTGCTCTGTTCAGGGCCAAAAGGCACTGGTGCCAAATCAGGCAATATTTGGTGGGCCTAAAGGCACAATTTTGTGACTGGAATAGTCTCTGGATTTAGGGTGCAAGAAGCGTGAGTCAGTGGGTCTCTGCCCTGGGGACTGGCTCACCCTGAATCTGAAGCGGGTGTCGGAAATGCCCGGGCCCTGCCCCATAATGCAGCTAAA